>CATKUP010000105.1:0-1200000 GCA_949786385.1 Onychomys leucogaster | reverse complement strand
CCACCTTATTAGAGACTTTAGAAAGCAAGAGCTTGCTTCTTGCTCTAAAGCAGATTGTCTTTCATGGATGAGAACTGTGCTGTGTGTTTCCCTTCAGAAACGGAGTTAAATGGCAGGCTCTGTGTCCTCCTACAAGCAAGAATTCGTTTCAGATAAACGCAGTCACTTTTGAGCTCAAACGAAGCTACATAGTTCACGAAGCTCACACGATTCTCGCTCTTAAGTGCAAAGCATTGGATGTTAGAGGGCCTGTGGTTTGTATCAGTTTCAGAAGCAGAGTTGAACGAGATATGGTCCGTCTGTGTAGGAAACACCGTTCTTTTGTTCTGAGCACACTCACGTTTCCAGCCTTATTAGAGACTCTAGAAAGCAAGAGCTTGCTGATTGCTCTAAAGCAGAGTGTCTTTCATGGATGAGAACTGTGCTGTGTGTTTCCCTTCAGAAATGGAGTTAAATGGCAGGCGCTGTGTCTTCCTACAAGCAAGAATTCGTTTCAGGTAAACGCAGTCATTTTTGAGCTCAAAGGAAGCTACATCGTTCACGAAGCTCACACGTTTCTCGATCTTAAGTGAAAAGCATTGTATGTTAGAGGGCCTGTGGTTTGTATCAGCTTCAGAAGCAGAGTTGAACTAGATATGGTCCGTGTGTGTAGGAAACACAGTACTTTTGTTCTGAGCACACTCACGTTTCCCGCCTTATTAGAGACTGTAGAAAGCAAGGCCTTTCTTCTTGCTCTAAAGCAGATTGTCTTTAATGGATGAGAACTGTGCTGTGTGTTTCCCTTCAGTAACAGAGTTAAATGGCAGGCTCTGTGTCTTCCTAAAAGCTAGACTTCGTTTCAGGTAAACGCAGTCACTTTTGAGCTCAAATGAAGCTACATCGTTCACGAAGCTCTCACGTTTCTCGCTCTTAAGTGAAAAGCATTGGATGTTAGAGGGCCTGTGGTTTGTATCAGTTTCAGAAGCAGAGTTGAACTAGATATGGTCCGTGTGTGTAGCAAACACAGTTCTTTTGTTATGAGCACACTCAAGTTTCCCGCCTCATTAGAGACTCTAGAAAGCAAGAGCTTGCTTCTTGCTCTAAAGCAGAGTGTCTTTCATGGATGAGAACTGTGCTGTGTGTTTCCCTTCAGAAACGGAGTTAAATGGCAGGCTCTGTGTCTTCCTACTAGCAAGACTTATTTTCAGGTAAATGCAGTCATTTTTGAGCTCAAAGGAAGCTACATCGTTCACGAAGCTCACACGTTTCTCACTCTTAACAAAAGGCATTGGATGTTAGAGGGCCTGTGGTTTGTATCAGTTTCAAAGCAGAGTTGAACTAGATATGGTCCCTGTGGGTAGGAATCACAGTTCTTTGTTCTGAGCACGCTCACGTTTTCAGCCTTACTAGAGACTCTAGATATCAAGAGCTTGCTTCTTGCTCTAAAGCAGAGTGTGTTTCATGGATGAGAACTGTGCTGTGTGTTTCCCTTCAGAAACGGAGTTAAATGGCAGGCTCTGTGTCTTCCTACTAGCAAGACATCTTTTCAGGTAAATGCAGTCATTTTTGAGCTCAAAGGAAGCTACATCGTTCACGAAGATCACACGTTTCTCACTCTTAACAAAAGGCATTGGATGTTAGAGGGCCTGTAGTTTGTATCAGTTTCAGAAGCAGAGTTGAACTAGATATGGTCCTTGTGTGTAGGAAACACAGTTCTTTTGTTCTGAGCACACTCACGTTTCCAGCCTTATTAGAGACTCTAGAAAGCAAGAGCTTGCTTCTTGCTCTAAAGCAGAGTGTGTTTCATGGATGAGAACTGTGTTGTGTGTTTCCCTTCAGAAACGGAGTTAAATGGCAGGCTCTGTGTCTTCCTACAAGCACGTCTTCTTTTCAGGTAAACGCAGTCAGTTTTGTGCCTAAACGAAGCTACATTGTTCACAAAGCTCACACGTTTCTCGCTCTTAACTGAAAGGCTTGGATGTTAGAGGGCCTGTGGTTTGTATCAGTTTCAGAAGCAGAGTTGAGCTAGATATGGTCCTTGTGTGTAGGAAACACAGTTCTTTTGTTCTGAGCACACTCATGTTTCCCACCTTATTAGAGTCTCTAGAAAGCAAGAGCTTGCTTCTTGCTCTAAAGCAGATTGTCTTTCATGGATGAGAACTGTGCTGTGTGTTTCCCTTCAGAATCGGAGTTAAATGGCAGACTCTGTGTCTTCCTTCTAGCAAGACTTCGTTTCAGGTAAATGCAGTCATTTTTGAGCTCAAAGGAAGCTACATCGTTCATGAAGCTCACACGTTTCTCGCTCTTAAGTGAAAAGCATTGGATGTTAGAGGGCCTGTGGTTTGTATCAGTTTCAGAAGAAGAGTTGAACTAGATATGGTCCCTGTGTGTAGGAAACCCAGTTCTTTTGTTCTGAGCACACTCACGTTTCCCGCCTTATTAAAGACTCTAGAAAGCAAGAGCTTGCTTCTTGCTCTAAAGCAGAGTGTCTTTCATGGATGAGAACTGTGCTGTGTGTTTCCCTTCAGTAACGGAGTTACATGGCAGGCTCTGTGTCTTCCTACAAGCAAGACTTCGTTTCAGGTAAACGCAGTCACTTTTGAGCTCAAACGAAGCTACATCTTTCACAAAGCTCACACGTTTCTCACTCTTAAGTGAAAGGCATTGGATGTTAGAGGGCCTGTGTTTTGTATCAGTTTCAGGAGCAGAGTTGACCTAGATATGGTCCGTGTGTGTAGGAAACACAGTTCTTTTGTTCTGAGCACAGTCACATTTCCCACCTTATTAGAGACTCTAGAATGCGAGAGCATGCTTCTTGCTCTAAAGCAGAGTGTGTTTCATGGATGAGAACTGTGCTGTGTGTTTCCCTTCAGAAACGGAGTTAAATGGCAGACTCTGTGTCTTCCTTCTAGCAAGACTTCGTTTCAGGTAAATGCAGTCATTTTTGAGCTCAAAGGAAGCTACATCGTTCACGAAGCTCACACGTTTCTCGCTCTTAAGTGAAAAGCATTGGATGTTAGAGGGCCTGTGGTTTGTATCAGTTTCAGGAGCAGAGTTGAACTAGATATGGTCCGTGTGTGTAGGAAACACAGTTCTTTTGTTCTGAGCACACTCATGTTTCCCACTTTATTAGAGACTCTAGAATGCGAGAGCATGCTTCTTGCTCTAAAGCAGAGTGTGTTTCATGGATGAGAACTGTGCTGTGTGTTTCCCTTCAGAAACGGAGTTAAATGGCAGGCTCTGTGTCATCCTACAAGCAAGACTTCGTTTCAGGTAAACGCACTCACTTTTGAGCGCAAAGGAAGCTACATCTTTCACAAAGCTAACACGTTTCTCACTCATAAGTGAAAAGGATTGGATGTTAGAGGGCCTGTGGTTTGTATCAGTTTCCGAAGCAGAGTTGAACTAGATATGGTCCGTGTGTGTGAAACACAGTTCTTTTGTTCTGAGCACACTCACGTTTCCAGCCTTATTAGAGAATCTAGAAAGCAAGAGCTTGCTTCTTGCTCTAAAGCAGATTGTCTTTCATGGATGAGAATTGTGTTGTGTGCTTTCCTTCAGAAACGGAGTTAAATGGCAGTCTCTGTGTCTTCCTACTAGCAAGACTTCGTTCCAGGTAAATGCAGTCATTTTTGAGCTCAAAGGAAGCTACATCGTTCACGAAGCTCACACGTTTCTCGCTCTTAAGTGCAAAGCATTGGATGTTAGAGGGCCTGTGGTTTGTATCAGTTTCAGAAGCAGAGTTGAACGAGATATGGTCCGTCTGTGTAGGAAACACAGTTCTTTTGTTCTGAGCACACTCACGTTTCCAGCCTTATTAGAGACTCTAGAAAGCAAGAGCTTGCTGATTGCTCTAAAGCAGAGTGTCTTTCATGGATGAGAACTGTGCTGTGTGTTTCCCTTCAGAAATGGAGTTAAATGGCAGGCGCTGTGTCTTCCTACAAGCAAGAATTCGTTTCAGGTAAACGCAGTCAGTTTTGTGCTCAGACGAAGCTACATTGTTCACAAAGCTCACACTTTTCTCGCTCTTAACTGAAAGCATTGGATGTTAGAGGGCCTGTGGTTTGTATCAGTTTCAGAAGCAGAGTTGAACTAGATATGGTCCGTGTGTGTAGGAAACACAGTTCTTTTTTTCTGAGCAGACTCACGTTTCCCGCCTTATTAGAGACTCTAGAAAGCAAGAGCTTGCTTCTTGCTCTAAAGCTGATTGTCTTTCATGGATGAGAACTGTGCTGTGTGTTTCCCTTCAGAAACGGAGTTAAATGGCAGGCTCTGTGTCTTCCTACTAGCAAGACTTCGTTTCAGGTAAATGCAGTCATTTTTGAGCTCAAAGGAAGCTACATCGTTCACGAAGCTCACACGTTTCTCGATCTTAAGTGAAAAGCATTGTATGTTAGAGGGCCTGTGGTTTGTATCAGCTTCAGAAGCAGAGTTGAACTAGATATGGTCCCTGTGTGTAGGAAACTCAGTACTTTTGTTCTGAGCACACTCACGTTTCCCGCCTTATTAGGGACTGTAGAAAGCAAGGCCTTTCTTCTTGCTCTAAAGCAGATTGTCTTTAATGGATGAGAACTGTGCTGTGTGTTTCCCTTCAGTAACAGAGTTAAATGGCAGGATCTGTGTCTACCTAAAAGCTAGACTTCGTTTCAGGTAAACGCAGTCACTTTTGAGCTCAAATGAAGCTACATCGTTCATGAAGCTCTCACGTTTCTCGCTCTTAACTGAAAGGCATTGGATCTTAGAGGGTGTATGGTTTGTATCAGTTTCAGAAGCAGAGTTGAACTACATATGGTCCGTGTGTGTAGGAACCACAGTTCTTTTGTTCTGAGCACACTCACGTTTCCAGCCTTATTAGAGACTCTAGAAAGCAAGAGCTTGCTTCTTGCTCTAAAGCAGAGTGTCTTTCATGGATGAGAACTGTGCTGTGTGTTTCCCTTCAGAAACGGAGTTAAATGGCAGGCTCTGTGTCTTCCTACTAGCAAGACTTCTTTTCAGGTAAATGCAGTCATTTTTGAGCTCAAAGGAAGCTACATCGTTCACGAAGCTCACACGTTTCTCACTCTTAACAAAAGGCATTGGATGTTAGAGGGCCTGTGGTTTGTATCAGTTTCAAAGCAGAGTTGAACTAGATATGGTCCCTGTGGGTAGGAATCACAGTTCTTTTGTTCTGAGCACGCTCACGTTTTCAGCCTTATTAGAGACTCTAGATATCAAGAGCTTGCTTCTTGCTCTAAAGCAGAGTGTGTTTCATGGATGAGAACTGTGCTGTGTGTTTCCCTTCAGAAACGGAGTTAAATGGCAGGCTCTGTGTCTTCCTACTAGCAAGACTTCTTTTCAGGTAAATGCAGTCATTTTTGAGCTCAAAGGAAGCTACATCGTTCACGAACATCACACGTTTCTCACTCTTAACAAAAGGCAT
Source organism: Onychomys leucogaster (assembly GCA_949786385.1). Lineage (NCBI taxonomy): Eukaryota > Metazoa > Chordata > Mammalia > Rodentia > Cricetidae > Onychomys > Onychomys leucogaster. The sequence continues at coordinate 1,194,602 of CATKUP010000105.1, read as the reverse complement.
TGGATGTTAGAGGGCCTGTAGTTTGTATCAGTTTCAGAAGCAGAGTTGAACTAGATATGGTCCTTGTGTGTAGGAAACACAGTTCTTTTGTTCTGAGCACACTCACGTTTTCCGCCTTATTAGAGACTCTAGAAAGCAAGAGCTTGCTTCTTGCTCTAAAGCAGAGTGTGTTTCATGGATGAGAACTGTGCTGTGTGTTTCCCTTCAGAAACGGAGTTAAATGGCAGGCTCTGTGTCTTCCTACAAGCACGTCTTCTTTTCAGGTAAACGCAGTCAGTTTTGTGCCTAAACGAAGCTACATTGTTCACAAAGCTCACACGTTTCTCGCTCTTAACTGAAAGGCATTGGATGTTAGAGGGCCTGTGGTTTGTATCAGTTTCAGAAGCAGAATTGAGCTAGATATGGTCCTTGTGTGTAGGAAACACAGTTCTTTTGTTCTGAGCACACACACGTTTCCCACCTTATTAGAGTCTCTAGAAAGCAAGAGCTTGGTTCTTGCTCTAAAGCAGATTGTCTTTCATGGATGAGAACTGTGCTGTGTGTTTCCCTTCAGAAACGGAGTTAAATGGCAGACTCTGTGTCTTCCTTCTAGCAAGACTTCGTTTCAGGTAAATGCAGTCATTTTTGAGCTCAAAGGAAGCTACATCGTTCACGAAGCTCACATGTTTCTCACTCTTAACAAAAGGCATTGGATGTTAGAGGGCCTGTGGTTTGTATCAGTTTCAAAGCATAGTTGAACTAGATATGGTCCCTGTGGGTAGGATTCACAGTTCTTTTGTTCTGAGCACGCTCATGTTTTCAGCCTTATTAGAGACTCTAGATATCAAGAGCTTGCTTCTTGCTCTAAAGCAGAGTGTCTTTCATGGATGAGAACTGTGCTGTGTGTTTCCCTTCAGAAACGGAGTTAAATGGCAGGCTCTGTGTCTTCCTACTAGCAAGACTTCTTTTCAGGTAAATGCAGTCATTTTTGAGCTCAAAGGAAGCTACATCGTTCACGAAGATCACACGTTTCTCACTCTTAACAAAAGGCATTGGATGTTAGAGGGCCTGTAGTTTGTATCAGTTTCAGAAGCAGAGTTGAACTAGATATGGTCCTTGTGTGTAGGAAACACAGTTCTTTTGTTCTGAGCACACTCACGTTTCCAGCCTTATTAGAGACTCTAGAAAGCAAGAGCTTGCTTCTTGCTCTAAAGCAGAGTGTGTTTCATGGATGAGAACTGTGCTGTGTGTTTCCCTTCAGAAACGGAGTTAAATGGCAGGATCTGTGTCTTCCTACAAGCACGTCTTCTTTTCAGGTAAACGCAGTCAGTTTTGTGCCTAAACGAAGCTACATTGTTCACAAAGCTCACACGTTTCTCGCTCTTAACTGAAAGGCATTGGATGTTAGAGGGCCTGTGGTTTGTATCAGTTTCAGAAGCAGAGTTGAGCTAGATATGGTGCTTGTGTGTAGGAAACACAGTTCTTTTGTTCTGAGCACACTCACGTTTCCCACCTTATTAGAGTCTCTAGAAAGCAAGAGCTTGCTTCTTGCTCTAAAGCAGATTGTCTTTCATGGATGAGAACTGTGCTGTGTGTTTCCCTTCAGAAACGGAGTTAAATGGCAGACTCTGTGTCTTCCTTCTCGCAATACTTCGTTTCAGGTAAATGCAGTCATTTTTTAGCTCAAAGGAAGCTACATCGTTCACGAAGCTCACACGTTTCTCGCTCTTAAGTGAAAAGCATTGGATGTTAGAGGGCCTGTGGTTTGTATCAGTTTCAGAAGAAGAGTTGAACTAGATATGGTCCCTGTGTGTACGGAACCCAGTTCTTTTGTTCTGAGCACACTCACGTTTCCCGCCTTATTAAAGACTCTAGAAAGCAAGAGCTTGCTTCTTGCTCTAAAGCAGAGTGTGTTTCATGGATAAGAACTGTGCTGTGTGTTTCCCTTCAGAAACGGAGTTAAATGGCAGGCTCTGTGTCATCCTACAAGCAAGACATCGTTTCAGGTAAACGCACTCACTTTTGAGCTCAAATGAAGCTACATCGTTCACGAAGCTCTCACCTTTCTCGCTCTTAACTGAAAGGCATTGGATGTTAGAGCGTCTACGGTTTGTATCAGTTTCAGAAGCAGAGTTGAACTAGATATGGTCCTTGTGTGTAGGAAACACAGTTCTTTTGTTCTGAGCACACTCACGTTTCCAGCCTTATTAGAGACTCTAAAAAGCAAGAGCTTGCTTCTTGCTCTACAGCAGAGTGTGTTTTATGGATGAGAACTGTGCTGTGTGTTTCCCTTCAGAAACGGAGTTAAATGGCAGGCTCTGTGTCCTCCTACAAGCAAGAATTTGTTTCAGATAAACGCAGTCACTTTTGAGCTCAAAGGAAGCTACATAGTTCACGAAGCTCACAAGTTTCTCGCTCTTAAGTGAAAAGCATTGGATGTTAGAGGGCCTGTGGTTTGCATCAGTTTCAGAAGCAGAGTTGAACTAGATATGGTCCGTGTGTAGGAAACACAGTTCTTTTGTTCTGAGCACACTCACGTTTCCTGCCTTATTAGAGACCCTAGAAAGCAAGAACTTGCTTCTTGCTCTAAAGCAGACTGTCTTTCATGGATGAGAACTGTGCTGTGTGTTTCCCTTCAGAATCGGAGTTAAATGGCAGGCTCTGTGTCTTCCTACTAGCAAGACTTCTTTTCAGATAAACGCAGTCACTTTTGAGCTCTAAGGAAGCTACATAGTTCACGAAGCTCACACGTTTCTCGCTCTTAAGGGGAAAGCATTGGATGTTAGAGGACCTATGGTTTGTATCAGTTTCAGAAGCAGAGTTGAACTAGATATGGTCCGTGTGTGTAGGAAACACAGTTCTTTTGTTCTGAGCACACTCACGTTTCCAGCCTTATTAGAGAATCTAGAAAGCAAGAGCTTGCTTCTTGCTCTAAAGCAGATTGTCTTTCATGGATGAGAATTGTGTTGTGTGTTTTCCTTCAGAAACGGAGTTAAATGGCAGTCTCTGTGTCTTCCTACTAGCAAGACTTCGTTCCAGGTAAATGCAGTCATTTTTGAGCTCAAAGGAAGCTACATCGTTCACGAAGCTCACACGTTTCTCGCTCTTAAGTGCAAAGCATTGGATGTTAGAGGGCCTGTGGTTTGTATCAGTTTCAGAAGCAGAGTTGAACGAGATATGGTCTGTCTGTGTAGGAAACACAGTTCTTTTGTTCTGAGCACACTCACGTTTCCAGCCTTATTAGAGACTCTAGAAAGCAAGAGCTTGCTGATTGCTCTAAAGCAGAGTGTCTTTCATGGATGAGAACTGTGCTGTGTGTTTCCCTTCAGAAATGGAGTTAAATGTCAGGCGCTGTGTCTTCCTACAAGCAAGAATTCGTTTCAGGTAAACGCAGTCAGTTTTGTGCTCAGACGAAGCTACATTGTTCACAAAGCTCACACGTTTCTCGATCTTAACTGAAAGCATTGGATGTTAGAGGGCCTGTGGTTTGTATCAGTTTCAGAAGCAGAGTTGAACTAGATATGGTCCGTGTGTGTAGGAAACACAGTTCTTTTTTTCTGAGCAGACTCACGTTTCCCGCCTTATTAGAGACTCTAGAAAGCAAGAGCTTGCTTCTTGCTCTAAAGCTGATTGTCTTTCATGGATGAGAACTGTGCTGTGTGTTTCCCTTCAGAAACGGAGTTAAATGGCAGGCTCTGTGTCTTCCTACTAGCAAGACTTCGTTTCAGGTAAATGCAGTCATTTTTGAGCTCAAAGGAAGCTACATCGTTCGCGAAGCTCACACGTTTCTCGATCTTAAGTGAAAAGCATTGTATGTTAGAGGGCCTGTGGTTTGTATCAGCTTCAGAAGCAGAGTTGAACTAGATATGGTCCGTGTGTGTAGGAAACACAGTACTTTTGTTCTGAGCACACTCACGTTTCCCGCCTTATTAGGGACTGTAGAAAGCAAGGGCTTTCTTCTTGCTCTAAAGCAGATTGTCTTTAATGGATGAGAACTGTGCTGTGTGTTTCCCTTCAGTAACAGAGTTAAATGGCAGGATCTGTGTCTACCTAAAAGCTAGACTTCGTTTCAGGTAAACGCAGTCACTTTTGAGCTCAAATGAAGCTACATCGTTCACGAAGCTCTCACGTTTCTCGCTCTTAACTGAAAGGCATTGGATGTTAGGGGGTGTATGGTTTGTATCAGTTTCAGAAGCAGAGTTGAACTAGATATGGTCCGTGTGTGTAGGAACCACAGTTCTTTTGTTCTGAGCACACTCACGTTTCCAGCCTTATTAGAGACTCTAGATATCAAGAGCTTGCTTCTTGCTCTAAAGCAGAGTGTGTTTCATGGATGAGAACTGTGCTGTGTGTTTCCCTTCAGAAACGGAGTTAAATGGCAGGCTCTGTGTCTTCCTACTAGCAAGACTTCTTTTCAGGTAAATGCAGTCATTTTTGAGCTCAAAGGAAGCTACATCGTTCACGAAGATCACACGTTTCTCACTCTTAACAAAAGGCATTGGATGTTAGAGGGCCTGTAGTTTGTATCAGTTTCAGAAGCAGAGTTGAACTAGATATGGTCCTTGTGTGTAGGAAACACAGTTCTTTTGTTCTGAGCACACTCACGTTTCCAGCCTTATTAGAGACTCTAGAAAGCAAGAGCTTGCTTCTTGCTCTAAAGCAGAGTGTGTTTCATGGATGAGAACTGTGCTGTGTGTTTCCCTTCAGAAACGGAGTTAAATGGCAGGATCTGTGTCTTCCTACAAGCACGTCTTCTTTTCAGGTAAACGCAGTCAGTTTTGTGCCTAAACGAAGCTACATTGTTCACAAAGCTCACACGTTTCTCGCTCTTAACTGAAAGGCATTGGATGTTAGAGGGCCTGTGGTTTGTATCAGTTTCAGAAGCAGAATTGAGCTAGATATGGTCCTTGTGTGTAGGAAACACAGTTCTTTTGTTCTGAGCACACTCACGTTTCCCACCTTATTAGAGTCTCTAGAAAGCAAGAGCTTGCTTCTTGCTCTAAAGCAGATTGTCTTTCATGGATGAGAACTGTGCTGTGTGTTTCCCTTCAGAAACGGAGTTAAATGGCAGACTCTGTGTCTTCCTTCTAGCAAGACTTCGTTTCAGGTAAATGCAGTCATTTTTGAGCTCAAAGGAAGCTACATCGTTCACGAAGCTCACATGTTTCTCACTCTTAACAAAAGGCATTGGATGTTAGAGGGCCTGTGGTTTGTATCAGTTTCAAAGCATAGTTGAACTAGATATGGTCCCTGTGGGTAGGAATCACAGTTCTTTTGTTCTGAGCACGCTCATGTTTTCAGCCTTATTAGAGACTCTAGATATCAAGAGCTTGCTTCTTGCTCTAAAGCAGAGTGTGTTTCATGGATGAGAACTGTGCTGTGTGTTTCCCTTCAGAAACGGAGTTAAATGGCAGTCTCTGTGTCTTCCTACTAGCAAGACTTCTTTTCAGGTAAATGCAGTCATTTTTGAGCTCAAAGGAAGCTACATCGTTCACGAAGATCACACGTTTCTCACTCTTAACAAAAGGCATTGGATGTTAGAGGGCCTGTAGTTTGTATCAGTTTCAGAAGCAGAGTTGAACTAGATATGGTCCTTGTGTGTAGGAAACACAGTTCTTTTGTTCTGAGCAAACTCACGTTTCCAGCCTTATTAGAGACTCTAGAAAGCAAGAGCTTGCTTCTTGCTCTAAAGCAGAGTGTGTTTCATGGATGAGAACTGTGCTGTGTGTTTCCCTTCAGAAACGGAGTTAAATGGCAGGATCTGTGTCTTCCTACAAGCACGTCTTCTTTTCAGGTAAACGCAGTCAGTTTTGTGCCTAAACGAAGCTACATTGTTCACAAAGCTCACACGTTTCTCGCTCTTAACTGAAAGGCATTGGATGTTAGAGGGCCTGTGGTTTGTATCAGTTTCAGAAGCAGAGTTGAGCTAGATATGGTCCTTGTGTGTAGGAAACACAGTTTTTTTGTTCTGAGCACACTCACGTTTCCCACCTTATTAGAGTCTCTAGAAAGCAAGAGCTTGCTTCTTGCTCTAAAGCAGATTGTCTTTCATGGATGAGAACTGTGCTGTGTGTTTCCCTTCAGAAACAGAGTTAAATGGCAGACTCTGTGTCTTCCTTCTCGCAATACTTCGTTTCAGGTAAATGCAGTCATTTTTGAGCTCAAAGGAAGCTACATCGTTCACGAAGCTCACACGTTTCTCGCTCTTAAGTGAAAAGCATTGGATGTTAGAGGGCCTGTGGTTTGTATCAGTTTCAGAAGAAAAGTTGAACTAGATATGGTCCCTGTGTGTACGGAACCCAGTTCTTTTGTTCTGAGCACACTCACGTTTCCCGCCTTATTGGAGACTCTAGAAAGCAAGAGCTTGCTTCTTGCTCTAAAGCAGAGTGTGTTTCATGGATGAGAACTGTGCTGTGTGTTTCCCTTCAGAAACGGAGTTAAATGGCAGGCTCTGTGTCATCCTACAAGCAAGACATCGTTTCAGGTAAACGCACTCACTTTTGAGCGCAAACGAAGCTACATCTTTCACAAAGCTAACATGTTTCTCACTCATAAGTGAAAAGGATTGGATGTTAGAGGGCCTGTGGTTTGTATCAGTTTCCGAAGCAGAGTTGAACTTGATATGGTCCGTGTGTGTGAAACACAGTTCTTTTGTTCTGAGCACACTCACGTTTCCCACCTTATTAGAGAGTCTAGAATGCAAGAGCATGCTTCTTGATCTAAAGCAGAGTGTGTTTCATGGATGAGAACTGTGCTGTGTGTTTCCCTTCAGAAACGGAGTTAAATGGCAGGCTCTGTGTCTTCCTACAAGCTAAACTTCGTTTCAGGTAAACGCAGTCATTTTTGAGCTCAAATGAAGCTACATCGTTCACGAAGCTCTCACCTTTCTCGCTCTTAACTGAAAGGCATTGGATGTTGGAGGGTCTACGGTTTGTATCAGTTTCAGAAGCAGAGTTGAACTAGATATGGTCCGTGAGTGTAGGAAACACAGTTCTTTTGTTCTGAGCACACTCACGTTTCCAGCCTTATTAGAGACTCTAAAAAACAAGAGCTTGCTTCTTGCACTAAAGCAGAGTGTGTTTCATGGATGAGAACTGTGCTGTGTGTTTCTCTTCAGAAACGGAGTTAAATGGCAGGCTCTGTGTCTTCCTACAAGCAAGAATTCGTTTCAGATAAACGCAGTCACTTTTGAGCTCAAAGGAAGCTACATAGTTCACGAAGCTCACACGTTTCTCGCTCTTAAGTGAAAAGCATTGGATGTTAGAGGGCCTGTGGTTTGTATCAGTTTCAGAAGCAGAGTTGAACTAGATATGGTCCGTGTGTGTAGCAAACACAGTTCTTTTGTTATGAGCACACTCAAGTTTCCCGCCTCATTAGAGACTCTAGAAAGCAAGAGCTTGCTTCTTGCTCTAAAGCAGAGTGTGTTTCATGGATGAGAACTGTGCTGTGTGTTTCCCTTCAGAAACGGAGTTAAATGGCAGGCTCTGTGTCCTCCTACAAGCACGAATTCGTTTCAGATAAACGCAGTCACTTTTGAGCTCAAAGGAAGCTACATAGTTCACTAAGCTCACACGTTTCTCGCTCTTAAGTGAAAAGCATTGGATGTTAGAAGGCCTGTGGTTTGTATCAGTTTCAGAAGAAGAGTTGAACTAGATATGGTCCCTGTGGGTAGGAAACACAGTTCTTTTGTTCTGAGCACACTCACGTTTCCAGCCTTATTAGAGACTCTAGAAAGCAAGAGCTTACTTCTTGCTCTAAAGCAGAGTGTGTTTCATGGATGAGAACTGTGCTGTGTGTTTCCCTTCAGAAACGGAGTTAAATGGCAGGCTCTGTGTCTTCCTACTAGCAAGACTTCTTTTCAGGTAAATGCAGTCATTTTTGAGCTCAAAGGAAGCTACATCGTTCATGAACATCACACATTTCTCACTCTTAACAAAAGGCATTGGATGTTAGAGGGCCTGTAGTTTGTATCAGTTTCAGAAGCAGAGTTGAAGTAGATATGGTCCTTGTGTGTAGGAAACACAGTTCTTTTGTTCTGAGCACACTCACGTTTCCAGCCTTATTAGAGACTCTAGAAAGCAAGAGCTTGCTTCTTGCTCTAAAGCAGAGTGTGTTTCATGGATGAGAACTGTGCTGTGTGTTTCCCTTCAGAAACGGAGTTAAATGGCAGGCTCTGTGTCTTCCTACTAGCAAGACTTCTTTTCAGGTAAATGCAGTCATTTTTGAGCTCAAAGGAAGCTACATCGTTCACGAACATCACACGTTTCTCACTCTTAACAAAAGGCATTGGATGTTAGAGGGCCTGTAGTTTGTATCAGTTTCAGAAGCAGAGTTGAACTAGATATGGTCCTTGTGTGTAGGAAACACAGTTCTTTTGTTCTGAGCACACTCACGTTTCCAGCCTTATTAGAGACTCTAGAAAGCAAGAGCTTGCTTCTTGCTCTAAAGCAGAGTTTGTTTCATGGATGAGAACTGTGCTGTGTGTTTCCCTTCAGGAACGGAGTTAAATGGCAGGCTCTGTGTCTTCCTACAAGCACGTCTTCTTTTCAGGTAAACGCAGTCAGTTTTGTGCCTAAACGAAGCTACATTGTTCACAAAGCTCACACGATTCTCGCTCTTAACTGAAAGACATTGGATGTTAGAGGGCCTGTGGTTTGTATCAGTTTCAGAAGCAGAGTTGAGCTAGATATGGTCCGGCTGTGTAGGAAACACAGTTCTTTTGTTCTGAGCACACTCACGTTTCCCACCTTATTAGAGTCTCTAGACAGCAAGAGCTTGCTTCTTGCTCTAAAGCAGATTGTCTTTCATGGATGAAAACTGTGCTGTGTGTTTCCCTTCAGAAACGGAGTTAAATGGCAGACTCTGTGTCTTCCTTCTAGCAAGACTTCGTTTCAGGTAAATGCAGTCATTTTTGAGCTCAAAGGAAGCTACATCGTTCACGAAGCTCACACGTTTCTCGCTCTTAAGTGAAAAGCATTGGATGTTAGAGGGCCTGTGGTTTGTATCAGTTTCAGAAGAAGAGTTGAACTAGATATGGTCCCTGTGTGTAGGAAACCCAGTTCTTTTGTTCTGAGCACACTCACGTTTCCCGCCTTATTAGAGACTCTAGAAAGCAAGAGCTTGCTTCTTGCTCTAAAGCAGAGTGTCTTTCATGGATGAGAACTGTGCTGTGTGTTTCCCTTCAGTAACGGAGTTACATGGCAGGCTCTGTGTCTTCCTACAAGCAAGACTTCGTTTCAGGTAAACGCAGTCACTTTTGAGCTCAAACGAAGCTACATCTTTCACAAAGCTCACACGTTTCTCACTCTTAACTGAAAGGCATTGGATGTTAGAGGGTCTGTGTTTTGTATCAGTTTCAGGAGCAGAGTTGAACTAGATATGGTCCGTGTGTGTAGGAAACACAGTTCTTTTGTTCTGAGCACAGTCACGTTTCCCACCTTATTAGAGACTCTAGAATGCGAGAGCATGCTTCTTGCTCTAAAGCAGAGTGTGTTTCATGGATGAGAACTGTGCTGTGTGTTTCCCTTCAGAAACGGAGTTAAATGGCAGGCTCTGTGTCATCCTACAAGCAAGACTTCGTTTCAGGTAAACGCACACACTTTTGAGCGCAAACGAAGCTACATCTTTCACAAAGCTAACACGTTTCTCACTCATAAGTGAAAAGGATTGGATGTTAGAGGGCCTGTGGTTTGTATCAGTTTCCGAAGCAGAGTTGAACTTGATATGGTCCGTGTGTGTAGGAAACACAGTTCCTTTGTTCTGAGCACACTCATGTTTCCAGCCTTATTAGAGACTCTAGAAAGCAAGAGCTTGCTTCTTGCTCTAAAGCAGAGTGTGTTTCATGGATGAGAACTGTGCTGTGTGTTTCCCTTCAGAAACGGAGTTAAATGGCAGGCTCTGTGTCTTCCTACAAGCTAAACTTCGTTTCAGGTAAACGCAGTCACTTTTGAGCTCAAATGAAGCTACATCGTTCACGAAGCTCTCACCCTTCTCGCTCTTAACTGAAAGGCATTGGATGTTAGAGGGTCTACGGTTTGTATCAGTTTCAGAAGCAGAGTTGAACTAGATATGGTCCTTGTGTGTAGGAAACACAGTTCTTTTGTTCTGAGCACACTCACGTTTCCCACCTTATTAGAGACTCTAGAATGCGAGAGCATGCTTCTTGCTCTAAAGCAGAGTGTGTTTCATGGATGAGAACTGTGCTGTGTGTTTCCCTTCAGAAACGGAGTTAAATGGCAGGCTCTGTGTCCTCCTACAAGCAAGAATTCGTTTCAGATAAACACAGTCACTTTTGAGCTCAAAGGAAGCTACATAGTTCACGAAGCTCACAAGTTTCTCGCTCTTAAGTGAAAAGCATTGGATGTTAGAGGGCCTGTGGTTTGCATCAGTTTCAGAAGCAGAGTTGAACTAGATATGGTCCGTGTGTGTAGGAAACACAGTTCTTTTGTTCTGAGCACACTCACGTTTCCTGCCTTATTAGAGACTCTAGAAAGCAAGAACTTGCTTCTTGCTCTAAAGCAGACTGTCTTTCATGGATGAGAACTGTGCTGTGTGTTTCCCTTCAGAAACGGAGTTAAATGGCAGGCTCTGTGTCTTCCTACTATCAAGACTTCTTTTCAGGTAAATGCAGTCATTTTTGAGCTCAAAGGAAGGTACATCGTTCACGAAGCTCACACGTTTCTCACTCTTAACAAAAGGCATTGGATGTTAGAGGGCCTGTAGTTTGAATCAGTTTCAAAGCAGAGTTGAACTAGATATGGTCCCTGTGGGTAGGAAACACAGTTCTTTTGTTCTGAGCACGCTCACGTTTTCAGCCTTATTAGAGACTCTAGAAAGCAAGAGCTTGCTTCTGGCTCTAAAGTAGATTGTCTTTCATGGATGAGAACTGTGCTGTGTGTTTCCCTTCAGAAACGGAGTTAAATGGCAGGCTCTGTGTCCTCCTACAAGCACGAATTCGTTTCAGATAAACGCAGTCACTTTTGAGCTCAAAGGAAGCTACATAGTTCACGAAGCTCACACGTTTTTCGCTCTTAAGTGAAAAGCATTGGATGTTAGAGCGCCTGTGGTTTGTATCAGTTTCAGAAGCAGAGTTTAACTAGATATGGTCCGTGTGTGTAGGAAACACAGTTCTTTTGTTCTGAGCACACTCAAGTTTCCCGGCTTATTAGAGACTCTAGAAAGCAAGAGCTTGCTTCTTGCTCTAAAGCAGATTGTCTTTCATGGATGAGAACTGTGCTGTGTGTTTCCCTTCAGAAACGGAGTTAAATGGCAGGCTCTGTGTCTTCCTACTAGTAAGACTTCGTTTCAGGTAAATGCAGACATTTTTGAGCTCAAAGGAAGCTACATCGTTCACGAAGCTCACACGTTTCTCGCTCTTAAGTGAAAAGCATTGGATGTTAGAGGGCTTGTGGTTTGTATCAGTTTCAGAAACAGAGTTGAACTAGATATGGTCCATGTGTGTAGGAAACACAGTTCTTTTGTTCTGAGCACACTCAATTTTCCCGCCTTATTAGAGACCCTAGAAAGCAAGAGCTTGTTTCTTGCTCTAAAGCAGATTGTCTTTCTTGGATGAGAACTGTGCTGTGTGTTTCCCTTCAGAAACGGAGTTAAATGGCAGGCTCTGTGTCTTCCTACTAGCAAGACTTCGTTTCAGGTAAATGCAGTCATTTTTGAGCTCAAAGGAGGCTACATCGTTCACAAAGCTCACACGTTTCTCGCTCTTAAGTGAAAAGCATTGGATGTTAGAGGGCCTGTGGTTTGTATCAGTTTCAGAGCAGAGTTGAACTAGATATGGTCCGTGTTTGTAGGAAACACAGTTCTTTAGTTCTGAGCACACTCATGTTTCCCACATTATTAGAGACTCTAGAAAGCAAGAGCTTGCTTCTTGCTCTAAAGCAGAGTGTGTTTCATGGATGAGAACTGTGCTGTGTGTTTCCCTTCAGAAATGGAGTTAAATGGCAGGCTCTGTGTCGTCCTACAAGCAAGACTTCGTTGCTTCAGGTAAACGCGCTCACTTTTGAGCTCAAACGAAGCTACATCTTTCACAAAGCTCACACGTTTCTCGCTCTTAAGTGAAAAGCATTGGATGTTAGAGGGCCAGTGGTTTGTATCAGTTTCCGAAGCAGAGTTGAACTAGATATGGTCCGTGTGTGTAGGAAACACAGTTCTTTTGTTCTGAGCACAGTCACGTTTTCCGCCTTATTAGAGACTCTAGAATGCAAGAGAATGCTTCTTGCTCTAAAGCAGAGTGTGTTTCATGGATGAGAACTGTGCTGTGTGTTTCCCTTCAGAAACGGAGTTAAATGGCAGGCTCTGTGTCTTCCTACAAGCAAGACGTAGTTTCAGGTAAACGCAGTAACTTTTGAGCTCAAGCGAAGCTACATCGTTCACGATGCTCACATGTTTCTCGCTCATAACAAAAGGCACTGGATGTTAGAGGGCCTGTGGTTTGTATCAGTTTCAGAAGCAGAGTTGAACTAGATATGGTCCGTCTGTGTAGGAAACACAGTTCTTTTGTTCTGAGCACACTCAAGTTTCCCGCCTTATTAGAGAATCTAGAAAGCAAGAGCTTGCTTCTTGCTCTAAAGCAGATTGTCTTTCATGAATGAGAACTGTGCTGTGTGTTTCCCTTCAGAATCAGAGTTAAATGGCAGGCTATGTGTCTTCCTACTAGCAAGACTTCGTTTCAGGTAAATGCAGTCATTTTTGAGCTCAAAGGAAGCTACATCGTTCACGAAGCTCACACGTTTCTCATTCTTAACAAAAGGCATTGGATGTAAGAGATCCTGTAATTTGTATCAGTTTCAAAGCAGAGTTGAACTAGATATGGTCCCTGTGGGTAGGAAACACAGTTCTTTTGTTCTGAGCACACTCACGTTTCCAGCCTTATTAGAGACTCTAGAAAGCAAGAGCTTGCTTCTTGCTCTAAAGCAGAGTGTGTTTCATGGATGAGAACTGTGCTGTGTGTTTCCCTTCAGAAACGGAGTTAAATGGCAGGCTCTGTGTCTTCCTACAAGCACGTCTTCTTTTCAGGTAAACGCAGTCAGTTTTGTGCCTAAACGAAGCTACATTGTTCACAAAGCTCACACGATTCTCGCTCTTAACTGAAAGACATTGGATGTTAGAGGGCCTGTGGTTTGTATCAGTTTCAGAAGCAGAGTTGAGCTAGATATGGTCCGGCTGTGTAGGAAACACAGTTCTTTTGTTCTGAGCACACTCACGTTTCCCACCTTATTAGAGTCTCTATAAAGCAAGAGCTTGCTTCTTGCTCTAAAGCAGATTGTCTTTCATGGATGAGAACTGTGCTGTGTGTTTCGCTTCAGAAACGGAGTTAAATGGCAGACTCTGTGTCTTCCTTCTAGGAAGACTTCGTTTCAGGTAAATGCAGTCATTTTTGAGCTCAAATTAAGCTACATCGTTCACGAAGCTCACACGTTTCTCGCTCTTAAGTGAAAAGCATTGGATGTTAGAGGGCCTGTGGTTTGTATCAGTTTCAGAAGAAGAGTTGAACTAGATATGGTCCCTGTGTGTAGGAAACCCAGTTCTTTTGTTCTGAGCACACTCACATTTCCTGCCTTATTAGAGACTCTAGAAAGCAAGAGCTTGCTTCTTGCTCTAAAGCAGAGTGTCTTTCATGGATGAGAACTGTGCTGTGTGTTTCCCTTCAGTAACGGAGTTACATGGCAGGCTCTGTGTCTTCCTACAAGCAAGACTTCGTTTCAGGTAAACGCAGTCACTTTTGAGCTCAAACGAAGCTACATCTTTCACAAAGCTCACACGTTTCTCACTCTTAACTGAAAGGCATTGGATGTTAGAGGGTCTGTGTTTTGTATCAGTTTCAGGAGCAGAGTTGAACTAGATATGGTCCGTGTGTGTAGGAAACACAGTTCTTTTGTTCTGAGCACAGTCACGTTTCCCACCTTATTAGAGACTCTAGAATGCGAGAGCATGCTTCTTGCTCTAAAGCAGAGTGTGTTTCATGGATGAGAACTGTGCTGTTTGTTTCCCTTCAGAAACGGAGTTAAATGGCAGGCTCTGTGTCATCCTACAAGCAAGACTTCGTTTCAGGTAAACGCACTCACTTTTGAGCGCAAACGAAGCTACATCTTTCACAAAGCTAACACGTTTCTCACTCATAAGTGAAAAGGATTGGATGTTAGAGGGCCTGTGGTTTGTATCAGTTTCCGAAGCAGAGTTGAACTTGATATGGTCCGTGTGTGTGAAACACAGTCCTTTTGTTCTGAGCACACTCACGTTTCCCACCTTATTAGAGAATCTAGAATGCTAGAGCATGCTTCTTGATCTAAAGCAGAGTGTGTTTCATGGATGAGAACTGTGCTGTGTGTTTCCCTTCAGAAACGGAGTTAAATGGCAGGCTCTGTGTCTTCCTACACGCTAAACTTCGTTTCAGGTAAACGCAGTCACTTTTGAGCTCAAAGGAAGCTACATCGTTCACGAAGCTCTCACCTTTCTCGCTCTTAACTGAAAGGCATTGGATGTTAGAGGGTCTACGGTTTGTATCAGTTTCAGAAGCAGAGTTGAACTAGATATGGTCCTTGTGTGTAGGAAACACAGTTCTTTTGTTCTGAGCACACTCACGTTTCCAGCCTTATTAGAGACTCTAAAAAGCAAGAGCTTGCTTCTTGCTCTACAGCAGAGTGTGTTTTATGGATGAGAACTGTGCTGTGTGTTTCCCTTCAGAAACGGAGTTAAATGGCAGGCTCTGTGTCCTCCTACAAGCAAGAATTCGTTTCAGATAAACACAGTCACTTTTGAGCTCAAAGCAAGCTACATAGTTCACGAAGCTCACACGTTTCTCGCTCTTAAGTGAAAAGCATTGGATGTTAGAGGGCCTGTGGTTTGCATCAGTTTCAGAAGCAGAGTTGAACTAGATATGGTCCATGTGTGTAGGAAACACAGTTCTTTTGTTCTGAGCACACTCACGTTTCCTGCCTTATTAGAGACTCTAGAAAGCAAGAAATTGCTTCTTGCTCTAAAGCAGACTGTCTTTCATGGATGAGAACTGTGCTGTGTGTTTCCCTTCAGAAACGGAGTTAAATGGCAGGCGCTGTGTCTTCCTACTAGCAAGACTTCTTTTCAGGTAAATGCAGTCATTTTTGAGCTCAAAGGAAGCTACATCGTTCACGAAGCTCACACGTTTCTCACTCTTAACAAAAGGCATTGGATGTTAGAGGGCCTGTAGTTTGAATCAGTTTCAAAGCAGAGTTGAACTAGGTATGGTCCCTGTGGGTAGGAAACACAGTTCTTTTGTTCTGAGCACGCTCATGTTTTCAGCCTTATTAGAGACTCTAGAAAGCAAGAGCTTGCTTCTTGCTCTAAAGCAGAGTGTGTTTCGTGGATGAGAACTGTGCTGTGTGTTTCCCTTAAGAAACGGAGTTAAATGGCAGGCTCTGTGTCTTCCCATAAGCACGTCTTCTTTTCAGGTAAACGCAGTCAGTTTTGTGCTCAAACGAAGCTACATTGTTCACAAAGCTCACACGTTTCTCGCTCTTAACTGAAAGGCATTGGATGTTAGAGGGCCTGTGGTTTGTATCAGTTTCAGAAGCAGAGTTGAGCTAGATATGATCCGTGTGTGTAGGAAACACAGTTCTTTTGTTCTGAGCACACTCAAGTTTCCCGGCTTATTAGAGACTCTAGAAAGCAATAGCTTGCTTCTTGCTCTAAAGCAGATTGTCCTTCATGGATGAGAACTGTGCTGTGTGTTTCCCTTCAGAAACGGAGTTAAATGGCAGGCTCTGTGTCTTCCTACTAGCAAGACTTCATTTCAGGTAAATGCAGTCATTTTTGAGCTCAAAGGAGGCTACATCGTTCACAAAGCTCACACGTTTCTCGCTCTTAAGTGAAAAGCATTGGATGTTAGAGGGCCTGTGGTTTGTATCAGTTTCAGAGCAGAGTTGAACTAGATATGGTCCGTGTTTGTAGGAAACACAGTTCTTTAGTTCTGAGCACACTCATGTTTCCCGCCTTATTAGAGACTCTAGAAAGCAAGAGCTTGGTTCTTGCTCTAAAGCAGAGTGTGTTTCATGGATGAGAACTGTGCTGTGTGTTTCCCTTCAGAAATGGAGTTAAATGGCAGGCTCTGTGTCGTCCTACAAGCAAGACATCGTTGCTTCAGGTAAACGCGCTCACTTTTGAGCTCAAACGAAGCTACATCTTTCACAAAGCTCACACGTTTCTCGCTCTTAAGTGAAAAGCATTGGATGTTAGAGGGCCAGTGGTTTGTAGCAGTTTCAAAGCAGAGTTGAACTAGATATGGTCCGTGTGTGTAGGAAACACAGTTCTTTTGTTCTGAGCACAGTCACGTTTCCCGCCTTATTAGAGACTCTAGAATGCAAGAGAATGCTTCTTGCTCTAAAGCAGAGTGTGTTTCATGGATGAGAACTGTGCTGTGTGTTTCCCTTCAGAAACGGCGTTAAATGGCAGGCTCTGTGTCTTCCTACAAGCAAGACGTAGTTTCAGGTAAATGCAGTAACTTTTGAGCTCCTGCGAAGCTACATCGTTCACGATGCTCACATGTTTCTCGCTCATAACAAAAGGCACTGGATGTTAGAGGGCCTGTGGTTTGTATCAGTTTCAGAAGCAGAGTTGAACTAGATATGGTCCGTCTGTGTAGGAAACACAGTGCTTTTGTTCTGAGCACACTCAAGTTTCCCGCCTTATTAGAGAATCTAGAAAGCAAGAGCTTGCTTCTTGCTCTAAAGCAGATTGTCTTTCATGAATGAGAACTGTGCTGTGTGTTTCCCTTCAGAATCAGAGTTAAATGGCAGGCTATGTGTCTTCCTACTAGCAAGACTTCGTTTCAGGTAAATGCAGTCATTTTTGAGCTCAAAGGAAGCTACATCGTTCACGAAGCTCACACGTTTCTCATTCTTAACAAAAGGCATTGGATGTAAGAGATCCTGTAATTTGTATCAGTTTCAAAGCAGAGTTGAACTAGATATGGTCCCTGTGGGTAGGAAACACAGTTCTTTTGTTCTGAGCACGCTCAAGTTTTCAGCCTTATTAGAGACTCTAGAAAGCAAGAGCTTGCTTCTTGCTCTAAAGCAGAGTGTGTTTCATGGATGAGAACTGTGCTGTGTGTTTCCCTTCAGAAACGGAGTTAAATGGCAGGCTCTGTGTCTTCCTACAAGCACGTCTTCTTTTCAGGTAAACGCAGTCAGTTTTGTGCTCAAACGAAGCTACATTGTTCACAAAGCTCACACGTTTCTCGCTCTTAACTGAAAGGCATTGGATGTTAGAGGGCCTGTGGTTTGTATCAGTTTCAGAAGCAGAGTTGAGCTAGATATGGTCCGTGTGTGTAGGAAACACAGTTCTTTTGTTCTGAGCACACTCACGTTTCCCACCTTATTAGAGACTCTAGAAAGCAAGAGCTTGCTTCTTGCTCTAAAGCAGATTGTCTTTCATGGATGAAAACGTGCTGTGTGTTTCCCTTCAGAAACGGAGTTAAATGGCAGGCTCTGTGTCCTACTACAAGCAAGAATTCGTTTCAGATAAACGCAGTCACTTTTGAGCTCAAAGGAAGCTACATAGTTCACGAAGCTCACACGTTTCTCGCTCTTAAGTGAAAATCATTGGATGTTAGAGGGCCTGTAATTTGTATCAGTTGCAGAAGCAGAGTTGAACTAGATATGGTTTGTGTGTGTAGGAAACACAGTTCTTTTGTTCTGAGCACACTCAAGTTTCCCGGCTTATTAGAGACTCTAGAAAGCAAGAGCTTGCTTCTTGCTCTAAAGCAGATTGTCTTTCATGGATGAGAACTGTGCTGTTTGTTTCCCTTCAGAAACGGAGTTAAATGGCAGGCTCTGTGTCTACCTACTAGCAAGACTTCGTTTCAGGTAAATGCAGTCATTTTTGAGCTCAAAGGAAGCTACATTGTTCACGAAGCTCACACGTTTCTCACTCTTAACAAAAGGCATTGGATGTTAGAGGGCCTGTAGTTTGAATCAGTTTCAAAGCAGAGTTGAACTAGATATGGTCCCTGTGGGTAGGAAACACAGTTCTTTTGTTCTGAGCACGCTCATGTTTTCAGCCTTATTAGAGACTCTAGAAAGCAAGAGCTTGCTTCTTGCTCTAAAGCAGAGTGTGTTTCGTGGATGAGAACTGTGCTGTCTGTTTCCCTTAAGAAACGGAGTTAAATGGCAGGCTCTGTGTCTTCCAATAAGCACGTCTTCTTTTCAGGTAAACGCAGTCAGTTTTGTGCTCAAACGAAGCTACATTGTTCACAAAGCTCACACGTTTCTCGCTCTTAACTGAAAGGCATTGGATGTTAGAGGGCCTGTGGTTTGTATCAGTTTCAGAAGCAGAGTTGAGCTAGATATGGTCCGTGTGTGTAGGAAACACAGTTCTTTTGTTCTGAACACACTCACGTTTCCCACCTTATTAGAGACTCTAGAAAGCAAGAGCTTGCTTCTGGCTCTAAAGTAGATTGTCTTTCATGGATGAGAACTGTGCTGTGTGTTTCCCTTCAGAAACGGAGTTAAATGGCAGGCTCTGTGTCTTCCTACTAGCAAGACTTCGTTTCAGGTAAATGCAGTCATTTTTGAGCTCAAAGGAAGCTACATCGTTCACGAAGCTCACACGTTTCTCGCTCTTAAGTGAAAAGCATTGGATGTTAGAGGGCCTGTGGTTTGTATCAGTTTCAGAAGCAGAGTTGAACTAGATAAGGTCCATATGTGTAGGAAACACAGTTCTTTTGTTCTGAGCACACTCAATTTTCCCGCCTTATTAGAGACCCTAGAAAGCAAGAGCTTGTTTCTTGCTCTAAAGCAGATTGTCTTTCTTGGATGAGAACTGTGCTGTGTGTTTCCCTTCAGAAACGGAGTTAAATGGCAGGCTCTGTGTCTTCCTACTAGCAAGACTTCGTTGCTTCAGGTAAACACGCTCACTTTTGAGCTCAAACGAAGCTACATCTTTCACAAAGCTCACACGTTTCTCGCTCTTAAGTGAAAAGCATTGGATGTTAGAGGGCCAGTGGTTTGTATCAGTTTCCGAAGCAGAGTTGAACTAGATATGGTCCGTGTGTGTAGGAAACACAGTTCTTTTGTTCTGAGCACAGTCACGTTTACCACCTTATTAGAGACTCTAGAATGCAAGAGAATGCTTCTTGCTCTAAAGCAGAGTGTGTTTCATGGATGAGAACTGTGCTGTGTGTTTCCCTTCAGAAACGGAGTTAAATGGCAGGCTCTGTGTCTTCCTACAAGCAAGACGTAGTTTCAGGTAAACGCAGTAAATTTTGAGCTCAAGCGAAGCTACATCGTTCACGATGCTCACATGTTTCTCGCTCATAACAAAAGGCACTGGATGTTAGAGGGCCTGTGGTTTGTATCAGTTTCAGAAGCAGAGTTGAACTAGATATGGTCCGTCTGTGTAGGAAACACAGTTCTTTTGTTCTGAGCACACTCAAGTTTCCCGCCTTATTAGAGAATCTAGAAAGCAAGAGCTTGCTTCTTGCTCTAAAGCAGAGTGTGTTTCATGGATGAGAACTGTGCTGTGTGTTTCCCTTCAGAAACGGAGTTAAATGGCAGGCTCTGTGTCTTCCTACTAGCAAGACTTCTTTTCAGGTAAATGCAGTCATTTTTGAGCTCAAAGGAAGCTACATCGTTCACGAAGATCACACGTTTCTCACTCTTAACAAAAGGCATTGGATGTTAGAGGGCCTGTAGTTTGTATCAGTTTCAGAAGCAGAGTTGAACTAGATATGGTCCTTGTGTGTAGGAAACACAGTTCTTTTGTTCTGAGCACACTCACGTTTCCAGCCTTATTAGAGACTCTAGAAAGCAAGAGCTTGCTTCTTGCTCTAAAGCAGAGTGTGTTTCATGGATGAGAACTGTGCTGTGTGTTTCCCTTCAGAAACGGAGTTAAATGGCAGGATCTGTGTCTTCCTACAAGCACGTCTTCTTTTCAGGTAAACGCAGTCAGTTTTGTGCCTAAACGAAGCTACATTGTTCACAAAGCTCACACGTTTCTCGCTCTTAACTGAAAGGCATTGGATGTTAGAGGGCCTGTGGTTTGTATCAGTTTCAGAAGCAGAATTGAGCTAGATATGGTCCTTGTGTGTAGGAAACACAGTTCTTTTGTTCTGAGCACACTCACGTTTCCCACCTTATTAGAGTCTCTAGAAAGCAAGAGCTTGCTTCTTGCTCTAAAGCAGATTGTCTTTCATGGATGAGAACTGTGCTGTGTGTTTCCCTTCAGAAACGGAGTTAAATGGCAGACTCTGTGTCTTCCTTCTAGCAAGACTTCGTTTCAGGTAAATGCAGTCATTTTTGAGCTCAAAGGAAGCTACATCGTTCACGAAGCTCACATGTTTCTCACTCTTAACAAAAGGCATTGGATGTTAGAGGGCCTGTGGTTTGTATCAGTTTCAAAGCATAGTTGAACTAGATATGGTCCCTGTGGGTAGGAATCACAGTTCTTTTGTTCTGAGCACGCTCATGTTTTCAGCCTTATTAGAGACTCTAGATATCAAGAGCTTGCTTCTTGCTCTAAAGCAGAGTGTGTTTCATGGATGAGAACTGTGCTGTGTGTTTCCCTTCAGAAACGGAGTTAAATGGCAGTCTCTGTGTCTTCCTACTAGCAAGACTTCTTTTCAGGTAAATGCAGTCATTTTTGAGCTCAAAGGAAGCTACATCGTTCACGAAGATCACACGTTTCTCACTCTTAACAAAAGGCATTGGATGTTAGAGGGCCTGTAGTTTGTATCAGTTTCAGAAGCAGAGTTGAACTAGATATGGTCCTTGTGTGTAGGAAACACAGTTCTTTTGTTCTGAGCAAACTCACGTTTCCAGCCTTATTAGAGACTCTAGAAAGCAAGAGCTTGCTTCTTGCTCTAAAGCAGAGTGTGTTTCATGGATGAGAACTGTGCTGTGTGTTTCCCTTCAGAAACGGAGTTAAATGGCAGGATCTGTGTCTTCCTACAAGCACGTCTTCTTTTCAGGTAAACGCAGTCAGTTTTGTGCCTAAACGAAGCTACATTGTTCACAAAGCTCACACGTTTCTCGCTCTTAACTGAAAGGCATTGGATGTTAGAGGGCCTGTGGTTTGTATCAGTTTCAGAAGCAGAGTTGAGCTAGATATGGTCCTTGTGTGTAGGAAACACAGTTTTTTTGTTCTGAGCACACTCACGTTTCCCACCTTATTAGAGTCTCTAGAAAGCAAGAGCTTGCTTCTTGCTCTAAAGCAGATTGTCTTTCATGGATGAGAACTGTGCTGTGTGTTTCCCTTCAGAAACGGAGTTAAATGGCAGACTCTGTGTCTTCCTTCTCGCAATACTTCGTTTCAGGTAAATGCAGTCATTTTTGAGCTCAAAGGAAGCTACATCGTTCACGAAGCTCACACGTTTCTCGCTCTTAAGTGAAAAGCATTGGATGTTAGAGGGCCTGTGGTTTGTATCAGTTTCAGAAGAAAAGTTGAACTAGATATGGTCCCTGTGTGTACGGAACCCAGTTCTTTTGTTCTGAGCACACTCACGTTTCCCGCCTTATTAGAGACTCTAGAAAGCAAGAGCTTGCTTCTTGCTCTAAAGCAGAGTGTGTTTCATGGATGAGAACTGTGCTGTGTGTTTCCCTTCAGAAACGGAGTTAAATGGCAGGCTCTGTGTCATCCTACAAGCAAGACATTGTTTCAGGTAAACGCACTCACTTTTGAGCGCAAACGAAGCTACATCTTTCACAAAGCTAACATGTTTCTCACTCATAAGTGAAAAGGATTGGATGTTAGAGGGCCTGTGGTTTGTATCAGTTTCCGAAGCAGAGTTGAACTTGATATGGTCCGTGTGTGTGAAACACAGTTCTTTTGTTCTGAGCACACTCACGTTTCCCACCTTATTAGAGAGTCTAGAATGCAAGAGCATGCTTCTTGATCTAAAGCAGAGTGTGTTTCATGGATGAGAACTGTGCTGTGTGTTTCCCTTCAGAAACGGAGTTAAATGGCAGGCTCTGTGTCTTCCTACAAGCTAAACTTCGTTTCAGGTAAACGCAGTCACTTTTGAGCTCAAATGAAGCTACATCGTTCACGAAGCTCTCACCTTTCTCGCTCTTAACTGAAAGGCATTGGATGTTGGAGGGGCTACGGTTTGTATCAGTTTCAGAAGCAGAGTTGAACTAGATATGGTCCGTGTGTGTAGGAAACACAGTTCTTTTGTTCTGAGCACACTCACGTTTCCAGCCTTATTAGAGACTCTAAAAAACAAGAGCTTGCTTCTTGCTCTAAAGCAGAGTGTGTTTCATGGATGAGAACTGTGCTGTGTGTTTCTCTTCAGAAACGGAGTTAAATGGCAGGCTCTGTGTCTTCCTACAAGCAAGAATTCGTTTCAGATAAACGCAGTCACTTTTGAGCTCAAAGGAAGCTACATAGTTCACGAAGCTCACACGTTTCTCGCTCTTAAGTGAAAAGCATTGGATGTTAGAGGGCCTGTGGTTTGTATCAGTTTCAGAAGCAGAGTTGAACTAGATATGGTCCGTGTGTGTAGCAAACACAGTTCTTTTGTTATGAGCACACTCAAGTTTCCCGCCTCATTAGAGACTCTAGAAAGCAAGAGCTTGCTTCTTGCTCTAAAGCAGAGTGTGTTTCATGGATGAGAACTGTGCTGTGTGTTTCCCTTCAGAAACGGAGTTAAATGGCAGGCTCTGTGTCCTCCTACAAGCACGAATTCGTTTCAGATAAACGCAGTCACTTTTGAGCTCAAAGGAAGCTACATAGTTCACTAAGCTCACACGTTTCTCGCTCTTAAGTGAAAAGCATTGGATGTTAGAAGGCCTGTGGTTTGTATCAGTTTCAGAAGAAGAGTTGAACTAGATATGGTCCCTGTGGGTAGGAAACACAGTTCTTTTGTTCTGAGCACACTCACGTTTCCAGCCTTATTAGAGACTCTAGAAAGCAAGAGCTTACTTCTTGCTCTAAAGCAGAGTGTGTTTCATGGATGAGAACTGTGCTGTGTGTTTCCCTTCAGAAACGGAGTTAAATGGCAGGCTCTGTGTCTTCCTACTAGCAAGACTTCTTTTCAGGTAAATGCAGTCATTTTTGAGCTCAAAGGAAGCTACATCGTTCACGAACATCACACGTTTCTCACTCTTAACAAAAGGCATTGGATGTTAGAGGGCCTGTAGTTTGTATCAGTTTCAGAAGCAGAGTTGAAGTAGATATGGTCCTTGTGTGTAGGAAACACAGTTCTTTTGTTCTGAGCACACTCACGTTTCCAGCCTTATTAGAGACTCTAGAAAGCAAGAGCTTGCTTCTTGCTCTAAAGCAGAGTGTGTTTCATGGATGAGAACTGTGGTGTGTGTTTCCCTTCAGAAACGGAGTTAAATGGCAGGCTCTGTGTCTTCCTACTAGCAAGACTTCTTTTCAGGTAAATGCAGTCATTTTTGAGCTCAAAGGAAGCTACATCGTTCACGAACATCACACGTTTCTCACTCTTAACAAAAGGCATTGGATGTTAGAGGGCCTGTAGTTTGTATCAGTTTCAGAAGCAGAGTTGAACTAGATATGGTCCTTGTGTGTAGGAAACACAGTTCTTTTGTTCTGAGCACACTCACGTTTCCAGCCTTATTAGAGACTCTAGAAAGCAAGAGCTTGCTTCTTGCTCTAAAGCAGAGTTTGTTTCATGGATGAGAACTGTGCTGTGTGTTTCCCTTCAGGAACGGAGTTAAATGGCAGGCTCTGTGTCTTCCTACAAGCACGTCTTCTTTTCAGGTAAACGCAGTCAGTTTTGTGCCTAAACGAAGCTACATTGTTCACAAAGCTCACACGATTCTCGCTCTTAACTGAAAGACATTGGATGTTAGAGGGCCTGTGGTTTGTATCAGTTTCAGAAGCAGAGTTGAGCTAGATATGGTCCGGCTGTGTAGGAAACACAGTTCTTTTGTTCTGAGCACACTCACGTTTCCCGCCTTATTAGAGACTCTAGAAAGCAAGAGCTTGCTTCTTGCTCTAAAGCAGAGTGTCTTTCATGGATGAGAACTGTGCTGTGTGTTTCCCTTCAGTAACGGAGTTACATGGCAGGCTCTGTGTCTTCCTACAAGCAAGACTTCGTTTCAGGTAAACGCAGTCACTTTTGAGCTCAAACGAAGCTACATCTTTCACAAAGCTCACACGTTTCTCACTCTTAACTGAAAGGCATTGGATGTTAGAGGGTCTGTGTTTTGTATCAGTTTCAGGAGCAGAGTTGAACTAGATATGGTCCGTGTGTGTAGGAAACACAGTTCTTTTGTTCTGAGCACAGTCACGTTTCCCACCTTATAAGAGACTCTAGAATGCGAGAGCATGCTTCTTGCTCTAAAGCAGAGTGTGTTTCATGGATGAGAACTGTGCTGTGTGTTTCCCTTCAGAAACGGAGTTAAATGGCAGGCTCTGTGTCATCCTACAAGCAAGACTTCGTTTCAGGTAAACGCACACACTTTTGAGCGCAAACGAAGCTACATCTTTCACAAAGCTAACACGTTTCTCACTCATAATTGAAAAGGATTGGATGTTAGAGGGCCTGTGGTTTGTATCAGTTTCCGAAGCAGAGTTGAACTTGATATGGTCCGTGTGTGTAGGAAACACAGTTCTTTTGTTCTGAGCACACTCATGTTTCCAGCCTTATTAGAGACTCTAGAAAGCAAGAGCTTGCTTCTTGCTCTAAAGCAGAGTGTGTTTCATGGATGAGAACTGTGCTGTGTGTTTCCCTTCAGAAACGGAGTTAAATGGCAGGCTCTGTGTCTTCCTACAAGCTAAACTTCGTTTCAGGTAAACGCAGTCACTTTTGAGCTCAAATGAAGCTACATCGTTCACGAAGCTCTCACCTTTCTCGCTCTTAACTGAAAGGCATTGGATGTTAGAGGGTCTACGGTTTGTATCAGTTTCAGAAGCAGAGTTGAACTAGATATGGTCCTTGTGTGTAGGAAACACAGTTCTTTTGTTCTGAGCACACTCACGTTTCCCACCTTATTAGAGACTCTAGAATGCGAGAGCATGCTTCTTGCTCTAAAGCAGAGTGTGTTTCATGGATGAGAACTGTGCTGTGTGTTTCCCTTCAGAAACGGAGTTAAATGGCAGGCTCTGTGTCCTCCTACAAGCAAGAATTCGTTTCAGATAAACACAGTCACTTTTGAGCTCAAAGGAAGCTACATAGTTCACGAAGCTCACAAGTTTCTCGCTCTTAAGTGAAAAGCATTGGATGTTAGAGGGCCTGTGGTTTGCATCAGTTTCAGAAGCAGAGTTGAACTAGATATGGTCCGTGTGTGTAGGAAACACAGTTCTTTTGTTCTGAGCACAATCCCGTTTCCTGCCTTATTAGAGACTCTAGAAAGCAAGAACTTGCTTCTTGCTCTAAAGCAGACTGTCTTTCATGGATGAGAACTGTGCTGTGTGTTTCCCTTCAGAAACGGAGTTAAATGGCAGGCTCTGTGTCTTCCTACTATCAAGACTTCTTTTCAGGTAAATGCAGTCATTTTTGAGCTCAAAGGAAGGTACATCGTTCACGAAGCTCACACGTTTCTCACTCTTAACAAAAGGCATTGGATGTTAGAGGGCCTGTAGTTTGAATCAGTTTCAAAGCAGAGTTGAACTAGATATGGTCCCTGTGGGTAGGAAACACAGTTCTTTTGTTCTGAGCACGCTCACGTTTTCAGCCTTATTAGAGACTCTAGAAAGCAAGAGCTTGCTTCTTGCTCTAAAGCAGAGTGTGTTTCGTGGATGAGAACTGTGCTGTGTGTTTCCCTTCAGGAACGGAGTTAAATGGCAGGCTCTGTGTCTTCCTACAAGCACGTCTTCTTTTCAGGTAAACGCAGTCAGTTTTGTGCCTAAACGAAGCTACATTGTTCACAAAGCTCACACGATTCTCGCTCTTAACTGAAAGACATTGGATGTTAGAGGGCCTGTGGTTTGTATCAGTTTCAGAAGCAGAGTTGAGCTAGATATGGTCCGGCTGTGTAGGAAACACAGTTCTTTTGTTCTGAGCACACTCACGTTTCCCGCCTTATTAGAGACTCTAGAAAGCAAGAGCTTGCTTCTTGCTCTAAAGCAGAGTGTCTTTCATGGATGAGAACTGTGCTGTGTGTTTCCCTTCAGTAACGGAGTTACATGGCAGGCTCTGTGTCTTCCTACAAGCAAGACTTCGTTTCAGGTAAACGCAGTCACTTTTGAGCTCAAACGAAGCTACATCTTTCACAAAGCTCACACGTTTCTCACTCTTAACTGAAAGGCATTGGATGTTAGAGGGTCTGTGTTTTGTATCAGTTTCAGGAGCAGAGTTGAACTAGATATGGTCCGTGTGTGTAGGAAACACAGTTCTTTTGTTCTGAGCACAGTCACGTTTCCCACCTTATAAGAGACTCTAGAATGCGAGAGCATGCTTCTTGCTCTAAAGCAGAGTGTGTTTCATGGATGAGAACTGTGCTGTGTGTTTCCCTTCAGAAACGGAGTTAAATGGCAGGCTCTGTGTCATCCTACAAGCAAGACTTCGTTTCAGGTAAACGCACACACTTTTGAGCGCAAACGAAGCTACATCTTTCACAAAGCTAACACGTTTCTCACTCATAAGTGAAAAGGATTGGATGTTAGAGGGCCTGTGGTTTGTATCAGTTTCCGAAGCAGAGTTGAACTTGATATGGTCCGTGTGTGTAGGAAACACAGTTCTTTTGTTCTGAGCACACTCATGTTTCCAGCCTTATTAGAGACTCTAGAAAGCAAGAGCTTGCTTCTTGCTCTAAAGCAGAGTGTGTTTCATGGATGAGAACTGTGCTGTGTGTTTCCCTTCAGAAACGGAGTTAAATGGCAGGCTCTGTGTCTTCCTACAAGCTAAACTTCGTTTCAGGTAAACGCAGTCACTTTTGAGCTCAAATGAAGCTACATCGTTCACGAAGCTCTCACCTTTCTCGCTCTTAACTGAAAGGCATTGGATGTTAGAGGGTCTACGGTTTGTATCAGTTTCAGAAGCAGAGTTGAACTAGATATGGTCCTTGTGTGTAGGAAACACAGTTCTTTTGTTCTGAGCACACTCACGTTTCCCACCTTATTAGAGACTCTAGAATGCGAGAGCATGCTTCTTGCTCTAAAGCAGAGTGTGTTTCATGGATGAGAACTGTGCTGTGTGTTTCCCTTCAGAAACGGAGTTAAATGGCAGGCTCTGTGTCCTCCTACAAGCAAGAATTCGTTTCAGATAAACACAGTCACTTTTGAGCTCAAAGGAAGCTACATAGTTCACGAAGCTCACAAGTTTCTCGCTCTTAAGTGAAAAGCATTGGATGTTAGAGGGCCTGTGGTTTGCATCAGTTTCAGAAGCAGAGTTGAACTAGATATGGTCCGTGTGTGTAGGAAACACAGTTCTTTTGTTCTGAGCACACTCCCGTTTCCTGCCTTATTAGAGACTCTAGAAAGCAAGAACTTGCTTCTTGCTCTAAAGCAGACTGTCTTTCATGGATGAGAACTGTGCTGTGTGTTTCCCTTCAGAAACGGAGTTAAATGGCAGGCTCTGTGTCTTCCTACTATCAAGACTTCTTTTCAGGTAAATGCAGTCATTTTTGAGCTCAAAGGAAGGTACATCGTTCACGAAGCTCACACGTTTCTCACTCTTAACAAAAGGCATTGGATGTTAGAGGGCCTGTAGTTTGAATCAGTTTCAAAGCAGAGTTGAACTAGATATGGTCCCTGTGGGTAGGAAACACAGTTCTTTTGTTCTGAGCACGCTCACGTTTTCAGCCTTATTAGAGACTCTAGAAAGCAAGAGCTTGCTTCTTGCTCTAAAGCAGAGTGTGTTTCGTGGATGAGAACTGTGCTGTGTGTTTCCCTTAAGAAACGGAGTTAAATGGCAGGCTCTGTGTCTTCCAATAAGCACGTCTTCTTTTCAGGTAAACGCAGTCAGTTTTGTGCTCAAACAAAGCTACATTGTTCACAAAGCTCACACGTTTCTCGCTCTTAACTGAAAGGCATTGGATGTTAGAGGGCCTGTGGTTTGTATCAGTTTCAGAAGCAGAGTTGAGCTAGATATGGTCCGTGTGTGTAGGAAACACAGTTCTTTTGTTCTGAACACACTCACGTTTCCCACCTTATTAGAGACTCTAGAAAGCAAGAGCTTGCTTCTGGCTCTAAAGTAGATTGTCTTTCATGGATGAGAACTGTGCTGTGTGTTTCCCTTCAGAAACGGAGTTAAATGGCAGGCTCTGTGTCCTCCTACAAGCACGAATTCGTTTCAGATAAACGCAGTCACTTTTGAGCTCAAAGGAAGCTACATAGTTCACGAAGCTCACACGTTTTTCGCTCTTAAGTGAAAAGCATTGGATGTTAGAGCGCCTGTGGTTTGTATCAGTTTCAGAAGCAGAGTTGAACTAGATATGGTCCGTGTGTGTAGGAAACACAGTTCTTTTGTTCTGAGCACACTCAAGTTTCCCGGCTTATTAGAGACTCTAGAAAGCAAGAGCTTGCTTCTTGCTCTAAAGCAGATTGTCTTTCATGGATGAGAACTGTGCTGTGTGTTTCCCTTCAGAAACGGAGTTAAATGGCAGGCTCTGTGTCTTCCTACTAGTAAGACTTCGTTTCAGGTAAATGCAGACATTTTTGAGCTCAAAGGAAGCTACATCGTTCACGAAGCTCACACGTTTCTCGCTCTTAAGTGAAAAGCATTGGATGTTAGAGGGCCTGTGGTTTGTATCAGTTTCAGAAACAGAGTTGAACTAGATATGGTCCATGTGTGTAGGAAACACAGTTCTTTTGTTCTGAGCACACTCAATTTTCCAGCCTTATTAGAGACTCTAGAAAGCAAGAGCTTGCTTCTTGCTCTAAAGCAGAGTGTGTTTCATGGATGAGAACTGTGCTGTGTGTTTCCCTTCAGAAATGGAGTTTAATGTCAGGCTCTGTGTCGTCCTACAAGCAAGACTTCGTTGCTTCAGGTAAACGCGCTCACTTTTGAGCTCAAACGAAGCTACATCTTTCACAAAGCTCACATGTTTCTCGCTCTTAAGTGAAAAGCATTGGATGTTAGAGGGCCAGTGGTTTGTATCAGTTTCCGAAGCAGAGTTGAACTAGATATGGTCCGTGTGTGTAGGAAACACAGTTCTTTTGTTCTGAGCACAGTCACGTTTTCCGCCTTATTAGAGACTCTAGAATGCAAGAGAATGCTTCTTGCTCTAAAGCAGAGTGTGTTTCATGGATGAGAACTGTGCTGTGTGTTTCCCTTCAGAAACGGAGTTAAATGGCAGGCTCTGTGTCTTCCTACAAGCAAGACGTAGTTTCAGGTAAACGCAGTAACTTTTGAGCTCAAGCGAAGCTACATCGTTCACGATGCTCACATGTTTCTCGCTCATAACAAAAGGCACTGGATGTTAGAGGGCCTGTGGTTTGTATCAGTTTCAGAAGCAGAGTTGAACTAGATATGGTCCGTCTGTGTAGGAAACACAGTTCTTTTGTTCTGAGCACACTCAAGTTTCCCGCCTTATTAGAGAATCTAGAAAGCAAGAGCTTGCTTCTTGCTCTAAAGCAGATTGTCTTTCATGAATGAGAACTGTGCTGTGTGTTTCCCTTCAGAATCAGAGTTAAATGGCAGGCTATGTGTCTTCCTACTAGCAAGACTTCGTTTCAGGTAAATGCAGTCATTTTTGAGCTCAAAGGAAGCTACATCGTTCACGAAGCTCACACGTTTCTCATTCTTAACAAAAGGCATTGGATGTAAGAGATCCTGTAATTTGTATCAGTTTCAAAGCAGAGTTGAACTAGATATGGTCCCTGTGGGTAGGAAACACAGTTCTTTTGTTCTGAGCACGCTCAAGTTTTCAGCCTTATTAGAGACTCTTGAAAGCAAGAGCTTGCTTCTTGCTCTAAAGCAGAGTGTGTTTCATGGATGAGAACTGTGCTGTGTGTTTCCCTTCAGAAACGGAGTTAAATGGCAGGCTCTGTGTCTTCCTACAAGCACGTCTTCTTTTCAGGTAAACGCAGTCAGTTTTGTGCCTAAACGAAGCTACATTGTTCACAAAGCTCACACGATTCTCGCTCTTAACTGAAAGACATTGGATGTTAGAGGGCCTGTGGTTTGTATCAGTTTCAGAAGCAGAGTTGAGCTAGATATGGTCCGGCTGTGTAGGAAACACAGTTCTTTTGTTCTGAGCACACTCACGTTTCCCACCTTATTAGAGTCTCTATAAAGCAAGAGCTTGCTTCTTGCTCTAAAGCAGATTGTCTTTCATGGATGAGAACTGTGCTGTGTGTTTCGCTTCAGAAACGGAGTTAAATGGCAGACTCTGTGTCTTCCTTCTAGGAAGACTTCGTTTCAGGTAAATGCAGTCATTTTTGAGCTCAAATTAAGCTACATCGTTCACGAAGCTCACACGTTTCTCGCTCTTAAGTGAAAAGCATTGGATGTTAGAGGGCCTGTGGTTTGTATCAGTTTCAGAAGAAGAGTTGAACTAGATATGGTCCCTGTGTGTAGGAAACCCAGTTCTTTTGTTCTGAGCACACTCACGTTTCCTGCCTTATTAGAGACTCTAGAAAGCAAGAGCTTGCTTCTTGCTCTAAAGCAGAGTGTCTTTCATGGATGAGAACTGTGCTGTGTGTTTCCCTTCAGTAACGGAGTTACATGGCAGGCTCTGTGTCTTCCTACAAGCAAGACTTCGTTTCAGGTAAACGCAGTCACTTTTGAGCTCAAACGAAGCTACATCTTTCACAAAGCTCACACGTTTCTCACTCTTAACTGAAAGGCATTGGATGTTAGAGGGTCTGTGTTTTGTATCAGTTTCAGGAGCAGAGTTGAACTAGATATGGTCCGTGTGTGTAGGAAACACAGTTCTTTTGTTCTGAGCACAGTCACGTTTCCCACCTTATTAGAGACTCTAGAATGCGAGAGCATGCTTCTTGCTCTAAAGCAGAGTGTGTTTCATGGATGAGAACTGTGCTGTTTGTTTCCCTTCAGAAACGGAGTTAAATGGCAGGCTCTGTGTCATCCTACAAGCAAGACTTCGTTTCAGGTAAACGCACTCACTTTTGAGCGCAAACGAAGCTACATCTTTCACTAAGCTAACACGTTTCTCACTCATAAGTGAAAAGGATTGGATGTTAGAGGGCCTGTGGTTTGTATCAGTTTCCGAAGCAGAGTTGAACTTGATATGGTCCGTGTGTGTGTGAAACACAGTTCTTTTGTTCTGAGCACACTCACGTTTCCCACCTTATTAGAGAATCTAGAATGCTAGAGCATGCTTCTTGATCTAAAGCAGAGTGTGTTTCATGGATGAGAACTGTGCTGTGTGTTTCCCTTCAGAAACGGAGTTAAATGGCAGGCTCTGTGTCTTCCTACAAGCTAAACTTCGTTTCAGGTAAACGCAGTCACTTTTGAGCTCAAAGGAAGCTACATCGTTCACGAAGCTCTCACCTTTCTCGCTCTTAACTGAAAGGCATTGGATGTTAGAGGGTCTACGGTTTGTATCAGTTTCAGAAGCAGAGTTGAACTAGATATGGTCCTTGTGTGTAGGAAACACAGTTCTTTTGTTCTGAGCACACTCACGTTTCCAGCCTTATTAGAGACTCTAAAAAGCAAGAGCTTGCTTCTTGCTCTACAGCAGAGTGTGTTTTATGGATGAGAACTGTGCTGTGTGTTTCCCTTCAGAAACGGAGTTAAATGGCAGGCTCTGTGTCCTCCTACAAGCAAGAATTCGTTTCAGATAAACACAGTCACTGTTGAGCTCAAAGGAAGCTACATAGTTCACGAAGCTCACAAGTTTCTCGCTCTTAAGTGAAAAGCATTGGATGTTAGAGGGCCTTTGGTTTGCATCAGTTTCAGAAGCAGAGTTGAACTAGATATGGTCCGTGTGTGTAGGAAACACAGTTCTTTTGTTCTGAGCACACTCACGTTTCCTGCCTTATTAGAGACTCTAGAAAGCAAGAAATTGCTTCTTGCTCTAAAGCAGACTGTCTTTCATGGATGAGAACTGTGCTGTGTGTTTCCCTTCAGAAACGGAGTTAAATGGCAGGCGCTGTGTCTTCCTACTAGCAAGACTTCTTTTCAGGTAAATGCAGTCATTTTTGAGCTCAAAGGAAGCTACATCGTTCACGAAGCTCACACGTTTCTCACTCTTAACAAAAGGCATTGGATGTTAGAGGGCCTGTAGTTTGAATCAGTTTCAAAGCAGAGTTGAACTAGGTATGGTCCCTGTGGGTAGGAAACACAGTTCTTTTGTTCTGAGCACGCTCATGTTTTCAGCCTTATTAGAGACTCTAGAAAGCAAGAGCTTGCTTCTTGCTCTAAAGCAGAGTGTGTTTCGTGGATGAGAACTGTGCTGTGTGTTTCCCTTAAGAAACGGAGTTAAATGGCAGGCTCTGTGTCTTCCCATAAGCACGTCTTCTTTTCAGGTAAACGCAGTCAGTTTTGTGCTCAAACGAAGCTACATTGTTCACAAAGCTCACACGTTTCTCGCTCTTAACTGAAAGGCATTGGATGTTAGAGGGCCTGTGGTTTGTATCAGTTTCAGAAGCAGAGTTGAGCTAGATATGATCCGTGTGTGTAGGAAACACAGTTCTTTTGTTCTGAGCACACTCAAGTTTCCCGGCTTATTAGAGACTCTAGAAAGCAATAGCTTGCTTCTTGCTCTAAAGCAGATTGTCCTTCATGGATGAGAACTGTGCTGTGTGTTTCCCTTCAGAAACGGAGTTAAATGGCAGGCTCTGTGTCTTCCTACTAGCAAGACTTCATTTCAGGTAAATGCAGTCATTTTTGAGCTCAAAGGAGGCTACATCGTTCACAAAGCTCACACGTTTCTCGCTCTTAAGTGAAAAGCATTGGATGTTAGAGGGCCTGTGGTTTGTATCAGTTTCAGAAGCAGAGTTGAACTAGATATGGTCCGTGTTTGTAGGAAACACAGTTCTTTAGTTCTGAGCACACTCATGTTTCCCGCCTTATTAGAGACTCTAGAAAGCAAGAGCTTGGTTCTTGCTCTAAAGCAGAGTGTGTTTCATGGATGAGAACTGTGCTGTGTGTTTCCCTTCAGAAATGGAGTTAAATGGCAGGCTCTGTGTCGTCCTACAAGCAAGACATCGTTGCTTCAGGTAAACGCGCTCACTTTTGAGCTCAAACGAAGCTACATCTTTCACAAAGCTCACACGTTTCTCGCTCTTAAGTGAAAAGCATTGGATGTTAGAGGGCCAGTGGTTTGTAGCAGTTTCCAAAGCAGAGTTGAACTAGATATGGTCCGTGTGTG
Organism: Onychomys leucogaster; assembly: GCA_949786385.1. Taxonomy (NCBI): domain Eukaryota; kingdom Metazoa; phylum Chordata; class Mammalia; order Rodentia; family Cricetidae; genus Onychomys; species Onychomys leucogaster. The sequence goes on along the minus strand of CATKUP010000105.1, from coordinate 1,161,447 downwards.
TAGGAAACACAGTTCTTTTGTTCTGAGCACAGTCATGTTTCCCGCCTTATTAGAGACTCTAGAATGCAAGAGAATGCTTCTTGCTCTAAAGCAGAGTGTGTTTCATGGATGAGAACTGTGCTGTGTGTTTCCCTTCAGAAACGGCGTTAAATGGCAGGCTCTGTGTCTTCCTACAAGCAAGACGTAGTTTCAGGTAAATGCAGTAACTTTTGAGCTCCTGCGAAGCTACATCGTTCACGATGCTCACATGTTTCTCGCTCATAACAAAAGGCACTGGATGTTAGAGGGCCTGTGGTTTGTATCAGTTTCAGAAGCAGAGTTGAACTAGATATGGTCCGTCTGTGTAGGAAACACAGTGCTTTTGTTCTGAGCACACTCAAGTTTCCCGCCTTATTAGAGAATCTAGAAAGCAAGAGCTTGCTTCTTGCTCTAAAGCAGATTGTCTTTCATGAATGAGAACTGTGCTGTGTGTTTCCCTTCAGAATCAGAGTTAAATGGCAGGCTATGTGTCTTCCTACTAGCAAGACTTCGTTTCAGGTAAATGCAGTCATTTTTGAGCTCAAAGGAAGCTACATCGTTCACGAAGCTCACACGTTTCTCATTCTTAACAAAAGGCATTGGATGTAAGAGATCCTGTAATTTGTATCAGTTTCAAAGCAGAGTTGAACTAGATATGGTCCCTGTGGGTAGGAAACACAGTTCTTTTGTTCTGAGCACGCTCAAGTTTTCAGCCTTATTAGAGACTCTAGAAAGCAAGAGCTTGCTTCTTGCTCTAAAGCAGAGTGTGTTTCATGGATGAGAACTGTGCTGTGTGTTTCCCTGCAGAAACGGAGTTAAATGGCAATCTGTGTCTTCCTACAAGCACGTCTTCTTTTCAGGTAAACGCAGTCAGTTTTGTGCTCAAACGAAGCTACATTGTTCACAAAGCTCACACGTTTCTCGCTCTTAACTGAAAGGCATTGGATGTTAGAGGGCCTGTGGTTTGTATCAGTTTCAGAAGCAGAGTTGAGCTAGATATGGTCCGTGTGTGTAGGAAACACAGTTCTTTTGTTCTGAGCACACTCACGTTTCCCACCTTATTAGAGACTCTAGAAAGCAAGAGCTTGCTTCTTGCTCTAAAGCAGATTGTCTTTCATGGATGAAAACGTGCTGTGTGTTTCCCTTCAGAAACGGAGTTAAATGGCAGGCTCTGTGTCCTACTACAAGCAAGAATTCGTTTCAGATAAACGCAGTCACTTTTGAGCTCAAAGGAAGCTACATAGTTCACGAAGCTCACACGTTTCTCGCTCTTAAGTGAAAATCATTGGATGTTAGAGGGCCTGTAATTTGTATCAGTTGCAGAAGCAGAGTTGAACTAGATATGGTTTGTGTGTGTAGGAAACACAGTTCTTTTGTTCTGAGCACACTCAAGTTTCCCGGCTTATTAGAGACTCTAGAAAGCAATAGCTTGCTTCTTGCTCTAAAGCAGATTGTCTTTCATGGATGAGAACTGTGCTGTTTGTTTCCCTTCAGAAACGGAGTTAAATGGCAGGCTCTGTGTCTACCTACTAGCAAGACTTCGTTTCAGGTAAATGCAGTCATTTTTGAGCTCAAAGGAAGCTACATTGTTCACGAAGCTCACACGTTTCTCACTCTTAACAAAAGGCATTGGATGTTAGAGGGCCTGTAGTTTGAATCAGTTTCAAAGCAGAGTTGAACTAGATATGGTCCCTGTGGGTAGGAAACACAGTTCTTTTGTTCTGAGCACGCTCATGTTTTCAGCCTTATTAGAGGCTCTAGAAAGCAAGAGCTTGCTTCTTGCTCTAAAGCAGAGTGTGTTTCGTGGATGAGAACTGTGCTGTCTGTTTCCCTTAAGAAACGGAGTTAAATGGCAGGCTCTGTGTCTTCCAATAAGCACGTCTTCTTTTCAGGTAAACGCAGTCAGTTTTGTGCTCAAACGAAGATACATTGTTCACAAAGCTCACACGTTTCTCGCTCTTAACTGAAAGGCATTGGATGTTAGAGGGCCTGTGGTTTGTATCAGTTTCAGAAGCAGAGTTGAGCTAGATATGGTCCGTGTGTGTAGGAAACACAGTTCTTTTGTTCTGAACACACTCACGTTTCCCACCTTATTAGAGACTCTAGAAAGCAAGAGCTTGCTTCTGGCTCTAAAGTAGATTGTCTTTCATGGATGAGAACTGTGCTGTGTGTTTCCCTTCAGAAACGGAGTTAAATGGCAGGCTCTGTGTCTTCCTACTAGCAAGACTTCGTTTCAGGTAAATGCAGTCATTTTTGAGCTCAAAGGAAGCTACATCTTTCACAAAGCTCACACGTTTCTCGCTCTTAAGTGAAAAGCATTGGATGTTAGAGGGCCAGTGGTTTGTATCAGTTTCCGAAGCAGAGTTGAACTAGATATGGTCCGTGTGTGTAGGAAACACAGTTCTTTTGTTCTGAGCACAGTCACGTTTCCCACCTTATTAGAGACTCTAGAATGCAAGAGAATGCTTCTTGCTCTAAAGCAGAGTGTGTTTCATGGATGAGAACTGTGCTGTGTGTTTCCCTTCAGAAACGGAGTTAAATGGCAGGCTCTGTGTCTTCCTACAAGCAAGACGTAGTTTCAGGTAAACGCAGTAACTTTTGAGCTCAAGCGAAGCTACATCGTTCACGATGCTCACATGTTTCTCGCTCATAACAAAAGGCACTGGATGTTAGAGGGCCTGTGGTTTGTATCAGTTTCAGAAGCAGAGTTGAACTAGATATGGTCCGTCTGTGTAGGAAACACAGTTCTTTTGTTCTGAGCACACTCAAGTTTCCCGCCTTATTAGAGAATCTAGAAAGCAAGAGCTTGCTTCTTGCTCTAAAGCAGATTGTCTTTCATGAATGAGAACTGTGCTGTGTGTTTCCCTTCAGAATCAGAGTTAAATGGCAGGCTATGTGTCTTCCTACTAGCAAGACTTCGTTTCAGGTAAATGCAGTCATTTTTGAGCTCAAAGGAAGCTACATCGTTCACGAAGCTCACACGTTTCTCATTCTTAACAAAAGGCATTGGATGTAAGAGATCCTGTAATTTGTATCAGTTTCAAAGCAGAGTTGAACTAGATATGGTCCCTGTGGGTAGGAAACACAGTTCTTTTGTTCTGAGCACGCTCAAGTTTTCAGCCTTATTAGAGACTCTAGAAAGCAAGAGCTTGCTTCTTGCTCTAAAGCAGAGTGTGTTTCATGGATGAGAACTGTGCTGTGTGTTTCCCTTCAGAAACGGAGTTAAATGGCAGGCTCTGTGTCTTCCTACAAGCACGTCTTCTTTTCAGGTAAACGCAGTCAGTTTTGTGCCTAAACGAAGCTACATTGTTCACAAAGCTCACACGATTCTCGCTCTTAACTGAAAGACATTGGATGTTAGAGGGCCTGTGGTTTGTATCAGTTTCAGAAGCAGAGTTGAGCTAGATATGGTCCGTGTGTGTAGGAAACACAGTTCTTTTGTTCTGAACACACTCACGTTTCCCACCTTATTAGAGTCTCTATAAAGCAAGAGCTTGCTTCTTGCTCTAAAGTAGATTGTCTTTCATGGATGAGAACTGTGCTGTGTGTTTCCCTTCAGAAACGGAGTTAAATGGCAGGCTCTGTGTCTTCCTACTAGCAAGACTTCGTTTCAGGTAAATGCAGTCAGTTTTGAGCTCAAAGGAAGCTACATCGTTCACGAAGCTCACACGTTTCTCACTCTTAACTGAAAGGCATTGGATGTTAGAGGGTCTGTGTTTTGTATCAGTTTCAGGAGCAGAGTTGAACTAGATATGGTCCCTGTGTGTAGGAAACCCAGTTCTTTTGTTCTGAGCACACTCACGTTTCCCGCCTTATTAGAGACTCTAGAAAGCAAGAGCTTGCTTCTTGCTCTAAAGCAGAGTGTCTTTCATGGATGAGAACTGTGCTGTGTGTTTCCCTTCAGTAACGGAGTTACATGGCAGGCTCTGTGTCTTCCTACAAGCAAGACTTCGTTTCAGGTAAACGCAGTCACTTTTGAGCTCAAACGAAGCTACATCTTTCACAAAGCTCACACGTTTCTCACTCTTAACTGAAAGGCATTGGATGTTAGAGGGTCTGTGTTTTGTATCAGTTTCAGGAGCAGAGTTGAACTAGATATTGTCCGTGTGTGTAGGAAACACAGTTCTTTTGTTCTGAGCACAGTCACGTTTCCCACCTTATTAGAGACTCTAGAATGCGAGAGCATGCTTCTTGCTCTAAAGCAGAGTGTGTTTCATGGATGAGAACTGTGCTGTGTGTTTCCCTTCAGAAACGGAGTTAAATGGCAGGCTCTGTGTCATCCTACAAGCAAGACTTCGTTTCAGGTAAACGCACTCACTTTTGAGCGCGAACGAAGCTACATCTTTCACAAAGCTAACACGTTTCTCACTCATAAGTGAAAAGGATTGGATGTTAGAGGGCCTGTGGTTTGTATCAGTTTCCGAAGCAGAGTTGAACTTGATATGGTCCGTGTGTGTGAAACACAGTTCTTTTGTTCTGAGCACACTCACGTTTCCCACCTTATTAGAGAATCTAGAATGCTAGAGCATGCTTCTTGATCTAAAGCAGAGTGTGTTTCATGGATGAGAACTGTGCTGTGTGTTTCCCTTCAGAAACGGAGTTAAATGGCAGGCTCTGTGTCTTCCTACAAGCTAAACTTCGTTTCAGGTAAACGCAGTCACTTTTGAGCTCAAATGAAGCTACATCGTTCACGAAGCTCTCACCTTTCTCGCTCTTAACTGAAAGGCATTGGATGTTAGAGGGTCTACGGTTTGTATCAGTTTCAGAAGCAGAGTTGAACTAGATATGGTCCTTGTGTGTAGGAAACCCAGTTCTTTTTTTCTGAGCACACTCACGTTTCCAGCCTTATTAGAGACTCTAAAAAGCAAGAGCTTGCTTCTTGCTCTACAGCAGAGTGTGTTTTATGGATGAGAACTGTGCTGTGTGTTTCCCTTCAGAAACGGAGTTAAATGGCAGGCTCTGTGTCCTCCTACAAGCAAGAATTCGTTTCAGATAAACACAGTCACTTTTGAGCTCAAAGGAAGCTACATAGTTCACGAAGCTCACAAGTTTCTCGATCTTAAGTGAAAAGCATTGGATGTTAGAGGGCCTGTGGTTTGCATCAGTTTCAGAAGCAGAGTTGAACTAGATATGGTCCGTGTGTGTAGGAAACACAGTTCTTTTGTTCTGAGCACACTCACGTTTCCTGCCTTATTAGAGACTCTAGAAAGCAAGAAATTGCTTCTTGCTCTAAAGCAGACTGTCTTTCATGGATGAGAACTGTGCTGTGTGTTTCCCTTCAGAAACGGAGTTAAATGGCAGGCTCTGTGTCTTCCTACTAGCAAGACTTCTTTTCAGGTAAATGCAGTCATTTTTGAGCTCAAAGGAAGCTACATCGTTCACGAAGCTCACACGTTTCTCACTCTTAACAAAAGGCATTGGATGTTAGAGGGCCTGTAGTTTGAATCAGTTTCAAAGCAGAGTTGAACTAGATATGGTCCCTGTGGGTAGGAAACACAGTTCTTTTGTTCTGAGCACGCTCATGTTTTCAGCATTATTAGAGACTCTAGAAAGCAAGAGCTTGCTTCTTGCTCTAAAGCAGAGTGTGTTTCGTGGATGAGAACTCTGCTGTGTGTTTCCCTTACGAAACGGAGTTAAATGGCAGGCTCTGTGTCTTCCAATAAGCACGTCTTCTTTTCAGGTAAACGCAGTCAGTTTTGTGCTCAAACGAAGCTACATTGTTCACAAAGCTCACACGTTTCTCGCTCTTAACTGAAAGGCATTGGATGTTAGAGGGCCTGTGGTTTGTATCAGTTTCAGAAGCAGAGTTGAGCTAGATATGGTCCGTGTGTGTAGGAAACACAGTTCTTTTGTTCTGAGCACACTCAAGTTTCCCGGCTTATTAGAGACTCTAGAAAGCAAGAGCTTGCTTCTTGCTCTAAAGCAGATTGTCCTTCATGGATGAGAACTGTGCTGTGTGTTTCCCTTCAGAAACGGAGTTAAATGGCAGGCTCTGTGTCTTCCTACTAGCAAGACTTCGTTTCAGGTAAATGCAGTCATTTTTGAGCTCAAAGGAGGCTACATCGTTCACAAAGCTCACACGTTTCTCGCTCTTAAGTGAAAAGCATTGGATGTTAGAGGGCCTGTGGTTTGTATCAGTTTCAGAGCAGAGTTGAACTAGATATGGTCCGTGTTTGTAGGAAACACAGTTCTTTAGTTCTGAGCACACTCATGTTTCCCGCCTTATTAGAGACTCTAGAAAGCAAGAGCTTGGTTCTTGCTCTAAAGCAGAGTGTGTTTCATGGATGAGAACTGTGCTGTGTGTTTCCCTTCAGAAATGGAGTTAAATGGCAGGCTCTGTGTCGTCCTACAAGCAAGACTTCGTTGCTTCAGGTAAACGCGCTCACTTTTGAGCTCAAACGAAGCTACATCTTTCACAAAGCTCACACGTTTCTCGCTCTTAAGTGAAAAGCATTGGATGTTAGAGGGCCAGTGGTTTGTATCAGTTTCCGAAGCAGAGTTGAACTAGATATGGTCCGTGTGTGTAGGAAACACAGTTCTTTTGTTCTGAGCACAGTCACGTTTCCCGCCTTATTAGAGACTCTAGAATGCAAGAGAATGCTTCTTGCTCTAAAGCAGAGTGTGTTTCATGGATGAGAACTGTGCTGTGTGTTTCCCTTCAGAAACGGAGTTAAATGGCAGGCTCTGTGTCTTCCTACAAGCAAGACGTAGTTTCAGGTAAACGCAGTAACTTTTGAGCTCAAGCGAAGCTACATCGTTCACGATGCTCACATGTTTCTCGCTCATAACAAAAGGCACTGGATGTTAGAGGGCCTGTGGTTTGTATCAGTTTCAGAAGCAGAGTTGAACTAGATATGGTCCGTCTGTGTAGGAAACACAGTTCTTTTGTTCTGAGCACACTCAAGTTTCCCGCCTTATTAGAGAATCTAGAAAGCAAGAGCTTGCTTCTTGCTCTAAAGCAGATTGTCTTTCATGAATGAGAACTGTGCTGTGTGTTTCCCTTCAGAATCAGAGTTAAATGGCAGGCTATGTGTCTTCCTACTAGCAAGACTTCGTTTCAGGTAAATGCAGTCATTTTTGAGCTCAAAGGAAGCTACATCGTTCACGAAGCTCACAAGTTTCTCATTCTTAACAAAAGGCATTGGATGTAAGAGATCCTGTAATTTGTATCAGTTTCAAAGCAGAGTTGAACTAGATATGGTCCCTGTGGGTAGGAAACACAGTTCTTTTGTTCTGAGCACGCTCAAGTTTTCAGCCTTATTAGAGACTCTAGAAAGCAAGAGCTTGCTTCTTGCTCTAAAGCAGAGTGTGTTTCATGGATGAGAACTGTGCTGTTTGTTTCCCTTCAGAAACGGAGTTAAATGGCAGGCTCTGTGTCTTCCTACAAGCACGTCTTCTTTTCAGGTAAACGCAGTCAGTTTTGTGCCTAAACGAAGCTACATTGTTCACAAAGCTCACACGATTCTCGCTCTTAACTGAAAGACATTGGATGTTAGAGGGCCTGTGGTTTGTATCAGTTTCAGAAGCAGAGTTGAGCTAGATATGGTCCGTGTGTGTAGGAAACACAGTTCTTTTGTTCTGAGCACACTCACGTTTCCCACCTTATTAGAGTCTCTATAAAGCAAGAGCTTGCTTCTTGCTCTAAAGTAGATTGTCTTTCATGGATGAGAACTGTGCTGTGTGTTTCCCTTCAGAAACGGAGTTAAATGGCAGGCTCTGTGTCTTCCTACTAGCAAGACTTCGTTTCAGGTAAATGCAGTCAGTTTTGAGCTCAAAGGAAGCTACATCGTTCACGAAGCTCACACGTTTCTCCCTCTTAAGTGAAAAGCATTGGATGTTAGAGGGCCTGTGGTTTGTATCAGTTTCAGAAGCAGAGTTGAACTAGATATGGTCCATGTGTGTAGGAAACACAGTTCTTTTGTTCTGAGCACACTCAATTTTCCCGCCTTATTAGAGACCCTAGAAAGCAAGAGCTTGTTTCTTGCTCTAAAGCAGATTGTCTTTCTTGGATGAGAACTGTGCTGTGTGTTTCCCTTCAGAAACGGAGTTAAATGGCAGGCTCTGTGTCTTCCTACTAGCAAGACTTCGTTGCTTCAGGTAAACGCGCTCACTTTTGAGCTCAAACGAAGCTACATCGTTCACGAAGCTCACACGTTTCTCACTCTTAAGTGAAAAGCATTGGATGTTAGAGGGCCTGTGGTTTGTATCAGTTTCAGAAGAAGAGTTGAACTAGATATGGTCCCTGTGTGTAGGAAACCCAGTTCTTTTGTTCTGAGCACACTCACGTTTCCCGCCTTATTAGAGACTCTAGAAAGCAAGAGCTTGCTTCTTGCTCTAAAGCAGAGTGTCTTTCATGGATGAGAACTGTGCTGTGTGTTTCCCTTCAGTAACGGAGTTACATGGCAGGCTCTGTGTCTTCCTACAAGCAAGACTTCGTTTCAGGTAAACGCAGTCACTTTTGAGCTCAAACGAAGCTACATCTTTCACAAAGCTCACACGTTTCTCACTCTTAACTGAAAGGCATTGGATGTTAGAGGGTCTGTGTTTTGTATCAGTTTCAGGAGCAGAGTTGAACTAGATATTGTCCGTGTGTGTAGGAAACACAGTTCTTTTGTTCTGAGCACAGTCACGTTTCCCACCTTATTAGAGACTCTAGAATGCGAGAGCATGCTTCTTGCTCTAAAGCAGAGTGTGTTTCATGGATGAGAACTGTGCTGTGTGTTTCCCTTCAGAAACGGAGTTAAATGGCAGGCTCTGTGTCATCCTACAAGCAAGACTTCGTTTCAGGTAAACGCACTCACTTTTGAGCGCGAACGAAGCTACATCTTTCACAAAGCTAACACGTTTCTCACTCATAAGTGAAAAGGATTGGATGTTAGAGGGCCTGTGGTTTGTATCAGTTTCCGAAGCAGAGTTGAACTTGATATGGTCCGTGTGTGTGAAACACAGTTCTTTTGTTCTGAGCACACTCACGTTTCCCACCTTATTAGAGAATCTAGAATGCTAGAGCATGCTTCTTGATCTAAAGCAGAGTGTGTTTCATGGATGAGAACTGTGCTGTGTGTTTCCCTTCAGAAACGGAGTTAAATGGCAGGCTCTGTGTCTTCCTACAAGCTAAACTTCGTTTCAGGTAAACGCAGTCACTTTTGAGCTCAAATGAAGCTACATCGTTCACGAAGCTCTCACCTTTCTCGCTCTTAACTGAAAGGCATTGGATGTTAGAGGGTCTACGGTTTGTATCAGTTTCAGAAGCAGAGTTGAACTAGATATGGTCCTTGTGTGTAGGAAACCCAGTTCTTTTTTTCTGAGCACACTCACGTTTCCAGCCTTATTAGAGACTCTAAAAAGCAAGAGCTTGCTTCTTGCTCTACAGCAGAGTGTGTTTTATGGATGAGAACTGTGCTGTGTGTTTCCCTTCAGAAACGGAGTTAAATGGCAGGCTCTGTGTCCTCCTACAAGCAAGAATTCGTTTCAGATAAACACAGTCACTTTTGAGCTCAAAGGAAGCTACATAGTTCACGAAGCTCACAAGTTTCTCGATCTTAAGTGAAAAGCATTGGATGTTAGAGGGCCTGTGGTTTGCATCAGTTTCAGAAGCAGAGTTGAACTAGATATGGTCCGTGTGTGTAGGAAACACAGTTCTTTTGTTCTGAGCACACTCACGTTTCCTGCCTTATTAGAGACTCTAGAAAGCAAGAAATTGCTTCTTGCTCTAAAGCAGACTGTCTTTCATGGATGAGAACTGTGCTGTGTGTTTCCCTTCAGAAACGGAGTTAAATGGCAGGCTCTGTGTCTTCCTACTAGCAAGACTTCTTTTCAGGTAAATGCAGTCATTTTTGAGCTCAAAGGAAGCTACATCGTTCACGAAGCTCACACGTTTCTCACTCTTAACAAAAGGCATTGGATGTTAGAGGGCCTGTAGTTTGAATCAGTTTCAAAGCAGAGTTGAACTAGATATGGTCCCTGTGGGTAGGAAACACAGTTCTTTTGTTCTGAGCACGCTCATGTTTTCAGCATTATTAGAGACTCTAGAAAGCAAGAGCTTGCTTCTTGCTCTAAAGCAGAGTGTGTTTCGTGGATGAGAACTGTGCTGTGTGTTTCCCTTACGAAACGGAGTTAAATGGCAGGCTCTGTGTCTTCCAATAAGCACGTCTTCTTTTCAGGTAAACGCAGTCAGTTTTGTGCTCAAACGAAGCTACATTGTTCACAAAGCTCACACGTTTCTCGCTCTTAACTGAAAGGCATTGGATGTTAGAGGGCCTGTGGTTTGTATCAGTTTCAGAAGCAGAGTTGAGCTAGATATGGTCCGTGTGTGTAGGAAACACAGTTCTTTTGTTCTGAGCACACTCAAGTTTCCCGGCTTATTAGAGACTCTAGAAAGCAAGAGCTTGCTTCTTGCTCTAAAGCAGATTGTCCTTCATGGATGAGAACTGTGCTGTGTGTTTCCCTTCAGAAACGGAGTTAAATGGCAGGCTCTGTGTCTTCCTACTAGCAAGACTTCGTTTCAGGTAAATGCAGTCATTTTTGAGCTCAAAGGAGGCTACATCGTTCACAAAGCTCACACGTTTCTCGCTCTTAAGTGAAAAGCATTGGATGTTAGAGGGCCTGTGGTTTGTATCAGTTTCAGAGCAGAGTTGAACTAGATATGGTCCGTGTTTGTAGGAAACACAGTTCTTTAGTTCTGAGCACACTCATGTTTCCCGCCTTATTAGAGACTCTAGAAAGCAAGAGCTTGGTTCTTGCTCTAAAGCAGAGTGTGTTTCATGGATGAGAACTGTGCTGTGTGTTTCCCTTCAGAAATGGAGTTAAATGGCAGGCTCTGTGTCGTCCTACAAGCAAGACTTCGTTGCTTCAGGTAAACGCGCTCACTTTTGAGCTCTAACGAAGCTACATCTTTCACAAAGCTCACACGTTTCTCGCTCTTAAGTGAAAAGCATTGGATGTTAGAGGGCCAGTGGTTTGTATCAGTTTCCGAAGCAGAGTTGAACTAGATATGGTCCGTGTGTGTAGGAAACACAGTTCTTTTGTTCTGAGCACAGTCACGTTTCCCGCCTTATTAGAGACTCTAGAATGCAAGAGAATGCTTCTTGCTCTAAAGCAGAGTGTGTTTCATGGATGAGAACTGTGCTGTGTGTTTCCCTTCAGAAACGGAGTTAAATGGCAGGCTCTGTGTCTTCCTACAAGCAAGACATAGTTTCAGGTAAACGCAGTAAATTTTGAGCTCAAGCGAAGCTACATCGTTCACGATGCTCACATGTTTCTCGCTCATAACAAAAGGCACTGGATGTTAGAGGGCCTGTGGTTTGTATCAGTTTCAGAAGCAGAGTTGAACTAGATATGGTCCGTCTGTGTAGGAAACACAGTTCTTTTGTTCTGAGCACAGTCACGTTTCCCGCCTTATTAGAGACTCTAGAATGCAAGAGAATGCTTCTTGCTCTAAAGCAGAGTGTGTTTCATGGATGAGAACTGTGCTGTGTGTTTCCCTTCAGAAACGGAGTTAAATGGCAGGCTCTGTGTCTTCCTACAAGCAAGACGTAGTTTCAGGTAAACGCAGTAAATTTTGAGCTCAAGCGAAGCTACATCGTTCACGATGCTCACATGTTTCTCGCTCATAACAAAAGGCACTGGATGTTAGAGGGCCTGTGGTTTGTATCAGTTTCAGAAGCAGAGTTGAACTAGATATGGTCCGTCTGTGTAGGAAACACAGTTCTTTTGTTCTGAGCACACTCAAGTTTCCCGCCTTATTAGAGAATCTAGAAAGCAAGAGCTTGCTTCTTGCTCTAAAGCAGATTGTCTTTCATGAATGAGAACTGTGCTGTGTGTTTCCCTTCAGAATCAGAGTTAAATGGCAGGCTATGTGTCTTCCTACTAGCAAGACTTCGTTTCAGGTAAATGCAGTCATTTTTGAGCTCAAAGGAAGCTACATCGTTCACGAAGCTCACAAGTTTCTCATTCTTAACAAAAGGCATTGGATGTAAGAGATCCTGTAATTTGTATCAGTTTCAAAGCAGAGTTGAACTAGATATGGTCCCTGTGGGTAGGAAACACAGTTCTTTTGTTCTGAGCACGCTCAAGTTTTCAGCCTTATTAGAGACTCTAGAAAGCAAGAGCTTGCTTCTTGCTCTAAAGCAGAGTGTGTTTCATGGATGAGAACTGTGCTGTGTGTTTCCCTTCAGAAACGGAGTTAAATGGCAGGCTCTGTGTCTTCCTACAAGCACGTCTTCTTTTCAGGTAAACGCAGTCAGTTTTGTGCTCAAACGAAGCTACATTGTTCACAAAGCTCACACGTTTCTCGCTCTTAACTGAAAGGCATTGGATGTTAGAAGGCCTGTGGTTTGTATCAGTTTCAGAAGCAGAGTTGAGCTAGATATGGTCCGTGTGTGTAGGAAACACAGTTCTTTTGTTCTGAGCACACTCACGTTTCCCACCTTATTAGAGACTCTAGAAAGCAAGAGCTTGCTTCTTGCTCTAAAGCAGATTGTCTTTCATGGATGAAAACGTGCTGTGTGTTTCCCTTCAGAAACGGAGTTAAATGGCAGGCTCTGTGTCCTACTACAAGCAAGAATTCGTTTCAGATAAACGCAGTCACTTTTGAGCTCAAAGGAAGCTACATAGTTCACGAAGCTCACACGTTTCTCGCTCTTAAGTGAAAAGCATTGGATGTTAGAGGGCCTGTAATTTGTATCAGTTGCAGAAGCAGAGTTGAACTAGATATGGTTTGTGTGTGTAGGAAACACAGTTCTTTTGTTCTGAGCACACTCAAGTTTCCCGGCTTATTAGAGACTCTAGAAAGCAAGAGCTTGCTTCTTGCTCTAAAGCAGATTGTCTTTCATGGATGATAACTGTGCTGTTTGTTTCCCTTCAGAAACGGAGTTAAATGGCAGGCTCTGTGTCTACCTACTAGCAAGACTTCGTTTCAGGTAAATGCAGTCATTTTTGAGCTCAAAGGATGCTACATTGTTCACGAAGCTCACACGTTTCTCACTCTTAACAAAAGGCATTGGATGTTAGAGGGCCTGTAGTTTGAATCAGTTTCAAAGCAGAGTTGAACTAGATATGGTCCCTGTGGGTAGGAAACACAGTTCTTTTGTTCTGAGCACGCTCATGTTTTCAGCCTTATTAGAGACTCTAGAAAGCAAGAGCTTGCTTCTTGCTCTAAAGCAGAGTGTGTTTCGTGGATGAGAACTGTGCTGTGTGTTTCCCTTAAGAAACGGAGTTAAATGGCAGGCTCTGTGTCTTCCAATAAGCACGTCTTCTTTTCAGGTAAACGCAGTCAGTTTTGTGCTCAAACGAAGCTACATTGTTCACAAAGCTCACACGTTTCTCGCTCTTAACTGAAAGGCATAGGATGTTAGAGGGCCTGTGGTTTGTATCAGTTTCAGAAGCAGAGTTGAGCTAGATATGGTCCGTGTGTGTAGGAAACACAGTTCTTTTGTTCTGAACACACTCACGTTTCCCACCTTATTAGAGACTCTAGAAAGCAAGAGCTTGCTTCTTGCTCTAAAGCAGATTGTCTTTCATGGATGAGAACTGTGCTGTGTGTTTCCCTTCAGAAACGGAGTTAAATGGCAGGCTCTGTGTCTTCCTACTAGTAAGACTTCGTTTCAGGTAAATGCAGACATTTTTGAGCTCAAAGGAAGCTACATCGTTCACGAAGCTCACACGTTTCTTGCTCTTAAGTGAAAAGCATTGGATGTTAGAGGGCTTGTGGTTTGTATCAGTTTCAGAAACAGAGTTGAACTAGATATGGTCCATGTGTGTAGGAAACACAGTTCTTTTGTTCTGAGCACACTCAATTTTCCCGCCTTATTAGAGACCCTAGAAAGCAAGAGCTTGTTTCTTGCTCTAAAGCAGATTGTCTTTCTTGGATGAGAACTGTGCTGTGTGTTTCCCTTCAGAAACGGAGTTAAATGGCAGGCTCTGTGTCTTCCTACTAGCAAGACTTCGTTTCAGGTAAATGCAGTCATTTTTGAGCTCAAAGGAGGCTACATCGTTCACAAAGCTCACACGTTTCTCGCTCTTAAGTGAAAAGCATTGGATGTTAGAGGGCCTGTGGTTTGTATCAGTTTCAGAGCAGAGTTGAACTAGATATGGTCCGTGTTTGTAGGAAACACAGTTCTTTAGTTCTGAGCACACTCATGTTTCCCACATTATTAGAGACTCTAGAAAGCAAGAGCTTGCTTCTTGCTCTAAAGCAGAGTGTGTTTCATGGATGAGAACTGTGCTGTGTGTTTCCCTTCAGAAATGGAGTTAAATGGCAGGCTCTGTGTCGTCCTACAAGCAAGACTTCGTTGCTTCAGGTAAACGCGCTCACTTTTGAGCTCAAACGAAGCTACATCTTTCACAAAGCTCACACGTTTCTCGCTCTTAAGTGAAAAGCATTGGATGTTAGAGGGCCAGTGGTTTGTATCAGTTTCCGAAGCAGAGTTGAACTAGATATGGTCCGTGTGTGTAGGAAACACAGTTCTTTTGTTCTGAGCACAGTCACGTTTTCCGCCTTATTAGAGACTCTAGAATGCAAGAGAATGCTTCTTGCTCTAAAGCAGAGTGTGTTTCATGGATGAGAACTGTGCTGTGTGTTTCCCTTCAGAAACGGAGTTAAATGGCAGGCTCTGTGTCTTCCTACAAGCAAGACGTAGTTTCAGGTAAACGCAGTAACTTTTGAGCTCAAGCGAAGCTACATCGTTCACGATGCTCACATGTTTCTCGCTCATAACAAAAGGCACTGGATGTTAGAGGGCCTGTGGTTTGTATCAGTTTCAGAAGCAGAGTTGAACTAGATATGGTCCGTCTGTGTAGGAAACACAGTTCTTTTGTTCTGAGCACACTCAAGTTTCCCGCCTTATTAGAGAATCTAGAAAGCAAGAGCTTGCTTCTTGCTCTAAAGCAGATTGTCTTTCATGAATGAGAACTGTGCTGTGTGTTTCCCTTCAGAATCAGAGTTAAATGGCAGGCTATGTGTCTTCCTACTAGCAAGACTTCGTTTCAGGTAAATGCAGTCATTTTTGAGCTCAAAGGAAGCTACATCGTTCACGAAGCTCACACGTTTCTCATTCTTAACAAAAGGCATTGGATGTAAGAGATCCTGTAATTTGTATCAGTTTCAAAGCAGAGTTGAACTAGATATGGTCCCTGTGGGTAGGAAACACAGTTCTTTTGTTCTGAGCACGCTCAAGTTTTCAGCCTTATTAGAGACTCTAGAAAGCAAGAGCTTGCTTCTTGCTCTAAAGCAGAGTGTGTTTCATGGATGAGAACTGTGCTGTGTGTTTCCCTTCAGAAACGGAGTTAAATGGCAGGCTCTGTGTCTTCCTACAAGCACGTCTTCTTTTCAGGTAAACGCAGTCAGTTTTGTGCCTAAACGAAGCTACATTGTTCACAAAGCTCACACGATTCTCGCTCTTAACTGAAAGACATTGGATGTTAGAGGGCCTGTGGTTTGTATCAGTTTCAGAAGCAGAGTTGAGCTAGATATGGTCCGGCTGTGTAGGAAACACAGTTCTTTTGTTCTGAGCACACTCACGTTTCCCACCTTATTAGAGTCTCTATAAAGCAAGAGCTTGCTTCTTGCTCTAAAGCAGATTGTCTTTCATGGATGAGAACTGTGCTGTGTGTTTCGCTTCAGAAACGGAGTTAAATGGCAGACTCTGTGTCTTCCTTCTAGGAAGACTTCGTTTCAGGTAAATGCAGTCATTTTTGAGCTCAAATTAAGCTACATCGTTCACGAAGCTCACACGTTTCTCGCTCTTAAGTGAAAAGCATTGGATGTTAGAGGGCCTGTGGTTTGTATCAGTTTCAGAAGAAGAGTTGAACTAGATATGGTCCCTGTGTGTAGGAAACCCAGTTCTTTTGTTCTGAGCACACTCACATTTCCTGCCTTATTAGAGACTCTAGAAAGCAAGAGCTTGCTTCTTGCTCTAAAGCAGAGTGTCTTTCATGGATGAGAACTGTGCTGTGTGTTTCCCTTCAGTAACGGAGTTACATGGCAGGCTCTGTGTCTTCCTACAAGCAAGACTTCGTTTCAGGTAAACGCAGTCACTTTTGAGCTCAAACGAAGCTACATCTTTCACAAAGCTCACACGTTTCTCACTCTTAACTGAAAGGCATTGGATGTTAGAGGGTCTGTGTTTTGTATCAGTTTCAGGAGCAGAGTTGAACTAGATATGGTCCGTGTGTGTAGGAAACACAGTTCTTTTGTTCTGAGCACAGTCACGTTTCCCACCTTATTAGAGACTCTAGAATGCGAGAGCATGCTTCTTGCTCTAAAGCAGAGTGTGTTTCATGGATGAGAACTGTGCTGTTTGTTTCCCTTCAGAAACGGAGTTAAATGGCAGGCTCTGTGTCATCCTACAAGCAAGACTTCGTTTCAGGTAAACGCACTCACTTTTGAGCGCAAACGAAGCTACATCTTTCACAAAGCTAACACGTTTCTCACTCATAAGTGAAAAGGATTGGATGTTAGAGGGCCTGTGGTTTGTATCAGTTTCCGAAGCAGAGTTGAACTTGATATGGTCCGTGTGTGTGAAACACAGTCCTTTTGTTCTGAGCACACTCACGTTTCCCACCTTATTAGAGAATCTAGAATGCTAGAGCATGCTTCTTGATCTAAAGCAGAGTGTGTTTCATGGATGAGAACTGTGCTGTGTGTTTCCCTTCAGAAACGGAGTTAAATGGCAGGCTCTGTGTCTTCCTACACGCTAAACTTCGTTTCAGGTAAACGCAGTCACTTTTGAGCTCAAAGGAAGCTACATCGTTCACGAAGCTCTCACCTTTCTCGCTCTTAACTGAAAGGCATTGGATGTTAGAGGGTCTACGGTTTGTATCAGTTTCAGAAGCAGAGTTGAACTAGATATGGTCCTTGTGTGTAGGAAACACAGTTCTTTTGTTCTGAGCACACTCACGTTTCCAGCCTTATTAGAGACTCTAAAAAGCAAGAGCTTGCTTCTTGCTCTACAGCAGAGTGTGTTTTATGGATGAGAACTGTGCTGTGTGTTTCCCTTCAGAAACGGAGTTAAATGGCAGGCTCTGTGTCCTCCTACAAGCAAGAATTCGTTTCAGATAAACACAGTCACTTTTGAGCTCAAAGCAAGCTACATAGTTCACGAAGCTCACACGTTTCTCGCTCTTAAGTGAAAAGCATTGGATGTTAGAGGGCCTGTGGTTTGCATCAGTTTCAGAAGCAGAGTTGAACTAGATATGGTCCGTGTGTGTAGGAAACACAGTTCTTTTGTTCTGAGCACACTCACGTTTCCTGCCTTATTAGAGACTCTAGAAAGCAAGAAATTGCTTCTTGCTCTAAAGCAGACTGTCTTTCATGGATGAGAACTGTGCTGTGTGTTTCCCTTCAGAAACGGAGTTAAATGGCAGGCGCTGTGTCTTCCTACTAGCAAGACTTCTTTTCAGGTAAATGCAGTCATTTTTGAGCTCAAAGGAAGCTACATCGTTCACGAAGCTCACACGTTTCTCACTCTTAACAAAAGGCATTGGATGTTAGAGGGCCTGTAGTTTGAATCAGTTTCAAAGCAGAGTTGAACTAGGTATGGTCCCTGTGGGTAGGAAACACAGTTCTTTTGTTCTGAGCACGCTCATGTTTTCAGCCTTATTAGAGACTCTAGAAAGCAAGAGCTTGCTTCTTGCTCTAAAGCAGAGTGTGTTTCGTGGATGAGAACTGTGCTGTGTGTTTCCCTTAAGAAACGGAGTTAAATGGCAGGCTCTGTGTCTTCCCATAAGCACGTCTTCTTTTCAGGTAAACGCAGTCAGTTTTGTGCTCAAACGAAGCTACATTGTTCACAAAGCTCACACGTTTCTCGCTCTTAACTGAAAGGCATTGGATGTTAGAGGGCCTGTGGTTTGTATCAGTTTCAGAAGCAGAGTTGAGCTAGATATGATCCGTGTGTGTAGGAAACACAGTTCTTTTGTTCTGAGCACACTCAAGTTTCCCGGCTTATTAGAGACTCTAGAAAGCAATAGCTTGCTTCTTGCTCTAAAGCAGATTGTCCTTCATGGATGAGAACTGTGCTGTGTGTTTCCCTTCAGAAACGGAGTTAAATGGCAGGCTCTGTGTCTTCCTACTAGCAAGACTTCATTTCAGGTAAATGCAGTCATTTTTGAGCTCAAAGGAGGCTACATCGTTCACAAAGCTCACACGTTTCTCGCTCTTAAGTGAAAAGCATTGGATGTTAGAGGGCCTGTGGTTTGTATCAGTTTCAGAGCAGAGTTGAACTAGATATGGTCCGTGTTTGTAGGAAACACAGTTCTTTAGTTCTGAGCACACTCATGTTTCCCGCCTTATTAGAGACTCTAGAAAGCAAGAGCTTGGTTCTTGCTCTAAAGCAGAGTGTGTTTCATGGATGAGAACTGTGCTGTGTGTTTCCCTTCAGAAATGGAGTTAAATGGCAGGCTCTGTGTCGTCCTACAAGCAAGACATCGTTGCTTCAGGTAAACGCGCTCACTTTTGAGCTCAAACGAAGCTACATCTTTCACAAAGCTCACACGTTTCTCGCTCTTAAGTGAAAAGCATTGGATGTTAGAGGGCCAGTGGTTTGTAGCAGTTTCCAAAGCAGAGTTGAACTAGATATGGTCCGTGTGTGTAGGAAACACAGTTCTTTTGTTCTGAGCACAGTCACGTTTCCCGCCTTATTAGAGACTCTAGAATGCAAGAGAATGCTTCTTGCTCTAAAGCAGAGTGTGTTTCATGGATGAGAACTGTGCTGTGTGTTTCCCTTCAGAAACGGCGTTAAATGGCATGCTCTGTGTCTTCCTACAAGCAAGACGTAGTTTCAGGTAAATGCAGTAACTTTTGAGCTCCTGCGAAGCTACATCGTTCACGATGCTCACATGTTTCTCGCTCATAACAAAAGGCACTGGATGTTAGAGGGCCTGTGGTTTGTATCAGTTTCAGAAGCAGAGTTGAACTAGATATGGTCCGTCTGTGTAGGAAACACAGTGCTTTTGTTCTGAGCACACTCAAGTTTCCCGCCTTATTAGAGAATCTAGAAAGCAAGAGCTTGCTTCTTGCTCTAAAGCAGATTGTCTTTCATGAATGAGAACTGTGCTGTGTGTTTCCCTTCAGAATCAGAGTTAAATGGCAGGCTATGTGTCTTCCTACTAGCAAGACTTCGTTTCAGGTAAATGCAGTCATTTTTGAGCTCAAAGGAAGCTACATCGTTCACGAAGCTCACACGTTTCTCATTCTTAACAAAAGGCATTGGATGTAAGAGATCCTGTAATTTGTATCAGTTTCAAAGCAGAGTTGAACTAGATATGGTCCCTGTGGGTAGGAAACACAGTTCTTTTGTTCTGAGCACGCTCAAGTTTTCAGCCTTATTAGAGACTCTAGAAAGCAAGAGCTTGCTTCTTGCTCTAAAGCAGAGTGTGTTTCATGGATGAGAACTGTGCTGTGTGTTTCCCTTCAGAAACGGAGTTAAATGGCAGGCTCTGTGTCTTCCTACAAGCACGTCTTCTTTTCAGGTAAACGCAGTCAGTTTTGTGCTCAAACGAAGCTACATTGTTCACAAAGCTCACACGTTTCTCGCTCTTAACTGAAAGGCATTGGATGTTAGAGGGCCTGTGGTTTGTATCAGTTTCAGAAGCAGAGTTGAGCTAGATATGGTCCGTGTGTGTAGGAAACACAGTTCTTTTGTTCTGAGCACACTCACGTTTCCCACCTTATTAGAGACTCTAGAAAGCAAGAGCTTGCTTCTTGCTCTAAAGCAGATTGTCTATCATGGATGAAAACGTGCTGTGTGTTTCCCTTCAGAAACGGAGTTAAATGGCAGGCTCTGTGTCCTACTACAAGCAAGAATTCGTTTCAGATAAACGCAGTCACTTTTGAGCTCAAAGGAAGCTACATAGTTCACGAAGCTCACACGTTTCTCGCTCTTAAGTGAAAATCATTGGATGTTAGAGGGCCTGTAATTTGTATCAGTTGCAGAAGCAGAGTTGAACTAGATATGGTTTGTGTGTGTAGGAAACACAGTTCTTTTGTTCTGAGCACACTCAAGTTTCCCGGCTTATTAGAGACTCTAGAAAGCAAGAGCTTGCTTCTTGCTCTAAAGCAGATTGTCTTTCATGGATGAGAACTGTGCTGTTTGTTTCCCTTCAGAAACGGAGTTAAATGGCAGGCTCTGTGTCTACCTACTAGCAAGACTTCGTTTCAGGTAAATGCAGTCATTTTTGAGCTCAAAGGAAGCTACATTGTTCACGAAGCTCACACGTTTCTCACTCTTAACAAAAGGCATTGGATGTTAGAGGGCCTGTAGTTTGAATCAGTTTCAAAGCAGAGTTGAACTAGATATGGTCCCTGTGGGTAGGAAACACAGTTCTTTTGTTCTGAGCACGCTCATGTTTTCAGCCTTATTAGAGACTCTAGAAAGCAAGAGCTTGCTTCTTGCTCTAAAGCAGAGTGTGTTTCGTGGATGAGAACTGTGCTGTCTGTTTCCCTTAAGAAACGGAGTTAAATGGCAGGCTCTGTGTCTTCCAATAAGCACGTCTTCTTTTCAGGTAAACGCAGTCAGTTTTGTGCTCAAACGAAGCTACATTGTTCACAAAGCTCACACGTTTCTCGCTCTTAACTGAAAGGCATTGGATGTTAGAGGGCCTGTGGTTTGTATCAGTTTCAGAAGCAGAGTTGAGCTAGATATGGTCCGTGTGTGTAGGAAACACAGTTCTTTTGTTCTGAACACACTCACGTTTCCCACCTTATTAGAGACTCTAGAAAGCAAGGGCTTGCTTCTGGCTCTAAAGTAGATTGTCTTTCATGGATGAGAACTGTGCTGTGTGTTTCCCTTCAGAAACGGAGTTAAATGGCAGGCTCTGTGTCTTCCTACTAGCAAGACTTCGTTTCAGGTAAATGCAGTCATTTTTGAGCTCAAAGGAAGCTACATCGTTCACGAAGCTCACACGTTTCTCGCTCTTAAGTGAAAAGCATTGGATGTTAGAGGGCCTGTGGTTTGTATCAGTTTCAGAAGCAGAGTTGAACTAGATAAGGTCCATATGTGTAGGAAACACAGTTCTTTTGTTCTGAGCACACTCAATTTTCCCGCCTTATTAGAGACCCTAGAAAGCAAGAGCTTGTTTCTTGCTCTAAAGCAGATTGTCTTTCTTGGATGAGAACTGTGCTGTGTGTTTCCCTTCAGAAACGGAGTTAAATGGCAGGCTCTGTGTCTTCCTACTAGCAAGACTTCGTTGCTTCAGGTAAACACGCTCACTTTTGAGCTCAAACGAAGCTACATCTTTCACAAAGCTCACACGTTTCTCGCTCTTAAGTGAAAAGCATTGGATGTTAGAGGGCCAGTGGTTTGTATCAGTTTCCGAAGCAGAGTTGAACTAGATATGGTCCGTGTGTGTAGGAAACACAGTTCTTTTGTTCTGAGCACAGTCACGTTTACCACCTTATTAGAGACTCTAGAATGCAAGAGAATGCTTCTTGCTCTAAAGCAGAGTGTGTTTCATGGATGAGAACTGTGCTGTGTGTTTCCCTTCAGAAACAGAGTTAAATGGCAGGCTCTGTGTCTTCCTACAAGCAAGACGTAGTTTCAGGTAAACGCAGTAAATTTTGAGCTCAAGCGAAGCTACATCGTTCACGATGCTCACATGTTTCTCTCTCATAACAAAAGGCACTGGATGTTAGAGGGCCTGTGGTTTGTATCAGTTTCAGAAGCAGAGTTGAACTAGATATGGTCCGTCTGTGTAGGAAACACAGTTCTTTTGTTCTGAGCACACTCAAGTTTCCCGCCTTATTAGAGAATCTAGAAAGCAAGAGCTTGCTTCTTGCTCTAAAGCAGAGTGTGTTTCATGGATGAGAACTGTGCTGTGTGTTTCCCTTCAGAAACGGAGTTAAATGGCAGGCTCTGTGTCTTCCTACTAGCAAGACTTCTTTTCAGGTAAATGCAGTCATTTTTGAGCTCAAAGGAAGCTACATCGTTCACGAAGATCACACGTTTCTCACTCTTAACAAAAGGCATTGGATGTTAGAGGGCCTGTAGTTTGTATCAGTTTCAGAAGCAGAGTTGAACTAGATATGGTCCTTGTGTGTAGGAAACACAGTTCTTTTGTTCTGAGCACACTCACGTTTCCAGCCTTATTAGAGACTCTAGAAAGCAAGAGCTTGCTTCTTGCTCTAAAGCAGAGTGTGTTTCATGGATGAGAACTGTGCTGTGTGTTTCCCTTCAGAAACGGAGTTAAATGGCAGGATCTGTGACTTCCTACAAGCACGTCTTCTTTTCAGGTAAACGCAGTCAGTTTTGTGCCTAAACGAAGCTACATTGTTCACAAAGCTCACACGTTTCTCGCTCTTAACTGAAAGGCATTGGATGTTAGAGGGCCTGTGGTTTGTATCAGTTTCAGAAGCAGAATTGAGCTAGATATGGTCCTTGTGTGTAGGAAACACAGTTCTTTTGTTCTGAGCACACTCACGTTTCCCACCTTATTAGAGTCTCTAGAAAGCAAGAGCTTGCTTCTTGCTCTAAAGCAGATTGTCTTTCATGGATGAGAACTGTGCTGTGTGTTTCCCTTCAGAAACGGAGTTAAATGGCAGACTCTGTGTCTTCCTTCTAGCAAGACTTCGTTTCAGGTAAATGCAGTCATTTTTGAGCTCAAAGGAAGCTACATCGTTCACGAAGCTCACATGTTTCTCACTCTTAACAAAAGGCATTGGATGTTAGAGGGCCTGTGGTTTGTATCAGTTTCAAAGCATAGTTGAACTAGATATGGTCCCTGTGGGTAGGAATCACAGTTCTTTTGTTCTGAGCACGCTCATGTTTTCAGCCTTATTAGAGACTCTAGATATCAAGAGCTTGCTTCTTGCTCTAAAGCAGAGTGTGTTTCATGGATGAGAACTGTGCTGTGTGTTTCCCTTCAGAAACGGAGTTAAATGGCAGTCTCTGTGTCTTCCTACTAGCAAGACTTCTTTTCAGGTAAATGCAGTCATTTTTGAGCTCAAAGGAAGCTACATCGTTCACGAAGATCACACGTTTCTCACTCTTAACAAAAGGCATTGGATGTTAGAGGGCCTGTAGTTTGTATCAGTTTCAGAAGCAGAGTTGAACTAGATATGGTCCTTGTGTGTAGGAAACACAGTTCTTTTGTTCTGAGCAAACTCACGTTTCCAGCCTTATTAGAGACTCTAGAGAGCAAGAGCTTGCTTCTTGCTCTAAAGCAGAGTGTGTTTCATGGATGAGAACTGTGCTGTGTGTTTCCCTTCAGAAACGGAGTTAAATGGCAGGATCTGTGTCTTCCTACAAGCACGTCTTCTTTTCAGGTAAACGCAGTCAGTTTTGTGCCTAAACGAAGCTACATTGTTCACAAAGCTCACACGTTTCTCGCTCTTAACTGAAAGGCATTGGATGTTAGAGGGCCTGTGGTTTGTATCAGTTTCAGAAGCAGAGTTGAGCTAGATATGGTCCTTGTGTGTAGGAAACACAGTTTTTTTGTTCTGAGCACACTCACGTTTCCCACCTTATTAGAGTCTCTAGAAAGCAAGAGCTTGCTTCTTGCTCTAAAGCAGATTGTCTTTCATGGATGAGAACTGTGCTGTGTGTTTCCCTTCAGAAACGGAGTTAAATGGCAGACTCTGTGTCTTCCTTCTCGCAATACTTCGTTTCAGGTAAATGCAGTCATTTTTGAGCTCAAAGGAAGCTACATCGTTCACGAAGCTCACACGTTTCTCGCTCTTAAGTGAAAAGCATTGGATGTTAGAGGGCCTGTGGTTTGTATCAGTTTCAGAAGAAAAGTTGAACTAGATATGGTCCCTGTGTGTACGGAACCCAGTTCTTTTGTTCTGAGCACACTCACGTTTCCCGCCTTATTAGAGACTCTAGAAAGCAAGAGCTTGCTTCTTGCTCTAAAGCAGAGTGTGTTTCATGGATGAGAACTGTGCTGTGTGTTTCCCTTCAGAAACGGAGTTAAATGGCAGGCTCTGTGTCATCCTACAAGCAAGACATTGTTTCAGGTAAACGCACTCACTTTTGAGCGCAAACGAAGCTACATCTTTCACAAAGCTAACATGTTTCTCACTCATAAGTGAAAAGGATTGGATGTTAGAGGGCCTGTGGTTTGTATCAGTTTCCGAAGCAGAGTTGAACTTGATATGGTCCGTGTGTGTGAAACACAGTTCTTTTGTTCTGAGCACACTCACGTTTCCCACCTTATTAGAGAGTCTAGAATGCAAGAGCATGCTTCTTGATCTAAAGCAGAGTGTGTTTCATGGATGAGAACTGTGCTGTGTGTTTCCCTTCAGAAACGGAGTTAAATGGCAGGCTCTGTGTCTTCCTACAAGCTAAACTTCGTTTCAGGTAAACGCAGTCACTTTTGAGCTCAAATGAAGCTACATCGTTCACGAAGCTCTCACCTTTCTCGCTCTTAACTGAAAGGCATTGGATGTTGGAGGGTCTACGGTTTGTATCAGTTTCAGAAGCAGAGTTGAACTAGATATGGTCCGTGTGTGTAGGAAACACAGTTCTTTTGTTCTGAGCACACTCACGTTTCCAGCCTTATTAGAGACTCTAAAAAACAAGAGCTTGCTTCTTGCTCTAAAGCAGAGTGTGTTTCATGGATGAGAACTGTGCTGTGTGTTTCTCTTCAGAAACGGAGTTAAATGGCAGGCTCTGTGTCTTCCTACAAGCAAGAATTCGTTTCAGATAAACGCAGTCACTTTTGAGCTCAAAGGAAGCTACATAGTTCACGAAGCTCACACGTTTCTCGCTCTTAAGTGAAAAGCATTGGATGTTAGAGGGCCTGTGGTTTGTATCAGTTTCAGAAGCAGAGTTGAACTAGATATGGTCCGTGTGTGTAGCAAACACAGTTCTTTTGTTATGAGCACACTCAAGTTTCCCGCCTCATTAGAGACTCTAGAAAGCAAGAGCTTGCTTCTTGCTCTAAAGCAGAGTGTGTTTCATGGATGAGAACTGTGCTGTGTGTTTCCCTTCAGAAACGGAGTTAAATGGCAGGCTCTGTGTCCTCCTACAAGCACGAATTCGTTTCAGATAAACGCAGTCACTTTTGAGCTCAAAGGAAGCTACATAGTTCACTAAGCTCACACGTTTCTCGCTCTTAAGTGAAAAGCATTGGATGTTAGAAGGCCTGTGGTTTGTATCAGTTTCAGAAGAAGAGTTGAACTAGATATGGTCCCTGTGGGTAGGAAACACAGTTCTTTTGTTCTGAGCACACTCACGTTTCCAGCCTTATTAGAGACTCTAGAAAGCAAGAGCTTACTTCTTGCTCTAAAGCAGAGTGTGTTTCATGGATGAGAACTGTGCTGTGTGTTTCCCTTCAGAAACGGAGTTAAATGGCAGGCTCTGTGTCTTCCTACTAGCAAGACTTCTTTTCAGGTAAATGCAGTCATTTTTGAGCTCAAAGGAAGCTACATCGTTCACGAACATCACACGTTTCTCACTCTTAACAAAAGGCATTGGATGTTAGAGGGCCTGTAGTTTGTATCAGTTTCAGAAGCAGAGTTGAAGTAGATATGGTCCTTGTGTGTAGGAAACACAGTTCTTTTGTTCTGAGCACACTCACGTTTCCAGCCTTATTAGAGACTCTAGAAAGCAAGAGCTTGCTTCTTGCTCTAAAGCAGAGTGTGTTTCATGGATGAGAACTGTGGTGTGTGTTTCCCTTCAGAAACGGAGTTAAATGGCAGGCTCTGTGTCTTCCTACTAGCAAGACTTCTTTTCAGGTAAATGCAGTCATTTTTGAGCTCAAAGGAAGCTACATCGTTCACGAACATCACACGTTTCTCACTCTTAACAAAAGGCATTGGATGTTAGAGGGCCTGTAGTTTGTATCAGTTTCAGAAGCAGAGTTGAACTAGATATGGTCCTTGTGTGTAGGAAACACAGTTCTTTTGTTCTGAGCACACTCACGTTTCCAGCCTTATTAGAGACTCTAGAAAGCAAGAGCTTGCTTCTTGCTCTAAAGCAGAGTTTGTTTCATGGATGAGAACTGTGCTGTGTGTTTCCCTTCAGGAACGGAGTTAAATGGCAGGCTCTGTGTCTTCCTACAAGCACGTCTTCTTTTCAGGTAAACGCAGTCAGTTTTGTGCCTAAACGAAGCTACATTGTTCACAAAGCTCACACGATTCTCGCTCTTAACTGAAAGACATTGGATGTTAGAGGGCCTGTGGTTTGTATCAGTTTCAGAAGCAGAGTTGAGCTAGATATGGTCCGGCTGTGTAGGAAACACAGTTCTTTTGTTCTGAGCACACTCACGTTTCCCGCCTTATTAGAGACTCTAGAAAGCAAGAGCTTGCTTCTTGCTCTAAAGCAGAGTGTCTTTCATGGATGAGAACTGTGCTGTGTGTTTCCCTTCAGTAACGGAGTTACATGGCAGGCTCTGTGTCTTCCTACAAGCAAGACTTCGTTTCAGGTAAACGCAGTCACTTTTGAGCTCAAACGAAGCTACATCTTTCACAAAGCTCACACGTTTCTCACTCTTAACTGAAAGGCATTGGATGTTAGAGGGTCTGTGTTTTGTATCAGTTTCAGGAGCAGAGTTGAACTAGATATGGTCCGTGTGTGTAGGAAACACAGTTCTTTTGTTCTGAGCACAGTCACGTTTCCCACCTTATAAGAGACTCTAGAATGCGAGAGCATGCTTCTTGCTCTAAAGCAGAGTGTGTTTCATGGATGAGAACTGTGCTGTGTGTTTCCCTTCAGAAACGGAGTTAAATGGCAGGCTCTGTGTCATCCTACAAGCAAGACTTCGTTTCAGGTAAACGCACACACTTTTGAGCGCAAACGAAGCTACATCTTTCACAAAGCTAACACGTTTCTCACTCATAAGTGAAAAGGATTGGATGTTAGAGGGCCTGTGGTTTGTATCAGTTTCCGAAGCAGAGTTGAACTTGATATGGTCCGTGTGTGTAGGAAACACAGTTCTTTTGTTCTGAGCACACTCATGTTTCCAGCCTTATTAGAGACTCTAGAAAGCAAGAGCTTGCTTCTTGCTCTAAAGCAGAGTGTGTTTCATGGATGAGAACTGTGCTGTGTGTTTCCCTTCAGAAACGGAGTTAAATGGCAGGCTCTGTGTCTTCCTACAAGCTAAACTTCGTTTCAGGTAAACGCAGTCACTTTTGAGCTCAAATGAAGCTACATCGTTCACGAAGCTCTCACCTTTCTCGCTCTTAACTGAAAGGCATTGGATGTTAGAGGGTCTACGGTTTGTATCAGTTTCAGAAGCAGAGTTGAACTAGATATGGTCCTTGTGTGTAGGAAACACAGTTCTTTTGTTCTGAGCACACTCACGTTTCCCACCTTATTAGAGACTCTAGAATGCGAGAGCATGCTTCTTGCTCTAAAGCAGAGTGTGTTTCATGGATGAGAACTGTGCTGTGTGTTTCCCTTCAGAAACGGAGTTAAATGGCAGGCTCTGTGTCCTCCTACAAGCAAGAATTCGTTTCAGATAAACACAGTCACTTTTGAGCTCAAAGGAAGCTACATAGTTCACGAAGCTCACAAGTTTCTCGCTCTTAAGTGAAAAGCATTGGATGTTAGAGGGCCTGTGGTTTGCATCAGTTTCAGAAGCAGAGTTGAACTAGATATGGTCCGTGTGTGTAGGAAACACAGTTCTTTTGTTCTGAGCACACTCCCGTTTCCTGCCTTATTAGAGACTCTAGAAAGCAAGAACTTGCTTCTTGCTCTAAAGCAGACTGTCTTTCATGGATGAGAACTGTGCTGTGTGTTTCCCTTCAGAAACGGAGTTAAATGGCAGGCTCTGTGTCTTCCTACTATCAAGACTTCTTTTCAGGTAAATGCAGTCATTTTTGAGCTCAAAGGAAGCTACATCGTTCACGAAGCTCACACGTTTCTCACTCTTAACAAAAGGCATTGGATGTTAGAGGGCCTGTAGTTTGAATCAGTTTCAAAGCAGAGTTGAACTAGATATGGTCCCTGTGGGTAGGAAACACAGTTCTTTTGTTCTGAGCACGCTCACGTTTTCAGCCTTATTAGAGACTCTAGAAAGCAAGAGCTTGCTTCTTGCTCTAAAGCAGAGTGTGTTTCGTGGATGAGAACTGTGCTGTGTGTTTCCCTTAAGAAACGGAGTTAAATGGCAGGCTCTGTGTCTTCCAATAAGCACGTCTTCTTTTCAGGTAAACGCAGTCAGTTTTGTGCTCAAACAAAGCTACATTGTTCACAAAGCTCACACGTTTCTCGCTCTTAACTGAAAGGCATTGGATGTTAGAGGGCCTGTGGTTTGTATCAGTTTCAGAAGCAGAGTTGAGCTAGATATGGTCCGTGTGTGTAGGAAACACAGTTCTTTTGTTCTGAACACACTCACGTTTCCCACCTTATTAGAGACTCTAGAAAGCAAGAGCTTGCTTCTGGCTCTAAAGTAGATTGTCTTTCATGGATGAGAACTGTGCTGTGTGTTTCCCTTCAGAAACGGAGTTAAATGGCAGGCTCTGTGTCCTCCTACAAGCACGAATTCGTTTCAGATAAACGCAGTCACTTTTGAGCTCAAAGGAAGCTACATAGTTCACGAAGCTCACACGTTTTTCGCTCTTAAGTGAAAAGCATTGGATGTTAGAGCGCCTGTGGTTTGTATCAGTTTCAGAAGCAGAGTTGAACTAGATATGGTCCGTGTGTGTAGGAAACACAGTTCTTTTGTTCTGAGCACACTCAAGTTTCCCGGCTTATTAGAGACTCTAGAAAGCAAGAGCTTGCTTCTTGCTCTAAAGCAGATTGTCTTTCATGGATGAGAACTGTGCTGTGTGTTTCCCTTCAGAAACGGAGTTAAATGGCAGGCTCTGTGTCTTCCTACTAGTAAGACTTCGTTTCAGGTAAATGCAGACATTTTTGAGCTCAAAGGAAGCTACATCGTTCACGAAGCTCACACGTTTCTCGCTCTTAAGTGAAAAGCATTGGATGTTAGAGGGCCTGTGGTTTGTATCAGTTTCAGAAACAGAGTTGAACTAGATATGGTCCATGTGTGTAGGAAACACAGTTCTTTTGTTCTGAGCACACTCAATTTTCCCGCCTTATTAGAGACCCTAGAAAGCAAGAGCTTGTTTCTTGCTCTAAAGCAGATTGTCTTTCTTGGATGAGAACTGTGCTGTGTGTTTCCCTTCAGAAACGGAGTTAAATGGCAGGCTCTGTGTCTTCCTACTAGCAAGACTTCGTTTCAGGTAAATGCAGTCATTTTTGAGCTCAAAGGAGGCTACATCGTTCACAAAGCTCACACGTTTCTCGCTCTTAAGTGAAAAGCATTGGATGTTAGAGGGCCTGTGGTTTGTATCAGTTTCAGAGCAGAGTTGAACTAGATATGGTCCGTGTTTGTAGGAAACACAGTTCTTTAGTTCTGAGCACACTCATGTTTCCCACCTTATTAGAGACTCTAGAAAGCAAGAGCTTGCTTCTTGCTCTAAAGCAGAGTGTGTTTCATGGATGAGAACTGTGCTGTGTGTTTCCCTTCAGAAATGGAGTTTAATGTCAGGCTCTGTGTCGTCCTACAAGCAAGACTTCGTTGCTTCAGGTAAACGCGCTCACTTTTGAGCTCAAACGAAGCTACATCTTTCACAAAGCTCACACGTTTCTCGCTCTTAAGTGAAAAGCATTGGATGTTAGAGGGCCAGTGGTTTGTATCAGTTTCCGAAGCAGAGTTGAACTAGATATGGTCCGTGTGTGTAGGAAACACAGTTCTTTTGTTCTGAGCACAGTCACGTTTTCCGCCTTATTAGAGACTCTAGAATGCAAGAGAATGCTTCTTGCTCTAAAGCAGAGTGTGTTTCATGGATGAGAACTGTGCTGTGTGTTTCCCTTCAGAAACGGAGTTAAATGGCAGGCTCTGTGTCTTCCTACAAGCAAGACGTAGTTTCAGGTAAACGCAGTAACTTTTGAGCTCAAGCGAAGCTACATCGTTCACGATGCTCACATGTTTCTCGCACATAACAAAAGGCACTGGATGTTAGAGGGCCTGTGGTTTGTATCAGTTTCAGAACCAGAGTTGAACTAGATATGGTCCGTCTGTGTAGGAAACACAGTTCTTTTGTTCTGAGCACACTCAAGTTTCCCGCCTTATTAGAGAATCTAGAAAGCAAGAGCTTGCTTCTTGCTCTAAAGCAGATTGTCTTTCATGAATGAGAACTGTGCTGTGTGTTTCCCTTCAGAATCAGAGTTAAATGGCAGGCTATGTGTCTTCCTACTAGCAAGACTTCGTTTCAGGTAAATGCAGTCATTTTTGAGCTCAAAGGAAGCTACATCGTTCACGAAGCTCACACGTTTCTCATTCTTAACAAAAGGCATTGGATGTAAGAGATCCTGTAATTTGTATCAGTTTCAAAGCAGAGTTGAACTAGATATGGTCCCTGTGGGTAGGAAACACAGTTCTTTTGTTCTGAGCACGCTCAAGTTTTCAGCCTTATTAGAGACTCTTGAAAGCAAGAGCTTGCTTCTTGCTCTAAAGCAGAGTGTGTTTCATGGATGAGAACTGTGCTGTGTGTTTCCCTTCAGAAACGGAGTTAAATGGCAGGCTCTGTGTCTTCCTACAAGCACGTCTTCTTTTCAGGTAAACGCAGTCAGTTTTGTGCCTAAACGAAGCTACATTGTTCACAAAGCTCACACGATTCTCGCTCTTAACTGAAAGACATTGGATGTTAGAGGGCCTGTGGTTTGTATCAGTTTCAGAAGCAGAGTTGAGCTAGATATGGTCCGGCTGTGTAGGAAACACAGTTCTTTTGTTCTGAGCACACTCACGTTTCCCACCTTATTAGAGTCTCTATAAAGCAAGAGCTTGCTTCTTGCTCTAAAGCAGATTGTCTTTCATGGATGAGAACTGTGCTGTGTGTTTCGCTTCAGAAACGGAGTTAAATGGCAGACTCTGTGTCTTCCTTCTAGGAAGACTTCGTTTCAGGTAAATGCAGTCATTTTTGAGCTCAAATTAAGCTACATCGTTCACGAAGCTCACACGTTTCTCGCTCTTAAATGAAAAGCATTGGATGTTAGAGGGCCTGTGGTTTGTATCAGTTTCAGAAGAAGAGTTGAACTAGATATGGTCCCTGTGTGTAGGAAACCCAGTTCTTTTGTTCTGAGCACACTCACGTTTCCTGCCTTATTAGAGACTCTAGAAAGCAAGAGCTTGCTTCTTGCTCTAAAGCAGAGTGTCTTTCATGGATGAGAACTGTGCTGTGTGTTTCCCTTCAGTAACGGAGTTACATGGCAGGCTCTGTGTCTTCCTACAAGCAAGACTTCGTTTCAGGTAAACGCAGTCACTTTTGAGCTCAAACGAAGCTACATCTTTCACAAAGCTCACACGTTTCTCACTCTTAACTGAAAGGCATTGGATGTTAGAGGGTCTGTGTTTTGTATCAGTTTCAGGAGCAGAGTTGAACTAGATATGGTCCGTGTGTGTAGGAAACACAGTTCTTTTGTTCTGAGCACAGTCACGTTTCCCACCTTATTAGAGACTCTAGAATGCGAGAGCATGCTTCTTGCTCTAAAGCAGAGTGTGTTTCATGGATGAGAACTGTGCTGTTTGTTTCCCTTCAGAAACGGAGTTAAATGGCAGGCTCTGTGTCATCCTACAAGCAAGACTTCGTTTCAGGTAAACGCACTCACTTTTGAGCGCAAACGAAGCTACATCTTTCACTAAGCTAACACGTTTCTCACTCATAAGTGAAAAGGATTGGATGTTAGAGGGCCTGTGGTTTGTATCAGTTTCCGAAGCAGAGTTGAACTTGATATGGTCCGTGTGTGTGTGAAACACAGTTCTTTTGTTCTGAGCACACTCACGTTTCCCACCTTATTAGAGAATCTAGAATGCTAGAGCATGCTTCTTGATCTAAAGCAGAGTGTGTTTCATGGATGAGAACTGTGCTGTGTGTTTCCCTTCAGAAACGGAGTTAAATGGCAGGCTCTGTGTCTTCCTACAAGCTAAACTTCGTTTCAGGTAAACGCAGTCACTTTTGAGCTCAAAGGAAGCTACATCGTTCACGAAGCTCTCACCTTTCTCGCTCTTAACTGAAAGGCATTGGATGTTAGAGGGTCTACGGTTTGTATCAGTTTCAGAAGCAGAGTTGAACTAGATATGGTCCTTGTGTGTAGGAAACACAGTTCTTTTGTTCTGAGCACACTCACGTTTCCAGCCTTATTAGAGACTCTAAAAAGCAAGAGCTTGCTTCTTGCTCTACAGCAGAGTGTGTTTTATGGATGAGAACTGTGCTGTGTGTTTCCCTTCAGAAACGGAGTTAAATGGCAGGCTCTGTGTCCTCCTACAAGCAAGAATTCGTTTCAGATAAACACAGTCACTTTTGAGCTCAAAGGAAGCTACATAGTTCACGAAGCTCACAAGTTTCTCGCTCTTAAGTGAAAAGCATTGGATGTTAGAGGGCCTGTGGTTTGCATCAGTTTCAGAAGCAGAGTTGAACTAGATATGGTCCGTGTGTGTAGGAAACACAGTTCTTTTGTTCTGAGCACACTCACGTTTCCTGCCTTATTAGAGACTCTAGAAAGCAAGAAATTGCTTCTTGCTCTAAAGCAGACTGTCTTTCATGGATGAGAACTGTGCTGTGTGTTTCCCTTCAGAAACGGAGTTAAATGGCAGGCGCTGTGTCTTCCTACTAGCAAGACTTCTTTTCAGGTAAATGCAGTCATTTTTGAGCTCAAAGGAAGCTACATCGTTCACGAAGCTCACACGTTTCTCACTCTTAACAAAAGGCATTGGATGTTAGAGGGCCTGTAGTTTGAATCAGTTTCAAAGCAGAGTTGAACTAGGTATGGTCCCTGTGGGTAGGAAACACAGTTCTTTTGTTCTGAGCACGCTCATGTTTTCAGCCTTATTAGAGACTCTAGAAAGCAAGAGCTTGCTTCTTGCTCTAAAGCAGAGTGTGTTTCGTGGATGAGAACTGTGCTGTGTGTTTCCCTTAAGAAACGGAGTTAAATGGCAGGCTCTGTGTCTTCCCATAAGCACGTCTTCTTTTCAGGTAAACGCAGTCAGTTTTGTGCTCAAACGAAGCTACATTGTTCACAAAGCTCACACGTTTCTCGCTCTTAACTGAAAGGCATTGGATGTTAGAGGGCCTGTGGTTTGTATCAGTTTCAGAAGCAGAGTTGAGCTAGATATGATCCGTGTGTGTAGGAAACACAGTTCTTTTGTTCTGAGCACACTCAAGTTTCCCGGCTTATTAGAGACTCTAGAAAGCAATAGCTTGCTTCTTGCTCTAAAGCAGATTGTCCTTCATGGATGAGAACTGTGCTGTGTGTTTCCCTTCAGAAACGGAGTTAAATGGCAGGCTCTGTGTCTTCCTACTAGCAAGACTTCATTTCAGGTAAATGCAGTCATTTTTGAGCTCAAAGGAGGCTACATCGTTCACAAAGCTCACACGTTTCTCGCTCTTAAGTGAAAAGCATTGGATGTTAGAGGGCCTGTGGTTTGTATCAGTTTCAGAAGCAGAGTTGAACTAGATATGGTCCGTGTTTGTAGGAAACACAGTTCTTTAGTTCTGAGCACACTCATGTTTCCCGCCTTATTAGAGACTCTAGAAAGCAAGAGCTTGGTTCTTGCTCTAAAGCAGAGTGTGTTTCATGGATGAGAACTGTGCTGTGTGTTTCCCTTCAGAAATGGAGTTAAATGGCAGGCTCTGTGTCGTCCTACAAGCAAGACATCGTTGCTTCAGGTAAACGCGCTCACTTTTGAGCTCAAACGAAGCTACATCTTTCACAAAGCTCACACGTTTCTTGCTCTTAAGTGAAAAGCATTGGATGTTAGAGGGCCAGTGGTTTGTAGCAGTTTCCAAAGCAGAGTTGAACTAGATATGGTCCGTGTGTGTAGGAAACACAGTTCTTTTGTTCTGAGCACAGTCACGTTTCCCGCCTTATTAGAGACTCTAGAATGCAAGAGAATGCTTCTTGCTCTAAAGCAGAGTGTGTTTCATGGATGAGAACTGTGCTGTGTGTTTCCCTTCAGAAACGGCGTTAAATGGCAGGCTCTGTGTCTTCCTACAAGCAAGACGTAGTTTCAGGTAAATGCAGTAACTTTTGAGCTCCTGCGAAGCTACATCGTTCACGATGCTCACATGTTTCTCGCTCATAACAAAAGGCACTGGATGTTAGAGGGCCTGTGGTTTGTATCAGTTTCAGAAGCAGAGTTGAACTAGATATGGTCCGTCTGTGTAGGAAACACAGTGCTTTTGTTCTGAGCACACTCAAGTTTCCCGCCTTATTAGAGAATCTAGAAAGCAAGAGCTTGCTTCTTGCTCTAAAGCAGATTGTCTTTCATGAATGAGAACTGTGCTGTGTGTTTCCCTTCAGAATCAGAGTTAAATGGCAGGCTATGTGTCTTCCTACTAGCAAGACTTCGTTTCAGGTAAATGCAGTCATTTTTGAGCTCAAAGGAAGCTACATCGTTCACGAAGCTCACACGTTTCTCATTCTTAACAAAAGGCATTGGATGTAAGAGATCCTGTAATTTGTATCAGTTTCAAAGCAGAGTTGAACTAGATATGGTCCCTGTGGGTAGGAAACACAGTTCTTTTGTTCTGAGCACGCTCAAGTTTTCAGCCTTATTAGAGACTCTAGAAAGCAAGAGCTTGCTTCTTGCTCTAAAGCAGAGTGTGTTTCATGGATGAGAACTGTGCTGTGTGTTTCCCTGCAGAAACGGAGTTAAATGGCAATCTGTGTCTTCCTACAAGCACGTCTTCTTTTCAGGTAAACGCAGTCAGTTTTGTGCTCAAACGAAGCTACATTGTTCACAAAGCT
This sequence comes from Onychomys leucogaster, assembly GCA_949786385.1. Lineage (NCBI taxonomy): Eukaryota > Metazoa > Chordata > Mammalia > Rodentia > Cricetidae > Onychomys > Onychomys leucogaster. The sequence goes on along the minus strand of CATKUP010000105.1, from coordinate 1,126,747 downwards.
CACACGTTTCTCGCTCTTAACTGAAAGGCATTGGATGTTAGAGGGCCTGTGGTTTGTATCAGTTTCAGAAGCAGAGTTGAGCTAGATATGGTCCGTGTGTGTAGGAAACACAGTTCTTTTGTTCTGAGCACACTCACGTTTCCCACCTTATTAGAGACTCTAGAAAGCAAGAGCTTGCTTCTTGCTCTAAAGCAGATTGTCTTTCATGGATGAAAACGTGCTGTGTGTTTCCCTTCAGAAACGGAGTTAAATGGCAGGCTCTGTGTCCTACTACAAGCAAGAATTCGTTTCAGATAAACGCAGTCACTTTTGAGCTCAAAGGAAGCTACATAGTTCACGAAGCTCACACGTTTCTCGCTCTTAAGTGAAAATCATTGGATGTTAGAGGGCCTGTAATTTGTATCAGTTGCAGAAGCAGAGTTGAACTAGATATGGTTTGTGTGTGTAGGAAACACAGTTCTTTTGTTCTGAGCACACTCAAGTTTCCCGGCTTATTAGAGACTCTAGAAAGCAAGAGCTTGCTTCTTGCTCTAAAGCAGATTGTCTTTCATGGATGAGAACTGTGCTGTTTGTTTCCCTTCAGAAACGGAGTTAAATGGCAGGCTCTGTGTCTACCTACTAGCAAGACTTCGTTTCAGGTAAATGCAGTCATTTTTGAGCTCAAAGGAAGCTACATTGTTCACGAAGCTCACACGTTTCTCACTCTTAACAAAAGGCATTGGATGTTAGAGGGCCTGTAGTTTGAATCAGTTTCAAAGCAGAGTTGAACTAGATATGGTCCCTGTGGGTAGGAAACACAGTTCTTTTGTTCTGAGCACGCTCATGTTTTCAGCCTTATTAGAGACTCTAGAAAGCAAGAGCTTGCTTCTTGCTCTAAAGCAGAGTGTGTTTCGTGGATGAGAACTGTGCTGTCTGTTTCCCTTAAGAAACGGAGTTAAATGGCAGGCTCTGTGTCTTCCAATAAGCACGTCTTCTTTTCAGGTAAACGCAGTCAGTTTTGTGCTCAAACGAAGCTACATTGTTCACAAAGCTCACACGTTTCTCGCTCTTAACTGAAAGGCATTGGATGTTAGAGGGCCTGTGGTTTGTATCAGTTTCAGAAGCAGAGTTGAGCTAGATATGGTCCGTGTGTGTAGGAAACACAGTTCTTTTGTTCTGAACACACTCACGTTTCCCACCTTATTAGAGACTCTAGAAAGCAAGAGCTTGCTTCTGGCTCTAAAGTAGATTGTCTTTCATGGATGAGAACTGTGCTGTGTGTTTCCCTTCAGAAACGGAGTTAAATGGCAGGCTCTGTGTCTTCCTACTAGCAAGACTTCGTTTCAGGTAAATGCAGTCATTTTTGAGCTCAAAGGAAGCTACATCGTTCACGAAGCTCACACGTTTCTCGCTCTTAAGTGAAAAGCATTGGATGTTAGAGGGCCTGTGGTTTGTATCAGTTTCAGAAGCAGAGTTGAACTAGATAAGGTCCATATGTGTAGGAAACACAGTTCTTTTGTTCTGAGCACACTCAATTTTCCCGCCTTATTAGAGACCCTAGAAAGCAAGAGCTTGTTTCTTGCTCTAAAGCAGATTGTCTTTCTTGGATGAGAACTGTGCTGTGTGTTTCCCTTCAGAAACGGAGTTAAATGGCAGGCTCTGTGTCTTCCTACTAGCAAGACTTCGTTGCTTCAGGTAAACGCGCTCACTTTTGAGCTCAAACGAAGCTACATCTTTCACAAAGCTCACACGTTTCTCGCTCTTAAGTGATATGCATTGGATGTTAGAGGGCCAGTGGTTTGTATCAGTTTCCGAAGCAGAGTTGAACTAGATATGGTCCGTGTGTGTAGGAAACACAGTTCTTTTGTTCTGAGCACAGTCACGTTTCCCACCTTATTAGAGACTCTAGAATGCAAGAGAATGCTTCTTGCTCTAAAGCAGAGTGTGTTTCATGGATGAGAACTGTGCTGTGTGTTTCCCTTCAGAAACGGAGTTAAATGGCAGGCTCTGTGTCTTCCTACAAGCAAGACGTAGTTTCAGGTAAACGCAGTAACTTTTGAGCTCAAGCGAAGCTACATCGTTCACGATGCTCACATGTTTCTCGCTCATAACAAAAGGCACTGGATGTTAGAGGGCCTGTGGTTTGTATCAGTTTCAGAAGCAGAGTTGAACTAGATATGGTCCGTCTGTGTAGGAAACACAGTTCTTTTGTTCTGAGCACACTCAAGTTTCCCGCCTTATTAGAGAATCTAGAAAGCAAGAGCTTGCTTCTTGCTCTAAAGCAGATTGTCTTTCATGAATGAGAACTGTGCTGTGTGTTTCCCTTCAGAATCAGAGTTAAATGGCAGGCTATGTGTCTTCCTACTAGCAAGACTTCGTTTCAGGTAAATGCAGTCATTTTTGAGCTCAAAGGAAGCTACATCGTTCACGAAGCTCACACGTTTCTCATTCTTAACAAAAGGCATTGGATGTAAGAGATCCTGTAATTTGTATCAGTTTCAAAGCAGAGTTGAACTAGATATGGTCCCTGTGGGTAGGAAACACAGTTCTTTTGTTCTGAGCACGCTCAAGTTTTCAGCCTTATTAGAGACTCTAGAAAGCAAGAGCTTGCTTCTTGCTCTAAAGCAGAGTGTGTTTCATGGATGAGAACTGTGCTGTGTGTTTCCCTTCAGAAACGGAGTTAAATGGCAGGCTCTGTGTCTTCCTACAAGCACGTCTTCTTTTCAGGTAAACGCAGTCAGTTTTGTGCCTAAACGAAGCTACATTGTTCACAAAGCTCACACGATTCTCGCTCTTAACTGAAAGACATTGGATGTTAGAGGGCCTGTGGTTTGTATCAGTTTCAGAAGCAGAGTTGAGCTAGATATGGTCCGTGTGTGTAGGAAACACAGTTCTTTTGTTCTGAGCACACTCACGTTTCCCACCTTATTAGAGTCTCTATAAAGCAAGAGCTTGCTTCTTGCTCTAAAGTAGATTGTCTTTCATGGATGAGAACTGTGCTGTGTGTTTCCCTTCAGAAACGGAGTTAAATGGCAGGCTCTGTGTCTTCCTACTAGCAAGACTTCGTTTCAGGTAAATGCAGTCAGTTTTGAGCTCAAAGGAAGCTACATCGTTCACGAAGCTCACACGTTTCTCCCTCTTAAGTGAAAAGCATTGGATGTTAGAGGGCCTGTGGTTTGTATCAGTTTCAGAAGCAGAGTTGAACTAGATATGGTCCATGTGTGTAGGAAACACAGTTCTTTTGTTCTGAGCACACTCAATTTTCCCGCCTTATTAGAGACCCTAGAAAGCAAGAGCTTGTTTCTTGCTCTAAAGCAGATTGTCTTTCTTGGATGAGAACTGTGCTGTGTGTTTCCCTTCAGAAACGGAGTTAAATGGCAGGCTCTGTGTCTTCCTACTAGCAAGACTTCGTTGCTTCAGGTAAACGCGCTCACTTTTGAGCTCAAACGAAGCTACATCGTTCACGAAGCTCACACGTTTCTCACTCTTAAGTGAAAAGCATTGGATGTTAGAGGGCCTGTGGTTTGTATCAGTTTCAGAAGAAGAGTTGAACTAGATATGGTCCCTGTGTGTAGGAAACCCAGTTCTTTTGTTCTGAGCACACTCACGTTTCCCGCCTTATTAGAGACTCTAGAAAGCAAGAGCTTGCTTCTTGCTCTAAAGCAGAGTGTCTTTCATGGATGAGAACTGTGCTGTGTGTTTCCCTTCAGTAACGGAGTTACATGGCAGGCTCTGTGTCTTCCTACAAGCAAGACTTCGTTTCAGGTAAACGCAGTCACTTTTGAGCTCAAACGAAGCTACATCTTTCACAAAGCTCACACGTTTCTCACTCTTAACTGAAAGGCATTGGATGTTAGAGGGTCTGTGTTTTGTATCAGTTTCAGGAGCAGAGTTGAACTAGATATTGTCCGTGTGTGTAGGAAACACAGTTCTTTTGTTCTGAGCACAGTCACGTTTCCCACCTTATTAGAGACTCTAGAATGCGAGAGCATGCTTCTTGCTCTAAAGCAGAGTGTGTTTCATGGATGAGAACTGTGCTGTGTGTTTCCCTTCAGAAACGGAGTTAAATGGCAGGCTCTGTGTCATCCTACAAGCAAGACTTCGTTTCAGGTAAACGCACTCACTTTTGAGCGCGAACGAAGCTACATCTTTCACAAAGCTAACACGTTTCTCACTCATAAGTGAAAAGGATTGGATGTTAGAGGGCCTGTGGTTTGTATCAGTTTCCGAAGCAGAGTTGAACTTGATATGGTCCGTGTGTGTGAAACACAGTTCTTTTGTTCTGAGCACACTCACGTTTCCCACCTTATTAGAGAATCTAGAATGCTAGAGCATGCTTCTTGATCTAAAGCAGAGTGTGTTTCATGGATGAGAACTGTGCTGTGTGTTTCCCTTCAGAAACGGAGTTAAATGGCAGGCTCTGTGTCTTCCTACAAGCTAAACTTCGTTTCAGGTAAACGCAGTCACTTTTGAGCTCAAATGAAGCTACATCGTTCACGAAGCTCTCACCTTTCTCGCTCTTAACTGAAAGGCATTGGATGTTAGAGGGTCTACGGTTTGTATCAGTTTCAGAAGCAGAGTTGAACTAGATATGGTCCTTGTGTGTAGGAAACCCAGTTCTTTTTTTCTGAGCACACTCACGTTTCCAGCCTTATTAGAGACTCTAAAAAGCAAGAGCTTGCTTCTTGCTCTACAGCAGAGTGTGTTTTATGGATGAGAACTGTGCTGTGTGTTTCCCTTCAGAAACGGAGTTAAATGGCAGGCTCTGTGTCCTCCTACAAGCAAGAATTCGTTTCAGATAAACACAGTCACTTTTGAGCTCAAAGGAAGCTACATAGTTCACGAAGCTCACAAGTTTCTCGATCTTAAGTGAAAAGCATTGGATGTTAGAGGGCCTGTGGTTTGCATCAGTTTCAGAAGCAGAGTTGAACTAGATATGGTCCGTGTGTGTAGGAAACACAGTTCTTTTGTTCTGAGCACACTCACGTTTCCTGCCTTATTAGAGACTCTAGAAAGCAAGAAATTGCTTCTTGCTCTAAAGCAGACTGTCTTTCATGGATGAGAACTGTGCTGTGTGTTTCCCTTCAGAAACGGAGTTAAATGGCAGGCTCTGTGTCTTCCTACTAGCAAGACTTCTTTTCAGGTAAATGCAGTCATTTTTGAGCTCAAAGGAAGCTACATCGTTCACGAAGCTCACACGTTTCTCACTCTTAACAAAAGGCATTGGATGTTAGAGGGCCTGTAGTTTGAATCAGTTTCAAAGCAGAGTTGAACTAGATATGGTCCCTGTGGGTAGGAAACACAGTTCTTTTGTTCTGAGCACGCTCATGTTTTCAGCATTATTAGAGACTCTAGAAAGCAAGAGCTTGCTTCTTGCTCTAAAGCAGAGTGTGTTTCGTGGATGAGAACTGTGCTGTGTGTTTCCCTTACGAAACGGAGTTAAATGGCAGGCTCTGTGTCTTCCAATAAGCACGTCTTCTTTTCAGGTAAACGCAGTCAGTTTTGTGCTCAAACGAAGCTACATTGTTCACAAAGCTCACACGTTTCTCGCTCTTAACTGAAAGGCATTGGATGTTAGAGGGCCTGTGGTTTGTATCAGTTTCAGAAGCAGAGTTGAGCTAGATATGGTCCGTGTGTGTAGGAAACACAGTTCTTTTGTTCTGAGCACACTCAAGTTTCCCGGCTTATTAGAGACTCTAAAAAGCAAGAGCTTGCTTCTTGCTCTAAAGCAGATTGTCCTTCATGGATGAGAACTGTGCTGTGTGTTTCCCTTCAGAAACGGAGTTAAATGGCAGGCTCTGTGTCTTCCTACTAGCAAGACTTCGTTTCAGGTAAATGCAGTCATTTTTGAGCTCAAAGGAGGCTACATCGTTCACAAAGCTCACACGTTTCTCGCTCTTAAGTGAAAAGCATTGGATGTTAGAGGGCCTGTGGTTTGTATCAGTTTCAGAGCAGAGTTGAACTAGATATGGTCCGTGTTTGTAGGAAACACAGTTCTTTAGTTCTGAGCACACTCATGTTTCCCGCCTTATTAGAGACTCTAGAAAGCAAGAGCTTTGTTCTTGATCTAAAGCAGAGTGTGTTTCATGGATGAGAACTGTGCTGTGTGTTTCCCTTCAGAAATGGAGTTAAATGGCAGGCTCTGTGTCGTCCTACAAGCAAGACTTCGTTGCTTCAGGTAAACGCGCTCACTTTTGAGCTCAAACGAAGCTACATCTTTCACAAAGCTCACACGTTTCTCGCTCTTAAGTGAAAAGCATTGGATGTTAGAGGGCCAGTGGTTTGTATCAGTTTCCGAAGCAGAGTTGAACTAGATATGGTCCGTGTGTGTAGGAAACACAGTTCTTTTGTTCTGAGCACAGTCACGTTTCCCGCCTTATTAGAGACTCTAGAATGCAAGAGAATGCTTCTTGCTCTAAAGCAGAGTGTGTTTCATGGATGAGAACTGTGCTGTGTGTTTCCCTTCAGAAACGGAGTTAAATGGCAGGCTCTGTGTCTTCCTACAAGCAAGACATAGTTTCAGGTAAACGCAGTAAATTTTGAGCTCAAGCGAAGCTACATCGTTCACGATGCTCACATGTTTCTCGCTCATAACAAAAGGCACTGGATGTTAGAGGGCCTGTGGTTTGTATCAGTTTCAGAAGCAGAGTTGAACTAGATATGGTCCGTCTGTGTAGGAAACACAGTTCTTTTGTTCTGAGCACAGTCACGTTTCCCGCCTTATTAGAGACTCTAGAATGCAAGAGAATTCTTCTTGCTCTAAAGCAGAGTGTGTTTCATGGATGAGAACTGTGCTGTGTGTTTCCCTTCAGAAACGGAGTTAAATGGCAGGCTCTGTGTCTTCCTACAAGCAAGACGTAGTTTCAGGTAAACGCAGTAACTTTTGAGCTCAAGCGAAGCTACATCGTTCACGATGCTCACATGTTTCTCGCTCATAACAAAAGGCACTGGATGTTAGAGGGCCTGTGGTTTGTATCAGTTTCAGAAGCAGAGTTGAACTAGATATGGTCCGTCTGTGTAGGAAACACAGTTCTTTTGTTCTGAGCACACTCAAGTTTCCCGCCTTATTAGAGAATCTAGAAAGCAAGAGCTTGCTTCTTGCTCTAAAGCAGATTGTCTTTCATGAATGAGAACTGTGCTGTGTGTTTCCCTTCAGAATCAGAGTTAAATGGCAGGCTATGTGTCTTCCTACTAGCAAGACTTCGTTTCAGGTAAATGCAGTCATTTTTGAGCTCAAAGGAAGCTACATCGTTCACGAAGCTCACAAGTTTCTCATTCTTAACAAAAGGCATTGGATGTAAGAGATCCTGTAATTTGTATCAGTTTCAAAGCAGAGTTGAACTAGATATGGTCCCTGTGGGTAGGAAACACAGTTCTTTTGTTCTGAGCACGCTCAAGTTTTCAGCCTTATTAGAGACTCTAGAAAGCAAGAGCTTGCTTCTTGCTCTAAAGCAGAGTGTGTTTCATGGATGAGAACTGTGCTGTGTGTTTCCCTTCAGAAACGGAGTTAAATGGCAGGCTCTGTGTCTTCCTACAAGCACGTCTTCTTTTCAGGTAAACGCAGTCAGTTTTGTGCCTAAACGAAGCTACATTGTTCACAAAGCTCACACGATTCTCGCTCTTAACTGAAAGACATTGGATGTTAGAGGGCCTGTGGTTTGTATCAGTTTCAGAAGCAGAGTTGAGCTAGATATGGTCCGTGTGTGTAGGAAACACAGTTCTTTTGTTCTGAGCACACTCACGTTTCCCACCTTATTAGAGTCTCTATAAAGCAAGAGCTTGCTTCTTGCTCTAAAGTAGATTGTCTTTCATGGATGAGAACTGTGCTGTGTGTTTCCCTTCAGAAACGGAGTTAAATGGCAGGCTCTGTGTCTTCCTACTAGCAAGACTTCGTTTCAGGTAAATGCAGTCAGTTTTGAGCTCAAAGGAAGCTACATCGTTCACGAAGCTCACACGTTTCTCCCTCTTAAGTGAAAAGCATTGGATGTTAGAGGGCCTGTGGTTTGTATCAGTTTCAGAAGCAGAGTTGAACTAGATATGGTCCATGTGTGTAGGAAACACAGTTCTTTTGTTCTGAGCACACTCAATTTTCCCGCCTTATTAGAGACCCTAGAAAGCAAGAGCTTGTTTCTTGCTCTAAAGCAGATTGTCTTTCTTGGATGAGAACTGTGCTGTGTGTTTCCCTTCAGAAACGGAGTTAAATGGCAGGCTCTGTGTCTTCCTACTAGCAAGACTTCGTTGCTTCAGGTAAACGCGCTCACTTTTGAGCTCAAACGAAGCTACATCTTTCACAAAGCTCACACGTTTCTCGCTCTTAAGTGAAAAGCATTGGATGTTAGAGGGCCAGTGGTTTGTATCAGTTTCCGAAGCAGAGTTGAACTAGATATGGTCCGTGTGTGTAGGAAACACAGTTCTTTTGTTCTGAGCACAGTCACGTTTCCCGCCTTATTAGAGACTCTAGAATGCAAGAGAATGCTTCTTGCTCTAAAGCAGAGTGTGTTTCATGGATGAGAACTGTGCTGTGTGTTTCCCTTCAGAAACGGAGTTAAATGGCAGGCTCTGTGTCTTCCTACAAGCAAGACATAGTTTCAGGTAAACGCAGTAAATTTTGAGCTCAAGCGAAGCTACATCGTTCACGATGCTCACATGTTTCTCGCTCATAACAAAAGGCACTGGATGTTAGAGGGCCTGTGGTTTGTATCAGTTTCAGAAGCAGAGTTGAACTAGATATGGTCCGTCTGTGTAGGAAACACAGTTCTTTTGTTCTGAGCACAGTCACGTTTCCCGCCTTATTAGAGACTCTAGAATGCAAGAGAATTCTTCTTGCTCTAAAGCAGAGTGTGTTTCATGGATGAGAACTGTGCTGTGTGTTTCCCTTCAGAAACGGAGTTAAATGGCAGGCTCTGTGTCTTCCTACAAGCAAGACGTAGTTTCAGGTAAACGCAGTAACTTTTGAGCTCAAGCGAAGCTACATCGTTCACGATGCTCACATGTTTCTCGCTCATAACAAAAGGCACTGGATGTTAGAGGGCCTGTGGTTTGTATCAGTTTCAGAAGCAGAGTTGAACTAGATATGGTCCGTCTGTGTAGGAAACACAGTTCTTTTGTTCTGAGCACACTCAAGTTTCCCGCCTTATTAGAGAATCTAGAAAGCAAGAGCTTGCTTCTTGCTCTAAAGCAGATTGTCTTTCATGAATGAGAACTGTGCTGTGTGTTTCCCTTCAGAATCAGAGTTAAATGGCAGGCTATGTGTCTTCCTACTAGCAAGACTTCGTTTCAGGTAAATGCAGTCATTTTTGAGCTCAAAGGAAGCTACATCGTTCACGAAGCTCACAAGTTTCTCATTCTTAACAAAAGGCATTGGATGTAAGAGATCCTGTAATTTGTATCAGTTTCAAAGCAGAGTTGAACTAGATATGGTCCCTGTGGGTAGGAAACACAGTTCTTTTGTTCTGAGCACGCTCAAGTTTTCAGCCTTATTAGAGACTCTAGAAAGCAAGAGCTTGCTTCTTGCTCTAAAGCAGAGTGTGTTTCATGGATGAGAACTGTGCTGTGTGTTTCCCTTCAGAAACGGAGTTAAATGGCAGGCTCTGTGTCTTCCTACAAGCACGTCTTCTTTTCAGGTAAACGCAGTCAGTTTTGTGCCTAAACGAAGCTACATTGTTCACAAAGCTCACACGATTCTCGCTCTTAACTGAAAGACATTGGATGTTAGAGGGCCTGTGGTTTGTATCAGTTTCAGAAGCAGAGTTGAGCTAGATATGGTCCGTGTGTGTAGGAAACACAGTTCTTTTGTTCTGAGCACACTCACGTTTCCCACCTTATTAGAGTCTCTATAAAGCAAGAGCTTGCTTCTTGCTCTAAAGTAGATTGTCTTTCATGGATGAGAACTGTGCTGTGTGTTTCCCTTCAGAAACGGAGTTAAATGGCAGGCTCTGTGTCTTCCTACTAGCAAGACTTCGTTTCAGGTAAATGCAGTCAGTTTTGAGCTCAAAGGAAGCTACATCGTTCACGAAGCTCACACGTTTCTCCCTCTTAAGTGAAAAGCATTGGATGTTAGAGGGCCTGTGGTTTGTATCAGTTTCAGAAGCAGAGTTGAACTAGATATGGTCCATGTGTGTAGGAAACACAGTTCTTTTGTTCTGAGCACACTCAATTTTCCCGCCTTATTAGAGACCCTAGAAAGCAAGAGCTTGTTTCTTGCTCTAAAGCAGATTGTCTTTCTTGGATGAGAACTGTGCTGTGTGTTTCCCTTCAGAAACGGAGTTAAATGGCAGGCTCTGTGTCTTCCTACTAGCAAGACTTCGTTGCTTCAGGTAAACGCGCTCACTTTTGAGCTCAAACGAAGCTACATCGTTCACGAAGCTCACACGTTTCTCACTCTTAAGTGAAAAGCATTGGATGTTAGAGGGCCTGTGGTTTGTATCAGTTTCAGAAGAAGAGTTGAACTAGATATGGTCCCTGTGTGTAGGAAACCCAGTTCTTTTGTTCTGAGCACACTCACGTTTCCCGCCTTATTAGAGACTCTAGAAAGCAAGAGCTTGCTTCTTGCTCTAAAGCAGAGTGTCTTTCATGGATGAGAACTGTGCTGTGTGTTTCCCTTCAGTAACGGAGTTACATGGCAGGCTCTGTGTCTTCCTACAAGCAAGACTTCGTTTCAGGTAAACGCAGTCACTTTTGAGCTCAAACGAAGCTACATCTTTCACAAAGCTCACACGTTTCTCACTCTTAACTGAAAGGCATTGGATGTTAGAGGGTCTGTGTTTTGTATCAGTTTCAGGAGCAGAGTTGAACTAGATATTGTCCGTGTGTGTAGGAAACACAGTTCTTTTGTTCTGAGCACAGTCACGTTTCCCACCTTATTAGAGACTCTAGAATGCGAGAGCATGCTTCTTGCTCTAAAGCAGAGTGTGTTTCATGGATGAGAACTGTGCTGTGTGTTTCCCTTCAGAAACGGAGTTAAATGGCAGGCTCTGTGTCATCCTACAAGCAAGACTTCGTTTCAGGTAAACGCACTCACTTTTGAGCGCGAACGAAGCTACATCTTTCACAAAGCTAACACGTTTCTCACTCATAAGTGAAAAGGATTGGATGTTAGAGGGCCTGTGGTTTGTATCAGTTTCCGAAGCAGAGTTGAACTTGATATGGTCCGTGTGTGTGAAACACAGTTCTTTTGTTCTGAGCACACTCACGTTTCCCACCTTATTAGAGAATCTAGAATGCTAGAGCATGCTTCTTGATCTAAAGCAGAGTGTGTTTCATGGATGAGAACTGTGCTGTGTGTTTCCCTTCAGAAACGGAGTTAAATGGCAGGCTCTGTGTCTTCCTACAAGCTAAACTTCGTTTCAGGTAAACGCAGTCACTTTTGAGCTCAAATGAAGCTACATCGTTCACAAAGCTCTCACCTTTCTCGCTCTTAACTGAAAGGCATTGGATGTTAGAGGGTCTACGGTTTGTATCAGTTTCAGAAGCAGAGTTGAACTAGATATGGTCCTTGTGTGTAGGAAACCCAGTTCTTTTTTTCTGAGCACACTCACGTTTCCAGCCTTATTAGAGACTCTAAAAAGCAAGAGCTTGCTTCTTGCTCTACAGCAGAGTGTGTTTTATGGATGAGAACTGTGCTGTGTGTTTCCCTTCAGAAACGGAGTTAAATGGCAGGCTCTGTGTCCTCCTACAAGCAAGAATTCGTTTCAGATAAACACAGTCACTTTTGAGCTCAAAGGAAGCTACATAGTTCACGAAGCTCACAAGTTTCTCGATCTTAAGTGAAAAGCATTGGATGTTAGAGGGCCTGTGGTTTGCATCAGTTTCAGAAGCAGAGTTGAACTAGATATGGTCCGTGTGTGTAGGAAACACAGTTCTTTTGTTCTGAGCACACTCACGTTTCCTGCCTTATTAGAGACTCTAGAAAGCAAGAAATTGCTTCTTGCTCTAAAGCAGACTGTCTTTCATGGATGAGAACTGTGCTGTGTGTTTCCCTTCAGAAACGGAGTTAAATGGCAGGCTCTGTGTCTTCCTACTAGCAAGACTTCTTTTCAGGTAAATGCAGTCATTTTTGAGCTCAAAGGAAGCTACATCGTTCACGAAGCTCACACGTTTCTCACTCTTAACAAAAGGCATTGGATGTTAGAGGGCCTGTAGTTTGAATCAGTTTCAAAGCAGAGTTGAACTAGATATGGTCCCTGTGGGTAGGAAACACAGTTCTTTTGTTCTGAGCACGCTCATGTTTTCAGCATTATTAGAGACTCTAGAAAGCAAGAGCTTGCTTCTTGCTCTAAAGCAGAGTGTGTTTCGTGGATGAGAACTGTGCTGTGTGTTTCCCTTACGAAACGGAGTTAAATGGCAGGCTCTGTGTCTTCCAATAAGCACGTCTTCTTTTCAGGTAAACGCAGTCAGTTTTGTGCTCAAACGAAGCTACATTGTTCACAAAGCTCACACGTTTCTCGCTCTTAACTGAAAGGCATTGGATGTTAGAGGGCCTGTGGTTTGTATCAGTTTCAGAAGCAGAGTTGAGCTAGATATGGTCCGTGTGTGTAGGAAACACAGTTCTTTTGTTCTGAGCACACTCAAGTTTCCCGGCTTATTAGAGACTCTAGAAAGCAAGAGCTTGCTTCTTGCTCTAAAGCAGATTGTCCTTCATGGATGAGAACTGTGCTGTGTGTTTCCCTTCAGAAACGGAGTTAAATGGCAGGCTCTGTGTCTTCCTACTAGCAAGACTTCGTTTCAGGTAAATGCAGTCATTTTTGAGCTCAAAGGAGGCTACATCGTTCACAAAGCTCACACGTTTCTCGCTCTTAAGTGAAAAGCATTGGATGTTAGAGGGCCTGTGGTTTGTATCAGTTTCAGAGCAGAGTTGAACTAGATATGGTCCGTGTTTGTAGGAAACACAGTTCTTTAGTTCTGAGCACACTCATGTTTCCCGCCTTATTAGAGACTCTAGAAAGCAAGAGCTTGGTTCTTGCTCTAAAGCAGAGTGTGTTTCATGGATGAGAACTGTGCTGTGTGTTTCCCTTCAGAAATGGAGTTAAATGGCAGGCTCTGTGTCGTCCTACAAGCAAGACTTCGTTGCTTCAGGTAAACGCGCTCACTTTTGAGCTCAAACGAAGCTACATCTTTCACAAAGCTCACACGTTTCTCGCTCTTAAGTGAAAAGCATTGGATGTTAGAGGGCCAGTGGTTTGTATCAGTTTCCGAAGCAGAGTTGAACTAGATATGGTCCGTGTGTGTAGGAAACACAGTTCTTTTGTTCTGAGCACAGTCACGTTTCCCGCCTTATTAGAGACTCTAGAATGCAAGAGAATGCTTCTTGCTCTAAAGCAGAGTGTGTTTCATGGATGAGAACTGTGCTGTGTGTTTCCCTTCAGAAACGGAGTTAAATGGCAGGCTCTGTGTCTTCCTACAAGCAAGACATAGTTTCAGGTAAACGCAGTAAATTTTGAGCTCAAGCGAAGCTACATCGTTCACGATGCTCACATGTTTCTCGCTCATAACAAAAGGCATTGGATGTTAGAGGGCCTGTGGTTTGTATCAGTTTCAGAAGCAGAGTTGAACTAGATATGGTCCGTCTGTGTAGGAAACACAGTTCTTTTGTTCTGAGCACAGTCACGTTTCCCGCCTTATTAGAGACTCTAGAATGCAAGAGAATGCTTCTTGCTCTAAAGCAGAGTGTGTTTCATGGATGAGAACTGTGCTGTGTGTTTCCCTTCAGAAACGGAGTTAAATGGCAGGCTCTGTGTCTTCCTACAAGCAAGACGTAGTTTCAGGTAAACGCAGTAACTTTTGAGCTCAAGCGAAGCTACATCGTTCACGATGCTCACATGTTTCTCGCTCATAACAAAAGGCACTGGATGTTAGAGGGCCTGTGGTTTGTATCAGTTTCAGAAGCAGAGTTGAACTAGATATGGTCCGTCTGTGTAGGAAACACAGTTCTTTTGTTCTGAGCACACTCAAGTTTCCCGCCTTATTAGAGAATCTAGAAAGCAAGAGCTTGCTTCTTGCTCTAAAGCAGATTGTCTTTCATGAATGAGAACTGTGCTGTGTGTTTCCCTTCAGAATCAGAGTTAAATGGCAGGCTATGTGTCTTCCTACTAGCAAGACTTCGTTTCAGGTAAATGCAGTCATTTTTGAGCTCAAAGGAAGCTACATCGTTCACGAAGCTCACAAGTTTCTCATTCTTAACAAAAGGCATTGGATGTAAGAGATCCTGTAATTTGTATCAGTTTCAAAGCAGAGTTGAACTAGATATGGTCCCTGTGGGTAGGAAACACAGTTCTTTTGTTCTGAGCACGCTCAAGTTTTCAGCCTTATTAGAGACTCTAGAAAGCAAGAGCTTGCTTCTTGCTCTAAAGCAGAGTGTGTTTCATGGATGAGAACTGTGCTGTGTGTTTCCCTTCAGAAACGGAGTTAAATGGCAGGCTCTGTGTCTTCCTACAAGCACGTCTTCTTTTCAGGTAAACGCAGTCAGTTTTGTGCTCAAACGAAGCTACATTGTTCACAAAGCTCACACGTTTCTCGCTCTTAACTGAAAGGCATTGGATGTTAGAGGGCCTGTAATTTGTATCAGTTGCAGAAGCAGAGTTGAACTAGATATGGTTTGTGTGTGTAGGAAACACAGTTCTTTTGTTCTGAGCACACTCAAGTTTCCCGGCTTATTAGAGACTCTAGAAAGCAAGAGCTTGCTTCTTGCTCTAAAGCAGATTGTCTTTCATGGATGATAACTGTGCTGTTTGTTTCCCTTCAGAAACGGAGTTAAATGGCAGGCTCTGTGTCTACCTACTAGCAAGACTTCGTTTCAGGTAAATGCAGTCATTTTTGAGCTCAAAGGATGCTACATTGTTCACGAAGCTCACACGTTTCTCACTCTTAACAAAAGGCATTGGATGTTAGAGGGCCTGTAGTTTGAATCAGTTTCAAAGCAGAGTTGAACTAGATATGGTCCCTGTGGGTAGGAAACACAGTTCTTTTGTTCTGAGCACGCTCATGTTTTCAGCCTTATTAGAGACTCTAGAAAGCAAGAGCTTGCTTCTTGCTCTAAAGCAGAGTGTGTTTCGTGGATGAGAACTGTGCTGTGTGTTTCCCTTAAGAAACGGAGTTAAATGGCAGGCTCTGTGTCTTCCAATAAGCACGTCTTCTTTTCAGGTAAACGCAGTCAGTTTTGTGCTCAAACGAAGCTACATTGTTCACAAAGCTCACACGTTTCTCGCTCTTAACTGAAAGGCATAGGATGTTAGAGGGCCTGTGGTTTGTATCAGTTTCAGAAGCAGAGTTGAGCTAGATATGGTCCGTGTGTAGGAAACACAGTTCTTTTGTTCTGAACACACTCACGTTTCCCACCTTATTAGAGACTCTAGAAAGCAAGAGCTTGCTTCTGGCTCTAAAGTAGATTGTCTTTCATGGATGAGAACTGTGCTGTGTGTTTCCCTTCAGAAACGGAGTTAAATGGCAGGCTCTGTGTCTTCCTACTAGCAAGACTTCGTTTCAGGTAAATGCAGTCATTTTTGAGCTCAAAGGAAGCTACATCGTTCACGAAGCTCACAAGTTTCTCATTCTTAACAAAAGGCATTGGATGTAAGAGATCCTGTAATTTGTATCAGTTTCAAGGCAGAGTTGAACTAGATATGGTCCCTGTGGGTAGGAAACACAGTTCTTTTGTTCTGAGCACGCTCAAGTTTTCAGCCTTATTAGAGACTCTAGAAAGCAAGAGCTTGCTTCTTGCTCTAAAGCAGAGTGTGTTTCATGGATGAGAACTGTGCTGTGTGTTTCCCTTCAGAAACGGAGTTAAATGGCAGGCTCTGTGTCTTCCTACAAGCACGTCTTCTTTTCAGGTAAACGCAGTCAGTTTTGTGCTCAAACGAAGCTACATAGTTCACGAAGCTCACACGTTTCTCGCTCTTAAGTGAAAAGCATTGGATGTTAGAGGGCCTGTAATTTGTATCAGTTGCAGAAGCAGAGTTGAACTAGATATGGTTTGTGTGTGTAGGAAACACAGTTCTTTTGTTCTGAGCACACTCAAGTTTCCCGGCTTATTAGAGACTCTAGAAAGCAAGAGCTTGCTTCTTGCTCTAAAGCAGATTGTCTTTCATGGATGATAACTGTGCTGTTTGTTTCCCTTCAGAAACGGAGTTAAATGGCAGGCTCTGTGTCTACCTACTAGCAAGACTTCGTTTCAGGTAAATGCAGTCATTTTTGAGCTCAAAGGATGCTACATTGTTCACGAAGCTCACACGTTTCTCACTCTTAACAAAAGGCATTGGATGTTAGAGGGCCTGTAGTTTGAATCAGTTTCAAAGCAGAGTTGAACTAGATATGGTCCCTGTGGGTAGGAAACACAGTTCTTTTGTTCTGAGCACGCTCATGTTTTCAGCCTTATTAGAGACTCTAGAAAGCAAGAGCTTGCTTCTTGCTCTAAAGCAGAGTGTGTTTCGTGGATGAGAACTGTGCTGTGTGTTTCCCTTAAGAAACGGAGTTAAATGGCAGGCTCTGTGTCTTCCAATAAGCACGTCTTCTTTTCAGGTAAACGCAGTCAGTTTTGTGCTCAAACGAAGCTACATTGTTCACAAAGCTCACACGTTTCTCGCTCTTAACTGAAAGGCATAGGATGTTAGAGGGCCTGTGGTTTGTATCAGTTTCAGAAGCAGAGTTGAGCTAGATATGGTCCGTGTGTGTAGGAAACACAGTTCTTTTGTTCTGAACACACTCACGTTTCCCACCTTATTAGAGACTCTAGAAAGCAAGAGCTTGCTTCTGGCTCTAAAGTAGATTGTCTTTCATGGATGAGAACTGTGCTGTGTGTTTCCCTTCAGAAACGGAGTTAAATGGCAGGCTCTGTGTCTTCCTACTAGCAAGACTTCGTTTCAGGTAAATGCAGTCATTTTTTAGCTCAAAGGAAGCTACATCGTTCACGAAGCTCACACGTTTCTCGCTCTTAAGTGAAAAGCATTGGATGTTAGAGGGCCTGTGGTTTGTATCAGTTTCAGAAGCAGAGTTGAACTAGATATGGTCCATATGTGTAGGAAACACAGTTCTTTTGTTCTGAGCACACTCAATTTTCCCGCCTTATTAGAGACCCTAGAAAGCAAGAGCTTGTTTCTTGCTCTAAAGCAGATTGTCTTTCTTGGATGAGAACTGTGCTGTGTGTTTCCCTTCAGAAACGGAGTTAAATGGCAGGCTCTGTGTCTTCCTACTAGCAAGACTTCGTTGCTTCAGGTAAACGCGCTCACTTTTGAGCTCAAACGAAGCTACATCTTTCACAAAGCTCACACGTTTCTCGCTCTTAAGTGAAAAGCATTGGATGTTAGAGGGCCAGTGGTTTGTATCAGTTTCCGAAGCAGAGTTGAACTAGATATGGTCCGTGTGTGTAGGAAACACAGTTCTTTTGTTCTGAGCACAGTCACGTTTCCCACCTTATTAGAGACTCTAGAATGCAAGAGAATGCTTCTTGCTATAAAGCAGAGTGTGTTTCATGGATGAGAACTGTGCTGTGTGTTTCCCTTCAGAAACGGAGTTAAATGGCAGGCTCTGTGTCTTCCTACAAGCAAGACGTAGTTTCAGGTAAACGCAGTAACTTTTGAGCTCAAGCGAAGCTACATCGTTCACGATGCTCACATGTTTCTCGCTCATAACAAAAGGCACTGGATGTTAGAGGGCCTGTGGTTTGTATCAGGTTCAGAAGCAGAGTTGAACTAGATATGGTCCGTCTGTGTAGGAAACACAGTTCTTTTGTTCTGAGCACACTCAAGTTTCCCGCCTTATTAGAGAATCTAGAAAGCAAGAGCTTGCTTCTTGCTCTAAAGCAGATTGTCTTTCATGAATGAGAACTGTGCTGTGTGTTTCTCTTCAGAATCAGAGTTAAATGGCAGGCTATGTGTCTTCCTACTAGCAAGACTTCGTTTCAGGTAAATGCAGTCATTTTTGAGCTCAAAGGAAGCTACATCGTTCACGAAGCTCACACGTTTCTCATTCTTAACAAAAGGCATTGGATGTAAGAGATCCTGTAATTTGTATCAGTTTCAAAGCAGAGTTGAACTAGATATGGTCCCTGTGGGTAGGAAACACAGTTCCTTTGTTCTGAGCACGCTCAAGTTTTCAGCCTTATTAGAGACTCTAGAAAGCAAGAGCTTGCTTCTTGCTCTAAAGCAGATTGTCTTTCATGGATGAAAACGTGCTGTGTGTTTCCCTTCAGAAACGGAGTTAAATGGCAGGCTCTGTGTCCTACTACAAGCAAGAATTCGTTTCAGATAAACGCAGTCACTTTTGAGCTCAAAGGAAGCTACATAGTTCACGAAGCTCACACGTTTCTCGCTCTTAAGTGAAAAGCATTGGATGTTAGAGGGCCTGTAATTTGTATCAGTTGCAGAAGCAGAGTTGAACTAGATATGGTTTGTGTGTGTAGGAAACACAGTTCTTTTGTTCTGAGCACACTCAAGTTTCCCGGCTTATTAGAGACTCTAGAAAGCAAGAGCTTGCTTCTTGCTCTAAAGCAGATTGTCTTTCATGGATGAGAACTGTGCTGTTTGTTTCCCTTCAGAAACGGAGTTAAATGGCAGGCTCTGTGTCTACCTACTAGCAAGACTTCGTTTCAGGTAAATGCAGTCATTTTTGAGCTCAAAGGATGCTACATTGTTCACGAAGCTCACACGTTTCTCACTCTTAACAAAAGGCATTGGATGTTAGAGGGCCTGTAGTTTGAATCAGTTTCAAAGCAGAGTTGAACTAGATATGGTCCCTGTGGGTAGGAAACACAGTTCTTTTGTTCTGAGCACGCTCATGTTTTCAGCCTTATTAGAGACTCTAGAAAGCAAGAGCTTGCTTCTTGCTCTAAAGCAGAGTGTGTTTCGTGGATGAGAACTGTGCTGTGTGTTTCCCTTAAGAAACGGAGTTAAATGGCAGGCTCTGTGTCTTCCAATAAGCACGTCTTCTTTTCAGGTAAACGCAGTCAGTTTTGTGCTCAAACGAAGCTACATTGTTCACAAAGCTCACACGTTTCTCGCTCTTAACTGAAAGGCATAGGATGTTAGAGGGCCTGTGGTTTGTATCAGTTTCAGAAGCAGAGTTGAGCTAGATATGGTCCGTGTGTGTAGGAAACACAGTTCTTTTGTTCTGAACACACTCACGTTTCCCACCTTATTAGAGACTCTAGAAAGCAAGAGCTTGCTTCTGGCTCTAAAGTAGATTGTCTTTCATGGATGAGAACTGTGCTGTGTGTTTCCCTTCAGAAACGGAGTTAAATGGCAGGCTCTGTGTCTTCCTACTAGCAAGACTTCGTTTCAGGTAAATGCAGTCATTTTTTAGCTCAAAGGAAGCTACATCGTTCACGAAGCTCACACGTTTCTCGCTCTTAAGTGAAAAGCATTGGATGTTAGAGGGCCTGTGGTTTGTATCAGTTTCAGAAGCAGAGTTGAACTAGATATGGTCCATATGTGTAGGAAACACAGTTCTTTTGTTCTGAGCACACTCAATTTTCCCGCCTTATTAGAGACCCTAGAAAGCAAGAGCTTGTTTCTTGCTCTAAAGCAGATTGTCTTTCTTGGATGAGAACTGTGCTGTGTGTTTCCCTTCAGAAACGGAGTTAAATGGCAGGCTCTGTGTCTTCCTACTAGCAAGACTTCGTTGCTTCAGGTAAACGCGCTCACTTTTGAGCTCAAACGAAGCTACATCTTTCACAAAGCTCACACGTTTCTCGCTCTTAAGTGAAAAGCATTGGATGTTAGAGGGCCAGTGGTTTGTATCAGTTTCCGAAGCAGAGTTGAACTAGATATGGTCCGTGTGTGTAGGAAACACAGTTCTTTTGTTCTGAGCACAGTCACGTTTCCCACCTTATTAGAGACTCTAGAATGCAAGAGAATGCTTCTTGCTATAAAGCAGAGTGTGTTTCATGGATGAGAACTGTGCTGTGTGTTTCCCTTCAGAAACGGAGTTAAATGGCAGGCTCTGTGTCTTCCTACAAGCAAGACGTAGTTTCAGGTAAACGCAGTAACTTTTGAGCTCAAGCGAAGCTACATCGTTCACGATGCTCACATGTTTCTCGCTCATAACAAAAGGCACTGGATGTTAGAGGGCCTGTGGTTTGTATCAGGTTCAGAAGCAGAGTTGAACTAGATATGGTCCGTCTGTGTAGGAAACACAGTTCTTTTGTTCTGAGCACACTCAAGTTTCCCGCCTTATTAGAGAATCTAGAAAGCAAGAGCTTGCTTCTTGCTCTAAAGCAGATTGTCTTTCATGAATGAGAACTGTGCTGTGTGTTTCTCTTCAGAATCAGAGTTAAATGGCAGGCTATGTGTCTTCCTACTAGCAAGACTTCGTTTCAGGTAAATGCAGTCATTTTTGAGCTCAAAGGAAGCTACATCGTTCACGAAGCTCACACGTTTCTCATTCTTAACAAAAGGCATTGGATGTAAGAGATCCTGTAATTTGTATCAGTTTCAAAGCAGAGTTGAACTAGATATGGTCCCTGTGGGTAGGAAACACAGTTCCTTTGTTCTGAGCACGCTCAAGTTTTCAGCCTTATTAGAGACTCTAGAAAGCAAGAGCTTGCTTCTTGCTCTAAAGCAGATTGTCTTTCATGGATGAAAACGTGCTGTGTGTTTCCCTTCAGAAACGGAGTTAAATGGCAGGCTCTGTGTCCTACTACAAGCAAGAATTCGTTTCAGATAAACGCAGTCACTTTTGAGCTCAAAGGAAGCTACATAGTTCACGAAGCTCACACGTTTCTCGCTCTTAAGTGAAAAGCATTGGATGTTAGAGGGCCTGTAATTTGTATCAGTTGCAGAAGCAGAGTTGAACTAGATATGGTTTGTGTGTGTAGGAAACACAGTTCTTTTGTTCTGAGCACACTCAAGTTTCCCGGCTTATTAGAGACTCTAGAAAGCAAGAGCTTGCTTCTTGCTCTAAAGCAGATTGTCTTTCATGGATGAGAACTGTGCTGTTTGTTTCCCTTCAGAAACGGAGTTAAATGGCAGGCTCTGTGTCTACCTACTAGCAAGACTTCGTTTCAGGTAAATGCAGTCATTTTTGAGCTCAAAGGAAGCTACATTGTTCACGAAGCTCACACGTTTCTCACTCTTAACAAAAGGCATTGGATGTAAGAGGGCCTGTAATTTGAATCAGTTTCAAAGCAGAGTTGAACTAGATATGGTCCCTGTGGGTAGGAAACACAGTTCTTTTGTTCTGAGCACGCTCATGTTTTCAGCCTTATTAGAGACTCTAGAAAGCAAGAGCTTGCTTCTTGCTCTAAAGCAGAGTGTGTTTCGTGGATGAGAACTGTGCTGTGTGTTTCCCTTAAGAAACGGAGTTAAATGGCAGGCTCTGTGTCTTCCAATAAGCACGTCTTCTTTTCAGGTAAACGCAGTCAGTTTTGTGCTCAAACGAAGCTACATTGTTCACAAAGCTCACACGTTTCTCGCTCTTAAATGAAAGGCATTGGATGTTAGAGGGCCTGTGGTTTGTATCAGTTTCAGAAGCAGAGTTGAGCTAGATATGGTCCGTGTGTGTAGGAAACACAGTTCTTTTGTTCTGAACACACTCACGTTTCCCACCTTATTAGAGACTCTAGAAAGCAAGAGCTTGCTTCTGGCTCTAAAGTAGATTGTCTTTCATGGATGAGAACTGTGCTGTGTGTTTCCCTTCAGAAACGGAGTTAAATGGCAGGCTCTGTGTCTTCCTACTAGCAAGACTTCGTTGCTTCAGGTAAACGCGCTCACTTTTGAGCTCAAACGAAGCTACATCTTTCACAAAGCTCACACGTTTCTCGCTCTTAAGTGAAAAGCATTGGATGTTAGAGGGCCAGTGGTTTGTATCAGTTTCCGAAGCAGAGTTGAACTAGATATGGTCCGTGTGTGTAGGAAACACAGTTCTTTTGTTCTGAGCACAGTCACGTTTCCCACCTTATTAGAGACTCTAGAATGCAAGAGAATGCTTCTTGCTCTAAAGCCGAGTGTGTTTCATGGATGAGAACTGTGCTGTGTGTTTCCCTTCAGAAACGGAGTTAAATGGCAGGCTCTGTGTCTTCCTACAAGCAAGACGTAGTTTCAGGTAAACGCAGTAACTTTTGAGCTCAAGCGAAGCTACATCGTTCACGATGCTCACATGTTTCTCGCTCATAACAAAAGGCACTGGATGTTAGAGGGCCTGTGGTTTGTATCAGTTTCAGAAGCAGAGTTGAACTAGATATGGTCCGTCTGTGTAGGAAACACAGTTCTTTTGTTCTGAGCACACTCAAGTTTCCCGCCTTATTAGAGAATCTAGAAAGCAAGAGCTTACTTCTTGCTCTAAAGCAGATTGTCTTCCATGAATGAGAACTGTGCTGTGTGTTTCCCTTCAGAAACGGAGTTAAATGGCAGGCTCTGTGTCTTCCTACTAGCAAGACTTCGTTTCAGGTAAATGCAGTCATTTTTGAGCTCAAAGGAGGCTACATCGTTCACAAAGCTCACACGTTTCTCGCTCTTAAGTGAAAAGCATTGGATGTTAGAGGGCCTGTGGTTTGTATCAGTTTCAGAGCAGAGTTGAACTAGATATGGTCCGTGTTTGTAGGAAACACAGTTCTTTAGTTCTGAGCACACTCATGTTTCCCGCCTTATTAGAGACTCTAGAAAGCAAGAGCTTGGTTCTTGCTCTAAAGCAGAGTGTGTTTCATGGATGAGAACTGTGCTGTGTGTTTCCCTTCAGAAATGGAGTTAAATGGCAGGCTCTGTGTCGTCCTACAAGCAAGACTTCGTTGCTTCAGGTAAACGCGCTCACTTTTGAGCTCAAACGAAGCTACATCTTTCACAAAGCTCACACGTTTCTCGCTCTTAAGTGAAAAGCATTGGATGTTAGAGGGCCAGTGGTTTGTATCAGTTTCCGAAGCAGAGTTGAACTAGATATGGTCCGTGTGTGTAGGAAACACAGTTCTTTTGTTCTGAGCACAGTCACGTTTCCCGCCTTATTAGAGACTCTAGAATGCAAGAGAATGCTTCTTGCTCTAAAGCAGAGTGTGTTTCATGGATGAGAACTGTGCTGTGTGTTTCCCTTCAGAAACGGAGTTAAATGGCAGGCTCTGTGTCTTCCTACAAGCAAGACGTAGTTTCAGGTAAACGCAGTAACTTTTGAGCTCAAGCGAAGCTACATCGTTCACGATGCTCACATGTTTCTCGCTCATAACAAAAGGCACTGGATGTTAGAGGGCCTGTGGTTTGTATCAGTTTCAGAAGCAGAGTTGAATTAGATATTGTCCGTCTGTGTAGGAAACACAGTTCTTTTGTTCTGAGCACAGTCACGTTTCCCGCCTTATTAGAGACTCTAGAATGCAAGAGAATGCTTCTTGCTCTAAAGCAGAGTGTGTTTCATGGATGAGAACTGTGCTGTGTGTTTCCCTTCAGAAACGGAGTTAAATGGCAGGCTCTGTGTCTTCCTACAAGCAAGACGTAGTTTCAGGTAAACGCAGTAACTTTTGAGCTCAAGCGAAGCTACATCGTTCACGATGCTCACATGTTTCTCGCTCATAACAAAAGGCACTGGATGTTAGAGGGCCTGTGGTTTGTATCAGTTTCAGAAGCAGAGTTGAACTAGATATGGTCCGTCTGTGTAGGAAACACAGTTCTTTTGTTCTGAGCACACTCAAGTTTCCCGCCTTATTAGAGAATCTAGAAAGCAAGAGCTTGCTTCTTGCTCTAAAGCAGATTGTCTTTCATGAATGAGAACTGTGCTGTGTGTTTCCCTTCAGAATCAGAGTTAAATGGCAGGCTATGTGTCTTCCTACTAGCAAGACTTCGTTTCAGGTAAATGCAGTCATTTTTGAGCTCAAAGGAAGCTACATCGTTCACGAAGCTCACACGTTTCTCATTCTTAACAAAAGGCATTGGATGTAAGAGATCCTGTAATTTGTATCAGTTTCAAAGCAGAGTTGAACTAGATATGGTCCCTGTGGGTAGGAAACACAGTTCTTTTGTTCTGAGCACGCTCAAGTTTTCAGCCTTATTAGAGACTCTAGAAAGCAAGAGCTTGCTTCTTGCTCTAAAGCAGAGTGTGTTTCATGGATGAGAACTGTGCTGTGTGTTTCCCTTCAGAAACGGAGTTAAATGGCAGGCTCTGTGTCTTCCTACAAGCACGTCTTCTTTTCAGGTAAACGCAGTCAGTTTTGTGCTCAAACGAAGCTACATTGTTCACAAAGCTCACACGTTTCTCGCTCTTAACTGAAAGGCATTGGATGTTAGAAGGCCTGTGGTTTGTATCAGTTTCAGAAGCAGAGTTGAGCTAGATATGGTCCGTGTGTGTAGGAAACACAGTTCTTTTGTTCTGAGCACACTCAAGTTTCCCGCCTTATTAGAGAATCTAGAAAGCAAGAGCTTGCTTCTTGCTCTAAAGCAGATTGTCTTTCATGAATGAGAACTGTGCTGTGTGTTTCTCTTCAGAATCAGAGTTAAATGGCAGGCTATGTGTCTTCCTACTAGCAAGACTTCGTTTCAGGTAAATGCAGTCATTTTTGAGCTCAAAGGAAGCTACATCGTTCACGAAGCTCACACGTTTCTCATTCTTAACAAAAGGCATTGGATGTAAGAGATCCTGTAATTTGTATCAGTTTCAAAGCAGAGTTGAACTAGATATGGTCCCTGTGGGTAGGAAACACAGTTCCTTTGTTCTGAGCACGCTCAAGTTTTCAGCCTTATTAGAGACTCTAGAAAGCAAGAGCTTGCTTCTTGCTCTAAAGCAGATTGTCTTTCATGGATGAAAACGTGCTGTGTGTTTCCCTTCAGAAACGGAGTTAAATGGCAGGCTCTGTGTCCTACTACAAGCAAGAATTCGTTTCAGATAAACGCAGTCACTTTTGAGCTCAAAGGAAGCTACATAGTTCACGAAGCTCACACGTTTCTCGCTCTTAAGTGAAAAGCATTGGATGTTAGAGGGCCTGTAATTTGTATCAGTTGCAGAAGCAGAGTTGAACTAGATATGGTTTGTGTGTGTAGGAAACACAGTTCTTTTGTTCTGAGCACACTCAAGTTTCCCGGCTTATTAGAGACTCTAGAAAGCAAGAGCTTGCTTCTTGCTCTAAAGCAGATTGTCTTTCATGGATGAGAACTGTGCTGTTTGTTTCCCTTCAGAAACGGAGTTAAATGGCAGGCTCTGTGTCTACCTACTAGCAAGACTTCGTTTCAGGTAAATGCAGTCATTTTTGAGCTCAAAGGAAGCTACATTGTTCACGAAGCTCACACGTTTCTCACTCTTAACAAAAGGCATTGGATGTAAGAGGGCCTGTAATTTGAATCAGTTTCAAAGCAGAGTTGAACTAGATATGGTCCCTGTGGGTAGGAAACACAGTTCTTTTGTTCTGAGCACGCTCATGTTTTCAGCCTTATTAGAGACTCTAGAAAGCAAGAGCTTGCTTCTTGCTCTAAAGCAGAGTGTGTTTCGTGGATGAGAACTGTGCTGTGTGTTTCCCTTAAGAAACGGAGTTAAATGGCAGGCTCTGTGTCTTCCAATAAGCACGTCTTCTTTTCAGGTAAACGCAGTCAGTTTTGTGCTCAAACGAAGCTACATTGTTCACAAAGCTCACACGTTTCTCGCTCTTAAATGAAAGGCATTGGATGTTAGAGGGCCTGTGGTTTGTATCAGTTTCAGAAGCAGAGTTGAGCTAGATATGGTCCGTGTGTGTAGGAAACACAGTTCTTTTGTTCTGAACACACTCACGTTTCCCACCTTATTAGAGACTCTAGAAAGCAAGAGCTTGCTTCTGGCTCTAAAGTAGATTGTCTTTCATGGATGAGAACTGTGCTGTGTGTTTCCCTTCAGAAACGGAGTTAAATGGCAGGCTCTGTGTCTTCCTACTAGCAAGACTTCGTTGCTTCAGGTAAACGCGCTCACTTTTGAGCTCAAACGAAGCTACATCTTTCACAAAGCTCACACGTTTCTCGCTCTTAAGTGAAAAGCATTGGATGTTAGAGGGCCAGTGGTTTGTATCAGTTTCCGAAGCAGAGTTGAACTAGATATGGTCCGTGTGTGTAGGAAACACAGTTCTTTTGTTCTGAGCACAGTCACGTTTCCCACCTTATTAGAGACTCTAGAATGCAAGAGAATGCTTCTTGCTCTAAAGCCGAGTGTGTTTCATGGATGAGAACTGTGCTGTGTGTTTCCCTTCAGAAACGGAGTTAAATGGCAGGCTCTGTGTCTTCCTACAAGCAAGACGTAGTTTCAGGTAAACGCAGTAACTTTTGAGCTCAAGCGAAGCTACATCGTTCACGATGCTCACATGTTTCTCGCTCATAACAAAAGGCACTGGATGTTAGAGGGCCTGTGGTTTGTATCAGTTTCAGAAGCAGAGTTGAACTAGATATGGTCCGTCTGTGTAGGAAACACAGTTCTTTTGTTCTGAGCACACTCAAGTTTCCCGCCTTATTAGAGAATCTAGAAAGCAAGAGCTTACTTCTTGCTCTAAAGCAGATTGTCTTTCATGAATGAGAACTGTGCTGTGTGTTTCCCTTCAGAAACGGAGTTAAATGGCAGGCTCTGTGTCTTCCTACTAGCAAGACTTCGTTTCAGGTAAATGCAGTCATTTTTGAGCTCAAAGGAGGCTACATCGTTCACAAAGCTCACACGTTTCTCGCTCTTAAGTGAAAAGCATTGGATGTTAGAGGGCCTGTGGTTTGTATCAGTTTCAGAGCAGAGTTGAACTAGATATGGTCCGTGTTTGTAGGAAACACAGTTCTTTAGTTCTGAGCACACTCATGTTTCCCGCCTTATTAGAGACTCTAGAAAGCAAGAGCTTGGTTCTTGCTCTAAAGCAGAGTGTGTTTCATGGATGAGAACTGTGCTGTGTGTTTCCCTTCAGAAATGGAGTTAAATGGCAGGCTCTGTGTCGTCCTACAAGCAAGACTTCGTTGCTTCAGGTAAACGCGCTCACTTTTGAGCTCAAACGAAGCTACATCTTTCACAAAGCTCACACGTTTCTCGCTCTTAAGTGAAAAGCATTGGATGTTAGAGGGCCAGTGGTTTGTATCAGTTTCCGAAGCAGAGTTGAACTAGATATGGTCCGTGTGTGTAGGAAACACAGTTCTTTTGTTCTGAGCACAGTCACGTTTCCCGCCTTATTAGAGACTCTAGAATGCAAGAGAATGCTTCTTGCTCTAAAGCAGAGTGTGTTTCATGGATGAGAACTGTGCTGTGTGTTTCCCTTCAGAAACGGAGTTAAATGGCAGGCTCTGTGTCTTCCTACAAGCAAGACGTAGTTTCAGGTAAACGCAGTAACTTTTGAGCTCAAGCGAAGCTACATCGTTCACGATGCTCACATGTTTCTCGCTCATAACAAAAGGCACTGGATGTTAGAGGGCCTGTGGTTTGTATCAGTTTCAGAAGCAGAGTTGAATTAGATATGGTCCGTCTGTGTAGGAAACACAGTTCTTTTGTTCTGAGCACAGTCACGTTTCCCGCCTTATTAGAGACTCTAGAATGCAAGAGAATGCTTCTTGCTCTAAAGCAGAGTGTGTTTCATGGATGAGAACTGTGCTGTGTGTTTCCCTTCAGAAACGGAGTTAAATGGCAGGCTCTGTGTCTTCCTACAAGCAAGACGTAGTTTCAGGTAAACGCAGTAACTTTTGAGCTCAAGCGAAGCTACATCGTTCACGATGCTCACATGTTTCTCGCTCATAAAAAAAGGCACTGGATGTTAGAGGGCCTGTGGTTTGTATCAGTTTCAGAAGCAGAGTTGAACTAGATATGGTCCGTCTGTGTAGGAAACACAGTTCTTTTGTTCTGAGCACACTCAAGTTTCCCGCCTTATTAGAGAATCTAGAAAGCAAGAGCTTGCTTCTTGCTCTAAAGCAGATTGTCTTTCATGAATGAGAACTGTGCTGTGTGTTTCCCTTCAGAATCAGAGTTAAATGGCAGGCTATGTGTCTTCCTACTAGCAAGACTTCGTTTCAGGTAAATGCAGTCATTTTTGAGCTCAAAGGAAGCTACATCGTTCACGAAGCTCACACGTTTCTCATTCTTAACAAAAGGCATTGGATGTAAGAGATCCTGTAATTTGTATCAGTTTCAAAGCAGAGTTGAACTAGATATGGTCCCTGTGGGTAGGAAACACAGTTCTTTTGTTCTGAGCACGCTCAAGTTTTCAGCCTTATTAGAGACTCTAGAAAGCAAGAGCTTGCTTCTTGCTCTAAAGCAGAGTGTGTTTCATGGATGAGAACTGTGCTGTGTGTTTCCCTTCAGAAACGGAGTTAAATGGCAGGCTCTGTGTCTTCCTACAAGCACGTCTTCTTTTCAGGTAAACGCAGTCAGTTTTGTGCTCAAACGAAGCTACATTGTTCACAAAGCTCACACGTTTCTCGCTCTTAACTGAAAGGCATTGGATGTTAGAAGGCCTGTGGTTTGTATCAGTTTCAGAAGCAGAGTTGAGCTAGATATGGTCCGTGTGTGTAGGAAACACAGTTCTTTTGTTCTGAGCACACTCACGTTTCCCACCTTATTAGAGACTCTAGAAAGCAAGAGCTTGCTTCTTGCTCTAAAGCAGATTGTCTTTCATGGATGAAAACGTGCTGTGTGTTTCCCTTCAGAAACGGAGTTAAATGGCAGGCTCTGTGTCCTACTACAAGCAAGAATTCGTTTCAGATAAACGCAGTCACTTTTGAGCTCAAAGGAAGCTACATAGTTCACGAAGCTCACACGTTTCTCGCTCTTAAGTGAAAAGCATTGGATGTTAGAGGGCCTGTAATTTGTATCAGTTGCAGAAGCAGAGTTGAACTAGATATGGTTTGTGTGTGTAGGAAACACAGTTCTTTTGTTCTGAGCACACTCAAGTTTCCCGGCTTATTAGAGACTCTAGAAAGCAAGAGCTTGCTTCTTGCTCTAAAGCAGATTGTCTTTCATGGATGAGAACTGTGCTGTTTGTTTCCCTTCAGAAACGGAGTTAAATGGCAGGCTCTGTGTCTACCTACTAGCAAGACTTCGTTTCAGGTAAATGCAGTCATTTTTGAGCTCAAAGGATGCTACATTGTTCACGAAGCTCACACGTTTCTCACTCTTAACAAAAGGCATTGGATGTTAGAGGGCCTGTAGTTTGAATCAGTTTCAAAGCAGAGTTGAACTAGATATGGTCCCTGTGGGTAGGAAACACAGTTCTTTTGTTCTGAGTACGCTCATGTTTTCAGCCTTATTAGAGACTCTAGAAAGCAAGAGCTTGCTTCTTGCTCTAAAGCAGAGTGTGTTTCGTGGATGAGAACTGTGCTGTGTGTTTCCCTTAAGAAACGGAGTTAAATGGCAGGCTCTGTGTCTTCCAATAAGCACGTCTTCTTTTCAGGTAAACGCAGTCAGTTTTGTGCTCAAACGAAGCTACATTGTTCACAAAGCTCACACGTTTCTCGCTCTTAACTGAAAGGCATAGGATGTTAGAGGGCCTGTGGTTTGTATCAGTTTCAGAAGCAGAGTTGAGCTAGATATGGTCCGTGTGTGTAGGAAACACAGTTCTTTTGTTCTGAACACACTCACGTTTCCCACCTTATTAGAGACTCTAGAAAGCAAGAGCTTGCTTCTGGCTCTAAAGTAGATTGTCTTTCATGGATGAGAACTGTGCTGTGTGTTTCCCTTCAGAAACGGAGTTAAATGGCAGGCTCTGTGTCTTCCTACTAGCAAGACTTCGTTTCAGGTAAATGCAGTCATTTTTGAGCTCAAAGGAAGCTACATCGTTCACGAAGCTCACACGTTTCTCGCTCTTAAGTGAAAAGCATTGGATGTTAGAGGGCCTGTGGTTTGTATCAGTTTCAGAAGCAGAGTTGAACTAGATATGGTCCATATGTGTAGGAAACACAGTTCTTTTGTTCTGAGCACACTCAATTTTCCCGCCTTATTAGAGACCCTAGAAAGCAAGAGCTTGTTTCTTGCTCTAAAGCAGATTGTCTTTCTTGGATGAGAACTGTGCTGTGTGTTTCCCTTCAGAAACGGAGTTAAATGGCAGGCTCTGTGTCTTCCTACTAGCAAGACTTCGTTGCTTCAGGTAAACGCGCTCACTTTTGAGCTCAAACGAAGCTACATCTTTCACAAAGCTCACACGTTTCTCGCTCTTAAGTGAAAGGCATTGGATGTTAGAGGGCCAGTGGTTTGTATCAGTTTCAGAAGCAGAGTTGAGCTAGATATGGTCCGTGTGTGTAGGAAACACAGTTCTTTTGTTCTGAGCACACTCACGTTTCCCACCTTATTAGAGACTCTAGAAAGCAAGAGCTTGCTTCTTGCTCTAAAGCAGATTGTCTTTCATGGATGAAAACGTGCTGTGTGTTTCCCTTCAGAAACAGAGTTAAATGGCAGGCTCTGTGTCCTACTACAAGCAAGAATTCGTTTCAGATAAACGCAGTCACTTTTGAGCTCAAAGGAAGCTACATAGTTCACGAAGCTCACACGTTTCTCGCTCTTAAGTGAAAAGCATTGGATGTTAGAGGGCCTGTAATTTGTATCAGTTGCAGAAGCAGAGTTGAACTAGATATGGTTTGTGTGTGTAGGAAACACAGTTCTTTTGTTCTGAGCACACTCAAGTTTCCCGGCTTATTAGAGACTCTAGAAAGCAAGAGCTTGCTTCTTGCTCTAAAGCAGATTGTCTTTCATGGATGAGAACTGTGCTGTTTGTTTCCCTTCAGAAACGGAGTTAAATGGCAGGCTCTGTGTCTACCTACTAGCAAGACTTCGTTTCAGGTAAATGCAGTCATTTTTGAGCTCAAAGGATGCTACATTGTTCAAGAAGCTCACACGTTTCTCACTCTTAACAAAAGGCATTGGATGTTAGAGGGCCTGTAGTTTGAATCAGTTTCAAAGCAGAGTTGAACAAGATATGGTCCCTGTGGGTAGGAAACACAGTTCTTTTGTTCTGAGCACGCTCATGTTTTCAGCCTTATTAGAGACTCTAGAAAGCAAGAGCTTGCTTCTTGCTCTAAAGCAGAGTGTGTTTCGTGGATGAGAACTGTGCTGTGTGTTTCCCTTAAGAAACGGAGTTAAATGGCAGGCTCTGTGTCTTCCAATAAGCACGTCTTCTTTTCAGGTAAACGCAGTCAGTTTTGTGCTCAAACGAAGCTACATTGTTCACAAAGCTCACACGTTTCTCGCTCTTAAATGAAAGGCATTGGATGTTAGAGGGCCTGTGGTTTGTATCAGTTTCAGAAGCAGAGTTGAGCTAGATATGGTCCGTGTGTGTAGGAAACACAGTTCTTTTGTTCTGAACACACTCACGTTTCCCACCTTATTAGAGACTCTAGAAAGCAAGAGCTTGCTTCTGGCTCTAAAGTAGATTGTCTTTCATGGATGAGAACTGTGCTGTGTGTTTCCCTTCAGAAACGGAGTTAAATGGCAGGCTCTGTGTCTTCCTACTAGCAAGACTTCGTTTCAGGTAAATGCAGTCATTTTTGAGCTCAAAGGAAGCTACATCTTTCACGAAGCTCACACGTTTCTCGCTCTTAAGTGAAAAGCATTGGATGTTAGAGGGCCTGTGGTTTGTATCAGTTTCAGAAGCAGAGTTGAACTAGATATGGTCCATATGTGTAGGAAACACAGTTCTTTTGTTCTGAGCACACTCAATTTTCCCGCCTTATTAGAGACCCTAGAAAGCAAGAGCTTGTTTCTTGCTCTAAAGCAGATTGGCTTTCTTGGATGAGAACTGTGCTGTGTGTTTCCCTTCAGAAACGGAGTTAAATGGCAGGCTCTGTGTCTTCCTACTAGCAAGACTTCGTTGCTTCAGGTAAACGCGCTCACTTTTGAGCTCAAACGAAGCTACATCTTTCACAAAGCTCACACGTTTCTCGCTCTTAAGTGAAAAGCATTGGATGTTAGAGGGCCAGTGGTTTGTATCAGTTTCCGAAGCAGAGTTGAACTAGATATGGTCCGTGTGTGTAGGAAACACAGTTCTTTTGTTCTGAGCACAGTCACGTTTCCCACCTTATTAGAGACTCTAGA
This sequence comes from Onychomys leucogaster, assembly GCA_949786385.1. NCBI lineage: Eukaryota > Metazoa > Chordata > Mammalia > Rodentia > Cricetidae > Onychomys > Onychomys leucogaster. The sequence goes on along the minus strand of CATKUP010000105.1, from coordinate 1,094,872 downwards.
ATGCAAGAGAATGCTTCTTGCTCTAAAGCAGAGTGTGTTTCATGGATGAGAACTGTGCTGTGTGTTTCCCTTCAGAAACGGAGTTAAATGGCAGGCTCTGTGTCTTCCTACAAGCAAGACGTAGTTTCAGGTAAACGCAGTAACTTTTGAGCTCAAGCGAAGCTACATCGTTCACGATGCTCACATGTTTCTCGCTCATAACAAAAGGCACTGGATGTTAGAGGGCCTGTGGTTTGTATCAGTTTCAGAAGCAGAGTTGAACTAGATATGGTCCGTCTGTGTAGGAAACACAGTTCTTTTGTTCTGAGCACACTCAAGTTTCCCGCCTTATTAGAGAATCTAGAAAGCAAGAGCTTGCTTCTTGCTCTAAAGCAGATTGTCTTTCATGAATGAGAACTGTGCTGTGTGTTTCCCTTCAGAATCAGAGTTAAATGGCAGGCTATGTGTCTTCCTACTAGCAAGACTTCGTTTCAGGTAAATGCAGTCATTTTTGAGCTCAAAGGAAGCTACATCGTTCACGAAGCTCACACGTTTCTCATTCTTAACAAAAGGCATTGGATGTAAGAGATCCTGTAATTTGTATCAGTTTCAAAGCAGAGTTGAACTAGATATGGTCCCTGTGGGTAGGAAACACAGTTCTTTTGTTCTGAGCACGCTCAAGTTTTCAGCCTTATTAGAGACTCTAGAAAGCAAGAGCTTGCTTCTTGCTCTAAAGCAGAGTGTGTTTCATGGATGAGAACTGTGCTGTGTGTTTCCCTTCAGAAACGGAGTTAAATGGCAGGCTCTGTGTCTTCCTACAAGCACGTCTTCTTTTCATGTAAACGCAGTCAGTTTTGTGCTCAAACGAAGCTACATTGTTCACAAAGCTCACACGTTTCTCGCTCTTAACTGAAAGGCATTGGATGTTAGAGGGCCTGTGGTTTGTATCAGTTTCAGAAGCAGAGTTGAGCTAGATATGGTCCGTGTGTGTAGGAAACACAGTTCTTTTGTTCTGAGCACACTCACGTTTCCCACCTTATTAGAGACTCTAGAAAGCAAGAGCTTGCTTCTTGCTCTAAAGCAGATTGTCTTTCATGGATGAAAACGTGCTGTGTGTTTCCCTTCAGAAACGGAGTTAAATGGCAGGCTCTGTGTCCTACTACAAGCAAGAATTCGTTTCAGATAAACGCAGTCACTTTTGAGCTCAAAGGAAGCTACATAGTTCACGAAGCTCAAACGTTTCTCGCTCTTAAGTGAAAAGCATTGGATGTTAGAGGGCCTGTAATTTGTATCAGTTGCAGAAGCAGAGTTGAACTAGATATGGTTTGTGTGTGTAGGAAACACAGTTCTTTTGTTCTGAGCACACTCAAGTTTCCCGGCTTATTAGAGACTCTAAAAAGCAAGAGCTTGCTTCTTGCTCTAAAGCAGATTGTCTTTCATGGATGAGAACTGTGCTGTTTGTTTCCCTTCAGAAACAGAGTTAAATGGCAGGCTCTGTGTCTACCTACTAGCAAGACTTCGTTTCAGGTAAATGCAGTCATTTTTGAGCTCAAAGGAAGCTACATCGTTCACGAAGCTCACACGTTTCTCGCTCTTAAGTGAAAAGCATTGGATGTTAGAGGGCCTGTGGTTTGTATCAGTTTCAGAAGCAGAGTTGAACTAGATATGGTCCATATGTGTAGGAAACACAGTTCTTTTGTTCTGAGCACACTCAATTTTCCCGCCTTATTAGAGACCCTAGAAAGCAAGAGCTTGTTTCTTGCTCTAAAGCAGATTGGCTTTCTTGGATGAGAACTGTGCTGTGTGTTTCCCTTCAGAAACGGAGTTAAATGGCAGGCTCTGTGTCTTCCTACTAGCAAGACTTCGTTGCTTCAGGTAAACGCGCTCACTTTTGAGCTCAAACGAAGCTACATCTTTCACAAAGCTCACACGTTTCTCGCTCTTAAGTGAAAAGCATTGGATGTTAGAGGGCCAGTGGTTTGTATCAGTTTCCGAAGCAGAGTTGAACTAGATATGGTCCGTGTGTGTAGGAAACACAGTTCTTTTGTTCTGAGCACAGTCACGTTTCCCACCTTATTAGAGACTCTAGAATGCAAGAGAATGCTTCTTGCTCTAAAGCAGAGTGTGTTTCATGGATGAGAACTGTGCTGTGTGTTTCCCTTCAGAAACGGAGTTAAATGGCAGGCTCTGTGTCTTCCTACAAGCAAGACGTAGTTTCAGGTAAACGCAGTAACTTTTGAGCTCAAGCGAAGCTACATCGTTCACGATGCTCACATGTTTCTCGCTCATAACAAAAGGCACTGGATGTTAGAGGGCCTGTGGTTTGTATCAGTTTCAGAAGCAGAGTTGAACTAGATATGGTCCGTCTGTGTAGGAAACACAGTTCTTTTGTTCTGAGCACACTCAAGTTTCCCGCCTTATTAGAGAATCTAGAAAGCAAGAGCTTGCTTCTTGCTCTAAAGCAGATTGTCTTTCATGAATGAGAACTGTGCTGTGTGTTTCCCTTCAGAAACGGAGTTAAATTGCAGGCTCTGTGTCTTCCTACTAGCAAGACTTCGTTTCAGGTAAATGCAGTCATTTTTGAGCTCAAAGGAGGCTACATCGTTCACAAAGCTCACACGTTTCTCGCTCTTAAGTGAAAAGCATTGGATGTTAGAGGGCCTGTGGTTTGTATCAGTTTCAGAGCAGAGTTGAACTAGATATGGTCCGTGTTTGTAGGAAACACAGTTCTTTAGTTCTGAGCACACTCATGTTTCCCGCCTTATTAGAGACTCTAGAAAGCAAGAGCTTGGTTCTTGCTCTAAAGCAGAGTGTGTTTCATGGATGAGAACTGTGCTGTGTGTTTCCCTTCAGAAATGGAGTTAAATGGCAGGCTCTGTGTCGTCCTACAAGCAAGACTTCGTTGCTTCAGGTAAACGCGCTCACTTTTGAGCTCAAACGAAGCTACATCTTTCACAAAGCTCACACGTTTCTCGCTCTTAAGTGAAAAGCATTGGATGTTAGAGGGCCAGTGGTTTGTATCAGTTTCCGAAGCAGAGTTGAACTAGATATGGTCCGTGTGTGTAGGAAACACAGTTCTTTTGTTCTGAGCACAGTCACGTTTCCCGCCTTATTAGAGACTCTAGAATGCAAGAGAATGCTTCTTGCTCTAAAGCAGAGTGTGTTTCATGGATGAGAACTGTGCTGTGTGTTTCCCTTCAGAAACGGAGTTAAATGGCAGGCTCTGTGTCTTCCTACAAGCAAGACGTAGTTTCAGGTAAACGCAGTAACTTTTGAGCTCAAGCGAAGCTACATCGTTCACGATGCTCACATGTTTCTCGCTCATAACAAAAGGCACTGGATGTTAGAGGGCCTGTGGTTTGTATCAGTTTCAGAAGCAGAGTTGAACTAGATATGGTCCGTCTGTGTAGGAAACACAGTTCTTTTGTTCTGAGCACAGTCACGTTTCCCGCCTTATTAGAGACTCTAGAATGCAAGAGAATGCTTCTTGCTCTAAAGCAGAGTGTGTTTCATGGATGAGAACTGTGCTGTGTGTTTCCCTTCAGAAACGGAGTTAAATGGCAGGCTCTGTGTCTTCCTACAAGCAAGACGTAGTTTCAGGTAAACGCAGTAACTTTTGAGCTCAAGCGAAGCTACATCGTTCACGATGCTCACATGTTTCTCGCTCATAACAAAAGGCACTGGATGTTAGAGGGCCTGTGGTTTGTATCAGTTTCAGAAGCAGAGTTGAACTAGATATGGTCCGTCTGTGTAGGAAACACAGTTCTTTTGTTCTGAGCACACTCAAGTTTCCCGCCTTATTAGAGAATCTAGAAAGCAAGAGCTTGCTTCTTGCTCTAAAGCAGATTGTCTTTCATGAATGAGAACTGTGCTGTGTGTTTCCCTTCAGAATCAGAGTTAAATGGCAGGCTATGTGTCTTCCTACTAGCAAGACTTCGTTTCAGGTAAATGCAGTCATTTTTGAGCTCAAAGGAAGCTACATCGTTCACGAAGCTCACACGTTTCTCATTCTTAACAAAAGGCATTGGATGTAAGAGATCCTGTAATTTGTATCAGTTTCAAAGCAGAGTTGAACTAGATATGGTCCCTGTGGGTAGGAAACACAGTTCTTTTGTTCTGAGCACGCTCAAGTTTTCAGCCTTATTAGAGACTCTAGAAAGCAAGAGCTTGCTTCTTGCTCTAAAGCAGAGTGTGTTTCATGGATGAGAACTGTGCTGTGTGTTTCCCTTCAGAAACGGAGTTAAATGGCAGGCTCTGTGTCTTCCTACAAGCACGTCTTCTTTTCAGGTAAACGCAGTCAGTTTTGTGCTCAAACGAAGCTACATTGTTCACAAAGCTCACACGTTTCTCGCTCTTAACTGAAAGGCATTGGATGTTAGAAGGCCTGTGGTTTGTATCAGTTTCAGAAGCAGAGTTGAGCTAGATATGGTCCGTGTGTGTAGGAAACACAGTTCTTTTGTTCTGAGCACACTCACGTTTCCCACCTTATTAGAGACTCTAGAAAGCAAGAGCTTGCTTCTTGCTCTAAAGCAGATTGTCTTTCATGGATGAAAACGTGCTGTGTGTTTCCCTTCAGAAACAGAGTTAAATGGCAGGCTCTGTGTCCTACTACAAGCAAGAATTCGTTTCAGATAAACGCAGTCACTTTGGAGCTCAAAGGAAGCTACATAGTTCACGAAGCTCACACGTTTCTCGCTCTTAAGTGAAAAGCATTGGATGTTAGAGGGCCTGTAATTTGTATCAGTTGCAGAAGCAGAGTTGAACTAGATATGGTTTGTGTGTGTAGGAAACACAGTTCTTTTGTTCTGAGCACACTCAAGTTTCCCGGCTTATTAGAGACTCTAGAAAGCAAGAGCTTGCTTCTTGCTCTAAAGCAGATTGTCTTTCATGGATGATAACTGTGCTGTTTGTTTCCCTTCAGAAACGGAGTTAAATGGCAGGCTCTGTGTCTACCTACTAGCAAGACTTCGTTTCAGGTAAATGCAGTCATTTTTGAGCTCAAAGGATGCTACATTGTTCACGAAGCTCACACGTTTCTCACTCTTAACAAAAGGCATTGGATGTTAGAGGGCCTGTAGTTTGAATCAGTTTCAAAGCAGAGTTGAACTAGATATGGTCCCTGTGGGTAGGAAACACAGTTCTTTTGTTCTGAGCACGCTCATGTTTTCAGCCTTATTAGAGACTCTAGAAAGCAAGAGCTTGCTTCTTGCTCTAAAGCAGAGTGTGTTTCGTGGATGAGAACTGTGCTGTGTGTTTCCCTTAAGAAACGGAGTTAAATGGCAGGCTCTGTGTCTTCCAATAAGCACGTCTTCTTTTCAGGTAAACGCAGTCAGTTTTGTGCTCAAACGAAGCTACATTGTTCACAAAGCTCACACGTTTCTCGCTCTTAACTGAAAGGCATAGGATGTTAGAGGGCCTGTGGTTTGTATCAGTTTCAGAAGCAGAGTTGAGCTAGATATGGTCCGTGTGTGTAGGAAACACAGTTCTTTTGTTCTGAACACACTCACGTTTCCCACCTTATTAGAGACTCTAGAAAGCAAGAGCTTGCTTCTGGCTCTAAAGTAGATTGTCTTTCATGGATGAGAACTGTGCTGTGTGTTTCCCTTCAGAAACGGAGTTAAATGGCAGGCTCTGTGTCTTCCTACTAGCAAGACTTCGTTTCAGGTAAATGCAGTCATTTTTGAGCTCAAAGGAAGCTACATCGTTCACGAAGCTCACACGTTTCTCGCTCTTAAGTGAAAAGCATTGGATGTTAGAGGGCCTGTGGTTTGTATCAGTTTCAGAAGCAGAGTTGAACTAGATATGGTCCATATGTGTAGGAAACACAGTTCTTTTGTTCTGAGCACACTCAATTTTCCCGCCTTATTAGAGACCCTAGAAAGCAAGAGCTTGTTTCTTGCTCTAAAGCAGATTGTCTTTCTTGGATGAGAACTGTGCTGTGTGTTTCCCTTCAGAAACGGAGTTAAATGGCAGGCTCTGTGTCTTCCTACTAGCAAGACTTCGTTGCTTCAGGTAAACGCGCTCACTTTTGAGCTCAAACGAAGCTACATCTTTCACAAAGCTCACACGTTTCTCGCTCTTAAGTGAAAAGCATTGGATGTTAGAGGGCCAGTGGTTTGTATCAGTTTCCGAAGCAGAGTTGAACTAGATATGGTCCGTGTGTGTAGGAAACACAGTTCTTTTGTTCTGAGCACAGTCACGTTTCCCACCTTATTAGAGACTCTAGAATGCAAGAGAATGCTTCTTGCTCTAAAGCAGAGTGTGTTTCATGGATGAGAACTGTGCTGTGTGTTTCCCTTCAGAAACGGAGTTAAATGGCAGGCTCTGTGTCTTCCTACAAGCAAGACGTAGTTTCAGGTAAACGCAGTAACTTTTGAGCTCAAGCGAAGCTACATCGTTCATGATGCTCACATGTTTCTCGCTCATAATAAAAGGCACTGGATGTTAGAGGGCCTGTGGTTTGTATCAGTTTCAGAAGCAGAGTTGAACTAGATATGGTCCGTCTGTGTAGGAAACACAGTTCTTTTGTTCTGAGCACACTCAAGTTTCCCGCCTTATTAGAGAATCTAGAAAGCAAGAGCTTGCTTCTTGCTCTAAAGCAGATTGTCTTTCATGAATGAGAACTGTGCTGTGTGTTTCCCATCAGAATCAGAGTTAAATGGCAGGCTATGTGTCTTCCTACTAGCAAGACTTCGTTTCAGGTAAATGCAGTCATTTTTGAGCTCAAAGGAAGCTACATTGTTCACGAAGCTCACACGTTTCTCATTCTTAACAAAAGGCATTGGATGTAAGAGATCCTGTAATTTGTATCAGTTTCAAAGCAGAGTTGAACTAGATATGGTCCCTGTGGGTAGGAAACACAGTTCTTTTGTTCTGAGCACGCTCAAGTTTTCAGCCTTATTAGAGACTCTAGAAAGCAAGAGCTTGCTTCTTGCTCTAAAGCAGAGTGTGTTTCATGGATGAGAACTGTGCTGTGTGTTTCCCTTCAGAAACGGAGTTAAATGGCAGGCTCTGTGTCTTCCTACAAGCACGTCTTCTTTTCAGGTAAACGCAGTCAGTTTTGTGCTCAAACGAAGCTACATTGTTCACAAAGCTCACACGTTTCTCGCTCTTAACTGAAAGGCATTGGATGTTAGAAGGCCTGTGGTTTGTATCAGTTTCAGAAGCAGAGTTGAGCTAGATATGGTCCGTGTGTGTAGGAAACACAGTTCTTTTGTTCTGAGCACACTCACGTTTCCCACCTTATTAGAGACTCTAGAAAGCAAGAGCTTGCTTCTTGCTCTAAAGCAGATTGTCTTTCATGGATGAAAACGTGCTGTGTGTTTCCCTTCAGAAACGGAGTTAAATGGCAGGCTCTGTGTCCTACTACAAGCAAGAATTCGTTTCAGATAAACGCAGTCACTTTTGAGCTCAAAGGAAGCTACATAGTTCACGAAGCTCACACGTTTCTCGCTCTTAAGTGAAAAGCATTGGATGTTAGAGGGCCTGTAATTTGTATCAGTTGCAGAAGCAGAGTTGAACTAGATATGGTTTGTGTGTGTAGGAAACACAGTTCTTTTGTTCTGAGCACACTCAAGTTTCCCGGCTTATTAGAGACTCTAGAAAGCAAGAGCTTGCTTCTTGCTCTAAAGCAGATTGTCTTTCATGGATGAGAACTGTGCTGTTTGTTTCCCTTCAGAAACGGAGTTAAATGGCAGGCTCTGTGTCTACCTACTAGCAAGACTTCGTTTCAGGTAAATGCAGTCATTTTTGAGCTCAAAGGAAGCTACATTGTTCACGAAGCTCACACGTTTCTCACTCTTAACAAAAGGCATTGGATGTTAGAGGGCCTGTAGTTTGAATCAGTTTCAAAGCAGAGTTGAACTAGATATGGTCCCTGTGGGTAGGAAACACAGTTCTTTTGTTCTGAGCACGCTCATGTTTTCAGCCTTATTAGAGACTCTAGAAAGCAAGAGCTTGCTTCTTGCTCTAAAGCAGAGTGTGTTTCGTGGATGAGAACTGTGCTGTGTGTTTCCCTTAAGAAACGGAGTTAAATGGCAGGCTCTGTGTCTTCCAATAAGCACGTCTTCTTTTCAGGTAAACGCAGTCAGTTTTGTGCTCAAACGAAGCTACATTGTTCACAAAGCTCACAAGTTTCTCGCTCTTAAATGAAAGGCATTGGATGTTAGAAGGCCTGTGGTTTGTATCAGTTTCAGAAGCAGAGTTGAGCTAGATATGGTCCGTGTGTGTAGGAAACACAGTTCTTTTGTTCTGAACACACTCACGTTTCCCACCTTATTAGAGACTCTAGAAAGCAAGAGCTTGCTTCTGGCTCTAAAGTAGATTGGCTTTCTTGGATGAGAACTGTGCTGTGTGTTTCCCTTCAGAAACGGAGTTAAATGGCAGGCTCTGTGTCTTCCTACTAGCAAGACTTCGTTGCTTCAGGTAAACGCGCTCACTTTTGAGCTCAAACGAAGCTACATCTTTCACAAAGCTCACACGTTTCTCGCTCTTAAGTGAAAAGCATTGGATGTTAGAGGGCCAGTGGTTTGTATCAGTTTCCGAAGCAGAGTTGAACTAGATATGGTCCGTGTGTGTAGGAAACACAGTTCTTTTGTTCTGAGCACAGTCACGTTTCCCACCTTATTAGAGACTCTAGAATGCAAGAGAATGCTTCTTGCTCTAAAGCAGAGTGTGTTTCATGGATGAGAACTGTGCTGTGTGTTTCCCTTCAGAAACGGAGTTAAATGGCAGGCTCTGTGTCTTCCTACAAGCAAGACGTAGTTTCAGGTAAACGCAGTAACTTTTGAGCTCAAGCGAAGCTACATCGTTCACGATGCTCACATGTTTCTCGCTCATAACAAAAGGCACTGGATGTTAGAGGGCCTGTGGTTTGTATCAGTTTCAGAAGCAGAGTTGAACTAGATATGGTCCGTCTGTGTAGGAAACACAGTTCTTTTGTTCTGAGCACACTCAAATTTCCCGCCTTATTAGAGAATCTAGAAAGCAAGAGCTTGCTTCTTGCTCTAAAGCAGATTGTCTTTCATGAATGAGAACTGTTCTGTGTGTTTCCCTTCAGAATCAGAGTTAAATGGCAGGCTATGTGTCTTTCTACTAGCAAGACTTCGTTTCAGGTAAATGCAGTCATTTTTGAGCTCAAAGGAAGCTACATCGTTCACGAAGCTCACACGTTTCTCATTCTTAACAAAAGGCATTGGATGTAAGAGATCCTGTAATTTGTATCAGTTTCAAAGCAGAGTTGAACTAGATATGGTCCCTGTGGGTAGGAAACACAGTTCTTTTGTTCTGAGCACGCTCAAGTTTTCAGCCTTATTAGAGACTCTAGAAAGCAAGAGCTTGCTTCTTGCTCTAAAGCAGAGTGTGTTTCATGGATGAGAACTGTGCTGTGTGTTTCCCTTCAGAAACGGAGTTAAATGGCAGGCTCTGTGTCTTCCTACAAGCACGTCTTCTTTTCATGTAAACGCAGTCAGTTTTGTGCTCAAACGAAGCTACATTGTTCACAAAGCTCACACGTTTCTCGCTCTTAACTGAAAGGCATTGGATGTTAGAGGGCCTGTGGTTTGTATCAGTTTCAGAAGCAGAGTTGAGCTAGATATGGTCCGTGTGTGTAGGAAACACAGTTCTTTTGTTCTGAGCACACTCACGTTTCCCACCTTATTAGAGACTCTAGAAAGCAAGAGCTTGCTTCTTGCTCTAAAGCAGATTGTCTTTCATGGATGAAAACGTGCTGTGTGTTTCCCTTCAGAAACGGAGTTAAATGGCAGGCTCTGTGTCCTACTACAAGCAAGAATTCGTTTCAGATAAACGCAGTCACTTTTGAGCTCAAAGGAAGCTACATAGTTCACGAAGCTCACACGTTTCTCACTCTTAAGTGAAAAGCATTGGATGTTAGAGGGCCTGTAATTTGTATCAGTTGCAGAAGCAGAGTTGAACTAGATATGGTTTGTGTGTGTAGGAAACACAGTTCTTTTGTTCTGAGCACACTCAAGTTTCCCGGCTTATTAGAGACTCTAGAAAGCAAGAGCTTGCTTCTTGCTCTAAAGCAGATTGTCTTTCATGGATGAGAACTGTGCTGTTTGTTTCCCTTCAGAAACAGAGTTAAATGGCAGGCTCTGTGTCTACCTACTAGCAAGACTTCGTTTCAGGTAAATGCAGTCATTTTTGAGCTCAAAGAAGCTACATCGTTCACGAAGCTCACACGTTTCTCGCTCTTAAGTGAAAAGCATTGGATGTTAGAGGGCCTGTGGTTTGTATCAGTTTCCGAAGCAGAGTTGAACTAGATATGGTCCGTGTGTGTAGGAAACACAGTTCTTTTGTTCTGAGCACAGTCACGTTTCCCACCTTATTAGAGACTCTAGAATGCAAGAGCATGCTTCTTGCTCTAAAGCAGAGTGTGTTTCATGGATGAGAACTGTGCTGTGTGTTTCCCTTCAGAAACGGAGTTAAATGGCAGGCTCTGTGTCTTCCTACAAGCAAGACTTCGTTTCAGGTAAACGCAGTCAGTTTTGTGCTCAAACGAAGCTACATTGTTCACAAAGCGCACACGTTTCTCCCTCTTAACTGAAAGGCATTGGATGTTAGAGGGCCTGTGGTTTGTATCAGTTTCAGAAGCAGAGTTGAACTAGATATGGTCCCTGTGTGTAGGAAACACAGTTCTTTTGTTCTGAGCACACTCAAGTTTCCCGCCTTATTAGAGACCCTAGAAAGCAAGAGCTTGCTTCTTGCTCTAAAGCAGATTTTCTTTCATGGATGAGAACTGTGCTGTGTGTTTCCCTTCAGAAACGGAGTTAAATGGCAGGCTCTGTGTCTTCCTACTAGCAAGACTTCGTTTCAGGTAAATGCAGTCATTTTTGAGCTCAAAGGAAGCTACATCGTTCACGAAGCTCACACGTTTCTCGCTCTTAAGTGAAAAGCATTGGATGTTAGAGGGCCTGTGGTTTGTATCACTTTCAGAAGCAGAGTTGAACTAGATATGGTCCCTGTGTGTAGGAAACACAGTTCTTTTGTTCTGAGCACACTCACGTTTCCCACCTTATTTGAGACTCTAGAATGCAAGAGCATGCTTCTTGCTCTAAAGCAGAGTGTGTTTCATGGATGAGAACTGAGCTGTGTGTTTCCCTTCAGAAACGGAGTTAAATGGCAGGCTCTGTGTCTTCCTACTAGCAAGACTTCGTTTCAGGTAAATGCAGTCATTTTTGAGCTCAAAGAAAGCTACATTGTTCACGAAGCGCACACGATTCTCGCTCTTAAGTGAAAAGCATTGGATGTTAGAGGGCCTGTGGTTTGTATCAGATTCAGAAGCAGAGTTGAACTAGAAATGGTCTGTGTTTGTAGGAAACACAGTTCTTTTGTTCTGAGCACACTCACGTTTCCCGCCTTATTAGAGACTCTTGAAAGCAAGAGCTTGCTTCTTGCTCTAAAGCAGAGTGTGTTTCATGGAAGAGAATTGTGGTGTGTGTTTCCCTTCAGTAACTGAGTTAAATGGCAGTCTCTGTGTCGTCCTACAAGCAAGACTTCGTTGTTTCAGGTAAACGCACTCACTTTTGAGCTCAAAGGAAGCTACATCTTTCACAAAGCTCACACTTTTCTCACTCATAAGTGAAAAGGATTGGATGTTAGAGGGCCTGTGGTTTGTATCAGTTTCCGAAGCAGAGTTGAACTAGATATGGTCCGTGTGTGTAGGAAACACAGTTCTTTTGTTCTGAGCACACTCACGTTTCCCACCTTATTAGAGACTCTAGAATGCAAGAGCATGCTTCTTGCTCTAAAGCAGAGTGTGTTTCATGGATGAGAACTGTGCTGTGTGTTTCCCTTCAGAAACGGAGTTAAATGGCAGACTCTGTGTCTTCTTACAAGAAAGACGTAGTTTCAGGTAAACGCAGTCACTTTTGAGCTCAAACGAAGCTACATCGTTCACGACGCTCACACGTTTCTCGCTCTTAACAAAAGGCACTGGATGTTAGAGGGCCTGTGGTTTGTATCAGTTTCAGAAGCAGAGTTGAACTAGATATGGTCCGTGTGTGTAGTAAACACAGTTATTTTGTTCTGAGCACAGTCACGTTTCCCACCTTATTAGAGACTCTAGAAAGCAAGAGCTTGCTTCTTGCTCTAAAGCAGATTGTCTTTCATGGAGGAGAACTGTGCTGTGTGTTTCCCTTCAGAAACGGAGTTAAATGGCAGGCTCTGTGTCCTCCTACAAGCAAGAGTTCGTTTCAGATAAACGCAGTCACTTTTGAGCTCAAAGGAAGCTACATAGTTCACGAAGCTCACACGTTTCTAGCTCTTAAGTGAAAAGCATTGGATGTTAGAGGGCCTGTGGTTCGTATCAGTTTCAGAAGCAGAGTTGAACTAGATATGGTCCCTGTGTGTAGGAAACACAGTTCTTTTGTTGTGAGCACACTCACGTTTCCCGCCTTATTAGAGACTCTAGAAAGCAAGAGCTTGCTTCTTGCTCTAAAGCAGAGTGTCTTTCATGGATGAGAACTGTGCTGTGTGTTTCCCTTCAGTAACGGAGTTAAATGGCAGGCTTTGTGTCTTCCTCCAAGCAAGACTTCGTTTCAGGTAAACGCAGTCACTTTTGAGCTCAAACGAAGCTACATCTTTCACAAAGCTCACACGTTTCACAATCTTAACTGAAAGGCATTGGTTGTTAGAGGGCCTGTGGTTTGTATCAGTTTCAGAAGCAGAGTTGAACTAGATATGGTCCGTGTGTGTAGGAAACACAGTTCTTTTGTTCTGAGCACAGTCACGTTTCCCACCTTATTAGAGACTCTAGAATGAGAGAGCATGCTTCTTGCTCTAAAGCAGAGTGTATTTCATGGAAGAGAACTGTGCTGTGTTTTTCCCTTCAGAAACGGAGTTAAATGGCAGGCTCTGTGTCTTCCTACTAGCAAGACTTGGTTTCAGGTAAATGCAGTCATTTTTGAGCTCAAAGGAAGCTACATCGTTCACGAAGCTCACACGTTTCTCGCTCTTATTGAAAAGCATTGGATGTTAGAGGGCGTGTGGTTTGTATCAGTTTCAGAAGAAGAGTTGAACTAGATATGGTCCGTGTGTGTAGGAAACACAGTTCTTTTGTTCTGAGCATACTCACGTTTCCCAACTTATTACAGACTCTAGAATGCAAGAGCATGCTTCTTGCTTTAAAGCAGAGAGTGTTTCATGGATGAGAACTGTGCTGTGTGTTTCCCTTCAGAAACGGAGTTAAATGGCAGGCTCTGTGTCTTCCTACAAGCAAGACGTAGTTTCAGGTAAACGCAGTCAGTTTTGTGCTCAAACGAAGCTACATTGTTCACAAAGCTCACACGTTTCTCGCTCTTAACTGAAAGGCATTGGATGTTAGAGGGCCTGTGGTTTGTATCAGTTTCAGAAGCAGAGTTGAACTAGATATGGTCCTTGTGTGTAGGAAACACAGTTCTTTTGTTCTGAGCACACTCATGTTTCCCAACTTATTAGAGACTCTAGAAAGCAAGCGCTTGCTTATTGCTCTATTGCAGATTGTCTTTCATGGATGAGAACTGTGCTGTGTGTTTCCCTTCAGAAACGGAGTTAAATGGCAGTCTCTGTGTCCTCCTACAAGCAAGAATTCGTTTCAGATAAACGCAGTCACTTTTGAGCTCAAACGAAGCTACATCATTCACGACGCTCACACGTTTCTCGCTCTTATCAAAAGGCACTGGATGTTAGAGGGCCTGTGGTTTGTATCAGTTTCAGAAGCAGAGTTGAACTAGATATGGTCCGTGTGTGTAGGAAACACAGTTCTTTTGTTCTGAGCACACTCACGTTTCCCAACTTATTAGAGACCCTAGAAAGTAAGAGCTTGCTTCTTGCTCTAAAGCAGATTGTCTTTCATGGATGAGAACTGTGCTGTGTGTTTCCCTTCAGAAATGGAGTTAAATGGCAGGCTCTGTGTCTTCCTACTAGCAAGACTTCGTTTCAGGTAAATGCAGTCATTTTTGAGCTCAAAGGAAGCTACATTGTTCACAAAGCGCACACGTTTCTCGCTCTTAAGTGAAAAGCATTGGATTTCAGAGGGCCTGTGGTTTGTATCAGTTTCAGAAGCAGAGTTGAACTAGATATGGTCCGTGTGTGTAGGAAACACAGTTCTTTTGTTCTGAGCACACTCACGTTTCCCACCTTATTAGAGACTCTAGAATGCAAGAGCATGCTTCTTGCTCTAAAGCAGAGTGTGTTTCATGGATGAGAACTGTGCTGTGTGTTTCCCTTCAGAAACGGAGTTAAATGGCAGGCTCTGTGTCTTCCTACAAGCAAGACGTAGTTTCAGGTAAACGCAGTCACTTTTGAGCTCAAACGAAGCTACATCATTCACGACGCTCACACGTTTCTCGCTCTTATCAAAAGGCACTGGATGTTAGAGGGCCTGTGGTTTGTATCAGTTTCAGAAGCAGAGTTGAACTAGATATGGTCCGTGTGTGTAGGAAACACAGTTCTTTTGTTCTGAGCACAGTCACGTTTCCCACCTTATTAGAGACTCTAGAATGCGAGAGCATGCTTCTTGCTTTAAAGCAGAGTGTGTTTCATGGATGACAACTGTGCTGTGTGTTTCCCTTCAGAAACGGAGTTAAATGTCAGGCTCTGTGTCTTACTACTAGCAAGACTTCGTTTCAGGTAAATGCAGTCATTTTTGAGCTCAAAGGAAGCTACATCGTTCAGGAAGCTCACACGTTTCTCGCTCTTAAGTGAAAATCATTGGATTTCAGAGGGCCTGTGGTTTGTATCAGTTTCAGAAGAAGAGTTGAACTAGATATGGTCCCTGTGTGTAGGAAACACAGTTCTTTTGTTCTGAGCACACTCACGTTTCCCGCCTTATTAGAGAATCTAGAAAGCAAGAGCTTGCTTCTTGCTCTAAAGCAGAGTGTGTTTCATGGATGAGAACTGTGCTGTGTGTTTCCCTTCTGAAACGGAGTTAAATGGCAGGCTCTGTGTCTTCCTACAAGCAAGACGTCGTTTCAGGTAAACGCAGTCAGTTTTGTGCTCAAACGAAGCTACATTGTTCACAAAGTTCACACGTTTCTCGCTCTTAACTGAAAGGCATTGGATGTTAGAGGGCCTGTGGTTTGTATCAGTTTCAGAAGCAGAGTTGAACTAGATATGGTCCGTGTGTGTAGGAAACACAGTTCTTTTGTTCTGAGCACACTCACGTTTCCCAACTTATTAGAGACCCTAGAAAGCAAGAGCTTGCTTCTTGCTCTAAAGCAGATTGTCTTTCATGTATGAGAACTGTGCTGTGTGTTTCCCTTCAGAAACGGAGTTAAATGGCAGGCTCTGTGTCCTCCTACAAGCAAGAATTCCTTTCAGATAAACGCAGTCACTTTTGAGCTCAAAGGAAGCTACATAGTTCACGAAGCTCACACGTTTTTCGCTCTTAAGTGAAAAGCATTGGATGTTAGAGGGCCTGTGGTTTGTATCAGTTTCAGAAGCAGAGTTGAACTAGATATGGTCCCTGTGTGTAGGAAACACAGTTCTTTTGTTCTGAGCACAGTCAGGTTTCCCACCTTATTAGAGACTCTAGAATGCGAGAGCATGCTTCTTGCTCTAAAGCAGAGTGTGTTTCATGGATGAGAACTGTGCTGTGTTTTTCCCTTCAGAAACGGAGTTAAATGGCAGGCTCTGTGTCTTCCTACTAGCAAGACTTCGTTTCAGGTAAATGCAGTCATTTTTGAGCTGAAAGGAAGCTACAT
Organism: Onychomys leucogaster; assembly: GCA_949786385.1. NCBI lineage: Eukaryota > Metazoa > Chordata > Mammalia > Rodentia > Cricetidae > Onychomys > Onychomys leucogaster. The sequence continues at coordinate 1,079,192 of CATKUP010000105.1, read as the reverse complement.
CGTTCACGAAGCTCACACATTTCTCGCTCTTAAGTGAAAAGCATTGGATGTTAGAGGGCGTGTGGTTTGTATCAGTTTCAGAAGAAGAGTTGAACTAGATATGGTCCGTGTGTGTAAGAAACACAGTTCTTTGTTCTGAGCACACTCACGTTTCCCAACTTATTAGAGACTCTAGAAAGCAAGAGCTTGCTTCTTGCTCTAAAGCAGATTGTCTTTCCTGGATGAGAACTGTGCTGTGTGTTTCCCTTCAGAAACGGAGTTAAATGGCAGGCTCTGTGTCCTCCTACAAGCAAGAATTCGTTTCAGATAAACGCAGTCACTTTTGATCTCAAAGGAACCTACATAGTTCACGAAGCTCACACGTTTCTCGCTCTTAAGTGAAAAGCATTGGATGTTAGAGGGCCTGTGGTTTGTATCAGTTTCAGAAGCAGAGTTGAACTAGATATGGTCCGTGTGTGTAGGAAACACAGTTCTTTTGTTCTGAGTACACTCACGTTTCCCGCCTTTCTAGAGACTCTAGAAAGCAAGAGCTTGCTTCTTGCTCTAAAGCAGAGTGTCTTTCATGGATGAGAACTGTGCTGTGTGTTTCCCTTCAGTAACGGAGTTAAATGGCAGGCTCTGTGTCTTCCTACAAGCAAGACTTCGTTTCAGGTAAACGCAGTCACTTTTGAGCTCAAACAAAGCTACATCTTTCACAAAGCTCACACGTTTCACAATCTTAACTGAAAGGCATTGGTTGTTAGAGGGCCTGTGGTTTATATCAGTTTCAGAAGCAGAGTTGAACTAGATATGGTCCGTGTGTGTAGGAAACACAGTTCTTTTGTTCTGAGCACAGTCACGTTTCCCACCTTATTAGAGACTCTAGAATGCGAGAGCATGCTTCTTGCTCTAAAGCAGAGTGTATTTCATGGATGAGAACTGTGCTGTGTTTTTCCCTTCAGAAACGGAGTTAAATGGCAGGCTCTGTGTCTTCCTACTAGCAAGACTTCGTTTCAGGTAAATGCAGTCATTTTTGAGCTCAAAGGAAGCTACATCGTTCACGAAGCTCACACGTTTCTCGCTCTTAAGTGAAAAGCATTGGATGTTAGAGGGCGTGTCGTTTGTATCAGTTTCAGAAGAAGAGTTGAACTAGATATGGTCCGTGTGTGTAGGAAACACAGTTCTTTTGTTCTGAGCACACTCACGTTTCCCACCTTATTAGAGACTCTAGAATGCAAGAGCATGCTTCTTGCTCTAAAGCAGAGTGTGTTTCATGGATGAGAACTGTGCTGTGTGTTTCCCTTCAGAAACGGAGTTAAATGGCAGACTCTGTGTCTTCTTACAAGAAAGACGTAGTTTCAGGTAAACGCAGTCACTTTTGAGCTCAAACGAAGCTACATCGTTCACGACGCTCACACGTTTCTCGCTCTTAACAAAAGGCACTGGATGTTAGAGGGCCTGTGGTTTGTATCAGTTTCAGAAGCAGAGTTGAACTAGATATGGTCCGTGTGTGTAGTAAACACAGTTATTTTGTTCTGAGCACAGTCACGTTTCCCACCTTATTAGAGACTCTAGAAAGCAAGAGCTTGCTTCTTGCTCTAAAGCAGATTGTCTTTCATGGAGGAGAACTGTGCTGTGTGTTTCCCTTCAGAAACGGAGTTAAATGGCAGGCTCTGTGTCCTCCTACAAGCAAGAGTTCGTTTCAGATAAACGCAGTCACTTTTGAGCTCAAAGGAAGCTACATAGTTCACGAAGCTCACACGTTTCTAGCTCTTAAGTGAAAAGCATTGGATGTTAGAGGGCCTGTGGTTCGTATCAGTTTCAGAAGCAGAGTTGAACTAGATATGGTCCCTGTGTGTAGGAAACACAGTTCTTTTGTTCTGAGCACACTCACGTTTCCCGCCTTATTAGAGACTCTAGAAAGCAAGAGCTTGCTTCTTGCTCTAAAGCAGAGTGTCTTTCATGGATGAGAACTGTGCTGTGTGTTTCCCTTCAGTAACGGAGTTAAATGGCAGGCTTTGTGTCTTCCTCCAAGCAAGACTTCGTTTCAGGTAAACGCAGTCACTTTTGAGCTCAAACGAAGCTACATCTTTCACAAAGCTCACACGTTTCACAATCTTAACTGAAAGGCATTGGTTGTTAGAGGGCCTGTGGTTTGTATCAGTTTCAGAAGCAGAGTTGAACTAGATATGGTCCGTGTGTGTAGGAAACACAGTTCTTTTGTTCTGAGCACAGTCACGTTTCCCACCTTATTAGAGACTCTAGAATGAGAGAGCATGCTTCTTGCTCTAAAGCAGAGTGTATTTCATGGAAGAGAACTGTGCTGTGTTTTTCCCTTCAGAAACGGAGTTAAATGGCAGGCTCTGTGTCTTCCTACTAGCAAGACTTGGTTTCAGGTAAATGCAGTCATTTTTGAGCTCAAAGGAAGCTACATCGTTCACGAAGCTCACACGTTTCTCGCTCTTATTGAAAAGCATTGGATGTTAGAGGGCGTGTGGTTTGTATCAGTTTCAGAAGAAGAGTTGAACTAGATATGGTCCGTGTGTGTAGGAAACACAGTTCTTTTGTTCTGAGCATACTCACGTTTCCCAACTTATTACAGACTCTAGAATGCAAGAGCATGCTTCTTGCTTTAAAGCAGAGAGTGTTTCATGGATGAGAACTGTGCTGTGTGTTTCCCTTCAGAAACGGAGTTAAATGGCAGGCTCTGTGTCTTCCTACAAGCAAGACGTAGTTTCAGGTAAACGCAGTCAGTTTTGTGCTCAAACGAAGCTACATTGTTCACAAAGCTCACACGTTTCTCGCTCTTAACTGAAAGGCATTGGATGTTAGAGGGCCTGTGGTTTGTATCAGTTTCAGAAGCAGAGTTGAACTAGATATGGTCCTTGTGTGTAGGAAACACAGTTCTTTTGTTCTGAGCACACTCATGTTTCCCAACTTATTAGAGACTCTAGAAAGCAAGCGCTTGCTTATTGCTCTATTGCAGATTGTCTTTCATGGATGAGAACTGTGCTGTGTGTTTCCCTTCAGAAACGGAGTTAAATGGCAGTCTCTGTGTCCTCCTACAAGCAAGAATTCGTTTCAGATAAACGCAGTCACTTTTGAGCTCAAACGAAGCTACATCATTCACGACGCTCACACGTTTCTCGCTCTTATCAAAAGGCACTGGATGTTAGAGGGCCTGTGGTTTGTATCAGTTTCAGAAGCAGAGTTGAACTAGATATGGTCCGTGTGTGTAGGAAACACAGTTCTTTTGTTCTGAGCACACTCACGTTTCCCAACTTATTAGAGACCCTAGAAAGTAAGAGCTTGCTTCTTGCTCTAAAGCAGATTGTCTTTCATGGATGAGAACTGTGCTGTGTGTTTCCCTTCAGAAATGGAGTTAAATGGCAGGCTCTGTGTCTTCCTATTAGCAAGACTTCGTTTCAGGTAAATGCAGTCATTTTTGAGCTCAAAGGAAGCTACATTGTTCACAAAGCGCACACGTTTCTCGCTCTTAAGTGAAAAGCATTGGATTTCAGAGGGCCTGTGGTTTGTATCAGTTTCAGAAGCAGAGTTGAACTAGATATGGTCCGTGTGTGTAGGAAACACAGTTCTTTTGTTCTGAGCACACTCACGTTTCCCACCTTATTAGAGACTCTAGAATGCAAGAGCATGCTTCTTGCTCTAAAGCAGAGTGTGTTTCATGGATGAGAACTGTGCTGTGTGTTTCCCTTCAGAAACGGAGTTAAATGGCAGGCTCTGTGTCTTCCTACAAGCAAGACGTAGTTTCAGGTAAACGCAGTCACTTTTGAGCTCAAACGAAGCTACATCATTCACGACGCTCACACGTTTCTCGCTCTTATCAAAAGGCACTGGATGTTAGAGGGCCTGTGGTTTGTATCAGTTTCAGAAGCAGAGTTGAACTAGATATGGTCCGTGTGTGTAGGAAACACAGTTCTTTTGTTCTGAGCACAGTCACGTTTCCCACCTTATTAGAGACTCTAGAATGCGAGAGCATGCTTCTTGCTTTAAAGCAGAGTGTGTTTCATGGATGACAACTGTGCTGTGTGTTTCCCTTCAGAAACGGAGTTAAATGTCAGGCTCTGTGTCTTACTACTAGCAAGACTTCGTTTCAGGTAAATGCAGTCATTTTTGAGCTCAAAGGAAGCTACATCGTTCAGGAAGCTCACACGTTTCTCGCTCTTAAGTGAAAATCATTGGATTTCAGAGGGCCTGTGGTTTGTATCAGTTTCAGAAGAAGAGTTGAACTAGATATGGTCCCTGTGTGTAGGAAACACAGTTCTTTTGTTCTGAGCACACTCACGTTTCCCGCCTTATTAGAGAATCTAGAAAGCAAGAGCTTGCTTCTTGCTCTAAAGCAGAGTGTGTTTCATGGATGAGAACTGTGCTGTGTGTTTCCCTTCTGAAACGGAGTTAAATGGCAGGCTCTGTGTCTTCCTACAAGCAAGACTTCGTTTCAGGTAAACGCAGTCAGTTTTGTGCTCAAACGAAGCTACATTGTTCACAAAGTTCACACGTTTCTCGCTCTTAACTGAAAGGCATTGGATGTTAGAGGGCCTGTGGTTTGTATCAGTTTCAGAAGCAGAGTTGAACTAGATATGGTCCGTGTGTGTAGGAAACACAGTTCTTTTGTTCTGAGCACACTCACGTTTCCCAACTTATTAGAGACCCTAGAAAGCAAGAGCTTGCTTCTTGCTCTAAAGCAGATTGTCTTTCATGTATGAGAACTGTGCTGTGTGTTTCCCTTCAGAAACGGAGTTAAATGGCAGGCTCTGTGTCCTCCTACAAGCAAGAATTCCTTTCAGATAAACGCAGTCACTTTTGAGCTCAAAGGAAGCTACATAGTTCACGAAGCTCACACGTTTTTCGCTCTTAAGTGAAAAGCATTGGATGTTAGAGGGCCTGTGGTTTGTATCAGTTTCAGAAGCAGAGTTGAACTAGATATGGTCCGTGTGTGTAGGAAACACAGTTCTTTTGTTCTGAGTACACTCACGTTTCCCGCCTTTCTAGAGACTCTAGAAAGCAAGAGCTTGCTTCTTGCTCTAAAGCAGAGTGTCTTTCATGGATGAGAACTGTGCTGTGTGTTTCCCTTCAGTAACGGAGTTAAATGGCAGGCTCTGTGTCTTCCTACAAGCAAGACTTCGTTTCAGGTAAACGCAGTCACTTTTGAGCTCAAACAAAGCTACATCTTTCACAAAGCTCACACGTTTCACAATCTTAACTGAAAGGCATTGGTTGTTAGAGGGCCTGTGGTTTATATCAGTTTCAGAAGCAGAGTTGAACTAGATATGGTCCGTGTGTGTAGGAAACACAGTTCTTTTGTTCTGAGCACAGTCACGTTTCCCACCTTATTAGAGACTCTAGAATGCGAGAGCATGCTTCTTGCTCTAAAGCAGAGTGTATTTCATGGATGAGAACTGTGCTGTGTTTTTCCCTTCAGAAACGGAGTTAAATGGCAGGCTCTGTGTCTTCCTACTAGCAAGACTTCGTTTCAGGTAAATGCAGTCATTTTTGAGCTCAAAGGAAGCTACATCGTTCACGAAGCTCACACGTTTCTCGCTCTTAAGTGAAAAGCATTGGATGTTAGAGGGCGTGTCGTTTGTATCAGTTTCAGAAGAAGAGTTGAACTAGATATGGTCCGTGTGTGTAGGAAACACAGTTCTTTTGTTCTGAGCACACTCACGTTTCCCAACTTATTAGAGACTCTAGAATGCAAGAGCATGCTTCTTGCTCTAAAGCAGAGTGTGTTTCATGGATGAGAACTGTGCTGTGTGTTTCCCTTCAGAAACGGAGTTAAATGGCAGGCTCTGTGTCTTCCTACAAGCAAGAATTCGTTTCAGGTAAACGCAGTCAGTTTTGTGCTCAAACGAAGCTACATTGTTCACCAAGCTCACACGTTTCTCGCTCTTAACTGAAAGGCATTGGATGTTAGAGGGCCTGTGGTTTGTATCAGTTTCCCAAGCAGAGTTGAACTAGATATGGTCCGTGTGTGTAGGAAACACAGTTCTTTTGTTCTGAGCACACTCATGTTTCCCAACTTATTAGAGACTCTAGAAAGCAAGAGCTTGCTTATTGCTCTAATGCAGATTGTCTTTCATGGATGAGAACTGTGCTGTGTGTTTCCCTTCAGAAACGGAGTTAAATGGCAGGCTCTGTGTCCTCCTACAAGCAAGAATTCGTTTCAGATAAACGCAGTCACTTTTGAGCTCAAAGGAAGCTACATCATTCACGACGCTCACACGTTTCTCGCTCTTATCAAAAGGCACTGGATGTTAGAGGGCCTGTGGTTTGTATCAGTTTCAGAAGCAGAGTTGAACTAGATATGGTCCCTGTGTGTAAGAAACACAGTTCTTTTGTTCTAAGCACACTCACGTTTCCCGCCTTATTAGAGACTCTAGAAAGCAAGAGCTTGCTTCTTGCTCTAAAGCAGAGTGTCTTTCATGGATGAGAACTGTGCTGTGTGTTTCCCTTCAGTAACGGAGTTAAATGGCAGGCTCTGTGTCTTCCTACAAGCAAGACTTCGTTTCAGGTAAACGCAGTCACTTTTGAGCTCAAACGAAGCTACATCTTTCACAAAGCTCACACGTTTCTCACTCTTAACTGAAAGGCATTGGATGTTAGAGGGCCTGTGGTTTGTATCAGTTTCAGAAGCAGAGTTGAACTAGATATGGTCCGTGTGTGTAGGAAACACAGTTCTTTTGTTCTGAGCACACTCACGTTTCGCAACTTATTAGAGCCCCTAGAAAGTAAGAGCTTGCTTCTTGCTCTAAAGCTGATTGTCTTTCATCGATGAGAACTGTGCTGTGTGTTTCCCTTCAGAAATGGAGTTAAATGGCAGGCTCTGTGTCTTCCTACTAGCAAGACTTCGTTTCAGGTAAATGCAGTCATTTTTGAGCTCAAAGGAAGCTACATTGTTCACGAAGCGCACACGTTTCTCGCTCTTAAGTGAAAAGCATTGGATGTTAGAGGGCCTGTGGTTTGTATCAGTTTCAGAAGCAGAGTAGAACTAGACATGGTCCGTGTTTGTAGGAAACACAGTTCTTTTGTTCTGAGCACACTCACGTTTCCCGCCTTATTAGAGACTCTTGAAAGCAAGAGCTTGCTTCTTGCTCTAAAGCAGAGTGTGTTTCATGGAAGAGAACTGTGGTGTGTGTTTCCCTTCAGAAACGGAGTTAAATGGCAGTCTCTGTGTCGTCCTACAAGCAAGACTTCGTTGTTTCAGGTAAACGCACTCACTTTTGAGCTCAAACGAAGCTACATCTTTCACAAAGATCACACGTTTCTCACTCATAAGTGAAAAGGATTGTATGTTAGAGGGCCTGTGGTTTGTATCAGTTTCAGAAGAAGAGTTGAACTAGATATGGTCCCTGTGTGTAGGAAACACAGTTCTTTTGTTCTGAGCACACTCACGTTTCCCGCCTTATTAGAGACTCTAGAAAGCAAGAGCTTGCTTCTTGCTCTAAAGCAGAGTGTGTTTCATGGATGAGAACTGTGCTGTGTGTTTCCCTTCAGAAACGGAGTTAAATGGCAGGCTCTGTGTCTTCCTACAAGCAAGACTTCGTTTCAGGTAAACGCAGTCAGTTTTGTGCTCAAACGAAGCTACATTGTTCACAAAGCTCACACGTTTCTCGCTCTTAACTCAAAGGCATTGGATGTTAGAGGGCCTGTGGTTTGTATCAGTTTCAGAAGCAGAGTAGAACTAGACATGGTCCGTGTTTGTAGGAAACACAGTTCTTTTGTTCTGAGCACACTCACGTTTCCCGCCTTATTAGAGACTCTTGAAAGCAAGAGCTTGCTTCTTGCTCTAAAGCAGAGTGTGTTTCATGGAAGAGAACTGTGGTGTGTGTTTCCCTTCAGAAACGGAGTTAAATGGCAGTCTCTGTGTCGTCCTACAAGCAAGACTTCGTTGTTTCAGGTAAACGCACTCACTTTTGAGCTCAAACGAAGCTACATCTTTCACAAAGATCACACGTTTCTCACTCATAAGTGAAAAGGATTGTATGTTAGAGGGCCTGTGGTTTGTATCAGTTTCAGAAGAAGAGTTGAACTAGATATGGTCCCTGTGTGTAGGAAACACAGTTCTTTTGTTCTGAGCACACTCACGTTTCCCGCCTTATTAGAGACTCTAGAAAGCAAGAGCTTGCTTCTTGCTCTAAAGCAGAGTGTGTTTCATGGATGAGAACTGTGCTGTGTGTTTCCCTTCAGAAACGGAGTTAAATGGCAGGCTCTGTGTCTTCCTACAAGCAAGACTTCGTTTCAGGTAAACGCAGTCAGTTTTGTGCTCAAACGAAGCTACATTGTTCACAAAGCTCACACGTTTCTCGCTCTTAACTCAAAGGCATTGGATGTTAGAGGGCCTGTGGTTTGTATCAGTTTCAGAAGCAGAGTTGAACTAGATATGCTCCGTGTGTGTAGGAAACACAGTTCTTTTGTTCTGAGCACACTCACGTTTCCCGCCTTATTAGAGACTCTAGAAAGCAAGAGCTTGCTTCTTGCTCTAAAGCAGATTGTCTTTCATGGATGAGAACGGTGCTGTGTGTTTCCCTTCAGAAATGGAGTTAAATGGCAGGCTCTGTGTCCTCCTACAAGCAAGAATTCGTTTCAGATAAACGCAGTCACTTTTGAGCTCAAAGGAAGCTACATAGTTCACGAAGCTCACACGTTTTTCGCTCTTAAGTGAAAAGCATTGGATGTTAGAGGGCCTGTGGTTTGTATCAGTTTCAGAAGCAGAGTTGAACTAGATATGGTCCGTGTGTGTAGGAAACACAGTTCTTTTGTTCTGAGCACAGTCACGTTTCCCACCTTATTAGAGAATCTATAATGCGAGAGCATGCTACTTGCTTTAAAGCAGAGTGTGTTTCATGGATGAGAACTGTGCTGTGTGTTTCCCTTCAGAAACGGAGTTAAATGGCAGGCTCTGTGTCTTCCTTCAAGCAAGACTTCGTTTCAGGTAAACGCACTCACTTTTGAGCTCAAATGAAGCTACAACTTTCACAAAGCTCACACGTTTCTCACTCTTAAATGAAAGGCATTGGATGTTAGAGGGCCTGTGGTTTGTATCAGTTTCAGAAGCAGAGTTGAACTAGATATGGTCCGTGTGTGTAGGAAACACAGTTCTTTTGTTCTGAGCACAGTCACGTTTCCCACCTTATTAGAGACTCTAGAATGCGAGAGCATGCTTCTTGCTCTAAAGCAGAGTGTGTTTCATGGATGAGAACTGTGCTGTGTGTTTCCCTTCAGTATCGGAGTTAAATGGCAGGCTCTGTGTCCTCCTACAAGCAAGAATTCGTTTCAGATAAACGTAGTCACTTTTGAGCTCAAGGGAAGCTACATAGTTCACGAAGCTCACACGTTTCTCGCTCTTAAGTGAAAAGCATTGGATGTTAGAGGGCCTGTGGTTTGTATCAGTTTCAGAAGAAGAGTTGAACTAGATATGGTCCCTGGGTGTAGGAAACACAGTTCTTTTGTTCTGAGCACACTCACGTTTCCCGCATTATTACAGACTCTAGAAAGCAAGAGCTTGCTTCTTGCTCTAAAGCAGAGTGTCTTTCATGGATGAGAACTGTGCTGTGTGTTTCCCTTCAGAAACGGAGTTAAATGGCAGGCTCTGTGTCTTCCTACAAGCTAGACTTCGTTTCAGGTAAACGCAGTCACTTTTGAGCTCAAATGAAGCTACATCGTTCACGAAGCTTTCACGTTTCTCGCTCTTAACTGAAAGGCATTGGATGTTAGAGGGTCTATGGTTTGTATCAGTTTCAAAAGCAGAGTTGAACTAGATATGGTCCGTGTGTGTAGGAAACACAGTTCTTTTGTTCTGAGCACACTCACGTTTCCAGCCTTATTTGAGACTCTAGAAAGCAAGAGCTTGCTTCTTGCTCTAAAGCAGAGTGTGTTTCATGGAAGAGAACTGTGCTGTGTGTTTCCCTTCAGAAACGGAGTTAAATGGCAGGCTCTGTGTCGTCCTACAAGCAAGACTTCGTTGTTTCAGGTAAACGCACTCACTTTTGAGCTCAAACGAAGCTACATCTTTCACAAAGCTCACACGTTTCTCACTCATATGTGAAAAGGTTTGGATGTTAGAGGGCCTGTGGTTTGTATCAGTTTCCAAAGCAGAGTTGAACTAGATATGGTCCGTGTGTGTAGGAAACACAGTTCTTTTGTTCTGAGCCCACTCACGTTTCCCACCTTATTAGAGACTCTAGAATGCAAGAGCATGCTTCTTGCTCTAAAGCAGAGTGTGTTTCATGGATGAGAACTGTGCTGTGTGTTTCCCTTCAGAAATGGAGTTAAATGGCAGGCTCTTTGTCTTCCTACAAGCAAGACGTAATTTCAGGTAAACGCAGTCAGTTTTGAGCTCAAACGAAGCTACATCGTTGACGACGCTCACAAGTTTCTCGCTCTTAACAAAAGGCACTGGATGTTAGAGGGCCTGTGGTTTGTATCAGTTTCAGAAGCAGAGTTGAACTAGATATGGTCCGTCTGTGTAGGAAACACAGTTCTTTTGTTCTGAGCACACTCAATTTTCCCGCCTTATTAGAGACTCTAGAATGCGAGAGCATGCTTCTTGCTCTTAAGCAGAGTGTGTTTCATGGATGAGAACTGTGCTGTGTGTTTCCCTTCAGAAACGGAGTTAAATGGCAGGCTCTGTGTCTTCCTACTAGCAAGACTTCGTTTCAGGTAAACGCAGTCAGTTTTGTGCTCAAACGAAGCTACATTGTTCACAAAGCTCACACGTTTCTCGCTCTTAAGTGAAAAGCATTGGATGTTAGAGGGCGTGTGGTTTGTATCAGTTTCAGAAGAAGAGTTGAACTAGATATGGTCCGTGTGTGTAGGAAACACAGTTCTTTTGTTCTGAGCACACTCACGTTTCCCAACTTATTACAGACTCTAGAAAGCAAGAGCTTGCTTCTTGCTCTAAAGCAGATTGTCTTTCATGGATGAGAACTGTGCTGTGTGTTTCCCTTCAGAAACGGAGTTAAATGGCAGGCTCTGTGTCCTCCTACAAGGAAGAATTCGTTTCAGATAAACGCAGTCACTTTTGAGCTCAAAGGAAGCTACATAGTTCACGAAGCTCACACGTTTTTCGCTCTTAAGTGAAAAGCATTGGATGTTAGAGGGCCTGTGGTTTGTATCAGTTTCAGAAGCAGAGTTGAACTAGATATGGTCCGTGTGTGTAGGAAACACAGTTCTTTTGTTCTGAGCACACTCACGTTTCCCACCTTATTAGAGACTCTAGAATGGAAGAGCATGCTTCTTGCTCTAAAGCAGAGTGTGTTTCATGGATGAGAACTGTGCTGTGTGTTTCCCTTCAGAAACGGAGTTAAATGGCAGGCTCTGTGTCCTCCTACAAGCAAGAATTCGTTTCAGATAAACACAGTCACTTTTGAGCTCAAGGGAAGCTACATAGTTCACGAAGCTCACACGTTTCTTGCTCTTAAGTGAAAAGCATTGGATGTTAGAGGGCCTGTGGTTTGTATCAGTTTCAGAAGCAGAGTTGAACTAGAAATGGTCCGTGTTTGTAGGAAACACAGTTCTTTTGTACTGAGCACACTCACGTTTCCCGCCTCATTAAAGACTCTTGAAAGCAAGAGCTTGCTTCTTGCTCTAAAGCAGAGTGTCTTTCATGGATGAGAACTGTGCTGTGTGTTTCCCTTCCTAAAAGGAGTTAAATGGCAGGCTCTGTGTCTTCCTACAAGCAAGACGTAGTTTCAGGTAAACGCAGTCACTTTTGAGCTCAAACGAAGCTACATAGTTCACGACGCTCACACGTTTCTCTCTCTTAACAAAAGGCACTGGATGTTAGAGGGCCTGTGGTTTGTATCAGTTTCAGAAGCAGAGTTGAACTAGATATGGTCCGTGTGTGTAGGAAACACAGTTCTTTTGTTCCGAGCACACTCACGTTTCCCAACTTATTAGAGACTCTAGAAAGCAAGAGCTTGCTTCTTGCTCTAAAGCAGATTGTCTTTCATGGATGAGAACTGTGCTGTGTGTTTCCCTTCAGAAACGGAGTTAAATGGCAGGCTCTGTGTCCTCCTACAAGCAAGAATTCATTTCAGATAAATGCAGTCACTTTTTGAGCTCAAAGGAAGCTACATAGTTCACGAAGCTCACACGTTTCTCGCTCTTAAGTGAAAAGCATTGGATGTTAGAGGGCCTGTGGTTTGTATCAGTTTCAGAAGCAGAGTTGAACTAGATATGGTCCCTGTGTGTAGGAAACACAGTTCTTTTGTTCTGAGCACACTCACGTTTCCCGCCTTATGAGAGACTCTAGAAAGCAAGAGCTTGCTTCTTGCTCTAAAGCAGAGTGTCTTTCATGGATGAGAACTGTGCTGTGTGTTTCCCTTCATTAACGGAGTTAAATGGCAGGCACTGTGTCTTCCTACAAGCAAGACTTCCTTTCAGGTAAACGCAGTCACTTTTGAGCTCAAACGAAGCTACATCTTTCACAAAGCTCACACGTTTCTCACTCTTAACTGAAAGGCATTGGATGTTAGAGGGCCTGTGTTTTGTATCAGTTTCCGAAGCAGAGTTGAACTAGATATTGTCCGTGTGTGTAGGAAACACAGTTCCTTTGTTCTGAGCACAGTCACGTTTCCCACCTTATTAGAGACTCTAGAATGCGTGAGCATGCTTCTTGCTCTAAAGCAGAGTGTGTTTCATGGAGGAGAACTGTGCTGTGTGTTTCCCTTCAGAAACGGAGTTAAATGGCAGGCTCTGTGTCGTCCTACAAGCAAGACGTCGTTTCAGGTAAACGCACTCACTTTTGAGCGCAAACGAAGCTACATCTTTCACAAAGCTCTCACGTTTCTCACTCATAAGTGAAAAGGATTGGATGTTAGAGGGCCTGTGGTTTGTATCAGTTTCAGAAGAAGAGTTGAACTAGATATGGTTCCTGTGTGTAGGAAACACAGTTCTTTTGTTCTGAGCACACTCACGTTTCCCGCATTATTACAGACTCTAGAAAGCTAGAGCTTGCTTCTTGCTCTAAAGCAGAGTGTCTTTCATGGATGAGAACTGTGCTGTGTGTTTCCCTTCAGAAACGGAGTTAAATGGCAGGCTCTGTGTCTTCCTACAAGCTAGACTTCGTTTCAGGTAAACGCAGTCACTTTTGAGCTCAAATGAAGCTACATCGTTCACGAAGCTCTCACGTTTCTCGCTCTTAACTCAAAGGCATTGGATGTTAGAGGGTCTATGGTTTTTATCAGTTTCAGAAGCAGAGTTCAACTAGATATGGTCCGTGTGTGTAGGAAACACAGTTCTTTTGTTCTGAGCACACACACGTTTCCAGCCTTATTAGAGACTCTAGAAAGCAAGAGCTTGCTTCTTGCTCTAAAGCAGAGTATGTTTCATGGAAGAGAACTGTGCTGTGTGTTTCCCTTCAGAAACGGAGTTAAATGGCAGGCTCTGTGTCGTCCTACAAGCAAGACTTCGTTGTTTCAGGTAAACGCACTCACTTTTGAGCTCAAACGAAGCTACATCTTTCACAAAGCTCACACGTTTCTCACTCATAAGTGAAAAGGATTGGATGTTAGAGGGCCTGTGGTTTGTATCAGTTTCCGAAGCAGAGTTGAACTAGATATGGTCCGTGTGTGTAGGAAACACAGTTCTTTTGTTCTGACCACACTCACGTTTCCCCCCTTATTAGAGACTCTAGAATGGAAGAGCATGCTTCTTGCTCTAAAGCAGAGTGTGTTTCATGGATGAGAACTGTGCTGCCTGTTTCCCTTCAGAAACGGAGTTAAATGGCAGGCTCTGTGTCCTCCTACAAGCAAGAATTCGTTTCAGCTAAACGCAGTCACTTTTAAGCTCAATGGAAGCTACATAGTTCACGAAGCTCACACGTTTCTTGCTCTTAAGTGAAAAGCATTGGATGTTAGAGGGCCTGTGGTTTGTATCAGTTTCAGAAGCAGAGTTGAACTAGAAATGGTCCGTTTTTGTAGGAAACACAGTTCTTTTGTACTGAGCACACTCACGTTTCCCGCCTCGTAAAGACTCTTGAAAGCAAGAGCTTGCTTCTTGCTCTAAAGCAGAGTGTCTTTCATGGATGAGAACTGTGCTGTGTGTTTCCCTTCAGAAACGGAGTTAAATGGCAGGCTCTGTGTCTTCCTACAAGCAAGACGTAGTTTCAGGTAAACGCAGTCACTTTTGAGCTCAAAGGAAGCTACATAGTTCACGACACTCACACGTTTCTCTCTCTTAACAAAAGGCACTGGATGTTAGAGGGCCTGTGGTTTGTATCAGTTTCAGAAGCAGAGTTGAACTAGATATGGTCCGTCTGTGTAGGAAACACAGTACTTTTGTTCTGAGCACACTCAAGTTTCCCGCCTTATTAGAGACTCTACAAAGCAAGAGCTTGCGTCTTGCTCTAAAGCAGATAGTCTTTCATAGATGAGAACTGTGCTGTGTGTTTCCCTTCAGAAACAGAGTTAAATGTCAGGCTCTGTGTCTTCCTACTATCAAGACTTGGTTTCAGGTAAATTCAGTCATTTTTAAGCTCAAAGGAAGCTACATCGTTCACGAAGCTCACACGTTTCTCGCTCTTAAGTGAAAAGCATTGGATGTTAGAGGGCCTGTGCTTTTTATCAGTTTCAGAAGAAGAGTTGAACTAGATATGGTCCCAGTGTGTAGGAAACACAGTTCTTTTGTTCTGAGCACACTCACGTTTCCCGCCTTATTAGAGACTCTAGAAAGCAAGAGCTTGCTTTTGCTCTAAAGCAGAGTGTCTTTCATGGATGAGAACTGTGCTGTGTGTTTTCCTTCAGAAACGGAGTTAAATGGCAGGCTCTGTGTCTTCCTACAAGCAAGACTTCGTTTCAGGTAAACGCACTCACTTTTGATCTCAAACCAAGCTAAAACTTTCACAAAGCTCACACGTTTCTCACTCTTAAATGAAAGGCCTTGGATGTTAGAGGGCCTGTGGTTTGTATCAGTTTCAGAAGCAGAGTTGAACTAGATATGGTCCGTGTGTGTAGGAAACACAGTTCCTTTGTTCTGAGCACAGTCACGTTTCCCACCTTATTAGAGACTCTAGAATGCGAGAGCATACTTCTTGCTCTAAAGCAGAGTGTGTATCATGGATGAGAACTGTCCTGGGTGTTTCCCTTCAGTAACGGAGTTAAATGGCAGGCTCTGTGTCTTCCTAGTAGCAAGACTTCGTTTCAGGTTAATGCAGTCATTTTTGAGCTCAAAGGAAGCTACATCGTTCACGAAGCTCACACGTTTCTCGCTCTTAAGTGAAAAGCATTGGATGTTAGAGGGCCTGTGGTTTGTATCAGTTTCAGAAGAAGAGTTGAACTAGATATGGTCCCTGGGTGTAGGAAACACAGTTCTTTTGTTCTGAGCACACTCACTTTTCCCGCATTATTACAGACTCTAGAACGCAAGAGCTTGCTTCTTGCTCTAAAGCAGAGTGTCTTTCATGGATGAGAACTGTGCTGTGTGTTTCCCTTCAGAAACGGAGTTAAATGGCAGGCTCTGTGTCTTCCTACAAACTAGACTTCGTTTCAGGTAAACGCAGTCACTTTTGAGCTCAAATGAAGCTACATCGTTCACGAAGCTCTCACGTTTCTCGCTCTTAACTGAAAGGCATTGGATGTTAGAGGGTCTATGGTTTGCATCAATTCCAAAAGCAGAGATGAACTAGATATGGTCCGTGTGTGTAGGAAACACAGTTCTTTTGTTCTGAGCACACACACGTTTCCAGCCTTATTAGAGATTATAGAAAGCAAGAGCTTGCTTCTTGCTCTAAAGCAGAGTATGTTACATGGAAGAGAACTGTGCTGTGTGTTTCCCTTCAGAAACGGAGTTAAATGGCAGGCTCTGTGTCTTCCTACAAGCAAGACTTTGTTTCAGGGAAACGCAGTCACTTTTGAGCTCAAACGAAGCTACATCTTTCACAAAGGTCACACGTTTCTCGCTCTTAACTGAAAGGCATTGGATGTTAGAGGGTCTATGGTTTGTATCAGTTTCAAAAGCAGAGTTGAACTAGATATGGTCCGTGTGTGTAGGAAACACAGTTCTTTTTTTCTGAGCACACTCACGTTTCCAGCCTTATTTGAGACTCTAGAAAGCAAGAGCTTGCTTCTTGCTCTAAAGCAGAGTGTGTTTCATGTAAGAGAACTGGGCTGTGTGTTTCCCTTCAGAAAAGGAGTTAAATGGCAGGCTCTGTGTCGTCCTACAAGCAAGACTTCATTGTTTCAGGTAAACGCACTCACTTTTGAGCTCAAACGAAGCTACATCTTTCACAAAGCTCACACGTTTCTCACTCATAAGTGAAAAGGATTGGATGTTAGAGGGCCTGTGGTTTCTATCAGTTTCCGAAGCAGAGTTGAACTAGATATGGTCCGTGTGTGTAGGAAACACAGTTCTTTTGTTCTGAGCCCACTCACGTTTCCCACCTTATTAGAGAATCTAGAATGCAAGAGCATGCTTCTTGCTCTAAAGCAAAGTGTGTTTCATGGATGAGAACTGTGCTGTGTGTTTCCCTTCAGAAACGGAGTTAAATGGCAGGCTCTTTGTCTTCCTACAAGCAAGACGTAGTTTCAGGTAAACGCAGTCACTTTTGAGCTCAAACGAAGCTACATCGTTGACGACGCTCACAAGTTTCTCGCTCTTAACAAAAGGCACTGGATGTTAGAGGGCCTGTGGTTTGTATCAGTTTCAGAAGCAGAGTTGAACTAGATATGGTCTGTCTGTGTAGGAAACACAGTTCTTTTGTTCTGAGCACACTCACGTTTCCCAACTTATTAGAGACTCTAGAAAGCAAGAGCTTGCTTCTTGCTCTAAAGCAGATTGTCTTTCAAGGATGAGAACTGTGCTGTGTGTTTCCCTTCAGAAACGGAGTTAAATGGCAGACTCAGTGTCTTCCAACAAGCAAAAAATAGTTTCAGGTAAACGCAGTCACTTTTGTACTCAAACGAAGCTACATCGTTCACGATGCTCACACGTTTCTCGCTCTTAAGTGAAAAGCATTGGATGTTAGAGGGCCTGTGGTTTGTATCAGTTTCAGAAGCAGAGTTGAACTAGATATGGTCCGTGTGTGTAGGAAACACAGTTCTTTTGTTCTGAGCACACTCAAGTTTCCCGCCTTATTAGAGACCCTAGAAAGTAAGAGCGTGCTTCTTGCTCTAAAGCAGATTGTCTTTCATGGATGAGAACTGTGCTGTGTGTTTCCCTTCAGAAACAGAGTTAAATGGCAGGCTCTGTGTCGTCCTACAAGCAAGACTTCGTTGTTTCAGGTAAACGCACTCACTTTTGAGCTCAAACGAAACTACATCTTTCACAAAGTCACACGTTTCTCACTCATAAGTGAAAAGGATTGGATGTTAGAGGGCCTGTGGTTCGTATCAGTTTCCCAAGCAGAGTTGAACTAGATATGGTCCGTGTGTGTAGGAAACACAGTTCTTTTGTTCTGAGCACACTCATGTTTCCCACCTTATTAGAGACTCTATAATGCAAGAGCATGCTTCTTGCTCTAAAGCAGAGTGTCTTTCATGGATGAGAACTGTGCTGTGTGTTTCCCTTCAGAAACGGAGTTAAATGGCAGGCTCTGTGTCTTACTACAAGCAAGACGTAGTTTCAGGTAAACGCAATCACTTTTGAGCTCAAACGAAGCTACATCTTTCACGACGCTCACACGTTTCTCGCTCTTAACAAAAGGCACTGGATGTTAGAGGGCCTGTGGTTTGTATCAGTTTCCGAAGCAGAGTTGAACTAGATATGGTCCGTGTGTGTAGGAAACACAGTTCCTTTGTTCTGAGCACAGTCACGTTTCCTACATTATTAGAGACTCTAGAATGCGAGAGCATGCTTCTTGCTCTAAAGCAGAGTGTGTTTCATGGAGGAGAACTGTGCTGTGTGTTTCCCTTCAGAAACGGAGTTAAATGGCAGGCTCTGTGTCGTCCTACAAGCAAGACTTCGTTTCAGGTAAACGCACTCACTTTTGAGCTCAAACGAAGCTACATCTTTCACAAAGCTCACACGTTTCTCACTCATAAGTGAAAAGGATTGGATGTTAGAGGGCCTGTGGTTTGTATCAGTTTCCTAAGCAGAGTTGTACTAGATATGGTCCGTGTGTGTAGGAAACACAGTTCTTTTGTTCTGAGCACACTCACGTTTCCCACCTTATTAGAGACTCTAGAATGCAAGAACATGCTTCTTGCTCTAAAGCAGAGTGTGTTTCATGGATGAGAATTGTGCTGTGTGTTTCCCTTCAGAAACGGAGTTAAATGGCAGACTCAGTGTCTTCCTACAAGCAAGAATTCGTTTCAGGTAAACGCAGTCACTTTTGAGCTCAAGGGAAGCTACATAGTTCACGAAGCTCACATGTTTCTCGCTCTTAAGTGAAAAGCATTGGATGTTAGAGGGCCTGTGGTTTGTATCAGTTTCAGAAGAAGAGTTGAACTAGATATGGTCCCTGGGTGTAGGAAACACAGTTCTTTTGTTCTGAGCACAATCACGTTTCCCGCATTATTACAGACTCTAGAAAGCAAGAGCTTGCTTCTTGCTCTAAAGCAGAGTGTCTTTCATGGATGAGAACTGTGCTGTGTGTTTCCCTTCAGAAACGGAGTTAAATGGCAGGCTCTGTGTCTTCCTACAAGCTAGACTTCGTTTCAGGTAAACGCAGTCACTTTTGAGCTCAAATGAAGCTACATCGTTCACGAAGCTCTCACGTATCTCGCTCTTAACTGAAAGGCATTGGATGTTAGAGGGTCTATGGTTTGCATCAGTTTCAAAAGCAGAGTTGAACTAGATATGGTCCGTGTGTGTAGGAAACACAGTTCTTTTGTTCTGAGCACACACACGTTTCCAGCCTTATTAGAGACTCTAGAAAGCAAGAGCTTGCTTCTTGCTCTAAAGCAGAGTATGTTACATGGAAGAGAACTGTGCTGTGTGTTTCCCTTCAGAAACAGAGTTAAATGGCTGGCTCTGTGTCGTCCTACAAGCAAGACTTCGTTGTTTCAGGTAAACGCACTCACTTTTGAGCTCAAACGAAGCTACATCTTTCACAAAGCTCACACGTTTCTCACTCATAAGTGAAAAGGATTGGATGTTAGAGGGCCTGTGGTTTGTATCAGTTTCCGAAGCAGAGTTGAAGTAGATATGGTCCGTGTGTGTAGGAAACACAGTTCTTTTGTTCTGAGCACACTCACGTTTCCCAACTTATTAGAGACTCTAGAATGCAAGAGCATGCTTCTTGCTCTAAAGCAGAGTGTCTTTCATGGATGAGAACTGTGCTGTGTGTTTCCCTTCAGAAACGGAGTTAAATGGCAGGCTCTGTGTCTTCCTACAAGCTAGACTTCGTTTCAGGTAAACGCAGTCACTTTTGAGCTCAAATGAAGCTACATCGTTCACGAAGCTCTCACGTATCTCGCTCTTAACTGAAAGGCATTGGATGTTAGAGGGTCTATGGTTTGCATCAGTTTCAAAAGCAGAGTTGAACTAGATATGGTCCGTGTGTGTAGGAAACACAGTTCTTTTGTTCTGAGCACACACACGTTTCCAGCCTTATTAGAGACTCTAGAAAGCAAGAGCTTGCTTCTTGCTCTAAAGCAGAGTATGTTACATGGAAGAGAACTGTGCTGTGTGTTTCCCTTCAGAAACAGAGTTAAATGGCTGGCTCTGTGTCGTCCTACAAGCAAGACTTCGTTGTTTCAGGTAAACGCACTCACTTTTGAGCTCAAACGAAGCTACATCTTTCACAAAGCTCACACGTTTCTCACTCATAAGTGAAAAGGATTGGATGTTAGAGGGCCTGTGGTTTGTATCAGTTTCCGAAGCAGAGTTGAAGTAGATATGGTCCGTGTGTGTAGGAAACACAGTTCTTTTGTTGTGAGCACACTCACGTTTCCCACCTTATTAGAGACTCTAGAATGCAAGAGCATGCTTCTTGCTCTAAAGCAGAGTGTCTTTCATGGATGAGAACTGTGCTGTGTGTTTCCCTTCAGAAACGGAGTTAAATGGCAGGCTCTTTGTCTTCCTACAAGCAAGACGTAGTTTCAGGTAAACGCAGTCACTTTTGAGCTCAAACGAAGCTACATCGTTGACGACGCTCACACATTTCTCGTTCTTAACAAAAGGCACTGGATGTTAGAGGGCCTGTGGTTTGTATCAATTTCAGAAGCAGAGTTGAACTAGATATGGTCCGTCTGTGTAGGAAACACAGTTCTTTTGTTCTGAACACACTCAAGTTTCCCGCCTTATTAGAGACTCTAGAATGCGAGAGCATGCTTCTTGCTCTTAAGCAGAGTGTGTTTCATGGATGAGAACTGTGCTGTGTTTTTCCCTTCAGAAACGGAGTTAAATGGCAGGCTCTGTGTCGTCCTACAAGCAAGACTTCATTGTTTCAGGTAAACGCACTCACTTTTGAGCTCAAACGAAGCTACATCTTTCACAAAGCTCACACGTTTCTCACTCATAAGTGAAAAGGATTGGATGTTAGAGGGCCTGTGGTTTCTATCAGTTTCCGAAGCAGAGTTGAACTAGATATGGTCCGTGTGTGTAGGAAACACAGTTCTTTTGTTCTGAGCCCACTCACGTTTCCCACCTTATTAGAGACTCTAGAATGCAAGAGCATGCTTCTTGCTCTAAAGCAAAGTGTGTTTCATGGATGAGAACTGTGCTGTGTGTTTCCCTTCAGAAATGGAGTTAAATGGCAGGCTCTTTGTCTTCCTACAAGCAAGACGTAGTTTTAGGTAAACGAAGTCACTTTTGAGCTCAAACGAAGCTACATCGTTGACGACGCTCACAAGTTTCTCGCTCTTAACTGAAAGGCACTGGATGTTAGAGGGCCTGTGGTTTGTATCAGTTTCAGAAGCAGAGTTGAACTAGATATGGTCCGTCTGTGTAGGAAACACAGTTCTTTTGTTCTGAGCACACTCACGTTTCCCAACTTATTAGAGACTCTAGAAAGCAAGAGCTTGCTTCTTGCTCTAAAGCAGATTGTCTTTCATGGATGAGAACTGTGCTGTGTGTTTCCCTTCAGAAACGGAGTTAAATGGCAGGCTGTGTGTCCTCCTACAAGCAAGAATTCGTTTCAGATAAACGCAGTCACTTTTGAGCTCAAAGGAAGCTACATAGTTCACGAAGCTCACACGTTTCTCGCTCTTAAGTGAAAAGCATTGGATGTTAGAGGGCCTGTGGTTTGTATCAGTTTCCGAAGCAGAGTTGAACTAGATATGGTCCGTGTGTGTAGGAAACACAGTTCTTTTGTTCTGAGCACACTCACGTTTCCCACCTTATTAGAGACTCTAGAATGCAAGAGCATGCTTCTTGCTCTAAAGCAGAGTGTGTTTCATGGATGAGAACTGTGCTGTGTGTTTCCCTTCAGAAACGGAGTTAAATGGCAGACTCAGTGTCTTCCTACAAGCAAAAAATAGTTTCAGGTAAACGCAGTCACTTTTGTACTCAAACGAAGCTACATCGTTCACGATGCTCACACGTTTCTCGCTCTTAAGTGAAAAGCATTGGATGTTAGAGGGCCTGTGGTTTGTATCAGTTTCAGAAGCAGAGTTGAACTAGATATGGTCCGTGTGTGTAGGAAACACAGTTCTTTTGTTCTGAGCACACTCAAGTTTCCCGCCTTATTAGAGACCCTAGAAAGTAAGAGCGTGCTTCTTGCTCTAAAGCAGATTGTCTTTCATGGATGAGAACTGTGCTGTGTGTTTCCCTTCAGAAACGGAGTTAAATGGCAGGCTCTGTGTCGTCCTACAAGCAAGACTTCGTTGTTTCAGGTAAACGCACTCACTTTTGAGCTCAAACGAAGCTACATCTTTCACAAAGTCACACGTTTCTCACTCATAAGTGAAAAGGATTGGATGTTAGAAGGCCTGTGGTTCGTATCAGTTTCCCAAGCAGAGTTGAACTAGATATGGTCCGTGTGTGTAGGAAACACAGTTCTTTTGTTCTGAGCACACTCATGTTTCCCACCTTATTAGAGACTCTATAATGCAAGAGCATGCTTCTTGCTCTAAAGCAGAGTGTCTTTCATGGATGAGAACTGTGCTGTGTGTTTCCCTTCAGAAACGGAGTTAAATGGCAGGCTCTGTGTCTTCCTACAAGCAAGACGTAGTTTCAGGTAAACGCAATCACTTTTGATCTCAAACGAAGCTACACCATTCACGACGCTCACACGTTTCTCGCTCTTAACAAAAGGCACTGGATGTTAGAGGGCCTGTGGTTTGTATCAGTTTCCGAAGCAGAGTTGAACTAGATATGGTCCGTGTGTGTAGGAAACACAGTTCCTTTGTTCTGAGCACAGTCACGTTTCCCACATTATTAGAGACTCTAGAATGCGAGAGCATGCTTCTTGCTCTAAAGCAGAGTGTGTTTCATGGAGGAGAACTGTGCTGTGTGTTTCCCTTCAGAAACGGAGTTAAATGGCAGGCTCTGTGTCGTCCTACAAGCAAGACTTCGTTTCAGGTAAACGCACTCACTTTTGAGCTCAAACGAAGCTACATCTTTCACAAAGCTCACACGTTTCTCACTCATAAGTGAAAAGGATTGGATGTTAGAGGGCCTGTGGTTTGTATCAGTTTCCTAAGCAGAGTTGTACTAGATATGGTCCGTGTGTGTAGGAAACACAGTTCTTTTGTTCTGAGCACACTCACGTTTCCCACCTTATTAGAGACTCTAGAATGCAAGAACATGCTTCTTGCTCTAAAGCAGAGTGTGTTTCATGGATGAGAATTGTGCTGTGTGTTTCCCTTCAGAAACGGAGTTAAATGGCAGACTCAGTGTCTTCCTACAAGCAAGAATTCGTTTCAGGTAAACGCAGTCACTTTTGAGCTCAAGGGAAGCTACATAGTTCACGAAGCTCACACGTTTCTCGCTCTTAAGTGAAAAGCATTGGATGTTAGAGGGCCTGTGGTTTGTATCAGTTTCCGAAGCAGAGTTGAAGTAGATATGGTCCATGTGTGTAGGAAACACAGTTCTTTTGTTCTGAGCACACTCACGTTTCCCACCTTATTAGAGACTCTAGAATGCAAGAGCATGCTTCTTGCTCTAAAGCAGAGTGTCTTTCATGGATGAGAACTGTGCTGTGTATTTCCCTTCAGAAACGGAGTTAAATGGCAGGCTCTTTGTCTTCCTACAAGCAAGACGTAGTTTCAGGTAAACGCAGTCACTTTTGAGCTCAAACGAAGCTACATCGTTGACGACGCTCACACGTTTCTCGTTCTTAACAAAAGGCACTGGATGTTAGAGGGCCTGTGGTTTGTATCAATTTCAGAAGCAGAGTTGAACTAGATATGGTCCGTCTGTGTAGGAAACACAGTTCTTTTGTTCTGAACACACTCAAGTTTCCCGCCTTATTAGAGACTCTAGAATGCGAGAGCATGCTTCTTGCTCTTAAGCAGAGTGTGTTTCATGGATGAGAACTGTGCTGTGTTTTTCCCTTCAGAAACGGAGTTAAATGGCAGGCTCTGTGTCGTCCTACAAGCAAGACTTCATTGTTTCAGGTAAACGCACTCACTTTTGAGCTCAAACGAAGCTACATCTTTCACAAAGCTCACACGTTTCTTACTCATAAGTGAAAAGGATTGGATGTTAGAGGGCCTGTGGTTTCTATCAGTTTCCGAAGCAGAGTTGAACTAGATATGATCCGTGTGTGTAGGAAACACAGTTCTTTTGTTCTGAGCCCACTCACGTTTCCCACCTTATTAGAGACTCTAGAATGCAAGAGCATGCTTCTTGCTCTAAAGCAAAGTGTGTTTCATGGATGAGAACTGTGCTGTGTGTTTCCCTTCAGAAATGGAGTTAAATGGCAGGCTCTTTGTCTTCCTACAAGCAAGACGTAGTTTCAGGTAAACGCAGTCCCTTTTGAGCTCAAACGAAGCTACATCGTTGACGACGCTCACAAGTTTCTCGCTCTTAACAAAAGGCACTGGACGTTAGAGGGCCTGTGGTTTGTATCAGTTTCAGAAGCAGAGTTGAACTAGATATGGTCCGTCTGTGTAGGAAACACAGTTCTTTTGTTCTGAGCACACTCACGTTTCCCAACTTATTAGAGACTCTAGAAAGCAAGAGCTTGCTTCTTGCTCTAAAGCAGATTGTCTTTCATGGATGAGAACTGTGCTGTGTGTTTCCCTTCAGAAATGGAGTTAAATGGCAGGCTGTGTGTCCTCCTACAAGCAAGAATTCGTTTCAGATAAACGCAGTCACTTTTGAGCTCAAAGGAAGCTACATAGTTCACGAAGCTCACACGTTTCTCGCTCTTAAGTGAAAAGCACTGGATGTTAGAGGGCCTGTGGTTTGTATCAGTTTCCGAAGCAGAGTTGAACTAGATATGGTCCGTGTGTGTAGGAAACACAGTTCTTTTGTTCTGAGCACACTCACGTTTCCCACCTTATTAGAGACTCTAGAATGCAAGAGCATGCTTCTTGCTCTAAAGCAGAGTGTGTTTCATGGATGAGAACTGTGCTGTGTGTTTCCCTTCAGAAACGGAGTTAAATGGCAGACTCAGTGTCTTCCTACAAGCAAAAAATAGTTTCAGGTAAACGCAGTCACTTTTGTACTCAAACGAAGCTACATCGTTCACGATGCTCACACGTTTCTCGCTCTTAAGTGAAAAGCATTGGATGTTAGAGGGCCTGTGGTTTGTATCAGTTTCAGAAGCAGAGTTGAACTAGATATGGTCCGTGTGTGTAGGAAACACAGTTCTTTTGTTCTGAGCACACTCAAGTTTCCCGCCTTATTAGAGACCCTAGAAAGTAAGAGCGTGCTTCTTGCTCTAAAGCAGATTGTCTTTCATGGATGAGAACTGTTCTGTGTGTTTCCCTTCAGAAACGGAGTTAAATGGCAGGATCTGTGTCGTCCTACAAGCAAGACTTCGTTGTTTCAGGTAAACGCACTCACTTTTGAGCTCAAACGAAGGTACATCTTTCACAAAGTCACACGTTTCTCACTCATAAGTGAAAAGGATTGGATGTTAGAGGGCCTGTGGTTCGTATCAGTTTCAGAAGAAGAGTTGAACTAGATATGGTCCCTGGGTGTAGGAAACACAGTTCTTTTGTTCTGAGCACAATCACGTTTCCCGCATTATTACAGACGCTAGAAAGCAAGAGCTTGCTTCTTGCTCTAAAGCAGAGTGTCTTTCATGGATGAGAACTGTGCTGTGTGTTTCCCTTCAGAGACGGAGTTAAATGGCAGGCTCTGTGTCTTCCTACAAGCTAGACTTCGTTTCAGGTAAACGCAGTCACTTTTGAGCTCAAATGAAGCTACATCGTTCACGAAGCTCTCACGTATCTCGCTCTTAACTGAAAGGCATTGGATGTTAGAGGGTCTATGGTTTGCATCAGTTTCAAAAGCAGAGTTGAACTAGATATGGTCCGTGTGTGTAGGAAACACAGTTCTTTTGTTCTGAGCACACACACGTTTCCAGCCTTATTAGAGACTCTAGAAAGCAAGAGCTTGCTTCTTGCTCTAAAGCAGAGTATGTTACATGGAAGAGAACTGTGCTGTGTGTTTCCCTTCAGAAACAGAGTTAAATGGCTGGCTCTGTGTCGTCCTACAAGCAAGACTTCGTTGTTTCAGGTAAACGCACTCACTTTTGAGCTCAAACGAAGCTACATCTTTCACAAAGCTCACACGTTTCTCACTCATAAGTGAAAAGGATTGGATGTTAGAGGGCCTGTGGTTTGTATCAGTTTCCGAAGCAGAGTTGAAGTAGATATGGTACGTGTGTGTAGGAAACACAGTTCTTTTGTTCTGAGCACACTCACGTTTCCCACCTTATTAGAGACTCTAGAATGCAAGAGCATGCTTCTTGCTCTAAAGCAGAGTGTCTTTCATGGATGAGAACTGTGCTGTGTGTTTCCCTTCAGAAACGGAGTTAAATGGCAGGCTCTTTGTCTTCCTACAAGCAAGACGTAGTTTCAGGTAAACGCAGTCACTTTTGAGCTCAAACGAAGCTACATCGTTGACGACGCTCACACGTTTCTCGTTCTTAACAAAAGGCACTGGATATTAGAGGGCCTGTGGTTTGTATCAATTTCAGAAGCAGAGTTGAACTAGATATGGTCCGTCTGTGTAGGAAACACAGTTCTTTTGTTCTGAACACACTCAAGTTTCCCGCCTTATTAGAGACTCTAGAATGCGAGAGCATGCTTCTTGCTCTTAAGCAGAGTGTGTTTCATGGATGAGAACTGTGCTGTGTTTTTCCCTTCAGAAACGGAGTTAAATGGCAGGCTCTGTGTCTTCCTACTAGCAAGACTTCGTTTCAGGTAAATGCAGTCATTTTTGAGCTCAAAGGAAGCTACATCGTTCACGAAGCTCACACGTTTCTCGCTCTTAAGTGAAAAGCATTGGATGTTAGAGGGCCTGTGGTTTGTATCAGTTTCAGAAGCAGAGTTGAACTAGATATGGTCCGTGTGTGTAGGAAACACAGTTCTTTTGTTCTGAGCACACTCACGTTTCCCACCTTATTAGAGACTCTAGAATGCAAGAACATGCTTCTTGCTCTAAAGCAAAGTGTGTTTCATGGATGAGAACTGTGCTGTGTGTTTCCCTTCAGAAACGGAGTTAAATGGCAGGCTCTTTGTCTTCCTACAAGCAAGACGTAGTTTCAGGTAAACGCAGTCACTTTTGAGCTCAAACGAAGCAACATCGTTGACGACGCTCACAAGTTTCTCGCTCTTAACAAAAGGCACTGGATGTTAGAGGGCCTGTGGTTTGTATCAGTTTCAGAAGCAGAGTTGAACTAGATATGGTCCGTCTGTGTAGGAAACACAGTTCTTTTTTTCTGAGCACACTCACGTTTCCCAACTGATTAGAGACTCTAGAAAGCAAGAGCTTGCTTCTTGCTCTAAAGCAGATTGTCTTTCATGGATGAGAACTGTGCTGTGTGTTTCCCTTCAGAAACGGAGTTAAATGGCAGGCTGTGTGTCCTCCTACAAGCAAGAATTCGTTTCAGATAAACGCAGTCACTTTTGAGCTCAAAGGAAGCTACATAGTTCACGAAGCTCACACGTTTCTCGCTCTTAAGTGAAAAGCATTGGATGTTAGAGGGCCTGTGGTTTGTATCAGTTTCCGAAGCAGAGTTGAACTAGATATGGTCCGTGTGTGTAGGAAACACAGTTCTTTTGTTCTGAGCACACTCACGTTTCCCACCTTATTAGAGACTCTAGAATGCAAGAGCATGCTTCTTGCTCTAAAGCAGAGTGTGTTTCATGGATGAGAACTGTGCTGTGTGTTTCCCTTCAGAAACGGAGTTAAATGGCAGACTCAGTGTCTTCCTACAAGCAAAAAATAGTTTCAGGTAAACGCAGTCACTTTTGTACTCAAACGAAGCTACATCGTTCACGATGCTCACACGTTTCTCGCTCTTAAGTGAAAAGCATTGGATGTTACAGGGCCTGTGGTTTGTATCAGTTTCAGAAGCAGAGTTGAACTAGATATGGTCCCTGTGTGTAGGAAACACAGTTCTTTTGTTCTGAGCACACTCACGTTTCCCACCTTATTAGAGACTCTAGAATGCAAGAGCATGCTTCTTGCTCTAAAGCAGAGTGTCTTTCATGGATGAGAACTGTGCTGTGTATTTCCCTTCAGAAACGGAGTTAAATGGCAGGCTCTTTGTCTTCCTACAAGCAAGACGTAGTTTCAGGTAAACGCAGTCACTTTTGAGCTCAAACGAAGCTACATCGTTGACGACGCTCACACGTTTCTCGTTCTTAACAAAAGGCACTGGATGTTAGAGGGCCTGTGGTTTGTATCAATTTCAGAAGCAGAGTTGAACTAGATATGGTCCGTCTGTGTAGGAAACACAGTTCTTTTGTTCTGAACACGCTCAAGTTTCCCGCCTTATTAGAGACTCTAGAATGCGAGAGCATGCTTCTTGCTCTTAAGCAGAGTGTGTTTCATGGATGAGAACTGTGCTGTGTTTTTCCCTTCAGAAACGGAGTTAAATGGCAGGCTCTGTGTCGTCCTACAAGCAAGACTTCATTGTTTCAGGTAAACGCACTCACTTTTGAGCTCAAACGAAGCTACATCTTTCACAAAGCTCACACGTTTCTTACTCATAAGTGAAAAGGATTGGATGTTAGAGGGCCTGTGGTTTCTATCAGTTTCCGAAGCAGAGTTGAACTAGATATGATCCGTGTGTGTAGGAAACACAGTTCTTTTGTTCTGAGCCCACTCACGTTTCCCACCTTATTAGAGACTCTAGAATGCAAGAGCATGCTTCTTGCTCTAAAGCAAAGTGTGTTTCATGGATGAGAACTGTGCTGTGTGTTTCCCTTCAGAAATGGAGTTAAATGGCAGGCTCTTTGTCTTCCTACAAGCAAGACGTAGTTTCAGGTAAACGCAGTCACTTTTGAGCTCAAACGAAGCTACATCGTTGACGACGCTCACAAGTTTCTCGCTCTTAACAAAAGGCACTGGACGTTAGAGGGCCTGTGGTTTGTATCAGTTTCAGAAGCAGAGTTGAACTAGATATGGTCCGTCTGTGTAGGAAACACAGTTCTTTTGTTCTGAGCACACTCACGTTTCCCAACTTATTAGAGACTCTAGAAAGCAAGAGCTTGCTTCTTGCTCTAAAGCAGATTGTCTTTCATGGATGAGAACTGTGCTGTGTGTTTCCCTTCAGAAATGGAGTTAAATGGCAGGCTGTGTGTCCTCCTACAAGCAAGAATTCGTTTCAGATAAACGCAGTCACTTTTGAGCTCAAAGGAAGCTACATAGTTCACGAAGCTCACACGTTTCTCGCTCTTAAGTGAAAAGCACTGGATGTTAGAGGGCCTGTGGTTTGTATCAGTTTCCGAAGCAGAGTTGAACTAGATATGGTCCGTGTGTGTAGGAAACACAGTTCTTTTGTTCTGAGCACACTCACGTTTCCCACCTTATTAGAGACTCTAGAATGCAAGAGCATGCTTCTTGCTCTAAAGCAGAGTGTGTTTCATGGATGAGAACTGTGCTGTGTGTTTCCCTTCAGAAACGGAGTTAAATGGCAGACTCAGTGTCTTCCTACAAGCAAAAAATAGTTTCAGGTAAACGCAGTCACTTTTGTACTCAAACGAAGCTACATCGTTCACGATGCTCACACGTTTCTCGCTCTTAAGTGAAAAGCATTGGATGTTAGAGGGCCTGTGGTTTGTATCAGTTTCAGAAGCAGAGTTGAACTAGATATGGTCCGTGTGTGTAGGAAACACAGTTCTTTTGTTCTGAGCACACTCAAGTTTCCCGCCTTATTAGAGACCCTAGAAAGTAAGAGCGTGCTTCTTGCTCTAAAGCAGATTGTCTTTCATGGATGAGAACTGTTCTGTGTGTTTCCCTTCAGAAACGGAGTTAAATGGCAGGATCTGTGTCGTCCTACAAGCAAGACTTCGTTGTTTCAGGTAAACGCACTCACTTTTGAGCTCAAACGAAGGTACATCTTTCACAAAGTCACACGTTTCTCACTCATAAGTGAAAAGGATTGGATGTTAGAGGGCCTGTGGTTCGTATCAGTTTCAGAAGAAGAGTTGAACTAGATATGGTCCCTGGGTGTAGGAAACACAGTTCTTTTGTTCTGAGCACAATCACGTTTCCCGCATTATTACAGACGCTAGAAAGCAAGAGCTTGCTTCTTGCTCTAAAGCAGAGTGTCTTTCATGGATGAGAACTGTGCTGTGTGTTTCCCTTCAGAGACGGAGTTAAATGGCAGGCTCTGTGTCTTCCTACAAGCTAGACTTCGTTTCAGGTAAACGCAGTCACTTTTGAGCTCAAATGAAGCTACATCGTTCACGAAGCTCTCACGTATCTTGCTCTTAACTGAAAGGCATTGGATGTTAGAGGGTCTATGGTTTGCATCAGTTTCAAAAGCAGAGTTGAACTAGATATGGTCCGTGTGTGTAGGAAACACAGTTCTTTTGTTCTGAGCACACACACGTTTCCAGCCTTATTAGAGACTCTAGAAAGCAAGAGCTTGCTTCTTGCTCTAAAGCAGAGTATGTTACATGGAAGAGAACTGTGCTGTGTGTTTCCCTTCAGAAACAGAGTTAAATGGCTGGCTCTGTGTCGTCCTACAAGCAAGACTTCGTTGTTTCAGGTAAACGCACTCACTTTTGAGCTCAAACGAAGCTACATCTTTCACAAAGCTCACACGTTTCTCACTCATAAGTGAAAAGGATTGGATGTTAGAGGGCCTGTGGTTTGTATCAGTTTCCGAAGCAGAGTTGAAGTAGATATGGTACGTGTGTGTAGGAAACACAGTTCTTTTGTTCTGAGCACACTCACGTTTCCCACCTTATTAGAGACTCTAGAATGCAAGAGCATGCTTCTTGCTCTAAAGCAGAGTGTCTTTCATGGATGAGAACTGTGCTGTGTGTTTCCCTTCAGAAACGGAGTTAAATGGCAGGCTCTTTGTCTTCCTACAAGCAAGACGTAGTTTCAGGTAAACGCAGTCACTTTTGAGCTCAAACGAAGCTACATCGTTGACGACGCTCACACGTTTCTCGTTCTTAACAAAAGGCACTGGATATTAGAGGGCCTGTGGTTTGTATCAATTTCAGAAGCAGAGTTGAACTAGATATGGTCCGTCTGTGTAGGAAACACAGTTCTTTTGTTCTGAACACACTCAAGTTTCCCGCCTTATTAGAGACTCTAGAATGCGAGAGCATGCTTCTTGCTCTTAAGCAGAGTGTGTTTCATAGATGAGAACTGTGCTGTGTTTTTCCCTTCAGAAACGGAGTTAAATGGCAGGCTCTGTGTCTTCCTACTAGCAAGACTTCGTTTCAGGTAAATGCAGTCATTTTTGAGCTCAAAGGAAGCTACATCGTTCACGAAGCTCACACGTTTCTCGCTCTTAAGTGAAAAGCATTGGATGTTAGAGGGCCTGTGGTTTGTATCAGTTTCAGAAGCAGAGTTGAACTAGATATGGTCCGTGTGTGTAGGAAACACAGTTCTTTTGTTCTGAGCACACTCACGTTTCCCACCTTATTAGAGACTCTAGAATGCAAGAACATGCTTCTTGCTCTAAAGCAAAGTGTGTTTCATGGATGAGAACTGTGCTGTGTGTTTCCCTTCAGAAACGGAGTTAAATGGCAGGCTCTTTGTCTTCCTACAAGCAAGACGTAGTTTCAGGTAAACGCAGTCACTTTTGAGCTCAAACGAAGCAACATCGTTGACGACGCTCACAAGTTTCTCGCTCTTAACAAAAGGCACTGGATGTTAGAGGGCCTGTGGTTTGTATCAGTTTCAGAAGCAGAGTTGAACTAGATATGGTCCGTCTGTGTAGGAAACACAGTTCTTTTTTTCTGAGCACACTCACGTTTCCCAACTGATTAGAGACTCTAGAAAGCAAGAGCTTGCTTCTTGCTCTAAAGCAGATTGTCTTTCATGGATGAGAACTGTGCTGTGTGTTTCCCTTCAGAAACGGAGTTAAATGGCAGGCTGTGTGTCCTCCTACAAGCAAGAATTCGTTTCAGATAAACGCAGTCACTTTTGAGCTCAAAGGAAGCTACATAGTTCACGAAGCTCACACGTTTCTCGCTCTTAAGTGAAAAGCATTGGATGTTAGAGGGCCTGTGGTTTGTATCAGTTTCCGAAGCAGAGTTGAACTAGATATGGTCCGTGTGTGTAGGAAACACAGTTCTTTTGTTCTGAGCACACTCACGTTTCCCACCTTATTAGAGACTCTAGAATGCAAGAGCATGCTTCTTGCTCTAAAGCAGAGTGTGTTTCATGGATGAGAACTGTGCTGTGTGTTTCCCTTCAGAAACGGAGTTAAATGGCAGACTCAGTGTCTTCCTACAAGCAAAAAATAGTTTCAGGTAAACGCAGTCACTTTTGTACTCAAACGAAGCTACATCGTTCACGATGCTCACACGTTTCTCGCTCTTAAGTGAAAAGCATTGGATGTTACAGGGCCTGTGGTTTGTATCAGTTTCAGAAGCAGAGTTGAACTAGATATGGTCCCTGTGTGTAGGAAACACAGTTCTTTTGTTCTGAGCACACTCAAGTTTCCCGCCTTATTAGAGACCCTAGAAAGTAAGAGCGTGCTTCTTGCTCTAAAGCAGATTGTCTTTCATGGATGAGAACTGTGCTGTGTGTTTCCCTTCAGAAACGGAGTTAAATGGCAGGCTCTGTGTCGTCCTACAAGCAAGACTTCATTGTTTCAGGTAAACGCACTCACTTTTGAGCTCAAAGGAAGCTACATCTTTCACAAAGTCACAAGTTTCTCACTCATAAGTGAAAAGGATTGGATGTTAGAGGGCCTGTGGTTCGTATCAGTTTCCCAAGCAGAGTTGAACTAGATATGGTCCGTGTGTGTAGGAAACACAGTTCTTTTGTCCTGAGCACACTCATGTTTCCCACCTTATTAGAGACTCTATAATGCAAGAGCATGCTTCTTGCTCTAAAGCAGAGTGTCTTTCATGGATGAGAACTGTGCTGTGTGTTTCCCTTCAGAAACGGAGTTAAATGGCAGGCTCTGTGTCTTCCTACAAGCAAGACGTAGTTTCAGGTAAACGCAATCACTTTTGAGCTCAAACGAAGCTACATCTTTCACGACGCTCACACGTTTCTCGCTCTTAACAAAAGGCACTGGATGTTAGAGGGCCTGTGGTTTGTATCAGTTTCCGAAGCAGAGTTGAACTAGATATGGTCCGTCTGTGTAGGAAACACAGTTCTTTTGTTCTGAGCACACTCAAGTTTCCCGCCTTATTAGAGACTCTAGAATGCGAGAGCATGCTTCTTGCTCTTAAGCAGAGTGTGTTTCATGGATGAGAACTGTGCTGTGTTTTTCCCTTCAGAAACGGAGTTAAATGGCAGGCTCTGTGTCTTCCTACTAGCAAGACTTCGTTTCAGGTAAATGCAGTCATTTTTGAGCTCAAAGGAAGCTACATCGTTCAAGAAGCTCACACGTTTCTCGCTCTTAAGTGAAAAGCATTGGATGTTAGAGGGCATGTGGTTTGTATCAGTTTCAGAAGAAGAGTTGAACTAGATATGGTCCGTGTGTGTAGGAAACACAGTTCTATTGTTCTGAGCACACACATGTTTCCCAACTTATTAGAGACTCTAGAAAGCAAAAGCTTGCTTCTTGCTCTAAAGCAGATTGTCTTTCATGGATGAGAACTGTGCTGTGTGTTTCCCTTCAGAAACGGAGTTAAATGGCAGGCTCTGTGTCCTCCTACATGCAAGAATTCGTTTCAGATAAACGCAGTCACTTTTGAGCTCAAAGGAAGCTACATAGTTCACGAAGCTCACACGTTTCTCGCTCTTAAGTGAAAAGCATTGGATGTTAGAGGGCCTGTGGTTTGTATCAGTTTCCGAAGCAGAGTTGTACTAGATATGGTCCGTGTGTGTAGGAAACACAGTTCTTTTGTTCTGTGCACACTCACGTTTCCCACCTTATTAGAGACTCTAGAATGCAAGAACATGCTTCTTGCTCTAAAGCAGAGTGTGTTTCATGGATGAGAACTGTGCTGTGTGTTTCCCTTCATAAACGGAGTTAAATGGCAGACTCAGTGTCTTCCTACAAGCAAGACTTCGTATCAGGTAAACGCAGTCACTTTTGAGCTCAAGGGAAGCTACATAGTTCACGAAGCTCACACGTTTCTCGCTCTTAAGTGAAAAGCATTGGATGTTAGAGGGCCTGTGGTTTTTATCAGTTTCAGAAGAAGAGTTGAACTAGATATGGTCCCTGGGTGTAGGAAACACAGTTCTTTTGTTCTGAGCACACTCACGTTTCCCGCATTATTACAGACTCTAGAAAGCAAGAGCTTGCTTCTTGCTCTAAAGCAGAGTGTCTTTCATGGATGAGATCTGTGCTGTGTGTTTCCCTTCAGTAACGGAGTTAAATGGCAGGCTCTGTGTCTTCCTACAAGCAAGACTTCGTTTCAGGTAAACACAGTCACTTTTTAGCTCAAACGAAGCTACATCTTTCACAAAGCTCACACGTTTCTCGCTCTTAACTGAAAGGCATTGGATGTTAGAGGGCCTGTGGTTTGTATCAGTTTCAGAAGCAGAGTTGAACTAGATATGGTCCGTGTGTGTAGGAAACACAGCTCTTTTTTTCTGAGCACTCTCATGTTTCCCGCCTTTTTAGAGACCCTAGAATGCAAGAGCTTGCTTCTTGCTCTAAAGCAAATCGTCTTTCATGGATGAGAACTGTGCTGGGTGTTTCCCTTCAGAAACGGAGTTAAATGGCAGGCTCTGTGTCCTCCTACAAGCAAGAATTCGTTTCAGATAAACGCAGTCACTTTTGAGCTCAAACAAAGCTACATAGTTCACGAAGCTCACACGTTTCTCGCTCTTAAGTGAAAAGCATTGGATGTTAGAGGGCCTGTGGTTTGTATCAGTTTCAGAAGAAGAGTTGAACTAGATATGTTCCCTGGGTGTAGGAAACACAGTTCATTTGTTCTGAGCACACTCACCTTTCCCGCCTTATTAGAGAATCTTGAAAGCAAGAGCTTGCTTCTTGCTCTAAAGCAGAGTGTCTTTCATGGATGAGAACTGTGATGTGTGTTTCCCTTCAGCAATGGAGTTAAATGGCAGGCTCTGTGTCTTCCTACATGCAAGACTTCGTTTCAGGTAAACGCAGTCACTTTTGAGCTCAAATGAAGCTACATCTTTCACAAAGCTCACACGTTTCTCGCTCTTAAGTGAAAAGCATTGGATGTTAGAGGGCCTGTGGTTTGTATCAGTTTCAGAAGCAGAGTTGAACTAGATATGGTCCGTGTGTGTAGGAAACACAGTTCTTTTTTTCTGAGCACACTCAAGTTTCCCGCCTTATTACAGACCCTAGAATGCAAGAGCTTGCTTCTTGCTCTAAAGCAAATCGTCTTTCATGGATGAGAACTGTGCTGGGTGTTTCCCTTCAGAAACGGAGTTAAATGGCAGGCTCTGTGTCCTCCTAAAAGCAAGAATTCGTTTCAGATAAACGCAGTCACTTTTGAGCTCAAGGGAAGCTACATAGTTCACGAAGCTCACACGTTTCTCGCTCTTAAGTGAAAAGCATTGGATGTTAGAGGGCGTGTGGTTTGTATCAGTTTCAGAAGAAGAGTTGAACTAGATATGGTCCCTGGGTGTAGGAAACACAGTTCTTTTGTTCTGAGCACACTCACGTTTCCGGCATTATTACAGACTCTAGAAAGCAAGAGCTTGCTTTTTGCTCTAAAGCAGAGTTCTTTCATGGATGAGAACTGTGCTGTGTGTTTCCCTTCAGAAACGGAGTTAAATGGCAGGCTCTGTGTCTTCCTACAAGCAAGACTTCGTTTCAGGTAAACGCAGTCACTTTTTAGCTCAAACGAAGCTACATCTTTCACAAAGCTCACACGTTTCTCGCTCTTAACTGAAAGGCATTGGATGTTAGAGGGCCTGTGGTTTGTATCAGTTTCAGAAGCAGAGTTGAACTAGATATGGTCCGTCTGTGTAGGAAACACAGTTCTTTTGTTCTAAGCACACTCACGTTTCCCGCCTTATTAGAGACTATAGAAAGCAAGAGCTTGCTTCTTGCTCTAAAGCAGAGAGTCTTTCATGGATGAGAACTGTGCTGTGTGTTTCCCTTCAGTAACGGAGTTAAATGGCAGGCTCTGTGTCTTCCTACAAGCAAGACTTCGTTTCAGGTAAACGCAGTCACTTTTTAGCTCAAACGAAGCTACATCTTTCACAAAGCTCACACGTTTCTCGCTCTTAAGTGAAAAGCATTGGATGTTAGAGGGCCTGTGGTTTGTATCAGTTTCAGAAGCAGAGTTGAACTAGATATGGTCCGTGTGTGTAGGAAACACAGCTCTTTTTTTCTGAGCACTCTCATGTTTCCCGCCTTTTTAGAGACCCTAGAATGCAAGAGCTTGCTTCTTGCTCTAAAGCAAATCGTCTTTCATGGGTGAGAACTGTGCTGGGTGTTTCCCTTCAGAAACGGAGTTAAATGGCAGGCTCTGTGTCCTCCTACAAGCAAGAATTCGTTTCAGATAAACGCAGTCACTTTTGAGCTCAAACAAAGCTACATAGTTCACGAAGCTCACACGTTTCTCGCTCTTAAGTGAAAAGCATTGGATGTTAGAGGGCCTGTGGTTTGTATCAGTTTCAGAAGAAGAGTTGAACTAGATATGTTCCCTGGGTGTAGGAAACACAGTTCTTTTGTTCTGAGCACACTCACGTTTCCCGCCTTATTAGAGAATCTTGAAAGCAAGAGCTTGCTTCTTGCTCTAAAGCAGAGTGTCTTTCATGGATGAGAACTGTGATGTGTGTTTCCCTTCAGCAACGGAGTTAAATGGCAGGCTCTGTGTCTTCCTACATGCAAAACTTCGTTTCAGGTAAACGCAGTCACTTTTGAGCTCAAACGAAGCTACATCTTTCACAAAGCTCACACGTTTCTCGCTCTTAAGTGAAAAGCATTGGATGTTAGAGGGCCTGTGGTTTGTATCAGTTTCAGAAGCAGAGTTGAACTAGATATGGTCCGTGTGTGTAGGAAACACAGTTCTTTTTTTCTGAGCACACTCAAGTTTCCCGCCTTATTACAGACCCTAGAATGCAAGAGCTTGCTTCTTGCTCTAAAGCAAATCGTCTTTCATGGATGAGAACTGTGCTGGGTGTTTCCCTTCAGAAACGGAGTTAAATGGCAGGCTCTGTGTCCTCCTAAAAGCAAGAATTCGTTTCAGATAAACGCAGTCACTTTTGAGCTCAAGGGAAGCTACATAGTTCACGAAGCTCACACGTTTCTCGCTCTTAAGTGAAAAGCATTGGATGTTAGAGGGCCTGTGGTTTGTATCAGTTTCAGAAGAAGAGTTGAACTAGATATGGTCCCTGGGTGTAGGAAACACAGTTCTTTTGTTCTGAGCACACTCACGTTTCCGGCATTATTACAGACTCTAGAAAGCAAGAGCTTGCTTTTTGCTCTAAAGCAGAGTTCTTTCATGGATGAGAACTGTGCTGTGTGTTTCCCTTCAGAAACGGAGTTAAATGGCAGGCTCTGTGTCTTCCTACAAGCAAGACTTCGTTTCAGGTAAACGCAGTCACTTTTTAGCTCAAACGAAGCTACATCTTTCACAAAGCTCACACGTTTCTCGCTCTTAACTGAAAGGCATTGGATGTTAGAGGGCCTGTGGTTTGTATCAGTTTCAGAAGCAGAGTTGAACTAGATATGGTCCGTCTGTGTAGGAAACACAGTTCTTTTGTTCTAAGCACACTCACGTTTCCCGCCTTATTAGAGACTATAGAAAGCAAGAGCTTGCTTCTTGCTCTAAAGCAGAGAGTCTTTCATGGATGAGAACTGTGCTGTGTGTTTCCCTTCAGTAACGGAGTTAAATGGCAGGCTCTGTGTCTTCCTACAAGCAAGACTTCGTTTCAGGTAAACGCAGTCACTTTTTAGCTCAAACGAAGCTACATCTTTCACAAAGCTCACACGTTTCTCGCTCTTAAGTGAAAAGCATTGGATGTTAGAGGGCCTGTGGTTTGTATCAGTTTCAGAAGCAGAGTTGAACTAGATATGGTCCGTGTGTGTAGGAAACACAGCTCTTTTTTTCTGAGCACTCTCATGTTTCCCGCCTTTTTAGAGACCCTAGAATGCAAGAGCTTGCTTCTTGCTCTAAAGCAAATCGTCTTTCATGGGTGAGAACTGTGCTGGGTGTTTCCCTTCAGAAACGGAGTTAAATGGCAGGCTCTGTGTCCTCCTAAAAGCAAGAATTCGTTTCAGATAAACGCAGTCACTTTTGAGCTCAAGGGAAGCTACATAGTTCACGAAGCTCACACGTTTCTCGCTCTTAAGTGAAAAGCATTGGATGTTAGAGGGCCTGTGGTTTGTATCAGTTTCAGAAGAAGAGTTGAACTAGATATGGTCCCTGGGTGTAGGAAACACAGTTCTTTTGTTCTGAGCACACTCACGTTTCCCGCCTTATTAGAGAATCTTGAAAGCAAGAGCTTGCTTCTTGCTCTAAAGCAGAGTGTCTTTCATGGATGAGAACTGTGATGTGTGTTTCCCTTCAGCAACGGAGTTAAATGGCAGGCTCTGTGTCTTCCTACATGCAAAACTTCGTTTCAGGTAAACGCAGTCACTTTTGAGCTCAAACGAAGCTACATCTTTCACAAAGCTCACACGTTTCTCGCTCTTAAGTGAAAAGCATTGGATGTTAGAGGGCCTGTGGTTTGTATCAGTTTCAGAAGCAGAGTTGAACTAGATATGGTCCGTGTGTGTAGGAAACACAGTTCTTTTTTTCTGAGCACACTCAAGTTTCCCGCCTTATTACAGACCCTAGAATGCAAGAGCTTTCTTCTTGCTCTAAAGCAAATCGTCTTTCATGGATGAGAACTGTGCTGGGTGTTTCCCTTCAGAAACGGAGTTAAATGGCAGTCTCTGTGTCCTCCTACAAGCAAGAATTCGTTTCAGATAAACGCAGTCACTTTTGAGCTCAAGGGAAGCTACATAGTTCACGAAGCTCACATGTTTCTCGCTCTTAAGTGAAAAGCATTGGATGTTAGAGGGCCTGTGGTTTGTATCAGTTTCAGAAGAAGAGTTGAACTAGATATGGTCCCTGGGTGTAGGAAACACAGTTCTTTTGTTCTGAGCACACTCACGTTTCCGGCATTATTACAGACTCTAGAAAGCAAGAGCTTGCTTCTTGCTCTAAAGCAGAGTGTCTTTCATGGATGAGAACTGTGCTGTGTGTTTCCCTTCATAAACGGAGTTAAATGGCAGACTCAGTGTCTTCCTACAAGCAAGACTTCGTTTCAGGTAAACGCAGTCACTTTTGAGCTCAAGGGAAGCTACATAGTTCACGAAGCTCACACGTTTCTCGCTCTTAAGTGAAAAGCATTGGATGTTAGAGGGCCTGTGGTTTTTATCAGTTTCAGAAGAAGAGTTGAACTAGATATGGTCCCTGGGTGTAGGAAACACAGTTCTTTTGTTCTGAGCACACTCACGTTTCCCGCATTATTACAGACTCTAGAAAGCAAGAGCTTGCTTCTTGCTCTAAAGCAGAGTGTCTTTCATGGATGAGAACTGTGCTGTGTGTTTCCCTTCAGTAACGGAGTTAAATGGCAGGCTCTGTGTCT
This sequence comes from Onychomys leucogaster, assembly GCA_949786385.1. NCBI lineage: Eukaryota > Metazoa > Chordata > Mammalia > Rodentia > Cricetidae > Onychomys > Onychomys leucogaster. Next base: position 1,040,249 of record CATKUP010000105.1, on the reverse strand, counting down.
TCCTACAAGCAAGACTTCGTTTCAGGTAAACACAGTCACTTTTTAGCTCAAACGAAGCTACATCTTTCACAAAGCTCACACGTTTCTCGCTCTTAACTGAAAGGCATTGGATGTTAGAGGGCCTGTGGTTTGTATCAGTTTCAGAAGCAGAGTTGAACTAGATATGGTCCGTGTGTGTAGGAAACACAGCTCTTTTTTTCTGAGCACTCTCATGTTTCCCGCCTTTTTAGAGACCCTAGAATGCAAGAGCTTGCTTCTTGCTCTAAAGCAAATCGTCTTTCATGGATAAGAACTGTGCTGGGTGTTTCCCTTCAGAAACGGAGTTAAATGGCAGGCTCTGTGTCCTCCTACAAGCAAGAATTCGTTTCAGATAAACGCAGTCACTTTTGAGCTCAAACAAAGCTACATAGTTCACGAAGCTCACACGTTTCTCGCTCTTAAGTGAAAAGCATTGGATGTTAGAGGGCCTGTGGTTTGTATCAGTTTCAGAAGAAGAGTTGAACTAGATATGTTCCCTGGGTGTAGGAAACACAGTTCATTTGTTCTGAGCACACTCACCTTTCCCGCCTTATTAGAGAATCTTGAAAGCAAGAGCTTGCTTCTTGCTCTAAAGCAGAGTGTCTTTCATGGATGAGAACTGTGATGTGTGTTTCCCTTCAGCAATGGAGTTAAATGGCAGGCTCTGTGTCTTCCTACATGCAAGACTTCGTTTCAGGTAAACGCAGTCACTTTTGAGCTCAAATGAAGCTACATCTTTCACAAAGCTCACACGTTTCTCGCTCTTAAGTGAAAAGCATTGGATGTTAGAGGGCCTGTGGTTTGTATCAGTTTCAGAAGCAGAGTTGAACTAGATATGGTCCGTGTGTGTAGGAAACACAGTTCTTTTTTTCTGAGCACACTCAAGTTTCCCGCCTTATTACAGACCCTAGAATGCAAGAGCTTGCTTCTTGCTCTAAAGCAAATCGTCTTTCATGGATGAGAACTGTGCTGGGTGTTTCCCTTCAGAAACGGAGTTAAATGGCAGGCTCTGTGTCCTCCTAAAAGCAAGAATTCGTTTCAGATAAACGCAGTCACTTTTGAGCTCAAGGGAAGCTACATAGTTCACGAAGCTCACACGTTTCTCGCTCTTAAGTGAAAAGCATTGGATGTTAGAGGGCCTGTGGTTTGTATCAGTTTCAGAAGAAGAGTTGAACTAGATATGGTCCCTGGGTGTAGGAAACACAGTTCTTTTGTTCTGAGCACACTCACGTTTCCGGCATTATTACAGACTCTAGAAAGCAAGAGCTTGCTTTTTGCTCTAAAGCAGAGTTCTTTCATGGATGAGAACTGTGCTGTGTGTTTCCCTTCAGAAACGGAGTTAAATGGCAGGCTCTGTGTCTTCCTACAAGCAAGACTTCGTTTCAGGTAAACGCAGTCACTTTTTAGCTCAAACGAAGCTACATCTTTCACAAAGCTCACACGTTTCTCGCTCTTAACTGAAAGGCATTGGATGTTAGAGGGCCTGTGGTTTGTATCAGTTTCAGAAGCAGAGTTGAACTAGATATGGTCCGTCTGTGTAGGAAACACAGTTCTTTTGTTCTAAGCACACTCACGTTTCCCGCCTTATTAGAGACTATAGAAAGCAAGAGCTTGCTTCTTGCTCTAAAGCAGAGAGTCTTTCATGGATGAGAACTGTGCTGTGTGTTTCCCTTCAGTAACGGAGTTAAATGGCAGGCTCTGTGTCTTCCTACAAGCAAGACTTCGTTTCAGGTAAACGCAGTCACTTTTTAGCTCAAACGAAGCTACATCTTTCACAAAGCTCACACGTTTCTCGCTCTTAAGTGAAAAGCATTGGATGTTAGAGGGCCTGTGGTTTGTATCAGTTTCAGAAGCAGAGTTGAACTAGATATGGTCCGTGTGTGTAGGAAACACAGCTCTTTTTTTCTGAGCACTCTCATGTTTCCCGCCTTTTTAGAGACCCTAGAATGCAAGAGCTTGCTTCTTGCTCTAAAGCAAATCGTCTTTCATGGGTGAGAACTGTGCTGGGTGTTTCCCTTCAGAAACGGAGTTAAATGGCAGGCTCTGTGTCCTCCTACAAGCAAGAATTCGTTTCAGATAAACGCAGTCACTTTTGAGCTCAAACAAAGCTACATAGTTCACGAAGCTCACACGTTTCTCGCTCTTAAGTGAAAAGCATTGGATGTTAGAGGGCCTGTGGTTTGTATCAGTTTCAGAAGAAGAGTTGAACTAGATATGTTCCCTGGGTGTAGGAAACACAGTTCTTTTGTTCTGAGCACACTCACGTTTCCCGCCTTATTAGAGAATCTTGAAAGCAAGAGCTTGCTTCTTGCTCTAAAGCAGAGTGTCTTTCATGGATGAGAACTGTGATGTGTGTTTCCCTTCAGCAACGGAGTTAAATGGCAGGCTCTGTGTCTTCCTACATGCAAAACTTCGTTTCAGGTAAACGCAGTCACTTTTGAGCTCAAACGAAGCTACATCTTTCACAAAGCTCACACGTTTCTCGCTCTTAAGTGAAAAGCATTGGATGTTAGAGGGCCTGTGGTTTGTATCAGTTTCAGAAGCAGAGTTGAACTAGATATGGTCCGTGTGTGTAGGAAACACAGTTCTTTTTTTCTGAGCACACTCAAGTTTCCCGCCTTATTACAGACCCTAGAATGCAAGAGCTTTCTTCTTGCTCTAAAGCAAATCGTCTTTCATGGATGAGAACTGTGCTGGGTGTTTCCCTTCAGAAACGGAGTTAAATGGCAGGCTCTGTGTCCTCCTACAAGCAAGAATTCGTTTCAGATAAACGCAGTCACTTTTGAGCTCAAGGGAAGCTACATAGTTCACGAAGCTCACATGTTTCTCGCTCTTAAGTGAAAAGCATTGGATGTTAGAGGGCCTGTGGTTTGTATCAGTTTCAGAAGCAGAGTTGAACTAGATATGGTCCGTGTGTGTAGGAAACACAGTTCTTTTGTTCTGAGCACACTCAAGTTTCCCGCCTTATTAGAGACCCTAGAATGCAAGAGCTTGCTTCTTGATCCAAAGCAGACGGTCTGTCATTGATGAGAACTGTGCTGTGTGTTTCCCTTCAGAAACGGAGTTAAATGGCAGGCTCTGTGTCGTCCTACAAGCAAGACTTCGTTGTTTCAGGTAAACGCACTCACTTTTGAGCTCAAACGAAGCTACATCTTTCACAAAGCTCACACGTTTCTCACTCATAAGTGAAAAGGATTGGATGTTAGAGGGCCTGTGGGTTGTATCAGTTTCCGAAGCAGAGTTGAACTAGATATGGTCCGTGTGTGTAGGAAACACAGTTCTTTTGTTCTGAGAACACTCACGTTTCCCACCTTATTAGAGACTCTAGAATGCAAGAGCATGCTTCTTGCTCTAAAGCAGAGTGTCTTTCATGGATGAGAACTGTGCTGTGTGTTTCCCTTCAGAAACGGAGTTAAATGGCAGGCTCTGTGTCTTCCTACAAGCAAGACGTATTTTCAGGTAAACGCAGTCACTTTTGAGCTCAAACGAAGCTACATCGTTCACGACGCTCACACGTTTCTCGCTCTTAAAAAAGGCACTGGATGTTAGAGGGCCTGTGGTTTGTATCAGGTTCAGAAGTAGAGTTGAACTAGATATGGTCCCTGTGTGTAGGAAACACAGTTCTTTTGTTCTGAGCACACTCACGTTTCCCGCCTTATTAGAGACTCTTGAAAGCAAGAGCTTGCTTCTTGCTCTAAAGCAGAGTGTCTTTCATGGATGAGAACTGTGTTGTGTGTTTCCCTTCAGAAACGGAGTTAAATGGCAGGCTCTGTGTCGTCCTACAAGCAAGACTTAGTTGTTTCAGGTAAACGCACTCACTTTTGAGCTCAAACGAAGCTACATCTTTCACAAAGCTCACACGTTTCTCACTCATTAGTGAAAAGGATTGGATGTAGGAGGGCCTGTGGTACGTATCAGTTTCCCAAGCAGAGTTGAACTAGATATGGTCCGTGTGTGTAGGAAACACAGTTCTTTTGTTCTGAGCACACTCATGTTTCCCACCTTATTAGAGACTCTATAATGCAAGAGCTTGCATCTTGCTCTAAAGCAGAGTGTCTTTCATGGATGAGAACTGTGCTGTGTGTTTCCCTTCAGAAACGGAGTTAAATGGCAGGCTCTGTGTCTTCCTACAAGCAAGACTTCGTTTCAGGTAAACGCAGTCACTTTTGAGCTCAAACGAAGCTACATCTTTCACAAAGGTCACACGTTTCTCACTCTTAAGTGAAAAGCATTGGATGTTAGAGGGCCTGTGGTTTGTATCAGTTTCAGAAGCAGAGTTGAACTAGATATGGTCCGTGTGTGTAGGAAACACAGTTCTTTTTTTCTGAGCACACTCATGTTTCCCGCCTTATTAGAGACCCTAGAATGCAAGAGCTTGCTTCTTGCTCTAAAGCAAATCGTCTTTCATGGATGAGAACTGTGCTGGGTGTTTCCCTTCAGAAACGGAGTTAAATGGCAGGCTCTGTGTCCTCCTACAAGCAAGAATTCGTTTCAGATAAACGCAGTCACTTTGGAGCTCAAACAAAGCTACATAGTTCACGAAGCTCACACGTTTCTCGCTCTTAAGTGAAAAGCATTGGATGTTAGAGGGCCTGTGGTTTGTATCAGTTTCAGAAGAAGAGTTGAACTAGATATGGTCCCTGGGTGTAGGAAACACAGTTCTTTTGTTCTGAGCACACTCACGTTTCCGGCATTATTACAGACTCTAGAAAGCAAGAGCTTGCTTCTTGCTCTAAAGCAGAGTGTCTTTCATGGATGAGAACTGTGCTGTGTGTTTCCCTTCAGAAACGGAGTTAAATGGCAGGCTCTGTGTCTTCCTACAAGCTAGACTTCGTTTCAGGTAAACGCAGTCACTTTGGAGCTCAAGGGAAGCTACATAGTTCACGAAGCGCACACGTTTCTCGCTCTTAAGTGAAAAGCATTGGATGTTAGAGGGCCTGTGGTTTGTATCAGTTTCAGAAGCAGAGTTGAACTAGATATGGTCCGTGTGTGTAGGAAACACAGTTCTTTTTTTCTGAGCACACTCATGTTTCCCGCCTTATTAGAGACCCTAGAATGCAAGAGCTTGCTTCTTGCTCTAAAGCAAATCGTCTTTCATGGATGAGAACTGTGCTGGGTGTTTCCCTTCAGAAACGGAGTTAAATGGCAGGCTCTGTGTCCTCCTACAAGCAAGAATTCGTTTCAGATAAACGCAGTCACTTTGGAGCTCAAGGGAAGCTACATAGTTCACGAAGCTCACACGTTTCTCGCTCTTAAGTGAAAAGCATTGGATGTTAGAGGGCCTGTGGTTTGTATCAGTTTCAGAAGAAGAGTTGAACTAGATATGGTCCCTGGGTGTAGGAAACACAGTTCTTTTGTTCTGAGCACACTCACGTTTCCGGCATTATTACAGACTCTAGAAAGCAAGAGCTTGCTTCTTGCTCTAAAGCAGAGTGTCTTTCATGGATGAGAACTGTGCTGTGTGTTTCCCTTCAGAAACGGAGTTAAATGGCAGGCTCTGTGTCTTCCTACAAGCTAGACTTCGTTTCAGGTAAACGCAGTCACTTTGGAGCTCAAGGGAAGCTACATAGTTCACGAAGCGCACACGTTTCTCGCTCTTAAGTGAAAAGCATTGGATGTTAGAGGGCCTGTGGTTTGTATCAGTTTCAGAAGCAGAGTTGAACTAGATATGGTCCGTGTGTGTAGGAAACACAGTTCTTTTGTTCTGAGCACACTCAAGTTTCCCGCCTTATTAGAGACCCTAGAATGCAAGAGCTTGCTTCTTGCTCCAAAGCAGACGGTCTGTCATTGATGAGAACTGTGCTGTGTGTTTCCCTTCAGAAACGGAGTTAAATGGCAGGCTCTGTGTCGTCCTACAAGCAAGACTTCGTTGTTTCAGGTAAACGCACTCACTTTTGAGCTCAAACGAAGCTACATCTTTCACAAAGCTCACACGTTTCTCACTCATAAGTGAAAAGGATTGGATGTTAGAGGGCCTGTGGGTTGTATCAGTTTCCGAAGCAGAGTTGAACTAGATATGGTCCGTGTGTGTAGGAAACACAGTTCTTTTGTTCTGAGAACACTCACGTTTCCCACCTTATTAGAGACTCTAGAATGCAAGAGCATGCTTCTTGCTCTAAAGCAGAGTGTCTTTCATGGATGAGAACTGTGCTGTGTGTTTCCCTTCAGAAACGGAGTTAAATGGCAGGCTCTGTGTCTTCCTACAAGCAAGACGTAGTTTCAGGTAAACGCAGTCACTTTTGAGCTCAAACGAAGCTACATCGTTCACGACGCTCACACGTTTCTCGCTCTTAAAAAAGGCACTGGATGTTAGAGGGCCTGTGGTTTGTATCAGGTTCAGAAGTAGAGTTGAACTAGATATGGTCCCTGTGTGTAGGAAACACAGTTCTTTTGTTCTGAGCACACTCACGTTTCCCGCCTTATTAGAGACTCTTGAAAGCAAGAGCTTGCTTCTTGCTCTAAAGCAGAGTGTCTTTCATGGATGAGAACTGTGTTGTGTGTTTCCCTTCAGAAACGGAGTTAAATGGCAGGCTCTGTGTCGTCCTACAAGCAAGACTTAGTTGTTTCAGGTAAACGCACTCACTTTTGAGCTCAAACGAAGCTACATCTTTCACAAAGCTCACACGTTTCTCACTCATTAGTGAAAAGGATTGGATGTAGGAGGGCCTGTGGTACGTATCAGTTTCCCAAGCAGAGTTGAACTAGATATGGTCCGTGTGTGTAGGAAACACAGTTCTTTTGTTCTGAGCACACTCATGTTTCCCACCTTATTAGAGACTCTATAATGCAAGAGCTTGCATCTTGCTCTAAAGCAGAGTGTCTTTCATGGATGAGAACTGTGCTGTGTGTTTCCCTTCAGAAACGGAGTTAAATGGCAGGCTCTGTGTCTTCCTACAAGCAAGACTTCGTTTCAGGTAAACGCAGTCACTTTTGAGCTCAAACGAAGCTACATCTTTCACAAAGGTCACACGTTTCTCACTCTTAAGTGAAAAGCATTGGATGTTAGAGGGCCTGTGGTTTGTATCAGTTTCAGAAGCAGAGTTGAACTAGATATGGTCCGTGTGTGTAGGAAACACAGTTCTTTTTTTCTGAGCACACTCATGTTTCCCGCCTTATTAGAGACCCTAGAATGCAAGAGCTTGCTTCTTGCTCTAAAGCAAATCGTCTTTCATGGATGAGAACTGTGCTGGGTGTTTCCCTTCAGAAACGGAGTTAAATGGCAGGCTCTGTGTCCTCCTACAAGCAAGAATTCGTTTCAGATAAACGCAGTCACTTTGGAGCTCAAACAAAGCTACATAGTTCACGAAGCTCACACGTTTCTCGCTCTTAAGTGAAAAGCATTGGATGTTAGAGGGCCTGTGGTTTGTATCAGTTTCAGAAGAAGAGTTGAACTAGATATGGTCCCTGGGTGTAGGAAACACAGTTCTTTTGTTCTGAGCACACTCACGTTTCCGGCATTATTACAGACTCTAGAAAGCAAGAGCTTGCTTCTTGCTCTAAAGCAGAGTGTCTTTCATGGATGAGAACTGTGCTGTGTGTTTCCCTTCAGAAACGGAGTTAAATGGCAGGCTCTGTGTCTTCCTACAAGCTAGACTTCGTTTCAGGTAAACGCAGTCACTTTGGAGCTCAAGGGAAGCTACATAGTTCACGAAGCGCACACGTTTCTCGCTCTTAAGTGAAAAGCATTGGATGTTAGAGGGCCTGTGGTTTGTATCAGTTTCAGAAGCAGAGTTGAACTAGATATGGTCCGTGTGTGTAGGAAACACAGTTCTTTTTTTCTGAGCACACTCATGTTTCCCGCCTTATTAGAGACCCTAGAATGCAAGAGCTTGCTTCTTGCTCTAAAGCAAATCGTCTTTCATGGATGAGAACTGTGCTGGGTGTTTCCCTTCAGAAACGGAGTTAAATGGCAGGCTCTGTGTCCTCCTACAAGCAAGAATTCGTTTCAGATAAACGCAGTCACTTTGGAGCTCAAGGGAAGCTACATAGTTCACGAAGCTCACACGTTTCTCGCTCTTAAGTGAAAAGCATTGGATGTTAGAGGGCCTGTGGTTTGTATCAGTTTCAGAAGAAGAGTTGAACTAGATATGGTCCCTGGGTGTAGGAAACACAGTTCTTTTGTTCTGAGCACACTCACGTTTCCGGCATTATTACAGACTCTAGAAAGCAAGAGCTTGCTTCTTGCTCTAAAGCAGAGTGTCTTTCATGGATGAGAACTGTGCTGTGTGTTTCCCTTCAGAAACGGAGTTAAATGGCAGGCTCTGTGTCTTCCTACAAGCTAGACTTCGTTTCAGGTAAACGCAGTCACTTTGGAGCTCAAGGGAAGCTACATAGTTCACGAAGCGCACACGTTTCTCGCTCTTAAGTGAAAAGCATTGGATGTTAGAGGGCCTGTGGTTTGTATCAGTTTCAGAAGCAGAGTTGAACTAGATATGGTCCGTGTGTGTAGGAAACACAGTTCTTTTGTTCTGAGCACACTCAAGTTTCCCGCCTTATTAGAGACCCTAGAATGCAAGAGCTTGCTTCTTGCTCCAAAGCAGACGGTCTGTCATTGATGAGAACTGTGCTGTGTGTTTCCCTTCAGAAACGGAGTTAAATGGCAGGCTCTGTGTCGTCCTACAAGCAAGACTTCGTTGTTTCAGGTAAACGCACTCACTTTTGAGCTCAAACGAAGCTACATCTTTCACAAAGCTCACACGTTTCTCACTCATAAGTGAAAAGGATTGGATGTTAGAGGGCCTGTGGGTTGTATCAGTTTCCGAAGCAGAGTTGAACTAGATATGGTCCGTGTGTGTAGGAAACACAGTTCTTTTGTTCTGAGAACACTCACGTTTCCCACCTTATTAGAGACTCTAGAATGCAAGAGCATGCTTCTTGCTCTAAAGCAGAGTGTCTTTCATGGATGAGAACTGTGCTGTGTGTTTCCCTTCAGAAACGGAGTTAAATGGCAGGCTCTGTGTCTTCCTACAAGCAAGACGTAGTTTCAGGTAAACGCAGTCACTTTTGAGCTCAAACGAAGCTACATCGTTCACGACGCTCACACGTTTCTCGCTCTTAAAAAAGGCACTGGATGTTAGAGGGCCTGTGGTTTGTATCAGGTTCAGAAGTAGAGTTGAACTAGATATGGTCCCTGTGTGTAGGAAACACAGTTCTTTTGTTCTGAGCACACTCACGTTTCCCGCCTTATTAGAGACTCTTGAAAGCAAGAGCTTGCTTCTTGCTCTAAAGCAGAGTGTCTTTCATGGATGAGAACTGTGTTGTGTGTTTCCCTTCAGAAACGGAGTTAAATGGCAGGCTCTGTGTCGTCCTACAAGCAAGACTTCGTTGTTTCAGGTAAACGCACTCACTTTTGAGCTCAAACGAAGCTACATCTTTCACAAAGCTCACACGTTTCTCACTCATTAGTGAAAAGGATTGGATGTAGGAGGGCCTGTGGTACGTATCAGTTTCCCAAGCAGAGTTGAACTAGATATGGTCCGTGTGTGTAGGAAACACAGTTCTTTTGTTCTGAACACACTCATGTTTCCCACCTTATTAGAGACTCTATAATGCAAGAGCTTGCTTCTTGCTCTAAAGCAGAGTGTCTTTCATGGATGAGAACTGTGCTGTGTGTTTCCCTTCAGAAACGGAGTTAAATGGCAGGCTCTGTGTCTTCCTACAAGCAAGACTTCGTTTCAGGTAAACGCAGTCACTTTTGAGCTCAAACGAAGCTACATCTTTCACAAAGGTCACACGTTTCTCACTCTTAAGTGAAAAGCATTGGATGTTAGAGGGCCTGTGGTTTGTATCAGTTTCAGAAGCAGAGTTGAACTAGATATGGTCCGTGTGTGTAGGAAACACAGTTCTTTTTTTCTGAGCACACTCATGTTTCCCGCCTTATTAGAGACCCTAGAATGCAAGAGCTTGCTTCTTGCTCTAAAGCAAATCGTCTTTCATGGATGAGAACTGTGCTGGGTGTTTCCCTTCAGAAACGGAGTTAAATGGCAGGCTCTGTGTCCTCCTACAAGCAAGAATTCGTTTCAGATAAACGCAGTCACTTTGGAGCTCAAGGGAAGCTACATAGTTCACGAAGCTCACACGTTTCTCGCTCTTAAGTGAAAAGCATTGGATGTTAGAGGGCCTGTGGTTTGTATCAGTTTCAGAAGAAGAGTTGAACTAGATATGGTCCCTGGGAGTAGGAAACACAGTTCTTTTGTTCTGAGCACACTCACGTTTCCCGCCTTATTAGAGACTCTTGAAAGCAAGAGCTTGCTTCTTGCTCTAAAGCAGAGTGTCTTTCATGGATGAGAACTGTGTTGTGTGTTTCCCTTCAGAAACGGAGTTAAATGGCAGGCTCTGTGTCGTCCTACAAGCAAGACTTCGTTGTTTCAGGTAAACGCACTCACTTTTGAGCTCAAACGAAGCTACATCTTTCACAAAGCTCACACGTTTCTCACTCATTAGTGAAAAGGATTGGATGTTAGAGGGCCTGTGGTACGTATCAGTTTCCCAAGCAGAGTTGAACTAGATATGGTCCGTGTGTGTAGGAAACACAGTTCTTTTGTTCTGAGCACACTCATGTTTCCCACATTATTAGAGACTCTATAATGCAAGAGCTTGCTTCTTGCTCTAAAGCAGAGTGTCTTTCATGGATGAGAACTGTGCTGTGTGTTTCCCTTCAGAAACGGAGTTAAATGGCAGGCTCTGTGTCTTCCTACAAGCAAGACGTAGTTTCAGGTAAACGCAGTCACTTTTGAGCTCAAACGAAGCTACATCGTTCACGACGCTCACACGTTTCTCGCTCTTAACAAAAGGCACTGGATGTTAGAGGGCCTGTGGTTTGTAACAGTTTCAGAAGCAGAGTTGAACTAGATATGGTCCCTGTGTGTAGGAAACACAGTTCTTTTGTTCTGAGCACACTCACGTTTCCCGCCTTATTAGAGACTATAGAAAGCAAGAGCTTGCTTCTTGCTCTAAAGCAGAGTGTCTTTCATGGATGAGAACTGTGCTGTGTGTTTCCCTTCAGAAACGGAGTTAAATGGCAGGCTCTGTGTCTTCCTACAAGCAAGACTTCGTTTCAGGTAAACGCAGTCACTTTTGAGCTCAAACGAAGCTACATCTTTCACAAAGGTCACACGTTTCTCGCTCTTAAGTGAAAAGCATTGGATGTTAGAGGGCCTGTGGTTTGCATCAGTTTCAGAAGCAGAGTTGAACTAGATATGGTCCGTGTGTGTAGGAAACACAGTTCTTTTTTTCTGAGCACACTCAAGTTTCCCGCCTTATTAGAGACCCTAGAATGCAAGAGCTTGCTTCTTGCTCTAAAGCAAATCGTCTTTCATGGATGAGAGCTGTGCTGGGTGTTTCCCTTCAGAAACGGAGTTAAATGGCAGGCTCTGTGTCTTCCTACTAGCAAGACTTCGTTTCAGGTAAACGCAGTCACTTTTGAGCTCAAACGAAGCTACATCTTTCACAAAGGTCACACGTTTCTCGCTCTTAAGTGAAAAGCATTGGATGTTAGAGGGCCTGTGGTTTGCATCAGTTTCAGAAGCAGAGTTGAACTAGATATGGTCCGTGTGTGTAGGAAACACAGTTCTTTTTTTCTGAGCACACTCACGTTTCCCGCCTTATTAGAGACTCTTGAAAGCAAGAGCTTGCTTCTTGCTCTAAAGCAGAGTGTCTTTCATGGATGAGAACTGTGTTGTGTGTTTCCCTTCAGAAACGGAGTTAAATGGCATGCTCTGTGTCGTCCTACAAGCAAGACTTCGTTGTTTCAGGTAAACGCACTCACTTTTGAGCTCAAACGAAGCTACATCTTTCACAAAGCTCACACGTTTCTCACTCTTAAGTGAAAAGCATTGGATGTTAGAGGGCCTGTGGTTTGTATCAGTTTCAGAAGCAGAGTTGAACTAGATATGGTCCGTGTGTGTAGGAAACACAGTTCTTTTTTTCTGAGCACACTCATGTTTCCCGCCTTATTAGAGACCCTAGAATGCAAGAGCTTGCTTCTTGCTCTAAAGCAAATCGTCTTTCATGGATGAGAACTGTGCTGGGTGTTTCCCTTCAGAAACGGAGTTAAATGGCAGGCTCTGTGTCCTCCTACAAGCAAGAATTCGTTTCAGATAAACGCAGTCACTTTGGAGCTCAAGGGAAGCTACATAGTTCACGAAGCTCACACGTTTCTCGCTCTTAAGTGAAAAGCATTGGATGTTAGAGGGCCTGTGGTTTGTATCAGTTTCAGAAGAAGAGTTGAACTAGATATGGTCCCTGGGAGTAGGAAACACAGTTCTTTTGTTCTGAGCACACTCACGTTTCCCGCCTTATTAGAGACTCTTGAAAGCAAGAGCTTGTTTTCTTGCTCTAAAGCAGAGTGTGTTTCATGGAACAGAACTGTGGTGTGTGTTTCCCTTCAGAAACGGAGTTAAATGGCAGTCTCTTTGTTGTCCTACAAGCAAGACTTCGTTGTTTCAGGTAAACGCAGTCACTTTTGAGCTCAAACGAAGCTACCTCTTTCACAAAGGTCACACGTTTCTCACTCTTAAGTGAAAAGCATTGGATGTTAGAGGGCCTGTGGTTTGTATCAGTTTCAGAAGCAGAGTTGAACTAGATGTGGTCCGTGTGTGTAGGAAACACAGTTCTTTTTTTCTGAGCACACTCATGTTTCCTGCCTTATTAGAGACCCTAGAATGCAAGAGCTTGCTTCTTGCTCTAAAGCAAATCATCTTTCATGGATGAGAACTGTGCTGGGTGTTTCCCTTCAGAAACGGAGTTAAATGGCAGGCTCTGTGTCGTCCTACAAGCAAGACTTCGTTGTTTCAGGTAAACGCACTCACTTTTGAGCTCAAACGAAGCTACATCTTTCACAAAGCTCACACGTTTCTCACTCATAAGTGAAAAGGATTGGATGTTAGAGGGCCTGTGGTTTGTATCAGTTTCCGAAGCAGAGTTGAACTAGATATGGTCCGTGTGTGTAGGAAACACAGTTCTTTTGTTCTGAGAACACTCACGTTTCCCACCTTATTAGAGACTCTAGAATGCAAGAGCATGCTTCTTGCTCTAAAGCAGAGTGTCTTTCATGGATGAGAACTGTGCTGTGTGTTTCCCTTCAGAAACGGAGTTAAATGGCAGGCTCTGTGTCTTCCTACAAGCAAGACGTAGTTTTAGGTAAACGCAGTCACTTTTGAGCTCAAACGAAGCTACATTGTTCACGACGCTCACACGTTTCTCGCTCTTAAAAAAGGCACTGGATGTTAGAGGGCCTGTGGTTTGTATCAGGTTCAGAAGCAGAGTTGAACTAGATATGGTCCGTGTGTGTAGGAAACACAGTTCTTTTGTTCTGAGCACACTCACGTTTCCCGCCTTATTAGAGACTATAGAAAGCAAGAGCTTGCTTCTTGCTCTAAAGCAGAGTGTCTTTCATGGATGAGAACTGTGCTGTGTGTTTCCCTTCAGTAACGGAGTTAAATGGCAGGCTCTGTGTCTTCCTACAAGCAAGACTTCGTTGTTTCAGGTAAACGCAGTCACTTTTGAGCTCAAACGAAGCTACATCTTTCACAAAGGTCACACGTTTCTCACTCTTAAGTGAAAAGCATTGGATGTTAGAGGGCCTGTGGTTTGTATCAGTTTCAGAAGCAGAGTTGAACTAGATATGGTCCGTGTGTGTAGGAAACACAGTTCTTTTTTTCTGAGCACACTCATGTTTCCCGCCTTATTAGAGACCCTAGAATGCAAGAGCTTGCTTCTTGCTCTAAAGCAAATCGTCTTTCATGGATGAGAACTGTGCTGGGTGTTTCCCTTCAGAAACGGAGTTAAATGGCAGGCTCTGTGTCCTCCTACAAGCAAGAATTCGTTTCAGATAAACGCAGTCACTTTGGAGCTCAAGGGAAGCTACATAGTTCACGAAGCTCACACGTTTCTCGCTCTTAAGTGAAAAGCATTGGATGTTAGAGGGCCTGTGGTTTGTATCAGTTTCAGAAGAAGAGTTGAACTAGATATGGTCCCTGGGTGTAGGAAACACAGTTCTTTTGTTCTGAGCACACTCACGTTTCCCGCCTTATTAGAGACTCTTGAAAGCAAGAGCTTGCTTCTTGCTCTAAAGCAGAGTGTCTTTCATGGATGAGAACTGTGTTGTGTGTTTCCCTTCAGAAACGGAGTTAAATGGCAGGCTCTGTGTCGTCCTACAAGCAAGACTTCGTTGTTTCAGGTAAACGCACTCACTTTTGAGCTCAAACGAAGCTACATCTTTCACAAAGCTCACACGTTTCTCACTCATTAGTGAAAAGGATTGGATGTTAGAGGGCCTGTGGTTTGTATCAGTTTCCCAAGCAGAGTTGAACTAGATATGGTCCGTGTGTGTAGGAAACACAGTTCTTTTGTTCTGAGCACACTCATGTTTCCCACCTTATTAGAGACTCTATAATGCAAGAGCTTGCTTCTTGCTCTAAAGCAGAGTGTCTTTCATGGATGAGAACTGTGCTGTGTGTTTCCCTTCACAAACGGAGTTAAATGGCAGGCTCTGTGTCTTCCTACAAGCAAGACGTAGTTTCAGGTAAACGCAGTCACTTTTGAGCTCAAACGAAGCTACATCGTTCACGACGCTCACACGTTTCTCGCTCTTAACAAAAGGCACTGGATGTTAGAGGGCCTGTGGTTTGTAACAGTTTCAGAAGAAGAGTTGAACTAGATATGGTCCCTGTGTGTATGAAACACAGTTCTTTTGTTCTGAGCACACTCACGTTTCCCGCCTTATTAGAGACTATAGAAAGCAAGGGCTTGCTTCTTGCTCTAAAGCAGAGTGTGTTTCATGGAAGAGAACTGTGCTGTGTGTTTCCCTTCAGTAACGGAGTTAAATGGCAGGCTCTGTGTCGTCCTACAAGCAAGACTTCGTTGTGTCAGGTAAACGCACTCACTTTTGAGCTCAAACGAAGCTACATCTTTCACAAAGCTCACACGTTTCTCACTCATAAGTGAAAAGGATTGGATGTTAGAGGGCCTGTGGTTTGTATCAGTTTCCGAAGCAGAGTTGAACTAGATATGGTCCGTGTGTGTAGGAAACACAGTCCTTTTGTTCTGAGCACACTCACGTTTCCCACCTTATTAGAGACTCTAGAATGCAAGAGCATGCTTCTTGCTCTAAAGCAGAGTGTGTTTCATGGATGAGAACTGTGCTTTGTGTTTCCCTTCAGAAACGGAGTTAAATGGCAGGCTCTGTGTCCTCCTACAAGCAAGAATTCGTTTCAGGTAAATGCAGTCATTTTTGAGCTCAAAGGAAGCTACATTGTTCACGAAGCGCACACGTTTCTCGCTCTTAAGTGAAAAGCATTGGATGTTAGAGGGCGTGTGGTTTGTATCAGTTTCAGAAGCAGAGTTGAACTAGATATGGTCCGTGTGTGTAGGAAACACAGTTCTTTTGTTCTGAGCACACTCAAGTTTCCTGCCTTATTAGAGACCCTAGAATGCAAGAGCTTGCTTCTTGCTCTAAAGCAGACGGTCTTTCATTGACGAGAACTGTGCTGTGTGTTTCCCTTCAGAAACGGAGTTAAATGGCAGGCTCTGTGTCGTCCTACAAGCAAGACTTCGTTGTTTCAGGTAAACGCACTCACTTTTGAGCTCAAACGAAGCTACATCTTTCAAAAAGCTCACACGTTTCTCACTCATAAGTGAAAAGGATTGGATGTTTGAGGGCCTTTGGGTTGTATCAGTTTCCGAAGCAGAGTTGAACTAGATATGGTCCGTGTGTGTAGGAAACACAGTTCTTTTGTTCTGAGAACACTCACGTTTCCCACCTTATTAGAGACTCTTGAAAGCAAGAGCTTGCTTCTTGCTCTAAAGCAGAGTATGTTTCATGGAAGAGAACTGTGGTGTGTGTTTCCCTTCAGAAACGGAGTTAAATGGCAGGCTCTGTGTCTTCCTACAAGCAAGACTTCGTTTCAGGTAAACGCAGTCACTTTTGAGCTCAAACGAAGCTACATCTTTCACAAAGGTCACACGTTTCTCACTCTTAAGTGAAAAGCATTGGATGTTAGAGGGCCTGTGGTTTGTATCAGTTTCAGAAGCAGAGTTGAACTAGATATGGTCCGTGTGTGTAGGAAACACAGTTCTTTTTTTCTGAGCACACTCATTATTCCTGCCTTATTAGGGACCCTAGAATGCAAGAGCTTGCTTCTTGCTCTAAAGCAAATCGTCTTTCATGGATGAGAACTGTGCTGGGTGTTTCCCTTCAGAAACGGAGTTAAATGTCAGGCTCTGTGTCCTCCTACAAGCAAGAATTCGTTTCAGATAAACGCAGTCACTTTGGAGCTCAAGGGAAGCTACATAGTTCACGAAGCTCACAGGTTTCTCGCTCTTAAGTGAAAAGCATTGGATGTTAGAGGGCCTGTGGTTTGTATCAGTTTCAGAAGAAGAGTTGAACTAGATATGGTCCCTGGGTGTAGGAAACACAGTTCTTTTGTTCTGAGCACACTCACGTTTCCCGCCTTATTAGAGACTCTTGAAAGCAAGAGCTTGCTTCTTGCTCTAAAGCAGAGTGTCTTTCATGGATGAGAACTGTGTTGTGTGTTTCCCTTCAGAAACGGAGTTAAATGGCAGGCTCTGTGTCGTCCTACAAGCAAGACTTCGTTGTTTCAGGTAAACGCAGTCACTTTTGAGCTCAAACGAAGCTACATCGTTCACAAAGCTCACACGTTTCTCGCTCTTAACAAAAGGCACTGGATGTTAGAGGGCCTGTGGTTTGTAACAGTTTCAGAAGCAGAGTTGAACTAGATATGGTCACCGTGTGTAGGAAACACAGTTCTTTTGTTCTGAGCACAATCACGTTTCCCGCCTTATTAGAGACTATAGAAAGCAAGAGCTTGCTTCTTGCTCTAAAGCAGAGTGTCTTTCATGGATGAGAACTGTGCTGTGTGTTTCCCTTCAGAAACGGAGTTAAATGGCAGGCTCTGTGTCTTCCTACAAGCAAGACTTCGTTTCAGGTAAACGCAGTCACTTTTGAGCTCAAACGAAGCTACATCTTTCACAAAGGTCACACGTTTCTCGCTCTTAAGTGAAAAGCATTGGATGTTAGAGGGCCTGTGGTTTGCATCAGTTTCAGAAGCAGAGTTGAACTAGATATGGTCCGTGTGTGTAGGAAACACAGTTCTTTTTTTCTGAGCACACTCAAGTTTCCCGCCTTATTAGAGACCCTAGAATGCAAGAGCTTGCCTCTTGCTCTAAAGCAAATCGTCTTTCATGGATGAGAGCTGTGCTGGGTGTTTCCCTTCAGAAACGGAGTTAAATGGCAGGCTCTGTGTCTTCCTACTACCAAGACTTCGTTTCAGGTAAATGCAGTCATTTTTGAGCTCAAAGGAAGCTACATAGTTCACGAAGCGCACACGTTTCTCGCTCTTAAGTGAAAAGCATTGGATGTTAGAGGGCCTGTGGTTTGTATCAGTTTCAGAAGCAGAGTTGAACTAGAAATGGTCCGTGTTTGTAGGAAACACAGTTCTTTTGTTCTGAGCACACTCACGTTTCCCGCCTTATTAGAGACTCTTGAAAGCAAGAGCTTGCTTCTTGCTCTAAAGCAGAGTGTCTTTCATGGATGAGAACTGTGCTGTGTGTTTCCCTTCAGTAACGGAGTTAAATGGCAGGCTCTGTGTCTTCCTACAAGCAAGACTTCGTTTCAGGTAAACGCAGTCACTTTTGAGCTCAAACGAAGCTACATCTTTCACAAAGGTCACACGTTTCTCACTCTTAAGTGAAAAGCATTGGATGTTAGAGGGCCTGTGGTTTGTATCAGTTTCAGAAGCAGAGTTGAACTAGATATGGTCCGTGTGTGTAGGAAACACAGTTCTTTTGTTCTGAGCACACTCATGTTTCCCACCTTATTAGAGACTCTATAATGCAAGAGCTTGCTTCTTGCTCTAAAGCAGAGTGTCTCTCATGGATGAGAACTGTGTTGTGTGTTTCCCTTCAGAAACGGAGTTAAATGGCAGGCTCTGTGTCGTCCTACAAGCAAGACTTCGTTGTTTCAGGTAAACGCACTCACTTTTGAGCTCAAACGAAGCTACATCTTTCACAAAGCTCACACGTTTCTCACTCATTAGTGAAAAGGATTGGATGTTAGAGGGCCTGTGGTTCGTATCAGTTTCCCAAGCAGAGTTGAACTAGATATGATCCGTGTGTGTAGGAAACACAGTTCTTTTGTTCTGAGCACACTCATGTTTCCCACCTTATTAGAGACTCTATAATGCAAGAGCTTGCTTCTTGCTCTATAGCAGAGTGTGTTTCATGGAAGAGAACTGTGCTGTGTGTTTCCCTTCAGAAACGGAGTTAAATGGCAGGCTCTGTGTCTTCCTACAAGCAAGACGTAGTTTCAGGTAAACGCAGTCACTTTTGAGCTCAAATGAAGCTACATCATTCACAATGCTCACACGTTTCTCGCTCTTAAGTGAAAAGCATTGGATGTTAGAGGGCCTGTGGTTTGTATCAGTTTCTGAAGCAGAGTTGAACTAGATATGGTCCGTGTGTGTAGGAAACACAGTTCTTTTTTTCTGAGCACACTCATGTTTCCCGCCTTGTTAGAGACCCTAGAATGCAAGAGCTTGCTACTTGCTCTAAAGCTAATCGTCTTTCATGGATGAGAACTGTGCTGGGTGTTTCCCTTCAGAAACGGAGTTAAATGGCAGGCTCTGTGTCCTCCTACAAGCAAGAATTCGTTTCAGATAAACGCAGTCACTTTGGAGCTCAAGGGAAGCTACATAGTTCACGAAGCTCACACGTTTCTCGCTCTTAAGTGAAAAGCATTGGATGTTAGAGGGCCTGTGGTTTGTATCAGTTTCAGAAGAAGAGTTGAACTAGATATGGTCCCTGGGTGTAGGAAACACAGTTCTTTTGTTCTGAGCACACTCACGTTTCCCGCCTTATTAGAGACTCTTGAAAGCAAGAGCTTGCTTCTTGCTCTAAAGCAGAGTGTCTTTCATGGATGAGAACTGTGTTGTGTGTTTCCCTTCAGAAACGGAGTTAAATGGCAGGCTCTGTGTCGTCCTACAAGCAAGACTTCGTTGTTTCAGGTAAACGCACTCACTTTTGAGCTCAAACGAAGCTACATCTTTCACAAAGCTCACACGTTTCTCACTCATTAGTGAAAAGGATTGGATTTTAGAGGGCCTGTGGTTCGTATAAGTTTCCCAAGCAGAGTTGAACTAGATATGGTCCGTGTGTGTAGGAAACACAGTTCTTTTGTTCTGAGCACACTCATGTCTCCCACCCTATTAGAGACTCTATAATGCAAGAGCTTGCTTCTTGCTCTATAGCAGAGTGTCTTTCATGGATGAGAACTGTGCTGTGTGTTTCCCTTCAGAAACGGAGTTAAATGGCAGGCTCTGTGTCTTCCTACAAGCAAGACGTAGTTTCAGGTAAACGCAGTCACTTTTGAGCTCAAATGAAGCTACATCATTCACAATGCTCACACGTTTCTCGCTCTTAACAAAAGGCACTGGATGTTAGAGGGCCTGTGGTTTGTATCAGTTTCAGAAGAAGAGTTGAACTAGATATGGTCCCTGGGTGTAGGAAACACAGTTCTTTTGTTCTGAGCACACTCACGTTTCCCGCCTTATTAGAGACTCTTGAAAGCAAGAGCTTGCTTCTTGCTCTAAAGCAGAGTGTCTTTCATGGATGAGAACTGTGTTGTGTGTTTCCCTTCAGAAACGGAGTTAAATGGCAGGCTCTGTGTCGTCCTACAAGCAAGACTTCGTTGTTTCAGGTAAACGCACTCACTTTTGAGCTCAAACGAAGCTACATCGCTCACGACGCTCACACGTTTCTCGCTCTTAACAAAAGGCACTGGATGTTAGAGGGCCTGTGGTTTGTTACAGTTTCAGAAGCAGAGTTGAACTAGATATGGTCCCTGTGTGTAGGAAACACAGTTCTTTTGTTCTGAGCACACTCACGTTTCCCGCCTTATTAGAGACTATAGAAAGCAAGAGCTTGCTTCTTGCTCTAAAGCAGAGTGTCTTTCATGGATGAGAACTGTGCTGTGTGTTTCCCTTCAGAAACGGAGTTAAATGGCAGGCTCTGTGTCTTCCTACAAGCAAGACATAGTTTCAGGTAAACGCAGTCACTTTTGAGCTCAAGCGAAGCTACATCTTTCACAAAGGTCACACGTTTCTCGCTCTTAAGTGAAAAGCATTGGATGTTAGAGGGCCTGTGGTTTGCATCAGTTTCAGAAGCAGAGTTGAACTAGATATGGTCCGTGTGTGTAGGAAACACAGTTCTTTTTTTCTGAGCACACTCAAGTTTCCCGCCTTATTAGAGACCCTAGAATGCAAGAGCTTGCTTCTTGCTCTAAAGCAAATCGTCTTTCATGGATGAGAGCTGTGCTGGGTGTTTCCCTTCAGAAACGGAGTTAAATGGCAGGCTCTGTGTCTTCCTACTAGCAAGACTTCGTTTCAGGTAAATGCAGTCATTTTTGAGCTCAAAGGAAGCTACATAGTTCACGAAGCGCACACGTTTCTCGCTCTTAAGTGAAAAGCATTGGATGTTAGAGGGCTGTGGTTTGTATCAGTTTCAGAAGCAGAGTTGAACTAGAAATGGTCCGTGTTTGTAGGAAACACAGTTCTTTTGTTCTGAGCACACTCACGTTTCCCGCCTTATTAGAGACTCTTGAAAGCAAGAGCTTGCTTCTTGCTCTAAAGCAGAGTGTGTTTCATGGAAGAGAACTGTGGTGTGTGTTTCCCTTCAGAAACGGAGTTAAATGGCAGTCTCTTTGTTGTCCTACAAGCAAGACTTCGTTGTTTCAGGTAAACGCAGTCACTTTTGAGCTCAAACGAAGCTACCTCTTTCACAAAGGTCACACGTTTCTCACTCTTAAGTGAAAAGCATTGGATGTTAGAGGACCTGTGGTTTGTATCAGTTTCAGAAGCAGAGTTGAACTAGATATGGTCCGTGTGTGTAGGTAACACAGTTCTTTTTTTCTGAGCACACTCATGTTTCCCGCCTTATTAGATACCCTAGAATGCAAGAGCTTGCTTCTTGCTCTAAAGCAAATCGTCTTTCATGGATGAGAACTGTGCTGGGTGTTTCCCTTCAGAAACGGAGTTAAATGGCAGGCTCTGTGTCGTCCTACAAGCAAGACTTCGTTGTTTCAGGTAAACGCACTCACTTTTGAGCTCAAACGAAGCTACATCTTTCACAAAGCTCACACGTTTCTCACTCATAAGTGAAAAGGATTGGATTTTAGAGGGCCTGTGGTTTGTATCAGTTTCCGAAGCAGAGTTGAACTAGATATGGTCCGTGTGTGTAGGAAACACAGTTCTTTTGTTCTGAGAACACTCACGTTTCCCACCTTATTAGAGACTCTAGAATGCAAGAGCATGCTTCTTGCTCTAAAGCAGAGTGTCTTTCATGGATGAGAACTGTGCTGTGTGTTTCCCTTCAGAAACGGTGTTAAATGGCAGGCTCTGTGTCTTCCTACAAGCAAGACGTAGTTTCAGGTAAACGCAGTCACTTTTGAGCTCAAACGAAGCTACATCGTTCACGACGCTCACACGTTTCTCGCTCTTAAAAAAGGCACTGGATGTTAGAGGGCCTGTGGTTTGTATCAGGTTCAGAAGCAGAGTTGAACTAGATATGGTCCCTGTGTGTAGGAAACACAGTTCTTTTGTTCTGAGCACATTCACGTTTCCCGCCTTATTAGAGACTATAGAAAGCAAGAGCTTGCTTCTTGCTCTAAAGCAGAGTGTCTTTCATGGATGAGAACTGTGCTGTGTGTTTCCCTTCAGTAACGGAGTTAAATGGCAGGCTCTGTGTCTTCCCACAAGCAAGACTTCGTTTCAGGTAAACGCAGTCACTTTTGAGCTCAAACGAAGCTACATCTTTCACAAAGGTCACACGTTTCTCACTCTTAAGTGAAAAGCATTGGATGTTAGAGGGCCTGTGTTTTGTATCAGTTTCAGAAGCAGAGTTGAACTAGATATGGTCCGTGTGTGTAGGAAACACAGTTCTTTTTTTCTGAGCACACTCATGTTTCCCGCCTTATTAGAGACCCTAGAATGCAAGAGCTTGCTTCTTGCTCTAAAGCAAATCGTCTTTCATGGATGAGAACTGTGCTGGGTGTTTCCCTTCAGAAACGGAGTTAAATGGCAGGCTCTGTGTCCTCCTACAAGCAAGAATTCGTTTCAGATAAACGCAGTCACTTTGGAGCTCAAGGGAAGCTACATAGTTCACGAAGCTCACACGTTTCTCGCTCTTAAGTGAAAAGCATTGGATGTTAGAGGGCCTGTGGTTTGTATCAGTTTCAGAAGAAGAGTTGAACTAGATATGGTCCCTGGGTGTAGGAAACACAGTTCTTTTGTTCTGAGCACACTCACGTTTCCCGCCTTATTAGAGACTCTTGAAAGCAAGAGCTTGCTTCTTGCTCTAAAGCAGAGTGTCTTTCATGGATGAGAACTGTGTTGTGTGTTTCCCTTCAGAAACGGAGTTAAATGGCAGGCTCTGTGTCGTCCTACAAGCAAGACTTCGTTGTTTCAGGTAAACGCACTCACTTTTGAGCTCAAAGGAAGCTACATAGTTCACGTAGCGCACACGTTTCTCGCTCTTAAGTGAAAAGCATTGGATGTTAGAGGGCCTGTGGTTTGTATCAGTTTCAGAAGCAGAGTTGAACTAGAAATGGTCCGTGTTTGTAGGAAACACAGTTCTTTTGTTCTGAGCACACTCACGTTTCCCGCCTTATTAGAGACTCTTGAAAGCAAGAGCTTGCTTCTTGCTCTAAAGCAGAGTGTGTTTCATGGAAGAGAACTGTGGTGTGTGTTTCCCTTCAGAAACGGAGTTAAATGGCAGTCTCTTTGTTGTCCTACAAGCAAGACTTCGTTGTTTCAGGTAAACGCAGTCACTTTTGAGCTCAAACGAAGCTACCTCTTTCACAAAGGTCACACGTTTCTCACTCTTAAGTGAAAAGCATTGGATGTTAGAGGGCCTGTGGTTTGTATCAGTTTCAGAAGCAGAGTTGAACTAGATATGGTCCGTGTGTGTAGGAAACACAGTTCTTTTTTTCTGAGCACACTCATGTTTCCCGCCTTATTAGAGACCCTAGAATGCAAGAGCTTGCTTCTTGCTCTAAAGCAAATCGTCTTTCATGGATGAGAACTGTGCTGGGTGTTTCCCTTCAGAAACGGAGTTAAATGGCAGGCTCTGTGTCGTCCTACAAGCAAGACTTCGTTGTTTCAGGTAAACGCACTCACTTTTGAGCTCAAACGAAGCTACATCTTTCACAAAGCTCACACGTTTCTCACTCATAAGTGAAAAGGATTGGATTTTAGAGGGCCTGTGGTTTGTATCAGTTTCCGAAGCAGAGTTGAACTAGATATGGTCCGTGTGTGTAGGAAACACAGTTCTTTTGTTCTGAGAACACTCACGTTTCCCACCTTATTAGAGACCCTAGAATGCAAGAGCATGCTTCTTGCTCTAAAGCAGAGTGTCTTTCATGGATGAGAACTGTGCTGTGTGTTTCCCTTCAGAAACGGAGTTAAATGGCAGGCTCTGTGTCTTCCTACAAGCAAGACGTAGTTTCAGGTAAACGCAGTCACTTTTGAGCTCAAACGAAGCTACATCGTTCACGACGCTCACACGTTTCTCGCTCTTAAAAAAGGCACTGGATGTTAGAGGGCCTGTGGTTTGTATCAGGTTCAGAAGCAGAGTTGAACTAGATATGGTCCCTGTGTGTAGGAAACACAGTTCTTTTGTTCTGAGCACACTCACGTTTCCCGCCTTATTAGAGACTATAGAAAGCAAGAGCTTGCTTCTTGCTCTAAAGCAGAGTGTCTTTCATGGATGAGAACTGTGCTGTGTGTTTCCCTTCAGTAACGGAGTTAAATGGCAGGCTCTGTGTCTTCCCACAAGCAAGACTTCGTTTCAGGTAAACGCAGTCACTTTTGAGCTCAAACGAAGCTACATCTTTCACAAAAGTCACATGTTTCTCACTCTTAAGTGAAAAGCATTGGATGTTAGAGGGCCTGTGGTTTGTATCAGTTTCAGAAGCAGAGTTGAACTAGATATGGTCCGTGTGTGTAGGAAACACAGTTCTTTTTTTCTGAGCACACTCATGTTTCCCGCCTTATTAGAGACCCTAGAATGCAAGAGCTTGCTTCTTGCTCTAAAGCAAATCGTCTTTCATGGATGAGAACTGTGCTGGGTGTTTCCCTTCAGAAACGGAGTTAAATGGCAGGCTCTGTGTCCTCCTACAAGCAAGAATTCGTTTCAGATAAACGCAGTCACTTTGGAGCTCAAGGGAAGCTACATAGTTCACGAAGCTCACACGTTTCTCGCTCTTAAGTGAAAAGCATTGGATGTTAGAGGGCCTGTGGTTTGTATCAGTTTCAGAAGAAGAGTTGAACTAGATATGGTCCCTGGGTGTAGGAAACACAGTTCTTTTGTTCTGAGCACACTCACGTTTCCCGCCTTATTAGAGACTCTTGAAAGCAAGAGCTTGCTTCTTGCTCTAAAGCAGAGTGTCTTTCATGGATGAGAACTGTGTTGTGTGTTTCCCTTCAGAAACGGAGTTAAATGGCAGGCTCTGTGTCGTCCTACAAGCAAGACTTCGTTGTTTCAGGTAAACGCACTCACTTTTGAGCTCAAACGAAGCTACATCTTTCACAAAGCTCACACGTTTCTCACTCATTAGTGAAAAAGATTGGATGTTAGAGGGCCTGTGGTACGTATCAGTTTCCCAAGCAGAGTTGAACTAGATATGGTCCGTGTGTGTAGGAAACACAGTTCTTTTGTTCTGAGCACACTCATGTTTCCCACCTTATTAGAGACTATATAATGCAAGAGCTTGCTTCTTGCTCTAAAGCAAATCGTCTTTCATGGATGAGAACTGTGCTGTGTGTTTCCCTTCAGAAACGGAGTTAAATGGTAGGCTCTGTGTCTTCCTACAAGCAAGACGTAGTTTCAGGTAAACGCAGTCACTTTTGAGCTCAAACGAAGCTACATCGCTCACGACGCTCACACGTTTCTCGCTCTTAACAAAAGGCACTGGATGTTAGAGGGCCTGTGGTTTGTAACAGTTTCAGAAGCAGAGTTGAACTAGATATGGTCCCTGTGTGTAGGAAACACAGTTCTTTTGTTCTGAGCACACTCACGTTTCCCGCCTTATTAGAGACTATAGAAAGCAAGAGCTTGCTTCTTGCTCTAAAGCAGAGTGTCTTTCATGGATGAGAACTGTGCTGTGTGTTTCCCTTCAGAAACGGAGTTAAATGGCAGGCTCTGTGTCTTCCTACAAGCAAGACTTCGTTTCAGGTAAACGCAGTCACTTTTGAGCTCAAACGAAGCTACATCTTTCACAAAGGTCACACGTTTCTCGCTCTTAAGTGAAAAGCATTGGATGTTAGAGGGCCTGTGGTTTGCATCAGTTTCAGAAGCAGAGTTGAACTAGATATGGTCCGTGTGTGTAGGAAACACAGTTCTTTTTTTCTGAGCACACTCAAGTTTCCCGCCTTATTAGAGACCCTAGAATGCAAGAGCTTGCTTCTTGCTCTAAAGCAAATCGTCTTTCATGGATGAGAGCTGTGCTGGGTGTTTCCCTTCAGAAACGGAGTTAAATGGCAGGCTCTGTGTCTTCCTACTAGCAAGACTTCGTTTCAGGTAAATGCAGTCATTTTTGAGCTCAAAGGAAGCTACATAGTTCACGAAGCGCACACGTTTCTCGCTCTTAAGTGAAAAGCATTGGATGTTAGAGGGCCTGTGGTTTGTATCAGTTTCAGAAGCAGAGTTGAACTAGAAATGGTCCGTGTTTGTAGGAAACACAGTTCTTTTGTTCTGAGCACACTCACGTTTCCCGCCTTATTAGAGACTCTTGAAAGCAAGAGCTTGCTTCTTGCTCTAAAGCAGAGTGTGTTTCATGGAAGAGAACTGTGGTGTGTGTTTCCCTTCAGAAACGGAGTTAAATGGCAGTCTCTTTGTTGTCCTACAAGCAAGACTTCGTTGTTTCAGGTAAACGCAGTCACTTTTGAGCTCAAACGAAGCTACCTCTTTCACAAAGGTCACACGTTTCTCACTCTTAAGTGAAAAGCATTGGATGTTAGAGGGCCTGTGGTTTGTATCTGTTTCAGAAGCAGATTTGAACTAGATATGGTCCGTGTGTGTAGGAAACACAGTTCTTTTTTTCTGAGCACACTCATGTTTCCCTCCTTATTAGAGACCCTAGAATGCAAGAGCTTGCTTCTTGCTCTAAAGCAAATCGTCTTTCATGGATGAGAACTGTGCTGGGTGTTTCCCTTCAGAAACGGAGTTAAATGGCAGGCTCTGTGTCGTCCTACAAGCAAGACTTCGTTGTTTCAGGTAAACGCACTCACTTTTGAGCTCAAACGAAGCTACATCTTTCACAAAGCTCACACGTTTCTCACTCATAAGTGAAAAGGATTGGATGTTAGAGGGCCTGTGGTTTGTATCAGTTTCCGAAGCAGAGTTGAACTAGATATGGTCCGTGTGTGTAGGAAACACAGTTCTTTTGTTCTGAGAACACTCACGTTTCCCACCTTATTAGAGACTCTAGAATGCAAGAGCATGCTTCTTGCTCTAAAGCAGAGTGTCTTTCATGGATGAGAACTGTGCTGTGTGTTTCCCTTCAGAAACGGAGTTAAATGGCAGGCTCTGTGTCTTCCTACAAGCAAGACGTAGTTTCAGGTAAACGCAGTCACTTTTGAGCTCAAACGAAGCTACATCGTTCACGACGCTCACACGTTTCTTGCTCTTAAAAAAGGCACTGGATGTTAGAGGGCCTGTGGTTTGTATCAGGTTCAGAAGCAGAGTTGAACTAGATATGGTCCCTGTGTGTAGGAAACACAGTTCTTTTGTTCTGAGCACACTCACGTTTCCCGCCTTATTAGAGACTATAGAAAGCAAGAGCTTGCTTCTTGCTCTAAAGCAGAGTGTCTTTCATGGATGAGAACTGTGCTGTGTGTTTCCCTTCAGTAACGGAGTTAAATGGCAGGCTCTGTGTCTTCCTACAAGCAAGACTTCGTTGTTTCAGGTAAACGCAGTCACTTTTGAGCTCAAACGAAGCTACATCTTTCACAAAGGTCACACGTTTCTCACTCTTAAGTGAAAAGCATTGGATGTTAGAGGGCCTGTGGTTTGTATCAGTTTCAGAAGCAGAGTTGAACTAGATATGGTCCGTGTGTGTAGGAAACACAGTTCTTTTTTTCTGAGCACACTCATGTTTCCCGCCTTATTAGAGACCCTAGAATGCAAGAGCTTGCTTCTTGCTCTAAAGCAAATCGTCTTTCATGGATGAGAACTGTGCTGGGTGTTTCCCTTCAGAAACGGAGTTAAATGGCAGGCTCTGTGTCCTCCTACAAGCAAGAATTCGTTTCAGATAAACGCAGTCACTTTGGAGCTCAAGGGAAGCTACATAGTTCACGAAGCTCACACGTTTCTCGCTCTTAAGTGAAAAGCATTGGATGTTAGAGGGCCTGTGGTTTGTATCAGTTTCAGAAGAAGAGTTGAACTAGATATGGTCCCTGGGTGTAGGAAACACAGTTCTTTTGTTCTGAGCACACTCACGTTTCCCGCCTTATTAGAGACTCTTGAAAGCAAGAGCTTGCTTCTTGCTCTAAAGCAGAGTGTCTTTCATGGATGAGAACTGTGTTGTGTGTTTCCCTTCAGAAACGGAGTTAAATGGCAGGCTCTGTGTCGTCCTACAAGCAAGACTTCGTTGTTTCAGGTAAACGCACTCACTTTTGAGCTCAAAGGAAGCTACATAGTTCACGAAGCGCACACGTTTCTCGCTCTTAAGTGAAAAGCATTGGATGTTAGAGGGCCTGTGGTTTGTATCAGTTTCAGAAGCAGAGTTGAACTAGAAATGGTCCGTGTTTGTAGGAAATACAGTTCTTTTGTTCTGAGCACACTCACGTTTCCCGCCTTATTAGAGACTCTTGAAAGCAAGAGCTTGCTTCTTGCTCTAAAGCAGAGTGTGTTTCATGGAAGAGAACTGTGGTGTGTGTTTCCCTTCAGAAACGGAGTTAAATGGCAGTCTCTTTGTTGTCCTACAAGCAAGACTTCGTTGTTTCAGGTAAACGCAGTCACTTTTGAGCTCAAACGAAGCTACCTCTTTCACAAAGGTCACACGTTTCTCACTCTTAAGTGAAAAGCATTGGATGTTAGAGGGCCTGTGGTTTGTATCAGTTTCAGAAGCAGAGTTGAACTAGATATGGTCCGTGTGTGTAGGAAACACAGTTCTTTTTTTCTGAGCACACTCATGTTTCCCGCCTTATTAGAGACCCTAGAATGCAAGAGCTTGCTTCTTGCTCTAAAGCAAATCGTCTTTCATGGATGAGAACTGTGCTGGGTGTTTCCCTTCAGAAACGGAGTTAAATGGCAGGCTCTGTGTCGTCCTACAAGCAAGACTTTGTTGTTTCAGGTAAACGCACTCATTTTTGAGCTCAAACGAAGCTACATCTTTCACAAAGCTCACACGTTTCTCACTCATAAGTGAAAAGGATTGGATTTTAGAGGGCCTGTGGTTTGTATCAGTTTCCGAAGCAGAGTTGAACTAGATATGGTCCGTGTGTGTAGGAAACACAGTTCTTTTGTTCTGAGAACACTCACGTTTCCCACCTTATTAGAGACTCTAGAATGCAAGAGCATGCTTCTTGCTCTAAAGCAGAGTGTCTTTCATGGATGAGAACTGTGCTGTGTGTTTCCCTTCAGAAACGGAGTTAAATGTCAGGCTCTGTGTCTTCCTACAAGCAAGACGTAGTTTCAGGTAAACGCAGTCACTTTTGAGCTCAAACGAAGCTACATCGTTCACGACGCTCACACGTTTCTCGCTCTTAAAAAAGGCACTGGATGTTAGAGGGCCTGTGGTTTGTATCAGGTTCAGAAGCAGAGTTGAACTAGATATGGTCCCTGTGTGTAGGAAACACAGTTCTTTTGTTCTGAGCACACTCACGTTTCCCGCCTTATTAGAGACTATAGAAAGCAAGAGCTTGCTTCTTGCTCTAAAGCAGAGTGTCTTTCATGGATGAGAACTGTGCTGTGTGTTTCCCTTCAGTAACGGAGTTAAATGGCAGGCTCTGTGTCTTCCCACAAGCAAGACTTCGTTTCAGGTAAACGCAGTCACTTTTGAGCTCAAACAAAGCTACATCTTTCACAAAGGTCACACGTTTCTCACTCTTAAGTGAAAAGCATTGGATGTTAGAGGGCCTGTGGTTTGTATCAGTTTCAGAAGCAGAGTTGAACTAGATATGGTCCGTGTGTGTAGGAAACACAGTTCTTTTTTTCTGAGCACACTCATGTTTCCCGCCTTATTAGAGACCCTAGAATGCAAGAGCTTGCTTCTTGCTCTAAAGCAAATCGTCTTTCATGGATGAGAACTGTGCTGGGTGTTTCCCTTCAGAAACGGAGTTAAATGGCAGGCTCTGTGTCCTCCTACAAGCAAGAATTCGTTTCAGATAAACGCAGTCACTTTGGAGCTCAAGGGAAGCTACATAGTTCACGAAGCTCACACGTTTCTCGCTCTTAAGTGAAAAGCATTGGATGTTAGAGGGCCTGTGGTTTGTATCAGTTTCAGAAGAAGAGTTGAACTAGATATGGTCCCTGGGTGTAGGAAACACAGTTCTTTTGTTCTGAGCACACTCACGTTTCCCGCCTTATTAGAGACTCTTGAAAGCAAGAGCTTGCTTCTTGCTCTAAAGCAGAGTGTCTTTCATGGATGAGAACTGTGTTGTGTGTTTCCCTTCAGAAACGGAGTTAAATGGCAGGCTCTGTGTCGTCCTACAAGCAAGACTTCGTTGTTTCAGGTAAACGCACTCACTTTTGAGCTCAAACGAAGCTACATCTTTCACAAAGCTCACACGTTTCTCACTCATTAGTGAAAAAGATTGGATGTTAGAGGGCCTGTGGTACGTATCAGTTTCCCAAGCAGAGTTGAACTAGATATGGTCCGTGTGTGTAGGAAACACAGTTCTTTTGTTCTGAGCACACTCATGTTTCCCACCTTATTAGAGACTATATAATGCAAGAGCTTGCTTCTTGCTCTAAAGCAAATCGTCTTTCATGGATGAGAACTGTGCTGTGTGTTTCCCTTCAGAAACGGAGTTAAATGGTAGGCTCTGTGTCTTCCTACAAGCAAGACGTAGTTTCAGGTAAACGCAGTCACTTTTGAGCTCAAACGAAGCTACATCGCTCACGACGCTCACACGTTTCTCGCTCTTAACAAAAGGCACTGGATGTTAGAGGGCCTGTGGTTTGTAACAGTTTCAGAAGCAGAGTTGAACTAGATATGGTCCCTGTGTGTAGGAAACACAGTTCTTTTGTTCTGAGCACACTCACGTTTCCCGCCTTATTAGAGACTATAGAAAGCAAGAGCTTGCTTCTTGCTCTAAAGCAGAGTGTCTTTCATGGATGAGAACTGTGCTGTGTGTTTCCCTTCAGAAACGGAGTTAAATGGCAGGCTCTGTGTCTTCCTACAAGCAAGACTTCGTTTCAGGTAAACGCAGTCACTTTTGAGCTCAAACGAAGCTACATCTTTCACAAAGGTCACACGTTTCTCGCTCTTAAGTGAAAAGCATTGGATGTTAGAGGGCCTGTGGTTTGCATCAGTTTCAGAAGCAGAGTTGAACTAGATATGGTCCGTGTGTGTAGGAAACACAGTTCTTTTTTTCTGAGCACACTCAAGTTTCCCGCCTTATTAGAGACCCTAGAATGCAAGAGCTTGCTTCTTGCTCTAAAGCAAATCGTCTTTCATGGATGAGAGCTGTGCTGGGTGTTTCCCTTCAGAAACGGAGTTAAATGGCAGGCTCTGTGTCTTCCTACTAGCAAGACTTCGTTTCAGGTAAATGCAGTCATTTTTGAGCTCAAAGGAAGCTACATAGTTCACGAAGCGCACACGTTTCTCGCTCTTAAGTGAAAAGCATTGGATGTTAGAGGGCCTGTGGTTTGTATCAGTTTCAGAAGCAGAGTTGAACTAGAAATGGTCCGTGTTTGTAGGAAACACAGTTCTTTTGTTCTGAGCACACTCACGTTTCCCGCCTTATTAGAGACTCTTGAAAGCAAGAGCTTGCTTCTTGCTCTAAAGCAGAGTGTGTTTCATGGAAGAGAAGTGTGGTGTGTGTTTCCCTTCAGAAACGGAGTTAAATGGCAGTCTCTTTGTTGTCCTACAAGCAAGACTTCGTTGTTTCAGGTAAACGCAGTCACTTTTGAGCTCAAACGAAGCTACCTCTTTCACAAAGGTCACACGTTTCTCACTCTTAAGTGAAAAGCATTGGATGTTAGAGGGCCTGTGGTTTGTATCAGTTTCAGAAGCAGAGTTGAACTAGATATGGTCCGTGTGTGTAGGAAACACAGTTCTTTTTTTCTGAGCACACTCATGTTTCCCGCCTTATTAGAGACCCTAGAATGCAAGAGCTTGCTTCTTGCTCTAAAGCAAATCGTCTTTCATGGATGAGAACTGTGCTGGGTGTTTCCCTTCAGAAACGGAGTTAAATGGCAGGCTCTGTGTCGTCCTACAAGCAAGACTTCGTTATTTCAGGTAAACGCACTCACTTTTGAGCTCAAACGAAGCTACATCTTTCACAAAGCTCACACGTTTCTCACTCATAAGTGAAAAGGATTGGATGTTAGAGGGCCTGTGGTTTGTATCAGTTTCCGAAGCAGAGTTGAACTAGATATGGTCCGTGTGTGTAGGAAACACAGTTCTTTTGTTCTGAGAACACTCACGTTTCCCACCTTATTAGAGACTCTAGAATGCAAGAGCATGCTTCTTGCTCTAAAGCAGAGTGTCTTTCATGGATGAGAACTGTGCTGTGTGTTTCCCTTCAGAAACGGAGTTAAATGGTAGGCTCTGTGTCTTCCTACAAGCAAGACGTAGTTTCAGGTAAACGTAGTCACTTTTGAGCTCAAACGAAGCTACATCGCTCACGACGCTCACACGTTTCTCGCTCTTAACAAAAGGCACTGGATGTTAGAGGGCCTGTGGTTTGTAACAGTTTCAGAAGCAGAGTTGAACTAGATATGGTCCCTGTGTGTAGGAAACACAGTTCTTTTGTTCTGAGCACACTCACGTTTCCCGCCTTATTAGAGACTATAGAAAGCAAGAGCTTGCTTCTTGCTCTAAAGCAGAGTGTCTTTCATGGATGAGAACTGTGCTGTGTGTTTCCCTTCAGAAACGGAGTTAAATGGCAGGCTCTGTGTCTTCCTACAAGCAAGACTTCGTTTCAGGTAAACGCAGTCACTTTTGAGCTCAAACGAAGCTACATCTTTCACAAAGGTCACACGTTTCTCGCTCTTAAGTGAAAAGCATTGGATGTTAGAGGGCCTGTGGTTTGCATCAGTTTCAGAAGCAGAGTTGAACTAGATATGGTCCGTGTGTGTAGGAAACACAGTTCTTTTTTTCTGAGCACACTCAAGTTTCCCGCCTTATTAGAGACCCTAGAATGCAAGAGCTTGCTTCTTGCTCTAAAGCAAATCGTCTTTCATGGATGAGAGCTGTGCTGGGTGTTTCCCTTCAGAAACGGAGTTAAATGGCAGGCTCTGTGTCTTCCTACTAGCAAGACTTCGTTTCAGGTAAATGCAGTCATTTTTGAGCTCAAAGGAAGCTACATAGTTCACGAAGCGCACACGTTTCTCGCTCTTAAGTGAAAAGCATTGGATGTTAGAGGGCCTGTGGTTTGTATCAGTTTCAGAAGAAGAGTTGAACTAGATATGGTCCCTGGGTGTAGGAAACACAGTTCTTTTGTTCTGAGCACACTCACGTTTCCCGCCTTATTAGAGACTCTTGAAAGCAAGAGCTTGCTTCTTGCTCTAAAGCAGAGTGTCTTTCATGGATGAGAACTGTGTTGTGTGTTTCCCTTCAGAAACGGAGTTAAATGGCAGGCTCTGTGTCGTCCTACAAGCAAGACTTCGTTGTTTCAGGTAAACGCACTCACTTTTGAGCTCAAAGGAAGCTACATAGTTCACGTAGCGCACACGTTTCTCGCTCTTAAGTGAAAAGCATTGGATGTTAGAGGGCCTGTGGTTTGTATCAGTTTCAGAAGCAGAGTTGAACTAGAAATGGTCCGTGTTTGTAGGAAACACAGTTCTTTTGTTCTGAGCACACTCACGTTTCCCGCCTTATTAGAGACTCTTGAAAGCAAGAGCTTGCTTCTTGCTCTAAAGCAGAGTGTGTTTCATGGAAGAGAACTGTGGTGTGTGTTTCCCTTCAGAAACGGAGTTAAATGGCAGTCTCTTTGTTGTCCTACAAGCAAGACTTCGTTGTTTCAGGTAAACGCAGTCACTTTTGAGCTCAAACGAAGCTACCTCTTTCACAAAGGTCACACGTTTCTCACTCTTAAGTGAAAAGCATTGGATGTTAGAGGGCCTGTGGTTTGTATCAGTTTCAGAAGCAGAGTTGAACTAGATATGGTCCGTGTGTGTAGGAAACACAGTTCTTTTTTTCTGAGCACACTCATGTTTCCCGCCTTATTAGAGACCCTAGAATGCAAGAGCTTGCTTCTTGCTCTAAAGCAAATCGTCTTTCATGGATGAGAACTGTGCTGGGTGTTTCCCTTCAGAAACGGAGTTAAATGGCAGGCTCTGTGTCGTCCTACAAGCAAGACTTCGTTGTTTCAGGTAAACGCACTCACTTTTGAGCTCAAACGAAGCTACATCTTTCACAAAGCTCACACGTTTCTCACTCATAAGTGAAAAGGATTGGATTTTAGAGGGCCTGTGGTTTGTATCAGTTTCCGAAGCAGAGTTGAACTAGATATGGTCCGTGTGTGTAGGAAACACAGTTCTTTTGTTCTGAGAACACTCACGTTTCCCACCTTATTAGAGACCCTAGAATGCAAGAGCATGCTTCTTGCTCTAAAGCAGAGTGTCTTTCATGGATGAGAACTGTGCTGTGTGTTTCCCTTCAGAAACGGAGTTAAATGGCAGGCTCTGTGTCTTCCTACAAGCAAGACGTAGTTTCAGGTAAACGCAGTCACTTTTGAGCTCAAACGAAGCTACATCGTTCACGACGCTCACACGTTTCTCGCTCTTAAAAAAGGCACTGGATGTTAGAGGGCCTGTGGTTTGTATCAGGTTCAGAAGCAGAGTTGAACTAGATATGGTCCCTGTGTGTAGGAAACACAGTTCTTTTGTTCTGAGCACACTCACGTTTCCCGCCTTATTAGAGACTATAGAAAGCAAGAGCTTGCTTCTTGCTCTAAAGCAGAGTGTCTTTCATGGATGAGAACTGTGCTGTGTGTTTCCCTTCAGTAACGGAGTTAAATGGCAGGCTCTGTGTCTTCCCACAAGCAAGACTTCGTTTCAGGTAAACGCAGTCACTTTTGAGCTCAAACGAAGCTACATCTTTCACAAAAGTCACATGTTTCTCACTCTTAAGTGAAAAGCATTGGATGTTAGAGGGCCTGTGGTTTGTATCAGTTTCAGAAGCAGAGTTGAACTAGATATGGTCCGTGTGTGTAGGAAACACAGTTCTTTTTTTCTGAGCACACTCATGTTTCCCGCCTTATTAGAGACCCTAGAATGCAAGAGCTTGCTTCTTGCTCTAAAGCAAATCGTCTTTCATGGATGAGAACTGTGCTGGGTGTTTCCCTTCAGAAACGGAGTTAAATGGCAGGCTCTGTGTCCTCCTACAAGCAAGAATTCGTTTCAGATAAACGCAGTCACTTTGGAGCTCAAGGGAAGCTACATAGTTCACGAAGCTCACACGTTTCTCGCTCTTAAGTGAAAAGCATTGGATGTTAGAGGGCCTGTGGTTTGTATCAGTTTCAGAAGAAGAGTTGAACTAGATATGGTCCCTGGGTGTAGGAAACACAGTTCTTTTGTTCTGAGCACACTCACGTTTCCCGCCTTATTAGAGACTCTTGAAAGCAAGAGCTTGCTTCTTGCTCTAAAGCAGAGTGTCTTTCATGGATGAGAACTGTGTTGTGTGTTTCCCTTCAGAAACGGAGTTAAATGGCAGGCTCTGTGTCGTCCTACAAGCAAGACTTCGTTGTTTCAGGTAAACGCACTCACTTTTGAGCTCAAACGAAGCTACATCTTTCACAAAGCTCACACGTTTCTCACTCATTAGTGAAAAAGATTGGATGTTAGAGGGCCTGTGGTACGTATCAGTTTCCCAAGCAGAGTTGAACTAGATATGGTCCGTGTGTGTAGGAAACACAGTTCTTTTGTTCTGAGCACACTCATGTTTCCCACCTTATTAGAGACTATATAATGCAAGAGCTTGCTTCTTGCTCTAAAGCAAATCGTCTTTCATGGATGAGAACTGTGCTGTGTGTTTCCCTTCAGAAACGGAGTTAAATGGTAGGCTCTGTGTCTTCCTACAAGCAAGACGTAGTTTCAGGTAAACGCAGTCACTTTTGAGCTCAAACGAAGCTACATCGCTCACGACGCTCACACGTTTCTCGCTCTTAACAAAAGGCACTGGATGTTAGAGGGCCTGTGGTTTGTAACAGTTTCAGAAGCAGAGTTGAACTAGATATGGTCCCTGTGTGTAGGAAACACAGTTCTTTTGTTCTGAGCACACTCACGTTTCCCGCCTTATTAGAGACTATAGAAAGCAAGAGCTTGCTTCTTGCTCTAAAGCAGAGTGTCTTTCATGGATGAGAACTGTGCTGTGTGTTTCCCTTCAGAAACGGAGTTAAATGGCAGGCTCTGTGTCTTCCTACAAGCAAGACTTCGTTTCAGGTAAACGCAGTCACTTTTGAGCTCAAACGAAGCTACATCTTTCACAAAGGTCACACGTTTCTCGCTCTTAAGTGAAAAGCATTGGATGTTAGAGGGCCTGTGGTTTGCATCAGTTTCAGAAGCAGAGTTGAACTAGATATGGTCCGTGTGTGTAGGAAACACAGTTCTTTTTTTCTGAGCACACTCAAGTTTCCCGCCTTATTAGAGACCCTAGAATGCAAGAGCTTGCTTCTTGCTCTAAAGCAAATCGTCTTTCATGGATGAGAGCTGTGCTGGGTGTTTCCCTTCAGAAACGGAGTTAAATGGCAGGCTCTGTGTCTTCCTACTAGCAAGACTTCGTTTCAGGTAAATGCAGTCATTTTTGAGCTCAAAGGAAGCTACATAGTTCACGAAGCGCACACGTTTCTCGCTCTTAAGTGAAAAGCATTGGATGTTAGAGGGCCTGTGGTTTGTATCAGTTTCAGAAGCAGAGTTGAACTAGAAATGGTCCGTGTTTGTAGGAAACACAGTTCTTTTGTTCTGAGCACACTCACGTTTCCCGCCTTATTAGAGACTCTTGAAAGCAAGAGCTTGCTTCTTGCTCTAAAGCAGAGTGTGTTTCATGGAAGAGAACTGTGGTGTGTGTTTCCCTTCAGAAACGGAGTTAAATGGCAGTCTCTTTGTTGTCCTACAAGCAAGACTTCGTTGTTTCAGGTAAACGCAGTCACTTTTGAGCTCAAACGAAGCTACCTCTTTCACAAAGGTCACACGTTTCTCACTCTTAAGTGAAAAGCATTGGATGTTAGAGGGCCTGTGGTTTGTATCTGTTTCAGAAGCAGATTTGAACTAGATATGGTCCGTGTGTGTAGGAAACACAGTTCTTTTTTTCTGAGCACACTCATGTTTCCCTCCTTATTAGAGACCCTAGAATGCAAGAGCTTGCTTCTTGCTCTAAAGCAAATCGTCTTTCATGGATGAGAACTGTGCTGGGTGTTTCCCTTCAGAAACGGAGTTAAATGGCAGGCTCTGTGTCGTCCTACAAGCAAGACTTCGTTGTTTCAGGTAAACGCACTCACTTTTGAGCTCAAACGAAGCTACATCTTTCACAAAGCTCACACGTTTCTCACTCATAAGTGAAAAGGATTGGATGTTAGAGGGCCTGTGGTTTGTATCAGTTTCCGAAGCAGAGTTGAACTAGATATGGTCCGTGTGTGTAGGAAACACAGTTCTTTTGTTCTGAGAACACTCACGTTTCCCACCTTATTAGAGACTCTAGAATGCAAGAGCATGCTTCTTGCTCTAAAGCAGAGTGTCTTTCATGGATGAGAACTGTGCTGTGTGTTTCCCTTCAGAAACGGAGTTAAATGGCAGGCTCTGTGTCTTCCTACAAGCAAGACGTAGTTTCAGGTAAACGCAGTCACTTTTGAGCTCAAACGAAGCTACATCGTTCACGACGCTCACACGTTTCTTGCTCTTAAAAAAGGCACTGGATGTTAGAGGGCCTGTGGTTTGTATCAGGTTCAGAAGCAGAGTTGAACTAGATATGGTCCCTGTGTGTAGGAAACACAGTTCTTTTGTTCTGAGCACACTCACGTTTCCCGCCTTATTAGAGACTATAGAAAGCAAGAGCTTGCTTCTTGCTCTAAAGCAGAGTGTCTTTCATGGATGAGAACTGTGCTGTGTGTTTCCCTTCAGTAACGGAGTTAAATGGCAGGCTCTGTGTCTTCCTACAAGCAAGACTTCGTTGTTTCAGGTAAACGCAGTCACTTTTGAGCTCAAACGAAGCTACATCTTTCACAAAGGTCACACGTTTCTCACTCTTAAGTGAAAAGCATTGGATGTTAGAGGGCCTGTGGTTTGTATCAGTTTCAGAAGCAGAGTTGAACTAGATATGGTCCGTGTGTGTAGGAAACACAGTTCTTTTTTTCTGAGCACACTCATGTTTCCCGCCTTATTAGAGACCCTAGAATGCAAGAGCTTGCTTCTTGCTCTAAAGCAAATCGTCTTTCATGGATGAGAACTGTGCTGGGTGTTTCCCTTCAGAAACGGAGTTAAATGGCAGGCTCTGTGTCCTCCTACAAGCAAGAATTCGTTTCAGATAAACGCAGTCACTTTGGAGCTCAAGGGAAGCTACATAGTTCACGAAGCTCACACGTTTCTCGCTCTTAAGTGAAAAGCATTGGATGTTAGAGGGCCTGTGGTTTGTATCAGTTTCAGAAGAAGAGTTGAACTAGATATGGTCCCTGGGTGTAGGAAACACAGTTCTTTTGTTCTGAGCACACTCACGTTTCCCGCCTTATTAGAGACTCTTGAAAGCAAGAGCTTGCTTCTTGCTCTAAAGCAGAGTGTCTTTCATGGATGAGAACTGTGTTGTGTGTTTCCCTTCAGAAACGGAGTTAAATGGCAGGCTCTGTGTCGTCCTACAAGCAAGACTTCGTTGTTTCAGGTAAACGCACTCACTTTTGAGCTCAAAGGAAGCTACATAGTTCACGAAGCGCACACGTTTCTCGCTCTTAAGTGAAAAGCATTGGATGTTAGAGGGCCTGTGGTTTGTATCAGTTTCAGAAGCAGAGTTGAACTAGAAATGGTCCGTGTTTGTAGGAAATACAGTTCTTTTGTTCTGAGCACACTCACGTTTCCCGCCTTATTAGAGACTCTTGAAAGCAAGAGCTTGCTTCTTGCTCTAAAGCAGAGTGTGTTTCATGGAAGAGAACTGTGGTGTGTGTTTCCCTTCAGAAACGGAGTTAAATGGCAGTCTCTTTGTTGTCCTACAAGCAAGACTTCGTTGTTTCAGGTAAACGCAGTCACTTTTGAGCTCAAACGAAGCTACCTCTTTCACAAAGGTCACACGTTTCTCACTCTTAAGTGAAAAGCATTGGATGTTAGAGGGCCTGTGGTTTGTATCAGTTTCAGAAGCAGAGTTGAACTAGATATGGTCCGTGTGTGTAGGAAACACAGTTCTTTTTTTCTGAGCACACTCATGTTTCCCGCCTTATTAGAGACCCTAGAATGCAAGAGCTTGCTTCTTGCTCTAAAGCAAATCGTCTTTCATGGATGAGAACTGTGCTGGGTGTTTCCCTTCAGAAACGGAGTTAAATGGCAGGCTCTGTGTCGTCCTACAAGCAAGACTTTGTTGTTTCAGGTAAACGCACTCATTTTTGAGCTCAAACGAAGCTACATCTTTCACAAAGCTCACACGTTTCTCACTCATAAGTGAAAAGGATTGGATTTTAGAGGGCCTGTGGTTTGTATCAGTTTCCGAAGCAGAGTTGAACTAGATATGGTCCGTGTGTGTAGGAAACACAGTTCTTTTGTTCTGAGAACACTCACGTTTCCCACCTTATTAGAGACTCTAGAATGCAAGAGCATGCTTCTTGCTCTAAAGCAGAGTGTCTTTCATGGATGAGAACTGTGCTGTGTGTTTCCCTTCAGAAACGGAGTTAAATGTCAGGCTCTGTGTCTTCCTACAAGCAAGACGTAGTTTCAGGTAAACGCAGTCACTTTTGAGCTCAAACGAAGCTACATCGTTCACGACGCTCACACGTTTCTCGCTCTTAAAAAAGGCACTGGATGTTAGAGGGCCTGTGGTTTGTATCAGGTTCAGAAGCAGAGTTGAACTAGATATGGTCCCTGTGTGTAGGAAACACAGTTCTTTTGTTCTGAGCACACTCACGTTTCCCGCCTTATTAGAGACTATAGAAAGCAAGAGCTTGCT
Organism: Onychomys leucogaster; assembly: GCA_949786385.1. Lineage (NCBI taxonomy): Eukaryota > Metazoa > Chordata > Mammalia > Rodentia > Cricetidae > Onychomys > Onychomys leucogaster. Next base: position 1,000,912 of record CATKUP010000105.1, on the reverse strand, counting down.
TCTTGCTCTAAAGCAGAGTGTCTTTCATGGATGAGAACTGTGCTGTGTGTTTCCCTTCAGTAACGGAGTTAAATGGCAGGCTCTGTGTCTTCCCACAAGCAAGACTTCGTTTCAGGTAAACGCAGTCACTTTTGAGCTCAAACAAAGCTACATCTTTCACAAAGGTCACACGTTTCTCACTCTTAAGTGAAAAGCATTGGATGTTAGAGGGCCTGTGGTTTGTATCAGTTTCAGAAGCAGAGTTGAACTAGATATGGTCCGTGTGTGTAGGAAACACAGTTCTTTTTTTCTGAGCACACTCATGTTTCCCGCCTTATTAGAGACCCTAGAATGCAAGAGCTTGCTTCTTGCTCTAAAGCAAATCGTCTTTCATGGATGAGAACTGTGCTGGGTGTTTCCCTTCAGAAACGGAGTTAAATGGCAGGCTCTGTGTCCTCCTACAAGCAAGAATTCGTTTCAGATAAACGCAGTCACTTTGGAGCTCAAGGGAAGCTACATAGTTCACGAAGCTCACACGTTTCTCGCTCTTAAGTGAAAAGCATTGGATGTTAGAGGGCCTGTGGTTTGTATCAGTTTCAGAAGAAGAGTTGAACTAGATATGGTCCCTGGGTGTAGGAAACACAGTTCTTTTGTTCTGAGCACACTCACGTTTCCCGCCTTATTAGAGACTCTTGAAAGCAAGAGCTTGCTTCTTGCTCTAAAGCAGAGTGTCTTTCATGGATGAGAACTGTGTTGTGTGTTTCCCTTCAGAAACGGAGTTAAATGGCAGGCTCTGTGTCGTCCTACAAGCAAGACTTCGTTGTTTCAGGTAAACGCACTCACTTTTGAGCTCAAACGAAGCTACATCTTTCACAAAGCTCACACGTTTCTCACTCATTAGTGAAAAAGATTGGATGTTAGAGGGCCTGTGGTACGTATCAGTTTCCCAAGCAGAGTTGAACTAGATATGGTCCGTGTGTGTAGGAAACACAGTTCTTTTGTTCTGAGCACACTCATGTTTCCCACCTTATTAGAGACTATATAATGCAAGAGCTTGCTTCTTGCTCTAAAGCAAATCGTCTTTCATGGATGAGAACTGTGCTGTGTGTTTCCCTTCAGAAACGGAGTTAAATGGTAGGCTCTGTGTCTTCCTACAAGCAAGACGTAGTTTCAGGTAAACGCAGTCACTTTTGAGCTCAAACGAAGCTACATCGCTCACGACGCTCACACGTTTCTCGCTCTTAACAAAAGGCACTGGATGTTAGAGGGCCTGTGGTTTGTAACAGTTTCAGAAGCAGAGTTGAACTAGATATGGTCCCTGTGTGTAGGAAACACAGTTCTTTTGTTCTGAGCACACTCACGTTTCCCGCCTTATTAGAGACTATAGAAAGCAAGAGCTTGCTTCTTGCTCTAAAGCAGAGTGTCTTTCATGGATGAGAACTGTGCTGTGTGTTTCCCTTCAGAAACGGAGTTAAATGGCAGGCTCTGTGTCTTCCTACAAGCAAGACTTCGTTTCAGGTAAACGCAGTCACTTTTGAGCTCAAACGAAGCTACATCTTTCACAAAGGTCACACGTTTCTCGCTCTTAAGTGAAAAGCATTGGATGTTAGAGGGCCTGTGGTTTGCATCAGTTTCAGAAGCAGAGTTGAACTAGATATGGTCCGTGTGTGTAGGAAACACAGTTCTTTTTTTCTGAGCACACTCAAGTTTCCCGCCTTATTAGAGACCCTAGAATGCAAGAGCTTGCTTCTTGCTCTAAAGCAAATCGTCTTTCATGGATGAGAGCTGTGCTGGGTGTTTCCCTTCAGAAACGGAGTTAAATGGCAGGCTCTGTGTCTTCCTACTAGCAAGACTTCGTTTCAGGTAAATGCAGTCATTTTTGAGCTCAAAGGAAGCTACATAGTTCACGAAGCGCACACGTTTCTCGCTCTTAAGTGAAAAGCATTGGATGTTAGAGGGCCTGTGGTTTGTATCAGTTTCAGAAGCAGAGTTGAACTAGAAATGGTCCGTGTTTGTAGGAAACACAGTTCTTTTGTTCTGAGCACACTCACGTTTCCCGCCTTATTAGAGACTCTTGAAAGCAAGAGCTTGCTTCTTGCTCTAAAGCAGAGTGTGTTTCATGGAAGAGAAGTGTGGTGTGTGTTTCCCTTCAGAAACGGAGTTAAATGGCAGTCTCTTTGTTGTCCTACAAGCAAGACTTCGTTGTTTCAGGTAAACGCAGTCACTTTTGAGCTCAAACGAAGCTACCTCTTTCACAAAGGTCACACGTTTCTCACTCTTAAGTGAAAAGCATTGGATGTTAGAGGGCCTGTGGTTTGTATCAGTTTCAGAAGCAGAGTTGAACTAGATATGGTCCGTGTGTGTAGGAAACACAGTTCTTTTTTTCTGAGCACACTCATGTTTCCCGCCTTATTAGAGACCCTAGAATGCAAGAGCTTGCTTCTTGCTCTAAAGCAAATCGTCTTTCATGGATGAGAACTGTGCTGGGTGTTTCCCTTCAGAAACGGAGTTAAATGGCAGGCTCTGTGTCGTCCTACAAGCAAGACTTCGTTATTTCAGGTAAACGCACTCACTTTTGAGCTCAAACGAAGCTACATCTTTCACAAAGCTCACACGTTTCTCACTCATAAGTGAAAAGGATTGGATGTTAGAGGGCCTGTGGTTTGTATCAGTTTCCGAAGCAGAGTTGAACTAGATATGGTCCGTGTGTGTAGGAAACACAGTTCTTTTGTTCTGAGAACACTCACGTTTCCCACCTTATTAGAGACTCTAGAATGCAAGAGCATGCTTCTTGCTCTAAAGCAGAGTGTCTTTCATGGATGAGAACTGTGCTGTGTGTTTCCCTTCAGAAACGGAGTTAAATGGTAGGCTCTGTGTCTTCCTACAAGCAAGACGTAGTTTCAGGTAAACGTAGTCACTTTTGAGCTCAAACGAAGCTACATCGCTCACGACGCTCACACGTTTCTCGCTCTTAACAAAAGGCACTGGATGTTAGAGGGCCTGTGGTTTGTAACAGTTTCAGAAGCAGAGTTGAACTAGATATGGTCCCTGTGTGTAGGAAACACAGTTCTTTTGTTCTGAGCACACTCACGTTTCCCGCCTTATTAGAGACTATAGAAAGCAAGAGCTTGCTTCTTGCTCTAAAGCAGAGTGTCTTTCATGGATGAGAACTGTGCTGTGTGTTTCCCTTCAGAAACGGAGTTAAATGGCAGGCTCTGTGTCTTCCTACAAGCAAGACTTCGTTTCAGGTAAACGCAGTCACTTTTGAGCTCAAACGAAGCTACATCTTTCACAAAGGTCACACGTTTCTCGCTCTTAAGTGAAAAGCATTGGATGTTAGAGGGCCTGTGGTTTGCATCAGTTTCAGAAGCAGAGTTGAACTAGATATGGTCCGTGTGTGTAGGAAACACAGTTCTTTTTTTCTGAGCACACTCAAGTTTCCCGCCTTATTAGAGACCCTAGAATGCAAGAGCTTGCTTCTTGCTCTAAAGCAAATCGTCTTTCATGGATGAGAGCTGTGCTGGGTGTTTCCCTTCAGAAACGGAGTTAAATGGCAGGCTCTGTGTCTTCCTACTAGCAAGACTTCGTTTCAGGTAAATGCAGTCATTTTTGAGCTCAAAGGAAGCTACATAGTTCACGAAGCGCACACGTTTCTCGCTCTTAAGTGAAAAGCATTGGATGTTAGAGGGCCTGTGGTTTGTATCAGTTTCAGAAGCAGAGTTGAACTAGAAATGGTCCGTGTTTGTAGGAAACACAGTTCTTTTGTTCTGAGCACACTCACGTTTCCCGCCTTATTAGAGACTCTTGAAAGCAAGAGCTTGCTTCTTGCTCTAAAGCAGAGTGTGTTTCATGGAAGAGAACTGTGGTGTGTGTTTCCCTTCAGAAACGGAGTTAAATGGCAGTCTCTTTGTTGTCCTACAAGCAAGACTTCGTTGTTTCAGGTAAACGCAGTCACTTTTGAGCTCAAACGAAGCTACCTCTTTCACAAAGGTCACACGTTTCTCACTCTTAAGTGAAAAGCATTGGATGTTAGAGGGCCTGTGGTTTGTATCAGTTTCAGAAGCAGAGTTGAACTAGATATGGTCCGTGTGTGTAGGAAACACAGTTCTTTTTTTCTGAGCACACTCATGTTTCCCGCCTTATTAGAGACCCTAGAATGCAAGAGCTTGCTTCTTGCTCTAAAGCAAATCATCTTTCATGGATGAGAACTGTGCTGGGTGTTTCCCTTCAGAAACGGAGTTAAATGGCAGGCTCTGTGTCGTCCTACAAGCAAGACTTCGTTGTTTCAGGTAAACGCACTCACTTTTGAGCTCAAACGAAGCTACATCTTTCACAAAGCTCACACGTTTCTCACTCATAAGTGAAAAGGATTGGATGTTAGAGGGCCTGTGGTTTGTATCAGTTTCCGAAGCAGAGTTGAACTAGATATGGTCCGTGTGTGTAGGAAACACAGTTCTTTTGTTCTGAGAACACTCACGTTTCCCACCTTATTAGAGACTCTAGAATGCAAGAGCATGCTTCTTGCTCTAAAGCAGAGTGTCTTTCATGGATGAGAACTGTGCTGTGTGTTTCCCTTCAGAAACGGAGTTAAATGGCAGGCTCTGTGTCTTCCTACAAGCAAGACTTCGTTGTTTCAGGTAAACGCAGTCACTTTTGAGCTCAAACGAAGCTACATCTTTCACAAAGGTCACACGTTTCTCACTCTTAAGTGAAAAGCATTGGATGTTAGAGGGCCTGTGGTTTGTATCAGTTTCAGAAGCAGAGTTGAACTAGATATGGTCCGTGTGTGTAGGAAACACAGTTCTTTTTTTCTGAGCACACTCATGTTTCCCGCCTTATTAGAGACCCTAGAATGCAAGAGCTTGCTTCTTGCTCTAAAGCAAATCGTCTTTCATGGATGAGAACTGTGCTGGGTGTTTCCCTTCAGAAACGGAGTTAAATGGCAGGCTCTGTGTCCTCCTACAAGCAAGAATTCGTTTCAGATAAACGCAGTCACTTTGGAGCTCAAGGGAAGCTACATAGTTCACGAAGCTCACACGTTTCTCGCTCTTAAGTGAAAAGCATTGGATGTTAGAGGGCCTGTGGTTTGTATCAGTTTCAGAAGAAGAGTTGAACTAGATATGGTCCCTGGGTGTAGGAAACACAGTTCTTTTGTTCTGAGCACACTCACGTTTCCCGCCTTATTAGAGACTCTTGAAAGCAAGAGCTTGCTTCTTGCTCTAAAGCAGAGTGTCTTTCATGGATGAGAACTGTGTTGTGTGTTTCCCTTCAGAAACGGAGTTAAATGGCAGGCTCTGTGTCGTCCTACAAGCAAGACTTCGTTGTTTCAGGTAAACGCACTCACTTTTGAGCTCAAACGAAGCTACATCTTTCACAAAGCTCACACGTTTCTCACTCATTAGTGAAAAGGATTGGATGTTAGAGGGCCTGTGGTACGTATCAGTTTCCCAAGCAGAGTTGAACTAGATATGGTCCGTGTGTGTAGGAAACACAGTTCTTTTGTTCTGAGCACACTCATGTTTCCCACCTTATTAGAGACTATATAATGCAAGAGCTTGCTTCTTGCTCTAAAGCATTCGTCTTTCATGGATGAGAACTGTGCTGTGTGTTTCCCTTCAGAAACGGAGTTAAATGGTAGGCTCTGTGTCTTCCTACAAGCAAGACGTAGTTTCAGGTAAACGCAGTCACTTTTGAGCTCAAACGAAGCTACATCGCTCACGACGCTCACACGTTTCTCGCTCTTAACAAAAGGCACTGGATGTTAGAGGGCCTGTGGTTTGTAACAGTTTCAGAAGCAGAGTTGAACTAGATATGGTCCCTGTGTGTAGGAAACACAGTTCTTTTGTTCTGAGCACACTCACGTTTCCCGCCTTATGAGAGACTATAGAAAGCAAGAGCTTGCTTCTTGCTCTAAAGCAGAGTGTGTTTCATGGAAGAGAACTGTGGTGTGTGTTTCCCTTCAGAAACGGAGTTAAATGGCAGTCTCTTTGTTGTCCTACAAGCAAGACTTCGTTGTTTCAGGTAAACGCAGTCACTTTTGAGCTCAAACGAAGCTACCTCTTTCACAAAGGTCACACGTTTCTCACTCTTAAGTGAAAAGCATTGGATGTTAGAGGGCCTGTGGTTTGTATCAGTTTCAGAAGCAGAGTTGAACTAGATATGGTCCGTGTGTGTAGGAAACACAGTTCTTTTTTTCTGAGCACACTCATGTTTCCCGCCTTATTAGAGACCCTAGAATGCAAGAGCTTGCTTCTTGCTCTAAAGCAAATCGTCTTTCATGGATGAGAACTGTGCTGGGTGTTTCCCTTCAGAAACGGAGTTAAATGGCAGGCTCTGTGTCGTCCTACAAGCAAGACTTCGTTGTTTCAGGTAAACGCACTCACTTTTGAGCTCAAACGAAGCTACATCTTTCACAAAGCTCACACGTTTCTCACTCATAAGTGAAAAGGATTGGATGTTAGAGGGCCTGTGGGTTGTATCAGTTTCCAAAGCAGAGTTGAACTAGATATGGTCCGTGTGTGTAGGAAACACAGTTCTTTTGTTCTGAGAACACTCACGTTTCCCACCTTATTAGAGACTCTAGAATGCAAGAGCATGCTTCTTGCTCTAAAGCAGAGTGTCTTTCATGGATGAGAACTGTGCTGTGTGTTTCCCTTCAGAAACGGAGTTAAATGGCAGGCTCTGTGTCTTCCTACAAGCAAGACGTAGTTTCAGGTAAACGCAGTCACATTTGAGCTCAAACGAAGCTACATCATTCACGACGCTCAAACGTTTCTCGCTCTTAAAAAAGGCACTGGATGTTAGAGGGCCTGTGGTTTGTATCAGGTTCAGAAGCAGAGTTGAACTAGATATGGTCCCTGTGTATAGGAAACACAGTTCTTTTGTTCTGAGCACACTCACGTTTCCCGCCTTATTAGAGACTATAGAAAGCAAGAGCTTGCTTCTTGCTCTAAAGCAGAGTGTCTTTCATGGATGAGAACTGTGCTGTGTGTTTCCCTTCAGTAACGGAGTTAAATGGCAGGCTCTGTGTCTTCCTACAAGCAAGACTTCGTTGTTTCAGGTAAACGCAGTCACTTTTGAGCTCAAACGAAGCTACATCTTTCACAAAGGTCACACGTTTCTCACTCTTAAGTGAAAAGCATTGGATGTTAGAGGGCCTGTGGTTTGTATCAGTTTCAGAAGCAGAGTTGAACTAGATATGGTCCGTGTGTGTAGGAAACACAGTTCTTTTTTTCTGAGCACACTCATGTTTCCCGCCTTATTAGAGACCCTAGAATGCAAGAGCTTGCTTCTTGCTCTAAAGCAAATCGTCTTTCATGGATGAGAACTGTGCTGGGTGTTTCCCTTCAGAAACGGAGTTAAATGGCAGGCTCTGTGTCCTCCTACAAGCAAGAATTCGTTTCAGATAAACGCAGTCACTTTGGAGCTCAAGGGAAGCTACATAGTTCACGAAGCTCACACGTTTCTCGCTCTTAAGTGAAAAGCATTGGATGTTAGAGGGCCTGTGGTTTGTATCAGTTTCAGAAGAAGAGTTGAACTAGATATGGTCCCTGGGTGTAGGAAACACAGTTCTTTTGTTCTGAGCACACTCACGTTTCCCGCCTTATTAGAGACTCTTGAAAGCAAGAGCTTGCTTCTTGCTCTAAAGCAGAGTGTCTTTCATGGATGAGAACTGTGTTGTGTGTTTCCCTTCAGAAACGGAGTTAAATGGCAGGCTCTGTGTCGTCCTACAAGCAAGACTTCGTTGTTTCAGGTAAACGCACTCACTTTTGAGCTCAAACGAAGCTACATCTTTCACAAAGCTCACACGTTTCTCACTCATTAGTGAAAAGGATTGGATGTTAGAGGGCCTGTGGTACGTATCAGTTTCCCAAGCAGAGTTGAACTAGATATGGTCCGTGTGTGTAGGAAACACAGTTCTTTTGTTCTGAGCACACTCATGTTTCCCACCTTATTAGAGACTCTATAATGCAAGAGCTTGCTTCTTGCTCTAAAGCAGAGTGTCTTTCATGGATGAGAACTGTGCTGTGTGTTTCCCTTCAGAAACGGAGTTAAATGGCAGGCTCTGTGTCTTCCTACAAGCAAGACGTAGTTTCAGGTAAACGCAGTCACTTTTGAGCTCAAAGGAAGCTACATCGTTCACGACGCTCACACGTTTCTCGCTCTTAACTAAAGGCACTGGATGTTAGAGGGCCTGTGGTTTGTAACAGTTTCAGAAGCAGAGTTGAACTAGATATGGTCCCTGTGTGTAGGAAACACAGTTCTTTTGTTCTGAGCACACTCACGTTTCCCGCCTTATTAGAGACTATAGAAAGCAAGAGCTTGCTTCTTGCTCTAAAGCAGAGTTTCTTTCATGGATGAGAACTGTGCTGTGTGTTTCCCTTCAGAAACGGAGTTAAATGGCAGGCTCTGTGTCTTCCTACAAGCAAGACTTCGTTTCAGGTAAACACAGTCACTTTTGAGCTCAAACGAAGCTACATCTTTCACAAAGGTCACACGTTTCTCACTCTTAAGTGAAAAGCATTGGATGTTAGAGGGCCTGTGGTTTGTATCAGTTTCAGAAGCAGAGTTGAACTAGATATGGTCCGTGTGTGTAGGAAACACAGTTCTTTTTTTCTGAGCACACTCATGTTTCCCGCCTTATTAGAGACCCTAGAATGCAAGAGCTTGCTTCTTGCTCTAAAGCAAATCGTCTTTCATGGATGAGAACTGTGCTGGGTGTTTCCCTTCAGAAACGGAGTTAAATGGCAGGCTCTGTGTCCTCCTACAAGCAAGACATAGTTTCAGGTAAACGCAGTCACTTTTGAGCTCAAACGAAGCTACATCGTTCACGACGCTCACACGTTTCTCGCTCTTAAAAAAGGCACTGGATGTTAGAGGGCCTGTGGTTTGTATCAGGTTCAGAAGCAGAGTTGAACTAGATATGGTCCCTGTGTGTAGGAAACACAGTTCTTTTGTTCTGAGCACACTCACGTTTCCCGCCTTATTAGAGACTATAGAAAGCAAGAGCTTGCTTCTTGCTCTAAAGCAGAGTGTCTTTCATGGATGAGAACTGTGCTGTGTGTTTCCCTTCAGTAACGGACTTAAATGGCAGGCTCTGTGTCTTCCTACAAGCAAGACTTCGTTTCAGGTAAACGCAGTCACTTTTGAGCTCAAACGAAGCTACATCTTTCACAAAGGTCACACGTTTCTCACTCTTAAGTGAAAAGCATTGGATGTTAGAGGGCCTGTGGTTTGTATCAGTTTCCGAAGCAGAGTTGAACTAGATATGGTCCGTGTGTGTAGGAAACACAGTTCTTTTTTTCTGAGCACACTCATGTTTCCCGCCTTATTAGAGACCCTAGAATGCAAGAGCTTGCTTCTTGCTCTAAAGCAAATCGTCTTTCATGGATGAGAACTGTGCTGGGTGTTTCCCTTCAGAAACGGAGTTAAATGGCAGGCTCTGTGTCCTCCTACAAGCAAGAATTTGTTTCAGATAAACGCACTCACTTTTGAGCTCAAACGAAGCTACATCTTTCACAAAGCTCACACGTTTCTCACTCATTAGTGAAAAGGATTGGATGTTAGAGGGCCTGTGGTACGTATCAGTTTCCCAAGCAGAGTTGAACTAGATATGGTCCGTGTGTGTAGGAAACACAGTTCTTTTGTTCTGAGCACACTCATGTTTCCCACCTCATTAGAGACTATATAATGCAAGAGCTTGCTTCTTGCTCTAAAGCAGAGTGTCTTTCATGGATGAGAACTGTGCTGTGTGTTTCCCTTCAGAAACGGAGTTAAATGGTAGGCTCTGTGTCTTCCTACAAGCAAGACGTAGTTTCAGGTAAACGCAGTCACTTTTGAGCTCAAAGGAAGCTACATCGCTCACGACGCTCACACGTTTCTCGCTCTTAACAAAAGGCACTGGATGTTAGAGGGCCTGTGGTTTGTAACAGTTTCAGAAGCAGAGTTGAACTAGATATGGTCCCTGTGTGTAGGAAACACAGTTCTTTTGTTCTGAGCACACTCACGTTTCCCGCCTTATTAGAGACTATAGAAAGCAAGAGCTTGCTTCTTGCTCTAAAGCAGAGTGTCTTTCATGGATGAGAACTGTGCTGTGTGTTTCCCTTCAGAAACGGAGTTAAATGGCAGGCTCTGTGTCTTCCTACAAGCAAGACTTCGTTTCAGGTAAACGCAGTCAATTTTGAGCTCAAACGAAGCTACATCGTTCACAAAGCTCACACATTTCTCGCTCTTAAGTGAAAAGCACTGGATGATAGAGGGAGTGTGGTTTGTATCAGTTTCAGAAGCAGAGTTGAACTAGATATGGTCCGACTGTGTAGGAAACACAGTTCTTTTTTTCTGAGCACACTCAAGTTTCCAGCCTTATTAGAGACTCTAGAAAGCAAGAGCTTGCTTCTTGCTCTAAAGAAGAGTGTCTTTCATGGATGAGAACTGTGCTGTGTGTTTCCCTTCAGAAATGGAGTTAAATGGCAGGCTCTGTGTCTTCCTACAAGCAAGACTTAGTTTCATGTAAACGCAGTCACTTTTGAGCTCTAATGAAGCTACATCGTCACGAAGCTCACACGTTTCTCGCTCTTAAGTGAAAAGCAATGGATGTTAGAGGGCCTGTGGTTTGTATCAGTTTCAGAAGTAGAGTTGAACTAGATATGGTCCGTGTGTGTAGGAAACACAGTTCTTTTGTTCTGAGCACGCTCACATTTCCAGCCTTATTAGAGACTCTAGAAAGCAAGAGCTTGCTTCTTGCTCTAAAGCAGAGTGTGGTTCATGGATGAGAACTGTGCTGTGTGTTTCCCTTCAGAAACGGAGTTAAATGGCAGTCTCTGTGTCTTCCTACAAGCAAGACTTCGTTTCAGGTAAACGCAGTCACTTTTCAGCTCAAACGAAGCTACATCGTTCACAAAGCTCACACGTTTCTCGCTCTTAACTGAAATGCATTGGATGTTAGAGGGCCTGTGGTTTGTATCAGTTTCAGAAGCAGAGTTGAACTAGATATGGTCTGTCTGTGTAGGAAACACAGTTCTTTTGTTCTAGGCACACTCACGTTTCCCGCCTTATTAGAGACTCTAGAAAGCAAGAGCTTGCTTCTTGCTCTAAAGCAGAGTGTCTTTCATGGATGAGAACTGTGCTGTGTGTTTCCCTTCAGTAACAGAGTTAAATGGCAGGCTCTGTGTCTTCCTACAAGCAAGACTTCGTTTCAGGTAAACGCAATAACTTTTGAGTTCAAACGAAGCTACATCTTTCACAAAGCTCACACGATTCTCACTCTTAACAGAAAGGCATTGGATGTTAGAGGGCCTGTGGTTTGTATCAGTTTCAGAGGCAGAGTTGAAGTAGATATGGTCCGTGTGTGTAGGAAACACAGTTCTTTTGTTCTGAGCACAGTCACGTTTCACACCTTATTAGAGACTCTAGAATGCAAGAGCATGCTTCTTGCTCTAAAGCAGAGTGTGTTTCATGGATGAGAACTGTGCTGTGTGTTTCCATTCTGAGACGGAGTTAAATGGGTGGCTCTGTGTCTTCCAACAAGCAAGACTTCGTTTCAGGTAAACGCAGTCACTTTAGAGCTCAAACGAAGCTACATCTTTCACGAAGCTCCCACGTTTCTCGCTCCTAAGTGAAAAGGATTGGATGTTAGAGGGCCTGTGGTTTGTTTCAGTTTCCGAAGCAGAGTTGAACTAGATATGGTCCGTGTGTGTAGGAAACAGAGTTCTTTTGTTCTGAGCACACTCACGTTTCCAGCCTTATTAGAGACTCTAGAAAGCAAGAGCTTGCTTCTTGCTCTAAAGAAGAGTGTCTTTCATGGATGAGAACTGTGCTGTGTGTTTCCCTTCAGAAATGGAGTTAAATGGCAGGCTCTGTGTCTTCCTACAAGCAAGACTTAGTTTCAGGTAAACGCAGTCACTTTTGAGCTCTAATGAAGCTACATCGTCACGAAGCTCACACGTTTCTCACTCTTAAGTGAAAAGCATTGGATGTTAGAGGGCCTGTGGTTTGTATCAGTTTCAGAAGTAGAGTTGAACTAGATATGGTCCGTGTGTGTAGGAAACACAGTTCTTTTGTTCTGAGCACACTCACGTTTCCAGTCTTATTAGAGAATCTAGAAAGTAAGAGCTTGCTTCTTGCTCTAAAGCAGAGTGTCTTTAATGGATGAGAACAGTGCTGTGTGTTTCCCTTCCAAAACAGAGTTAAATGGCAGGCTCTATGTCTTCCTACAAGCAAGGCTTAGTTTCACTTAAACGCAGTCACTTTTGATCTCAAAAGAAGCTACATCGTTCACGAAGCTCACACGTTTCTTGCTCTTAACAAAAGGCATTGGATGTTAGAGGGCCTGTGGTTTGTATCAGTTTCAGAAGCAGAGTTGAACTAGGTTTGGTCCGTGTGTGTAGGAAACACAGTTCTTTTGTTCTGAGCACGCTCACATTTCCAGCCTTATTAGAGACTCTAGAAAGCAAGAGCTTGCTTCTTGCTCTAAAGCAGAGTGTGGTTCATGGATGAGAACTGTGCTGTGTGTTTCCCTTCAGAAACGGAGTTAAATGGCAGTCTCTGTGTCTTCCTACAAGCAAGAGTTCGTTTCAGGTAAACGCAGTCACTTTTCAGCTCAAACGAAGCTACATCGTTCACAAAGCTCACACGTTTCTCGCTCTTAACTGAAATGCATTGGATGTTAGAGGGCCTGTGGTTTGTATCAGTTTGAGAAGCAGAGTTGAACTAGATATGGTCTGTCTGTGTAGGAAACACAGTTCTTTTGTTATAGGCACACTCACGTTTCCCGCCTTATTAGAGACTCTAGAAAGCAAGAGCTTGCTTCTTGCTCTAAAGCAGAGTGTCTTTCATGGATGAGAACTGTGCTGTGTGTTTCCCTTCAGTAACAGAGTTAAATGGCAGGCTCTGTGTCTTCCTACAAGCAAGACTTCGTTTCAGGTAAACGCAATCACTTTTGAGTTCAAACGAAGCTACATCTTTCACAAAGCTCACACGATTCTCACTCTTAACAGAAAGGCATTGGATGTTAGAGGGCCTGTGGTTTGTATCAGTTTCAGAGGCAGAGTTGAAGTAGATATGGTCCGTGTGTGTAGGAAACACAGTTCTTTTTTTCTGAGCACACACATGTTTCCCGCCTTATTAGAGACCCTAGAATGCAAGAGCTTGCTTCTTGCTCTAAAGCAAATCGTCTTTCATGGATGAGAACTGTGCTGGGTGTTTCCCTTCAGAAACGGAGTTAAATGGCAGGCTCTGTGTCCTCCTACAAGCAAGAATTTGTTTCAGATAAACGCAGTCACTTTGGAGCTCAAGGGAAGCTACATAGTTCACGAAGCTCACACGTTTCTCGCTCTTAAGTGAAAAGCATTGGATGTTAGAGGGCCTGTGGTTTGTATCAGTTTCAGAAGAAGAGTTGAACTAGATATGGTCCCTGGGTGTAGGAAACACAGTTCTTTTGTTCTGAGCACACTCACGTTTCCCGCCTTATTAGAGACTCTTGAAAGCAAGAGCTTGCTTCTTACTCTAAAGCAGAGTGTCTTTCATGGATGAGAACTGTGTTGTGTGTTTCCCTTCAGAAACGGAGTTAAATGGCAGGCTCTGTGTCGTCCTACAAGCAAGACTTCGTTGTTTCAGGTAAACGCACTCACTTTTGAGCTCAAACGAAGCTACATCTTTCACAAAGCTCACACGTTTCTCACTCATTAGTGAAAAGGATTGGATGTTAGAGGGCCTGTGGTACGTATCAGTTTCCCAAGCAGAGTTGAACTAGATATGGTCCGTGTGTGTAGGAAACACAGTTCTTTTGTTCTGAGCACACTCATGTTTCCCACCTCATTAGAGACTATATAATGCAAGAGCTTGCTTCTTGCTCTAAAGCAGAGTGTCTTTCATGGATGAGAACTGTGCTGTGTGTTTCCCTTCAGAAACGGAGTTAAATGGTAGGCTCTGTGTCTTCCTACAAGCAAGACGTAGTTTCAGGTAAACGCAGTCACTTTTGAGCTCAAAGGAAGCTACATCGCTCACGACGCTCACACGTTTCTCGCTCTTAACAAAAGGCACTGGATGTTAGAGGGCCTGTGGTTTGTAACAGTTTCAGAAGCAGAGTTGAACTAGATATGGTCCCTGTGTGTAGGAAACACAGTTCTTTTGTTCTGAGCACACTCACGTTTCCCGCCTTATTAGAGACTATAGAAAGCAAGAGCTTGCTTCTTGCTCTAAAGCAGAGTGTCTTTCATGGATGAGAACTGTGCTGTGTGTTTCCCTTCAGAAACGGAGTTAAATGGCAGGCTCTGTGTCTTCCTACAAGCAAGACTTCGTTTCAGGTAAACGCAGTCAATTTTGAGCTCAAACGAAGCTACATCGTTCACAAAGCTCACACATTTCTCGCTCTTAAGTGAAAAGCACTGGATGATAGAGGGAGTGTGGTTTGTATCAGTTTCAGAAGCAGAGTTGAACTAGATATGGTCCGACTGTGTAGGAAACACAGTTCTTTTTTTCTGAGCACACTCAAGTTTCCAGCTTTATTAGAGACTCTAGAAAGCAAGAGCTTGCTTCTTGCTCTAAAGAAGAGTGTCTTTCATGGATGAGAACTGTGCTGTGTGTTTCCCTTCAGAAATGGAGTTAAATGGCAGGCTCTGTGTCTTCCTACAAGCAAGACTTAGTTTCAGGTAAACGCAGTCACTTTTGAGCTCTAATGAAGCTACATCGTCACGAAGCTCACACGTTTCTCGCTCTTAAGTGAAAAGCAATGGATGTTAGAGGGCCTGTGGTTTGTATCAGTTTCAGAAGTAGAGTTGAACTAGATATGGTCCGTGTGTGTAGGAAACACAGTTCTTTTGTTCTGAGCACGCTCACATTTCCAGCCTTATTAGAGACTCTAGAAAGCAAGAGCTTGCTTCTTGCTCTAAAGCAGAGTGTGGTTCATGGATGAGAACTGTGCTGTGTGTTTCCCTTCAGAAACGGAGTTAAATGGCAGTCTCTGTGTCTTCCTACAAGCAAGACTTCGTTTCAGGTAAACGCAGTCACTTTTCAGCTCAAACGAAGCTACATTGTTCACAAAGCTCACACGTTTCTCGCTCTTAACTGAAATGCATTGGATGTTAGAGGGCCTGTGGTTTGTATCAGTTTCAGAAGCAGAGTTGAACTAGATATGGTCTGTCTGTGTAGGAAACACAGTTCTTTTGTTCTAGGCACACTCACGTTTCCCGCCTTATTAGAGACTCTAGAAAGCAAGAGCTTGCTTCTTGCTCTAAAGCAGAGTGTCTTTCATGGATGAGAACTGTGCTGTGTGTTTCCCTTCAGTAACAGAGTTAAATGGCAGGCTCTGTGTCTTCCTACAAGCAAGACTTCGTTTCAGGTAAACGCAATAACTTTTGAGTTCAAACGAAGCTACATCTTTCACAAAGCTCACACGATTCTCACTCTTAACAGAAAGGCATTGGATGTTAGAGGGCCTGTGGTTTGTATCAGTTTCAGAGGCAGAGTTGAAGTAGATATGGTCCGTGTGTGTAGGAAACACAGTTCTTTTGTTCTGAGCACAGTCACGTTTCACACCTTATTAGAGACTCTAGAATGCAAGAGCATGCTTCTTGCTCTAAAGCAGAGTGTGTTTCATGGATGAGAACTGTGCTGTGTGTTTCCCTTCAGAAACGGAGTTATATGGGAGGCTCTGTGTCTTCCAACAAGCAAGACTTCGTTTCAGGTAAACGCAGTCACTTTTGAGCTCAAACGAAGCTACATCGTTCACAAAGCTCACACGTTTCTCGCTCTTAACAGAAAGGCATTGGATGTTAGAAGGCCTGTGGTTTGTATCAGTTTCAGAAGCAGAGTTGAACTAGATATGGTCCGTGTGTGTAGGAAACACAGTTCTTTTGTTCTGAGCACAGTCACGTTTCCCAACTTATTAGAGACTCTAGAATGCAAGAGCATGCTTCTTGCTCTAAAGCAGAGTGTGCTTCATGGATGAGAACTGTGCTGTGTGTTTCCATTCTGAGACGGAGTTAAATGGGTGGCTCTGTGTCTTCCAACAAGCAAGACTTCGTTTCAGGTAAACGCAGTCACTTTAGAGCTCAAACGAAGCTACATCTTTCACGAAGCTCCCACGTTTCTCGCTCCTAAGTGAAAAGGATTGGATGTTAGAGGGCCTGTGGTTTGTTTCAGTTTCCGAAGCAGAGTTGAACTAGATATGGTCCGTGTGTGTAGGAAACAGAGTTCTTTTGTTCTGAGCACACTCACGTTTCCAGCCTTATTAGAGACTCTAGAAAGCAAGAGCTTGCTTCTTGCTCTAAAGAAGAGTGTCTTTCATGGATGAGAACTGTGCTGTGTGTTTCCCTTCAGAAATGGAGTTAAATGGCAGGCTCTGTGTCTTCCTACAAGCAAGACTTAGTTTCAGGTAAACGCAGTCACTTTTGAGCTCTAATGAAGCTACATCGTCACGAAGCTCACACGTTTCTCACTCTTAAGTGAAAAGCATTGGATGTTAGAGGGCCTGTGGTTTGTATCAGTTTCAGAAGTAGAGTTGAACTAGATATGGTCCGTGTGTGTAGGAAACACAGTTCTTTTGTTCTGAGCACACTCACGTTTCCAGTCTTATTAGAGAATCTAGAAAGTAAGAGCTTGCTTCTTGCTCTAAAGCAGAGTGTCTTTAATGGATGAGAACAGTGCTGTGTGTTTCCCTTCCAAAACAGAGTTAAATGGCAGGCTCTATGTCTTCCTACAAGCAAGGCTTAGTTTCACTTAAACGCAGTCACTTTTGATCTCAAAAGAAGCTACATCGTTCACGAAGCTCACACGTTTCTTGCTCTTAACAAAAGGCATTGGATGTTAGAGGGCCTGTGGTTTGTATCAGTTTCAGAAGCAGAGTTGAACTAGGTTTGGTCCGTGTGTGTAGGAAACACAGTTCTTTTGTTCTGAGCACGCTCACATTTCCAGCCTTATTAGAGACTCTAGAAAGCAAGAGCTTGCTTCTTGCTCTAAAGCAGAGTGTGGTTCATGGATGAGAACTGTGCTGTGTGTTTCCCTTCAGAAACGGAGTTAAATGGCAGTCTCTGTGTCTTCCTACAAGCAAGACTTCGTTTCAGGTAAACGCAGTCACTTTTCAGCTCAAACGAAGCTACATCGTTCACAAAGCTCACACGTTTCTCGCTCTTAACTGAAATGCATTGGATGTTAGAGGGCCTGTGGTTTGTATCAGTTTGAGAAGCAGAGTTGAACTAGATATGGTCTGTCTGTGTAGGAAACACAGTTCTTTTGTTATAGGCACACTCACGTTTCCCGCCTTATTAGAGACTCTAGAAAGCAAGAGCTTGCTTCTTGCTCTAAAGCAGAGTGTCTTTCATGGATGAGAACTGTGCTGTGTGTTTCCCTTCAATAACAGAGTTAAATGGCAGGCTCTGTGTCTTCCTACAAGCAAGACTTCGTTTCAGGTAAACGCAATCACTTTTGAGTTCAAACGAAGCTACATCTTTCACAAAGCTCACACGATTCTCACTCTTAACAGAAAGGCATTGGATGTTAGAGGGCCTGTGGTTTGTATCAGTTTCAGAGGCAGAGTTGAAGTAGATATGGTCCGTGTGTGTAGGAAACACAGTTCTTTTGTTCTGAGCACAGTCACGTTTCACACCTTATTAGAGACTCTAGAATGCAAGAGCATGCTTCTTGCTCTAAAGCAGAGTGTGTTTCATGGATGAGAACTGTGCTGTGTGTTTCCCTTCAGAAACGGAGTTATATGGGAGGCTCTGTGTCTTCCAACAAGCAAGACTTCGTTTCAGGTAAACGCAGTCACTTTTGAGCTCAAACGAAGCTACATCGTTCACAAAGCTCACACGTTTCTCACTCTTAACAGAAAGGCATTGGATGTTAGAAGGCCTGTGGTTTGTATCAGTTTCAGAAGCAGAGTTGAACTAGATATGGTCCGTGTGTGTAGGAAACACAGTTCTTTTGTTCTGAGCACAGTCACGTTTCCCACCTTATTAGAGACTCTAGAATGCAAGAGCATGCTTCTTGCTCTAAAGCAGAGTGTCTTTCATGGATGAGAACTGTGCTGTGTGTTTCCCTTCAGAAACGGAGTTAAATGGGAGGCTCTGTGTCTTCCAACAAGCAAGACTTCGTTTCAGGTAAACGCAGTCACTTTAGAGCTCAAACGAAGCTACATCTTTCACGAAGCTCCCACGTTTCTCGCTCCTAAGTGAAAAGGATTGGATGTTAGAGGGCCTGTGGTTTGTTTCAGTTTCCGAAGCAGAGTTGAACTAGATATGGTCCGTGTGTGTAGGAAACAGAGTTCTTTTGTTCTGAGCACACTCTCTTTTCCAGTCTTATTAGAGACTCTAGAAAGCAAGAGCTTGCTTCTTGCTCTAAAGCAGATTGTGGTTCATGGATGAGAACTGTGCTGTGTGTTTCCCTTCAGAAACGGAGTTAAATGGCAGTCTCTGTGTCTTCCTACAAGCAAGACTTCGTTTCAGGTAAACGCAGTCACTTTTCAGCTCAAACGAAGCTACATCGTTCACAAAGCTCACACGTTTCTCGCTCTTAACTGAAATGCATTGGATGTTAGAGGGCCTGTGGTTTGTATCAGTTTCAGAAGCAGAGTTGAACTAGATATGGTCTGTCTGTGTAGGAAACACAGTTCTTTTGTTCTAGGCACACTCACGTTTCCCGCCTTATTAGAGACTCTAGAAAGCAAGAGCTTGCTTCTTGCTCTAAAGCAGAGTGTCTTTCATGGATGAGAACTGTGCTGTGTGTTTCCCTTCAGTAACAGAGTTAAATGGCAGGCTCTGTGTCTTCCTACAAGCAAGACTTCGTTTCAGGTAAACGCAATCACTTTTGAGTTCAAACGAAGCTACATCTTTCACAAAGCTCACACGATTCTCACTCTTAACAGAAAGGCATTGGATGTTAGAGGGCCTGTGGTTTGTATCAGTTTCAGAGGCAGAGTTGAAGTAGATATGGTCCGTTTGTGTAGGAA
This sequence comes from Onychomys leucogaster, assembly GCA_949786385.1. Lineage (NCBI taxonomy): Eukaryota > Metazoa > Chordata > Mammalia > Rodentia > Cricetidae > Onychomys > Onychomys leucogaster. The sequence continues at coordinate 981,990 of CATKUP010000105.1, read as the reverse complement.
ACACAGTTCTTTTGTTCTGAGCACAGTCACGTTTCACACCTTATTAGAGACTCTAGAATGCAAGAGCATGCTTCTTGCTCTAAAGCAGAGTGTGTTTCATGGATGAGAACTGTGCTGTGTGTTTCCCTTCAGAAACGGAGTTATATGGGAGGCTCTGTGTCTTCCAACAAGCAAGACTTCGTTTCAGGTAAACGCAGTCACTTTTGAGCTCAAACGAAGCTACATCGTTCACAAAGCTCACACGTTTCTCACTCTTAACAGAAAGGCATTGGATGTTAGAAGGCCTGTGGTTTGTATCAGTTTCAGAAGCAGAGTTGAACTAGATATGGTCCGTGTGTGTAGGAAACACAGTTCTTTTGTTCTGAGCACAGTCACGTTTCCCAACTTATTAGAGACTCTAGAATGCAAGAGCATGCTTCTTGCTCTAAAGCAGAGTGTGCTTCATGGATGAGAACTGTGCTGTGTGTTTCCATTCAGAGACGGAGTTAAATGGGAGGCTCTGTGTCTTCCAACAAGCAAGACTTCGTTTCAGGTAAACGCAGTCACTTTAGAGCTCAAACGAAGCTACATCTTTCACGAAGCTCCCACGTTTCTCGCTCCTAAGTGAAAAGGATTGGATGTTAGAGGGCCTGTGGTTTGTTTCAGTTTCTGAAGCAGAGTTGAACTAGATATGGTCCGTGTGTGTAGGAAACAGAGTTCTTTTGTTCTGAGCACACTCACGTTTCCAGCCTTATTAGAGACTCTAGAAAGCAAGAGCTTGCTTCTTGCTCTAAAGAAGAGTGTCTTTCATGGATGAGAACTGTGCTGTGTGTTTCCCTTCAGAAATGGAGTTAAATGGCAGGCTCTGTGTCTTCCTACAAGCAAGACTTAGTTTCAGGTAAACGCAGTCACTTTTGAGCTCTAATGAAGCTACATCGTCACGAAGCTCACACGTTTCTCACTCTTAAGTGAAAAGCATTGGATGTTAGAGGGCCTGTGGTTTGTATCAGTTTCAGAAGTAGAGTTGAACTAGATATGGTCCGTGTGTGTAGGAAACACAGTTCTTTTGTTCTGAGCACACTCACGTTTCCAGTCTTATTAGAGAATCTAGAAAGTAAGAGCTTGCTTCTTGCTCTAAAGCAGAGTGTCTTTAATGGATGAGAACAGTGCTGTGTGTTTCCCTTCCAAAACAGAGTTAAATGGCAGGCTCTATGTCTTCCTACAAGCAAGGCTTAGTTTCACTTAAACGCAGTCACTTTTGATCTCAAAAGAAGCTACATCGTTCACGAAGCTCACACGTTTCTTGCTCTTAACAAAAGGCATTGGATGTTAGAGGGCCTGTGGTTTGTATCAGTTTCAGAAGCAGAGTTGAACTAGATTTGGTCCGTGTGTGTAGGAAACACAGTTCTTTTGTTCTGAGCACGCTCACATTTCCAGCCTTATTAGAGACTCTAGAAAGCAAGAGCTTGCTTCTTGCTCTAAAGCAGAGTGTGGTTCATGGATGAGAACTGTGCTGTGTGTTTCCCTTCAGAAACGGAGTTAAATGGCAGTCTCTGTGTCTTCCTACAAGCAAGACTTCGTTTCAGGTAAACGCAGTCACTTTTGAGTTCAAACGAAGCTACATCGTTCACAAAGCTCACACGTTTCTCGCTCTTAACTGAAATGCATTGGATGTTAGAGGGCCTGTGGTTTGTATCAGTTTGAGAAGCAGAGTTGAACTAGATATGGTCTGTCTGTGTAGGAAACACAGTTCATTTGTTCTAGGGACACTCACGTTTCCCGCCTTATTAGAGACTCTAGAAAGCAAGAGCTTGCTTCTTGCTCTAAAGCAGAGTGTCTTTCATGGATGAGAACTGTGCTGTGTGTTTCCCTTCAGTAACAGAGTTAAATGGCAGGCTCTGTGTCTTCCTACAAGCAAGACTTCGTTTCAGGTAAACGCAATCACTTTTGAGTTCAAACGAAGCTACATCTTTCACAAAGCTCACACGATTCTCACTCTTAACAGAAAGGCATTGGATGTTAGAGGGCCTGTGGTTTGTATCAGTTTCAGAGGCAGAGTTGAAGTAGATATGGTCCGTGTGTGTAGGAAACACAGTTCTTTTGTTCTGAGCACAGTCACGTTTCACACCTTATTAGAGACTCTAGAATGCAAGAGCATGCTTCTTGCTCTAAAGCAGAGTGTGTTTCATGGATGAGAACTGTGCTGTGTGTTTCCCTTCAGAAACGGAGTTATATGGGAGGCTCTGTGTCTTCCAACAAGCAAGACTTCGTTTCAGGTAAAGGCAGTCACTTTTGAGCTCAAACGAAGCTACATCGTTCACAAAGCTCACACGTTTCTCACTCTTAACAGAAAGGCATTGGATGTTAGAAGGCCTGTGGTTTGTATCAGTATCAGAAGCAGAGTTGAACTAGATATGGTCCGTGTGTGTAGGAAACACAGTTCTTTTGTTCTGAGCACAGTCACGTTTCCCACCTTATTAGAGACTCTAGAATGCAAGAGCATACTTCTTGCTCTAAAGCAGAGTGTGCTTCATGGATGAGAACTGTGCTGTGTGTTTCCCTTCAGAAACGGAGTTAAATGGGAGGCTCTGTGTCTTCCAACAAGCAAGACTTCGTTTCAGGTAAACGCAGTCACTTTAGAGCTCAAACGAAGCTACATCTTTCACGAAGCTCCCACGTTTCTCGCTCCTAAGTGAAAAGGATTGGATGTTAGAGGGCCTGTGGTTTGTTTCAGTTTCCGAAGCAGAGTTGAACTAGATATGGTCCGTGTGTGTAGGAAACAGAGTTCTTTTGTTCTGAGCACACTCTCTTTTCCAGTCTTATTAGAGACTCTAGAAAGCAAGAGCTTGCTTCTTGCTCTAAAGCAGAGTGTCTTTCATGGATGAGTACTGTGCTGTGTGTTTCTCTTCAGAAACGGAGTTAAATGGCAGGCTCTGTGTCTTCCTACAAACAAGACATTGTTTCAGGTAAACGCAGTCACTTTTGAGCTCAAACGAAGCTACATCGTTCACGAAGTTCACACGTTTCTCGCTCTAAACAAAAGGCATTGGATGTTAGAGGGCCTGTGGTTTGTATCAGTTTCAGAAGCAGAGTTGAACTAGATATGGTCCGTGTGTGTTGGAAACACAGTTCTTTTGTTCTGAGCTTGCTCACATTTCCAGCCTTATTAGAGACTCTAGAAAGGAAGAGCTTGCTTCTTGCTCTAAAGCAGAGTGTGGTTCATGGATGAGAACTGTGCTGTGTGTTTCCCTTCAGAAACGGAGTTAAATGGCAGGATCTGTGTCTTCCTACAAGCATGTCTTCTTTTCAGATAAACGCAGTCACTTTTGAGCTCAAATGAAGCTACATCTTTAACGAAGCTCACACGTTTCTCACTCTTAAGTGAAAAGCATTGGATGTTAGAGGGCCTGTGGTTTGTATCAGTTTCAGAAGCAGAGTTGAAGTAGATATGGTCCCTGTGTGTACAAACAGAGTTCTTTTTTTCTGAGCACACTCACGTTTCCTTCCTTATTAGAGACCCTAGAAAGCAAGAGCATGCTTCTTGCTCTAAAGCAGAGTGTCTTTCATGGAAGAGAACTGTGCTGTGTGTTTCGCCTCAGAAACGGAGTTAAATGGCAGGCTCTGTGTCTTCCTACAAGCAAGACATCGTTTCAGGTAAACACAGTCACTTTTCAGCTCAAACGAAGCTACATCGTTCACGAAGCTGACACGTTTCTCGCTCTTAAGTGAAAAGCATTGGATGTTAGAGGGCCTGTGGTTTGTATCAGTTTCAGAAGCAGAGTTGAACTAGATTTGGTCCGTGTGTGTAGGAAACACAGTTCTTTTGTTCTGAGCACACTCACGTTTCCAGTCTTATTAGAGAATCTAGAAAGTAAGAGCTTGCTTCTTGCTCTAAAGCAGAGTGTCCTTCATGGATGAAAACTGTGCTGTGTGTTTCCCTTCAGAAACGGAGTTAAATGGCAGGCTCTGTGTCTTCCTACAAGCAAGTCTTCTTTTCAGGTTAACGCTGTCACTTTTGAGCTCAAATGAAGCTACATAGGCATGTAGCTCACACGTTTCTCGCTCTTAAGTGAAAAGCATTGGATGTTAGAGGGCCTGTGGTTTGTATCAGTTTCAGAAGCAGAGTTGAACTAGATATGGTCCCTGTGTGTAGGAAACACAGTTCTTTTGTTCTGAGCACACTCACGTTTCCCCCCTTATTAGAGACTCTAGAAAGCAAGAGCTTGCTTCTTGCTCTAAAGAAGAGTGTCTTTCATGGATGAGAACTGTGCTGTGTGTTTCCCTTCAGAAATGGAGTTAAATGGCAGGCTCTGTGTCTTCCTACAAGCAAGACTTAATTTCAGGTAAACGCAGTCACTTTTGAGCTCTAATGAAGCTACATCGTCACGAAGCTCACACGTTTCTCGCTCTTAAGTGAAAAGCATTGGATGTTAGAGGGCCTGTGGTTTGTATCAGTTTCAGAAGTAGAGTTGAACTAGATATGGTCCGTGTGTGTAGGAAACACAGTTCTTTTGTTCTGAGCACACTCACGTTTCCAGTCTTATTAGAGAATCTAGAAAGTAAGAGCTTGCTTCTTGCTCTAAAGCAGAGTGTCTTTAATGGATGAGAACAGTGCTGTGTGTTTCCCTTCCAAAACAGAGTTAAAAGGCAGGCTCTATGTCTTCCTACAAGCAAGGCTTAGTTTCACTTAAACGCAGTCACTTTTGATCTCAAAAGAAGCTACATCGTTCACGAAGCTCACACGTTTCTTGCTCTTAACAAAAGGCATTGGATGTTAGAGGGCCTGTGGTTTGTATCAGTTTCAGAAGCAGAGTTGAACTAGATTTGGTCCGTGTGTGTAGGAAACACAGTTCTTTTGTTCTGAGCACGCTCACATTTCCAGCCTTATTAGAGACTCTAGAAAGCAAGAGCTTGCTTCTTGCTCTAAAGCAGAGTGTCTTTCATGGATGAGGACTGTGCTGTGTGTTTCCCTTCAGAAACGGAGTTAAATGGCAGGCTCTGTGTCTTCCTACAAGCAAGACATTGTTTCAGGTAAACACAGTCACTTTTGAGCTCAAATGAAGCTATATCGTTCACGAAGCTCACACGTTTCTCGCTCTTAACATAAGGCATTGGATGTTAGAGGGCCTGTGGTTTGTTTCAGTTTCAGAAGCAGAGTTGAACTAGATTTGGTCCGTGTGTGTAGGAAACACAGTTCTTTTGTTCTTAGCACACTCAAGTTTCCAGCCTTATTAGAGACTCTAGAAAGCAAGATCTTGCTTCTTGCTCTAAAGCAGAGTGTCTTTCATGGATGAGAACTGTGCTGTGTGTTTCCCTTCAGAAACGGAGTTAAATGGCCGGCTCTGTGTCTTCCTACAAGCAAGACTTCGTTTCAGGTAAACGCAGTCAATTTTGAGCTCAAACGAAGCTACATCGTTCACAAAGCTCACACATTTCTCGCTCTTAAGTGAAAAGCACTGGATGATAGAGGGCCTGTGGTTTGTTTCAGTTTCAGAAGCAGAGTTGAACTAGATTTGGTCCGTGTGTGTAGGAAACACAGTTCTTTTGTTCTTAGCACACTCAAGTTTCCAGCCTTATTAGAGACTCTAGAAAGCAAGAGCTTGCTTCTTGCTCTAAAGCAGAGTGTCTTTCATGGATGAGAACTGTGCTGTGTGTTTCCCTTCAGAAACGGAGTTAAATGGCAGTCTCTGTGTCTTCCTACAAGCAAGACTTCGTTTCAGGTAAACGCAGTCACTTTTGAGCTCAAACGAATTTACATCATTTACGAAGCTCACACGTTTCTCGCTCTTAACAAAAGGCAGTGGATGTTAGAGGGCCTGTGGTTTGTATCAGTTTCAGAAGCAGAGTTGAACTAGATATGGTCCGTGTGTGTAGGAAACACAGTTCTTTTGTTCAGAGCACACTCACGTTTCCAGTCTTATTAGAGAATCTAGAAAGTAAGAGTTTGCTTCTTGCTCTAAAGCAGAGTGTCTTTAATGGATGAGAACAGTGCTGTGTGTTTCCCTTCCAAAACAGAGTTAAATGGCAGGCTCTATGTCTTCCTACAAGCAAGGCTTAGTTTCACTTAAACGCAGTCACTTTTGATCTCAAACGAAGCTACATCGTTCACGAAGCTCACACGTTTCTTGCTCTTAACAAAAGGCATTGGATGTTAGAGGGCCTGTGGTTTGTATCAGTTTCAGAAGCAGAGTTGAACTAGATATGGTCTGTCTGTGTAGGAAACACAGTTCTTTTGTTCAGAGCAAACTCACGTTTCCAGTCTTATTAGAGACTCTAGAAAGCAAGAGCTTGCTTCTTGCTCTAAAGCAGAGTGTGGTTCATGGATGAGAACTGTGCTGTGTGTTTCCCTTCAGAAACGGAGTTAAATGGCAGTCTCTGTGTCTTCCTACAAGCAAGACTTCGTTTCAGGTAAACGCAGTCACTTTTCAGCTCAAACGAAGCTACATCGTTCACAAAGCTCACACGTTTCTCGCTCTTAACTGAAATGCATTGGATGTTAGACGGCCTGTGGTTTGTATCAGTTTCAGAAACAGGGTTGAACTAGATATGGTCTGTCTGTGTAGGAAACACAGTTCTTTTGTTCTAGGCACACTCACGTTTCCCGCCTTATTAGAGACTCTAGAAAGCAAGAGCTTGCTTCTTGCTCTAAAGCAGAGTGTCTTTCATGGATGAGAACTGTGCTGTGTGTTTCCCTTCAGTAACGGAGTTAAATGGCAGGCTCTGTGTCTTCCTACAAGCAAGACTTCGTTTCAGGTAAACGCAATCACATTTGAGTTCAAACGAAGCTACATCTTTCACAAAGCTCACACGATTCTCACTCTTAACAGAAAGGCATTGGATGTTAGAGGGCCTGTGGTTTGTATCAGTTTCAGAGGCAGAGTTGAAGTAGATATGGTCCGTGTGTGTAGGAAACACAGTTCTTTTGTTCTGAGCACAGTCACGTTTCACACCTTATAGAGACTCTAGAATGCAAGAGCATGCTTCTTGCTCTAAAGCAGAGTGTGTTTCATGGATGAGAACTGTGCTGTGTGTTTCCCTTCAGAAACGGAGTTATATGGGAGGCTCTGTGTCTTCCAACAAGCAAGACTTCGTTTCAGGTAAACACAGTCAATTTTGAGCTCAAACGAAGCTACATCGTTCACAAAGCTCACACGTTTCTCACTCTTAACAGAAAGGCATTGGATGTTAGAGGGCCTGTGGTTTGTATCAGTTTCAGAAGCAGAGTTGAACTAGATATGGTCCGTGTGTGTAGGAAACACAGTTCTTTTGTTCTGAGCACAGTCACGTTTCCCACCTTATTAGAGACTCTAGAATGCAAGAGCATGCTTCTTGCTCTAAAGCAGAGTGTGCTTCATGGATGAGAACTGTGCTGTGTGTTTCCCTTCAGAAACGGAGTTAAATGGGAGGCTCTGTGTCTTCCAACAAGCAAGACTTCGTTTCAGGTAAACGCAGTCACTTTAGAGCTCAAACGAAGCTACATCTTTCACGAAGCTCCCACGTTTCTCGGTCCTAAGTGAAAAGGATTGGATGTTAGACTGCCTGTGGTTTGTTTCAGTTTCCGAAGCAGAGTTGAACTAGATTTGGTCCGTGTGTGTAGGAAACACAGTTCTTTTGTTCTGAGCACACTCAAGTTTCCAGCCTTATTAGAGACTCTAGAAAGCAAGAGCTTGCTTCTTGCTCTAAAGCAGAGTGTGTTTCATGGATGAGAACTGTGCTGTGTGTTTCCCTTCAGAAACGGAGTTAAATGGGAGGCTCTGTGTCTTCCTACAAGCAAGACTTCGTTTCAGGTAAACGCAGTCACTTTTGAGCTCAAACGAAGCTACATCGTTCACAAAGCTCACACGTTTCTCGCTCATAACTGAAATACTTTGGATGTTAGAGGGCCTGTGGTTTGTATCAGATTCAGAAGCAGAGTTGAACTAGATATGGTCACTGTGTGTAGGAAACACAGTTCTTTTGTTCTGAGCACACTCACGTTTCCCGCCTTATTAGAGAATCTAGAAAGCAAGGGCTTGCTTCTTGCTCTAAAGCAGAGTGTCTTTCATGGATGAGGACTGTGCTGTGTGTTTCCCTTCAGAAACGGAGTTAAATGGCAGGCTCTGTGTCTTCCTACAAGCAAGACATTGTTTCAGGTAAACACAGTCACTTTTGAGCTCAAATGAAGCTATATCGTTCACGAAGCTCACACGTTTCTCGCTCTTAACATAAGGCATTGGATGTTAGAGGGCCTGTGGTTTGTTTCAGTTTCAGAAGCAGAGTTGAACTAGATTTGGTCCGTGTGTGTAGGAAACACAGTTCTTTTGTTCTTAGCACACTCAAGTTTCCAGCCTTATTAGAGACTCTAGAAAGCAAGATCTTGCTTCTTGCTCTAAAGCAGAGTGTCTTTCATGGATGAGAACTGTGCTGTGTGTTTCCCTTCAGAAACGGAGTTAAATGGCCGGCTCTGTGTCTTCCTACAAGCAAGACTTCGTTTCAGGTAAACGCAGTCAATTTTGAGCTCAAACGAAGCTACATCGTTCACAAAGCTCACACATTTCTCGCTCTTAAGTGAAAAGCACTGGATGATAGAGGGCCTGTGGTTTGTTTCAGTTTCAGAAGCAGAGTTGAACTAGATTTGGTCCGTGTGTGTAGGAAACACAGTTCTTTTGTTCTTAGCACACTCAAGTTTCCAGCCTTATTAGAGACTCTAGAAAGCAAGAGCTTGCTTCTTGCTCTAAAGCAGAGTGTCTTTCATGGATGAGAACTGTGCTGTGTGTTTCCCTTCAGAAACGGAGTTATGTGGCAGTCTCTGTGTCTTCCTACAAGCAAGACTTCGTTTCAGGTAAACGCAGTCACTTTTGAGCTCAAACGAATTTACATCTTTTACGAAGCTCACACGTTTCTCGCTCTTAACAAAAGGCAGTGGATGTTAGAGGGCCTGTGGTTTGTATCAGTTTCAGAAGCAGAGTTGAACTAGATATGGTCCGTGTGTGTAGGAAACACAGTTCTTTTGTTCAGAGCACACTCACGTTTCCAGTCTTATTAGAGAATCTAGAAAGTAAGAGCTTGCTTCTTGCTCTAAAGCAGAGTGTCTTTAATGGATGAGAACAGTGCTGTGTGTTTCCCTTCCAAAACAGAGTTAAATGGCAGGCTCTATGTCTTCCTACAAGCAAGGCTTAGTTTCACTTAAACGCAGTCACTTTTGATCTCAAACGAAGTTACATCGTTCACGAAGCTCAGACGTTTCTTGCTCTTAACAAAAGGCATTGGATGTTAGAGGGCCTGTGGTTTGTATCAGTTTCAGAAGCAGAGTTGAACTAGATTTGGTCCGTGAGTGTAGGAAACACAGTTCTTTTGTTCTGAGCACGCTCACATTTCCAGCCTTATTAGAGACTCTAGAAAGCAAGAGCTTGCTTCTTGCTCTAAAGCAGAGTGTGGTTCATGGATGAGAACTGTGCTGTGTGTTTCCCTTCAGAAACGGAGTTAAATGGCAGTCTCTGTGTCTTCCTACAAGCAAGACTTCGTTTCAGGTAAACGCAGTCACTTTTCAGCTCAAACGAAGCTACATCGTTCACAAAGCTCACACGTTTCTCGCTCTTAACTGAAATGCATTGGATGTTAGAGGGCCTGTGGTTTGTATCAGGTTCAGAAACAGAGTTGAACTAGATATGGTCTGTCTGTGTAGGAAACACAGTTCTTTTGTTCTAGGCACACTCACGTTTCCCGCCTTATTAGAGACTCTAGAAAGCAAGAGCTTGCTTCTTGCTCTAAAGCAGAGTGTCTTTCATGGATGAGAACTGTGCTGTGTGTTTCCCTTCAGTAACGGAGTTAAATGGCAGGCTCTGTGTCTTCCTACAAGCAAGACTTCGTTTCAGGTAAACGCAATCACTTTTGAGTTCAAACGAAGCTACATCTTTCACAAAGCTCACACGATTCTCACTCTTAACAGAAAGGCATTGGATGTTAGAGGGCCTGTGGTTTGTATCAGTTTCAGAGGCAGAGTTGAAGTAGATATGGTCCGTGTGTGTAGGAAACACAGTTCTTTTGTTCTGAGCACAGTCACGTTTCAAACCTTATTAGAGACTCTAGAATGCAAGAGCATGCTTCTTGCTCTAAAGCAGAGTGTGTTTCATGGATGAGAACTGTGCTGTGTGTTTCCCTTCAGAAACGGAGTTATATGGGAGGCTCTGTGTCTTCCAACAAGCAAGACTTCGTTTCAGGTAAACACAGTCACTTTTGAGCTCAAACGAAGCTACATCGTTCACAAAGCTCACACGTTTCTCACTCTTAACAGAAAGGCATTGGATGTTAGAGGGCCTGTGGTTTGTATCAGTTTCAGAAGCAGAGTTGAACTAGATATGGTCCGTGTGTGTAGGAAACACAGTTCTTTTGTTCTGAGCACAGTCACGTTTCCCACCTTATTAGAGACTCTAGAATGCAAGAGCATGCTTCTTGCTCTAAAGCAGAGTGTGCTTCATGGATGAGAACTGTGCTGTGTGTTTCCCTTCAGAAACGGAGTTAAATGGGAGGCTCTGTGTCTTCCAACAAGCAAGACTTCGTTTCAGGTAAACGCAGTCACTTTAGAGCTCAAACGAAGCTACATCTTTCACGAAGCTCCCACGTTTCTCGGTCCTAAGTGAAAAGGATTGGATGTTAGACTGCCTGTGGTTTGTTTCAGTTTCCGAAGCAGAGTTGAACTAGATTTTGTCCGTGTGTGTAGGAAACACAGTTCTTTTGTTCTGAGCACACTCAAGTTTCCAGCCTTATTAGAGACTCTAGAAAGCAAGAGCTTGCTTCTTGCTCTAAAGCAGAGTGTGTTTCATGGATGAGAACTGTGCTGTGTGTTTCCCTTCAGAAACGGAGTTAAATGGCCGGCTCTGTGTCTTCCTACAAGCAAGACTTCGTTTCAGGTAAACGCAGTCACTTTTGAGCTCAAATGAAGCTACATAGGCATGTAGCTCACACGTTTCTCGCTCTTAAGTGAAAAGCATTGGATGTTAGAGGGCCTGTGGTTTGTATCAGATTCAGAAGCAGAGTTGAACTAGATATGGTCCCTGTGTGTAGGAAACACAGTTGTTTTGTTCTGAGCACACTCACGTTTCCCGCCTTATTAGAGAATCTAGAAAGCAAGGGCTTGCTTCTTGCTCTAAAGCAGAGTGTCTTTCATGGATGAGGACTGTGCTGTGTGTTTCCCTTCAGAAACGGAGTTAAATGGCAGGCTCTGTGTCTTCCTACAAGCAAGACATTGTTTCAGGTAAACACAGTCACTTTTGAGCTCAAATGAAGCTATATCGTTCACGAAGCTCATACGTTTCTCGCTCTTAACATAAGGCATTGGATGTTAGAGGGCCTGTGGTTTCTTTCAGTTTCAGAAGCAGAGTTGAACTAGATTTGGTCCGTGTGTGTAGGAAACACAGTTCTTTTGTTCTGAGCACACTCAAGTTTCCAGCCTTATTAGAGACTCTAGAAAGCAAGATCTAGCTTCTTGCTCTAAAGCAGAGTGTCTTTCATGGATGAGAACTGTGCTGTGTGTTTCCCTTCAGAAAGGGAGTTAAATGGCCGGCTCTGTGTCTTCCTGCAAGCAAGACTTCGTTTCAGGTAAACGCAGTCAATTTTGAGCTCAAACGAAGCTACATCGTTCACAAAGCTCACACATTTCTCGCTTTTAAGTGAAAAGCACTGGATGATAGAGGGCCTGTGGTTTGTTTCAGTTTCAGAAACAGAGTTGAACTAGATTTGGTCCGTGTGTGTAGGAAACACAGTTCTTTTGTTCTTAGCACACTCAAGTTTCCAGCCTTATTAGAGACTCTAGAAAGCAAGAGCTTGCTTCTTGCTCTAAAGCAGAGTGTCTTTCATGGATGAGAATTGTGCTGTGTGTTTCCCTTCAGAAACGGAGTTAAATGGCAGTCTCTGTGTCTTCCTACAAGCAAGACTTCGTTTCAGGTAAACGCAAACACTTTTGAGCTCAAACGAATTTACATCGTTTACGAAGCTCACACGTTTCTCGCTCTTAACAAAAGGCAGTGGATGTTAGAGGGCCTGTGGTTTGTATCAGTTTCAGAAGCAGAGTTGAACTAGATATGGTCCGTGTGTGTAGGAAACACAGTTCTTTTGTTCAGAGCACACTCACGTTTCCAGTCTTATTAGAGAATCTAGAAAGTAAGAGCTTGCTTCTTGCTCTAAAGCAGAGTGTCTTTAATGGATGAGAACAGTGCTGTGTGTTTCCCTTCCAAAACAGAGTTAAATGGCAGGCTCTATGTCTTCCTACAAGCAAGGCTTAGTTTCACTTAAACGCAGTCACTTTTGATCTCAAACGAAGCTATATCGTTCACGAAGCTCACACGTTTCTTGCTCTTAACAAAAGGCATTGGATGTTAGAGGGCCTGTGGTTTGTATCAGTTTCAGAAGCAGAGTTGAACTAGATTTGGTCCGTGAGTGTAGAAAACACAGTTCTTTTGTTCTGAGCACGCTCACATTTCCAGCCTTATTAGAGACTCTAGAAAGCAAGAGCTTGCTTCTTGCTCTAAAGCAGAGTGTGGTTCATGGATGAGAACTGTGCTGTGTGTTTCCCTTCAGAAACGGAGTTAAATGGCAGTCTCTGTGTCTTCCTACAAGCAAGACTTCGTTTCAGGTAAACGCAGTCACTTTTCAGCTCAAACGAAGCTACATCGTTCACAAAGCTCACACGTTTCTCGCTCTTAACTGAAATGCATTGGATGTTAGAGGGCCTGTGGTTTGTATCAGTTTCAGAAGCAGAGTTGAACTAGATATGGTCCGTGTGTGTAGGAAACACAGTTCTTTTGTTCTGAGCACAGTCACGTTTCCCACCTTATTAGAGACTCTAGAATGCAAGAGCATGCTTCTTGCTCTAAAGCAGAGTGTGCTTCATGGATGAGAACTGTGCTGTGTGTTTCCCTTCAGAAACGGAGTTAAATGGGAGGCTCTGTGTCTTCCAACAAGCAAGACTTCGTTTCAGGTAAACGCAGTCACTTTAGAGCTCAAACGAAGCTACATCTTTCACGAAGCTCCCACGTTTCTCGGTCCTAAGTGAAAAGGATTGGATGTTAGACTGCCTGTGGTTTGTTTCAGTTTCCGAAGCAGAGTTGAACTAGATTTGGTCCGTGTGTGTAGGAAACACAGTTCTTTTGTTCTGAGCACACTCAAGTTTCCAGCCTTATTAGAGACTCTAGAAAGCAAGAGCTTGCTTCTTGCTCTAAAGCAGAGTGTGTTTCATGGATGAGAACTGTGCTGTGTGTTTCCCTTCAGACACGGAGTTAAATGGCTGGCTCTGTGTCTTCCTACAAGCAAGACTTCGTTTCAGGTAAACGCAGTCACTTTTGAGCTCAAATGAAGCTACATAGGCATGTAGCTCACACGTTTCTCGCTCTTAAGTGAAAAGCATTGGATGTTAGAGGGCCTGTGGTTTGTATCAGATTCAGAAGCAGAGTTGAACTAGATATGGTCCCTGTGTGTAGGAAACACAGTTCTTTTGTTCTGAGCACACTCACGTTTCCCGCCTTATTAGAGAATCTAGAAAGCAAGGGCTTGCTTCTTGCTCTAAAGCAGAGTGTCTTTCATGGATGAGGACTGTGCTGTGTGTTTCCCTTCAGAAACGGAGTTAAATGGCAGGCTCTGTGTCTTCCTACAAGCAAGACATTGTTTCAGGGAAACACAGTCACTTTTGAGCTCAAATGAAGCTATATCGTTCACGAAGCTCACACGTTTCTCGCTCTTAACATAAGGCATTGGATGTTAGAGGGCCTGTGGTTTGTTTCAGTTTCAGAAGCAGAGTTGCACTAGATTTGGTCCGTGTGTGTAGGAAACACAGTTCTTTTGTTCTTAGCACACTCAAGTTTCCAGCCTTATTAGAGACTCTAGAAAGCAAGATCTTGCTTCTTGCTCTAAAGCAGAGTGTCTTTCATGGATGAGAACTGTGCTGTGTGTTTCCCTTCAGAAACGGAGTTAAATGGCCGGCTCTGTGTCTTCCTACAAGCAAGACTTCGTTTCAGGTAAACGCAGTCACTTTTCAGCTCAAAGGAAGCTACATCGTTCACAAAGCTCACACGTTTCTCGCTCTTAAATGAAATGCATTGGATGTTAGAGGGCCTGTGGTTTGTATCAGTTTCAGAAACAGAGTTGAACTAGATATGGTCTGTCTGTGTAGGAAACACAGTTCTTTTGTTCTAGGCACACTCACGTTTCCCGCCTTATTAGAGACTCTAGAAAGCAAGAGCTTGCTTCTTGCTCTAAAGCAGAGTGTCTTTCATGGATGAGAACTGTGCTGTGTGTTTCCCTTCAGTAACGGAGTTAAATGGCAGGCTCTGTGTCTTCCTACAAGCAAGACTTCGTTTCAGGTAAACGCAATCACTTTTGAGTTCAAACGAAGCTACATCTTTCACAAAGCTCACACGATTCTCACTCTTAACAGAAAGGCATTGGATGTTAGAGGGCCTGTGGTTTGTATCAGTTTCAGAGGCAGAGTTGAAGTAGATATGGTCCGTGTGTGTAGGAAACACAGTTCTTTTGTTCTGAGCACAGTCACGTTTCACACCTTATTAGAGACTCTAGAATGCAAGAGCATGCTTCTTGCTCTAAAGCAGAGTGTGTTTCATGGATGAGAACTGTGCTGTGTGTTTCCCTTCAGAAACGGAGTTATATGGGAGGCTCTGTGTCTTCCAACAAGCAAGACTTCGTTTCAGGTAAACGAGGTCACTTTTGAGCTCAAACGAAGCTACATCGTTTACGAAGCTCACACGTTTCTCGCTCTTAACAAAAGGCAGTGGATGTTAGAGGGCCTGTGGTTTGTATCAGTTTCAGAAGCAGAGTTGAACTAGATATGGTCCGTGTGTGTAGGAAACACAGTTCTTTTGTTCTGAGCACACTCACGTTTCCAGTCTTATTAGAGAATCTAGAAAGTAAGAGCTTGCTTCTTGCTCTAAAGCAGAGTGTGTTTAATGGATGAGAACAGTGCTGTGTGTTTCCCTTCCAAAACAGAGTTAAATGGCAGGCTCTATGTCTTCCTACAAGCAAGGCTTAGTTTCACTTAAACGCAGTCACTTTTGATCTCAAACGAAGCTACATCGTTCATGAAGCTCACACGTTTCTTGCTCTTAACAAAAGGCATTGGATGTTAGAGGGCCTGTGGTTTGTATCAGTTTCAGAAGCAGAGTTGAACTAGATTTGGTCCGTGTGTGTAGGAAACACAGTTCTTTTGTTCTGAGCACGCTCACATTTCCAGCCTTATTAGAGACTCTAGAAAGCAAGAGCTTGCTTCTTGCTCTAAAGCAGAGTGTGGTTCATGGATGAGAACTGTGCTGTGTGTTTCCCTTCAGAAACGGAGTTAAATGGCAGTCTCTGT
Source organism: Onychomys leucogaster (assembly GCA_949786385.1). Lineage (NCBI taxonomy): Eukaryota > Metazoa > Chordata > Mammalia > Rodentia > Cricetidae > Onychomys > Onychomys leucogaster. The sequence continues at coordinate 966,674 of CATKUP010000105.1, read as the reverse complement.
GTCTTCCTACAAGCAAGACTTCGTTTCAGGTAAACGCAGTCACTTTTCAGCTCAAACGAAGCTACATCGTTCACAAAGCTCACACGTTTCTCGCTCTTAACTGAAATGCATTGGATGTTAGAGGGCCTGTGGTTTGTATCAGTTTCAGAAACAGAGTTGAACTAGATATGGTCTGTCTGTGTAGGAAACACAGTTCTTTTGTTCTAGGCACACTCACGTTTCCCGCCTTATTAGAGACTCTAGAAAGCAAGAGCTTGCTTCTTGCTCTAAAGCAGAGTGTCTTTCATGGATGAGAACTGTGCTGTGTGTTTCCCTTCAGTAACGGAGTTAAATGGCAGGCTCTGTGTCTTCCTACAAGCAAGACTTCGTTTCAGGTAAACGCAATCACTTTTGAGTTCAAACGAAGCTACATCTTTCACAAAGCTCACACGATTCTCACTCTTAACAGAAAGGCATTGGATGTTAGAGGGCCTGTGGTTTGTATCAGTTTCAGAGGCAGAGTTGAAGTAGATATGGTCCGTGTGTGTAGGAAACACAGTTCTTTTGTTCTGAGCACAGTCACGTTTCACACCTTATTAGAGACTCTAGAATGCAAGAGCATGCTTCTTGCTCTAAAGCAGAGTGTGTTTCATGGATGAGAACGGTGCTGTGTGTTTCCCTTCAGAAACGGAGTTATATGGGAGGCTCTGTGTCTTCCAACAAGCAAGACTTCGTTTCAGGTAAACGCAGTCACTTTTGAGCTCAAACGAAGCTACATCGTTCACAAAGCTCACACGTTTCTCACTCTTAACAGAAAGGCATTGGATGTTAGAGGGCCTGTGGTTTGTATCAGTTTCAGAAGCAGAGTTGAACTAGATATGGTCCGTGTGTGTAGGAAACACAGTTCTTTTGTTCTGAGCACAGTCACGTTTCCCACCTTATTAGAGACTCTAGAATGCAAGAGCATGCTTCTTGCTCTAAAGCAGAGTGTGCTTCATGGATGAGAACTGTGCTGTGTGTTTCCCTTCAGAAACGGAGTTAAATGGGAGGTTCTTTGTCTTCCAACAAGCAAGACTTCGTTTCAGGTAAACGCAGTCACTTTAGAGCTCAAACGAAGCTACATCTTTCACGAAGCTCCCACGTTTCTCGGTCCTAAGTGAAAAGGATTGGATGTTAGACTGCCTGTGGTTTGTTTCAGTTTCCGAAGCAGAGTTGAACTAGATTTGGTCCGTGTGTGTAGGAAACACAGTTCTTTTGTTCTGAGCACACTCAAGTTTCCAGCCTTATTAGAGACTCTAGAAAGCAAGAGCTTGCTTCTTGCTCTAAAGCAGAGTGTGTTTCATGGATGAGAACTGTGCTGTGTGTTTCCATTCAGAAACGGAGTTAAATGGCCGGGTCTGTGTCTTCCTACAAGCAAGACTTCGTTTCAGGTAAACGCAGTCACTTTTGAGCTCAAATGAAGCTACATAGGCATGTAGCTCACACGTTTCTCGCTCTTAAGTGAAAAGCATTGGATGTTAGAGGGCCTGTGGTTTGTATCAGATTCAGAAGCAGAGTTGAACTAGATATGGTCCCTGTGTGTAGGAAACACAGTTCTTTTGTTCTGAGCACACTCACGTTTCCCGCCTTATTAGAGAATCTAGAAAGCAAGGGCTTGCTTCTTGCTCTAAAGCAGAGTGTCTTTCATGGATGAGGACTGTGCTGTGTGTTTCCCTTCAGAAACGGAGTTAAATGGCAGGCTCTGTGTCTTCCTACAAGCAAGACATTGTTTCAGGTAAACACAGTCACTTTTGAGCTCAAATGAACCTATATCGTTCACGAAGCTCACACGTTTCTCGCTCTTAACATAAGGCATTGGATGTTAGAGGGCCTGTGGTTTGTTTCAGTTTCAGAAGCAGAGTTGAACTAGATATGGTCCGTGTGTGTAGGAAACACAGTTCTTTTGTTCAGAGCACACTCACGTTTCCAGTCTTATTAGAGAATCTACAAAGTAAGAGCTTGCTTCTTGCTCTAAAGCAGAGTGTCTTTAATGGATGAGAACAGTGCTGTGTGTTTCCCTTCCAAAACAGAGTTAAATGGCAGGCTCTATGTCTTCCTACAAGCAAGGCTTAGTTTCACTTAAACGCAGTCACTTTTGATCTCAAACGAAGTTACATCGTTCACGAAGCTCACACGTTTCTTGCTCTTAACAAAAGGCATTGGATGTTAGAGGGCCTGTGGTTTGTATCAGTTTCAGAAGCAGAGTTGAACTAGATTTGGTCCGTGAGTGTAGGAAACACAGTTCTTTTGTTCTGAGCACGCTCACATTTCCAGCCTTATTAGAGACTCTAGAAAGCAAGAGCTTGCTTCTTGCTCTAAAGCAGAGTGTGGTTCATGGATGAGAACTGTGCTGTGTGTTTCCCTTCAGAAACGGAGTTAAATGGCAGTCTCTGTGTCTTCCTACAAGCAAGACTTCGTTTCAGGTAAACGCAGTCACTTTTCAGCTCAAACGAAGCTACATCGTTCACAAAGCTCACACGTTTCTCGCTCTTAACTGAAATGCATTGGATGTTAGAGGGCCTGTGGTTTGTATCAGTTTCAGAAACAGAGTTGAACTAGATATGGTCTGTCTGTGTAGGAAACACAGTTCTTTTGTTCTAGGCACACTCACGTTTCCCGCCTTATTAGAGACTCTAGAAAGCAAGAGCTTGCTTCTTGCTCTAAAGCAGAGTGTCTTTCATGGATGAGAACTGTGCTGTGTGTGTCCCTTCAGTAACGGAGTTAAATGGCAGGCTCTTTGTCGTCCTACAAGCAAGACTTCGTTTCAGGTAAACGCAATCACTTTTGAGTTCAAACGAAGCTACATCTTTCACAAAGCTCACACGATTCTCACTCTTAACAGAAAGGCATTGGATGTTAGAGGGCCTGTGGTTTGTATCAGTTTCAGAGGCAGAGTTGAAGTAGATATGGTCCGTGTGTGTAGGAAACACAGTTCTTTTGTTCTGAGCACAGTCACGTTTCACACCTTATTAGAGACTCTAGAATGCAAGAGCATGCTTCTTGCTCTAAAGCAGAGTGTGTTTCATGGATGAGAACTGTGCTGTGTGTTTCCCTTCAGAAACGGAGTTATATGGGAGGCTCTGTGTCTTCCAACAAGCAAGACTTCGTTTCAGGTAAACACAGTCACTTTTGAGCTCAAACGAAGCTACATCGTTCACAAAGCTCACACGTTTCTCACTCTTAACAGAAAGGCATTGGATGTTAGAGGGCCTGTGGTTTGTATCAGTTTCAGAAGCAGAGTTGAACTAGATATGGTCCGTGTGTGTAGGAAACACAGTTCTTTTGTTCTGAGCACAGTCACGTTTCCCACCTTATTAGAGACTCTAGAATGCAAGAGCATGCTTCTTGCTCTAAAGCAGAGTGTGCTTCATGGATGAGAACTGTGCTGTGTGTTTCCCTTCAGAAACGGAGTTAAATGGGAGGCTCTGTGTCTTCCAACAAGCAAGACTTCGTTTCAGGTAAACGCAGTCACTTTAGAGCTCAAACGAAGCTACATCTTTCACGAAGCTCCCACGTTTCTCGGTCCTAAGTGAAAAGGATTGGATGTTAGACTGCCTGTGGTTTGTTTCAGTTTCCGAAGCAGAGTTGAACTAGATTTGGTCCGTGTGTGTAGGAAACACAGTTCTTTTGTTCTGAGCACACTCAAGTTTCCAGCCTTATTAGAGACTCTAGAAAGCAAGAGCTTGCTTCTTGCTCTAAAGCAGAGTGTGTTTCATGGATGAGAACTGTGCTGTGTGTTTCCCTTCAGAAACGGAGTTAAATGGCCGGCTCTGTGTCTTCCTACAAGCAAGACTTCGTTTCAGGTAAACGCAGTCACTTTTGAGCTCAAACGAAGCTACATCGTTCACAAAGCTCACACGTTTCTCGCTCATAACTGAAATACTTTGGATGTTAGAGGGCCTGTGGTTTGTATCAGATTCAGAAGCAGAGTTGAACTAGATATGGTCCCTGTGTGTAGGAAACACAGTTCTTTTGTTCTGAGCACACTCACGTTTCCCGCCTTATTAGAGAATCTAGAAAGCAAGGGCTTGCTTCTTGCTCTAAAGCAGAGTGTCTTTCATGGATGAGGACTGTGCTGTGTGTTTCCCTTCAGAAACGGAGTTAAATGGCAGGCTCTGTGTCTTCCTACAAGCAAGACATTGTTTCAGGTAAACACAGTCACTTTTGAGCTCAAATGAAGCTATATCGTTCACGAAGCTCACACGTTTCTCGCTCTTAACATAAGGCATTGGATGTTAGAGGGCCTGTGGTTTGTTTCAGTTTCAGAAGCAGAGTTGAACTAGATTTGGTCCGTGTGTGTAGGAAACACAGTTCTTTTGTTCTTAGCACACTCAAGTTTCCAGCCTTATTAGACACTCTAGAAAGCAAGATCTTGCTTCTTGCTCTAAAGCAGAGTGTCTTTCATGGATGAGAACTGTGCTGTGTGTTTCCCTTCCAAAACAGAGTTAAATGGCAGGCTCTATGTCTTCCTACAAGCAAGGCTTAGTTTCACTTAAACGCAGTCACTTTTGATCTCAAACGAAGTTACATCGTTCACGAAGCTCACACGTTTCTTGCTCTTAACAAAAGGCATTGGATGTTAGAGGGCCTGTGGTTTGTATCAGTTTCAGAAGCAGAGTTGAACTAGATTTGGTCCGTGAGTGTAGGAAACACAGTTCTTTTGTTCTGAGCACGCTCACATTTCCAGCCTTATTAGAGACTCTAGAAAGCAAGAGCTTGCTTCTTGCTCTAAAGCAGAGTGTGGTTCATGGATGAGAACTGTGCTGTGTGTTTCCCTTCAGAAACGGAGTTAAATGGCAGTCTCTGTGTTTTCCTACAAGCAAGACTTCGTTTCAGGTAAACGCAGTCACTTTTCAGCTCAAACGAAGCTACATCGTTCACAAAGCTCACACGTTTCTCGCTCTTAACTGAAATGCATTGGATGTTAGAGGGCCTGTGGTTTGTATCAGTTTCAGAAACAGAGTTGAACTAGATATGGTCTGTCTGTGTAGGAAACACAGTTCTTTTGTTCTAGGCACACTCACGTTTCCCGCCTTATGAGAGACTCTAGAAAGCAAGAGCTTGCTTCTTGCTCTAAAGCAGAGTGTCTTTCATGGATGAGAACTGTGCTGTGTGTTTCCCTTCAGTAACGGAGTTAAATGGCAGGCTCTGTGTCTTCCTACAAGCAAGACTTCGTTTCAGGTAAACGCAATCACTTTTGAGTTCAAACGAAGCTACATCTTTCACAAAGCTCACACGATTCTCACTCTTAACAGAAAGGCATTGGATGTTAGAGGGCCTGTGGTTTGTATCAGTTTCAGAGGCAGAGTTGAAGTAGATATGGTCCGTGTGTGTAGGAAACACAGTTCTTTTGTTCTGAGCACACTCAAGTTTCCAGCCTTATTAGAGACTCTAGAAAGCAAGAGCTTGCTTCTTGCTCTAAAGCAGAGTGTGTTTCATGGATGAGAACTGTGCTGTGTGTTTCCCTTCAGAAACGGAGTTAAATGGCCGGCTCTGTGTCTTCCTACAAGCAAGACTTCGTTTCAGGTAAACGCAGTCACTTTTGAGCTCAAATGAAGCTACATAGGCATGTAGCTCACACGTTTCTCGCTCTTAAGTGAAAAGCATTGGATGTTAGAGGGCCTGTGGTTTGTATCAGATTCAGAAGCAGAGTTGAACTAGATATGGTCCCTGTGTGTAGGAAACACAGTTGTTTTGTTCTGAGCACACTCACGTTTCCCGCCTTATTAGAGAATCTAGAAAGCAAGGGCTTGCTTCTTGCTCTAAAGCAGAGTGTCTTTCATGGATGAGGACTGTGCTGTGTGTTTCCCTTCAGAAACGGAGTTAAATGGCAGGCTCTGTGTCTTCCTACAAGCAAGACATTGTTTCAGGTAAACACAGTCACTTTTGAGCTCAAATGAAGCTATATCGTTCACGAAGCTCATACGTTTCTCGCTCTTAACATAAGGCATTGGATGTTAGAGGGCCTGTGGTTTCTTTCAGTTTCAGAAGCAGAGTTGAACTAGATTTGGTCCGTGTGTGTAGGAAACACAGTTCTTTTGTTCTGAGCACACTCAAGTTTCCAGCCTTATTAGAGACTCTAGAAAGCAAGATCTAGCTTCTTGCTCTAAAGCAGAGTGTCTTTCATGGATGAGAACTGTGCTGTGTGTTTCCCTTCAGAAAGGGAGTTAAATGGCCGGCTCTGTGTCTTCCTGCAAGCAAGACTTCGTTTCAGGTAAACGCAGTCAATTTTGAGCTCAAACGAAGCTACATCGTTCACAAAGCTCACACATTTCTCGCTTTTAAGTGAAAAGCACTGGATGATAGAGGGCCTGTGGTTTGTTTCAGTTTCAGAAACAGAGTTGAACTAGATTTGGTCCGTGTGTGTAGGAAACACAGTTCTTTTGTTCTTAGCACACTCAAGTTTCCAGCCTTATTAGAGACTCTAGAAAGCAAGAGCTTGCTTCTTGCTCTAAAGCAGAGTGTCTTTCATGGATGAGAATTGTGCTGTGTGTTTCCCTTCAGAAACGGAGTTAAATGGCAGTCTCTGTGTCTTCCTACAAGCAAGACTTCGTTTCAGGTAAACGCAAACACTTTTGAGCTCAAACGAATTTACATCGTTTACGAAGCTCACACGTTTCTCGCTCTTAACAAAAGGCAGTGGATGTTAGAGGGCCTGTGGTTTGTATCAGTTTCAGAAGCAGAGTTGAACTAGATATGGTCCGTGTGTGTAGGAAACACAGTTCTTTTGTTCAGAGCACACTCACGTTTCCAGTCTTATTAGAGAATCTAGAAAGTAAGAGCTTGCTTCTTGCTCTAAAGCAGAGTGTCTTTAATGGATGAGAACAGTGCTGTGTGTTTCCCTTCCAAAACAGAGTTAAATGGCAGGCTCTATGTCTTCCTACAAGCAAGGCTTAGTTTCACTTAAACGCAGTCACTTTTGATCTCAAACGAAGCTATATCGTTCACGAAGCTCACACGTTTCTTGCTCTTAACAAAAGGCATTGGATGTTAGAGGGCCTGTGGTTTGTATCAGTTTCAGAAGCAGAGTTGAACTAGATTTGGTCCGTGAGTGTAGAAAACACAGTTCTTTTGTTCTGAGCACGCTCACATTTCCAGCCTTATTAGAGACTCTAGAAAGCAAGAGCTTGCTTCTTGCTCTAAAGCAGAGTGTGGTTCATGGATGAGAACTGTGCTGTGTGTTTCCCTTCAGAAACGGAGTTAAATGGCAGTCTCTGTGTCTTCCTACAAGCAAGACTTCGTTTCAGGTAAACGCAGTCACTTTTCAGCTCAAACGAAGCTACATCGTTCACAAAGCTCACACGTTTCTCGCTCTTAACTGAAATGCATTGGATGTTAGAGGGCCTGTGGTTTGTATCAGTTTCAGAAGCAGAGTTGAACTAGATATGGTCCGTGTGTGTAGGAAACACAGTTCTTTTGTTCTGAGCACAGTCACGTTTCCCACCTTATTAGAGACTCTAGAATGCAAGAGCATGCTTCTTGCTCTAAAGCAGAGTGTGCTTCATGGATGAGAACTGTGCTGTGTGTTTCCCTTCAGAAACGGAGTTAAATGGGAGGCTCTGTGTCTTCCAACAAGCAAGACTTCGTTTCAGGTAAACGCAGTCACTTTAGAGCTCAAACGAAGCTACATCTTTCACGAAGCTCCCACGTTTCTCGGTCCTAAGTGAAAAGGATTGGATGTTAGACTGCCTGTGGTTTGTTTCAGTTTCCGAAGCAGAGTTGAACTAGATTTGGTCCGTGTGTGTAGGAAACACAGTTCTTTTGTTCTGAGCACACTCAAGTTTCCAGCCTTATTAGAGACTCTAGAAAGCAAGAGCTTGCTTCTTGCTCTAAAGCAGAGTGTGTTTCATGGATGAGAACTGTGCTGTGTGTTTCCCTTCAGACACGGAGTTAAATGGCTGGCTCTGTGTCTTCCTACAAGCAAGACTTCGTTTCAGGTAAACGCAGTCACTTTTGAGCTCAAATGAAGCTACATAGGCATGTAGCTCACACGTTTCTCGCTCTTAAGTGAAAAGCATTGGATGTTAGAGGGCCTGTGGTTTGTATCAGATTCAGAAGCAGAGTTGAACTAGATATGGTCCCTGTGTGTAGGAAACACAGTTCTTTTGTTCTGAGCACACTCACGTTTCCCGCCTTATTAGAGAATCTAGAAAGCAAGGGCTTGCTTCTTGCTCTAAAGCAGAGTGTCTTTCATGGATGAGGACTGTGCTGTGTGTTTCCCTTCAGAAACGGAGTTAAATGGCAGGCTCTGTGTCTTCCTACAAGCAAGACATTGTTTCAGGGAAACACAGTCACTTTTGAGCTCAAATGAAGCTATATCGTTCACGAAGCTCACACGTTTCTCGCTCTTAACATAAGGCATTGGATGTTAGAGGGCCTGTGGTTTGTTTCAGTTTCAGAAGCAGAGTTGCACTAGATTTGGTCCGTGTGTGTAGGAAACACAGTTCTTTTGTTCTTAGCACACTCAAGTTTCCAGCCTTATTAGAGACTCTAGAAAGCAAGATCTTGCTTCTTGCTCTAAAGCAGAGTGTCTTTCATGGATGAGAACTGTGCTGTGTGTTTCCCTTCAGAAACGGAGTTAAATGGCCGGCTCTGTGTCTTCCTACAAGCAAGACTTCGTTTCAGGTAAACGCAGTCACTTTTCAGCTCAAAGGAAGCTACATCGTTCACAAAGCTCACACGTTTCTCGCTCTTAAATGAAATGCATTGGATGTTAGAGGGCCTGTGGTTTGTATCAGTTTCAGAAACAGAGTTGAACTAGATATGGTCTGTCTGTGTAGGAAACACAGTTCTTTTGTTCTAGGCACACTCACGTTTCCCGCCTTATTAGAGACTCTAGAAAGCAAGAGCTTGCTTCTTGCTCTAAAGCAGAGTGTCTTTCATGGATGAGAACTGTGCTGTGTGTTTCCCTTCAGTAACGGAGTTAAATGGCAGGCTCTGTGTCTTCCTACAAGCAAGACTTCGTTTCAGGTAAACGCAATCACTTTTGAGTTCAAACGAAGCTACATCTTTCACAAAGCTCACACGATTCTCACTCTTAACAGAAAGGCATTGGATGTTAGAGGGCCTGTGGTTTGTATCAGTTTCAGAGGCAGAGTTGAAGTAGATATGGTCCGTGTGTGTAGGAAACACAGTTCTTTTGTTCTGAGCACAGTCACGTTTCACACCTTATTAGAGACTCTAGAATGCAAGAGCATGCTTCTTGCTCTAAAGCAGAGTGTGTTTCATGGATGAGAACTGTGCTGTGTGTTTCCCTTCAGAAACGGAGTTATATGGGAGGCTCTGTGTCTTCCAACAAGCAAGACTTCGTTTCAGGTAAACGAGGTCACTTTTGAGCTCAAACGAAGCTACATCGTTTACGAAGCTCACACGTTTCTCGCTCTTAACAAAAGGCAGTGGATGTTAGAGGGCCTGTGGTTTGTATCAGTTTCAGAAGCAGAGTTGAACTAGATATGGTCCGTGTGTGTAGGAAACACAGTTCTTTTGTTCTGAGCACACTCACGTTTCCAGTCTTATTAGAGAATCTAGAAAGTAAGAGCTTGCTTCTTGCTCTAAAGCAGAGTGTGTTTAATGGATGAGAACAGTGCTGTGTGTTTCCCTTCCAAAACAGAGTTAAATGGCAGGCTCTATGTCTTCCTACAAGCAAGGCTTAGTTTCACTTAAACGCAGTCACTTTTGATCTCAAACGAAGCTACATCGTTCATGAAGCTCACACGTTTCTTGCTCTTAACAAAAGGCATTGGATGTTAGAGGGCCTGTGGTTTGTATCAGTTTCAGAAGCAGAGTTGAACTAGATTTGGTCCGTGTGTGTAGGAAACACAGTTCTTTTGTTCTGAGCACGCTCACATTTCCAGCCTTATTAGAGACTCTAGAAAGCAAGAGCTTGCTTCTTGCTCTAAAGCAGAGTGTGGTTCATGGATGAGAACTGTGCTGTGTGTTTCCCTTCAGAAACGGAGTTAAATGGCAGTCTCTGTGTCTTCCTACAAGCAAGACTTCGTTTCAGGTAAACGCAGTCACTTTTCAGCTCAAACGAAGCTACATCGTTCACAAAGCTCACACGTTTCTCGCTCTTAACTGAAATGCATTGGATGTTAGAGGGCCTGTGGTTTGTATCAGTTTCAGAAACAGAGTTGAACTAGATATGGTCTGTCTGTGTAGGAAACACAGTTCTTTTGTTCTAGGCACACTCACGTTTCCCGCCTTATTAGAGACTCTAGAAAGCAAGAGCTTGCTTCTTGCTCTAAAGCAGAGTGTCTTTCATGGATGAGAACTGTGCTGTGTGTTTCCCTTCAGTAACGGAGTTAAATGGCAGGCTCTGTGTCTTCCTACAAGCAAGACTTCGTTTCAGGTAAACGCAATCACTTTTGAGTTCAAACGAAGCTACATCTTTCACAAAGCTCACACGATTCTCACTCTTAACAGAAAGGCATTGGATGTTAGAGGGCCTGTGGTTTGTATCAGTTTCAGAGGCAGAGTTGAAGTAGATATGGTCCGTGTGTGTAGGAAACACAGTTCTTTTGTTCTGAGCACAGTCACGTTTCACACCTTATTAGAGACTCTAGAATGCAAGAGCATGCTTCTTGCTCTAAAGCAGAGTGTGTTTCATGGATGAGAACGGTGCTGTGTGTTTCCCTTCAGAAACGGAGTTATATGGGAGGCTCTGTGTCTTCCAACAAGCAAGACTTCGTTTCAGGTAAACGCAGTCACTTTTGAGCTCAAACGAAGCTACATCGTTCACAAAGCTCACACGTTTCTCACTCTTAACAGAAAGGCATTGGATGTTAGAGGGCCTGTGGTTTGTATCAGTTTCAGAAGCAGAGTTGAACTAGATATGGTCCGTGTGTGTAGGAAACACAGTTCTTTTGTTCTGAGCACAGTCACGTTTCCCACCTTATTAGAGACTCTAGAATGCAAGAGCATGCTTCTTGCTCTAAAGCAGAGTGTGCTTCATGGATGAGAACTGTGCTGTGTGTTTCCCTTCAGAAACGGAGTTAAATGGGAGGTTCTTTGTCTTCCAACAAGCAAGACTTCGTTTCAGGTAAACGCAGTCACTTTAGAGCTCAAACGAAGCTACATCTTTCACGAAGCTCCCACGTTTCTCGGTCCTAAGTGAAAAGGATTGGATGTTAGACTGCCTGTGGTTTGTTTCAGTTTCCGAAGCAGAGTTGAACTAGATTTGGTCCGTGTGTGTAGGAAACACAGTTCTTTTGTTCTGAGCACACTCAAGTTTCCAGCCTTATTAGAGACTCTAGAAAGCAAGAGCTTGCTTCTTGCTCTAAAGCAGAGTGTGTTTCATGGATGAGAACTGTGCTGTGTGTTTCCATTCAGAAACGGAGTTAAATGGCCGGGTCTGTGTCTTCCTACAAGCAAGACTTCGTTTCAGGTAAACGCAGTCACTTTTGAGCTCAAATGAAGCTACATAGGCATGTAGCTCACACGTTTCTCGCTCTTAAGTGAAAAGCATTGGATGTTAGAGGGCCTGTGGTTTGTATCAGATTCAGAAGCAGAGTTGAACTAGATATGGTCCCTGTGTGTAGGAAACACAGTTCTTTTGTTCTGAGCACACTCACGTTTCCCGCCTTATTAGAGAATCTAGAAAGCAAGGGCTTGCTTCTTGCTCTAAAGCAGAGTGTCTTTCATGGATGAGGACTGTGCTGTGTGTTTCCCTTCAGAAACGGAGTTAAATGGCAGGCTCTGTGTCTTCCTACAAGCAAGACATTGTTTCAGGTAAACACAGTCACTTTTGAGCTCAAATGAACCTATATCGTTCACGAAGCTCACACGTTTCTCGCTCTTAACATAAGGCATTGGATGTTAGAGGGCCTGTGGTTTGTTTCAGTTTCAGAAGCAGAGTTGAACTAGATATGGTCCGTGTGTGTAGGAAACACAGTTCTTTTGTTCAGAGCACACTCACGTTTCCAGTCTTATTAGAGAATCTACAAAGTAAGAGCTTGCTTCTTGCTCTAAAGCAGAGTGTCTTTAATGGATGAGAACAGTGCTGTGTGTTTCCCTTCCAAAACAGAGTTAAATGGCAGGCTCTATGTCTTCCTACAAGCAAGGCTTAGTTTCACTTAAACGCAGTCACTTTTGATCTCAAACGAAGTTACATCGTTCACGAAGCTCACACGTTTCTTGCTCTTAACAAAAGGCATTGGATGTTAGAGGGCCTGTGGTTTGTATCAGTTTCAGAAGCAGAGTTGAACTAGATTTGGTCCGTGAGTGTAGGAAACACAGTTCTTTTGTTCTGAGCACGCTCACATTTCCAGCCTTATTAGAGACTCTAGAAAGCAAGAGCTTGCTTCTTGCTCTAAAGCAGAGTGTGGTTCATGGATGAGAACTGTGCTGTGTGTTTCCCTTCAGAAACGGAGTTAAATGGCAGTCTCTGTGTCTTCCTACAAGCAAGACTTCGTTTCAGGTAAACGCAGTCACTTTTCAGCTCAAACGAAGCTACATCGTTCACAAAGCTCACACGTTTCTCGCTCTTAACTGAAATGCATTGGATGTTAGAGGGCCTGTGGTTTGTATCAGTTTCAGAAACAGAGTTGAACTAGATATGGTCTGTCTGTGTAGGAAACACAGTTCTTTTGTTCTAGGCACACTCACGTTTCCCGCCTTATTAGAGACTCTAGAAAGCAAGAGCTTGCTTCTTGCTCTAAAGCAGAGTGTCTTTCATGGATGAGAACTGTGCTGTGTGTGTCCCTTCAGTAACGGAGTTAAATGGCAGGCTCTTTGTCGTCCTACAAGCAAGACTTCGTTTCAGGTAAACGCAATCACTTTTGAGTTCAAACGAAGCTACATCTTTCACAAAGCTCACACGATTCTCACTCTTAACAGAAAGGCATTGGATGTTAGAGGGCCTGTGGTTTGTATCAGTTTCAGAGGCAGAGTTGAAGTAGATATGGTCCGTGTGTGTAGGAAACACAGTTCTTTTGTTCTGAGCACAGTCACGTTTCACACCTTATTAGAGACTCTAGAATGCAAGAGCATGCTTCTTGCTCTAAAGCAGAGTGTGTTTCATGGATGAGAACTGTGCTGTGTGTTTCCCTTCAGAAACGGAGTTATATGGGAGGCTCTGTGTCTTCCAACAAGCAAGACTTCGTTTCAGGTAAACACAGTCACTTTTGAGCTCAAACGAAGCTACATCGTTCACAAAGCTCACACGTTTCTCACTCTTAACAGAAAGGCATTGGATGTTAGAGGGCCTGTGGTTTGTATCAGTTTCAGAAGCAGAGTTGAACTAGATATGGTCCGTGTGTGTAGGAAACACAGTTCTTTTGTTCTGAGCACAGTCACGTTTCCCACCTTATTAGAGACTCTAGAATGCAAGAGCATGCTTCTTGCTCTAAAGCAGAGTGTGCTTCATGGATGAGAACTGTGCTGTGTGTTTCCCTTCAGAAACGGAGTTAAATGGGAGGCTCTGTGTCTTCCAACAAGCAAGACTTCGTTTCAGGTAAACGCAGTCACTTTAGAGCTCAAACGAAGCTACATCTTTCACGAAGCTCCCACGTTTCTCGGTCCTAAGTGAAAAGGATTGGATGTTAGACTGCCTGTGGTTTGTTTCAGTTTCCGAAGCAGAGTTGAACTAGATTTGGTCCGTGTGTGTAGGAAACACAGTTCTTTTGTTCTGAGCACACTCAAGTTTCCAGCCTTATTAGAGACTCTAGAAAGCAAGAGCTTGCTTCTTGCTCTAAAGCAGAGTGTGTTTCATGGATGAGAACTGTGCTGTGTGTTTCCCTTCAGAAACGGAGTTAAATGGCCGGCTCTGTGTCTTCCTACAAGCAAGACTTCGTTTCAGGTAAACGCAGTCACTTTTGAGCTCAAACGAAGCTACATCGTTCACAAAGCTCACACGTTTCTCGCTCATAACTGAAATACTTTGGATGTTAGAGGGCCTGTGGTTTGTATCAGATTCAGAAGCAGAGTTGAACTAGATATGGTCCCTGTGTGTAGGAAACACAGTTCTTTTGTTCTGAGCACACTCACGTTTCCCGCCTTATTAGAGAATCTAGAAAGCAAGGGCTTGCTTCTTGCTCTAAAGCAGAGTGTCTTTCATGGATGAGGACTGTGCTGTGTGTTTCCCTTCAGAAACGGAGTTAAATGGCAGGCTCTGTGTCTTCCTACAAGCAAGACATTGTTTCAGGTAAACACAGTCACTTTTGAGCTCAAATGAAGCTATATCGTTCACGAAGCTCACACGTTTCTCGCTCTTAACATAAGGCATTGGATGTTAGAGGGCCTGTGGTTTGTTTCAGTTTCAGAAGCAGAGTTGAACTAGATTTGGTCCGTGTGTGTAGGAAACACAGTTCTTTTGTTCTTAGCACACTCAAGTTTCCAGCCTTATTAGACACTCTAGAAAGCAAGATCTTGCTTCTTGCTCTAAAGCAGAGTGTCTTTCATGGATGAGAACTGTGCTGTGTGTTTCCCTTCCAAAACAGAGTTAAATGGCAGGCTCTATGTCTTCCTACAAGCAAGGCTTAGTTTCACTTAAACGCAGTCACTTTTGATCTCAAACGAAGTTACATCGTTCACGAAGCTCACACGTTTCTTGCTCTTAACAAAAGGCATTGGATGTTAGAGGGCCTGTGGTTTGTATCAGTTTCAGAAGCAGAGTTGAACTAGATTTGGTCCGTGAGTGTAGGAAACACAGTTCTTTTGTTCTGAGCACGCTCACATTTCCAGCCTTATTAGAGACTCTAGAAAGCAAGAGCTTGCTTCTTGCTCTAAAGCAGAGTGTGGTTCATGGATGAGAACTGTGCTGTGTGTTTCCCTTCAGAAACGGAGTTAAATGGCAGTCTCTGTGTTTTCCTACAAGCAAGACTTCGTTTCAGGTAAACGCAGTCACTTTTCAGCTCAAACGAAGCTACATCGTTCACAAAGCTCACACGTTTCTCGCTCTTAACTGAAATGCATTGGATGTTAGAGGGCCTGTGGTTTGTATCAGTTTCAGAAACAGAGTTGAACTAGATATGGTCTGTCTGTGTAGGAAACACAGTTCTTTTGTTCTAGGCACACTCACGTTTCCCGCCTTATGAGAGACTCTAGAAAGCAAGAGCTTGCTTCTTGCTCTAAAGCAGAGTGTCTTTCATGGATGAGAACTGTGCTGTGTGTTTCCCTTCAGTAACGGAGTTAAATGGCAGGCTCTGTGTCTTCCTACAAGCAAGACTTCGTTTCAGGTAAACGCAATCACTTTTGAGTTCAAACGAAGCTACATCTTTCACAAAGCTCACACGATTCTCACTCTTAACAGAAAGGCATTGGATGTTAGAGGGCCTGTGGTTTGTATCAGTTTCAGAGGCAGAGTTGAAGTAGATATGGTCCGTGTGTGTAGGAAACACAGTTCTTTTGTTCTGAGCACAGTCACGTTTCACACCTTATTAGAGACTCTAGAATGCAAGAGCATGCTTCTTGCTCTAAAGCAGAGTGTGTTTCATGGATGAGAACTGTGCTGTGTGTTTCCCTTCAGAAACGGAGTTATATGGGAGGCTCTGTGTCTTCCAACAAGCAAGACTTCGTTTCAGGTAAACACAGTCACTTTTGAGCTCAAACGAAGCTACATCGTTCACAAAGCTCACACGTTTCTCACTCTTAACAGAAAGGCATTGGATGTTAGAGGGCCTGTGGTTTGTATCAGTTTCAGAAGCAGAGTTGAACTAGATATGGTCCGTGTGTGTAGGAAACACAGTTCTTTTGTTCTGAGCACAGTCACGTTTCCCACCTTATTAGAGACTCTAGAATGCAAGAGCATGCTTCTTGCTCTAAAGCAGAGTGTGCTTCATGGATGAGAACTGTGCTGTGTGTTTCCCTTCAGAAACGGAGTTAAATGGGAGGCTCTGTGTCTTCCAACAAGCAAGACTTCGTTTCAGGTAAACGCAGTCACTTTAGAGCTCAAACGAAGCTACATCTTTCACGAAGCTCCCACGTTTCTCGGTCCTAAGTGAAAAGGATTGGATGTTAGACTGCCTGTGGTTTGTTTCAGTTTCCGAAGCAGAGTTGAACTAGATTTGGTCCGTGTGTGTAGGAAACACAGTTCTTTTGTTCTTAGCACACTCAAGTTTCCAGCCTTATTAGAGACTCTAGAAAGCAAGATCTTGCTTCTTGCTCTAAAGCAGAGTGTCTTTCATGGATGAGAACTGTGCTGTGTGTTTCCCTTCAGAAACGGAGTTAAATGGCCGGCTCTGTGTCTTCCTACAAGCAAGACTTCGTTTCAGGTAAACGCAGTCAATTTTGAGCTCAAACGAAGCTACATCGTTCACAAAGCTCACACATTTCTCGCTCTTAAGTGAAAAGCACTGGATGATAGAGGGCCTGTGGTTTGTTTCAGTTTCAGAAGCAGAGTTGAACTAGATTTGGTCCGTGTGTGTAGGAAACACAGTTCTTTTGTTCTTAGCACACTCAAGTTTCCAGCCTTATTAGAGACTCTAGAAAGCAAGAGCTTGCTTCTTGCTCTAAAGCAGAGTGTGTTTCATGGATGAGAACTGTGCTGTGTGTTTCCCTTCAGAAACGGAGTTAAATGGCAGTCTCTGTGTCTTCCTACAAGCAAGACTTCGTTTCAGGTAAACGCAGTCACTTTTGAGCTCAAACGAATTTACATCGTTTACGAAGCTCACACGTTTCTCGCTCTTAACAAAAGGCAGTGGATGTTAGAGGGCCTGTGGTTTGAATCAGTTTCAGAAGCAGAGTTGAACTAGATATGGTCCTTGTGTGTAGGAAACACAGTTCTTTTGTTCAGAGCACACTCACGTTTCCAGTCTTATTAGAGAATCTAGAAAGTAAGAGCTTGCTTCTTGCTCTAAAGCAGAGTGTCTTTAATGGATGAGAACAGTGCTGTGTGTTTCCCTTCCAAAACAGAGTTAAATGGCAGGCTCTATGTCTTCCTACAAGCAAGGCTTAGTTTCACTTAAACGCAGTCACTTTTGATCTCAAACGAAGCTACATCGTTCACGAAGCTCACACGTTTCTTGCTCTTAACAAAAGGCATTGGATGTTAGAGGGCCTGTGGTTTGTAATGGTTTCAGAAGCAGAGTTGAACTAGATTTGGTCCGTGAGTGTAGGAAACACAGTTCTTTTGTTCTGAGCACGCTCACATTTCCAGCCTTATTAGAGACTCTAGAAAGCAAGAGCTTGCTTCTTGCTCTAAAGCAGAGTGTGGTTCATGGATGAGAACTGTGCTGTGTGTTTCCCTTCAGAAACGGAGTTAAATGGCAGTCTCTGTGTCTTCCTACAAGCAAGACTTCGTTTCAGGTAAACGCAGTCACTTTTCAGCTCAAACGAAGCTACATCGTTCACAAAGCTCACACGTTTCTCGCTCTTAACTGAAATGCATTGGATGTTATAGGGCCTGTGGTTTGTATCAGTTTCAGAAACAGAGTTGAACTAGATATGGTCTGTCTGTGTAGGAAACACAGTTCTTTTGTTCTAGGCATACTCACGTTTCCCGCCTTATTAGAGACTCTAGAAAGCAAGAGCTTGCTTCTTGCTCTAAAGCAGAGTGTCTTTCATGGATGAGAACTGTGCTGTGTGTTTCCCTTCAGTAACGGAGTTAAATGGCAGGCTCTGTGTCTTCCTACAAGCAAGACTTCGTTTCAGGTAAACGCAATCACTTTTGAGTTCAAACGAAGCTACATCTTTCACAAAGCTCACACTATTCTCACTCTTAACAGAAAGGCATTGGATGTTAGAGGGCCTGTGGTTTGTATCAGTTTCAGAAGCAGAGTTGAACTAGATATGATCCGTGTGTGTAGGAAACACAGTTCTTTTGTTCTGAGCACAGTCACGTTTCCCACCTTATTAGAGACTCTAGAATGCAAGAGCATGCTTCTTGCTCTAAAGCAGAGTGTGCTTCATGGATGAGAACTGTGCTGTGTGTTTCCCTTCAGAAACGGAGTTAAATGGGAGGCTCTGTGTCTTCCAACAAGCAAGACTTCGTTTCAGGTAAACGCAGTCACTTTAGAGCTCAAACGAAGCTACATCTTTCACGAAGCTCCCACGTTTCTCGGTCCTAAGTGAAAAGGATTGGATGTTAGACTGCCTGTGGTTTGTTTCAGTTTCCGAAGCAGAGTTGAACTAGATTTGGTCCGTGTGTGTAGGAAACACAGTTCTTTTGTTCTGAGCACACTCAAGTTTCCAGCCTTATTAGAGACTCTAGAAAGCAAGAGCTTGCTTCTTGCTCTAAAGCAGAGTGTGTTTCATGGATGAGAACTGTGCTGTGTGTTTCCCTTCAGAAACGGAGTTAAATGGCCGGCTCTGTGTCTTCCTACAAGCAAGACTTCGTTTCAGGTAAACGCAGTCACTTTTGAGCTCAAATGAAGCTACATAGGCATGTAGCTCACACGTTTCTCGCTCTTAAGTGAAAAGCATTGGATGTTAGAGGGCCTGTGGTTTGTATCAGATTCAGAAGCAGAGTTGAACTAGATATGGTCCCTGTGTGTAGGAAACACAGTTCTTTTGTTCTGAGCACACTCACGTTTCCCGCCTTATTAGAGAATCTAGAAAGCAAGGGCTTGCTTCTTGCTCTAAAGCAGAGTGTCTTTCATGGATGAGGACTGTGCTGTGTGTTTCCCTTCAGAAACGGAGTTAAATGGCAGGCTCTGTGTCTTCCTACAAGCAAGACATTGTTTCAGGTAAACACAGTCACTTTTGAGCTCAAATGAAGCTATATCGTTCACGAAGCTCACACGTTTCTCGCTCTTAACATAAGGCATTGGATGTTAGAGGGCCTGTGGTTTGTTTCAGTTTCAGAAGCAGAGTTGAACTAGATTTGGTCCGTGTGTGTAGGAAACACAGTTCTTTTGTTCTTAGCACACTCAAGTTTCCAGCCTTATTAGAGACTCTAGAAAGCAAGATCTTGCTTCTTGCTCTAAAGCAGAGTGTCTTTCATGGATGAGAACTGTGCTGTGTGTTTCCCTTCAGAAACGGAGTTAAATGGCCGGCTCTGTGTCTTCCTACAAGCAAGACTTCGTTTCAGGTAAACGCAGTCAATTTTGAGCTCAAACGAAGCTACATCGTTCACAAAGCTCACACATTTCTCGCTCTTAAGTGAAAAGCACTGGATGATAGAGGGCCTGTGGTTTGTTTCAGTTTCAGAAGCAGAGTTGAACTAGATTTGGTCCGTGTGTGTAGGAAACACAGTTCTTTTGTTCTTAGCACACTCAAGTTTCCAGCCTTATTAGAGACTCTAGAAAGCAAGAGCTTGCTTCTTGCTCTAAAGCAGAGTGTGTTTCATGGATGAGAACTGTGCTGTGTGTTTCCCTTCAGAAACGGAGTTAAATGGCAGTCTCTGTGTCTTCCTACAAGCAAGACTTCGTTTCAGGTAAACGCAGTCACTTTTGAGCTCAAACGAATTTACATCGTTTACGAAGCTCACACGTTTCTCGCTCTTAACAAAAGGCAGTGGATGTTAGAGGGCCTGTGGTTTGTATCAGTTTCAGAAGCAGAGTTGAACTAGATATGGTCCGTGTGTGTAGGAAACACAGTTCTTTTGTTCAGAGCACACTCACGTTTCCAGTCTTATTAGAGAATCTAGAAAGTAAGAGCTTGCTTCTTGCTCTAAAGCAGAGTGTCTTTAATGGATGAGAACAGTGCTGTGTGTTTCCCTTCCAAAACAGAGTTAAATGGCAGGCTCTATGTCTTCCTACAAGCAAGGCTTAGTTTCACTTAAACGCAGTCACTTTTGATCTCAAACGAAGCTACATCGTTCACGAAGCTCACACGTTTCTTGCTCTTAACAAAAGGCATTGGATGTTAGAGGGCCTGTGGTTTGTAATGGTTTCAGAAGCAGAGTTGAACTAGATTTGGTCCGTGAGTGTAGGAAACACAGTTCTTTTGTTCTGAGCACGCTCACATTTCCAGCCTTATTAGAGACTCTAGAAAGCAAGAGCTTGCTTCTTGCTCTAAAGCAGAGTGTGGTTCATGGATGAGAACTGTGCTGTGTGTTTCCCTTCAGAAACGGAGTTAAATGGCAGTCTCTGTGTCTTCCTACAAGCAAGACTTCGTTTCAGGTAAACGCAGTCACTTTTCAGCTCAAACGAAGCTACATCGTTCACAAAGCTCACACGTTTCTCGCTCTTAACTGAAATGCATTGGATGTTATAGGGCCTGTGGTTTGTATCAGTTTCAGAAACAGAGTTGAACTAGATATGGTCTGTCTGTGTAGGAAACACAGTTCTTTTGTTCTAGGCATACTCACGTTTCCCGCCTTATTAGAGACTCTAGAAAGCAAGAGCTTGCTTCTTGCTCTAAAGCAGAGTGTGTTTCATGGATGAGAACTGTGCTGTGTGTTTCCCTTCAGTAACGGAGTTAAATGGCAGGCTCTGTGTCTTCCTACAAGCAAGACTTCGTTTCAGGTAAACGCAATCACTTTTGAGTTCAAACGAAGCTACATCTTTCACAAAGCTCACACGATTCTCACTCTTAACAGAAAGGCATTGGATATTAGAGGGCCTGTGGTTTGTATCAGTTTCAGAAGCAGAGTTGAACTAGATATGGTCCGTGTGTGTAGGAAACACAGTTCTTTTGTTCTGAGCACAGTCACGTTTCACACCTTATAGAGACTCTAGAATGCAAGAGCATGCTTCTTGCTCTAAAGCAGAGTGTGCTTCATGGATGAGAACTGTGCTGTGTGTTTCCCTTCAGAAACGGAGTTAAATGGGAGGCTCTGTGTCTTCCAACAAGCAAGACTTCGTTTCAGGTAAACGCAGTCACTTTAGAGCTCAAACGAAGCTACATCTTTCACGAAGCTCCCACGTTTCTCGGTCCTAAGTGAAAAGGATTGGATGTTAGACTGCCTGTGGTTTGTTTCAGTTTCCGAAGCAGAGTTGAACTAGATTTGGTCCGTGTGTGTAGGAAACACAGTTCTTTTGTTCTGAGCACACTCAAGTTTCCAGCCTTATTAGAGACTCTAGAAAGCAAGAGCTTGCTTCTTGCTCTAAAGCAGAGTGTGTTTCATGGATGAGAACTGTGCTGTGTGTTTCCCTTCAGAAACGGAGTTAAATGGCCGGCTCTGTGTCTTCCTACAAGCAAGACTTCGTTTCAGGTAAACGCAGTCACTTTTGAGCTCAAATGAAGCTACATAGGCATGTAGCTCACACGTTTCTCGCTCTTAAGTGAAAAGCATTGGATGTTAGAGGGCCTGTGGTTTGTATCAGATTCAGAAGCAGAGTTGAACTAGATATGGTCCCTGTGTGTAGGAAACACAGTTCTTTTGTTCTGAGCACACTCACGTTTCCCGCCTTATTAGAGAATCTAGAAAGCAAGGGCTTGCTTCTTGCTCTAAAGCAGAGTGTCTTTCATGGATGAGGACTGTGCTGTGTGTTTCCCTTCAGAAACGGAGTTAAATGGCAGGCTCTGTGTCTTCCTACAAGCAAACATTGTTTCAGGTAAACACAGTCACTTTTGAGCTCAAATGAAGCTATATCGTTCACGAAGCTCACACGTTTCTCGCTCTTAACATAAGGCATTGGATGTTAGAGGGCCTGTGGTTTGTTTCAGTTTCAGAAGCAGAGTTGAACTAGATTTGGTCCGTGTGTGTAGGAAACAGTTCTTTTGTTCTTAGCACACTCAAGTTTCCAGCCTTATTAGAGACTCTAGAAAGCAAGATCTTGCTTCTTGCTCTAAAGCAGAGTGTCTTTCATGGATGAGAACTGTGCTGTGTGTTTCCCTTCAGAAACGGAGTTAAATGGCCGGCTCTGTGTCTTCCTACAAGCAAGACTTCGTTTCAGGTAAACGCAGTCAATTTTGAGCTCAAACGAAGCTACATTGTTCACAAAGCTCACACATTTCTCGCTCTTAAGTGAAAAGCACTGGATGATAGAGGGCCTGTGGTTTGTTTCAGTTTCAGAAGCAGAGTTGAACTAGATTTGGTCCGTGTGTGTAGGAAACACAGTTCTTTTGTTCTTAGCACACTCAAGTTTCCAGCCTTATTAGAGACTCTAGAAAGCAAAGGCTTGCTTCTTGCTCTAAAGCAGAGTGTCTTTCATGGATGAGAACTGTGCTGTGTGTTTCCCTTCAGAAACGGAGTTAAATGGCAGTCTCTGTGTCTTCCTACAAGCAAGACTTCGTTTCAGGTAAACGCAGTCACTTTTGAGCTCAAACGAATTTACATCATTTACGAAGCTCACACGTTTCTCGCTCTTAACAAAAGGCAGTGGATGTTAGAGGGCCTGTGGTTTGTATCAGTTTCAGAAGCAGAGTTGAACTAGATATGGTCCGTGTGTGTAGGAAACACAGTTCTTTTGTTCAGAGCACACTCACGTTTCCAGTCTTATTAGAGAATCTAGAAAGTAAGAGTTTGCTTCTTGCTCTAAAGCAGAGTGTCTTTAATGGATGAGAACAGTGCTGTGTGTTTCCCTTCCAAAACAGAGTTAAATGGCAGGCTCTATGTCTTCCTACAAGCAAGGCTTAGTTTCACTTAAACGCAGTCACTTTTGATCTCAAACGAAGCTACATCGTTCACGAAGCTCACACGTTTCTTGCTCTTAACAAAAGGCATTGGATGTTAGAGGGCCTGTGGTTTGTATCAGTTTCAGAAGCAGAGTTGAACTAGATATGGTCTGTCTGTGTAGGAAACACAGTTCTTTTGTTCAGAGCACACTCACGTTTCCAGTCTTATTAGAGACTCTAGAAAGCAAGAGCTTGCTTCTTGCTCTAAAGCAGAGTGTGGTTCATGGATGAGAACTGTGCTGTGTGTTTCCCTTCAGAAACGGAGTTAAATGGCAGTCTCTGTGTCTTCCTACAAGCAAGACTTCGTTTCAGGTAAACGCAGTCACTTTTCAGCTCAAACGAAGCTACATCGTTCACAAAGCTCACACGTTTCTCGCTCTTAACTGAAATGCATTGGATGTTAGACGGCCTGTGGTTTGTATCAGTTTCAGAAACAGGGTTGAACTAGATATGGTCTGTCTGTGTAGGAAACACAGTTCTTTTGTTCTAGGCACACTCACGTTTCCCGCCTTATTAGAGACTCTAGAAAGCAAGTGCTTGCTTCTTGCTCTAAAGCAGAGTGTGTTTCATGGATGAGAACTGTGCTGTGTGTTTCCCTTCAGTAACGGAGTTAAATGGCAGGCTCTGTGTCTTCCTACAAGCAAGACTTCGTTTCAGGTAAACGCAATCACTTTTGAGTTCAAACGAAGCTACATCTTTCACAAAGCTCACACGATTCTCACTCTTAACAGAAAGGCATTGGATGTTAGAGGGCCTGTGGTTTGTATCAGTTTCAGAGGCAGAGTTGAAGTAGATATGGTCCGTGTGTGTAGGAAACACAGTTCTTTTGTTCTGAGCACAGTCACGTTTCACACCTTATAGAGACTCTAGAATGCAAGAGCATGCTTCTTGCTCTAAAGCAGAGTGTGTTTCATGGATGAGAACTGTGCTGTGTGTTTCCCTTCAGAAACGGAGTTATATGGGAGGCTCTGTGTCTTCCAACAAGCAAGACTTCGTTTCAGGTAAACACAGTCAATTTTGAGCTCAAACAAAGCTACATCGTTCACAAAGCTCACACGTTTCTCACTCTTAACAGAAAGGCATTGGATGTTAGAGGGCCTGTGGTTTGTATCAGTTTCAGAAGCAGAGTTGAACTAGATATGGTCCGTGTGTGTAGGAAACACAGTTCTTTTGTTCTTAGCACACTCAAGTTTCCAGCCTTATTAGAGACTCTAGAAAGCAAGATCTTGCTTCTTGCTCTAAAGCAGAGTGTCTTTCATGGATGAGAACTGTGCTGTGTGTTTCCCTTCAGAAACGGAGTTAAATGGCCGGCTCTGTGTCTTCCTACAAGCAAGACTTCGTTTCAGGTAAACGCAGTCAATTTTGAGCTCAAACGAAGCTACATCGTTCACAAAGCTCACACATTTCTCGCTCTTAAGTGAAAAGCACTGGATGATAGAGGGCCTGTGGTTTGTTTCAGTTTCAGAAGCAGAGTTGAACTAGATTTGGTCCGTGTGTGTAGGAAACACAGTTCTTTTGTTCTTAGCACACTCAAGTTTCCAGCCTTATTAGAGACTCTAGAAAGCAAGAGCTTGCTTCTTGCTCTAAAGCAGAGTGTCTTTCATGGATGAGAACTGTGCTGTGTGTTTCCCTTCAGAAACGGAGTTATGTGGCAGTCTCTGTGTCTTCCTACAAGCAAGACTTCGTTTCAGGTAAACGCAGTCACTTTTGAGCTCAAACGAATTTACATCGTTTACGAAGCTCACACGTTTCTCGCTCTTAACAAAAGGCAGTGGATGTTAGAGGGCCTGTGGTTTGTATCAGTTTCAGAAGCAGAGTTGAACTAGATATGGTCCGTGTGTGTAGGAAACACAGTTCTTTTGTTCAGAGCACACTCACGTTTCCAGTCTTATTAGAGAATCTAGAAAGTAAGAGTTTGCTTCTTGCTCTAAAGCAGAGTGTCTTTAATGGATGAGAACAGTGCTGTGTGTTTCCCTTCCAAAACAGAGTTAAATGGCAGGCTCTATGTCTTCCTACAAGCAAGGCTTAGTTTCACTTAAACGCAGTCACTTTTGATCTCAAACGAAGCTACATCGTTCACGAAGCTCACACGTTTCTTGCTCTTAACAAAAGGCATTGGATGTTAGAGGGCCTGTGGTTTGTATCAGTTTCAGAAGCAGAGTTGAACTAGATATGGTCTGTCTGTGTAGGAAACACAGTTCTTTTGTTCAGAGCACACTCACGTTTCCAGTCTTATTAGAGACTCTAGAAAGCAAGAGCTTGCTTCTTGCTCTAAAGCAGAGTGTGGTTCATGGATGAGAACTGTGCTGTGTGTTTCCCTTCAGAAACGGAGTTAAATGGCAGTCTCTGTGTCTTCCTACAAGCAAGACTTCGTTTCAGGTAAACGCAGTCACTTTTCAGCTCAAACGAAGCTACATCGTTCACAAAGCTCACACGTTTCTCGCTCTTAACTGAAATGCATTGGATGTTAGACGGCCTGTGGTTTGTATCAGTTTCAGAAACAGGGTTGAACTAGATATGGTCTGTCTGTGTAGGAAACACAGTTCTTTTGTTCTAGGCACACTCACGTTTCCCGCCTTATTAGAGACTCTAGAAAGCAAGAGCTTGCTTCTTGCTCTAAAGCAGAGTGTGTTTCATGGATGAGAACTGTGCTGTGTGTTTCCCTTCAGTAACGGAGTTAAATGGCAGGCTCTGTGTCTTCCTACAAGCAAGACTTCGTTTCAGGTAAACGCAATCACTTTTGAGTTCAAACGAAGCTACATCTTTCACAAAGCTCACACGATTCTCACTCTTAACAGAAAGGCATTGGATGTTAGAGGGCCTGTGGTTTGTATCAGTTTCAGAGGCAGAGTTGAAGTAGATATGGTCCGTGTGTGTAGGAAACACAGTTCTTTTGTTCTTAGCACACTCAAGTTTCCAGCCTTATTAGAGACTCTAGAAAGCAAGATCTTGCTTCTTGCTCTAAAGCAGAGTGTCTTTCATGGATGAGAACTGTGCTGTGTGTTTCCCTTCAGAAACGGAGTTAAATGGCCGGCTCTGTGTCTTCCTACAAGCAAGACTTCGTTTCAGGTAAACGCAGTCAATTTTGAGCTCAAACGAAGCTACATCGTTCACAAAGCTCACACATTTCTCGCTCTTAAGTGAAAAGCACTGGATGATAGAGGGCCTGTGGTTTGTTTCAGTTTCAGAAGCAGAGTTGAACTAGATTTGGTCCGTGTGTGTAGGAAACACAGTTCTTTTGTTCTTAGCACACTCAAGTTTCCAGCCTTATTAGAGACTCTAGAAAGCAAGAGCTTGCTTCTTGCTCTAAAGCAGAGTGTCTTTCATGGATGAGAACTGTGCTGTGTGTTTCCCTTCAGAAACGGAGTTATGTGGCAGTCTCTGTGTCTTCCTACAAGCAAGACTTCGTTTCAGGTAAACGCAGTCACTTTTGAGCTCAAACGAATTTACATCGTTTACGAAGCTCACACGTTTCTCGCTCTTAACAAAAGGCAGTGGATGTTAGAGGGCCTGTGGTTTGTATCAGTTTCAGAAGCAGAGTTGAACTAGATATGGTCCGTGTGTGTAGGAAACACAGTTCTTTTGTTCAGAGCACACTCACGTTTCCAGTCTTATTAGAGAATCTAGAAAGTAAGAGCTTGCTTCTTGCTCTAAAGCAGAGTGTCTTTAATGGATGAGAACAGTGCTGTGTGTTTCCCTTCCAAAACAGAGTTAAATGGCAGGCTCTATGTCTTCCTACAAGCAAGGCTTAGTTTCACTTAAACGCAGTCACTTTTGATCTCAAACGAAGTTACATCGTTCACGAAGCTCACACGTTTCTTGCTCTTAACAAAAGGCATTGGATGTTAGAGGGCCTGTGGTTTGTATCAGTTTCAGAAGCAGAGTTGAACTAGATTTGGTCCGTGAGTGTAGAAAACACAGTTCTTTTGTTCTGAGCACGCTCACATTTCCAGCCTTATTAGAGACTCTAGAATGCAAGAGCATGCTTCTTGCTCTAAAGCAGAGTGTGTTTCATGGATGAGAACTGTGCTGTGTGTTTCCCTTCAGAAACGGAGTTATATGGGAGGCTCTGTGTCTTCCAACAAGCAAGACTTCGTTTCAGGTAAACACAGTCACTTTTGAGCTCAAACGAAGCTACATCGTTCACAAAGCTCACACGTTTCTCACTCTTAACAGAAAGGCATTGGATGTTAGAGGGCCTGTGGTTTGTATCAGTTTCAGAAGCAGAGTTGAACTAGATATGGTCCGTGTGTGTAGGAAACACAGTTCTTTTGTTCTGAGCACAGTCACGTTTCCCACCTTATTAGAGACTCTAGAATGCAAGAGCATGCTTCTTGCTCTAAAGCAGAGTGTGCTTCATGGATGAGAACTGTGCTGTGTGTTTCCCTTCAGAAACGGAGTTAAATGGGAGGCTCTGTGTCTTCCAACAAGCAAGACTTCGTTTCAGGTAAACGCAGTCACTTTAGAGCTCAAACGAAGCTACATCTTTCACGAAGCTCCCACGTTTCTCGGTCCTAAGTGAAAAGGATTGGATGTTAGACTGCCTGTGGTTTGTTTCAGTTTCCGAAGCAGAGTTGAACTAGATTTGGTCCGTGTGTGTAGGAAACACAGTTCTTTTGTTCTGAGCACACTCAAGTTTCCAGCCTTATTAGAGACTCTAGAAAGCAAGAGCTTGCTTCTTGCTCTAAAGCAGAGTGTCTTTCATGGATGAGAACTGTGCTGTGTGTTTCCCTTCAGAAACGGAGTTAAATGGCCGGCTCTGTGTCTTCCTACAAGCAAGACTTCGTTTCAGGTAAACTCAGTCACTTTTGAGCTCAAATGAAGCTACATAGGCATGTAGCTCACACGTTTCTCGCTCTTAAGTGAAAAGCATTGGATGTTAGAGGGCCTGTGGTTTGTATCAGATTCAGAAGCAGAGTTGAACTAGATATGGTCCCTGTGTGTAGGAAACACAGTTGTTTTGTTCTGAGCACACTCACGTTTCCCGCCTTATTAGAGAATCTAGAAAGCAAGGGCTTGCTTCTTGCTCTAAAGCAGAGTGTCTTTCATGGATGAGGACTGTGCTGTGTGTTTCCCTTCAGAAACGGAGTTAAATGGCAGGCTCTGTGTCTTCCTACAAGCAAGGCTTAGTTTCACTTAAACGCAGTCACTTTTGATCTCAAACGAAGCTACATCGTTCACGAAGCTCACACGTTTCTTGCTCTTAACAAAAGGCATTGGATGTTAGAGGGCCTGTGGTTTGTATCAGTTTCAGAAGCAGAGTTGAACTAGATTTGGTCCGTGAGTGTAGAAAACACAGTTCTTTTGTTCTGAGCACGCTCACATTTCCAGCCTTATTAGAGACTCTAGAAAGCAAGAGCTTGCTTCTTGCTCTAAAGCAGAGTGTGGTTCATGGATGAGAACTGTGCTGTGTGTTTCCCTTCAGAAACGGAGTTAAATGGCAGTCTCTGTGTCTTCCTACAAGCAAGACTTCGTTTCAGGTAAACACAGTCACTTTTGAGCTCAAACGAAGCTACATCGTTCACAAAGCTCACACGTTTCTCGCTCTTAACTGAAATGCATTGGATGTTAGAGGGCCTGTGGTTTGTATCAGTCTCAGAAGCAGAGTTGAACTAGATATGGTCCGTGTGTGTAGGAAACATAGTTCTTTTGTTCTGAGCACAGTCACGTTTCCCACCTTATTAGAGACTCTAGAATGCAAGAGCATGCTTCTTGCTCTAAAGCAGAGTGTGCTTCATGGATGAGAACTGTGCTGTGTGTTTCCCTTCAGAAACGGAGTTAAATGGGAGGCTCTGTGTCTTCCAACAAGCAAGACTTCGTTTCAGGTAAACGCAGTCACTTTAGAGCTCAAACGAAGCTACATCTTTCACGAAGCTCCCACGTTTCTCGATCCAAAGTGAAAAGGATTGGATGTTAGACTGCCTGTGGTTTGTATCAGTTTCCGAAGCAGAGTTGAACTAGATTTGGTCCGTGTGTGTAGGAAACACAGTTCTTTTGTTCTGAGCACACTCAAGTTTCCAGTCTTATTAGAGACTCTAGAAAGCAAGAGCTTGCTTCTTGCTCTAAAGCAGAGTGTGTTTCATGGATGAGAACTGTGCTGTGTGTTTCCCTTCAGAAACGGAGTTAAATGGCCGGCTCTGTGTCTTCCTACAAGCAAGACTTCGTTTCAGGTAAACGCAGTCACTTTTGAGGTCAAACGAATTTACATCATTTACGAAGCTCACACGTTTCTCGCTCTTAACAAAAGGCAGTGGATGTTAGAGGGCCTGTGGTTTGTATCAGTTTCAGAAGCAGAGTTGAACTAGATATGGTCCGTGTGTGTAGGAAACACAGTTCTTTTGTTCAGAGCACACTCACGTTTCCAGTCTTATTAGAGAATCTAGAAAGTAAGAGCTTGCTTCTTGCTCTAAAGCAGAGTGTCTTTAATGGATGAGAACAGTGCTGTGTGTTTCCCTTCCAAAACAGAGTTAAATGGCAGGCTCTATGTCTTCCTACAAGCAAGGCTTAGTTTCACTTAAACGCAGTCACTTTTGATCTCAAACGAAGCTACATCGTTCACGAAGCTCACACGTTTCTTGCTCTTAACAAAAGGCATTGGATGTTAGAGGGCCTGTGGTTTGTATCAGTTTCAGAAGCAGAGTTGAACTAGATTTGGTCCGTGAGTGTAGGAAACACAGTTCTTTTGTTCTGAGCACGCTCACATTTCCAGCCTTATTAGAGACTCTAGAAAGCAAGAGCTTGCTTCTTGCTCTAAAGCAGAGTGTGATTCATGGATGAGAACTGTGCTGTGTGTTTCCCTTCAGAAACGGAGTTAAATGGCAGTCTCTGTGTCTTCCTACAAGCAAGACTTCGTTTCAGGTAAACGCAGTCACTTTTCAGCTCAAACGAAGCTACATCGTTCACAAAGCTCACACGTTTCTCGCTCTTAACTGAAATGCATTGGATGTTAGACGGCCTGTGGTTTGTATCAGTTTCAGAAACAGAGTTGAACTAGATATGGTCTGTCTGTGTAGGAAACACAGTTCTTTTGTTCTAGGCACACTCACGTTTCCCGCCTTATTAGAGACTCTAGAAAGCAAGAGCTTGCTTCTTGCTCTAAAGCAGAGTGTCTTTCATGGATGAGAACTGTGCTGTGTGTTTCCCTTCAGTAACGGAGTTAAATGGCAGGCTCTGTGTCTTCCTACAAGCAAGACTTCGTTTCAGGTAAACGCAATCACTTTTGAGTTCAAACGAAGCTACATCTTTCACAAAGCTCACACGATTCTCGGTCCTAAGTGAAAAGGATTGGATGTTAGACTGCCTGTGGTTTGTTTCAGTTTCCGAAGCAGAGTTGAACTAGATTTGGTCCGTGTGTGTAGGAAACACAGTTCTTTTGTTCTGAGCACACTCAAGTTTCCAGCCTTATTAGAGACTCTAGAAAGCAAGAGCGTGCTTCTTGCTCTAAAGCAGAGTGTGTTTCATGGATGAGAACTGTGCTGTGTGTTTCCCTTCAGAAACGGAGTTAAATGGCCGGCTCTGTGTCTTCCTACAAGCAAGACTTCGTTTCAGGTAAACGCAGTCACTTTTGAGCTCAAACGAAGCTACATCGTTCACAAAGCTCACACGTTTCTCGCTCATAACTGAAATACTTTGGATGTTAGAGGGCCTGTGGTTTGTATCAGATTCAGAAGCAGAGTTGAACTAGATATGGTCCCTGTGTGTAGGAAACACAGTTCTTTTGTTCTGAGCACACTCACGTTTCCCGCCTTATTAGAGAATCTAGAAAGCAAGGGCTTGCTTCTTGCTCTAAAGCAGAGTGTCTTTCATGGATGAGGACTGTGCTGTGTGTTTCCCTTCAGAAACGGAGTTAAATGGCAGGCTCTGTGTCTTCCTACAAGCAAGACATTGTTTCAGGTAAACACAGTCACTTTTGAGCTCAAATGAAGCTATATCGTTCACGAAGCTCACACGTTTCTCGCTCTTAACATAAGGCATTGGATGTTAGAGGGCCTGTGGTTTGTTTCAGTTTCAGAAGCAGAGTTGAACTAGATTTGGTCCGTGTGTGTAGGAAACACAGTTCTTTTGTTCTTAGCACACTCAAGTTTCCAGCCTTATTAGAGACTCTAGAAAGCAAGATCTTGCTTCTTGCTCTAAAGCAGAGTGTCTTTCATGGATGAGAACTGTGCTGTGTGTTTCCCTTCAGAAACGGAGTTAAATGGCCGGCTCTGTGTCTTCCTACAAGCAAGACTTCGTTTCAGGTAAACGCAGTCAATTTTGAGCTCAAACGAAGCTACATCGTTCACAAAGCTCACACATTTCTCGCTCTTAAGTGAAAAGCACTGGATGATAGAGGGCCTGTGGTTTGTTTCAGTTTCAGAAGCAGAGTTGAACTAGATTTGGTCCGTGTGTGTAGGAAACACAGTTCTTTTGTTCTTAGCACACTCAAGTTTCCAGCCTTATTAGAGACTCTAGAAAGCAAGAGCTTGCTTCTTGCTCTAAAGCAGAGTGTCTTTCATGGATGAGAACTGTGCTGTGTGTTTCCCTTCAGAAACGGAGTTAAATGGCAGTCTCTGTGTCTTCCTACAAGCAAGACTTCGTTTCAGGTAAACGCAGTCACTTTTGAGCTCAAACGAATTTACATCATTTACGAAGCTCACACGTTTCTCACTCTTAACAAAAGGCAGTGGATGTTACAGGGCCTGTGGTTTGTATCAGTTTCAGAAGCAGAGTTGAACTAGATATGGTCCGTGTGTGTAGGAAACACAGTTCTTTTGTTCAGAGCACACTCACGTTTCCAGTCTTATTAGAGAATCTAGAAAGTAAGAGTTTGCTTCTTGCTCTAAAGCAGAGTGTCTTTAATGGATGAGAACAGTGCTGTGTGTTTCCCTTCCAAAACAGAGTTAAATGGCAGGCTCTATGTCTTCCTACAAGCAAGGCTTAGTTTCACTTAAACGCAGTCACTTTTGATCTCAAACGAAGCTACATCGTTCACGAAGCTCACACGTTTCTTGCTCTTAACAAAAGGCATTGGATGTTAGAGGGCCTGTGGTTTGTATCAGTTTCAGAAGCAGAGTTGAACTAGATATGGTCTGTCTGTGTAGGAAACACAGTTCTTTTGTTCAGAGCACACTCACGTTTCCAGTCTTATTAGAGACTCTAGAAAGCAAGAGCTTGCTTCTTGCTCTAAAGCAGAGTGTCTTTCATGGATGAGAAATGTGCTGTGTGTTTCCCTTCAGTAACGGAGTTAAATGGCTGGCTCTGTGTCTTCCTACAAGCAAGACTTCGTTTCAGGTAAACGCAATCACTTTTGAGCTCAAATGAAGCTACATAGGCATGTAGCTCACACGTTTCTCGCTCTTAAGTGAAAAGCATTGGATGTTAGAGGGCCTGTGGTTTGTATCAGATTCAGAAGCAGAGTTGAACTAGATATGGTCCCTGTGTGTAGGAAACACAGTTGTTTTGTTCTGAGCACACTCACGTTTCCCGCCTTATTAGAGAATCTAGAAAGCAAGGGCTTGCTTCTTGCTCTAAAGCAGAGTGTCTTTCATGGATGAGGACTGTGCTGTGTGTTTCCCTTCAGAAACGGAGTTAAATGGCAGGCTCTGTGTCTTCCTACAAGCAAGACATTGTTTCAGGTAAACACAGTCACTTTTGAGCTCAAATGAAGCTATATCGTTCACGAAGCTCACACGTTTATCGCTCTTAACATAAGGCATTGGATGTTAGAGGGCCTGTGGTTTCTTTCAGTTTCAGAAGCAGAGTTGAACTAGATTTGGTCCGTGTGTGTAGGAAACACAGTTCTTTTGTTCTTAGCACACTCAAGTTTCCAGCCTTATTAGAGACTCTAGAAAGCAAGATCTTGCTTCTTGCTCTAAAGCAGAGTGTCTTTCATGGATGAGAACTGTGCTGTGTGTTTCCCTTCAGAAACGGAGTTAAATGGCCGGCTCTGTGTCTTCCTACAAGCAAGACTTCGTTTCAGGTAAACGCAGTCAATTTTGAGCTCAAACGAAGCTACATCGTTCACAAAGCTCACACATTTCTCGCTTTTAAGTGAAAAGCACTGGATGATAGAGGGCCTGTGGTTTGTTTCAGTTTCAGAAACAGAGTTGAACTAGATTTGGTCCGTGTGTGTAGGAAACACAGTTCTTTTGTTCTTAGCACACTCAAGTTTCCAGCCTTATTAGAGACTCTAGAAAGCAAGAGCTTGCTTCTTGCTCTAAAGCAGAGTGTCTTTCATGGATGAGAACTGTGCTGTGTGTTTCCCTTCAGAAACGGAGTTAAATGGCAGTCTCTGTGTCTTCCTACAAGCAAGACTTCGTTTCAGGTAAACGCAGTCACTTTTGAGCTCAAACGAATTTACATCGTTTACGAAGCTCACACGTTTCTCGCTCTTAACAAAAGGCAGTGGATGTTAGAGGGCCTGTGGTTTGTATCAGTTTCAGAAGCAGAGTTGAACTAGATATGGTCCGTGTGTGTAGGAAACACAGTGCTTTTGTTCAGAGCACACTCACGTTTCCAGTCTTATTAGAGAATCTAGAAAGTAAGAGCTTGCTTCTTGCTCTAAAGCAGAGTGTCTTTAATGGATGAGAACAGTGCTGTGTGTTTCCCTTCCAAAACAGAGTTAAATGGCAGGCTCTATGTCTTCCTACAAGCAAGGCTTAGTTTCACTTAAACGCAGTCACTTTTGATCTCAAACGAAGCTACATCGTTCACGAAGCTCACACGTTTCTTGCTCTTAACAAAAGGCATTGGATGTTAGAGGGCCTGTGGTTTGTATCAGTTTCAGAAGCAGAGTTGAACTAGATTTGGTCCGTGAGTGTAGAAAACACAGTTCTTTTGTTCTGAGCACGCTCACATTTCCAGCCTTATTAGAGACTCTAGAAAGCAAGAGCTTGCTTCTTGCTCTAAAGCAGAGTGTGGTTCATGGATGAGAACTGTGCTGTGTGTTTCCCTTCAGAAACGGAGTTAAATGGCAGTCTCTGTGTCTTCCTACAAGCAAGACTTCGTTTCAGGTAAACACAGTCACTTTTCAGCTCAAACGAAGCTACATCGTTCACAAAGCTCACACGTTTCTCGCTCTTAACTGAAATGCATTGGATGTTAGAGGGCCTGTGGTTTGTATCAGTCTCAGAAGCAGAGTTGAACTAGATATGGTCCGTGTGTGTAGGAAACATAGTTCTTTTGTTCTGAGCACAGTCACGTTTCCCACCTTATTAGAGACTCTAGAATGCAAGAGCATGCTTCTTGCTCTAAAGCAGAGTGTGCTTCATGGATGAGAACTGTGCTGTGTGTTTCCCTTCAGAAACGGAGTTAAATGGGAGGCTCTGTGTCTTCCAACAAGCAAGACTTCGTTTCAGGTAAACGCAGTCACTTTAGAGCTCAAACGAAGCTACATCTTTCACGAAGCTCCCACGTTTCTCGATCCAAAGTGAAAAGGATTGGATGTTAGACTGCCTGTGGTTTGTATCAGTTTCCGAAGCAGAGTTGAACTAGATTTGGTCCGTGTGTGTAGGAAACACAGTTCTTTTGTTCTGAGCACACTCAAGTTTCCAGTCTTATTAGAGACTCTAGAAAGCAAGAGCTTGCTTCTTGCTCTAAAGCAGAGTGTGTTTCATGGATGAGAACTGTGCTGTGTGTTTCCCTTCAGAAACGGAGTTAAATGGCCGGCTCTGTGTCTTCCTACAAGCAAGACTTCGTTTCAGGTAAACGCAGTCACTTTTGAGGTCAAACGAATTTACATCATTTACGAAGCTCACACGTTTCTCGCTCTTAACAAAAGGCAGTGGATGTTAGAGGGCCTGTGGTTTGTATCAGTTTCAGAAGCAGAGTTGAACTAGATATGGTCCGTGTGTGTAGGAAACACAGTTCTTTTGTTCAGAGCACACTCACGTTTCCAGTCTTATTAGAGAATCTAGAAAGTAAGAGCTTGCTTCTTGCTCTAAAGCAGAGTGTCTTTAATGGATGAGAACAGTGCTGTGTGTTTCCCTTCCAAAACGGAGTTAAATGGCAGGCTCTATGTCTTCCTACAAGCAAGGCTTAGTTTCACTTAAACGCAGTCACTTTTGATCTCAAACGAAGCTACATCGTTCACGAAGCTCACACGTTTCTTGCTCTTAACAAAAGGCATTGGATGTTAGAGGGCCTGTGGTTTGTATCAGTTTCAGAAGCAGAGTTGAACTAGATTTGGTCCGTGAGTGTAGGAAACACAGTTCTTTTGTTCTGAGCACGCTCACATTTCCAGCCTTATTAGAGACTCTAGAAAGCAAGAGCTTGCTTCTTGCTCTAAAGCAGAGTGTGATTCATGGATGAGAACTGTGCTGTGTGTTTCCCTTCAGAAACGGAGTTAAATGGCAGTCTCTGTGTCTTCCTACAAGCAAGACTTCGTTTCAGGTAAACGCAGTCACTTTTCAGCTCAAACGAAGCTACATCGTTCACAAAGCTCACACGTTTCTCGCTCTTAACTGAAATGCATTGGATGTTAGACGGCCTGTGGTTTGTATCAGTTTCAGAAACAGAGTTGAACTAGATATGGTCTGTCTGTGTAGGAAACACAGTTCTTTTGTTCTAGGCACACTCACGTTTCCCGCCTTATTAGAGACTCTAGAAAGCAAGAGCTTGCTTCTTGCTCTAAAGCAGAGTGTCTTTCATGGATGAGAACTGTGCTGTGTGTTTCCCTTCAGTAACGGAGTTAAATGGCAGGCTCTGTGTCTTCCTACAAGCAAGACTTCGTTTCAGGTAAACGCAATCACTTTTGAGTTCAAACGAAGCTACATCTTTCACAAAGCTCACACGATTCTCGGTCCTAAGTGAAAAGGATTGGATGTTAGACTGCCTGTGGTTTGTTTCAGTGTCCGAAGCAGAGTTGAACTAGATTTGGTCCGTGTGTGTAGGAAACACAGTTCTTTTGTTCTGAGCACACTCAAGTTTCCAGCCTTATTAGAGACTCTAGAAAGCAAGAGCGTGCTTCTTGCTCTAAAGCAGAGTGTGTTTCATGGATGAGAACTGTGCTGTGTGTTTCCCTTCAGAAACGGAGTTAAATGGCCGGCTCTGTGTCTTCCTACAAGCAAGACTTCGTTTCAGGTAAACGCAGTCACTTTTGAGCTCAAACGAAGCTACATCGTTCACAAAGCTCACACGTTTCTCGCTCATAACTGAAATACTTTGGATGTTAGAGGGCCTGTGGTTTGTATCAGATTCAGAAGCAGAGTTGAACTAGATATGGTCCCTGTGTGTAGGAAACACAGTTCTTTTGTTCTGAGCACACTCACGTTTCCCGCCTTATTAGAGAATCTAGAAAGCAAGGGCTTGCTTCTTGCTCTAAAGCAGAGTGTCTTTCATGGATGAGGACTGTGCTGTGTGTTTCCCTTCAGAAACGGAGTTAAATGGCAGGCTCTGTGTCTTCCTACAAGCAAGACATTGTTTCAGGTAAACACAGTCACTTTTGAGCTCAAATGAAGCTTTATCGTTCACGAAGCTCACACGTTTCTCGCTCTTAACATAAGGCATTGGATGTTAGAGGGCCTGTGGTTTGTTTCAGTTTCAGAAGCAGAGTTGAACTAGATTTGGTCCGTGTGTGTAGGAAACACAGTTCTTTTGTTCTTAGCACACTCAAGTTTCCAGCCTTATTAGAGACTCTAGAAAGCAAGATCTTGCTTCTTGCTCTAAAGCAGAGTGTCTTTCATGGATGAGAACTGTGCTGTGTGTTTCCCTTCAGAAACGGAGTTAAATGGCCGGCTCTGTGTCTTCCTACAAGCAAGACTTCGTTTCAGGTAAACGCAGTCAATTTTGAGCTCAAACGAAGCTACATCGTTCACAAAGCTCACACATTTCTCGCTCTTAAGTGAAAAGCACTGGATGATAGAGGGCCTGTGGTTTGTTTCAGTTTCAGAAGCAGAGTTGAACTAGATTTGGTCCGTGTGTGTAGGAAACACAGTTCTTTTGTTCTTAGCACACTCAAGTTTCCAGCCTTATTAGAGACTCTAGAAAGCAAGAGCTTGCTTCTTGCTCTAAAGCAGAGTGTCTTTCATGGATGAGAACTGTGCTGTGTGTTTCCCTTCAGAAACGGAGTTAAATGGCAGTCT
Source organism: Onychomys leucogaster (assembly GCA_949786385.1). NCBI lineage: Eukaryota > Metazoa > Chordata > Mammalia > Rodentia > Cricetidae > Onychomys > Onychomys leucogaster. Next base: position 930,159 of record CATKUP010000105.1, on the reverse strand, counting down.
CTGTGTCTTCCTACAAGCAAGACTTCGTTTCAGGTAAACGCAGTCACTTTTGAGCTCAAACGAATTTACATCATTTACGAAGCTCACACGTTTCTCGCTCTTAACAAAAGGCAGTGGATGTTACAGGGCCTGTGGTTTGTATCAGTTTCAGAAGCAGAGTTGAACTAGATATGGTCCGTGTGTGTAGGAAACACAGTTCTTTTGTTCAGAGCACACTCACGTTTCCAGTCTTATTAGAGAATCTAGAAAGTAAGAGTTTGCTTCTTGCTCTAAAGCAGAGTGTCTTTAATGGATGAGAACAGTGCTGTGTGTTTCCCTTCCAAAACAGAGTTAAATGGCAGGCTCTATGTCTTCCTACAAGCAAGGCTTAGTTTCACTTAAACGCAGTCACTTTTGATCTCAAACGAAGCTACATCGTTCACGAAGCTCACACGTTTCTTGCTCTTAACAAAAGGCATTGGATGTTAGAGGGCCTGTGGTTTGTATCAGTTTCAGAAGCAGAGTTGAACTAGATATGGTCTGTCTGTGTAGGAAACACAGTTCTTTTGTTCAGAGCACACTCACGTTTCCAGTCTTATTAGAGACTCTAGAAAGCAAGAGCTTGCTTCTTGCTCTAAAGCAGAGTGTCTTTCATGGATGAGAACTGTGCTGTGTGTTTCCCTTCAGTAACGGAGTTAAATGGCTGGCTCTGTGTCTTCCTACAAGCAAGACTTCGTTTCAGGTAAACGCAATCACTTTTGAGTTCAAACGAAGCTACATCTTTCACAAAGCTCACACGATTCTCACTCTTAACAGTAAGGCATTGGATGTTAGAGGGCCTGTGGTTTGTATCAGTTTCAGAGGCAGAGTTGAAGTAGATATGGTCCGTGTGTGTAGGAAACACAGTTCTTTTGTTCTGAGCACAGTCACGTTTCACACCTTATTAGAGACTCTAGAATGCAAGAGCATGCTTCTTGCTCTAAAGCAGAGTGTGTTTCATGGATGAGAACTGTGCTGTGTGTTTCCCTTCAGAAACGGAGTTGTATGGGAGGCTCTGTGTCTTCCAACAAGCAAGACTTCGTTTCAGGTAAACACAGTCACTTTTGAGCTCAAACGAAGCTACATCGTTCACAAAGCTCAGACGTTTCTCACTCTTAACAGAAAGGCATTGGATGTTAGAGGGCCTGTGGTTTGTATCAGTTTCAGAAGCAGAGTTGAACTAGATATGGTCCGTGTGTGTAGGAAACACAGTTCTTTTGTTCTGAGCACAGTCACGTTTCCCACCTTATTAGAGACTCTAGAATGCAAGAGCATGCTTCTTGCTCTAAAGCAGAGTGTGCTTCATGGATGAGAACTGTGCTGTGTGTTTCCCTTCAGAAACGGAGTTAAATGGGAGGCTCTGTGTCTTCCAACAAGCAAGACTTCGTTTCAGGTAAACGCAGTCACTTTAGAGCTCAAATGAAGCTACATCTTTAACGAAGCTCCCACGTTTCTCGGTCCTAAGTGAAAAGGATTGGATGTTAGACTGCCTGTGGTTTGTTTCAGTTTCCGAAGCAGAGTTGAACTAGATTTGGTCCGTGTGTGTAGGAAACACAGTTCTTCTGTTCTGAGCACACTCAAGTTTCCAGCCTTATTAGAGACTCTAGAAAGCAAGAGCTTGCTTCTTGCTCTAAAGCAGAGTGTGTTTCATGGATGAGAACTGTGCTGTGTGTTTCCCTTCAGAAACGGAGTTAAATGGCCGGCTCTGTGTCTTCCTACAAGCAAGACTTCGTTTCAGGTAAACGCAGTCACTTTTGAGCTCAAACGAAGCTACATCGTTCACAAAGCTCACACGTTTCTCGCTCATAACTGAAATACTAAGGATGTTAGAGGGCCTGTGGTTTGTATCAGATTCAGAAGCAGAGTTGAACTAGATATGGTCACTGTGTGTAGGAAACACAGTTCTTTTGTTCTGAGCACACTCACGTTTCCCGCCTTATTAGAGAATCTAGAAAGCAAGGGCTTGCTTCTTGCTCTAAAGCAGAGTGTCTTTCATGGATGAGGACTGTGCTGTGTGTTTCCCTTCAGAAACGGAGTTAAATGGCAGGCTCTGTGTCTTCCTACAAGCAAGACATTGTTTCAGGTAAACACAGTCACTTTTGAGCTCAAATGAAGCTATATCGTTCATGAAGCTCACACGTTTCTCGCTCTTAACATAAGGCATTGGATGTTAGAGGGCCTGTGGTTTGTTTCAGTTTCAGAAGCAGAGTTGAACTAGATTTGGTCCGTGTGTGTAGGAAACACAGTTCTTTTGTTCTTAGCACACTCAAGTTTCCAGCCTTATTAGAGACTCTAGAAAGCAAGATCTTGCTTCTTGCTCTAAAGCAGAGTGTCTTTCATGGATGAGAACTGTGCTGTGTGTTTCCCTTCAGAAACGGAGTTAAATGGCCGGCTCTGTGTCTTCCTACAAGCAAGACTTCGTTTCAGGTAAACGCAGTCAATTTTGAGCTCAAACGAAGCTACATCGTTCACAAAGCTCACACATTTCTCGCTCTTAAGTGAAAAGCACTGGATGATAGAGGGCCTGTGGTTTGTTTCAGTTTCAGAAGCAGAGTTGAACTAGATTTGGTCCGTGTGTAGGAAACACAGTTCTTTTGTTCTTAGCACACTCAAGTTTCCAGCCTTATTAGAGACTCTAGAAAGCAAGAGCTTGCTTCTTGCTCTAAAGCAGAGTGTCTTTCATGGATGAGAACTGTGCTGTGTGTTTCCCTTCAGAAACGGAGTTAAATGGCAGTCTCTGTGTCTTCCTACAAGCAAGACTTCGTTTCAGGTAAACGCAGTCACTTTTGAGCTCAAACGAATTTACATCGTTTACGAAGCTCACACGTTTCTCGCTCTTAACAAAAGGCAGTGGATGTTAGAGGGCCCGTGGTTTGTATCAGTTTCAGAAGCAGAGTTGAACTAGATATGGTCCGTGTGTGTAGGAAACACAGTTCTTTTGTTCAGAGCACACTCACGTTTCCAGTCTTATTAGAGAATCTAGAAAGTAAGAGCTTGCTTCTTGCTCTAAAGCAGAGTGTCTTTAATGCATGAGAACAGTGCTGTGTGTTTCCCTTCCAAAACAGAGTTAAATGGCAGGCTCTATGTCTTCCTACAAGCAAGGCTTAGTTTCACTTAAACGCAGTCACTTTTGATCTCAAACGAAGCTACATCGTTCACGAAGCTCACACGTTTCTTGCTCTTAACAAAAGGCATTGGATGTTAGAGGGCCTGTGGTTTGTATCAGTTTCAGAAGCAGAGTTGAACTAGATTTGGTCCGTGAGTGTAGGAAACACAGTTCTTTTGTTCTGAGCACGCTCACATTTCCAGCCTTATTAGAGACTCTAGAAAGCAAGAGCTTGCTTCTTGCTCTAAAGCAGAGTGTGGTTCATGGATGAGAACTGTGCTGTGTGTTTCCCTTCAGAAACGGAGTTAAATGGCAGTCTCTGTGTCTTCCTACAAGCAAGAGTTCGTTTCAGGTAAACGCAGTCACTTTTCAGCTCAAACGAAGCTACATCGTTCACAAAGCTCACACGTTTCTCGCTCTTAACTGAAATGCATTGGATGTTAGACGGCCTGTGGTTTGTATCAGTTTCAGAAACAGAGTTGAACTAGATATGGTCTGTCTGTGTAGGAAACACAGTTCTTTTGTTCTAGGCACACTCACGTTTCCCGCCTTATTAGAGACTCTAGAAAGCAAGAGCTTGCTTCTTGCTCTAAAGCAGAGTGTCTTTCATGGATGAGAACTGTGCTGTGTGTTTCCCGTCAGTAACGAAGTTAAATGGCAGGCTCTGTGTCTTCCTACAAGCAAGACTTCGTTTCAGGTAAACGCAATCACTTTTGAGTTCAAACGAAGCTACATCTTTCACAAAGCTCACACGATTCTCACTCTTAACAGAAAGGCATTGGATGTTAGAGGGCCTGTGGTTTGTATCAGTTTCAGAGGCAGAGTTGAAGTAGATATGGTCCGTGTGTGTAGGAAACACAGTTCTTTTGTTCTGAGCACAGTCACGTTTCACACCTTATTAGAGACACTAGAATGCAAGAGCATGCTTCTTGCTCTAAAGCAGAGTGTGTTTCATGGATGAGAACTGTGCTGTGTGTTTCCCTTCAGAAACGGAGTTAAATGGCAGTCTCTGTGTCTTCCTACAAGCAAGACTTCGTTTCAGGTAAACGCAGTCACTTTTCAGCTCAAACGAAGCTACATCGTTCACAAAGCTCACACGTTTCTCGCTCTTAACTGAAATGCATTGGATGTTAGACGGCCTGTGGTTTGTATCAGTTTCAGAAACAGAGTTGAACTAGATATGGTCTGTCTGTGTAGGAAACACAGTTCTTTTGTTCTAGGCACACTCACGTTTCCCGCCTTATTAGAGACTCTAGAAAGCAAGAGCTTGCTTCTTGCTCTAAAGCAGAGTGTCTTTCATGGATGAGAACTGTGCTGTGTGTTTCCCTTCAGTAACGGAGTTAAATGGCAGGCTCTGTGTCTTCCTACAAGCAAGACTTCGTTTCAGGTAAACGCAATCACTTTTGAGTTCAAACGAAGCTACATCTTTCACAAAGCTCACACGATTCTCGGTCCTAAGTGAAAAGGATTGGATGTTAGACTGCCTGTGGTTTGTTTCAGTTTCCGAAGCAGAGTTGAACTAGATTTGGTCCGTGTGTGTAGGAAACACAGTTCTTTTGTTCTGAGCACACTCAAGTTTCCAGCCTTATTAGAGACTCTAGAAAGCAAGAGCTTGCTTCTTGCTCTAAAGCAGAGTGTGTTTCATGGATGAGAACTGTGCTGTGTGTTTCCCTTCAGAAACGGAGTTAAATGGCCGGCTCTGTGTCTTCCTACAAGCAAGACTTCGTTTCAGGTAAACGCAGTCACTTTTGAGCTCAAACGAAGCTACATCGTTCACAAAGCTCACACGTTTCTCGCTCATAACTGAAATACTTTGGATGTTAGAGGGCCTGTGGTTTGTATCAGATTCAGAAGCAGAGTTGAACTAGATATGGTCCCTGTGTGTAGGAAACACAGTTCTTTTGTTCTGAGCACACTCACGTTTCCCGCCTTATTAGAGAATCTAGAAAGCAAGGGCTTGCTTCTTGCTCTAAAGCAGAGTGTCTTTCATGGATGAGGACTGTGCTGTGTGTTTCCCTTCAGAAACGGAGTTAAATGGCAGGCTCTGTGTCTTCCTACAAGCAAGACATTGTTTCAGGTAAACACAGTCACTTTTGAGCTCAAATGAAGCTATATCGTTCACGAAGCTCACACGTTTCTCGCTCTTAACATAAGGCATTGGATGTTAGAGGGCCTGTGGTTTGTTTCAGTTTCAGAAGCAGAGTTGAACTAGATTTGGTCCGTGTGTGTAGGAAACACAGTTCTTTTGTTCTTAGCACACTCAAGTTTCCAGCCTTATTAGAGACTCTAGAAAGCAAGATCTTGCTTCTTGCTCTAAAGCAGAGTGTCTTTCATGGATGAGAACTGTGCTGTGTGTTTCCCTTCAGAAACGGAGTTAAATGGCCGGCTCTGTGTCTTCCTACAAGCAAGACTTCGTTTCAGGTAAACGCAGTCAATTTTGAGCTCAAACGAAGCTACATCGTTCACAAAGCTCACACATTTCTCGCTCTTAAGTGAAAAGCACTGGATGATAGAGGGCCTGTGGTTTGTTTCAGTTTCAGAAGCAGAGTTGAACTAGATTTGGTCCGTGTGTGTAGGAAACACAGTTCTTTTGTTCTTAGCACACTCAAGTTTCCAGCCTTATTAGAGACTCTAGAAAGCAAGAGCTTGCTTCTTGCTCTAAAGCAGAGTGTCTTTCATGGATGAGAACTGTGCTGTGTGTTTCCCTTCAGAAACGGAGTTAAATGGCAGTCTCTGTGTCTTCCTACAAGCAAGACTTCGTTTCAGGTAAACGCAGTCACTTTTGAGCTCAAACGAATTTACATCATTTACGAAGCTCACACGTTTCTCGCTCTTAACAAAAGGCAGTGGATGTTACAGGGCCTGTGGTTTGTATCAGTTTCAGAAGCAGAGTTGAACTAGATATGGTCCGTGTGTGTAGGAAACACAGTTCTTTTGTTCAGAGCACACTCACGTTTCCAGTCTTATTAGAGAATCTAGAAAGTAAGAGTTTGCTTCTTGCTCTAAAGCAGAGTGTCTTTAATGGATGAGAACAGTGCTGTGTGTTTCCCTTCCAAAACAGAGTTAAATGGCAGGCTCTATGTCTTCCTACAAGCAAGGCTTAGTTTCACTTAAACGCAGTCACTTTTGATCTCAAACGAAGCTACATCGTTCACGAAGCTCACACGTTTCTTGCTCTTAACAAAAGGCATTGGATGTTAGAGGGCCTGTGGTTTGTATCAGTTTCAGAAGCAGAGTTGAACTAGATATGGTCTGTCTGTGTAGGAAACACAGTTCTTTTGTTCAGAGCACACTCACGTTTCCAGTCTTATTAGAGACTCTAGAAAGCAAGAGCTTGCTTCTTGCTCTAAAGCAGAGTGTCTTTCATGGATGAGAACTGTGCTGTGTGTTTCCCTTCAGTAACGGAGTTAAATGGCTGGCTCTGTGTCTTCCTACAAGCAAGACTTCGTTTCAGGTAAACGCAATCACTTTTGAGTTCAAACGAAGCTACATCTTTCACAAAGCTCACACGATTCTCACTCTTAACAGTAAGGCATTGGATGTTAGAGGGCCTGTGGTTTGTATCAGTTTCAGAGGCAGAGTTGAAGTAGATATGGTCCGTGTGTGTAGGAAACACAGTTCTTTTGTTCTGAGCACAGTCACGTTTCACACCTTATTAGAGACTCTAGAATGCAAGAGCATGCTTCTTGCTCTAAAGCAGAGTGTGTTTCATGGATGAGAACTGTGCTGTGTGTTTCCCTTCAGAAACGGAGTTGTATGGGAGGCTCTGTGTCTTCCAACAAGCAAGACTTCGTTTCAGGTAAACACAGTCACTTTTGAGCTCAAACGAAGCTACATCGTTCACAAAGCTCAGACGTTTCTCACTCTTAACAGAAAGGCATTGGATGTTAGAGGGCCTGTGGTTTGTATCAGTTTCAGAAGCAGAGTTGAACTAGATATGGTCCGTGTGTGTAGGAAACACAGTTCTTTTGTTCTGAGCACAGTCACGTTTCCCACCTTATTAGAGACTCTAGAATGCAAGAGCATGCTTCTTGCTCTAAAGCAGAGTGTGCTTCATGGATGAGAACTGTGCTGTGTGTTTCCCTTCAGAAACGGAGTTAAATGGGAGGCTCTGTGTCTTCCAACAAGCAAGACTTCGTTTCAGGTAAACGCAGTCACTTTAGAGCTCAAATGAAGCTACATCTTTAACGAAGCTCCCACGTTTCTCGGTCCTAAGTGAAAAGGATTGGATGTTAGACTGCCTGTGGTTTGTTTCAGTTTCCGAAGCAGAGTTGAACTAGATTTGGTCCGTGTGTGTAGGAAACACAGTTCTTCTGTTCTGAGCACACTCAAGTTTCCAGCCTTATTAGAGACTCTAGAAAGCAAGAGCTTGCTTCTTGCTCTAAAGCAGAGTGTGTTTCATGGATGAGAACTGTGCTGTGTGTTTCCCTTCAGAAACGGAGTTAAATGGCCGGCTCTGTGTCTTCCTACAAGCAAGACTTCGTTTCAGGTAAACGCAGTCACTTTTGAGCTCAAACGAAGCTACATCGTTCACAAAGCTCACACGTTTCTCGCTCATAACTGAAATACTAAGGATGTTAGAGGGCCTGTGGTTTGTATCAGATTCAGAAGCAGAGTTGAACTAGATATGGTCACTGTGTGTAGGAAACACAGTTCTTTTGTTCTGAGCACACTCACGTTTCCCGCCTTATTAGAGAATCTAGAAAGCAAGGGCTTGCTTCTTGCTCTAAAGCAGAGTGTCTTTCATGGATGAGAACTGTGCTGTGTGTTTCCCTTCAGAAACGGAGTTAAATGGCAGTCTCTGTGTCTTCCTACAAGCAAGACTTCGTTTCAGGTAAACGCAGTCACTTTTGAGCTCAAACGAATTTACATCGTTTACGAAGCTCACACGTTTCTCGCTCTTAACAAAAGGCAGTGGATGTTAGAGGGCCCGTGGTTTGTATCAGTTTCAGAAGCAGAGTTGAACTAGATATGGTCCGTGTGTGTAGGAAACACAGTTCTTTTGTTCAGAGCACACTCACGTTTCCAGTCTTATTAGAGAATCTAGAAAGTAAGAGCTTGCTTCTTGCTCTAAAGCAGAGTGTCTTTAATGCATGAGAACAGTGCTGTGTGTTTCCCTTCCAAAACAGAGTTAAATGGCAGGCTCTATGTCTTCCTACAAGCAAGGCTTAGTTTCACTTAAACGCAGTCACTTTTGATCTCAAACGAAGCTACATCGTTCACGAAGCTCACACGTTTCTTGCTCTTAACAAAAGGCATTGGATGTTAGAGGGCCTGTGGTTTGTATCAGTTTCAGAAGCAGAGTTGAACTAGATTTGGTCCGTGAGTGTAGGAAACACAGTTCTTTTGTTCTGAGCACGCTCACATTTCCAGCCTTATTAGAGACTCTAGAAAGCAAGAGCTTGCTTCTTGCTCTAAAGCAGAGTGTGGTTCATGGATGAGAACTGTGCTGTGTGTTTCCCTTCAGAAACGGAGTTAAATGGCAGTCTCTGTGTCTTCCTACAAGCAAGAGTTCGTTTCAGGTAAACGCAGTCACTTTTCAGCTCAAACGAAGCTACATCGTTCACAAAGCTCACACGTTTCTCGCTCTTAACTGAAATGCATTGGATGTTAGACGGCCTGTGGTTTGTATCAGTTTCAGAAACAGAGTTGAACTAGATATGGTCTGTCTGTGTAGGAAACACAGTTCTTTTGTTCTAGGCACACTCACGTTTCCCGCCTTATTAGAGACTCTAGAAAGCAAGAGCTTGCTTCTTGCTCTAAAGCAGAGTGTCTTTCATGGATGAGAACTGTGCTGTGTGTTTCCCGTCAGTAACGAAGTTAAATGGCAGGCTCTGTGTCTTCCTACAAGCAAGACTTCGTTTCAGGTAAACGCAATCACTTTTGAGTTCAAACGAAGCTACATCTTTCACAAAGCTCACACGATTCTCACTCTTAACAGAAAGGCATTGGATGTTAGAGGGCCTGTGGTTTGTATCAGTTTCAGAGGCAGAGTTGAAGTAGATATGGTCCGTGTGTGTAGGAAACACAGTTCTTTTGTTCTGAGCACAGTCACGTTTCACACCTTATTAGAGACACTAGAATGCAAGAGCATGCTTCTTGCTCTAAAGCAGAGTGTGTTTCATGGATGAGAACTGTGCTGTGTGTTTCCCTTCAGAAACGGAGTTAAATGGCAGTCTCTGTGTCTTCCTACAAGCAAGACTTCGTTTCAGGTAAACGCAGTCACTTTTCAGCTCAAACGAAGCTACATCGTTCACAAAGCTCACACGTTTCTCGCTCTTAACTGAAATGCATTGGATGTTAGACGGCCTGTGGTTTGTATCAGTTTCAGAAACAGAGTTGAACTAGATATGGTCTGTCTGTGTAGGAAACACAGTTCTTTTGTTCTAGGCACACTCACGTTTCCCGCCTTATTAGAGACTCTAGAAAGCAAGAGCTTGCTTCTTGCTCTAAAGCAGAGTGTCTTTCATGGATGAGAACTGTGCTGTGTGTTTCCCTTCAGTAACGGAGTTAAATGGCAGGCTCTGTGTCTTCCTACAAGCAAGACTTCGTTTCAGGTAAACGCAATCACTTTTGAGTTCAAACGAAGCTACATCTTTCACAAAGCTCACACGATTCTCGGTCCTAAGTGAAAAGGATTGGATGTTAGACTGCCTGTGGTTTGTTTCAGTTTCCGAAGCAGAGTTGAACTAGATTTGGTCCGTGTGTGTAGGAAACACAGTTCTTTTGTTCTGAGCACACTCAAGTTTCCAGCCTTATTAGAGACTCTAGAAAGCAAGAGCTTGCTTCTTGCTCTAAAGCAGAGTGTGTTTCATGGATGAGAACTGTGCTGTGTGTTTCCCTTCAGAAACGGAGTTAAATGGCCGGCTCTGTGTCTTCCTACAAGCAAGACTTCGTTTCAGGTAAACGCAGTCACTTTTGAGCTCAAACGAAGCTACATCGTTCACAAAGCTCACACGTTTCTCGCTCATAACTGAAATACTTTGGATGTTAGAGGGCCTGTGGTTTGTATCAGATTCAGAAGCAGAGTTGAACTAGATATGGTCCCTGTGTGTAGGAAACACAGTTCTTTTGTTCTGAGCACACTCACGTTTCCCGCCTTATTAGAGAATCTAGAAAGCAAGGGCTTGCTTCTTGCTCTAAAGCAGAGTGTCTTTCATGGATGAGGACTGTGCTGTGTGTTTCCCTTCAGAAACGGAGTTAAATGGCAGGCTCTGTGTCTTCCTACAAGCAAGACATTGTTTCAGGTAAACACAGTCACTTTTGAGCTCAAATGAAGCTATATCGTTCACGAAGCTCACACGTTTCTCGCTCTTAACATAAGGCATTGGATGTTAGAGGGCCTGTGGTTTGTTTCAGTTTCAGAAGCAGAGTTGAACTAGATTTGGTCCGTGTGTGTAGGAAACACAGTTCTTTTGTTCTTAGCACACTCAAGTTTCCAGCCTTATTAGAGACTCTAGAAAGCAAGATCTTGCTTCTTGCTCTAAAGCAGAGTGTCTTTCATGGATGAGAACTGTGCTGTGTGTTTCCCTTCAGAAACGGAGTTAAATGGCCGGCTCTGTGTCTTCCTACAAGCAAGACTTCGTTTCAGGTAAACGCAGTCAATTTTGAGCTCAAACGAAGCTACATCGTTCACAAAGCTCACACATTTCTCGCTCTTAAGTGAAAAGCACTGGATGATAGAGGGCCTGTGGTTTGTTTCAGTTTCAGAAGCAGAGTTGAACTAGATTTGGTCCGTGTGTGTAGGAAACACAGTTCTTTTGTTCTTAGCACACTCAAGTTTCCAGCCTTATTAGAGACTCTAGAAAGCAAGAGCTTGCTTCTTGCTCTAAAGCAGAGTGTCTTTCATGGATGAGAACTGTGCTGTGTGTTTCCCTTCAGAAACGGAGTTAAATGGCAGTCTCTGTGTCTTCCTACAAGCAAGACTTCGTTTCAGGTAAACGCAGTCACTTTTGAGCTCAAACGAATTTACATCATTTACGAAGCTCACACGTTTCTCGCTTTTAACAAAAGGCAGTGGATGTTACAGGGCCTGTGGTTTGTATCAGTTTCAGAAGCAGAGTTGAACTAGATATGGTCCGTGTGTGTAGGAAACACAGTTCTTTTGTTCAGAGCACACTCACGTTTCCAGTCTTATTAGAGAATCTAGAAAGTAAGAGTTTGCTTCTTGCTCTAAAGCAGAGTGTCTTTAATGGATGAGAACAGTGCTGTGTGTTTCCCTTCCAAAACAGAGTTAAATGGCAGGCTCTATGTCTTCCTACAAGCAAGGCTTAGTTTCACTTAAACGCAGTCACTTTTGATCTCAAACGAAGCTACATCGTTCACGAAGCTCACACGTTTCTTGCTCTTAACAAAAGGCATTGGATGTTAGAGGGCCTGTGGTTTGTATCAGTTTCAGAAGCAGAGTTGAACTAGATATGGTCTGTCTGTGTAGGAAACACAGTTCTTTTGTTCAGAGCACACTCACGTTTCCAGTCTTATTAGAGACTCTAGAAAGCAAGAGCTTGCTTCTTGCTCTAAAGCAGAGTGTCTTTCATGGATGAGAACTGTGCTGTGTGTTTCCCTTCAGTAACGGAGTTAAATGGCTGGCTCTGTGTCTTCCTACAAGCAAGACTTCGTTTCAGGTAAACGCAATCACTTTTGAGTTCAAACGAAGCTACATCTTTCACAAAGCTCACACGATTCTCACTCTTAACAGTAAGGCATTGGATGTTAGAGGGCCTGTGGTTTGTATCAGTTTCAGAGGCAGAGTTGAAGTAGATATGGTCCGTGTGTGTAGGAAACACAGTTCTTTTGTTCTGAGCACAGTCACGTTTCACACCTTATTAGAGACTCTAGAATGCAAGAGCATGCTTCTTGCTCTAAAGCAGAGTGTGTTTCATGGATGAGAACTGTGCTGTGTGTTTCCCTTCAGAAACGGAGTTGTATGGGAGGCTCTGTGTCTTCCAACAAGCAAGACTTCGTTTCAGGTAAACACAGTCACTTTTGAGCTCAAACGAAGCTACATCGTTCACAAAGCTCAGACGTTTCTCACTCTTAACAGAAAGGCATTGGATGTTAGAGGGCCTGTGGTTTGTATCAGTTTCAGAAGCAGAGTTGAACTAGATATGGTCCGTGTGTGTAGGAAACACAGTTCTTTTGTTCTGAGCACAGTCACGTTTCCCACCTTATTAGAGACTCTAGAATGCAAGAGCATGCTTCTTGCTCTAAAGCAGAGTGTGCTTCATGGATGAGAACTGTGCTGTGTGTTTCCCTTCAGAAACGGAGTTAAATGGGAGGCTCTGTGTCTTCCAACAAGCAAGACTTCGTTTCAGGTAAACGCAGTCACTTTAGAGCTCAAATGAAGCTACATCTTTAACGAAGCTCCCACGTTTCTCGGTCCTAAGTGAAAAGGATTGGATGTTAGACTGCCTGTGGTTTGTTTCAGTTTCCGAAGCAGAGTTGAACTAGATTTGGTCCGTGTGTGTAGGAAACACAGTTCTTCTGTTCTGAGCACACTCAAGTTTCCAGCCTTATTAGAGACTCTAGAAAGCAAGAGCTTGCTTCTTGCTCTAAAGCAGAGTGTGTTTCATGGATGAGAACTGTGCTGTGTGTTTCCCTTCAGAAACGGAGTTAAATGGCCGGCTCTGTGTCTTCCTACAAGCAAGACTTCGTTTCAGGTAAACGCAGTCACTTTTGAGCTCAAACGAAGCTACATCGTTCACAAAGCTCACACGTTTCTCGCTCATAACTGAAATACTAAGGATGTTAGAGGGCCTGTGGTTTGTATCAGATTCAGAAGCAGAGTTGAACTAGATATGGTCACTGTGTGTAGGAAACACAGTTCTTTTGTTCTGAGCACACTCACGTTTCCCGCCTTATTAGAGAATCTAGAAAGCAAGGGCTTGCTTCTTGCTCTAAAGCAGAGTGTCTTTCATGGATGAGGACTGTGCTGTGTGTTTCCCTTCAGAAACGGAGTTAAATGGCAGGCTCTGTGTCTTCCTACAAGCAAGACATTGTTTCAGGTAAACACAGTCACTTTTGAGCTCAAATGAAGCTATATCGTTCATGAAGCTCACACGTTTCTCGCTCTTAACATAAGGCATTGGATGTTAGAGGGCCTGTGGTTTGTTTCAGTTTCAGAAGCAGAGTTGAACTAGATTTGGTCCGTGTGTGTAGGAAACACAGTTCTTTTGTTCTGAGCACACTCAAGTTTCCAGCCTTATTAGAGACTCTAGAAAGCAAGATCTTGCTTCTTGCTCTAAAGCAGAGTGTCTTTCATGGATGAGAACTGTGCTGTGTGTTTCCCTTCAGAAACGGAGTTAAATGGCCGGCTCTGTGTCTTCCTACAAGCAAGACTTCGTTTCAGGTAAACGCAGTCAATTTTGAGCTCAAACGAAGCTACATCGTTCACAAAGCTCACACATTTCTCGCTCTTAAGTGAAAAGCACTGGATGATAGAGGGCCTGTGGTTTGTTTCAGTTTCAGAAGCAGAGTTGAACTAGATTTGGTCCGTGTGTAGGAAACACAGTTCTTTTGTTCTTAGCACACTCAAGTTTCCAGCCTTATTAGAGACTCTAGAAAGCAAGAGCTTGCTTCTTGCTCTAAAGCAGAGTGTCTTTCATGGATGAGAACTGTGCTGTGTGTTTCCCTTCAGAAACGGAGTTAAATGGCAGTCTCTGTGTCTTCCTACAAGCAAGACTTCGTTTCAGGTAAACGCAGTCACTTTTGAGCTCAAACGAATTTACATCGTTTACGAAGCTCACACGTTTCTCGCTCTTAACAAAAGGCAGTGGATGTTAGAGGGCCCGTGGTTTGTATCAGTTTCAGAAGCAGAGTTGAACTAGATATGGTCCGTGTGTGTAGGAAACACAGTTCTTTTGTTCAGAGCACACTCACGTTTCCAGTCTTATTAGAGAATCTAGAAAGTAAGAGCTTGCTTCTTGCTCTAAAGCAGAGTGTCTTTAATGCATGAGAACAGTGCTGTGTGTTTCCCTTCCAAAACAGAGTTAAATGGCAGGCTCTATGTCTTCCTACAAGCAAGGCTTAGTTTCACTTAAACGCAGTCACTTTTGATCTCAAACGAAGCTACATCGTTCACGAAGCTCACACGTTTCTTGCTCTTAACAAAAGGCATTGGATGTTAGAGGGCCTGTGGTTTGTATCAGTTTCAGAAGCAGAGTTGAACTAGATTTGGTCCGTGAGTGTAGGAAACACAGTTCTTTTGTTCTGAGCACGCTCACATTTCCAGCCTTATTAGAGACTCTAGAAAGCAAGAGCTTGCTTCTTGCTCTAAAGCAGAGTGTGGTTCATGGATGAGAACTGTGCTGTGTGTTTCCCTTCAGAAACGGAGTTAAATGGCAGTCTCTGTGTCTTCCTACAAGCAAGAGTTCGTTTCAGGTAAACGCAGTCACTTTTCAGCTCAAACGAAGCTACATCGTTCACAAAGCTCACACGTTTCTCGCTCTTAACTGAAATGCATTGTATGTTAGACGGCCTGTGGTTTGTATCAGTTTCAGAAACAGAGTTGAACTAGATATGGTCTGTCTGTGTAGGAAACACAGTTCTTTTGTTCTAGGCACACTCACGTTTCCCGCCTTATTAGAGACTCTAGAAAGCAAGAGCTTGCTTCTTGCTCTAAAGCAGAGTGTCTTTCATGGATGAGAACTGTGCTGTGTGTTTCCCTTCAGTAACGAAGTTAAATGGCAGGCTCTGTGTCTTCCTACAAGCAAGACTTCGTTTCAGGTAAACGCAATCACTTTTGAGTTCAAACGAAGCTACATCTTTCACAAAGCTCACACGATTCTCACTCTTAACAGAAAGGCATTGGATGTTAGAGGGCCTGTGGTTTGTATCAGTTTCAGAGGCAGAGTTGAAGTAGATATGGTCCGTGTGTGTAGGAAACACAGTTCTTTTGTTCTGAGCACAGTCACGTTTCACACCTTATTAGAGACTCTAGAATGCAAGAGCATGCTTCTTGCTCTAAAGCAGAGTGTGTTTCATGGATGAGAACTGTGCTGTGTGTTTCCCTTCAGAAACGGAGTTATATGGGAGGCTCTGTGTCTTCCAACAAGCAAGACTTCGTTTCAGGTAAACACAGTCACTTTTGAGCTCAAACGAAGCTACATCGTTCACAAAGCTCACACGTTTCTCACTCTTAACAGAAAGGCATTGGATGTTAGAGGGCCTGTGGTTTGTATCAGTTTCAGAAGCAGAGTTGAACTAGATATGGTCCGTGTGTGTAGGAAACACAGTTCTTTTGTTCTGAGCACACTCAAGTTTCCAGCCTTATTAGAGACTCTAGAAAGCAAGAGCTTGCTTCTTGCTCTAAAGCAGAGTGTGTTTCATGGATGAGAACTGTGCTGTGTGTTTCCCTTCAGAAACGGAGTTAAATGGCCGGCTCTGTGTCTTCCTACAAGCAAGACTTCGTTTCAGGTAAACGCAGTCACTTTTGAGCTCAAATGAAGCTACATAGGCATGTAGCTCACACGTTTCTCGCTCTTAAGTGAAAAGCATTGGATGTTAGAGGGCCTGTGGTTTGTATCAGATTCAGAAGCAGAGTTGAACTAGATATGGTCCCTGTGTGTAGGAAACACAGTTCTTTTGTTCTGAGCACACTCACGTTTCCCGCCTTATTAGAGAATCTAGAAAGCAAGGGCTTGCTTCTTGCTCTAAAGCAGAGTGTCTTTCATGGATGAGGACTGTGCTGTGTGTTTCCCTTCAGAAACGGAGTTAAATGGCAGGCTCTGTGTCTTCCTACAAGCAAGACATTGTTTCAGGTAAACACAGTCACTTTTGAGCTCAAACGAAGCTACATCGTTCACGAAGCTCACACGTTTCTCGCTCTTAACATAAGGCATTGGATGTTAGAGGGCCTGTGGTTTGTTTCAGTTTCAGAAGCAGAGTTGAACTAGATTTGGTCCGTGTGTGTAGGAAACACAGTTCTTTTGTTCTTAGCACACTCAAGTTTCCAGCCTTATTAGAGACTCTAGAAAGCAAGAGCTTGCTTCTTGCTCTAAAGCAGAGTGTCTTTCATGGATGAGAACTGTGCTGTGTGTTTCCCTTCAGAAACGGAGTTAAATGGCCGGCTCTGTGTCTTCCTACAAGCAAGACTTCGTTTCAGGTAAACGCAGTCAATTTTGAGCTCAAACAAAGCTACATCGTTCACAAAGCTTACACATTTCTCGCTCTTAAGTGAAAAGCACTGGATGATAGAGGGCCTGTGGTTTGTATCAGTTTCAGAAACAGAGTTGAACTAGATATGGTCTGTCTGTGTAGGAAACACAGTTCTTTTGTTCTAGGCACACTCACGTTTCCCGCCTTATTAGAGACTCTAGAAAGCAAGAGCTTGCTTCTTGCTCTAAAGCAGAGTGTCTTTCATGGATGAGAACTGTGCTGTGTGTTTCCCTTCAGTAACGGAGTTAAATGGCAGGCTCTGTGTCTTCCTACAAGCAAGACTTCGTTTCAGGTAAACGCAATCACTTTTGAGTTCAAACGAAGCTACATCTTTCACAAAGCTCACACGATTCTCACTCTTAACAGAAAGGCATTGGATGTTAGAGGGCCTGTGGTTTGTATCAGTTTCAGAGGCAGAGTTGAAGTAGATATGGTCCGTGTGTGTAGGAAACACAGTTCTTTTGTTCTGAGCACAGTCACGTTTCACACCTTATTAGAGACTCTAGAATGCAAGAGCATGCTTCTTGCTCTAAAGCAGAGTGTGTTTCATGGATGAGAACTGTGCTGTGTGTTTCCCTTCAGAAACGGAGTTATATGGGAGGCTCTGTGTCTTCCAACAAGCAAGACTTCGTTTCAGGTAAACACAGTCACTTTTGAGCTCAAACGAAGCTACATCGTTCACAAAGCTCACACGTTTCTCACTCTTAACAGAAAGGCATTGGATGTTAGAGGGCCTGTGGTTTGTATCAGTTTCAGAAGCAGAGTTGAACTAGATATGGTCCGTGTGTGTAGGAAACACAGTTCTTTTGTTCTGAGCACACTCAAGTTTCCAGCCTTATTAGAGACTCTAGAAAGCAAGAGCTTGCTTCTTGCTCTAAAGCAGAGTGTGTTTCATGGATGAGAACTGTGCTGTGTGTTTCCCTTCAGAAACGGAGTTAAATGGCCGGCTCTGTGTCTTCCTACAAGCAAGACTTCGTTTCAGGTAAACGCAGTCACTTTTGAGCACAAATGAAGCTACATAGGCATGTAGCTCACACGTTTCTCGCTCTTAAGTGAAAAGCATTGGATGTTAGAGGGCCTGTGGTTTGTATCAGATTCAGAAGCAGAGTTGAACTAGATATGGTCCCTGTGTGTAGGAAACACAGTTCTTTTGTTCTGAGCACACTCACGTTTCCCGCCTTATTAGAGAATCTAGAAAGCAAGGGCTTGCTTCTTGCTCTAAAGCAGAGTGTCTTTCATGGATGAGGACTGTGCTGTGTGTTTCCCTTCAGAAACGGAGTTAAATGGCAGGCTCTGTGTCTTCCTACAAGCAAGACATTGTTTCAGGTAAACACAGTCACTTTTGAGCTCAAACGAAGCTACATCGTTCACGAAGCTCACACGTTTCTCGCTCTTAACATAAGGCATTGGATGTTAGAGGGCCTGTGGTTTGTTTCAGTTTCAGAAGCAGAGTTGAACTAGATTTGGTCCGTGTGTGTAGGAAACACAGTTCTTTTGTTCTTAGCACACTCAAGTTTCCAGCCTTATTAGAGACTCTAGAAAGCAAGAGCTTGCTTCTTGCTCTAAAGCAGAGTGTCTTTCATGGATGAGAACTGTGCTGTGTGTTTCCCTTCAGAAACGGAGTTAAATGGCCGGCTCTGTGTCTTCCTACAAGCAAGACTTCGTTTCAGGTAAACGCAGTCAATTTTGAGCTCAAACGAAGCTACATCGTTCACAAAGCTTACACATTTGTCGCTCTTAAGTGAAAAGCACTGGATGATAGAGGGCCTGTGGTTTGTTTCAGTTTCAGAAGCAGAGTTGAACTACATTTGGTCCGTGTGTGTAGGAAACACAGTTCTTTTGTTCTTAGCACACTCAAGTTTCCAGCCTTATTAGAGACTCTAGAAAGCAAGAGCTTGCTTCTTGCTCTAAAGCAGAGTGTCTTTCATGGATGAGAACTGTGCTGTGTGTTTCTCTTCAGAAACGGAGTTAAATGGCAGGCTCTGTGTCTTCCTACAAGCAAGACATTGTTTCAGGTAAACGCAGTCACTTTTGAGCTCAAACGAAGCTACATCGTTCACGAAGTTCACACGTTTCTCGCTCTAAACAAAAGGCATTGGATGTTAGAGGGCCTGTGGTTTGTATCAGTTTCAGAAGCAGAGTTGAACTAGATATGGTCCATGTGTGTAGGAAACACAGTTCTTTTGTTCTGAGCACACTCACGTTTCCCATGTTATTAGAGTCTCTAGAAAGCAAGGGCTTTCTTTTTGCTCTAAAGCAGATTGTCTTTTTGGATGAGGACTCTGCTGTGTGTTTCCCTTCAGAAACGGAGTTAAATGGCAGTCTCTGTGCCTTCCTACAAGCAAGAATTATGTTCCGGGAAATACAGTCACTTTTGAGCTCAAACGAAGCTACATCGTTCACGAAGCTCACACGTTTCTCGCTCTTAACAAAAGGCATTGGATGTTAGAGGGCCTGTGGTTTGTATCAGTTTCAGAAGCAGAGTTGAACTAGATATGGTCCCTGTGTGTAGGAAACACAGTTCTTTTTTTCTGAGCACACTCACGTTTCCCGCCTTATTAGAGACTCTAGAAAGCAAGGGCTTGCTTCTTGCTCTAAAGCAGAGTGTCTTTCATGGATGAGGACTGTGTTGTGTGTTTCCCTTCAGAAACGGAGTTAAATGGCAGACTCTGTGTCTTCCTACAAGCAAGAGTTTGTTTCCGGTAAATGCAGTCACTTTTGAGCTCAAACGAAGCTACATCTTTAACGAAGCTCACACGTTTCTCGCTCTTAAGTGAAAAGCATTGGATGTTAGAGGTCCTGTGGTTTGTATCAGTTTCAGAAGCAGAGTTGAAGTAGATATGGTCCCTGTGTGTAGAAACAGAGTTCTTTTTTTCTGAGCACACTCACGTTTCCTTCCTTATTAGAGACCCTAGAAAGCAAGAGCATTCTTCCTCTAAAGCAGAGTGTCTTTCATGGATGAGAACTGTGCTGTGTGTTTCCCTTCAGAAACGGAATTAAATGGCAGTCTCTGTGTCTCCCTACAAGCAAGACTTCGTTTCAGGTAAATGCAGTCACTTTTGAGCTCAAACTAATTTACATCGTTTACGAAGCTCACACGTTTCTCGCTCTTAACAAAAGGCAGTGGATGTTAGAGAGCCTGTGGTTTGTATCAGTTTCAGAAGCAGAGTTGAACTAGATATGGTCCGTGTGTGTAGGAAACACAGTTCTTTTTTTCTGAGCACACTCACGTTTCCAGTCTTATTAGAGAATCTAGAAAGTAAGAGCTTGCTTCTTGCTCTAAAGCAGAGTGTCTTCAATGGATGAGAACAGTGCTGTGTGTTTCCCTTCCAAAACGGAGTTAAATGGCAGGCTCTATGTCTTCCTACAAGCAAGGCTTAGTTTCACTTAAACGCAGTCACTTTTGATCTCAAACGAAGCTACATCGTTCACGAAGCTCACACGTTTCTCGCTCTTAACAAAAGGCATTGGATGTTAGAGGGCCTGTGGTTTGTATCAGTTTCAGAAGCAGAGTTGAACTAGATATGCTCCATGTGTGTACGAAACACAGTTCTTTTGTTCTGAGCACGCTCACATTTCCAGCCTTATTAGAGACTCTAGAAGCAAGAGCTTGCTTCTTGCTCTAAAGCAGAGTGTGGTTCATGGATGAGAACTGTGCTGTGTGTTTCCCTTCAGAAACGCTGTTAAATGGCAGACTCTGTGTCTTCCTACAAGCAAGAGTTCGTTTCAGATAAACGCAGTCACTTTTCAGCTCAAACGAAGCTACATTGTTCACAAAGCTCACACGTTTCTCGCTCTTAACTGAAATGCATTGGATGTTAGAGGGCCTGTGGTTTGTATCAGTTTCAGAAGCAGAGTTGAACTATATATGGTCCCTGTGTGTAGGAAACACAGTTCTTTTGTTCTGAGCACACTCAAGTTTCCAGCCTTATTGGAGACTCTAGAAAGCAAGAGCTTGCTTCTTGCTCTAAAGCAGATTGTCTTTCATGGAAGAGAACTGTGCTGTGTTTTTCCTTTCAGAAACGGAGTTAAATGGCAGGCTCTGTGTCTTCCTACAAGCAAGATTTCGTTTCAGGTAAACGCAGTCACTTTTGAGCTCAAAGGAAGCTACATCGTTCACGAAGCTCACACGTTTCTCGCTCTTAAGTGAAAAGCATTGGATGTTAGAGGGCCTGTGGTTTGTATCAGTTTCCGAAGCAGAGTTGAACTAGATTTGGTCCGTGTGTGTAGGAAACACAGTTCTTTTGTTCTGAGCACAGTCACGTTTCCCACCTTAATAGAGACTCTAGAATGCAAGAGCATGCTTCTTGCTCTAAAGCAGAGTGTGTTTCATGGATGAGAACTGTGCTGTGTGTTTCCTTTCAGAAACGGAGTTAAATGGCAGGCTCTGTGTCTTCCTACAAGCAAGACTTCGTTTCAGGTAAACGCAGTCACTTTAGAGCTCAAATGAAGCTACATCTTTCACGAAGCTCCCACGTTTCTCGCTCCTAAGTGAAAAGGATTGGATGTTAGAGGGCCTGTGGTTTGTTTCAGTTTCAGAAGTAGAGTTGAACTAGATATGGTCCGTGTGTGTAGGAAACACAGTTCTTTTGTTCTGAGCACACTCACGTTTCCCATGTTATTAGAGTCTCTAGAAAGCAAGGGCTTTCTTCTTGCTCTAAACCAGAGTGTCTTTTTGGATGAGGACTCTGCTGTGGGTTTCCCTTCAGAAATGGAGTTAAATGGCAGTCTCTGTGCCTTCCTACAAGCAAGAATTATGTTCCGGGAAATACAGTCACTTTTGAGCTCAAACGAAGCTACATCTTTAACGAAGGTCACACGTTTCTCACTCTTAAGTGAAAAGCATTGGATGTTAGAGGGCCTGTGGTTTGTATCAGTTTCAGAAGCAGAGTTGAAGTAGATATGGTCCCTGTGTGTAGAAACAGAGTTCTTTTTTTCTGAGCACACTCACGTTTCCAGTCTTATTAGAGAATCTAGAAAGTAAGAGCCTGCTTCTTGCTCTAAAGCAGAGTGTCTTTAATGGATGAGAACAGTGCTGTGTGTTTCCCTTCAGAAACGGAGTTAAATGGCAGGCTCTATGTCTTCCTAAAAGCAAGGCTTAGTTTCACTTAAACGCAGTCACTTTTGATCTCAAACGAAGCTACATCGTTCACGAAGCTCACACGTTTCTCGCTCTTAACAAAAGGCATTGGATGTTAGAGGGCCTGTGGTTTGTATCAGTTTCAGAAGCAGAGTTGAACTAGATATGGTCCCTGTGTGTAGGAAACACAGTTCTTTTTTTCTGAGCACACTCACGTTTCCCGCCTTATTAGAGACTCTAGAAAGCAAGGGCTTGCTTCTTGCTCTAAAGCAGAGTGTCTTTCATGGATGAGGACTGTGTTGTGTGTTTCCCTTCAGAAACGGAGTTAAATAGCAGACTCTGTGTCTTCCTACAAGCAAGAGTTTGTTTCCGGTAAATGCAGTCACTTTTGAGCTCAAACGAAGCTACATCTTTAACGAAGCTCACACGTTTCTCGCTCTTAAGTGAAAAGCATTGGATGTTAGAGGTCCTGTGGTTTGTATCAGTTTCAGAAGCAGAGTTGAAGTAGATATGGTCCCTGTGTGTAGAAACAGAGTTCTTTTTTTCTGAGCACACTCACGTTTCCTTCCTTATTACAGACTCTAGAATGCAAGAGCATGCTTCTTGCTCTAAAGCAGAGTGTGTTTCATGGATGAGAACTGTGCTGTGTGTTTCCCTTCAGAAACGGAGTTATATGGGAGGCTCTGTGTCTTCCAACAAGCAAGACTTCGTTTCAGGTAAACGCAGTCACTTTTGAGCTCAAACGAAGCTACGTCGTTCACAAAGCTCACACGTTTCTCACTCTTAACAGAAAGGCATTGGATGTTAGAGGGCCTGTGGTTTGTATCAGTTTCAGAAGCAGAGTTGAACTAGATATGGTCCGTGTGTGTAGGAAACACAGTTCTTTAGTTCTGAGCACAGTCACGTTTCCTACCTTATTAGAGACTCTAGAATGCAAGAGCATGCTTCTTGCTCTAAAGCAGAGTGTGCTTCATGGATGAGAACTGTGCTGTGTGTTTCCCTTCAGAAACGGAGTTAAATGGGAGGCTCTGTGTCTTCCAACAAGCAAGACTTCGTTTCAGGTAAACGCAGTCACTTTAGAGCTCAAACGAAGCTACATCTTTCACGAAGCTCCCACGTTTCTCGGTCCTAAGTGAAAAGGATTGGATGTTAGAGGGCCTGTGGTTTGTTTCAGTTTCCGAAGCAGAGTTGATCTAGATTTGGTCCGTGTGTAGGAAACACAGTTCTTTTGTTCTGAGCACACTCAAGTTTCCAGCCTTATTAGAGACTCTAGAAAGCAAGAGCTTGCTTCTTGCTCTAAAGCAGAGTGTGTTTCATGGATGAGAACTGTGCTGTGTGTTTCCCTTCAGAAACGGAGTTAAATGGCTGGCTCTGTGTCTTCCTACAAGCAAGACTTCGTTTCAGGTAAATGCAGTCACTTTTGAGCTCAAATGAAGCTACATAGGCATGTAGCTCACAAGTTTCTCGCTCTTAAGTGAAAAGCATTGGATGTTAGAGGGCCTGTGGTTTGTATCAGATTCAGAAGCAGAGTTGAATTAGATATGGTCCCTGTGTGTAGGAAACACAGTTCTTTTGTTCTGAGCACACTCACGTTTCCCGCCTTATTAGAGAATCTAGAAAGCAAGGGCTTGCTTCTTGCTCTAAAGCAGAGTGTCTTTCATGGATGAGGACTGTGCTGTGTGTTTCCCTTCAGAAACGGAGTTAAATGGCAGGCTCTGTGTCTTCCTACAAGCAAGACATTGTTTCAGGTAAACACAGTCACTTTTGAGCTCAAACGAAGCTACATCGTTCACGAAGCTCACACGTTTCTCGCTCTTAACATAAGGCATTGGATGTTAGAGGGCCTGTGGTTTGTTTCAGTTTCAGAAGCAGAGTTGAACTAGATTTGGTCCGTGTGTATAGGAAACACAGTTCTTTTGTTCTAAGCACACTCAAGTTTCCAGCCTTATTAGAGACTCTAGAAAGCTAGAGCTTGCTTATTGCTCTAAAGCAGAGTGTCTTTCATGGATGAGAACTGTGCTGTGTGTTTCCCTTCAGAAACGGAGTTAAATGGCCGGCTCTGTGTCTTCCTACAAGCAAGACTTCGTTTCAGGTAAACGCAGTCAATTTTGAGCTCAAACGAAGCTACATCGTTCACAAAGCTCACACATTTCTCGCTCTTAAGTGAGAAGCACTGGATGATAGAGGGCCTGTGGTTTGTATCAGTTTCAGAAGCAGAGTTGAACTAGATATGGTCCGTGTGTGTAGGAAACACAGTTCTTTTGTTCTGAGCACACTCACGTTTCCCATGTTATTAGAGTCTCTAGAAAGCAAGGGCTTTCTTCTTGCTCTAAAGCAGAGTGTCTTTTTGGATGAGGACTCTGCTGTGTGTTTCCCTTCAGAAACGGAGTTAAATGGCAGTCTCTGTGCCTTCCTACAAGCAAGAATTATGTTCCGGGAAATACAGTCACTTTTGAGCTCAAACGAAGCTACATCTTTAACAAAGGTCACACCTTTCTCGCTCTTAAGTGAAAAGCATTGGATATTAGAGGGCCTGTGGTTTGTATCAGTTTCAGAAGCAGAGTTGAACTAGATTTGGTCCGTGTGTGTAGGAAACACAGTTCTTTTGTTCTGAGCACACTCAAGTTTCCAGCCTTATTAGAGACTCTAGAAAGCAAGAGCTTGCTTCTTGTTCTAAAGCAGAGTGTGTTTCATGGATGAGAACTGTGCTGTGTGTTTCCCTTCAGAAACGGAGTTAAATGGCCGGCTCTGTGTCTTCCTACAAGCAAGACTTCGTTTCAGGTAAATGCAGTCACTTTTGAGCTCAAACTAATTTACATCGTTTACGAAGCTCACACGTTTCTCGCTCTTAACAAAAGGCAGTGGATGTTAGAGAGCCTGTGGTTTGTATCAGTTTCAGAAGCAGAGTTGAACTAGATATGGTCCGTGTGTGTAGGAAACACAGTTCTTTTTTTCTGAGCACACTCACGTTTCCAGTCTTATTAGAGAATCTAGAAAGTAAGAGCTTGCTTCTTGCTCTAAAGCAGAGTGTCTTCAATGGATGAGAACAGTGCTGTGTGTTTCCCTTCCAAAACGGAGTTAAATGGCAGGCTCTATGTCTTCCTACAAGCAAGGCTTAGTTTCACTTAAACGCAGTCACTTTTGATCTCAAACGAAGCTACATCGTTCACGAAGCTCACACGTTTCTCGCTCTTAACAAAAGGCATTGGATGTTAGAGGGCCTGTGGTTTGTATCAGTTTCAGAAGCAGAGTTGAACTAGATATGCTCCATGTGTGTACGAAACACAGTTCTTTTGTTCTGAGCACGCTCACATTTCCAGCCTTATTAGAGACTCTAGAAGCAAGAGCTTGCTTCTTGCTCTAAAGCAGAGTGTGGTTCATGGATGAGAACTGTGCTGTGTGTTTCCCTTCAGAAACGCTGTTAAATGGCAGACTCTGTGTCTTCCTACAAGCAAGAGTTCGTTTCAGATAAACGCAGTCACTTTTCAGCTCAAACGAAGCTACATTGTTCACAAAGCTCACACGTTTCTCGCTCTTAACTGAAATGCATTGGATGTTAGAGGGCCTGTGGTTTGTATCAGTTTCCGAAGCAGAGTTGAACTAGATTTGGTCCGTGTGTGTAGGAAACACAGTTCTTTTGTTCTGAGCACAGTCACGTTTCCCACCTTAATAGAGACTCTAGAATGCAAGAGCATGCTTCTTGCTCTAAAGCAGAGTGTGTTTCATGGATGAGAACTGTGCTGTGTGTTTCCTTTCAGAAACGGAGTTAAATGGCAGGCTCTGTGTCTTCCTACAAGCAAGACTTCGTTTCAGGTAAACGCAGTCACTTTAGAGCTCAAATGAAGCTACATCTTTCACGAAGCTCCCACGTTTCTCGCTCCTAAGTGAAAAGGATTGGATGTTAGAGGGCCTGTGGTTTGTTTCAGTTTCAGAAGTAGAGTTGAACTAGATATGGTCCGTGTGTGTAGAAAACACAGTTCTTTTGTTCTGAGCACACTCACGTTTCCCATGTTATTAGAGTCTCTAGAAAGCAAGGGCTTTCTTCTTGCTCTAAACCAGAGTGTCTTTTTGGATGAGGACTCTGCTGTGGGTTTCCCTTCAGAAATGGAGTTAAATGGCAGTCTCTGTGCCTTCCTACAAGCAAGAATTATGTTCCGGGAAATACAGTCACTTTTGAGCTCAAACGAAGCTACATCTTTAACGAAGGTCACACGTTTCTCACTCTTAAGTGAAAAGCATTGGATGTTAGAGGGCCTGTGGTTTGTATCAGTTTCAGAAGCAGAGTTGAAGTAGATATGGTCCCTGTGTGTAGAAACAGAGTTCTTTTTTTCTGAGCACACTCACGTTTCCAGTCTTATTAGAGAATCTAGAAAGTAAGAGCCTGCTTCTTGCTCTAAAGCAGAGTGTCTTTAATGGATGAGAACAGTGCTGTGTGTTTCCCTTCAGAAACGGAGTTAAATGGCAGGCTCTATGTCTTCCTAAAAGCAAGGCTTAGTTTCACTTAAACGCAGTCACTTTTGATCTCAAACGAAGCTACATCGTTCACGAAGCTCACACGTTTCTCGCTCTTAACAAAAGGCATTGGATGTTAGAGGGCCTGTGGTTTGTATCAGTTTCAGAAGCAGAGTTGAACTAGATATGGTCCCTGTGTGTAGGAAACACAGTTCTTTTTTTCTGAGCACACTCACGTTTCCCGCCTTATTAGAGACTCTAGAAAGCAAGGGCTTGCTTCTTGCTCTAAAGCAGAGTGTCTTTCATGGATGAGGACTGTGTTGTGTGTTTCCCTTCAGAAACGGAGTGAAATAGCAGACTCTGTGTCTTCCTACAAGCAAGAGTTTGTTTCCGGTAAATGCAGTCACTTTTGAGCTCAAACGAAGCTACATCTTTAACGAAGCTCACACGTTTCTCGCTCTTAAGTGAAAAGCATTGGATGTTAGAGGTCCTGTGGTTTGTATCAGTTTCAGAAGCAGAGTTGAAGTAGATATGGTCCCTGTGTGTAGAAACAGAGTTCTTTTTTTCTGAGCACACTCACGTTTCCTTCCTTATTAGAGACTCTAGAATGCAAGAGCATGCTTCTTGCTCTAAAGCAGAGTGTGTTTCATGGATGAGAACTGTGCTGTGTGTTTCCCTTCAGAAACGGAGTTATATGGGAGGCTCTGTGTCTTCCAACAAGCAAGACTTCGTTTCAGGTAAACGCAGTCACTTTTGAGCTCAAACGAAGCTACGTCGTTCACAAAGCTCACACGTTTCTCACTCTTAACAGAAAGGCATTGGATGTTAGAGGGCCTGTGGTTTGTATCAGTTTCAGAAGCAGAGTTGAACTAGATATGGTCCGTGTGTGTAGGAAACACAGTTCTTTAGTTCTGAGCACAGTCACGTTTCCTACCTTATTAGAGACTCTAGAATGCAAGAGCATGCTTCTTGCTCTAAAGCAGAGTGTGCTTCATGGATGAGAACTGTGCTGTGTGTTTCCCTTCAGAAACGGAGTTAAATGGGAGGCTCTGTGTCTTCCAACAAGCAAGACTTCGTTTCAGGTAAACGCAGTCACTTTAGAGCTCAAACGAAGCTACATCTTTCACGAAGCTCCCACGTTTCTCGGTCCTAAGTGAAAAGGATTGGATGTAAGAGGGCCTGTGGTTTGTTTCAGTTTCCGAAGCAGAGTTGATCTAGATTTGGTCCGTGTGTAGGAAACACAGTTCTTTTGTTCTGAGCACACTCAAGTTTCCAGCCTTATTAGAGACTCTAGAAAGCAAGAGCTTGCTTCTTGCTCTAAAGCAGAGTGTGTTTCATGGATGAGAACTGTGCTGTGTGTTTCCCTTCAGAAACGGAGTTAAATGGCTGGCTCTGTGTCTTCCTACAAGCTAGACTTCGTTTCAGGTAAATGCAGTCACTTTTGAGCTCAAATGAAGCTACATCTTTAACGAAGGTCACACGTTTCTCGCTCTTAAATGAAAAGCATTGGATGTTAGAGGGCCTGTGGTTTGTATCAGTTTCAGAAGCAGAGTTGAAGTAGATATGGTCCCTGTGTGTAGAAACAGAGTTCTTTTTTTCTGAGCACACTCACGTTTCCTTCCTTATTAGAGACCCTATAAAGCAAGAGCTTGCTTCTTGCTCTAAAGCAGAGTGTGGTTCATGGATGAGAACTGTGCTGTGTGTTTCCCTTCAGAAACAGAGGTAAATGGCAGGCTCTGTGTCTTACTACAAGCATGTCTTCTTTTCAGATAAACGCAGTCACTTTTGAGCTCAAATGAAGCTACATCCTCACGAAGCTCACACGTTTCTCGCACTTAAGTGAAAAGCATTGGATGTTAGAGGGCCTGTGGTTTGTATCAGTTTCAGAAGCAGAGTTGAACTAGATATGGTCCCTGTGTGTAGGAAACACAGTTCTTTTTTTCTGAGCACACTCACATTTCCTGCCTTATTAGAGACTCTAGAAAGCAAGGGCTTGCTTCTTGCTCTAAAGCAGAGTGTCTTTCATGGATGAGATCTGTGTTGTGTGTTTCCCTTCAGAAACGGAGTTAAATGGCAACTCTGTGTCTTCCTACAAGCAAGACTTCGTTTCAGGTAAACGCAATCACTTTTGAGTTCAAACCAAGCTACATCTTTCACAAAGCTCACGCGTTTCTCACTCTTAACAGAAAGGCATTGGATGTTAGAGGGCCTGTGGTTTGTATCAGTTTCAGAGGCAGAGTTGAAGTAGATATGGTCCGTGTGTGTAGGAAACACAGTTCTTTTGTTCTGAGCACAGTCACGTTTCACACCTTATTAGAGACTCTAGAATGCAAGAGCATGCTTCTTGCTCTAAAGCAGAGTGTGTTTCATGGATGAGAACTGTGCTGTGTGTTTCCCTTCAGAAACGCTGTTAAATGGCAGACTCTGTGTCTTCCTACAAGCAAGAGTTCGTTTCAGGTAAACGCAGTCACTTTTCAGCTCAAACGAAGCTACATCGTTCACAAAGCTCACACGTTTCTCGCTCTTAACTGAAATGCATTGGATGTTAGAGGGCCTGTGGTTTGTATCAGTTTCAGAAGCAGAGTTGAACTAGATATGGTCCCTGTGTGTAGGAAACACAGTTCTTTTGTTCTGAGCACACTCAAGTTTCCAGCCTTATTGGAGACTCTAGAAAGCAAGAGCTTGCTTCTTGCTCTAAAGCAGATTGTCTTTCATGGAAGAGAACTGTGCTGTGTTTTTCCCTTCAGAAACAGAGTTAAATGGCAGGCTCTGTGTCTTCCTACAAGCAAGACTTCGTTTCAGGTAAACGCAGTCACTTTTGAGCTCAAAGGAAGCTACATCGTTCACGAAGCTCACACGTTTCTCGCTCTTAAGTGAAAAGCATTGGATGTTAGAGGGCCTGTGGTTTGTATCAGTTTCAGAAGCAGAGTTGAACTAGATTTGGTCCGTGTGTGTAGGAAACACAGTTCTTTTGTTCAGAGCACAGTCACGTTTCCCAGGTAAATAGAGACTCTAGAATGCAAGAGCATGCTTCTTGCTCTAAAGCAGAGTGTGTTTCATGGATGAGAACTGTGCTGTGTGTTTCCCTTCAGAAACGGAGTTAAATGGCCGGCTCTGTGTCTTCCTACAAGCAAGACTTCGTTTCAGGTAAACGCAGTCACTTTTGAGCTCAAACAAATTTACATCGTTTACGAAGCTCACACGTTTCTCGCTCTTAACAAAAGGCAGTGGATGTTAGAGGGCCTGTGGTTTGTATCAGTTTCAGAAGCAGAGTTGAACTAGATATGGTCCGTGTGTAGGAAACACAGTTCTTTTTTTCTGAGCACACTCACGTTTCCAGTCTTATTAGAGAATCTAGAAAGTAAGAGCTTGCTTCTTGCTCTAAAGCAGAGTGTCTTCAATGGATGAGAACAGTGCTGTGTGTTTCCCTTCCAAAACGGAGTTAAATGGCAGGCTCTGTGTCTTCCTACAAGCATGTCTTCTTTTCAGATAAACGCAGTCACTTTTGAGCTCAAATGAAGCTACATCGTCACGAAGCTCACACGTTTCTCGCTCTTAAGTGAAAAGCATTGGATGTTAGAGGTTCTGTGATTTGTATCAGTTTCAGAAGCAGAGTTGAACTAGATTTGGTCCGTGTGTGTAGGAAACACAGTTCTTTTGTTCTGAGCACACTCAAGTTTCCAGCCTTATTAGAGACTCTAGAAAGCAAGGGCTTGCTTCTTGCTCTAAAGCAGAGTGTCTTTCATGGATGAGGACTGTGTTGTGTGTTTCCCTTCAGAAACGCTGTTAAATGGCAGACTCTGTGTCTTCCTACAAGCAAGAGTTCGTTTCAGGTAAACGCAGTCACTTTTCAGCTCAAACGAAGCTACATCGTTCACAAAGCTCACACGTTTCTCGCTCTTAACTGAAATGCATTGGATGTTAGAGGGCCTGTGGTTTGTATCAGTTTCAGAAGCAGAGTTGAACTAGATATGGTCCCTGTGTGTAGGAAACACAGTTCTTTTGTTCTGAGCACACTCAAGTTTCCAGCCTTATTGGAGACTCTAGAAAGCAAGAGCTTGCTTCTTGCTCTAAAGCAGATTGTCTTTCATGCAAGAGAACTGTGCTGTGTTTTTCCCTTCAGAAACAGAGTTAAATGGCAGGCTCTGTGTCTTCCTACAAGCAAGACTTCGTTTCAGGTAAACGCAGTCACTTTTGAGCTCAAAGGAAGCTACATCGTTCACGAAGCTCACACGTTTCTCGCTCTTAAGTGAAAAGCATTGGATGTTAGAGGGCCTGTGGTTTGTATCAGTTTCAGAAGCAGAGTTGAACTAGATTTGGTCCGTGTGTGTAGGAAACACAGTTCTTTTGTTCAGAGCACAGTCACGTTTCCCACGTAAATAGAGACTCTAGAATGCAAGAGCATGCTTCTTGCTCTAAAGCAGAGTGTGTTTCATGGATGAGAACTGTGCTGTGTGTTTCCCTTCAGAAACGGAGTTAAATGGGAGGCTCTGTGTCTTCCAACAAGCAAGACTTCGTTTCAGGTAAACGCAGTCACTTTAGAGCAAAAACGAAGCTACATCTTTCACGAAGCTCCCACGTTTCTCGCTCCTAAGTGAAAAGGATTGGATGTTAGAGGGCTTGTGGTTTGTTTCAGTTTCAGAAGTAGAGTTGAACTAGATATGGTCCGTGTGTGTAGGAAACACAGTTCTTTTGTTCTGAGCACACTCACGTTTCCCATGTTATTAGAGTCTCTAGAAAGCAAGGGCTTTCTTCTTGCTCGAAACCAGAGTGTCTTTTAGGATGAGGACTCTGCTGTGTGTTTCCCTTCAGAAACGGAGTTAAATGGCAGTCTCTGTGCCTTCCTACAAGCAAGAATTATGTTCCGGGAAATACAGTCACTTTTGAGCTCAAACGAAGCTACATCTTTAACGAAGGTCACACGTTTCTCGCTCTTAAATGAAAAGCATTGGATGTTAGAGGGCCTGTGGTTTGTATCAGTTTCAGAAGCAGAGTTGAAGTAGATATGGTCCCTGTGTGTAGAAACAGAGTTCTTTTTTTCTGAGCACACTCACGTTTCCTTCCTTATTAGAGACCCTATAAAGCAAGAGCTTGCTTCTTGCTCTAAAGCAGAGTGTGGTTCATGGATGAGAACTGTGCTGTGTGTTTCCCTTCAGAAACAGAGGTAAATGGCAGGCTCTGTGTCTTACTACAAGCATGTCTTCTTTTCAGATAAACGCAGTCACTTTTGAGCTCAAATGAAGCTACATCCTCACGAAGCTCACACGTTTCTCGCACTTAAGTGAAAAGCATTGGATGTTAGAGGGCCTGTGGTTTGTATCAGTTTCAGAAGCAGAGTTGAACTAGATATGGTCCCTGTGTGTAGGAAACACAGTTCTTTTTTTCTGAGCACACTCACATTTCCTGCCTTATTAGAGACTCTAGAAAGCAAGGGCTTGCTTCTTGCTCTAAAGCAGAGTGTCTTTCATGGATGAGATCTGTGTTGTGTGTTTCCCTTCAGAAACGGAGTTAAATGGCAACTCTGTGTCTTCCTACAAGCAAGACTTCGTTTCAGGTAAACGCAATCACTTTTGAGTTCAAACCAAGCTACATCTTTCACAAAGCTCACGCGTTTCTCACTCTTAACAGAAAGGCATTGGATGTTAGAGGGCCTGTGGTTTGTATCAGTTTCAGAGGCAGAGTTGAAGTAGATATGGTCCGTGTGTGTAGGAAACACAGTTCTTTTGTTCTGAGCACAGTCACGTTTCACACCTTATTAGAGACTCTAGAATGCAAGAGCATGCTTCTTGCTCTAAAGCAGAGTGTGTTTCATGGATGAGAACTGTGCTGTGTGTTTCCCTTCAGAAACGCTGTTAAATGGCAGACTCTGTGTCTTCCTACAAGCAAGAGTTCGTTTCAGGTAAACGCAGTCACTTTTCAGCTCAAACGAAGCTACATCGTTCACAAAGCTCACACGTTTCTCGCTCTTAACTGAAATGCATTGGATGTTAGAGGGCCTGTGGTTTGTATCAGTTTCAGAAGCAGAGTTGAACTAGATATGGTCCCTGTGTGTAGGAAACACAGTTCTTTTGTTCTGAGCACACTCAAGTTTCCAGCCTTATTGGAGACTCTAGAAAGCAAGAGCTTGCTTCTTGCTCTAAAGCAGATTGTCTTTCATGGAAGAGAACTGTGCTGTGTTTTTCCCTTCAGAAACAGAGTTAAATGGCAGGCTCTGTGTCTTCCTACAAGCAAGACTTCGTTTCAGGTAAACGCAGTCACTTTTGAGCTCAAAGGAAGCTACATCGTTCACGAAGCTCACACGTTTCTCGCTCTTAAGTGAAAAGCATTGGATGTTAGAGGGCCTGTGGTTTGTATCAGTTTCAGAAGCAGAGTTGAACTAGATTTGGTCCGTGTGTGTAGGAAACACAGTTCTTTTGTTCAGAGCACAGTCACGTTTCCCAGGTAAATAGAGACTCTAGAATGCAAGAGCATGCTTCTTGCTCTAAAGCAGAGTGTGTTTCATGGATGAGAACTGTGCTGTGTGTTTCCCTTCAGAAACGGAGTTAAATGGGAGGCTCTGTGTCTTCCAACAAGCAAGACTTCGTTTCAGGTAAACGCAGTCACTTTAGAGCAAAAACGAAGCTACATCTTTCACGAAGCTCCCACGTTTCTCGCTCCTAAGTGAAAAGGATTGGATGTTAGAGGGCTTGTGGTTTGTTTCAGTTTCAGAAGTAGAGTTGAACTAGATATGGTCCGTGTGTGTAGGAAACACAGTTCTTTTGTTCTGAGCACACTCACGTTTCCCATGTTATTAGAGTCTCTAGAAAGCAAGGGCTTTCTTCTTGCTCGAAACCAGAGTGTCTTTTAGGATGAGGACTCTGCTGTGTGTTTCCCTTCAGAAACGGAGTTAAATGGCAGTCTCTGTGCCTTCCTACAAGCAAGAATTATGTTCCGGGAAATACAGTCACTTTTGAGCTCAAACGAAGCTACATCTTTAACGAAGGTCACACGTTTCTCGCTCTTAAATGAAAAGCATTGGATGTTAGAGGGCCTGTGGTTTGTATCAGTTTCAGAAGCAGAGTTGAAGTAGATATGGTCCCTGTGTGTAGAAACAGAGTTCTTTTTTTCTGAGCACACTCACGTTTCCTTCCTTATTAGAGACCCTATAAAGCAAGAGCTTGCTTCTTGCTCTAAAGCAGAGTGTGGTTCATGGATGAGAACTGTGCTGTGTGTTTCCCTTCAGAAACAGAGGTAAATGGCAGGCTCTGTGTCTTACTACAAGCATGTCTTCTTTTCAGATAAACGCAGTCACTTTTGAGCTCAAATGAAGCTACATCCTCACGAAGCTCACACGTTTCTCGCACTTAAGTGAAAAGCATTGGATGTTAGAGGGCCTGTGGTTTGTATCAGTTTCAGAAGCAGAGTTGAAC
Source organism: Onychomys leucogaster (assembly GCA_949786385.1). Taxonomy (NCBI): domain Eukaryota; kingdom Metazoa; phylum Chordata; class Mammalia; order Rodentia; family Cricetidae; genus Onychomys; species Onychomys leucogaster. The sequence continues at coordinate 896,939 of CATKUP010000105.1, read as the reverse complement.
TAGATATGGTCCCTGTGTGTAGGAAACACAGTTCTTTTTTTCTGAGCACACTCACATTTCCTGCCTTATTAGAGACTCTAGAAAGCAAGGGCTTGCTTCTTGCTCTAAAGCAGAGTGTCTTTCATGGATGAGATCTGTGTTGTGTGTTTCCCTTCAGAAACGGAGTTAAATGGCAACTCTGTGTCTTCCTACAAGCAAGAGTTCGTTTCCGGTAAATGCAGTCACTTTTGGGCTCAAACGAAGCTACATCTTTAACGAAGCTCACACGTTTCTCGCTCTTAAGTGAAAAGCATTGGATGTTAGAGGGCCTGTGGTTTGTATCAGTTTCAGAAGCAGAGTTGAAGTAGATATGGTCCCTGTGTGTAGAAACAGAGTTCTTTTTTTCTGAGCACACTCACTTTTCCTTCCTTATTAGAGACCCTAGAAAGCAAGAGCATGCTTCTTGCTCTAAAGCAGAGTGTCTTTCATGGATGAGAACTGTGCTGTGTGTTTCCCTTCAGAAACGGAGTTAAATGGCAGTCTCTGTGTCTTCCTACAAGCAAGACTTCGTTTCAGGTAAACGCAGTCACTTTTCAGTTCAAACGAAGCTACATCGTTCACAAAGCTCACACGTTTCTCGCTCTTAACTGAAATGCATTGGATGTTAGAGGGCCTGTGGTTTGTATCAGTTTCAGAAGCAGAGTTGAACTAGATATGGTCTGTCTGTGTAGGAAACACAGACTTTTGTTCTAGGCACACTCACGTTTCCCGCCTTATTAGAGACTCTAGAAAGCAAGAGCTTGCTTCTTGCTCTAAAGCAGAGTGTCTTTCATGGATGAGAACTGTGCTGTGTGTTTCCCTTCAGTAACGTAGTTAAATGGCAGGCTCTGTGTCTTCCTACAAGCAAGACTTCGTTTCAGGTAAACGCAATCACTTTTGAGTTCAAACCAAGCTACATCTTTCACAAAGCTCACGCGTTTCTCACTCTTAACAGAAAGGCATTGGATGTTAGAGGGCCTGTGGTTTGTATCAGTTTCAGAGGCAGAGTTGAAGTAGATATGGTCCGTGTGTGTAGGAAACACAGTTCTTTTGTTCTGAGCACAGTCACGTTTCACACCTTATTAGAGACTCTAGAATGCAAGAGCATGCTTCTTGCTCTAAAGCAGAGTGTGTTTCATGGATGAGAACTGTGCTGTGTGTTTCCCTTCAGAAACGGAGTTAAATGGGAGGCTCTGTGTCTTCCAACAAGCAAGACTTCGTTTCAGGTAAACGCAGTCACTTTTGAGCTCAAACGAAGCTACATCGTTCACAAAGCTCACACGTTTCTCACTCTTAACAGAAAGGCATTGGATGTTAGAGGGCCTGTGGTTTGTATCAGTTTCAGAAGCAGAGTTGAACTAGATATGGTCCGTGTGTGTAGGAAACACAGTTCTTTTGTTCTGAGCACAGTCACGTTTCCCACCTTAATAGAGACTCTAGAATGCAAGAGCATGCTTCTTGCTCTAATGCAGAGTGTGTTTCATGGATGAGAACTGTGCTGTGTGTTTCCCTTCAGAAACGGAGTTAATGGGAGGCTCTGTGTCTTCCAACAAGCAAGACTTCGTTTCAGGTAAACGCAGTCACTTTAGAGCTCAAACGAAGCTACATCTTTCACGAAGCTCCCACGTCTCTCGCTCCTAAGTGAAAAGGATTGGATGTTAGAAGGCCTGTGGTTTGTTTCAGTTTCAGAAGTAGAGTTGAACTAGATATGGTCCGTGTGTGTAGGAAACACAGTTCTTTTGTTCTGAGCACACTCACATTTCCCATGATATTAGAGTTTCTAGAAAGCAAGGGCTTTCTTCTTGCTCTAAACCAGAGTGTCTTTTTGGATGAGGACTCTGCTGTGTGTTTCCTTTCAGAAACGGAGTTAAATGGCAGTCTCTGTGCCTTCCTACAAGCAAGAATTATGTTCCGGGAAATACAGTCACTTTTGAGCTCAAACGAAGCTACATCTTTAACGAAGGTCACACGTTTCTCGCTCTTAAGTGAAAAGCATTGGATGTTAGAGGGCCTTTGGTTTGTATCAGTTTCAGAAGCAGAGTTGAACTAGATTTGGTCCGTGTGTGTAGGAAACACAGTTCTTTTGTTCTGAGCACACTCAAGTTTCCAGCCTTATTAGAGACTCTAGAAAGCAAGAGCTTGCTTCTTGTTCTAAAGCAGACTGTGTTTCATGGATGAGAACTGTGCTGTGTGTTTCCCTTCAGAAACGGAGTTAAATGGCCTGCTCTGTGTCTTCCTACAAGCAATACATCGTTTCAGGTAAACGCAGTCACTTTTGAGCTCAAAGGAAGTTACATCGTTCACGAAGCTCACACGATTCTCGCTCTTAACAAAAGGCATTGGATGTTAGAGGGCCTGTGGTTTGTATCAGTTTCAGAAGCAGAGTTGAACTAGATATGGTCTGTCTGTGTAGGAAACACAGTTCTTTTGTTCTAGGCACACTCACGTTTCCCGCCTTATTAGAGACTCTAGAAAGCAAGAGCTTGCTTCTTGCTCTAAAGCAGAGTGTCTTTCATGGATGAGAACTGTGCTGTGTGTTTCCCTTCAGAAACTGAGTTAAATGGCAGGCTCTGTGTCTTCCTACAAGCAAGACTTCGTTTCAGGTAAACGCAATCACTTTTGAGTTCAAACCAAGCTACATCTTTCACAAAGCTCACACGTTTCTCACTCTTAACAGAAAGGCATTGTATGTTAGAGGGCCTGTGGTTTGTATCAGTTTCAGAGGCAGAGTTGAAGTAGATATGGTCCGTGTGTGTAGGAAACACAGTTCTTTTGTTCTGAGCACAGTCACGTTTCACACCTTATTAGAGACTCTAGAATGCAAGAGCATGCTTCTTGCTCTAAAGCAGAGTGTGTTTCATGGATGAGAACTGTGCTGTGTGTTTCCCTTCAGAAACGGAATTAAATGGGAGGCTCTGTGTCTTCCAACAAGCAAGACTTCGTTTCAGGTAAACGCAGTCACTTTTGAGCTCAAACGAAGCTACATCGTTCACAAAGCTCACACGTTTCTCACTCTTAACAGAAAGGCATTGGATGTTAGAGGGCCTGTGGTTTGTATCAGTTTCAGAAGCAGAGTTGAACTAGATATGGTCCGTGTGTGTAGGAAACATAGTTCTTTTGTTCTGAGCACAGTCACGTTACCCACCTTAATAGAGACTCTAGAATGCAAGAGCATGCTTCTTGCTCTAAAGCAGAGTGTGTTTCATGGATGAGAACTGTGCTGTGTGTTTCCCTTCAGAAACGGAGTTAAATGGGAGGCTCTGTGTCTTCCAACAAGCAAGACTTCGTTTCAGGTAAACGCAGTCACTTTAGAGCTCAAACGAAGCTACATCTTTCACGAAGCTCCCACGTCTCTCGCTCCTAAGTGAAAAGGATTGGATGTTAGAGGGCCTGTGGTTTGTTTCAGTTTCAGAAGTAGAGTTGAACTAGATTTGGTCCGTGTGTGTAGGAAACACAGTTCTTTTGTTCTGAGCACACTCATGTTTCCAGTCTTATTAGAGACTCTAGAAAGCAAGAGCTTGCTTCTTGTTCTAAAGCAGACTGTGTTTCATGGATGAGAACTGTGCTGTGTGTTTCCCTTCAGAAACGGAGTTAAATGGCCTGCTCTGTGTCTTCCTACAAGCAATACTTCGTTTCAGGTAAACGCAGTCACTTTTGAGCTCAAAGGAAGTTACATCGATCACGAAGCTCACACGTTTCTCGCTCTTAACAAAAGGCATTGGATGTTAGAGGGCCTTTGGTTTGTATCAGTTTCAGAAGCAGAGTTGAACTAGATATGGTCCCTGTGGGTAGGAAACACAGTTCTTTTGTTCTGAGCACGCTCACATTTCCAGCCTTATTAGAGACCCTAGAAAGCAAGAGTTTCCTTCTTGCTCTAAAGCAGAGTGTGTTTCATGGATGAGAACTGTGCTGTGTGTTTCCCTTTAGAAACGGAGTTAAATGGCAGGCTCTGTGTCTTCCTACAAGCAAGTCTACTTTTCAGGTAAACGCAGTCAATTTTGAGCTCAAATGAAGCTACATAGTCACGAAGCTCACACGTTTCTCGCTCTTAAGTGAAAAGCATTGGATGTTAGAGGGCCTTTGGTTTGTATCAGTATCAGAAGTAGAGTTGAACTAGATATGGTCCCTGTGTGTAGGAAACACAGTTCTTTTGTTCTGAGCACACTCAATTTTCCCGCCTTATTAGAGACTCTAGAAAGCAAGGGCTTGCTTCTTGCTATAAAGCAGAGTGTGTTTCATGGATGAGGACTGTGCTGTGTGTTTCCCTTCAGAAATGGAGTTAAATGGCAGGCTCTGTGTCTTCCAACAAGCAAGACTTAGTTTCAGGTAAACGCAGTCTCTTTTGAGCTTTAATGAAGCTACATCGTCACGAAGCTCAAAAGTTTCTCGCTATTAAGTGAAAAGCATAGGATGTTAGAGGGCCTGTGGTTTGTATCAGTTTCAGAAGCAGAGTTGAACTAGATATGGTCCCTGTGTGTAGGAAACACAGTTCTTTTTTTCTGAGCACACTCACATTTCCCGCCTTATTAGAGAATCTAGAAAGCAAGGGCTTGCTTCTTGCTCTAAAGCAGAGTGTCTTTCATGGATGAGATCTGTGTTGTGTGTTTCCCTTCAGAAACGGAGTTAAAAGGCAGACTCTGTGTCTTCCTACAAGCAAGAGTTCGATTCCGGTAAATGCTGTCACTTTTGAGCTCAAACGAAGCTACATCTTTAACGAAGCACACACGTTTCTCGCTCTTAAGTGAAAAGCATTGGATTTTAGAGGGCCTGTGGTTTGTATCAGTTTCAGAAGCAGAGTTGAAGTAGATATGGTCCATGTGTGTAGAAACAGAGTTCTTTTTTTCTGAGCACACTCACGTTTCCTTCCTTATTAGAGACCCTAGAAAGCAAGAGCATGCTTCTTGCTCTAAAGCAGAGTGTCTTTCATGGATGAGAACTGTGCTGTGTGTTTCCCTTCAGAAACGGAGTTAAATGGCAGTCTCTGTGTTTTCCTACAAGCAAGACTTCGTTTCAGGTAAACGCAGTCACTTTTCAGCTCAAACGAAGCTACATCGTTCACAAAGCTCACACGTTTCTCGCTCTTAACTGAAATGCATTGGATGTTAGAGGGCCTGTGGTTTGTATCAGTTTCAGAAGCAGAGTTGAACTAGATATGGTCTGTCTGTGTAGGAAACACAGTTCTTTTGTTCTAGGCACACTCACGATTCCCGCCTTATTAGAGACTCTAGAAAGCAAGAGCTTGCTTCTTGCTCTAAAGCAGAGTGTCTTTCATGGATGAGAACTGTGCTGTGTGTTTCCCTTCAGTAACAGAGTTAAATGGCAGGCTCTGTGTCTTCCTACAAGCAAGATTTCGTTTCAGGTAAACGCAATCACTTTTGAGTTCAAACGAAGCTACATCTTTCACAAAGCTCACACGTTTCTCACTCTTAACAGAAAGGCATTGGATGTTAGAGGGCCTGTGGTTTGTATAAGTTTCAGAGGCAGAGTTGAAGTAGATATGGTCCGTGTGTGTAGGAAACACAGTTCTTTTGTTCTGAGCACAGTCACGTTTCACACCTTATTAGAGACTCTAGAATGCAAGAGCATGCTTCTTGCTCTAAAGCAGAGTGTGTTTCATGGATGAGAACTGTGCTGTGTGTTTCCCTTCAGAAACGGAGTTAAATGGGAGGCTCTGTGTCTTCCAACAAGCAAGACTTCGTTTCAGGTAAACGCAGTCACTTTTGAGCTCAAACGAAGCTACATCGTTCACAAAGCTCACACGTTTCTCACTCTTAACAGAAAGGCATTGGATGTTAGAGGGCCTGTGGTTTGTATCAGTTTCAGAAGCAGAGTTGAACTAGATATGGTCGGTGTGTGTAGGAAACACAGTTCTTTTGTTCTGAGCACAGTCACGTTTCCCACCTTATTAGAGACTCTAGAGTGCAAGAGCATGCTTCTTGCTCTAAAGCAGAGTGTGCTTCATGGATGAGAACTGTGCTGTGTGTTTCCCTTCAGAAACGGAGTTAAATGGGAGGCTCTGTGTCTTCCAACAAGCAAGACTTCGTTTCAGGTAAACGCAGTCACTTTAGAGCTCAAACGAAGCTACATCTTTCACGAAGCTCCCACGTTTCTCGCTCCTAAGTGAAAAGGATTGGATGTTAGAGGGCCTGTGGTTTGTTTCAGTTTCAGAAGCAGAGTTGAACTAGATATGGTCCGTGTGTGTAGGAAACAGAGTTCTTTTGTTCTGAGCACACTCTCTTTTCCAGTCTTATTAGAGACTCTAGAAAGCAAGAGCTTGCTTCTTGCTCTAAAGCAGAGTGTCTTTCATGGATGAGAACTGTGCTGTGTGTTTCTCTTCAGAAACGGAGTTAAATGGCAGGCTCTGTGTCTTCCTACAAGCAAGACATTGTTTCAGGTAAACGCAGTCACTTTTGAGCTCAAACGAAGCTACATCGTTCACGAAGTTCACACGTTTCTCGCTCTAAACAAAAGGCATTGGATGTTAGAGGGCCTGTGGTTTGTATCAGTTTCAGAAGTAGAGTTGAACTAGATATGGTCCGTGTGTGTAGGAAACACAGTTCTTTTCTTCTGAGCACACTCACGTTTCCCATGTTATTAGAGTCTCTAGAAAGCAAGGGCTTTCTTCTTGCTCTAAACCAGAGTGTCTTTTTGGATGAGGACTCTGCTGTGTGTTTCCCTTCAGAAACGGAGTTAAATGGCAGTCTCTGTGCCTTCCTACAAGCAAGAATTATGTTCCGGAAAATACAGTCACTTTAGAGCTCAAACGAAGCTACATCTTTCACGAAGCTCCCACGTTTCTCGCTCCTAAGTGAAAAGGATTGGATGTTAGAGGGCCTGTGGTTTGTTTCAGTTTCCGAAGCAGAGTTGAACTAGATATGGTCCGTGTGTGTAGGAAACACAGTTCTTTTGTTCTAGGCACACTCACGATTCCCGCCTTATTAGAGACTCTAGAAAGCAAGAGCTTGCTTCTTGCTCTAAAGCAGAGTGTCTTTCATGGATGAGAACTGTGCTGTGTGTTTCCCTTCAGTAACGGAGTTAAATGGCAGGCTCTGTGTCTTCCTACAAGCAAGATTTCGTTTCAGGTAAACGCAATCACTTTTGAGTTCAAACGAAGCTACATCTTTCACAAAGCTCACACGTTTCTCACTCTTAACAGAAAGGCATTGGATGTTAGAGGGCCTGTGGTTTGTATAAGTTTCAGAGGCAGAGTTGAAGTAGATATGGTCCGTGTGTGTAGGAAACACAGTTCTTTTGTTCTGAGCACAGTCACGTTTCACACCTTATTAGAGACTCTAGAATGCAAGAGCATGCTTCTTGCTCTAAAGCAGAGTGTGTTTCATGGATGAGAACTGTGCTGTGTGTTTCCCTTCAGAAACGGAGTTAAATGGGAGGCTCTGTGTCTTCCAACAAGCAAGACTTCGTTTCAGGTAAACGCAGTCACTTTTGAGCTCAAACGAAGCTACATCGTTCACAAAGCTCACACGTTTCTCACTCTTAACAGAAAGGCATTGGATGTTAGAGGGCCTGTGGTTTGTATCAGTTTCAGAAGCAGAGTTGAACTAGATATGGTCGGTGTGTGTAGGAAACACAGTTCTTTTGTTCTGAGCACAGTCACGTTTCCCACCTTATTAGAGACTCTAGAGTGCAAGAGCATGCTTCTTGCTCTAAAGCAGAGTGTGCTTCATGGATGAGAACTGTGCTGTGTGTTTCCCTTCAGAAACGGAGTTAAATGGGAGGCTCTGTGTCTTCCAACAAGCAAGACTTCGTTTCAGGTAAACGCAGTCACTTTAGAGCTCAAACGAAGCTACATCTTTCACGAAGCTCCCACGTTTCTCGCTCCTAAGTGAAAAGGATTGGATGTTAGAGGGCCTGTGGTTTGTTTCAGTTTCAGAAGCAGAGTTGAACTAGATATGGTCCGTGTGTGTAGGAAACAGAGTTCTTTTGTTCTGAGCACACTCTCTTTTCCAGTCTTATTAGAGACTCTAGAAAGCAAGAGCTTGCTTCTTGCTCTAAAGCAGAGTGTCTTTCATGGATGAGAACTGTGCTGTGTGTTTCTCTTCAGAAACGGAGTTAAATGGCAGGCTCTGTGTCTTCCTACAAGCAAGACATTGTTTCAGGTAAACGCAGTCACTTTTGAGCTCAAACGAAGCTACATCGTTCACGAAGTTCACACGTTTCTCGCTCTAAACAAAAGGCATTGGATGTTAGAGGGCCTGTGGTTTGTATCAGTTTCAGAAGTAGAGTTGAACTAGATATGGTCCGTGTGTGTAGGAAACACAGTTCTTTTCTTCTGAGCACACTCACGTTTCCCATGTTATTAGAGTCTCTAGAAAGCAAGGGCTTTCTTCTTGCTCTAAACCAGAGTGTCTTTTTGGATGAGGACTCTGCTGTGTGTTTCCCTTCAGAAACGGAGTTAAATGGCAGTCTCTGTGCCTTCCTACAAGCAAGAATTATGTTCCGGAAAATACAGTCACTTTAGAGCTCAAACGAAGCTACATCTTTCACGAAGCTCCCACGTTTCTCGCTCCTAAGTGAAAAGGATTGGATGTTAGAGGGCCTGTGGTTTGTTTCAGTTTCCGAAGCAGAGTTGAACTAGATATGGTCCGTGTGTGTAGGAAACACAGTTCTTTTGTTCTGAGCACGCTCACGTTTCCAGCCTTATTAGGGACTCTAGAAAGCAAGAGTTTCCTTCTTGCTCTAAAGCAGAGTGTGTTTCTTGGATGAGAACTGTGCTGTGTGTTTCCCTTCAGAAACGGAGTTAAATGGCAGGCTCTGTGTCTTCCTACAAGCAAGACTTCGTTTCAGGTAAACGCAGTCAATTTTGTGCTCAAATGAAGCTACATAGTCACGAAGCTCACACATTTCTCGCTCTTAAGTGAAAAGCATTGGATGTTAGAGGGCCTTTGGTTTGTATCAGTTTCAGAAGTAGAGTTGTACTAGATATGGTCCCTGTGTGTAGGAAACACAGTTCTTTTGTTCTGAGCACACTCATTTTTCCCGCCTTATTAGAGACTCTAGAAAGCAAGGGCTTGCTTCTTGCTCTAAAGCAGAGTGTGTTTCATGGATGAGACTGTGCTGTGTGTTTCCCCTCAGAAATGGAGTTAAATGGCAGGCTCTGTGTCTTCCAACAAGCAAGACTTAGTTTCAGGTAAACGCAGTCTCTTTTGAGCTTTAATGAAGCTACATCGTCACGAAGCTCACAAGTTTCTCGCTATTAAGTGAAAAGCATTGGATGTTAGAGGGCCTGTGGTTTGTAATAGTTTCAGAAGCAGAGTTGACCGAGATATGGTCTGTGTGTGTAGGAAACACAGTTCTTTTGTTCTGAGCACACTCACGTTTCCCATGTTATTAGAGTCTCTAGAAAGCAAGGGCTTTCTTCTTGCTCTAAAGCAGAGTGTGTTTCATGGATGAGACTGTGCTGTGTGTTTCCCCTCAGAAATGGAGTTAAATGGCAGGCTCTGTGTCTTCCAACAAGCAAGACTTAGTTTCAGGTAAACGCAGTCTCTTTTGAGCTTTAATGAAGCTACATCGTCACGAAGCTCACAAGTTTCTCGCTATTAAGTGAAAAGCATTGGATGTTAGAGGGCCTGTGGTTTGTAATAGTTTCAGAAGCAGAGTTGACCGAGATATGGTCTGTGTGTGTAGGAAACACAGTTCTTTTGTTCTGAGCACACTCACGTTTCCAATGTTATTAGAGTCTCTAGAAAGCAAGGGCTTTCTTCTTGCTCTAAAGCAGAGTGTCTTTCATGGATGAGGACTCTGCTTTGTGTTTCCCTTCAGAAACGGAGTTAAATGGCAGTCTCTGTGCCTTCCTACAGCAAGAGTTAGTTTCCGGGAAATACAGTCACTTTTGAGCTCAAACGAAGCTACATCTTTAACGAAGGTCACACGTTTCTCTCTCTTAAGTGAAAAGCATTGGAAGTTAGAGGGCCTGTGGTTTGTATCAGTTTCAGAAGCAGAGTTGAACTAGATTTGGTCCGTGTGTGTAGGAAACACAGTTCTTTTGTTCTGAGCACACTCAAGTTTCCAGCCTTATTAGAGACTCTAGAAAGCAAGAGCTTGCTTCTTGCTCTAAAGCAGAGTGTCTGTCATGGATGAGAACTGTGCTGTGTGTTTCCCTTAAGAAACGGAGTTAAATGGCCGGCTCTGTGTCTTCCTACAAGCAAGACTTCGTTTCAGGTAAACGCAGTCACTTTTGAGCTCAAACAAAGTTACATCATTCACGAAGCTCACACGTTGCTCGCTCTTAACAAAAGGCATTGCATGTTAGAGGGCCAGTGGTTTGTATCAGTTTCAGAAGCAGAGTTGAACTAGATATGGTCCGTGTGTGTAGGAAACACAGTTCTTTTGTTCTGAGCACAGTCACTTTTCCCACCTTAATAGAGACTCTAGAATGCAAGAGCATGCTTCTTGCTCTAAAGCAGAGTGTGTTTCATGGATGAGAACTGTGCTGTGTGTTTCCCTTCAGAAACGGAGTTAAATGGGAGGCTCTGTGTCTTCCAACAAGCAAGACTTCGTTTCAGGTAAACGCAGTCACTTTAGAGCTCAAACGAAGCTACATCTTTCACGAAGCTCCCACGTTTCTCGCTCCTAAGTGAAAAGGATTGGATGTTAGAGGGCCTGTGGTTTGTTTCAGTTTCTGAAGCAGAGTTGAACTAGATATGGTCCGTGTGTGTAGGAAACAGAGTTCTTTTGTTCTGAGCACACTCTCTTTTCCAGTCTTATTAGAGACTCTAGAAAGCAAGAGCTTGCTTCTTGCTCTAAAGCAGAGTGTCTTTCATGGATGAGAACTGTGCTGTGTGTTTCTCTTCAGAAACGGAGTTAAATGGCAGACTCTGTGTCTTCCTACAAGCAAGACATTGTTTCAGGTAAACGCAGTCATTTTGAGCTCAAACGAAGCTACATCGTTCACGAAGTTCACACTTTTCTCGCTCTAAACAAAAGGCATTGGATGTTAGAGGGCCTGTGGTTTGTATCAGTTTCAGAAGTAGAGTTGAACTAGATATGGTCCGTGTGTGTAGGAAACACAGTTCTTTTGTTCTGAGCACACTCATGTTTCCCATGTTATTAGAGTCTCTAGAAAGCAAGGGCTTTCTTCTTGCTCTAAACCAGAGTGTCTTTTTGGATGAGGACTCTGCTGTGTGTTTCCCTTCAGAAACGGAGTTAAATGGCAGTCTCTGTGCCTTCCTACAAGCAAGAATTATGTTCCGGGAAATACAGTCACTTTTGAGCTCAAACGAAGCTACATCTTTAACGAAGGTCACACGTTTCTCGCTCTTAAGTGAAAAGCATTGGATGTTAGAGGGCCTGTGGTTTGTATCAGTTTCAGAAGCAGAGTTGAACTAGATTTGGTCCGTGTGTGTAGGAAACACGGTTCTTTTGTTCTGACCACACTCAAGTTTCCAGCCTTATTAGAGACTCTAGAAAGCAAGAGCATTCTTCTTGTTCTAAAGCAGACTGTGTTTCATGGATGAGAACTGTGCTGTGTGTTTCCCTTCAGAAACGGAGTTAAATGGCCTGCTCTGTGTCTTCCTACAAGCAATACTTCGTTTCAGGTAAACGCAGTCACTTTTGAGCTCAAACGAAGTTACATCGTTCTCGAAGCTCACACGTTTCTCGCTCTTAACAAAAGGCATTGGATGTTAGAGGGCCTGTGGTTTGTATCAGTTTCAGAAGCAGAGTTGAACTAGATATGGTCCCTGTGGGTAGGAAACACAGTTCTTTTGTTCTGAGCACGCTCACGTTTCCAGCCTTATTAGAGACTCTAGAAAGCAAGAGTTTCCTTCTTGCTCTAAAGCAGAGTGTGTTTCATGGATGAGAACTGTGCTGTGTGTTTCCCTTCAGAAACGGAGTTAAATGGCAGGCTCTGTGTCTTCCTACAAGCAAGTCTACTTTTCAGGTAAACGCAGTCAATTTTGAGCTCAAATGAAGCTACATAGTCACGAAGCTCACACGTTTCTCGCTCTTAAGTGAAAAGCATTGGATGTTAGAGGGCCTTTGGTTTGTATCAGTTTCAGAAGCAGAGTTGAACTAGATATGGTCCCTGTGTGTAGGAAACACAGTTCTTTTGTTCTGAGCACACTCAATTTTCCCGCCTTATTAGAGACTCTAGAAAGCAAGGGCTTGCTTCTTGCTCTAAAGCAGAGTGTGTTTCATGGATGAGGACTGTGCTGTGTGTTTCCCTTCAGAAATGCAGTTAAATGGCAGGCTCTGTGTCTTCCAACAAGCAAGACTTAGTTTCAGGTAAACGCAGTCTCTTTTGAGCTTTAATGAAGCTACATCGTCACAAAGCTCAAAAGTTTCTCGCTATTAAGTGAAAAGCATTGGATGTTAGAGGGCCTGTGGTTTGTAATAGTTTCAGAAGCAGAGTTGACCGAGATATGGTCTGTGTGTGTAGGAAACACAGTTCTTTTGTTCTGAGCACACTCACGTTTCCCATGTTATTAGAGTCTCTAGAAAGCAAGGGCTGTCTTCTTGCTCTAAAGCAGAGTGTCTTTCATGGATGAGGACTCTGCTTTGTGTTTCCCTTCAGAAACGGACTTAAATGGCAGGCTCTGTGTCTTACTACAAGCATGTCTTCTTTTCAGATAAACGCAGTCACTTTTGAGCTCAAATGAAGGTACATCGTCACGAAGCTCACACGTTTCTCGCTCTTAAGTGAAAAGCATTGGATGTTAGAGGGCCTGTGGTTTGTATCAGTTTCAGAAGCAGAGTTGAACTAGATATGGTCCCTGTGTGTAGGAAACACAGTTCTTTTTTTCTGAGCACACTCACATTTCCCGCCTTATTAGAGACCCTAGAAAGCAAGAGCATGCTTCTTGCTCTAAAGCAGAGTGTCTTTCATGGATGAGATCTGTGCTGTGTGTTTCCCTTCAGAAACGGAGTTAAATGGCAGTCTCTGTGTCTTCCTACAAGCAAGACTTCGTTTCAGGTAAACGCAGTCACTTTTCAGCTCAAATGAAGCTACATCGTTCACAAAGCTCACACGTTTCTCACTCTTAACAGAAAGGCATTGGATGTTAGAGGGCCTGTGGTTTGTATCAGTTTCAGAAGCAGAGTTGAACTAGATATGGTCCGTGTGTGTAGGAAACACAGTTCTTTTGTTCTGAGCACAGTCACGTTTCCCACCTTATTAGAGACTCTAGAATGCAAGAGCATGCTTCTTGCTCTAAAGCAGAGTGTGTTTCATGGATGAGAACTGTGCTGTGTGTTTCCCTTCAGAAACGGAGTTAAATGGGAGGCTCTGTGTCTTCCAACAAGCAAGACTTCGTTTCAGGTAAACGCAGTCACTTTAGAGCTCAAACGAAGCTACATCTTTCACGAAGCTCACACGTTTCTCGCTCCTAAGTGAAAAGGATTTGATGTTAGAGGGCCTGTGGTTTGTTTCAGTTTCAGAAGCAGAGTTGAACTAGATATGGTCCGTGTGTGTAGGAAACACAGTTCTTTTGTTCTAAGCACACTCTCTTTTCCAGTCTTATTAGAGACTCTAGAAAGCAAGAGCTTGCTTCTTGCTCTAAAGCAGAGTGTCTTTCATGGATGAGAACTGTGCTGTGTGTTTCTCTTCAGAAACGGAGTTAAATGGCAGGCTCTGCGTCTTCCTACAAGCAAGGCATTGTTTCAGGTAAACGCAGTCACTTTTGAGCTCAAACGAAGCTACATCGTTCACGAAGTTCACACGTTTCTCGCTCTAAACAAAAGGCATTGGATGTTAGAGGGCCTGTGGTTTGTATCAGTTTCAGAAGTAGAGTTGAACTAGATATGGTCCGTGTGTGTAGGAAACACAGTTCTTTTGTTCTGAGCACACTCATGTTTCCCATGTTATTAGAGTCTCTAGAAAGCAAGGGCTTTCTTCTTGCTCTAAACCAGAGTGTCTTTTTGGATGAGGACTCTGCTGTGTGTTTCCCTTTAGAAACGGAGTTAAATGGCAGTCTCTGTGCCTTCCTACAAGCAAGAATTATGTTCCGGGAAATACAGTCACTTTTGAGCTCAAACGAAGCTACATCTTTAACGAAGGTCACACGTTTCTCGCTCTTAAGTGAAAAGCATTTGATGTTAGAGGGCCTGTGGTTTGTATCAGTTTCAGAAGCAGAGTTGAACTAGGTTTGGTCCGTGTGTGTAGGAAACACGGTTCTTTTGTTCTGACCACACTCCAGTTTCCAGACTTATTAGAGACTCTAGAAAGCAAGAGCATTCTTCTTGTTCTAAAGCAGACTGTGTTTCATGGATGAGAACTGTGCTGTGTGTTTCCCTTCAGAAACGGAGTTAAATGGCCTGCTCTGTGTCTTCCTACAAGCAATACTTCGTTTCAGGTAAACGCAGTCACTTTTGAGCTCAAACGAAGTTACATCGTTCTTGAAGCTCACACGTTTCTCGCTCTTAACAAAAGGCATTGGATGTTAGAGGGCCTGTGGTTTGTATCAGTTTCAGAAGCAGAGTTGAACTAGATATGGTCCCTGTGGGTAGGAAACACAGTTCTTTTGTTCTGAGCACGCTCACGTTTCCAGGCTTATTAGAGGCTCTAGAAAGCAAGAGTTTCCTTCTTGCTCTAAAGCAGAGTGTGTTTCATGGATGAGAACTGTGCTGTGTGTTTCCCTTCAGAAACGGAGTTAAATGGCAGGCTCTGTGTCTTCCTACAAGCAAGTCTACTTTTCAGGTAAACGCAGTCAATTTTGAGCTCAAATGAAGCTACATAGTCACGAAGCTCACACGTTTCTCGCTCTTAAGTGAAAAGCATTGGATGTTAGAGGGCCTTTGGTTTGTATCAGTTTCAGAAGCAGAGTTGAACTAGATATGGTCCCTGTGTGTAGGAAACACAGTTCTTTTGTTCTGAGCACACTCAATTTTCCCGCCTTATTAGAGACTCTAGAAAGCAAGGGCTTGCTTCTTGCTCTAAAGCAGAGTGTGTTTCATGGATGAGGACTGTGCTGTGTGTTTCCCTTCAGAAATGGAGTTAAATGGCAGGCTCTGTGTCTTCCAACAAGCAAGACTTAGTTTCAAGTAAACGCAGTCTCTTTTGAGCTTTAATGAAGCTACATCGTCACAAAGCTCAAAAGTTTCTCGCTATTAAGTGAAAAGCATTGGATGTTAGAGGGCCTGTGGTTTGTATCAGTTTCAGAAGCAGAGTTGAACTAGATATGGTCCCTGTGTGTAGGAAACACAGTTCTTTTTTTCTGATCACACTCACATTTCCCGCCTTATTAGAGACCCTAGAAAGCAAGAGCATGCTTCTTGCTCTAAAGCAGAGTGTCTTTCATGGATGAGATCTGTGCTGTGTGTTTCCCTTCAGAAACGGAGTTAAATGGCAGTCTCTGTGTCTTCCTACAAGCAAGACTTCGTTTCAGGTAAACGCAGTCACTTTTCAGCTCAAATGAAGCTACATCGTTCACAAAGCTCACACGTTTCTCGCTCTTAACTGAAATGCATTGGATATTATTGGGCCTGTGGTTTGTATCAGTTTCAGAAGCAGAGTTGAAGTAGATATGGTCCGTGTGTGTAGGAAACACAGTTCTTTTGTTCTGAGCACAGTCACGTTTCACACCTTATTAGAGACTCTAGAATGCAAGAGCATGCTTCTTGCTCTAAAGCAGAGTGTGTTTCATGGATGAGAACTGTGCTGTGTGTTTCCCTTCAGAAACGGAGTTAAATGGGATGCTCTGTGTCTTTCAACAAGCAAGACTTCGTTTAAGGTAAACTCAGTCACTTTTGAGCTCAAACGAAGCTACATCGTTCACAAAGCTCACACGTTTCTCACTCTTAACAGAAAGGCATTGGATGTTAGAGGGCCTGTGGTTTGTATCAGTTTCAGAAGCAGAGTTGAACTAGATATGGTCCGTGTGTGTAGGAAACACAGTTCTTTTGTTCTGAGCACAGTCACGTTTCCCACCTTATTAGAGACTCTAGAATGCAAGAGCATGCTTCTTGCTCTAAAGCAGAGTGTGTTTCATGGATGAGAACTGTGCTGTGTGTTTCCCTTCAGAAACGGAGTTAAATGGGAGGCTCTGTGTCTTCCAACAAGCAAGACTTCGTTTCAGGTAAACGCAGTCACTTTAGAGCTCAAACGAAGCTACATCTTTCACGAAGCTCACACGTTTCTCGCTCCTAAGTGAAAAGGATTTGATGTTAGAGGGCCTGTGGTTTGTTTCAGTTTCAGAAGCAGAGTTGAACTAGATATGGTCCGTGTGTGTAGGAAACAGAGTTCTTTTGTTCTAAGCACACTCTCTTTTCCAGTCTTATTAGAGAATCTAGAAAGCAAGAGCTTGCTTCTTGCTCTAAAGCAGAGTGTCTTTCATGGATGAGAACTGTGCTGTGTGTTTCTCTTCAGAAACGGAGTTAAATGGCAGGCTCTGTGTCTTCCTACAAGCAAGACATTGTTTCAGGTAAACGCAGTCACTTTTGAGCTCAAACGAAGCTGCATCGTTCACGAAGTTCACACATTTGTCGCTCTAAACAAAAGGCATTGGATGTTAGAGGGCCTGTGGTTTGTATCAGTTTCAGAAGCAGAGTTGAACTAGATATGGTCCCTGTGTGTAGGAAACACAGTTCTTTTGTTCTGAGCACGCTCACGTTTCCAGCCTTATTAGAGACTCTAGAAAGCAAGAGTTTCCTTCTTGCTCTAAAGCAGAGTGTGTTTCATGGATGAGACTGTGCTGTGTGTTTCCCCTCAGAAATGGAGTTAAATGGCAGGCTCTGTGTCTTCCAACAAGCAAGACTTAGTTTCAGGTAAACGCAGTCTCTTTTGAGCTTTAATGAAGCTACATCGTCACGAAGCTCACAAGTTTCTCGCTATTAAGTTAAAAGCATTGGATGTTAGAGGGCCTGTGGTTTGTAATAGTTTTAGAAGCAGAGTTGACCGAGATATGGTCTGTGTGTGTAGGAAACACAGTTCTTTTGTTCTGAGCACACTCACGTTTCCCATGTTATTAGAGTCTCTAGAAAGCAAGGGCTGTCTTCTTGCTCTAAAGCAGAGTGTCTTTCATGGATGAGGACTCTGCTTTGTGTTTCCCTTCAGAAACGGAGTTAAATGGCAGGCTCTGTGTCTTACTACAAGCATGTCTTCTTTTCAGATAAACGCAGTCACTTTTAAGCTCAAATGAAGGTACATCGTCACGAAGCTCACACGTTTCTCGCTCTTAAGTGAAAAGCATTGGATGTTAGAGGGCCTGTGGTTTGTATCAGTTTCAGAAGCAGAGTTGAACTAGATATGGTCCCTGTGTGTAGGAAACACAGTTCTTTTTTTTCTGATCACACTCACATTTCCCGCCTTATTAGAGACCCTAGAAAGCAAGAGCATGCTTCTTGCTCTAAAGCAGAGTGTCTTTCATGGATGAGATCTGTGCTGTGTGTTTCCCTTCAGAAACGGAGTTAAATGGCAGTCTCTGTGTCTTCCTACAAGCAAGACTTCGTTTCAGGTAAACGCAGTCACTTTTCAGCTCAAATGAAGCTACATCGTTCACAAAGCTCACACGTTTCTCGCTCTTAACTGAAATGCATTGGATATTATTGGGCCTGTGGTTTGTATCAGTTTCAGAAGCAGAGTTGAAGTAGATATGGTCCGTGTGTGTAGGAAACACAGTTCTTTTGTTCTGAGCACAGTCACGTTTCACACCTTATTAGAGACTCTAGAATGCAAGAGCATGCTTCTTGCTCTAAAGCAGAGTGTGTTTCATGGATGAGAACTGTGCTGTGTGTTTCCCTTCAGAAACGGAGTTAAATGGGATGCTCTGTGTCTTCCAACAAGCAAGACTTCGTTTCAGGTAAACTCAGTCACTTTTGAGCTCAAACGAAGCTACATCGTTCACAAAGCTCACACGTTTCTCACTCTTAACAGAAAGGCATTGGATGTTAGAGGGCCTGTGGTTTGTAATAGTTTCAGAAGCAGAATTGACCGAGATATGGTCTGTGTGTGTAGGAAACACAGTTCTTTTGTTCTGAGCACACTCACGTTTCCCATGTTATTAGAGTCTCTAGAAAGCAAGGGCTTTCTTCTTGCTCTAAAGCAGAGTGTCTTTCATGGATGAGGACTCTGCTTTGTGTTTCCCTTCAGAAACGGAGTTAAATTGCAGTCTCTGTGCCTTCCTACAAGCAAGAGTTAGTTTCCGGGAAATACAGTCACTTTTGAGCTCAAACGAAGCTACATCTTTAACGAAGGTCACACGTTTCTCGCTCTTAAGTGAAAAGCATTGGAAGTTAGAGGGCCTATGGTTTGTATCAGTTTCAGAAGCAGAGTTGAACTAGATTTGGTCCGTGTGTGTAGGAAACACAGTTCTTTTGTTCTGAGCACACTCAAGTCCAGCCTTATTAGAGAGTCTAAAAAGCAAGAGCTTGCTTCTTGCTCTAAAGCAGAGTGTGTTTCATGGATGAGAACTGTGCTGTGTGTTTCCCTTAAGAAACGGAGTTAAATGGCCGGCTCTGTGTCTTCTTACAAGCAAGACTTCGTTTCAGGTAAACGCAGTCACTTTTGAGCTCAAACAAAGTTACATCATTCACGAAGCTCACACGTTTCTCGCTCTTAACAAAAGGCATTGGATGTTAGAGGGCCTGTGGTTTGTATCAGTTTCAGAAGCAGAGTTGAACTAGATTTGGTCCGTGTGTGTAGGAAACACAGTTCTTTTGTTCTGAGCACAGTCACTTTTCCCACCTTAATAGAGACTCTAGAATGCAAGAGCATGCTTCTTGCTGTAAAGCAGAGTGTGTTTCATGGATGAGAACTGTGCTGTGTGTTTCCCTTCAGAAACGGAGTTAAATGGCAGGCTCTGTGTCTTCCAAAAAGCAAGACTTCGTTTCAGGTAAACGCAGTCACTTTAGAGCTCAAACGAAGCTACATCTTTCACGAAGCTCCCACGTTTCTCGCTCCTAAGTGAAAAGGATTGGATGTTAGAGGGCCTGTGGTTTGTTTCAGTTTCCGAAGCAGAGTTGAACTAGATATGGTCCGTGTGTGTAGGAAACAGAGTTCTTTTGTTCTGAGCACACTCTCTTTTCCAGTCTTATTAGAGACTCTAGAAAGCAAGAGCTTGCTTCTTGCTCTAAAGCAGAGTGTGTTTCATGGATGAGAACTGTGCTGTGTGTTTCCCTTCAGAAACGGAGTTAAATGGCAGGCTCTGTGTCTTCCTACAAGCAAGACATTGTTTCAGGTAAACGCAGTCACTTTTGAGCTCAAACGAAGCTACATTGTTCACGAAGTTCACACGTTTCTCGCTCTAAACAAAAGGCATTGGATGTTAGAGGGCCTGTGGTTTGTATCAGTTTCAGAAGTAGAGTTGAACTAGATATGGTCCGTGTGTGTAGGAAACACAGTTCTTTTGTTCTGAGCACACTCATGTTTCCCATGTTATTAGAGTCTCTAGAAAGCAAGGGCTTTCTTCTTGCTCTAAACCAGAGAGTCTTTTTGGATGAGGACTCTGCTGTGTGTTTCCCTTCAGAAACGGAGTTAAATGGAAGTCTCTGTGCCTTCCTACAAGCAAGAATTATGTTCCGGGAAATACAGAAACTTTTGAGCTCAAACGAAGCTACATCTTTAACGAAGGTCACACGTTTCTCGCTCTTAACAAAAGGCAGTGGATGTTAGAGGGCCTGTGGTTTGTATCAGTTTCAGAAGCAGAGTTGAACTAGATTTGGTCCGTGTGTGTAGGAAACACAGTTCTTTTGTTCTGACCACACTCAAGTTTCCAGCCTTATTAGAGTCTCTAGAAAGCAAGGGCTGTCTTCTTGCTCTAAAGCAGAGTGTCTTTCATGGATGAGGACTCTGCTTTGTGTTTCCCTTCAGAAACGGAGTTAAATGGCAGGCTCTGTGTCTTACTACAAGCATGTCTTCTTTTCAGATAAACGCAGTCACTTTTGAGCTCAAATGAAGGTACATCGTCACGAAGCTCACACGTTTCTCGCTCTTAAGTGAAAAGCATTGGAAGTTAGAGGGCCTGTGGTTTGTATCAGTTTCAGAAGCAGAGTTGAACTAGATATGGTCCGACTGTGTAGGAAACACAGTTCTTTTGTTCTGAGCACACTCACGTTTCCCATGTTATTAGAGTCTCTAGAAAGCAAGGGCTTTCTTCTTGCTCTAAAGCAGAGTGTCTTTTTGGATGAGGACCCTGCTGTGTATTTCCCTTCAGAAACGGAGTTAAATGGCAGTATCTGTGCCTTCCTACAAGCAAGAATTATGTTCCGGGAAATACAGTCACTTTTGAGCTCAACGAAGCTACATCTTTAACGAAGGTCACACGTTTCTCGCTCTTAAGTGAAAAGCATTGGATGTTAGAGGGCCTGTGGTTTGTATCAGTTTCAGAAGCAGAGTTGAACTAGATTTGGTCCGTGTGTGTAGGAAACACAGTTCTTTTGTTCTGAGCACACTCAAGTTTCCAGCCTTATTAGAGACTCTAGAAAGCAAGAGCTTGCTTCTTGTTCTAAAGCAGAGTGTGTTTCATGGATGAGAACTGTGCTGTGTTTTTCCCTTCAGAAACGGAGTTAAATGGCCGGCTCTGTGTCTTCCTACAAGCCATACTCAGTTTCAGGTAAACGCAGTCACTTTTGAGCTCAAACGAAGTTACATCGTTCACGAAGCTCACACGTTTCTCGCTCTTAACAAAAGGCATTGGATGTTAGAGGGCCTGTGGTTTGTATCAGTTTCAGAAGCAGAGTTGAACTAGATATGGTCCCTGTGGGTAGGAAACACAGTTCTTTTGTTCTGAGCACGCTCACGTTTCCAGCCTTATTAGAGACTCTAGAATGCAAGAGTTTCCTTCTTGCTCTAAAGCAGAGTGTGTTTCATGGATGAGAACTGTGCTGTGTGTTTCCCTTCAGAAACGGAGTTAAATGGCAGGCTCTGTGTCTTCCAACAAGCAAGACTTAGTTTCAGGTAAACGCAGTCTCTTTTGAGCTTTAATGAATCTACATCGTCACGAAGCTCACAAGTTTCTCGCTATTAAGTGAAAAGCATTGGATGTTAGAGGTTCTGTGGTTTGTAATAGTTTCAGAAGCAGAGTTGACCGAGATATGGTCTGTGTGTGTAGGAAACACAGTTCTTTTGTTCTGAGCACACTCACGTTTCCCATGTTATTAGAGTCTCTAGAAAGCAGGGGCTTTCTTCTTGCTCTAAAGCAGAGTGTCTTTCATGGATGAGGACTCTGCTTTGTGTTTCCCTTCAGAAACGGAGTTAAATGGCAGTCTCTGTGCCTTCCTACAAGCAAGAGTTAGTTTCCGGGAAATACAGTCACTTTTGAGCTCAAACGAAGCTACATCTTTAACGAAGGTCACACGTTTCTCGCTCTTAAGTGAAAAGCATTGGATGTTAGAGGGCCTGTGGTTTGTATCAGATTCAGAAGCAGAGTTGAACTAGATATGGTCACTGTGTGTAGGAAACACAGTTCTTTTGTTCTGAGCACACTCACGTTTCCCGCCTTATTAGAGAATCTAGAAAGCAAGGGCTTGCTTCTTGCTCTAAAGCAGAGTGTCTTTCATGGATGAGGACTGTGCTGTGTGTTTCCCTTCAGAAACGGAGTTAAATGGCAGGCTCTGTGTCTTCCTACAAGCAAGACATTGTTTCACGTAAACACAGTCACTTTTGAGCTCAAACGAAGCTACATCGTTCACGAAGCTCACACGTTTCTCGCCCTTAACATAAGGCATTGGATGTTAGAGGGCCTGTGGTTTGTTTCAGTTTCAGAAGCAGAGTTGAACTAGATTTGGTCCGTGTGTGTAGGAAACACAGTTCTTTTGTTCTTAGCACACTCAAGTTTCCAGCCTTATTAGAGACTCTAGAAAGCAAGAGCTTGCTTCTTGCTCTAAAGCAGAGTGTCTTTCATGGATGAGAACTGTGCTGTGTGTTTCCCTTCAGAAACGGAGTTAAATGGCCGGCTCTGTGTCTTCCTACAAGCAAGATTTCGTTTCAGGAAAACGCAGTCAATTTTGAGCTCAAACGAAGCTACATCTTTAACGAAGGTCACACGTTTCTCGCTCTTAAGTGAAAAGCATTGGATGTTAGAGGGCCTGTGGTTTGTATCAGTTTCAGATTCAGAGTTGAACTAGATTTGGTCCGTGTGTGTAGGAAACACAGTTCTTTTGTTCTGAGCACACTCAAGTTTCCAGCCTTATTAGAGACTCTAGAAAGCAAGAGCTTGCTTCTTGTTCTAAAGCAGAGTGTGTTTCATGGATGAGAACTGTGCTGTGTGTTTCCCTTCAGAAACGGAGTTAAATGGCCGGCTCTGTTTCTTCCTACAAGCAATACTTCGTTTCAGGTAAACGCAGTCACTTTTGAGCTCAAACGAAGTAACATCGTTCACGAAGCTCACACGTTTCTCGCTCTTAACAAAAGGCATTGGATGTTAGAGGGCCTGTGGTTTGTATCAGTTTCAGAAGCAGAGTTGAACTAGATATGGTCCCTGTGTGTAGGAAACACAGTTCTTTTGTTCGGAGCACACTCAATTTTCCCGCCTTATTAGAGACTCTAGAAAGCAAGGGCTTGCTTCTTGCTCTAAAGCAGAGTCTGTTTCATGGATGAGGACTGTGCTGTGTGTTTCCCTTCAGAAATGGAGTTAAATGGCAGGCTCTGTGTCTTCCAACAAGCAAGACTTAGTTTCAGGCAAACGCAGTCTCTTTTGAGCTTTAATGAAGCTACATCGTCACGAAGCTCACAAGTTTCTTGCTATTAAGTGAAAAGCATTGGATGTTAGAGGGCCTGTGGTTTGTAATAGTTTCAGAAGCAGAGTTGACCGAGATATGGTCTGTGTGTGTAGGAAACACAGTTCTTTTGTTCTGAGCACACTCACGTTTCCCATGTTATTAGAGTCTCTAGAAAGCAAGGGCTTTCTTCTTGCTCTAAAGCAGAGTGTCTTTCATGGATGAGGACTCTGCTTTGTGTTTCCCTTCAGAAACGGAGTTAAATGGCAGTCTCTGTGCCTTCCTACAAGCAAGAGTTAGTTTCCGGGAAAACAGTCACTTCTGAGCTCAAACGAAGCTACATCTTTAACGAAGGTCACACGTTTCACGCTCTTAAGTGAAAAGCATTGGAAGTTAGAGGGCCTGTAGTTCGTATCAGTTTCAGAAGCAGAGTTGAACTAGATTTGGTCCGGCTGTGTAGGAAACACAGTTCTTTTGTTCTGAGCACATTCAAGTTTCCAGCCTTATTAGAGACTCTAGAAAGCAAGAGCTTGGTTCTTGCTCTAAAGCAGAGTGTGTTTCATGGATGAGAACTGTGCTGTGTGTTTCCCTTCAGAAACGGAGTTAAATGGCAGGCTCTGTGTCTTCCTACAAGCAAGATTTCGTTTCAGGTAAACGCAGTCACTTTTGAGCTCAAACAAAGTTACATCATTCACGAAGCTCACACGTTTCTCGCTCTTAACAAAAGGCATTGGATGTTAGAGGGCCTGTGGTTTGTATCAGTTTCAGAAGCAGAGTTGAACTAGATATGGTCCGTGTTTGTAGGAAACACAGTTCTTTTGTTCTGAGCACGCTCACGTTTCAAGCCTTATTAGAGACTCTAGAAAGCAAGAGCTTGCTTCTTGCTCTAAAGCAGAGTGTCTTTCATGGATGAGAACTGTGCTGTGTGTTTCCCTTCAGAAACGGAGTTAAATGGCAGGCTCTGTGTCTTCCTACAAGCAAGTCTTCTTTTCAGGTAAACGCAGTCACTTTTGAGCTCAAATGAAGCTACATAGGCATGTAGCTCACACGTTTCTCGCTCTTAAGTGAAAAGCATTGGATGTTAGAGGGCCTGTGGTTTGTATCAGATTCAGAAGCAGAGTTGAACTAGATATGGTCACTGTGTGTAGGAAACACAGTTCTTTTGTTCTGAGTACACTCACGTTTCCCGCCTTACTAGAGAATCTAGAAAGCAAGGGCTTGCTTCTTGCTCTAAAGCAGAGTGTCTTTCATGGATGAGGACTGTGCTGTGTGTTTCCCTTCAGAAACGGAGTTAAATGGCAGGCTCTTTGTCTTCCTACAAGGAAGACTTCGTTTCAGGTAAACGCAGTCACTTTTGAGCTCAAACGAAGCTACATCGTTCACAAAGCTCACAGGTTTCTCACTCTTAACATAAGGCATTGGATGTTAGAGGGCCTGTGGTTTGTTTCAGTTTCGAAGCAGAGTTGAACTAGATTTGGTCCGTGTGTGTAGGAAACACAGTTCTTTTGTTCTTAGCACACAGAAGTTTCCAGCCTTATTAGAGACTCTAGAAAGCAAGAGCTTGCTTCTTGCTCTAAAGCAGAGTGTCTTTCATGGATGAGAACTGTGCCATGTGTTTCCCTTCAGAAACGGAGTTAAATGGGAGGCTCTGTGTCTTCCTACAAGCAAGACTTCTTTTCAGGTAAACGCAGTCACTTTAGAGCTCAAACAAAGCTACATCTTTCACGAAGCTCCCACGTTTCTCGCTCCTAAGTGAAAAGGATTGGATGTTAGAGGGCCTGTGGTTTGTATCAGTTTCAGAAGCAGAGTTGAACTAGATATGGTCCCTGTGGGTAGGAAACACAGTTCTTTTGTTCTGAGCACGCTCACGTTTCCAGCCTTATTAGAGACTCTAGAAAGCAAGAGTTTCCTTCTTGCTCTAAAGCAGAGTGTGTTTCATGGATGAGAACTGTGCTGTGTGTTTCCCTTCAGAAACGGAGATAAATGGCAGGCTCTGTGTCTTCCTACAAGCAAGTCTACTTTTCAGGTAAACGCAGTCACTTTTGAGCTCAAATGAAGCTACATAGTCACGAAGCTCACACGTTTCTCGCTCTTAAGTGAAAAGCATTGGAGGTTAGAGGGCCTTTGGTTTGTATCAGTTTCAGAAGTAGAGTTGAACTAGATATGGTCCCTGTGTGTAGGAAACACAGTTCTTTTTTTCTGAGCACACTCAATTTTCCCGCCTTATTAGAGTCTCTAGAAAGCAAGGGCTTGCTTCTTGCTCTAAAGCAGAGTGTGTTTCATGGATGAGGACTGTGCTGTGTGTTTCCCTTCAGAAATGGAGTTAAATGGCAGGCTCTGTGTCTTCCAACAAGCAAGACTTAGTTTCAGGTAAACGCAGTCTCTTTTGAGCTTTAATGAAGCTACATCGTCACGAAGCTCCCAAGTTTCTCGCTTTTAAGTGAAAAGCATTGGATGTTAGAGGGCCTGTGGTTTGTAATAGTTTCAGAAGCAGAGTTGACCGAGATATGGTCTGTGTGTGTAGGAAACACAGTTCTTTTGTTCTGAGCACACTCACGATTCCCATGTTATTAGAGTCTCTAGAAAGCAAGGGCTTTCTTCTTGCTCTAAAGCAGATTGTCTTTCATGGATGAGGACTCTGCTTTGTGTTTCCCTTCAGAAACGGAGTTAAATGGCAGTCTCTGTGCCTTCCTACAAGCAAGAGTTAGTTTCCGGGAAATACAGTCACTTTTGAGCTCAAACGAAGCTACATCTTTAACGAAGGTCACACGTTTCTCGCTCTTAAGTGAAAAGCATTGGAAGTTAGAGGGCCTGTGGTTTGTATCAGTTTCATGAAGCAGAGTTGAACTAGATTTGGTCCGTGTGTGTAGGAAACACAGTTCTTTTGTTCTGAGCACACTCAAGTTTCCAGCCTTATTAGAGACTCTAGAAAGCAAGAGCTTGCTTCTTGCTCTAAAGCAGAGTGTGTTTCATGGATGAGAACTGTGCTGTGTGTTTCCCTTCAGAAACGGAGTTAAATGACTGGCTCTGTGTTTCCTACAAGCAAGACTTCGTTTCAGGTAAACGCAGTCACTTTTGAGCTCAAATGAAGCTACATAGGCATGTAGCTCACACGTTTCTCGCTCTTAAGTGAAAAGCATTGGATGTTAGAGTGCCTGTGGTTTGTATCAGATTCAGAAGCAGAGTTGAACTAGATATGGTCCCTGTGTGTAGGAAACACAGTTCTTTTGTTCTGAGCACACTCACGTTTCCGGCCTTATTAGAGAATCTAGAAAGCAAGGGCTTGCTTCTTGCTCTAAAGCAGAGTGTCTTTCATGGATGAGGACTGTGCTGTGTGTTTCCCTTCAGAAACGGAGTTAAATGGCAGGCTCTGTGTCTTCCTACAAGCAAGACATTGTTTCAGGTAAACACAGTCACTTTTGAGCTCAAACGAAGCTACATCGTTCACGAAGCTCACACGTTTCTCGCTCTTAACATAAGGCATTGGATGTTAGAGGGCCTGTGGTTTGTTTCAGTTTCAGAAGCAGAGTTGAACTAGATTTGGTCCGTGTGTGTAGGAAACACAGTTCTTTTGTTCTTAGCACACTCAAGTTTCCAGCCTTATTAGAGACTCTAGAAAGCAAGAGCTTGCTTCTTGCTCTAAAGCAGAGTGTCTTTTATGGATGAGAACTGTGCTCTGTGTTTCCCTTCAGAAACGGAGTTAAATGGCCGGCTCTGTGTCTTCCTACAAGCAAGACTTCGTTTCAGGTAAACGCAGTCAATTTTGAGCTAAAACGAAGCTACATCGTTCACAAAGCTCACACATTTCTCGCTCTTAAGTGAAAAGCACTGGACGATAGAGGTCCTGTGGTTTGTTTCAGTTTCAGAAGCAGAGTTGAACTAGATTTGGTCCGTGTGTGTAGGAAACACAGTTCTTTTGTTCTTAGCACACTCAAGTTTCCAGCCTTATAAGAGACTCTAGAAAGCAAGAGCTTGCTTCTTGCTCTAAAGCAGAGTGTCTTTCATGGATGAGAACTGTGCTGTGTGTTTCTCTTCAGAAACGGAGTTAAATGGCAGGCTCTGTGTCTTCCTACAAGCAAGACATTGTTTCAGGTAAACGGAGTCACTTTTGAGCTCAAACGAAGCTACATCGTTCACGAAGTTCACACGTTTCTCGCTCTAAACAAAAGGCATTGGATGTTAGAGGGCCTGTGGTTTGTATCAGTTTCAGAAGCAGAGTTGAACTAGATATGGTCCGTGTGTGTAGGAAACACAGTTCTTTTGTTCTGAGCACACTCACGTTTACCATGTTATTAGAGTCTCTAGAAAGCAAGGGCTTTCTACTTGCTCTAAAGCAGAGTGTCTTTCATGGATGAGAACTGTGCTGTGTGTTTCCCTTCAGAAACGGAGTTAAATGGCAGGCTCTGTGTCTTCCTACAAGCAAGTCTTCTTTTCAGGTAAACGCAGTCACTTTTGAGCTCAAATGAAGCTACATAGGCATGTAGCTCACACGTTTCTCGCTCTTAAGTGAAAAGCATTGGATGTTAGAGGGCCTGTGGTTTGTATCAGTTTCAGAAGCAGAGTTGAACTAGATTTGGTCCGTGTGTGTAGGAAACACAGTTCTTTTGTTCTGAGCACACTCAAGTTTCCAGCCTTATTAGAGACTCTAGAAAGCAAGAGCTTGCTTCTTGTTCTAAAGCAGAGTGTGTTTCATGGATGAGAACTGTGCTGTGTGTTTCCCTTCAGAAACGGAGTTAAATGGCCGGCTCTGTGTCTTCCTACAAGCAATACTTCGTTTCAGGTAAACGCAGTCACTTTTGAGCTCAAAGGAAGTAACATCGTTCACGAAGCTCACACGTTTCTCGCTCTTAACAAAAGGCATTGGATGTTAGAGGGCCTGTGGTTTGTATCAGTTTCAGAAGCAGAGTTGAACTAGATATGGTCCCTGTGGGTAGGAAACACAGTTCTTTTGTTCTGAGCACGCTCACGTTTCCAGCCTTATTAGAGACTCTAGAAAGCAAGAGTTTCCTTCTTGCTCTAAAGCAGAGTGTCTTTCATGGATGAGAACTGTGCTGTGTGTTTCCCTTCAGAAATGGAGTTAAATGGCAGGCTCTGTGTCTTCCTACAAGCAAGTCTTCTTTTCAGGTAAACGCAGTCACTTTTGAGCTCCAATGAAGCTACATAGGCATGTAGCTCACACGTTTCTCGCTCTTAAGTGAAAAGCATTGGATGTTAGAGGGCCTGTGGTTTGTATCAGTTTCAGAAACAGAGTTGAACTAGATATGGTCCGGATGTGTAGGAAACACACTTCTTTTTTTCTGAGCACACTCACGTTTCCAGCCTTATTAGAGACTCTAGAAAGCAAGAGCTTGCTTCTTGCTCTAAAGCAGAGTGTTTTCATGGATGAGAACTGTGCTGTGTGTTTCTCTTCAGAAACGGAGTTAAATGGCCGGCTCTGTGTCTTCCTACAAGCAAGACATTGTTTCAGGTAAACGCAGTCACTTTTGAGCTCAAACGAAGTTACATCGTTCACGAAGCTCACACGTTTCTCGCTCTTAACATAAGGCATTGGATGTTAGAGGGCCTGTGGTTTGTATCAGTTTCAGAAGCAGAGTTGAACTAGATTTGGTCCGTGTGTGTAGGAAACACAGTTCTTTTGTTCTGAGGACACTCAAGTTTCCAGCCTTATTAGAGACTCTAGAAAGCAAGAGCTTGCTTCTTGCTCTAAAGCAGAGTGTCTTTCATGGATGAGAACGGTGCTGTGTGTTTCCCTTCAGAAACGGAGTTAAATGGCCGGCTCTGTGTCTTCCTACAAGCAAGACATTATTTCAGGTAAACGCAGTCACTTTTGAGCTCAAACGAAGCTACATCATACACGAAGTTCACACGTTTCTCGCTCTAAACAAAAGGCATTGGATGTTAGAGGGCCTGTGGTTTGTATCAGTTTCAGAAGCAGAGTTGAACTAGATATGGTCCGTGTGTGTAGGAAACACAGTTCTTTTGTTCTGAGCACACTCACGTTTCCCATGTTATTAGAGTCTCTAGAAAGCAAGGGCTTTCTTCTTGCTCTAAAGCAGAGTGTCTTTTTGGATGAGGACTCTGCTGTGTGTTTCCCTTCAAAAACGGAGTTAAATGGCAGTCTCTGTGCCTTCCTACAAGCTAGAGTTAGGTTCCGGGAAATACAGTCACTTTTGAGCTCAAACGAAACTACATATTTAACGAAGGTCACACGTTTCTCGCTCTTAAGTGAAAATCATTGGATGTTAGAGGGCCTGTGGTTTGTATCCGTTTCAGAAGCAGAGTTGAACTAGATTTGGTCCGTGTGTGTAGGAAACACAGTTCTTTTGTTCTGAGCACTCTCATGTTTCCAGCCTTATTAGAGACTCTAGAAAGCAAGAGCTTGCTTCTTGTTCTAAAGCAGAGTGTGTTTCATGGATGAGAACTGTGCTGTGTGTTTCCCTTCAGAAACGGAGTTAAATGGCCGGCTCTGTGTCTTCCTACAAGCAATACTTCGTTTCAGGTAAACGCAGTCACTTTTGAGCTCAAACGAAGTAACATCGTTCACGAAGCTCACACGTTTCTCGCTCTTAACAAAAGGCATTGGATGTTAGAGGGCCTGTGGTTTGTATCAGTTTCAGAAGCAGAGTTGAACTAGATATGGTCCGACTGTGTAGGAAACACAGTTCTTTTTTTCTGAGCACACTCACGTTTCCAGCCTTATTAGAGACTCTAGAAAGCAAGAGCTTGCTTCTTGCTCTAAAGCAGAGTGTCTTTCATGGATGAGAACTGTGCTGTGTGTTTCCCTTCAGAAACGGAGTTAAATGGCAGGCTCTGTGTCTTCCTACAAGCAAGACTTAGTTTCAGGTAAACGCAGTCACTTTTGAGCTCTAATGAAGCTACATCGTCACGAAGCTCACACGTTTCTTGCTCTTAAGTGAAAAGCATTGGATGTTAGAGGGCCTGTGGTTTGTATCAGTTTCAGAAGTAGAGTTGAACTAGATATGGTCCCTGTGTGTAGGAAACACAGTTCTTTTGTTCTGAGCACACTCACGTTTCCCATGTTATTAGAGTCTTTAGAAAGCAAGGGCTTCCTTCTTGCTCTAAAGCAGAGTGTCTTTCATGGATGAGAACTGTGCTGTGTGTTTCCCTTCAGAAACGGAGTTAAATGGCAGGCTCTGTGTCTTCCTACAAGCAAGATTTCGTTTGAGGTAAACGAAGTCACTTTTGAGCTCATAGGAAGTTACATTGTTCACGAAGCTCACACGTTTCTCGCTCTTAAGTGAAAAGCATTGGATGTTAGAGGGCCTGTGGTTAGTATCAGTTTCAGAAGCAGAGTTGAACTAGATTTGGTGCGTGTGTGTAGGAAACACAGTTCTTTTGTTCTTAGCACACTCAAGTTTCCAGCCTTATTAGAGACTCTAGAAAGCAAGAGCTTGCTTCTTGTTCTAAAGCAGAGTGTGTTTCATGGATGAGAATTGTGCTGTGTGTTTCCCTTCAGAAACGGAGTTAAATGGCCGGCTCTGTGTCTTCCTACAAGCAAGACTTCGTTTCAGGTAAACGAAGTCACTTTTGAGCTCAAAGGAAGTTACATCGTTCACGAAGCTCACACGTTTCTCGCTATTAAGTGAAAAGCACTGGATGTTAGAGGGCCTGGGGTTTGTAATAGTTTCAGAAGCAGAGTTGGCCGAGATATGGTCCGTGTGTGTAGGAAACACAGTTCTTTTGTTCTGAGCACACTCACGTTTCCCATGTTATTAGAGTCTCTAGAAAGCAAGGGCTTGCTTCTTGCTCTAAAGCAGAGTGTCTTTCATGGATGAGGACTCTGCTGTGTATTTCCCTTCAGAAACGGAGTTAAATGGCAGTCTCTGTGCCTTCCTACAAGCAAGAGTTAGTTTTCGGGAAATACAGTCACTTTTGAGCTCAAACGAAGCTACATCTTTAACGAAGGTCACACGTTTCTCGTTCTTAAGTGAAAAGCATTGGAAGTTAGAGGGCCTGTGGTTTGTATCAGTTTCAGAAGCAGAGTTGAACTAGATTTGGTCCGTGTGTGTAGAAAACACAGTTCTTTTTTTCTGAGCACACTCACGTTTCCAGCCTTATTAGAGACTCTAGAAAGCAAGAGTTTGCTTCTTGCTCTAAAGCAGAGTGTCTTTCATGGATGAGAACTGTGCTGTGTGTTTCCCTTCAGAAACGGAGTTAAATGGCAGGCTCTGTGTCTTCCTACAAGCAAGACTTAGTTTCAGGTAAACGCAGTCACTTTTGAGCTCTAATGAAGCTACATCGTCACGAAGCTCACACGTTTCTCGCTCTTAAGTGAAAAGCATTGGATGTTAGAGGGCCTGTGGTTTGTATCAGTTTCAGAAGTAGAGTTGAACTAGATATGGTCGCTGTGTGTAGGAAACACAGTTCTTTTGTTCTGAGCACACTCGCGTTTCCCGTGTTATTAGAGTCTTTAGAATGCAAGGGCTTGCTTCTTGCTCTAAAGCAGAGTGTCTTTCATGGATGAGGACTCTGCTGTGTGTTTCCCTTCAGGAACGGAGTTAAATGGCAGGCTCTGTGTCTTCCTACAAGCAAGAGTTAGTTTCCGGGAAACGCAGTCACTTTTGAGCTCAAACGAAATTACATCGTTTACGAAGCTCACACGTTTCTCGCTCTTAACATAAGGCAGTGGATGTTAGAGGGCCTGTGGTTTGTATCAGTTTCAGAAGCAGAGTTGAACTAGATATGGTCCGTGTGTGTAGTAACCACAGTTCTTTTGTTCTGAGCACGCTCACATTTCCAGCCTTATTAGAGACTCTAGAAAGCAAGAGCTTGCTTCTTGCTCTAAAGCAGAGTGTGGTTCATGGATGAGAACTGTGCTGTGTGTTTCCCTTCAGAAACGGAGTTAAATGGCAGGCTCTGTGTCTTCCTACAAGCAAGACTTCGTTTCAGGTAAACACAGTCTCTTTTCAGCTCAAACGAAGCTACATCATTCACGAAGCTCACACATTTCTCGCTCTTAAGTGAAAAGCATTGGATGTTAGAGGGCCTGTGGTTTGCATCAGTTTCAGAAGCAGAGTTGAAGTAGATATGGTCCTTGTGTGTGCAAACAGAGTTCTTTTTTTCTGAGCACACTCACGTTTCCTTCCTTATTAGAGACCCTAGAAAGCAAGAGCATGCTTCTTGCTCTAAAGCAGAGGGTCTTTCATGGATGAGAACTGTGCTGTGTGTTTCCCTTCAGAAACGGAGTTAAATGGGAGGCTCTGTGTCTTCCTACAAGCAAGACTTCGTTTCAGGTGAACACAGTCACTTTTCAGCACAAACGAAGCTACATCATTCACGAAGCTCACACGTTTCTCGCTCTTAAGTGAAAAGCATTGGATGTTAGAGGGCCTGTGGTTTGTATCAGTTTCAGAAGCAGAGTTGAACTAGATTTGGTCCGTGTGTGTAGGAAACACAGTTCTTTTGTTCTGAGCACACTCACGTTTCCAGTCTCATTAGAGAATCTAGAAAGTAAGAGCTTGCTTCTTGCTCTAAAGAAGAGTGTCTTTCATAGATGAGACCTGTACTGTGTGTTTCCCTTCAGAAACGGAGTTAAATGTCAGGCTCTGTGTCTTCCTACAAGCAAGACATTGTTTCAGGTAAACGCAGTCACTTTTGAGCTCAAACGAAGCTACATCGTTCACGAAGCTCACACGTTTCTCGCTCTTAACATAAGGCATTGGATGTTAGAGCGCCTGTGGTTTGTATCAGTTTCAGAAGCAGAGTTGAAGTAGATATGGTCCCTGTGTGTAGAAACAGAGTTCTTTTTTTCTGAGCACACTCACGTTTCCTTCCTTATTAGAGACCCTAGAAAGCAAGAGCATGCTTCTTGCTCTAAAGCAGAGTGTGTTTCATGGATGAGAACTGTGCTGTGTGTTTCCCTTCAGTAACGGAGTTAAATGGCCGGCTCTGTGTCTTCCTACAAGCAATACTTCGTTTCAGGTAAACGCAGTCACTTTTGAGCTCAAACGAAGTAACATCGTTCACGAAGCTCACACGTTTCTCGCTCTTAACAAAAGGCATTGGATGTTAGAGGGCCTGTGGTTTGTATCAGTTTCAGAAGCAGAGTTGAACTAGATATGGTCCGACTGTGTAGGAAACACAGTTCTTTTTTTCTGAGCACACTCACGTTTCCAGCCTTATTAGAGACTCTAGAAAGCAAGAGCTTGCTTCTTGCTCTAAAGCAGAGTGTCTTTCATGGATGAGAACTGTGCTGTGTGTTTCCCTTCAGAAACGGAGTTAAATGGCAGGCTCTGTGTCTTCCTACAAGCAAGACTTAGTTTCAGGTAAACGCAGTCACTTTTGAGCTCTAATGAAGCTACATCGTCACGAAGCTCACACGTTTCTTGCTCTTAAGTGAAAAGCATTGGATGTTAGAGGGCCTGTGGTTTGTATCAGTTTCAGAAGTAGAGTTGAACTAGATATGGTCCCTGTGTGTAGGAAACACAGTTCTTTTGTTCTGAGCACACTCACGTTTCCCATGTTATTAGAGTCTTTAGAAAGCAAGGGCTTCCTTCTTGCTCTAAAGCAGAGTGTCTTTCATGGATGAGAACTGTGCTGTGTGTTTCCCTTCAGAAACGGAGTTAAATGGCAGGCTCTGTGTCTTCCTACAAGCAAGATTTCGTTTGAGGTAAACGAAGTCACTTTTGAGCTCATAGGAAGTTACATTGTTCACGAAGCTCACACGTTTCTCGCTCTTAAGTGAAAAGCATTGGATGTTAGAGGGCCTGTGGTTAGTATCAGTTTCAGAAGCAGAGTTGAACTAGATTTGGTGCGTGTGTGTAGGAAACACAGTTCTTTTGTTCTTAGCACACGCAAGTTTCCAGCCTAATTAGAGACTCTAGAAAGCAAGAGCTTGCTTCTTGTTCTAAAGCAGAGTGTGTTTCATGGATGAGAACTGTGCTGTGTGTTTCCCTTCAGAAACGGAGTTAAATGGCCGGCTCTGTGTCTTCCTACAAGCAAGACTTCGTTTCAGGTAAACGAAGTCACTTTTGAGCTCAAAGGAAGTTACATCGTTCACGAAGCTCACACGTTTCTCGCTATTAAGTGAAAAGCACTGGATGTTAGAGGGCCTGGGGTTTGTAATAGTTTCAGAAGCAGAGTTGGCCGAGATATGGTCCGTGTGTGTAGGAAACACAGTTCTTTTGTTCTGAGCACACTCACGTTTCCCATGTTATTAGAGTCTCTAGAAAGCAAGGGCTTGCTTCTTGCTCTAAAGCAGAGTGTCTTTCATGGATGAGGACTCTGCTGTGTATTTCCCTTCAGAAACGGAGTTAAATGGCAGTCTCTGTGCCTTCCTACAAGCAAGAGTTAGTTTTCGGGAAATACAGTCACTTTTGAGCTCAAACGAAGCTACATCTTTAACGAAGGTCACACGTTTCTCGTTCTTAAGTGAAAAGCATTGGAAGTTAGAGGGCCTGTGGTTTGTATCAGTTTCAGAAGCAGAGTTGAACTAGATTTGGTCCGTGTGTGTAGAAAACACAGTTCTTTTTTTCTGAGCACACTCACGTTTCCAGCCTTATTAGAGACTCTAGAAAGCAAGAGTTTGCTTCTTGCTCTAAAGCAGAGTGTCTTTCATGGATGAGAACTGTGCTGTGTGTTTCCCTTCAGAAACGGAGTTAAATGGCAGGCTCTGTGTCTTCCTACAAGCAAGACTTAGTTTCAGGTAAACGCAGTCACTTTTGAGCTCTAATGAAGCTACATCGTCACGAAGCTCACACGTTTCTCACTCTTAAGTGAAAAGCATTGGATGTTAGAGGGCCTGTGGTTTGTATCAGTTTCAGAAGTAGAGTTGAACTAGATATGGTCGCTGTGTGTAGGAAACACAGTTCTTTTGTTCTGAGCACACTCGCGTTTCCCGTGTTATTAGAGTCTTTAGAATGCAAGGGCTTGCTTCTTGCTCTAAAGCAGAGTGTCTTTCATGGATGAGGACTCTGCTGTGTGTTTCCCTTCAGGAACGGAGTTAAATGGCAGGCTCTGTGTCTTCCTACAAGCAAGAGTTAGTTTCCGGGAAACGCAGTCACTTTTGAGCTCAAACGAAATTACATCGTTTACGAAGCTCACACGTTTCTCGCTCTTAACAAAAGGCAGTGGATGTTAGAGGGCCTGTGGTTTGTATCAGTTTCAGAAGCAGAGTTGAACTAGATATGGTCCGTGTGTGTAGTAACCACAGTTCTTTTGTTCTGAGCACGCTCACATTTCCAGCCTTATTAGAGACTCTAGAAAGCAAGAGCTTGCTTCTTGCTCTAAAGCAGAGTGTGGTTCATGGATGAGAACTGTGCTGTGTGTTTCCCTTCAGAAACGGAGTTAAATGGCAGGCTCTGTGTCTTCCTACAAGCAAGACTTCGTTTCAGGTAAACACAGTCTCTTTTCAGCTCAAACGAAGCTACATCATTCACGAAGCTCACACATTTCTCGCTCTTAAGTGAAAAGCATTGGATGTTAGAGGGCCTGTGGTTTGTATCAGTTTCAGAAGCAGAGTTGAAGTAGATATGGTCCCTGTGTGTAGAAACAGAGTTCTTTTTTTCTGAGCACACTCACGTTTCCTTCCTTATTAGAGACCCTAGAAAGCAAGAGCATGCTTCTTGCTCTAAAGCAGAGTGTCTTTCATGGATGAGAACTGTGCTGTGTGTTTCCCTTCAGAAACGGAGTTAAATGGCAGGCTCTGTGTCTTCCTACAAGCAAGACTTCGTTTCAGGTAAACGCAGTCAATTTTGAGCTAAAACGAAGCTACATCGTTCACAAAGCTCACACATTTCTCGCTCTTAAGTGAAAAGCACTGGACGATAGAGGTCCTGTGGTTTGTTTCAGTTTCAGAAGCAGAGTTGAACTAGATTTGGTCCGTGTGTGTAGGAAACACAGTTCTTTTGTTCTTAGCACACTCAAGTTTCCAGCCTTATAAGAGACTCTAGAAAGCAAGAGCTTGCTTCTTGCTCTAAAGCAGAGTGTCTTTCATGGATGAGAACTGTGCTGTGTGTTTCTCTTCAGAAACGGAGTTAAATGGCAGTCTCTGTGTCTTCCTACAAGCAAGACATTGTTTCAGGTAAACGCAGTCACTTTTGAGCTCAAACGAAGCTACATCGTTCACGAAGTTCACACGTTTCTCGCTCTAAACAAAAGGCATTGGATGTTAGAGGGCCTGTGGTTTGTATCAGTTTCAGAAGCAGAGTTGAACTAGATATGGTCCGTGTGTGTAGGAAACACAGTTCTTTTGTTCTGAGCACACTCACGTTTACCATGTTATTAGAGTCTCTAGAAAGCAAGGGCTTTCTACTTGCTCTAAAGCAGAGTGTCTTTCATGGATGAGAACTGTGCTGTGTGTTTCCCTTCAGAAACGGAGTTAAATGGCAGGCTCTGTGTCTTCCTACAAGCAAGTCTTCTTTTCAGGTAAACGCAGTCACTTTTGAGCTCAAATGAAGCTACATAGGCATGTAGCTCACACGTTTCTCGCTCTTAAGTGAAAAGCATTGGATGTTAGAGGGCCTGTGGTTTGTATCAGTTTCAGAAGCAGAGTTGAACTAGATTTGGTCCGTGTGTGTAGGAAACACAGTTCTTTTGTTCTGAGCACACTCAAGTTTCCAGCCTTATTAGAGACTCTAGAAAGCAAGAGCTTGCTTCTTGTTCTAAAGCAGAGTGTGTTTCATGGATGAGAACTGTGCTGTGTGTTTCCCTTCAGAAACGGAGTTAAATGGCCGGCTCTGTGTCTTCCTACAAGCAATACTTCGTTTCAGGTAAACGCAGTCACTTTTGAGCTCAAAGGAAGTAACATCGTTCACGAAGCTCACACGTTTCTCGCTCTTAACAAAAGGCATTGGATGTTAGAGGTCCTGTGGTTTGTATCAGTTTCAGAAGCAGAGTTGAACTAGATATGGTCCCTGTGGGTAGGAAACACAGTTCTTTTGTTCTGAGCACGCTCACGTTTCGAGCCTTATTAGAGACTCTAGAAAGCAAGAGTTTCCTTCTTGCTCTAAAGCAGAGTGTCTTTCATGGATGAGAACTGTGCTGTGTGTTTCCCTTCAGAAATGGAGTTAAATGGCAGGCTCTGTGTCTTCCTACAAGCAAGTCTTCTTTTCAGGTAAACGCAGTCACTTTTGAGCTCCAATGAAGCTACATAGGCATGTAGCTCACACGTTTCTCGCTCTTAAGTGAAAAGCATTGGATGTTAGAGGGCCTGTGGTTTGTATCAGTTTCAGAAACAGAGTTGAACTAGATATGGTCCGGATGTGTAGGAAACACACTTCTTTTTTTCTGAGCACACTCACGTTTCCAGCCTTATTAGAGACTCTAGAAAGCAAGAGCTTGCTTCTTGCTCTAAAGCAGAGTGTTTTCATGGATGAGAACTGTGCTGTGTGTTTCTCTTCAGAAACGGAGTTAAATGGCCGGCTCTGTGTCTTCCTACAAGCAAGACATTGTTTCAGGTAAACGCAGTCACTTTTGAGCTCAAACGAAGTTACATCGTTCACGAAGCTCACACGTTTCTCGCTCTTAACATAAGGCATTGGATGTTAGAGGGCCTGTGGTTTGTATCAGTTTCAGAAGCAGAGTTGAACTAGATTTGGTCCGTGTGTGTAGGAAACACAGTTCTTTTGTTCTGAGGACACTCAAGTTTCCAGCCTTATTAGAGACTCTAGAAAGCAAGAGCTTGCTTCTTGCTCTAAAGCAGAGTGTCTTTCATGGATGAGAACGGTGCTGTGTGTTTCTCTTCAGAAACGGAGTTAAATGGCCGGCTCTGTGTCTTCCTACAAGCAAGACATTATTTCAGGTAAACGCAGTCACTTTTGAGCTCAAACGAAGCTACATCATACACGAAGTTCACACGTTTCTCGCTCTAAACAAAAGGCATTGGATGTTAGAGGGCCTGTGGTTTGTATCAGTTTCAGAAGCAGAGTTGAACTAGATATGGTCCGTGTGTGTAGGAAACACAGTTCTTTTGTTCTGAGCACACTCACGTTTCCCATGTTATTAGAGTCTCTAGAAAGCAAGGGCTTTCTTCTTGCTCTAAAGCAGAGTGTCTTTTTGGATGAGGACTCTGCTGTGTGTTTCCCTTCAAAAACGGAGTTAAATGGCAGTCTCTGTGCCTTCCTACAAGCTAGAGTTAGGTTCCGGGAAATACAGTCACTTTTGAGCTCAAACGAAGCTACATATTTAACGAAGGTCACACGTTTCTCGCTCTTAAGTGAAAATCATTGGATGTTAGAGGGCCTGTGGTTTGTATCCGTTTCAGAAGCAGAGTTGAACTAGATTTGGTCCGTGTGTGTAGGAAACACAGTTCTTTTGTTCTGAGCACTCTCATGTTTCCAGCCTTATTAGAGACTCTAGAAAGCAAGAGCTTGCTTCTTGTTCTAAAGCAGAGTGTGTTTCATGGATGAGAACTGTGCTGTGTGTTTCCCTTCAGAAACGGAGTTAAATGGCCGGCTCTGTGTCTTCCTACAAGCAATACTTCGTTTCAGGTAAACGCAGTCACTTTTGAGCTCAAACGAAGTAACATCGTTCACGAAGCTCACACGTTTCTCGCTCTTAACAAAAGGCATTGGATGTTAGAGGGCCTGTGGTTTGTATCAGTTTCAGAAGCAGAGTTGAACTAGATATGGTCCGACTGTGTAGGAAACACAGTTCTTTTTTTCTGAGCACACTCACGTTTCCAGCCTTATTAGAGACTCTAGAAAGCAAGAGCTTGCTTCTTGCTCTAAAGCAGAGTGTCTTTCATGGATGAGAACTGTGCTGTGTGTTTCCCTTCAGAAACGGAGTTAAATGGCAGGCTCTGTGTCTTCCTACAAGCAAGACTTAGTTTCAGGTAAACGCAGTCACTTTTGAGCTCTAATGAAGCTACATCGTCACGAAGCTCACACGTTTCTTGCTCTTAAGTGAAAAGCATTGGATGTTAGAGGGCCTGTGGTTTGTATCAGTTTCAGAAGTAGAGTTGAACTAGATATGGTCCCTGTGTGTAGGAAACACAGTTCTTTTGTTCTGAGCACACTCACGTTTCCCATGTTATTAGAGTCTTTAGAAAGCAAGGGCTTCCTTCTTGCTCTAAAGCAGAGTGTCTTTCATGGATGAGAACTGTGCTGTGTGTTTCCCTTCAGAAACGGAGTTAAATGGCAGGCTCTGTGTCTTCCTACAAGCAAGATTTCGTTTGAGGTAAACGAAGTCACTTTTGAGCTCATAGGAAGTTACATTGTTCACGAAGCTCACACGTTTCTCGCTCTTAAGTGAAAAGCATTGGATGTTAGAGGGCCTGTGGTTAGTATCAGTTTCAGAAGCAGAGTTGAACTAGATTTGGTGCGTGTGTGTAGGAAACACAGTTCTTTTGTTCTTAGCACACGCAAGTTTCCAGCCTAATTAGAGACTCTAGAAAGCAAGAGCTTGCTTCTTGTTCTAAAGCAGAGTGTGTTTCATGGATGAGAACTGTGCTGTGTGTTTCCCTTCAGAAACGGAGTTAAATGGCCGGCTCTGTGTCTTCCTACAAGCAAGACTTCGTTTCAGGTAAACGAAGTCACTTTTGAGCTCAAAGGAAGTTACATCGTTCACGAAGCTCACACGTTTCTCGCTATTAAGTGAAAAGCACTGGATGTTAGAGGGCCTGGGGTTTGTAATAGTTTCAGAAGCAGAGTTGGCCGAGATATGGTCCGTGTGTGTAGGAAACACAGTTCTTTTGTTCTGAGCACACTCACGTTTCCCTTGTTATTAGAGTCTCTAGAAAGCAAGGGCTTGCTTCTTGCTCTAAAGCAGAGTGTCTTTCATGGATGAGGACTCTGCTGTGTATTTCCCTTCAGAAACGGAGTTAAATGGCAGTCTCTGTGCCTTCCTACAAGCAAGAGTTAGTTTTCGGGAAATACAGTCACTTTTGAGCTCAAACGAAGCTACATCTTTAACGAAGGTCACACGTTTCTCGTTCTTAAGTGAAAAGCATTGGAAGTTAGAGGGCCTGTGGTTTGTATCAGTTTCAGAAGCAGAGTTGAACTAGATTTGGTCCGTGTGTGTAGAAAACACAGTTCTTTTTTTCTGAGCACACTCACGTTTCCAGCCTTATTAGAGACTCTAGAAAGCAAGAGTTTGCTTCTTGCTCTAAAGCAGAGTGTCTTTCATGGATGAGAACTGTGCTGTGTGTTTCCCTTCAGAAACGGAGTTAAATGGCAGGCTCTGTGTCTTCCTACAAGCAAGACTTAGTTTCAGGTAAACGCAGTCACTTTTGAGCTCTAATGAAGCTACATCGTCACGAAGCTCACACGTTTCTCGCTCTTAAGTGAAAAGCATTGGATGTTAGAGGGCCTGTGGTTTGTATCAGTTTCAGAAGTAGAGTTGAACTAGATATGGTCGCTGTGTGTAGGAAACACAGTTCTTTTGTTCTGAGCACACTCGCGTTTCCCGTGTTATTAGAGTCTTTAGAATGCAATGGCTTGCTTCTTGCTCTAAAGCTGAGTGTCTTTCATGGATGAGGACTCTGCTGTGTGTTTCCCTTCAGGAACGGAGTTAAATGGCAGGCTCTGTGTCTTCCTACAAGCAAGAGTTAGTTTCCGGGAAACGCAGTCACTTTTGAGCTCAAACGAAATTACATCGTTTACGAAGCTCACACGTTTCTCGCTCTTAACAAAAGGCAGTGGATGTTAGAGGGCCTGTGGTTTGTATCAGTTTCAGAAGCAGAGTTGAACTAGATATGGTCCGTGTGTGTAGTAACCACAGTTCTTTTGTTCTGAGCACGCTCACATTTCCAGCCTTATTAGAGACTCTAGAAAGCAAGAGCTTGCTTCTTGCTCTAAAGCAGAGTGTGGTTCATGGATGAGAACTGTGCTGTGTGTTTCCCTTCAGAAACGGAGTTAAATGGCAGGCTCTGTGTCTTCCTACAAGCAAGACTTCGTTTCAGGTAAACACAGTCTCTTTTCAGCTCAAACGAAGCTACCTCATTCACGAAGCTCACACATTTCTCGCTCTTAAGTGAAAAGCATTGGATGTTAGAGAGCCTGTGGTTTGTATCAGTTTCAGAAGCAGAGTTGAAGTAGATATGGTCCTTGTGTGTGCAAACAGAGTTCTTTTTTTCTGAGCACACTCACGTTTCCTTCCTTATTAGAGACCCTAGAAAGCAAGAGCATGCTTCTTGCTCTAAAGCAGAGTGTCTTTCATGGATGAGAACTGTGCTGTGTGTTTCCCTTCAGAAACGGAGTTAAATGGGAGGCTCTGTGTCTTCCTACAAGCAAGACTTCGTTTCAGGTGAACACAGTCACTTTTCAGCACAAACAAAGCTACATCATTCACGAAGCTCACACGTTTCTCGCTCTTAAGTGAAAAGCATTGGATGTTAGAGGGCCTGTGGTTTGTATCAGTTTCAGAAGCAGAGTTGAACTAGATTTGGTCCGTGTGTGTAGGAAACACAGTTCTTTTGTTCTGAGCACACTCACGTTTCCAGTCTCATTAGAGAATCTAGAAAGTAAGAGCTTGCTTCTTGCTCTAAAGAAGAGTGTCTTTCATAGATGAGACCTGTACTGTGTGTTTCCCTTCAGAAACGGAGTTAAATGTCAGGCTCTGTGTCTTCCTACAAGCAAGACATTGTTTCAGGTAAACGCAGTCACTTTTGAGCTCAAACGAAGCTACATCGTTCACGAAGCTCACACGTTTCTCGCTCTTAACATAAGGCATTGGATGTTAGAGGGCCTGTGGTTTGTATCAGTTTCAGAAGCAGAGTTGAAGTAGATATGGTCCCTGTGTGTAGAAACAGAGTTCTTTTTTTCTGAGCACACTCACGTTTCCTTCCTTATTAGAGACCCTAGAAAGCAAGAGCATGCTTCTTGCTCTAAAGCAGAGTGTGTTTCATGGATGAGAACTGTGCTGTGTGTTTCCCTTCAGAAACGGAGTTAAATGGCCGGCTCTGTGTCTTCCTACAAGCAATACTTCGTTTCAGGTAAACGCAGTCACTTTTGAGCTCAAACGAAGTAACATCGTTCACGAAGCTCACACGTTTCTCGCTCTTAACAAAAGGCATTGGATGTTAGAGGGCCTGTGGTTTGTATCAGTTTCAGAAGCAGAGTTGAACTAGATATGGTCCGACTGTGTAGGAAACACAGTTCTTTTTTTCTGAGCACACTCACGTTTCCAGCCTTATTAGAGACTCTAGAAAGCAAGAGCTTGCTTCTTGCTCTAAAGCAGAGTGTCTTTCATGGATGAGAACTGTGCTGTGTGTTTCCCTTCAGAAACGGAGTTAAATGGCAGGCTCTGTGTCTTCCTACAAGCAAGACTTAGTTTCAGGTAAACGCAGTCACTTTTGAGCTCTAATGAAGCTACATCGTCACGAAGCTCACACGTTTCTTGCTCTTAAGTGAAAAGCATTGGATGTTAGAGGGCCTGTGGTTTGTATCAGTTTCAGAAGTAGAGTTGAACTAGATATGGTCCCTGTGTGTAGGAAACACAGTTCTTTTGTTCTGAGCACACTCACGTTTCCCATGTTATTAGAGTCTTTAGAAAGCAAGGGCTTCCTTCTTGCTCTAAAGCAGAGTGTCTTTCATGGATGAGAACTGTGCTGTGTGTTTCCCTTCAGAAACGGAGTTAAATGGCAGGCTCTGTGTCTTCCTACAAGCAAGATTTCGTTTGAGGTAAACGAAGTCAGTTTTGAGCTCATAGGAAGTTACATTGTTCACGAAGCTCACACGTTTCTCGCTCTTAAGTGAAAAGCATTGGATGTTAGAGGGCCTGTGGTTAGTATCAGTTTCAGAAGCAGAGTTGAACTAGATTTGGTCCGTGTGTGTAGAAAACACAGTTCTTTTTTCTGAGCACACTCACGTTTCCAGCCTTATTAGAGACTCTAGAAAGCAAGAGTTTGCTTCTTGCTCTAAAGCAGAGTGTCTTTCATGGATGAGAACTGTGCTGTGTGTTTCCCTTCAGAAACGGAGTTAAATGGCAGGCTCTGTGTCTTCCTACAAGCAAGACTTAGTTTCAGGTAAACGCAGTCACTTTTGAGCTCTAATGAAGCTACATCGTCACGAAGCTCACACGTTTCTCGCTCTTAAGTGAAAAGCATTGGATGTTAGAGGGCCTGTGGTTTGTATCAGTTTCAGAAGTAGAGTTGAACTAGATATGGTCGCTGTGTGTAGGAAACACAGTTCTTTTGTTCTGAGCACACTCGCGTTTCCCGTGTTATTAGAGTCTTTAGAATGCAAGGGCTTGCTTCTTGCTCTAAAGCAGAGTGTCTTTCATGGATGAGGACTCTGCTGTGTGTTTCCCTTCAGGAACGGAGTTAAATGGCAGGCTCTGTGTCTTCCTACAAGCAAGAGTTAGTTTCCGGGAAACGCAGTCACTTTTGAGCTCAAACGAAATTACATCGTTTACGAAGCTCACACGTTTCTCGCTCTTAACAAAAGGCAGTGGAGGTTAGAGGGCCTGTGGTTTGTATCAGTTTCAGAAGCAGAGTTGAACTAGATATGGTCCGTGTGTGTAGTAACCACAGTTCCTTTGTTCTGAGCACGCTCACATTTCCAGCCTTATTAGAGACTCTAGAAAGCAAGAGCTTGCTTCTTGCTCTAAAGCAGAGTGTGGTTCATGGATGAGAACTGTGCTGTGTGTTTCCCTTCAGAAACGGAGTTAAATGGCAGGCTCTGTGTCTTCCTACAAGCAAGACTTCGTTTCAGGTAAACACAGTCTCTTTTCAGCTCAAACGAAGCTACCTCATTCACGAAGCTCACACATTTCTCGCTCTTAAGTGAAAAGCATTGGATGTTAGAGGGCCTGTGGTTTGTATCAGTTTCAGAAGCAGAGTTGAAGTAGATATGGTCCTTGTGTGTGCAAACAGAGTTCTTTTTTTCTGAGCACACTCACGTTTCCTTCCTTATTAGAGACCCTAGAAAGCAAGAGCATGCTTCTTGCTCTAAAGCAGAGGGTCTTTCATGGATGAGAACTGTGCTGTGTGTTTCCCTTCAGAAACGGAGTTAAATGGGAGGCTCTGTGTCTTCCTACAAGCAAGACTTCGTTTCAGGTGAACACAGTCACTTTTCAGCACAAACGAAGCTACATCATTCACGAAGCTCACACGTTTCTCGCTCTTAAGTGAAAAGCATTGGATGTTAGAGGGCCTGTGGTTTGTATCAGTTTCAGAAGCAGAGTTGAACTAGATTTGGTCCGTGTGTGTAGGAAACACAGTTCTTTTGTTCTGAGCACACTCACGTTTCCAGTCTCATTAGAGAATCTAGAAAGTAAGAGCTTGCTTCTTGCTCTAAAGAAGAG
The DNA here is from genome assembly GCA_949786385.1 of Onychomys leucogaster. Taxonomy (NCBI): domain Eukaryota; kingdom Metazoa; phylum Chordata; class Mammalia; order Rodentia; family Cricetidae; genus Onychomys; species Onychomys leucogaster. Next base: position 853,109 of record CATKUP010000105.1, on the reverse strand, counting down.
TGTCTTTCATAGATGAGACCTGTACTGTGTGTTTCCCTTCAGAAACGGAGTTAAATGTCAGGCTCTGTGTCTTCCTACAAGCAAGACATTGTTTCAGGTAAACGCAGTCACTTTTGAGCTCAAACGAAGCTACATCGTTCACGAAGCTCACACGTTTCTCGCTCTTAACATAAGGCATTGGATGTTAGAGGGCCTGTGGTTTGTATCAGTTTCAGAAGCAGAGTTGAAGTAGATATGGTCCCTGTGTGTAGAAACAGAGTTCTTTTTTTCTGAGCACACTCACGTTTCCTTCCTTATTAGAGACCCTAGAAAGCAAGAGCATGCTTCTTGCTCTAAAGCAGAGTGTCTTTCATGGATGAGAACTGTGCTGTGTGTTTCCCTTCAGAAACGGAGTTAAATGGCAGGCTCTGTGTCTTCCTACAAGCAAGACTTCGTTTCAGGTAAACGCAGTCACTTTTGAGCTCAAAGGAAGCTACATCGTTCACGAAGCTCACACGTTTCTCGCTCTTAAGTGAAAAGCATTGGATGTTAGAGGGCCTGTGGTTTGTATCAGTTTCAGAAGCAGAGTTGAACTAGATTTGGTTCGTGTGTGTAGGAAACACAGTTCTTTTGTTCTGAGCACACTCAAGTTTCCAGCCTTATTAGAGACTCTAGAAAGCAAGAGCTTGCTTCTTGCTCTAAAGCAGAGTGTCTTTCATGGATGAGAACTGTGCTGTGTGTTTCCCTTCAGAAACGGAGTTAAATGGCCGGCTCTGTGTCTTCCTACAAGCAAGAATTCGTTTCCGGTAAATGCAGTCACTTTTGAGCTCAAACGAAGCTACATCTTTAATGAAGCTCACATGTTTCTCGCTCTTAAGTGAAAAGCATTGGATGTTAGAGTGCCTGTGGTTTGTATCAGTTTCAGAAGCAGAGTTGAAGTAGATATGGTCCCTGTGTGTAGAAACAGAGTTCTTTTTTTCTGAGCACACTCACGTTTCCTTCCTTATTAGAGACCCTAGAAAGCAAGAGCATGCTTCTTGCTCTAAAAAAGAGTGTCTTTCATGGATGAGAACTGTGCTGTGTGTTTCCCTTCAGAAACGGAGTTAAATGGCAGTCTCTGTGTCTTCCTACAAGCAAGACTTCGTTTCAGGTAAACGCAGTCACTTTTGAGCTCAAACGAATTTACATCGTTTACGAAGCTCACACGTTTCTCGCTCATAACAAAAGGCAGTGGATGTTAGAGGGCCTTTGGTTTGTATCAGTTTCAGAAGCAGAGTTGAACTAGATATGGTCCGTGTGTATAGGAAACACAGTTCTTTTGTTCTGAGCACACTCACGTTTCCAGTCTTATTAGAGAATCTAGAAAGTAAGAGCTTGCTTCTTGCTCTAAAGCAGAGTGTCTTTAATGGATGAGAACAGTGATGTGTGTTTCCCTTCAGAAACGGAGTTAAATGGCAGGCTCTATGTCTTCCTACAAGCAAGGCTTAGTTTCACTTAAACGCAGTCACTTTTGATCTCAAACGAAGCTACATCGTTCACGAACCTCACACGTTTCTCGCTCTTAACAAAAGGCATTGGATGTTAGAGGGCCTGTGGTTTGTATCAGTTTCAGAAGCAGAGTTGAACTAGATATGGTCCGTGTGTGTAGGAAACACAGTTCTTTTTTTCTGAGCACACTCACGTTTCCCGCCTTATTAGAGACTCTAGAAAGCAAGGGCTTGCTTCTTGCTCTAAAGCAGAGTGTCTTTCATGGATGAGGACTGTGTTGTGTGTTTCCCTTCAGAAACGGAGTTAAATGGCAGACTCTGTGTCTTCCTACAAGCAAGAGTTCGTTTCCGTAAATGCAGTCACTTTTGAGCTCAAACGAAGCTACATCTTTAACGAAGCTCACACGTTTCTCGCTCTTAAGTGAAAAGCATTGGATGTTAGAGTGCCTGTGGTTTGTATCAGTTTCAGAAGCAGAGTTGAACTAGATATGGTCCCTGTGTGTAGGAAACACAGTTCTTTTTTTCTGAGCACACTCACGTTTCACACCTTATTAGAGACTCTAGAATGCAAGAGCATGCTTCTTGCTCTAAAGCAGAGTGTGTTTCATGGATGAGAACTGTGCTGTGTATTTCCCTTCAGAAACGGAGTTATATGGGAGCCTCTGTGTCTTCCAACAAGCAAGACTTCGTTTCAGGTAAACGCAGTCACTTTAGAGCTCAAACGAAGCTACATCGTTCACAACGCTCACACGTTTCTCACTCTTAACAGAAAGGCATTGGATGTTAGAGGGCCTGTGGTTTGTATCAGTTTCAGAAGCAGAGTTGAACTAGATATGGTCCGTGTGTGTAGGAAACACAGTTCTTTTGTTCTGAGCACAGTCACGTTTCCCACCTTATTAGAGACTGTAGAATGCAAGAGCATGCTTCTTGCTCTAAAGCAGAGTGTGTTTCATGGATGAGAACTGTGCTGTGTGTTTCCCTTCAGAAACGGAGTTAAATGGGAGGCTCTGTGTCTTCCAACAAGCAAGACTTCGTTTCAGGTAAACGCAGTCACTTTAGAGCTCAAACGAAGCTACATCTTTCATGATTTTCCCACGTTTCTCGCTCCTAAGTGAAAAGGATTGGAGGTTAGAGGGCCTGTGGTTTGTTTCACTTTCCGAAGCAGAGTTGAACTAGATATGGTCCGTGTGTGTAGGAAACAGAGTTCTTTTGTTCTGAGCACACTCTCTTTTCCAGTCTTATTAGAGACTCTAGAAAGCAAGAGCTTGCTTCTTGCTCTAAAGCAGAGTGTCTTTCATGGATGAGAACTGTGCTGTGTGTTTCTCTTCAGAAACGGAGTTAAATGGCAGGCTCTGTGTCTTCCTACAAGCAAGACATTGTTTCAGGTAAACGCAGTCACTTTTGAGCTCAAACGAAGCTACATCGTTCACGAAGTTCACACGTTTCTCGCTCTAAACAAAAGGCATTGGGTGTTAGAGGGCCTGTGGTTTGTATCAGTTTCAGAAGCAGAGTTGAACTAGATATGGTCCGTGTGTGTAGGAAACACAGTTCTTTTGTTCTGAGCACACTCACGTTTCCCATGTTATTAGAGTCTCTAGAAAGCAAGGGCTTTCTTCTTGCTCTAAAGCAGAGTGTCTTTTTGGATGAGGACTCTGCTGTGTGTTTCCCTTCAGAAACGGAGTTAAATGGCAGTCTCTATGCCTTCCTACAAGCAAGAATTATGTTCCGGGAAAAACAGTCATTTTGAGCTCAAACGAAGCTACATCTTTAACGAAGGTCACACGTTTCTCGCTCTTAAGTGAAAAGCATTGGATGTTAGAGGGCCTGTGGTTTGTATCAGTTTCAGAAGCAGAGTTGAACTAGATTTGGTCCGTGTATGTAGGAAACACAGTTCTTTTGTTCTGAGCACACTCAAGTTTCCAGCCTTATTAGAGACTCTAGAAAGCAAGAGCTTGCTTCTTGTTGTAAAGCAGAGTGTGTTTCATGGATGAGAACTGTGCTGTGTGTTTCCCTTCAGTAACGGAGTTAAATGGCCGGCTCTGTGTCTTCCTACAAGCAATACTTCGTTTCAGGTAAACGCAGTCACTTTTGAGCTCAAACGAAGTTACATCGTTCACGAAGCTCACACGTTTCTCGCTCTTAACAAAAGGCATTGGATGTTAGAGGGCCTGTGGTTTGTATCAGTTTCATAAGCAGAGTTGAACTAGATTTGGTCCCTGTGTGTAGGAAACACAGTTCTTTTGTTCTGAGCACACTCACGTTTCCAGTCTTATTTGAGAATCTAGAAAGTAAGAGCTTGCTTCTTGCTCTAAATCAGAGTGTCTTTAATGGATGAGAACAGTGCTGTGTGTTTCCCTTCCGAATCGGAGTTAAATGGCAGGCTCTGTGTCTTCCTACAAGCATGTCTTCTTTTCAGAAAAACGCAGTCACTTTTGAGCTCAAATGAAGCTACATCGTCACGAAGCTCACACGTTTCTCGCTCTTAAGTGAAAAGCATTGGATGTTAGAGGGCCTGTGTGTTTGTATCAGTTTCAGAAGCAGAGTTGAACTAGATTTGGTCCGTGTGTGTAGGAAACACAGTTCTTTTGTTCTGAGCACACTCAAGTTTCCGGCGTTATTAGAGACTCTAGAAAGCAAGGGCTTGCTTCTTGCTCTAAAGCAGAGTGTCTTTCATGGATGAGGACTGTGTTGTGTGTTTCCCTTCAGAAACGCAGTTAAATGGCAGACTCTGTGACTTCCTACAGGCAAGACTTCGTTTCAGGTAAACGCAGTCACTTTTCAGCTCAAACGAATTTACATTGTTTACGAAGCTCACACGTTTCTCGCTCTTAACAAAAGGCATTGGATGTTAGAGGGCCTATGGTTTGTATCAGTTTCAGAAGCAGAGTTGAACTATATATGGTCCGTGTGTGTAGGAAACACAGATCTTTTGTTCTGAGCACAGTCACGTTTCCCACCTTATTAGAGATTCTAGAATGCAAGAGCTTGCTTCTTGCTCTAAAGCAGAGTGTCTTTCATGGATGAGAACTGTGCTGTGTGTTTCTCTTCAGAAACGGAGTTAAATGGGAGGCTCTGTGTCTTCCAACAAGCAAGAATTCTTTTCAGGTAAAAGCAGTCACTTTAGAGCTCAAACGAAGCTACATCTTTCACGAAGCTCCCACGTTTCTCGCTCCTAATTGAAAAGGATTGCATGTTAGAGGGCCTGTGGTTTGTTTCAATTTCCGAAGCAGAGTTGAACTAGATATGGTCCGTGTGTGTAGGAAACACAGTTCTTTTGTTCTGAGCACACTCACGTTTCCAGTCTTATTAGAGAATCTAGAAAGTAAAAGCTTGCTTCTTGCTCTAAAGCAGAGTGTCTTTAATGGATGAGAACAGTGCTGTGTGTTTCCCTTCTGAAACGGAGTTAAATGGAAGGCTCTATGTCTTCCTACAAGCAAGGCTTAGTTTCACTTAAACGCAGTCACTTTTGATCTCAAACGAAGCTACATCGTTCAAGAAGCTCATACGTTTCTCGCTCTTAACAAAAGGCATTGGATGTTAGAGGGCCTGTGGTTTGTATCAGTTTCAGAAGCAGAGTTGAACTATATATGGTCCGTGTGTGTAGGAAACACAGATCTTTTGTTCTGAGCACAGTCACGTTTCCCACCTTATTAGAGATTCTAGAATGCAAGAGCTTGCTTCTTGCTCTAAAGCAGAGTGTCTTTCATGGATGAGAACTGTGCTGTGTGTTTCTCTTCAGAAACGGAGTTAAATGGGAGGCTCTGTGTCTTCCAACAAGCAAGACTTCTTTTCAGGTAAAAGCAGTCACTTTAGAGCTCAAACGAAGCTACATCTTTCACGAAGCTCCCACGTTTCTCGCTCCTAATTGAAAAGGATTGCATGTTAGAGGGCCTGTGGTTTGTTTCAGTTTCCGAAGCAGAGTTGAACTAGATATGGTCCGTGTGTGTAGGAAACACAGTTCTTTTGTTCTGAGAACACTCTCTTTTCCAGTCTTATTAGACACTCTAGAAAGCAAGAGCTTGCTTCTTGCTCTAAAGCAGAGTGTCTTTCATGGATGAGATCTGTGCTGTGTGTTTCTCTTCAGAAACGGAGTTAAATGGCAGGCTCTGTGTCTTCCTAAAAGCAAGACATTGTTTCAGGTAAACGCAGTCACTTTTGATCTCAAAGGAAGCTACATCGTTCACGAAGTTCACACGTTTCTCGCTCTAAACAAAAGCCATTGGATGTTAGAGGGCCTGTGGTTTGTATCAGTTTCAGAAGCAGAGTTGAACTAGATATGGTCCGTGTGTGTAGGAAACACAGTTCTTTGTTCTGAGCACGCTCACATTTCCAGCCTTATTAGAGACTCTAGAAAGCAAGAGCTTGCTTCTTGCTCTAAAGCAGAGTGTGGTTCATGGATGAGAACTGTGCTGTGTGTTTCCCTTCAGAAACGGAGTTAAATGGCAGGCTCTGTGTCTTACTACAAGCATGTCTTCTTTTCAGATAAACGCAGTCACTTTTGAGCTCAAATGAAGCTACATCCTCACGAAGCTCACACGTCTCTCGCTCTTAAGTGAAAAGCATTGGATGTTAGAGGGGCTGTGGTTTGTATCAGTTTCAGAAGCAGAGTTGAACTAGATATGGTCCCTGTGTGTAGGAAACACAGTTCTTTTTTTCTGAGCACAGTCACGTTTCACACCTTATTAGAGACTCTAGAATGCAAGAGCATGCTTCTTGCTCTAAAGCAGAGTGTGTTTCATGGATGAGAACTGTGCTGTGTATTTCCCTTCAGAAACGGAGTTATATGGGAGCCTCTGTGTCTTCCAACAAGCAAGACTTCGTTTCAGGTAAACGCAGTCACTTTAGAGCTCAAACGAAGCTACATCGTTCACAACGCTCACACGTTTCTCACTCTTAACAGAAAGGCATTGGATGTTAGAGGGCCTGTGGTTTGTATCAGTTTCAGAAGCAGAGTTGAACTAGATATGGTCCGTGTGTGTAGGAAACACAGTTCTTTTGTTCTGAGCACAGTCACGTTTCCCACCTTATTAGAGACTCTAGAATGCAAGAGCATGCTTCTTGCTCTAAAGCAGAGTGTGTTTCATGGATGAGAACTGTGCTGTGTGTTTCCCTTCAGAAACGGAGTTAAATGGGAGGCTCTGTGTCTTCCAACAAGCAAGACTTCGTTTCAGGTAAACGCAGTCACTTTAGAGCTCAAACGAAGCTACATCTTTCACGATTTTCCCACGTTTCTCGCTCCTAAGTGAAAAGGATTGGAGGTTAGAGGGCCTGTGGTTTGTTTCACTTTCCGAAGCAGAGTTGAACTAGATATGGTCCGTGTGTGTAGGAAACAGAGTTCTTTTGTTCTGAGCACACTCACGTTTCCAGTCTTATTTGAGAATCTAGAAAGTAAGAGCTTGCTTCTTGCTCTAAAGCAGAGTGTCTTTAATGGATGAGAACAGTGCTGTGTGTTTCCCTTCCGAATCGGAGTTAAATGGCAGGCTCTATGTCTTCCTACAAGCAAGGCTTAGTTTCACTTAAACACAGTCACTTTTGGTCTCAAACGAAGCTACATCGTTCACGAAGCTCACACGTTTCTCGCTCTTAACAAAAGGCATTGGATGTTAGAGGGCCTGTGGTTTGTATCAGTTTCAGAAGCAGAGTTGAACCAGATATGGTCCGTGTGTGTAGGAAACACAGTTCTTTTGTTCTGAGCACGCTCACATTTCCAGCCTTATTAGAGACTCTAGAAAGCAAGGGCTTGCTTCTTGCTCTAAAGCAGAGTGTGGTTCATGGATGAGAACTGTGCTGTGTGTTTCCCTTCAGAAACGGAGTTAAATGGCAGGCTCTGTGTCTTCCTACAAGCATGTCTTCTTTTCAGAAAAACGCAGTCACTTTTGAGCTCAAATGAAGCTACATCGTCACGAAGCTCACACGTTTCTCGCTCTTAAGTGAAAAGCATTGGATGTTAGAGGGCCTGTGTGTTTGTATCAGTTTCAGAAGCAGAGTTGAACTAGATTTGGTCCGTGTGTGTAGGAAACACAGTTCTTTTGTTCTGAGCACACTCAAGTTTCCGGCGTTATTAGAGACTCTAGAAAGCAAGGGCTTGCTTCTTGCTCTAAAGCAGAGTGTCTTTCATGGATGAGGACTGTGTTGTGTGTTTCCCTTCAGAAACGCAGTTAAATGGCAGACTCTGTGACTTCCTACAAGCAAGAGTTCGTTTCCGGTAAATGCAGTCACTTTTGAGCTCAAACGAAGCTATATTGTACACGAAGCTCACACGTTTCTCGCTCTTAAGTGAAAAGCATTGGATGTTAGAGGGCCTGTGATTTGTATCAGTTTCAGAAGCAGAGTTGAAGTAGATATGGTCCCTGTGTGTAGAAACAGAGTTCTTTTTTTCTGAGCACACTCACGTTTCCTTCCTTATTAGAGACCCTAGAAAGCAAGAGCATGCTTCTTGCTCTAAAGCAGAGTGTCTCTCATGGATGAGAACTGTGCTCTGTGTTTCCCTTCAGAAACGGAGTTAAATGGCAGTCTCTGTGTCTTCCTACAAGCAAGACTCCATTTCAGGTAAACGCAGTCACTTTTGAGCTCAAACGAAGCTACATCATTCACAAAGCTCACACGTTTCTCGCTCTTAACTGAAATCATTGGATGTTAGAGGGCCTGTGGTTTGTATCAGTTTTAGAAGCAGAGTTGAACTAGATATGGTCTGTCTGTGTAGTAAACACAGTTCTTTTGTTCTGAGCACACTCACGTAACCCGCCCTATTAGAGACTCTAGAAAGCAAGAGCTTGCTTCTTGCTCTAAAGCAGAGTGTGTTTCATGGATGAGAACTGTGCTGTGTGTTTCCCTTCAGAAACGGAGTTAAATGGCCGTCTCTGTGTCTTCCTACAGGCAAGACTTCGTTTCAGGTAAACGCAGTCACTTTTGAGCTCAAACGAATTTACATCGTTTACGAAGCTCACACGGTTCTCGCTCTTAACAAAAGGCAGTGGATGTTAGAGGGCCTGTGGTTTGTATCAGTTTCAGAAGCAGAGTTGAACTAGATATGGTCCGTGTGTGTAGGAAACACAGTTCTTTTGTTCTGAGCACACTCACGTTTCCAGTCTTATTAGAGAATCTAGAAAGTAACTGCTTGCTTCTTGCTCTAAAGCAGAGTGTCTTTAATGGATGAGAACAGTGCTGTGTGTTTCCCTTCTGAAACGGAGTTAAATGGAAGGCTCTATGTCTTCCTACAAGCAAGGCTTAGTTTCACTTAAACGCAGTCACTTTTGATCTCAAACGAAGCTACATCGTTCAAGAAGCTCACACGTTTCTCGCTCTTAACAAAAGGCATTGGATGTTAGAGGGCCTGTGGTTTGTATCAGTTTCAGAAGCAGAGTTGAACTAGATATGGTCCGTGTGTGTAGGAAACACAGATCTTTTGTTCTGAGCACAGTCACGTTTCCCACCTTATTAGAGATTCTAGAATGCAAGAGCTTGCTTCTTGCTCTAAAGCAGAGTGTCTTTCATGGATGAGAACTGTGCTGTGTGTTTCTCTTCAGAAACGGAGTTAAATGGGAGGCTCTGTGTCTTCCAACAAGCAAGACTTCTTTTCAGGTAAAAGCAGTCACTTTAGAGCTCAAACGAAGCTACATCTTTCACGAAGCTCCCACGATTCTCGCTCCTAAGTGAAAAGGATTGCATGTTACAGGGCCTGTGGTTTGTTTCAATTTCCGAAGCAGAGTTGAACTAGATATGGTCCGTGTGTGTAGGAAACACAGTTCTTTTGTTCTGAGAACACTCTCTTTACCAGTCTTATTAGACACTCTAGAAAGCAAGAGCTTGCTTCTTGCTCTAAAGCAGAGTGTCTTTCATGGATGAGATCTGTGCTGTGTGTTTCTCTTCAGAAACGGAGTTAAATGGCAGGCTCTGTGTCTTCCTAAAAGCAAGACATTGTTTCAGGTAAACGCAGTCACTTTTGATCTCAAAGGAAGCTACATCGTTCACGAAGTTCACACGTTTCTCGCTCTAAACAAAAGCCATTGGATGTTAGAGGGCCTGTGGTTTGTATCAGTTTCAGAAGCAGAGTTGAACTAGATATGGTCCGTGTGTGTAGGAAACACAGTTCTTTTGTTCTGAGCACACTCACGTTTCCCATGTTATTAGAGTCTCTAGAAAGCAAGGGCTTTCTTCTTGCTCTAAAGCAGAGTGTCTTTTTGGATGAGGACTCTTCTGTGTGTTTCCCTTCAGAAACGGAGTTAAATGGCAGTCTCTGTGCCTTCCTACAAGCAAGAATTATGTTCCGGGAATTACAGTCACTTTTGAGCTCAAACGAAGCTACATCTTTAACGAAGGTCACACGTTTCTCGCTCTTAAGTGAAAAGCATTGGATGTTAGAGGGCCTGTGGTTTGTATCAGTTTCAGAAGCAGAGTTGAACTAGATTTGGTCCGTGTGTGTAGGAAACACAGTTCTTTTGTTCTGAGCACACTCACGTTTCCAGCCTTATTAGAGACTCTAGAAAGCAAGAGTTTCCTTCTTGCTCTAAAGCAGAGTGTGTTTCATGGATGAGAACTGTGCTGTGTGTTTCCCTTTAGAAACGGAGTTAAATGGCAGGCTCTGTGTCTTCCTACACGCAAGACTTCGTTTCAGGTAAACGCAGTCACTTTTGAGCTCAAACGAATTTACATCGTTTACGAAGCTCACACGTTTCTCGCTCTTAACAAAAGGCAGTGGATGTCAGAGGGCCTGTGGTTTGTATCAGTTTCAGAAGCAGAGTTGAACTAGATATGGTCCGTGTGTGTAGGAAACACAGTTCTTTTGTTCTGAGCACACTCACGTTTCCAGTCTTATTAGAGAATCTAGAAAGTAAGGGCTTGCTTCTTGCTCTAAAGCAGAGTGTCTTTAATGGATGAGAACAGTGCTGTGTGTTTCCCTTCCGAAACAGAGTTAAATGGCAGGCTCTATGTCTTCCTACAAGCAAGGCTTAGTTTCACTTAAACGCAGTCACTTTTGATCTCAAACGAAGCTACATCGTTCACGAAGCTCACACGTTTCTCGCTCTTAACAAAAGGCATTGGATGTTAGAGGGCCTGTGGTTTGTATCAGTTTCAGTAGCAGAGTTGAACTAGATATGGTCCGTGTGTGTAGGAAACACAGATCTTTTGTTCTGAGCACAGTCACGTTTCCTACCTTATTAGAGATTCTAGAATGCAAGAGCTTGCTTCTTGCTCTAAAGCAGAGTGTGTTTCATGGATGAGAACTGTGCTGTGTGTTTCCCTTCAGAAACGGAGTTAAATGGGAGGCTCTGTGTCTTCCAACAAGCAAGACTTCGTTTCAGGTAAACGCAGTCACTTTAGAGCTCAAACGAAGCTACATCTTTCACGAAGCTCCCACGTTTCTCGCTCCTAATTGATAAGGATTGGATGTTAGAGGGCCTGTGGTTTGTTTCAGTTTTCGAAGCAGAGTTGAACTAGATATGGTCCGTGTGTGTAGGAAACACAGTTCTTTTGTTCTGAGCACACTCTCTTTTCCAGTCTTATTAGACACTCTAGAAAGCAAGAGCTTGCTTCTTGCTCTAAAGCAGAGTGTCTTTTTGGATGAGGACTCTGCTGTGTGTTTCCCTTCAGAAACGGAGTTAAATGGCAGTCTCTGTGCCTTCCTACAAGCAAGAATTATGTTCCGGGAAATACAGTCACTTTTGAGCTCAAACGAAGCTACATCTTTAACGAAGGTCACACGTTTCTCGCTCTTAAGTGAAAATCATTGGATGTTAGAGGGCCTGTGGTTTGTATCAGTTTCAGAAGCAGAGTTGAACTAGATTTGGTCCGTGTGTGTAGGAAACACAGTTCTTTTGTTCTGAGCACACTCAAGTTTCCAGCCTTATTAGAGACTCTAGAAAGCAAGAGCTTGCTTCTTGTTCTAAAGCAGAGTGTGTTTCATGGATGAGAACTGTGCTGTGTGTTTCCCTTCAGAAACGGAGTTAAATGGCCGGCTCTGTGTCTTCCTACAAGCAATACTTCTTTTCAGGTAAACGCAGTCACTTTTGAGCTCAAACGAAGTTACATCGTTCACGAAGGTCACACGTTTCTCGCTCTTAACAAAAGGCATTGGATGTTAGAGGGCATGTGGTTTGTATCAGTTTCAGAAGCAGAGTTGAACTAGATATGGTCCGTGTGTGTAGGAAACACAGTTCTTTTGTTCTGAGCACGCTCACATTTCCAGCCTTATTAGAGACTCTAGAAAGCAAGGGCTTGCTTCTTGCTCTAAAGCAGAGTGTGGTTCATGGTTGAGAACTGTGCTGTGTGTTTCCCTTCAGAAACGGAGTTAAATGGCAGGCTCTGTGTCTTCCTACAAGCATGTCTTCTTTTCAGATAAATGCAGTCACTTTTGAGCTCAAATGAAGCTACATCGTCACGAAGCTCACACGTTTCTCGCTCTTAAGTGAAAAGCATTGGATGTTAGAGGGCCTGTGGTTTGTATCAGTTTCAGAAGCAGAGTTGAACTAGATTTGGTCCGTGTGTGTAGGAAACACAGTTCTTTTGTTCTGAACACACTGAAGTTTCCGGCCTTATTAGAGACTCTAGAAAGCAAGGGCTTGCTTCTTGCTCTAAAGCAGAGTGTCTTTCATGGATGAGGACTGTGTTGTGTGTATCCCTTTAGAAACGCAGTTAAATGGCAGACTCTGTGTCTTCCTACAAGCAAGAGTTCGTTTCCGGTAAATGCAGTCACTTTTGAGCTCAAAGGAAGCTACATCGTTCACGAAGCTCACACGTTTCTCGCTCTTAAGTGAAAAGCATTGGATGTTAGAGGGCCTGTGGTTTGTATCAGTTTCAGAAGCAGAGTTGAACTAGATTTGGTCCGTGTGTGTAGGAAACACAGTTCTTTTGTTCTGAGCACACTCAAGTTTCCAGCCTTATTAGAGACTCTAGAAAGCAAGAGCTTGCTTCGTGTTCTAAAGCAGAGTGTGTTTCATGGATGAGAACTGTGCTGTGTGTTTCCCTTCAGAAACGGAGTTAAATGGCAGGCTCTGTGTCTTCCTACAAGCAAGACATTGTTTCAGGTAAACGCAGTCACTTTTGATCTCAAAGGAAGCTACATCGTTCACGAAGTTCACACGTTTCTTGCTCTAAACAAAAGGCATTGGATGTTACAGGGCCTGTGGTTTGTATCAGTTTCAGAAGCAGAGTTGAACTATATATGGTCCGTGTGTGTAGGAAACACAGATCTTTTGTTCTGAGCACAGTCACGTTTCCCACCTTATTAGAGAATCTAGAATGCAAGAGCATGCTTCTTGCTCTAAAGCAGAGTGTCTTTCATGGATGAGAACTGTGCTGTGTGTTTCTCTTCAGAAACGGAGTTAAATGGGAGGCTCTGTGTCTTCCAACAAGCAAGACTTCTTTTCAGGTAAAAGCAGTCACTTTAGAGCTCAAACGAAGCTACATCTTTCACGAAGCTCCCACGTTTCTCGCTCCTAATTGAAAAGGATTGCATGTTAGAGGGCCTGTGGTTTGTTTCAGTTTCCGAAGCAGAGTTGAACTAGATATGGTCCGTGTGTGTAGGAAACACAGTTCTTTTGTTCTGAGAACACTCTCTTTTCCAGTCTTATTAGACACTCTAGAAAGCAAGAGCTTGCTTCTTGCTCTAAAGCAGAGTGTCTTTCATGGATGAGATCTGTGCTGTGTGTTTCTCTTCAGAAACGGAGTTAAATGGCAGGCTCTGTGTCTTCCTAAAAGCAAGACATTGTTTCAGGTAAACGCAGTCACTTTTGATCTCAAAGGAAGCTACATCGTTCACGAAGTTCACACGTTTCTCGCTCTAAACAAAAGCCATTGGATGTTAGAGGGCCTGTGGTTTGTATCAGTTTCAGAAGCAGAGTTGAACTAGATATGGTCCGTGTGTGTAGGAAACACAGTTCTTTGTTCTGAGCACGCTCACATTTCCAGCCTTATTAGAGACTCTAGAAAGCAAGAGCTTGCTTCTTGCTCTAAAGCAGAGTGTGGTTCATGGATGAGAACTGTGCTGTGTGTTTCCCTTCAGAAACGGAGTTAAATGGCAGGCTCTGTGTCTTACTACAAGCATGTCTTCTTTTCAGATAAACGCAGTCACTTTTGAGCTCAAATGAAGCTACATCCTCACGAAGCTCACACGTCTCTCGCTCTTAAGTGAAAAGCATTGGATGTTAGAGGGGCTGTGGTTTGTATCAGTTTCAGAAGCAGAGTTGAACTAGATATGGTCCCTGTGTGTAGGAAACACAGTTCTTTTTTTCTGAGCACAGTCACGTTTCACACCTTATTAGAGACTCTAGAATGCAAGAGCATGCTTCTTGCTCTAAAGCAGAGTGTGTTTCATGGATGAGAACTGTGCTGTGTATTTCCCTTCAGAAACGGAGTTATATGGGAGCCTCTGTGTCTTCCAACAAGCAAGACTTCGTTTCAGGTAAACGCAGTCACTTTAGAGCTCAAACGAAGCTACATCGTTCACAACGCTCACACGTTTCTCACTCTTAACAGAAAGGCATTGGATGTTAGAGGGCCTGTGGTTTGTATCAGTTTCAGAAGCAGAGTTGAACTAGATATGGTCCGTGTGTGTAGGAAACACAGTTCTTTTGTTCTGAGCACAGTCACGTTTCCCACCTTATTAGAGACTCTAGAATGCAAGAGCATGCTTCTTGCTCTAAAGCAGAGTGTGTTTCATGGATGAGAACTGTGCTGTGTGTTTCCCTTCAGAAACGGAGTTAAATGGGAGGCTCTGTGTCTTCCAACAAGCAAGACTTCGTTTCAGGTAAACGCAGTCACTTTAGAGCTCAAACGAAGCTACATCTTTCACGATTTTCCCACGTTTCTCGCTCCTAAGTGAAAAGGATTGGAGGTTAGAGGGCCTGTGGTTTGTTTCACTTTCCGAAGCAGAGTTGAACTAGATATGGTCCGTGTGTGTAGGAAACAGAGTTCTTTTGTTCTGAGCACACTCACGTTTCCAGTCTTATTTGAGAATCTAGAAAGTAAGAGCTTGCTTCTTGCTCTAAAGCAGAGTGTCTTTAATGGATGAGAACAGTGCTGTGTGTTTCCCTTCCGAATCGGAGTTAAATGGCAGGCTCTATGTCTTCCTACAAGCAAGGCTTAGTTTCACTTAAACACAGTCACTTTTGGTCTCAAACGAAGCTACATCGTTCACGAAGCTCACACGTTTCTCGCTCTTAACAAAAGGCATTGGATGTTAGAGGGCCTGTGGTTTGTATCAGTTTCAGAAGCAGAGTTGAACCAGATATGGTCCGTGTGTGTAGGAAACACAGTTCTTTTGTTCTGAGCACGCTCACATTTCCAGCCTTATTAGAGACTCTAGAAAGCAAGGGCTTGCTTCTTGCTCTAAAGCAGAGTGTGGTTCATGGATGAGAACTGTGCTGTGTGTTTCCCTTCAGAAACGGAGTTAAATGGCAGGCTCTGTGTCTTCCTACAAGCATGTCTTCTTTTCAGAAAAACGCAGTCACTTTTGAGCTCAAATGAAGCTACATCGTCACGAAGCTCACACGTTTCTCGCTCTTAAGTGAAAAGCATTGGATGTTAGAGGGCCTGTGTGTTTGTATCAGTTTCAGAAGCAGAGTTGAACTAGATTTGGTCCGTGTGTGTAGGAAACACAGTTCTTTTGTTCTGAGCACACTCAAGTTTCCGGCGTTATTAGAGACTCTAGAAAGCAAGGGCTTGCTTCTTGCTCTAAAGCAGAGTGTCTTTCATGGATGAGGACTGTGTTGTGTGTTTCCCTTCAGAAACGCAGTTAAATGGCAGACTCTGTGACTTCCTACAAGCAAGAGTTCGTTTCCGGTAAATGCAGTCACTTTTGAGCTCAAACGAAGCTATATTGTACACGAAGCTCACACGTTTCTCGCTCTTAAGTGAAAAGCATTGGATGTTAGAGGGCCTGTGATTTGTATCAGTTTCAGAAGCAGAGTTGAAGTAGATATGGTCCCTGTGTGTAGAAACAGAGTTCTTTTTTTCTGAGCACACTCACGTTTCCTTCCTTATTAGAGACCCTAGAAAGCAAGAGCATGCTTCTTGCTCTAAAGCAGAGTGTCTCTCATGGATGAGAACTGTGCTGTGTGTTTCCCTTCAGAAACGGAGTTAAATGGCAGTCTCTGTGTCTTCCTACAAGCAAGACTCCATTTCAGGTAAACGCAGTCACTTTTGAGCTCAAACGAAGCTACATCATTCACAAAGCTCACACGTTTCTCGCTCTTAACTGAAATCATTGGATGTTAGAGGGCCTGTGGTTTGTATCAGTTTTAGAAGCAGAGTTGAACTAGATATGGTCTGTCTGTGTAGTAAACACAGTTCTTTTGTTCTGAGCACACTCACGTATCCCGCCCTATTAGAGACTCTAGAAAGCAAGAGCTTGCTTCTTGCTCTAAAGCAGAGTGTGTTTCATGGATGAGAACTGTGCTGTGTGTTTCCCTTCAGAAACGGAGTTAAATGGCCGTCTCTGTGTCTTCCTACAGGCAAGAATTCGTTTCAGGTAAACGCAGTCACTTTTGAGCTCAAACGAATTTACATCGTTTACGAAGCTCACACGTTTCTCGCTCTTAACAAAAGGCAGTGGATGTTAGAGGGCCTGTGGTTTGTATCAGTTTCAGAAGCAGAGTTGAACTAGATATGGTCCGTGTGTGTAGGAAACACAGTTCTTTTGTTCTGAGCACACTCACGTTTCCAGTCTTATTAGAGAATCTAGAAAGTAACTGCTTGCTTCTTGCTCTAAAGCAGAGTGTCTTTAATGGATGAGAACAGTGCTGTGTGTTTCCCTTCTGAAACGGAGTTAAATGGAAGGCTCTATGTCTTCCTACAAGCAAGGCTTAGTTTCACTTAAACGCAGTCACTTTTGATCTCAAACGAAGCTACATCGTTCACGAAGCTCACACGTTTCTCGCTCTTAACAAAAGGCATTGGATGTTAGAGGGCCTGTGGTTTGTATCAGTTTCAGTAGCAGAGTTGAACTAGATATGGTCCGTGTGTGTAGGAAACACAGATCTTTTGTTCTGAGCACAGTCACGTTTCCTACCTTATTAGAGATTCTAGAATGCAAGAGCTTGCTTCTTGCTCTAAAGCAGAGTGTGTTTCATGGATGAGAACTGTGCTGTGTGTTTCCCTTCAGAAACGGAGTTAAATGGGAGGCTCTGTGTCTTCCAACAAGCAAGACTTCGTTTCAGGTAAACGCAGTCACTTTAGAGCTCAAACGAAGCTACATCTTTCACGAAGCTCCCACGTTTCTCGCTCCTAATTGATAAGGATTGGATGTTAGAGGGCCTGTGGTTTGTTTCAGTTTTCGAAGCAGAGTTGAACTAGATATGGTCCGTGTGTGTAGGAAACACAGTTCTTTTGTTCTGAGCACACTCTCTTTTCCAGTCTTATTAGACACTCTAGAAAGCAAGAGCTTGCTTCTTGCTCTAAAGCAGAGTGTCTTTTTGGATGAGGACTCTGCTGTGTGTTTCCCTTCAGAAACGGAGTTAAATGGCAGTCTCTGTGCCTTCCTACAAGCAAGAATTATGTTCCGGGAAATACAGTCACTTTTGAGCTCAAACGAAGCTACATCTTTAACGAAGGTCACACGTTTCTCGCTCTTAAGTGAAAATCATTGGATGTTAGAGGGCCTGTGGTTTGTATCAGTTTCAGAAGCAGAGTTGAACTAGATTTGGTCCGTGTGTGTAGGAAACACAGTTCTTTTGTTCTGAGCACACTCAAGTTTCCAGCCTTATTAGAGACTCTAGAAAGCAAGAGCTTGCTTCTTGTTCTAAAGCAGAGTGTGTTTCATGGATGAGAACTGTGCTGTGTGTTTCCCTTCAGAAACGGAGTTAAATGGCCGGCTCTGTGTCTTCCTACAAGCAATACTTCTTTTCAGGTAAACGCAGTCACTTTTGAGCTCAAACGAAGTTACATCGTTCACGAAGGTCACACGTTTCTCGCTCTTAACAAAAGGCATTGGATGTTAGAGGGCATGTGGTTTGTATCAGTTTCAGAAGCAGAGTTGAACTAGATATGGTCCGTGTGTGTAGGAAACACAGTTCTTTTGTTCTGAGCACGCTCACATTTCCAGCCTTATTAGAGACTCTAGAAAGCAAGGGCTTGCTTCTTGCTCTAAAGCAGAGTGTGGTTCATGGTTGAGAACTGTGCTGTGTGTTTCCCTTCAGAAACGGAGTTAAATGGCAGGCTCTGTGTCTTCCTACAAGCATGTCTTCTTTTCAGATAAATGCAGTCACTTTTGAGCTCAAATGAAGCTACATCGTCACGAAGCTCACACGTTTCTCGCTCTTAAGTGAAAAGCATTGGATGTTAGAGGGCCTGTGGTTTGTATCAGTTTCAGAAGCAGAGTTGAACTAGATTTGGTCCGTGTGTGTAGGAAACACAGTTCTTTTGTTCTGAACACACTGAAGTTTCCGGCCTTATTAGAGACTCTAGAAAGCAAGGGCTTGCTTCTTGCTCTAAAGCAGAGTGTCTTTCATGGATGAGGACTGTGTTGTGTGTATCCCTTTAGAAACGCAGTTAAATGGCAGACTCTGTGTCTTCCTACAAGCAAGAGTTCGTTTCCGGTAAATGCAGTCACTTTTGAGCTCAAAGGAAGCTACATCGTTCACGAAGCTCACACGTTTCTCGCTCTTAAGTGAAAAGCATTGGATGTTAGAGGGCCTGTGGTTTGTATCAGTTTCAGAAGCAGAGTTGAACTAGATTTGGTCCGTGTGTGTAGGAAACACAGTTCTTTTGTTCTGAGCACACTCAAGTTTCCAGCCTTATTAGAGACTCTAGAAAGCAAGAGCTTGCTTCGTGTTCTAAAGCAGAGTGTGTTTCATGGATGAGAACTGTGCTGTGTGTTTCCCTTCAGAAACGGAGTTAAATGGCAGGCTCTGTGTCTTCCTACAAGCAAGACATTGTTTCAGGTAAACGCAGTCACTTTTGATCTCAAAGGAAGCTACATCGTTCACGAAGTTCACACGTTTCTTGCTCTAAACAAAAGGCATTGGATGTTACAGGGCCTGTGGTTTGTATCAGTTTCAGAAGCAGAGTTGAACTATATATGGTCCGTGTGTGTAGGAAACACAGATCTTTTGTTCTGAGCACAGTCACGTTTCCCACCTTATTAGAGAATCTAGAATGCAAGAGCATGCTTCTTGCTCTAAAGCAGAGTGTCTTTCATGGATGAGAACTGTGCTGTGTGTTTCTCTTCAGAAACGGAGTTAAATGGGAGGCTCTGTGTCTTCCAACAAGCAAGACTTCTTTTCAGGTAAAAGCAGTCACTTTAGAGCTCAAACGAAGCTACATCTTTCACGAAGCTCCCACGTTTCTCGCTCCTAATTGAAAAGGATTGCATGTTAGAGGGCCTGTGGTTTGTTTCAGTTTCCGAAGCAGAGTTGAACTAGATATGGTCCGTGTGTGTAGGAAACACAGTTCTTTTGTTCTGAGAACACTCTCTTTTCCAGTCTTATTAGACACTCTAGAAAGCAAGAGCTTGCTTCTTGCTCTAAAGCAGAGTGTCTTTCATGGATGAGATCTGTGCTGTGTGTTTCTCTTCAGAAACGGAGTTAAATGGCAGGCTCTGTGTCTTCCTAAAAGCAAGACATTGTTTCAGGTAAACGCAGTCACTTTTGATCTCAAAGGAAGCTACATCGTTCACGAAGTTCACACGTTTCTCGCTCTAAACAAAAGCCATTGGATGTTAGAGGGCCTGTGGTTTGTATCAGTTTCAGAAGCAGAGTTGAACTAGATATGGTCCGTGTGTGTAGGAAACACAGTTCTTTGTTCTGAGCACGCTCACATTTCCAGCCTTATTAGAGACTCTAGAAAGCAAGAGCTTGCTTCTTGCTCTAAAGCAGAGTGTGGTTCATGGATGAGAACTGTGCTGTGTGTTTCCCTTCAGAAACGGAGTTAAATGGCAGGCTCTGTGTCTTACTACAAGCATGTCTTCTTTTCAGATAAACGCAGTCACTTTTGAGCTCAAATGAAGCTACATCCTCACGAAGCTCACACGTCTCTCGCTCTTAAGTGAAAAGCATTGGATGTTAGAGGGGCTGTGGTTTGTATCAGTTTCAGAAGCAGAGTTGAACTAGATATGGTCCCTGTGTGTAGGAAACACAGTTCTTTTTTTCTG
This sequence comes from Onychomys leucogaster, assembly GCA_949786385.1. Lineage (NCBI taxonomy): Eukaryota > Metazoa > Chordata > Mammalia > Rodentia > Cricetidae > Onychomys > Onychomys leucogaster. The sequence goes on along the minus strand of CATKUP010000105.1, from coordinate 833,558 downwards.
AGCACAGTCACGTTTCACACCTTATTAGAGACTCTAGAATGCAAGAGCATGCTTCTTGCTCTAAAGCAGAGTGTGTTTCATGGATGAGAACTGTGCTGTGTATTTCCCTTCAGAAACGGAGTTATATGGGAGCCTCTGTGTCTTCCAACAAGCAAGACTTCGTTTCAGGTAAACGCAGTCACTTTAGAGCTCAAACGAAGCTACATCGTTCACAACGCTCACACGTTTCTCACTCTTAACAGAAAGGCATTGGATGTTAGAGGGCCTGTGGTTTGTATCAGTTTCAGAAGCAGAGTTGAACTAGATATGGTCCGTGTGTGTAGGAAACACAGTTCTTTTGTTCTGAGCACAGTCACGTTTCCCACCTTATTAGAGACTCTAGAATGCAAGAGCATGCTTCTTGCTCTAAAGCAGAGTGTGTTTCATGGATGAGAACTGTGCTGTGTGTTTCCCTTCAGAAACGGAGTTAAATGGGAGGCTCTGTGTCTTCCAACAAGCAAGACTTCGTTTCAGGTAAACGCAGTCACTTTAGAGCTCAAACGAAGCTACATCTTTCACGATTTTCCCACGTTTCTCGCTCCTAAGTGAAAAGGATTGGAGGTTAGAGGGCCTGTGGTTTGTTTCACTTTCCGAAGCAGAGTTGAACTAGATATGGTCCGTGTGTGTAGGAAACAGAGTTCTTTTGTTCTGAGCACACTCACGTTTCCAGTCTTATTTGAGAATCTAGAAAGTAAGAGCTTGCTTCTTGCTCTAAAGCAGAGTGTCTTTAATGGATGAGAACAGTGCTGTGTGTTTCCCTTCCGAATCGGAGTTAAATGGCAGGCTCTATGTCTTCCTACAAGCAAGGCTTAGTTTCACTTAAACACAGTCACTTTTGGTCTCAAACGAAGCTACATCGTTCACGAAGCTCACACGTTTCTCGCTCTTAACAAAAGGCATTGGATGTTAGAGGGCCTGTGGTTTGTATCAGTTTCAGAAGCAGAGTTGAACCAGATATGGTCCGTGTGTGTAGGAAACACAGTTCTTTTGTTCTGAGCACGCTCACATTTCCAGCCTTATTAGAGACTCTAGAAAGCAAGGGCTTGCTTCTTGCTCTAAAGCAGAGTGTGGTTCATGGATGAGAACTGTGCTGTGTGTTTCCCTTCAGAAACGGAGTTAAATGGCAGGCTCTGTGTCTTCCTACAAGCATGTCTTCTTTTCAGAAAAACGCAGTCACTTTTGAGCTCAAATGAAGCTACATCGTCACGAAGCTCACACGTTTCTCGCTCTTAAGTGAAAAGCATTGGATGTTAGAGGGCCTGTGTGTTTGTATCAGTTTCAGAAGCAGAGTTGAACTAGATTTGGTCCGTGTGTGTAGGAAACACAGTTCTTTTGTTCTGAGCACACTCAAGTTTCCGGCGTTATTAGAGACTCTAGAAAGCAAGGGCTTGCTTCTTGCTCTAAAGCAGAGTGTCTTTCATGGATGAGGACTGTGTTGTGTGTTTCCCTTCAGAAACGCAGTTAAATGGCAGACTCTGTGACTTCCTACAAGCAAGAGTTCGTTTCCGGTAAATGCAGTCACTTTTGAGCTCAAACGAAGCTATATTGTACACGAAGCTCACACGTTTCTCGCTCTTAAGTGAAAAGCATTGGATGTTAGAGGGCCTGTGATTTGTATCAGTTTCAGAAGCAGAGTTGAAGTAGATATGGTCCCTGTGTGTAGAAACAGAGTTCTTTTTTTCTGAGCACACTCACGTTTCCTTCCTTATTAGAGACCCTAGAAAGCAAGAGCATGCTTCTTGCTCTAAAGCAGAGTGTCTCTCATGGATGAGAACTGTGCTGTGTGTTTCCCTTCAGAAACGGAGTTAAATGGCAGTCTCTGTGTCTTCCTACAAGCAAGACTCCATTTCAGGTAAACGCAGTCACTTTTGAGCTCAAACGAAGCTACATCATTCACAAAGCTCACACGTTTCTCGCTCTTAACTGAAATCATTGGATGTTAGAGGGCCTGTGGTTTGTATCAGTTTTAGAAGCAGAGTTGAACTAGATATGGTCTGTCTGTGTAGTAAACACAGTTCTTTTGTTCTGAGCACACTCACGTATCCCGCCCTATTAGAGACTCTAGAAAGCAAGAGCTTGCTTCTTGCTCTAAAGCAGAGTGTGTTTCATGGATGAGAACTGTGCTGTGTGTTTCCCTTCAGAAACGGAGTTAAATGGCCGTCTCTGTGTCTTCCTACAGGCAAGACTTCGTTTCAGGTAAACGCAGTCACTTTTGAGCTCAAACGAATTTACATCGTTTACGAAGCTCACACGTTTCTCGCTCTTAACAAAAGGCAGTGGATGTTAGAGGGCCTGTGGTTTGTATCAGTTTCAGAAGCAGAGTTGAACTAGATATGGTCCGTGTGTGTAGGAAACACAGTTCTTTTGTTCTGAGCACACTCACGTTTCCAGTCTTATTAGAGAATCTAGAAAGTAACTGCTTGCTTCTTGCTCTAAAGCAGAGTGTCTTTAATGGATGAGAACAGTGCTGTGTGTTTCCCTTCTGAAACGGAGTTAAATGGAAGGCTCTATGTCTTCCTACAAGCAAGGCTTAGTTTCACTTAAACGCAGTCACTTTTGATCTCAAACGAAGCTACATCGTTCAAGAAGCTCACACGTTTCTCGCTCTTAACAAAAGGCATTGGATGTTAGAGGGCCTGTGGTTTGTATCAGTTTCAGAAGCAGAGTTGAACTAGATATGGTCCGTGTGTGTAGGAAACACAGATCTTTTGTTCTGAGCACAGTCACGTTTCCCACCTTATTAGAGATTCTAGAATGCAAGAGCTTGCTTCTTGCTCTAAAGCAGAGTGTCTTTCATGGATGAGAACTGTGCTGTGTGTTTCTCTTCAGAAACGGAGTTAAATGGGAGGCTCTGTGTCTTCCAACAAGCAAGACTTCTTTTCAGGTAAAAGCAGTCACTTTAGAGCTCAAACGAAGCTACATCTTTCACGAAGCTCCCACGATTCTCGCTCCTAAGTGAAAAGGATTGCATGTTACAGGGCCTGTGGTTTGTTTCAATTTCCGAAGCAGAGTTGAACTAGATATGGTCCGTGTGTGTAGGAAACACAGTTCTTTTGTTCTGAGAACACTCTCTTTACCAGTCTTATTAGACACTCTAGAAAGCAAGAGCTTGCTTCTTGCTCTAAAGCAGAGTGTCTTTCATGGATGAGATCTGTGCTGTGTGTTTCTCTTCAGAAACGGAGTTAAATGGCAGGCTCTGTGTCTTCCTAAAAGCAAGACATTGTTTCAGGTAAACGCAGTCACTTTTGATCTCAAAGGAAGCTACATCGTTCACGAAGTTCACACGTTTCTCGCTCTAAACAAAAGCCATTGGATGTTAGAGGGCCTGTGGTTTGTATCAGTTTCAGAAGCAGAGTTGAACTAGATATGGTCCGTGTGTGTAGGAAACACAGTTCTTTTGTTCTGAGCACACTCACGTTTCCCATGTTATTAGAGTCTCTAGAAAGCAAGGGCTTTCTTCTTGCTCTAAAGCAGAGTGTCTTTTTGGATGAGGACTCTTCTGTGTGTTTCCCTTCAGAAACGGAGTTAAATGGCAGTCTCTGTGCCTTCCTACAAGCAAGAATTATGTTCCGGGAATTACAGTCACTTTTGAGCTCAAACGAAGCTACATCTTTAACGAAGGTCACACGTTTCTCGCTCTTAAGTGAAAAGCATTGGATGTTAGAGGGCCTGTGGTTTGTATCAGTTTCAGAAGCAGAGTTGAACTAGATTTGGTCCGTGTGTGTAGGAAACACAGTTCTTTTGTTCTGAGCACACTCACGTTTCCAGCCTTATTAGAGACTCTAGAAAGCAAGAGTTTCCTTCTTGCTCTAAAGCAGAGTGTGTTTCATGGATGAGAACTGTGCTGTGTGTTTCCCTTTAGAAACGGAGTTAAATGGCAGGCTCTGTGTCTTCCTACACGCAAGACTTCGTTTCAGGTAAACGCAGTCACTTTTGAGCTCAAACGAATTTACATCGTTTACGAAGCTCACACGTTTCTCGCTCTTAACAAAAGGCAGTGGATGTCAGAGGGCCTGTGGTTTGTATCAGTTTCAGAAGCAGAGTTGAACTAGATATGGTCCGTGTGTGTAGGAAACACAGTTCTTTTGTTCTGAGCACACTCACGTTTCCAGTCTTATTAGAGAATCTAGAAAGTAAGGGCTTGCTTCTTGCTCTAAAGCAGAGTGTCTTTAATGGATGAGAACAGTGCTGTGTGTTTCCCTTCCGAAACAGAGTTAAATGGCAGGCTCTATGTCTTCCTACAAGCAAGGCTTAGTTTCACTTAAACGCAGTCACTTTTGATCTCAAACGAATTTACATCGTTTACGAAGCTCACACGTTTCTCGCTCTTAACAAAAGGCAGTGGATGTTAGAGGGCCTGTGGTTTGTATCAGTTTCAGAAGCAGAGTTGAACTAGATATGGTCCGTGTGTGTAGGAAACACAGTTCTTTTGTTCTGAGCACACTCACGTTTCCAGTCTTATTAGAGAATCTAGAAAGTAACTGCTTGCTTCTTGCTCTAAAGCAGAGTGTCTTTAATGGATGAGAACAGTGCTGTGTGTTTCCCTTCTGAAACGGAGTTAAATGGAAGGCTCTATGTCTTCCTACAAGCAAGGCTTAGTTTCACTTAAACGCAGTCACTTTTGATCTCAAACGAAGCTACATCGTTCAAGAAGCTCACACGTTTCTCGCTCTTAACAAAAGGCATTGGATGTTAGAGGGCCTGTGGTTTGTATCAGTTTCAGAAGCAGAGTTGAACTAGATATGGTCCGTGTGTGTAGGAAACACAGATCTTTTGTTCTGAGCACAGTCACGTTTCCCACCTTATTAGAGATTCTAGAATGCAAGAGCTTGCTTCTTGCTCTAAAGCAGAGTGTCTTTCATGGATGAGAACTGTGCTGTGTGTTTCTCTTCAGAAACGGAGTTAAATGGGAGGCTCTGTGTCTTCCAACAAGCAAGACTTCTTTTCAGGTAAAAGCAGTCACTTTAGAGCTCAAACGAAGCTACATCTTTCACGAAGCTCCCACGATTCTCGCTCCTAAGTGAAAAGGATTGCATGTTACAGGGCCTGTGGTTTGTTTCAATTTCCGAAGCAGAGTTGAACTAGATATGGTCCGTGTGTGTAGGAAACACAGTTCTTTTGTTCTGAGAACACTCTCTTTACCAGTCTTATTAGACACTCTAGAAAGCAAGAGCTTGCTTCTTGCTCTAAAGCAGAGTGTCTTTCATGGATGAGATCTGTGCTGTGTGTTTCTCTTCAGAAACGGAGTTAAATGGCAGGCTCTGTGTCTTCCTAAAAGCAAGACATTGTTTCAGGTAAACGCAGTCACTTTTGATCTCAAAGGAAGCTACATCGTTCACGAAGTTCACACGTTTCTCGCTCTAAACAAAAGCCATTGGATGTTAGAGGGCCTGTGGTTTGTATCAGTTTCAGAAGCAGAGTTGAACTAGATATGGTCCGTGTGTGTAGGAAACACAGTTCTTTTGTTCTGAGCACACTCACGTTTCCCATGTTATTAGAGTCTCTAGAAAGCAAGGGCTTTCTTCTTGCTCTAAAGCAGAGTGTCTTTTTGGATGAGGACTCTTCTGTGTGTTTCCCTTCAGAAACGGAGTTAAATGGCAGTCTCTGTGCCTTCCTACAAGCAAGAATTATGTTCCGGGAATTACAGTCACTTTTGAGCTCAAACGAAGCTACATCTTTAACGAAGGTCACACGTTTCTCGCTCTTAAGTGAAAAGCATTGGATGTTAGAGGGCCTGTGGTTTGTATCAGTTTCAGAAGCAGAGTTGAACTAGATTTGGTCCGTGTGTGTAGGAAACACAGTTCTTTTGTTCTGAGCACACTCACGTTTCCAGCCTTATTAGAGACTCTAGAAAGCAAGAGTTTCCTTCTTGCTCTAAAGCAGAGTGTGTTTCATGGATGAGAACTGTGCTGTGTGTTTCCCTTTAGAAACGGAGTTAAATGGCAGGCTCTGTGTCTTCCTACACGCAAGACTTCGTTTCAGGTAAACGCAGTCACTTTTGAGCTCAAACGAATTTACATCGTTTACGAAGCTCACACGTTTCTCGCTCTTAACAAAAGGCAGTGGATGTCAGAGGGCCTGTGGTTTGTATCAGTTTCAGAAGCAGAGTTGAACTAGATATGGTCCGTGTGTGTAGGAAACACAGTTCTTTTGTTCTGAGCACACTCACGTTTCCAGTCTTATTAGAGAATCTAGAAAGTAAGGGCTTGCTTCTTGCTCTAAAGCAGAGTGTCTTTAATGGATGAGAACAGTGCTGTGTGTTTCCCTTCCGAAACAGAGTTAAATGGCAGGCTCTATGTCTTCCTACAAGCAAGGCTTAGTTTCACTTAAACGCAGTCACTTTTGATCTCAAACGAAGCTACATCGTTCACGAAGCTCACACGTTTCTCGCTCTTAACAAAAGGCATTGGATGTTAGAGGGCCTGTGGTTTGTATCAGTTTCAGTAGCAGAGTTGAACTAGATATGGTCCGTGTGTGTAGGAAACACAGATCTTTTGTTCTGAGCACAGTCACGTTTCCTACCTTATTAGAGATTCTAGAATGCAAGAGCTTGCTTCTTGCTCTAAAGCAGAGTGTGTTTCATGGATGAGAACTGTGCTGTGTGTTTCCCTTCAGAAACGGAGTTAAATGGGAGGCTCTGTGTCTTCCAACAAGCAAGACTTCGTTTCAGGTAAACGCAGTCACTTTAGAGCTCAAACGAAGCTACATCTTTCACGAAGCTCCCACGTTTCTCGCTCCTAATTGATAAGGATTGGATGTTAGAGGGCCTATGGTTTGTTTCAGTTTTCGAAGCAGAGTTGAACTAGATATGGTCCGTGTGTGTAGGAAACACAGTTCTTTTGTTCTGAGCACACTCTCTTTTCCAGTCTTATTAGACACTCTAGAAAGCAAGAGCTTGCTTCTTGCTCTAAAGCAGAGTGTCTTTTTGGATGAGGACTCTGCTGTGTGTTTCCCTTCAGAAACGGAGTTAAATGGCAGTCTCTGTGCCTTCCTACAAGCAAGAATTATGTTCCGGGAAATACAGTCACTTTTGAGCTCAAACGAAGCTACATCTTTAACGAAGGTCACACGTTTCTCGCTCTTAAGTGAAAATCATTGGATGTTAGAGGGCCTGTGGTTTGTATCAGTTTCAGAAGCAGAGTTGAACTAGATTTGGTCCGTGTGTGTAGGAAACACAGTTCTTTTGTTCTGAGCACACTCAAGTTTCCAGCCTTATTAGAGACTCTAGAAAGCAAGAGCTTGCTTCTTGTTCTAAAGCAGAGTGTGTTTCATGGATGAGAACTGTGCTGTGTGTTTCCCTTCAGAAACGGAGTTAAATGGCCGGCTCTGTGTCTTCCTACAAGCAATACTTCTTTTCAGGTAAACGCAGTCACTTTTGAGCTCAAACGAAGTTACATCGTTCACGAAGGTCACACATTTCTCGCTCTTAACAAAAGGCATTGGATGTTAGAGGGCATGTGGTTTGTATCAGTTTCAGAAGCAGAGTTGAACTAGATATGGTCCGTGTGTGTAGGAAACACAGTTCTTTTGTTCTGAGCACGCTCACATTTCCAGCCTTATTAGAGACTCTAGAAAGCAAGGGCTTGCTTCTTGCTCTAAAGCAGAGTGTGGTTCATGGTTGAGAACTGTGCTGTGTGTTTCCCTTCAGAAACGGAGTTAAATGGCAGGCTCTGTGTCTTCCTACAAGCATGTCTTCTTTTCAGATAAATGCAGTCACTTTTGAGCTCAAATGAAGCTACATCGTCACGAAGCTCACACGTTTCTCGCTCTTAAGTGAAAAGCATTGGATGTTAGAGGGCCTGTGGTTTGTATCAGTTTCAGAAGCAGAGTTGAACTAGATTTGGTCCGTGTGTGTAGGAAACACAGTTCTTTTGTTCTGAACACACTGAAGTTTCCGGCCTTATTAGAGACTCTAGAAAGCAAGGGCTTGCTTCTTGCTCTAAAGCAGAGTGTCTTTCATGGATGAGGACTGTGTTGTGTGTATCCCTTTAGAAACGCAGTTAAATGGCAGACTCTGTGTCTTCCTACAAGCAACAGTTCGTTTCCGGTAAATGCAGTCACTTTTGAGCTCAAAGGAAGCTACATCGTTCACGAAGCTCACACGTTTCTCGCTCTTAAGTGAAAAGCATTGGATGTTAGAGGGCCTGTGGTTTGTATCAGTTTCAGAAGCAGAGTTGAACTAGATTTGGTCCGTGTGTGTAGGAAACACAGTTCTTTTGTTCTGAGCACACTCAAGTTTCCAGCCTTATTAGAGACTCTAGAAAGCAAGAGCTTGCTTCGTGTTCTAAAGCAGAGTGTGTTTCATGGATGAGAACTGTGCTGTGTGTTTCCCTTCAGAAACGGAGTTAAATGGCAGGCTCTGTGTCTTCCTACAAGCAAGACATTGTTTCAGGTAAACGCAGTCACTTTTGATCTCAAAGGAAGCTACATCGTTCACGAAGTTCACACGTTTCTTGCTCTAAACAAAAGGCATTGGATGTTACAGGGCCTGTGGTTTGTATCAGTTTCAGAAGCAGAGTTGAACTATATATGGTCCGTGTGTGTAGGAAACACAGATCTTTTGTTCTGAGCACAGTCACGTTTCCCACCTTATTAGAGAATCTAGAATGCAAGAGCATGCTTCTTGCTCTAAAGCAGAGTGTCTTTCATGGATGAGAACTGTGCTGTGTGTTTCCCTTCAGAAACGGAGTTAAATGGGAGGATCTGTGTCTTCCAACTAGCAAGACTTCTTTTCAGGTAAACGCAGTCACTTTAGAGCTCAAACGAAGCTACATCTTTCACGAAGCTCCCACGTTTCTCGCTCCTAATTGAAAAGGATTGCATGTTAGAGGGCCTGTGGTTTGTTTCAGTTTCCGAAGCAGAGTTGAACTAGATATGGTCCGTGTGTGTAGGAAACACAGTTCTTTTGTTCTGAGAACACTCTCTTTTCCAGTCTTATTAGACACTCTAGAAAGCAAGAGCTTGCTTCTTGCTCTAAAGCAGAGTGTCTTTCATGGATGAGAACTGTGCTGTGTGTTTCTCTTCAGAAACGGAGTTAAATGGCAGGCTCTGTGTTTTCCTACAAGCGAGACTTCGTTTCAGGTAAACGCAGTCACTTTTGATCTCAAAGGAAGCTACATCGTTCACGAAGTTCACACGTTTCTCGCTCTAAACAAAAGGCATTGGATGTTAGAGGGCCTGTGGTTTGTATCAGTTTCAGAAGCAGAGTTGAACTAGATATGGTCCGTGTGTGTAGGAAACACAGTTCTTTTGTTCTGAGCACACTCACGTTTCCCGTGTTATTAGAGTCTCTAGAAAGCAAGGGCTTTCTTCTTGCTCTAAAGCAGAGGGTCTTTTTGGATGAGGACTCTGCTGTGTGTTTCCCTTCAGAAACGCAGTTAAATGGCAGACTCTGTGCCTTCCTACAAGCAAGAATTATGTTCCGGGAAATACAGTCACTTTTGAGCTCAAACGAAGCTACATCTTTAACGAAGGTCACACGTTTCTCGCTCTTAAGTGGAAAGCATTGCATGTTAGAGGGCCTGTGGTTTGTATCAGTTTCAGAAGCAGAGTTGAACTAGATTTGGTCCGTGTGTGTAGGAAACACAGTTCTTTTGTTCTGAGCACACTCAAGTTTCCAGCCTTATTAGAGACTCTAGAAAGCAAGAGCTTGCTTCTTGTTCTAAAGCAGAGTGTGTTTCATGGATGAGAACTGTGCTGTGTGTTTCCCTTCAGAAACGGAGTTAAATGGCCGGCTCTTGTCTTCCTACAAGCAATACTTCGTTTCAGGTAAACGCAGTCACTTTTGAGCTCAAACGAAGTTACATCGTTCACGAAGCTCACACGTTTCTCGCTCTTAACAAAAGGCATTGGATGTTAGAGGGCCTGTGGTTTGTATCAGTTTCAGAAGCAGAGTTGAACTAGATTTGGTCAGTGTGTGTAGGAAACACAGTTCTTTTGTTCTGAGCACGCTCACATTTCCAGCCTTGTTAGAGACTCTAGAAAGCAAGAGCTTGCTTCTTGCTCTAAAGCAGAGTGTGGTTCATGGATGAGAACTGTGCTGTGTGTTTCCCTTCAGAAACGGAGTTAAATGGCAGGCTCTGTGTCTTACTACAAGCATGTCTTCTTTTCAGATAAACGCAGTCACTCTTGAGCTCAAATGAAGCTACATCGTCACGAAGCTCACACGTCTCTCGCTCTTAAGTGAAAAGCATTGGATGTTAGAGGGGCTGTGGTTTGTATCAGTTTCAGAAGCAGAGTTGAACTAGATATGGTCCCTGTGTGTAGGAAACACAGTTCTTTTTTTCTGAGCACAGTCACGTTTCACACCTTATTAGAGACTCTAGAATGCAAGAGCATGCTTCTTGCTCTAAAGCAGAGTGTGTTTCATGGATGAGAACTGTGCTGTGTATTTCCCTTCAGAAACGGAGTTATATGGGAGCCTCTGTGTCTTCCAACAAGCAAGACTTCGTTTCAGGTAAACGCAGTCACTTTAGAGCTCAAACGAAGCTACATCGTTCACAACGCTCACACGTTTCTCACTCTTAACAGAAAGGCATTGGATGTTAGAGGGCCTGTGGTTTGTATCAGTTTCAGAAGCAGAGTTGAACTAGATATGGTCCGTGTGTGTAGGAAACACAGTTCTTTTGTTCTGAGCACAGTCACGTTTCCCACCTTATTAGAGACTCTAGAATGCAAGAGCATGCTTCTTGCTCTAAAGCAGAGTGTGTTTCATGGATGAGAACTGTGCTGTGTGTTTCCCTTCAGAAACGGAGTTAAATGGGAGGCTCTGTGTCTTCCAACAAGCAAGACTTCGTTTCAGGTAAACGCAGTCACTTTAGAGCTCAAACGAAGCTACATCTTTCACGATTTTCCCACGTTTCTCGCTCCTAAGTGAAAAGGATTGGAGGTTAGAGGGCCTGTGGTTTGTTTCACTTTCCTAAGCAGAGTTGAACTAGATATGGTCCGTGTGTGTAGGAAACAGAGTTCTTTTGTTCTGAGCACACTCACGTTTCCAGTCTTATTTGAGAATCTAGAAAGTAAGAGCTTGCTTCTTGCTCTAAAGCAGAGTGTCTTTAATGGATGAGAACAGTGCTGTGTGTTTCCCTTCCGAATCGGAGTTAAATGGCAGGCTCTATGTCTTCCTACAAGCAAGGCTTAGTTTCACTTAAACACAGTCACTTTTGGTCTCAAACGAAGCTACATCGTTCACGAAGCTCACACGTTTCTCGCTCTTAACAAAAGGCATTGGATGTTAGAGGGCCTGTGGTTTGTATCAGTTTCAGAAGCAGAGTTGAACCAGATATGGTCCGTGTGTGTAGGAAACACAGTTCTTTTGTTCTGAGCACGCTCACATTTCCAGCCTTATTAGAGACTCTAGAAAGCAAGGGCTTGCTTCTTGCTCTAAAGCAGAGTGTGGTTCATGGATGAGAACTGTGCTGTGTGTTTCCCTTCAGAAACGGAGTTAAATGGCAGGCTCTGTGTCTTCCTACAAGCATGTCTTCTTTTCAGAAAAACGCAGTCACTTTTGAGCTCAAATGAAGCTACATCGTCACGAAGCTCACACGTTTCTAGCTCTTAAGTGAAAAGCATTGGATGTTAGAGGGCCTGTGTGTTTGTATCAGTTTCAGAAGCAGAGTTGAACTAGATTTGGTCCGTGTGTGTAGGAAACACAGTTCTTTTGTTCTGAGCACACTCAAGTTTCCGGCGTTATTAGAGACTCTAGAAAGCAAGGGCTTGCTTCTTGCTCTAAAGCAGAGTGTCTTTCATGGATGAGGACTGTGTTGTGTGTTTCCCTTCAGAAACGCAGTTAAATGGCAGACTCTGTGACTTCCTACAAGCAAGAGTTCGTTTCCGGTAAATGCAGTCACTTTTGAGCTCAAACGAAGCTATATTGTACACGAAGCTCACACGTTTCTCGCTCTTAAGTGAAAAGCATTGGATGTTAGAGGGCCTGTGATTTGTATCAGTTTCAGAAGCAGAGTTGAAGTAGATATGGTCCCTGTGTGTAGAAACAGAGTTCTTTTTTTCTGAGCACACTCACGTTTCCTTCCTTATTAGAGACCCTAGAAAGCAAGAGCATGCTTCTTGCTCTAAAGCAGAGTGTCTCTCATGGATGAGAACTGTGCTGTGTGTTTCCCTTCAGAAACGGAGTTAAATGGCAGTCTCTGTGTCTTCCTACAAGCAAGACTCCATTTCAGGTAAACGCAGTCACTTTTGAGCTCAAACGAAGCTACATCATTCACAAAGCTCACACGTTTCTCGCTCTTAACTGAAATCATTGGATGTTAGAGGGCCTGTGGTTTGTATCAGTTTTAGAAGCAGAGTTGAACTAGATATGGTCTGTCTGTGTAGTAAACACAGTTCTTTTGTTCTGAGCACACTCACGTATCCCGCCCTATTAGAGACTCTAGAAAGCAAGAGCTTGCTTCTTGCTCTAAAGCAGAGTGTGTTTCATGGATGAGAACTGTGCTGTGTGTTTCCCTTCAGAAACGGAGTTAAATGGCCGTCTCTGTGTCTTCCTACAGGCAAGACTTCGTTTCAGGTAAACGCAGTCACTTTTGAGCTCAAACGAATTTACATCGTTTACGAAGCTCACACGTTTCTCGCTCTTAACAAAAGGCAGTGGATGTTAGAGGGCCTGTGGTTTGTATCAGTTTCAGAAGCAGAGTTGAACTAGATATGGTCCGTGTGTGTAGGAAACACAGTTCTTTTGTTCTGAGCACACTCACGTTTCCAGTCTTATTAGAGAATCTAGAAAGTAACTGCTTGCTTCTTGCTCTAAAGCAGAGTGTCTTTAATGGATGAGAACAGTGCTGTGTGTTTCCCTTCTGAAACGGAGTTAAATGGAAGGCTCTATGTCTTCCTACAAGCAAGGCTTAGTTTCACTTAAACGCAGTCACTTTTGATCTCAAACGAAGCTACATCGTTCAAGAAGCTCACACGTTTCTCGCTCTTAACAAAAGGCATTGGATGTTAGAGGGCCTGTGGTTTGTATCAGTTTCAGAAGCAGAGTTGAACTAGATATGGTCCGTGTGTGTAGGAAACACAGATCTTTTGTTCTGAGCACAGTCACGTTTCCCACCTTATTAGAGATTCTAGAATGCAAGAGCTTGCTTCTTGCTCTAAAGCAGAGTGTCTTTCATGGATGAGAACTGTGCTGTGTGTTTCTCTTCAGAAACGGAGTTAAATGGGAGGCTCTGTGTCTTCCAACAAGCAAGACTTCTTTTCAGGTAAAAGCAGTCACTTTAGAGCTCAAACGAAGCTACATCTTTCACGAAGCTCCCACGATTCTCGCTCCTAAGTGAAAAGGATTGCATGTTACAGGGCCTGTGGTTTGTTTCAATTTCCGAAGCAGAGTTGAACTAGATATGGTCCGTGTGTGTAGGAAACACAGTTCTTTTGTTCTGAGAACACTCTCTTTACCAGTCTTATTAGACACTCTAGAAAGCAAGAGCTTGCTTCTTGCTCTAAAGCAGAGTGTCTTTCATGGATGAGATCTGTGCTGTGTGTTTCTCTTCAGAAACGGAGTTAAATGGCAGGCTCTGTGTCTTCCTAAAAGCAAGACATTGTTTCAGGTAAACGCAGTCACTTTTGATCTCAAAGGAAGCTACATCGTTCACGAAGTTCACACGTTTCTCGCTCTAAACAAAAGCCATTGGATGTTAGAGGGCCTGTGGTTTGTATCAGTTTCAGAAGCAGAGTTGAACTAGATATGGTCCGTGTGTGTAGGAAACACAGTTCTTTTGTTCTGAGCACACTCACGTTACCCATGTTATTAGAGTCTCTAGAAAGCAAGGGCTTTCTTCTTGCTCTAAAGCAGAGTGTCTTTTTGGATGAGGACTCTTCTGTGTGTTTCCCTTCAGAAACGGAGTTAAATGGCAGTCTCTGTGCCTTCCTACAAGCAAGAATTATGTTCCGGGAATTACAGTCACTTTTGAGCTCAAACGAAGCTACATCTTTAACGAAGGTCACACGTTTCTCGCTCTTAAGTGAAAAGCATTGGATGTTAGAGGGCCTGTGGTTTGTATCAGTTTCAGAAGCAGAGTTGAACTAGATTTGGTCCGTGTGTGTAGGAAACACAGTTCTTTTGTTCTGAGCACACTCACGTTTCCAGCCTTATTAGAGACTCTAGAAAGCAAGAGTTTCCTTCTTGCTCTAAAGCAGAGTGTGTTTCATGGATGAGAACTGTGCTGTGTGTTTCCCTTTAGAAACGGAGTTAAATGGCAGGCTCTGTGTCTTCCTACACGCAAGACTTCGTTTCAGGTAAACGCAGTCACTTTTGAGCTCAAACGAATTTACATCGTTTACGAAGCTCACACGTTTCTCGCTCTTAACAAAAGGCAGTGGATGTCAGAGGGCCTGTGGTTTGTATCAGTTTCAGAAGCAGAGTTGAACTAGATATGGTCCGTGTGTGTAGGAAACACAGTTCTTTTGTTCTGAGCACACTCACGTTTCCAGTCTTATTAGAGAATCTAGAAAGTAAGGGCTTGCTTCTTGCTCTAAAGCAGAGTGTCTTTAATGGATGAGAACAGTGCTGTGTGTTTCCCTTCCGAAACAGAGTTAAATGGCAGGCTCTATGTCTTCCTACAAGCAAGGCTTAGTTTCACTTAAACGCAGTCACTTTTGATCTCAAACGAAGCTACATCGTTCACGAAGCTCACACGTTTCTCGCTCTTAACAAAAGGCATTGGATGTTAGAGGGCCTGTGGTTTGTATCAGTTTCAGTAGCAGAGTTGAACTAGATATGGTCCGTGTGTGTAGGAAACACAGATCTTTTGTTCTGAGCACAGTCACGTTTCCTACCTTATTAGAGATTCTAGAATGCAAGAGCTTGCTTCTTGCTCTAAAGCAGAGTGTGTTTCATGGATGAGAACTGTGCTGTGTGTTTCCCTTCAGAAACGGAGTTAAATGGGAGGCTCTGTGTCTTCCAACAAGCAAGACTTCGTTTCAGGTAAACGCAGTCACTTTAGAGCTCAAACGAAGCTACATCTTTCACGAAGCTCCCACGTTTCTCGCTCCTAATTGATAAGGATTGGATGTTAGAGGGCCTGTGGTTTGTTTCAGTTTTCGAAGCAGAGTTGAACTAGATATGGTCCGTGTGTGTAGGAAACACAGTTCTTTTGTTCTGAGCACACTCTCTTTTCCAGTCTTATTAGACACTCTAGAAAGCAAGAGCTTGCTTCTTGCTCTAAAGCAGAGTGTCTTTTTGGATGAGGACTCTGCTGTGTGTTTCCCTTCAGAAACGGAGTTAAATGGCAGTCTCTGTGCCTTCCTACAAGCAAGAATTATGTTCCGGGAAATACAGTCACTTTTGAGCTCAAACGAAGCTACATCTTTAACGAAGGTCACACGTTTCTCGCTCTTAAGTGAAAATCATTGGATGTTAGAGGGCCTGTGGTTTGTATCAGTTTCAGAAGCAGAGTTGAACTAGATTTGGTCCGTGTGTGTAGGAAACACAGTTCTTTTGTTCTGAGCACACTCAAGTTTCCAGCCTTATTAGAGACTCTAGAAAGCAAGAGCTTGCTTCTTGTTCTAAAGCAGAGTGTGTTTCATGGATGAGAACTGTGCTGTGTGTTTCCCTTCAGAAACGGAGTTAAATGGCCGGCTCTGTGTCTTCCTACAAGCAATACTTCTTTTCAGGTAAACGCAGTCACTTTTGAGCTCAAACGAAGTTACATCGTTCACGAAGGTCACACGTTTCTCGCTCTTAACAAAAGGCATTGGATGTTAGAGGGCATGTGGTTTGTATCAGTTTCAGAAGCAGAGTTGAACTAGATATGGTCCGTGTGTGTAGGAAACACAGTTCTTTTGTTCTGAGCACGCTCACATTTCCAGCCTTATTAGAGACTCTAGAAAGCAAGGGCTTGCTTCTTGCTCTAAAGCAGAGTGTGGTTCATGGTTGAGAACTGTGCTGTGTGTTTCCCTTCAGAAACGGAGTTAAATGGCAGGCTCTGTGTCTTCCTACAAGCATGTCTTCTTTTCAGATAAATGCAGTCACTTTTGAGCTCAAATGAAGCTACATCGTCACGAAGCTCACACGTTTCTCGCTCTTAAGTGAAAAGCATTGGATGTTAGAGGGCCTGTGGTTTGTATCAGTTTCAGAAGCAGAGTTGAACTAGATTTGGTCCGTGTGTGTAGGAAACACAGTTCTTTTGTTCTGAACACACTGAAGTTTCCGGCCTTATTAGAGACTCTAGAAAGCAAGGGCTTGCTTCTTGCTCTAAAGCAGAGTGTCTTTCATGGATGAGGACTGTGTTGTGTGTATCCCTTTAGAAACGCAGTTAAATGGCAGACTCTGTGTCTTCCTACAAGCAACAGTTCGTTTCCGGTAAATGCAGTCACTTTTGAGCTCAAAGGAAGCTACATCGTTCACGAAGCTCACACGTTTCTCGCTCTTAAGTGAAAAGCATTGGATGTTAGAGGGCCTGTGGTTTGTATCAGTTTCAGAAGCAGAGTTGAACTAGATTTGGTCCGTGTGTGTAGGAAACACAGTTCTTTTGTTCTGAGCACACTCAAGTTTCCAGCCTTATTAGAGACTCTAGAAAGCAAGAGCTTGCTTCGTGTTCTAAAGCAGAGTGTGTTTCATGGATGAGAACTGTGCTGTGTGTTTCCCTTCAGAAACGGAGTTAAATGGCAGGCTCTGTGTCTTCCTACAAGCAAGACATTGTTTCAGGTAAACGCAGTCACTTTTGATCTCAAAGGAAGCTACATCGTTCACGAAGTTCACACGTTTCTTGCTCTAAACAAAAGGCATTGGATGTTACAGGGCCTGTGGTTTGTATCAGTTTCAGAAGCAGAGTTGAACTATATATGGTCCGTGTGTGTAGGAAACACAGATCTTTTGTTCTGAGCACAGTCACGTTTCCCACCTTATTAGAGAATCTAGAATGCAAGAGCATGCTTCTTGCTCTAAAGCAGAGTGTCTTTCATGGATGAGAACTGTGCTGTGTGTTTCCCTTCAGAAACGGAGTTAAATGGGAGGATCTGTGTCTTCCAACTAGCAAGACTTCTTTTCAGGTAAACGCAGTCACTTTAGAGCTCAAACGAAGCTACATCTTTCACGAAGCTCCCACGTTTCTCGCTCCTAATTGAAAAGGATTGCATGTTAGAGGGCCTGTGGTTTGTTTCAGTTTCCGAAGCAGAGTTGAACTAGATATGGTCCGTGTGTGTAGGAAACACAGTTCTTTTGTTCTGAGAACACTCTCTTTTCCAGTCTTATTAGACACTCTAGAAAGCAAGAGCTTGCTTCTTGCTCTAAAGCAGAGTGTCTTTCATGGATGAGAACTGTGCTGTGTGTTTCTCTTCAGAAACGGAGTTAAATGGCAGGCTCTGTGTTTTCCTACAAGCGAGACTTCGTTTCAGGTAAACGCAGTCACTTTTGATCTCAAAGGAAGCTACATCGTTCACGAAGTTCACACGTTTCTCGCTCTAAACAAAAGGCATTGGATGTTAGAGGGCCTGTGGTTTGTATCAGTTTCAGAAGCAGAGTTGAACTAGATATGGTCCGTGTGTGTAGGAAACACAGTTCTTTTGTTCTGAGCACACTCACGTTTCCCGTGTTATTAGAGTCTCTAGAAAGCAAGGGCTTTCTTCTTGCTCTAAAGCAGAGGGTCTTTTTGGATGAGGACTCTGCTGTGTGTTTCCCTTCAGAAACGCAGTTAAATGGCAGACTCTGTGCCTTCCTACAAGCAAGAATTATGTTCCGGGAAATACAGTCACTTTTGAGCTCAAACGAAGCTACATCTTTAACGAAGGTCACACGTTTCTCGCTCTTAAGTGGAAAGCATTGCATGTTAGAGGGCCTGTGGTTTGTATCAGTTTCAGAAGCAGAGTTGAACTAGATTTGGTCCGTGTGTGTAGGAAACACAGTTCTTTTGTTCTGAGCACACTCAAGTTTCCAGCCTTATTAGAGACTCTAGAAAGCAAGAGCTTGCTTCTTGTTCTAAAGCAGAGTGTGTTTCATGGATGAGAACTGTGCTGTGTGTTTCCCTTCAGAAACGGAGTTAAATGGCCGGCTCTTGTCTTCCTACAAGCAATACTTCGTTTCAGGTAAACGCAGTCACTTTTGAGCTCAAACGAAGTTACATCGTTCACGAAGCTCACACGTTTCTCGCTCTTAACAAAAGGCATTGGATGTTAGAGGGCCTGTGGTTTGTATCAGTTTCAGAAGCAGAGTTGAACTAGATATGGTCCGTGTGTGTAGGAAACACAGTTCTTTTGTTCTGAGCACACTCACGTTTCCAGTCTTATTAGAGAATCTAGAAAGTAAGAGCTTGCTTCTTGCTCTAAAGCAGAGTGTCTTTAATGGATGAGAACAGTGCTGTGTGTTTCCCTTCCGAAACGGAGGTAAATGGCAGGCTCTATGTCTTCCTACATGCAAGGCTTAGTTTCACTTAAACGCAGTCACTTTTGATCTCAAACGAAGCTACATTGTTCACGAAGCTCACACGTTTCTCGTTCTTAACAAAAGGCATTGGATGTTAGAGGGCCTGTGGTTTGAATCAGTTTCAGAAGCAGAGTTGAACTAGATATGGTCTGTGTGTGTAGGAAACACAGATCTATTGTTCTGAGCACAGTCACGTTTCCTACCTTATTAGAGATTCTAGAATGCAAGAGCTTGTTTCTTGCTCTAAAGCAGAGTGTCTTTCATGGATGAGAACTGTGCTGTGTGTTTCCCTTCAGAAAGGGAGTTAAATGGGAGGCTCTTTGTCTTCCAACAAGCAAGACTTCGTTTCAGGTAAACGCAGTCACTTTAGAGCTCAAACGAAGCTACATCTTTCACGAAGCTCCCACGTTTCTCGCTCCTAATTGAGAAGGATTGGATGTTAGAGGGCCTGTGGTTTGTATCAGTTTCAGAAGCAGAGTTGAACTAGATATGGTCCGTGTGTGGAGGAAACACAGATCTATTGTTCTGAGCACAGTCACGTTTCCTACCTTATTAGAGATTCTAGAATGCAAGAGCTTGCTTCTTGCTCTAAAGCAGAGTGTCTTTCATGGATGAGAACTGTGCTGTGTGTTTCCCTTCAGAAAGGGAGTTAAATGGGAGCCTCTGTGTCTTCCTACAAGCAAGACTTCGTTTCAGGTAAACGCAGTCACTTTTGAGCTCAAACGAATTTACATCATTTACGAAGCTCACACGTTTCTCGCTCTTAACAAAAGGCAGTGGATGTTAGAGGGCCTGTGGTTTGTATCAGTTTCAGAAGCAGAGTTGAACTAGATTTGGTCAGTGTGTGTAGGAAACACAGTTCTTTTGTTCTGAGCACGCTCACATTTCCAGCCTTGTTAGAGACTCTAGAAAGCAAGAGCTTGCTTCTTGCTCTAAAGCAGAGTGTGGTTCATGGATGAGAACTGTGCTGTGTGTTTCCCTTCAGAAACGGAGTTAAATGGCAGGCTCTGTGTCTTACTACAAGCATGTCTTCTTTTCAGATAAACGCAGTCACTCTTGAGCTCAAATGAAGCTACATCGTCACGAAGCTCACACGTATCTCGCTCTTAAGTGAAAAGCATTGGATGTTAGAGGGCCTGTGGTTTGTATCAGTTTCAGAAGCAGAGTTGAACTAGATATGGTCCCTGTGTGTAGGAAACACAGTTCTTTTTTTCTGAGCACACTCACATTTCCCGCCTTATTAGAGACTCTAGAAAGCAAGGGCTTGCTTCTTGCTCTAAAGCAGAGTGTCTTTAATGGATGAGATCTGTGTTGTGTGTTTCCCTTCAGTAACGCAGTTAAATGGCAGACTCTGTGTCTTCCTACAAGCAAGAGTTCGTTTCCGGTAAATGCAGTCACTTTTGAGCTCAAACGAAGCTACATCTTTAACGAAGCTCACACGTTTCTCGCTCTTAAGTGAAAAGCATTGGATGTTAGAGGGCCTGTGGTTTGTATCAGTTTCAGAAGCAGACTTGAAGTAGATATGGTCCCTGTGTGTAGAAACAGAGTTCTTTTTTTCTGAGCACACTCACGTTTCCTTCCTTATTAGAGACCCTAGAAAGCAAGAGCATGCTTCTTGCTCTAAAGCAGAGTGTGTTTCATGGATGAGAACTGTGCTGTGTGTTTCCCTTCAGAAACGGAGTTAAATGGCCGGCTCTGTGTCTTCCTACAAGCAAGACTTCGTTTCAGGTAAACGCAGTCACTTTTGAGCTCAAACGAATTTACATCGTTTACGAAGCTCACACGTTTCTCGCTCTTAACAAAAGGCAGTGGATGTTAGAGGGCCTGTGGTTTGTATCAGTTTCAGAAGCAGAGTTGAACTAGATATGGTCCGTGTGTGTAGGAAACACAGTTCTTTTGTTCTGAGCACACTCTCTTTTCCAGTCTTATTAGAGACTCTAGAAAGCAAGAGCTTGCTTTTTGCTCTAAAGCAGAGTGTCTTTCATGGATGAGAACTGTGCTGTGTGTTTCTCTTCAGAAACGGAGTTAAATGGCAGGCTCTGTGTCTTCATACAAGCAAGACATCGTTTCAGGTAAACGCAGTCACTTTTGATCTCAAACGAAGCTACATCGTTCACGAAGTTCACACGTTTCTCGCTCTAAACAAAAGGCATTGGATGTTAGAGGGCCTGTGGTTTGTATCAGTTTCAGAAGCAGAGTTGAACTAGATATGGTCCGTGTGTGTAGGAAACACAGTTCTTTTGTTCTGAGCACACTCACGTTTCCCATGTTATTAGAGTCTCTAGAAAGCAAGGGCTTTCTTCTTGCTCTAAAGCAGAGTGTCTTTTTGGATGAGGACTCTGCTGTGTGTTTCCCTTCAGAAACGGAGTTAAATGGCAGTCTCTGTGCCTTCCTACAAGCAAGAATTATGTTCAGGGAAATACAGTCACTTTTGAGCTCAAACGAAGCTACATCTTTAACGAAGGTCACACGTTTCTCGCTCTTAAGTGAAAAGCATTGGATGTTAGAGGGCCTGTGGTTTGTATCAGTTTCAGAAGCAGAGTTGAACTAGATTTGGTCCGTGTGTGTAGGAAACACAGTTCTTTTGTTCTGAGCACACTCAAGTTTCCAGCCTTATTAGAGACTCTAGAAAGCAAGAGCTTGCTTCTTGTTCTAAAGCAGAGTGTGTTTCATGGATGAGAACTGTGCTGTGTGTTTCCCTTCAGAAACGGAGTTAAATGGCCGGCTCTGTGTCTTCCTACAAGCAATACTTCGTTTCAGGTAAACGCAGTCACTTTTGAGCTCAAACGAAGTTACATCGTTCACGAAGCTCACACGTTTCTCGCTCTTAACAAAAGGCATTGGATGTTAGAGGGCCTGTGGTTTGTATCAGTTTCAGAAGCAGAGTTGAACTAGATATGGTCCCTGTGGGTAGGAAACACAGTTCTTTTGTTCTGAGCACACTCACGTTTCCAGACTTATTAGAGAATCTATAAAGTAAGAGCTTGCTTCTTGGTCTAAAGCAGAGTGTCTTTAATGGATGAGAACTGTGCTGTGTGTTTCCCTTCCAAAACGGAGTTAAATGGCAGGCTCTATGTCTTCCTACAAGCAAGGCTTAGTTTCACTTAAAAGCAGTCACTTTTGATCTCAAACGAAGCTACATCGTTCACGAAGCTCACACGTTTCTTGCTCTTAACAAAAGGCATTGGATGTTAGAAGCCTGTGGTTGTATCAGTTTCAGAAGCAGAGTTGAACTAGATTTGGTCAGTGTGTGTAGGAAACATAGTTCTTTTGTTCTGAGCACGCTCACATTTCCAGCCTTATTAGAGAGTCTAGAAAGCAAGAGCTTGCTTCTTGCTCTAAAGCAGAGTGTGGTTCATGGATGAGAACTGTGCTGTGTGTTTCCCTTCAGAAACGGAGTTAAATGGCAGGCTCTGTGTCTTCCTACAAGCATGTCTTCTTTTCAGAAAAACGCAGTCACTTTTGAGCTCAAATGAAGCTACATCGTCACGAAGCTCACACGTTTCTCGCTCTTAAGTGAAAAGCATTGGATGTTAGAGGGCCTGTGTGTTTGTATCAGTTTCAGAAGCAGAGTTGAACTAGATTTGGTCCGTGTGTGTAGGAAACACAGTTCTTTTGTTCTGAGCACACTCAAGTTTCCGGCGTTATTAGAGACTCTAGAAAGCAAGGGCTTGCTTCTTGCTCTAAAGCAGAGTGTCTTTCATGGATGAGGACTGTGTTGTGTGTTTCCCTTCAGAAACGCAGTTAAATGGCAGACTCTGTGACTTCCTACAAGCAAGAGTTCGTTTCCGGTAAATGCAGTCACTTTTGAGCTCAAACGAAGCTACACTTTAACGAAGCTCACACGTTTCTCGCTCTTAAGTGAAAAGCATTGGATGTTAGAGGGCCTGTGGTTTGTATCAGTTTCAGAAGCAGAGTTGAAGTAGATATGGTCCCTGTGTGTAGAAACAGAGTTCTTTTTTTCTGAGCACACTCACGTTTCCTTCCTTATTAGAGACCCTAGAAAGCAAGAGCATGCTTCTTGCTCTAAAGCAGAGTGTCTTTCATGGATGAGAACTGTGCTGTGTGTTTCCCTTCAGAAACGGAGTTAAATGGCCGTCTCTGTGTCTTCCTACAGGCAAGACTTCGTTTCAGGTAAACGCAGTCACTTTTCAGCTCAAACGAATTTACATTGTTTACGAAGCTCACACGTTTCTCGCTCTTAACAAAAGGCATTGGATGTTAGAGGGCCTGTGGTTTGTATCAGTTTCAGAAGCAGAGTTGAACTAGATATGGTCCGTGTGTGTAGGAAACACAGTTCTTTTGTTCTGAGCACACTCACGTTTCCAGTCTTATTAGAGAATCTAGAAAGTAAGAGCTTGCTTCTTGCTCTAAAGCAGAGTGTCTTTAATGGATGAGAACAGTGCTGTGTGTTTCCCTTCTGAAACGGAGTTAAATGGAAGGCTCTATGTCTTCCTACAAGCAAGGCTTAGTTTCACTTAAACGCAGTCACTTTTGATCTCAAACGAAGCTACATCGTTCAAGAAGCTCACACGTTTCTCGCTCTTAACAAAAGGCATTGGATGTTAGAGGGCCTGTGGTTTGTATCAGTTTCAGAAGCAGAGTTGAACTATATATGGTCCGTGTGTGTAGGAAACACAGATCTTTTGTTCTGAGCACAGTCACGTTTCCCACCTTATTAGAGATTCTAGAATGCAAGAGCTTGCTTCTTGCTCTAAAGCAGAGTGTCTTTCATGGATGAGAACTGTGCTGTGTGTTTCTCTTCAGAAACGGAGTTAAATGGGAGGCTCTGTGTCTTCCAACAAGCAAGAATTCTTTTCAGGTAAAAGCAGTCACTTTAGAGCTCAAACGAAGCTACATCTTTCACGAAGCTCCCACGTTTCTCGCTCCTAATTGAAAAGGATTGCATGTTAGAGGGCCTGTGGTTTGTTTCAATTTCCGAAGCAGAGTTGAACTAGATATGGTCCGAGTGTGTAGGAAACACAGTTCTTTTGTTCTGAGAACACTCTCTTTACCAGTCTTATTAGACACTCTAGAAAGCAAGAGCTTGCTTCTTGCTCTAAAGCAGAGTGTCTTTCATGGATGAGATCTGTGCTGTGTGTTTCTCTTCAGAAACGGAGTTAAATGGCAGGCTCTGTGTCTTCCTAAAAGCAAGACATTGTTTCAGGTAAACGCAGTCACTTTTGATCTCAAAGGAAGCTACATCGTTCACGAAGTTCACACGTTTCTCGCTCTAAACAAAAGCCATTGGATGTTAGAGGGCCTGTGGTTTGTATCAGTTTCAGAAGCAGAGTTGAACTAGATATGGTCCGTGTGTGTAGGAAACACAGTTCTTTTGTTCTGAGCACACTCACGTTTCCCATGTTATTAGAGTCTCTAGAAAGCAAGGGCTTTCTTCTTGCTCTAAAGCAGAGTGTCTTTTTTGATGAGGACTCTTCTGTGTGTTTCCCTTCAGAAACGGAGTTAAATGGCAGTCTCTGTGCCTTCCTACAAGCAAGAATTATGTTCCGGGAAATACAGTCACTTTTGAGCTCAAACGAAGCTACATCTTTAACGAAGGTCACACGTTTCTCGCTCTTAAGTGAAAAGCATTGGATGTTAGAGGGCCTGTGGTTTGTATCAGTTTCAGAAGCAGAGTTGAACTAGATATGGTCCGTGTGTGTAGGAAACACAGTTCTTTTTTTCTGAGCACACTCACGTTTCCAGTCTTATTAGAGAATCTAGAAAGTAAAAGCTTGCTTCTTGCTCTAAAGCAGAGTGTCTTTAATGGATGAGAACAGTGCTGTGTGTTTCCCTTCTGAAACGGAGTTAAATGGAAGGCTCTATGTCTTCCTACAAGCAAGGCTTAGTTTCACTTAAACGCAGTCACTTTTGATCTCAAACGAAGCTACATCGTTCAAGAAGCTCATACGTTTCTCGCTCTTAACAAAAGGCATTGGATGTTAGAGGGCCTGTGGTTTGTATCAGTTTCAGAAGCAGAGTTGAACTATATATGGTCCGTGTGTGTAGGAAACACAGATCTTTTGTTCTGAGCACAGTCACGTTTCCCACCTTATTAGAGATTCTAGAATGCAAGAGCTTGCTTCTTGCTCTAAAGCAGAGTGTCTTTCATGGATGAGAACTGTGCTGTGTGTTTCTCTTCAGAAACGGAGTTAAATGGGAGGCTCTGTGTCTTCCAACAAGCAAGACTTCTTTTCAGGTAAAAGCAGTCACTTTAGAGCTCAAACGAAGCTACATCTTTCACGAAGCTCCCACGTTTCTCGCTCCTAATTGAAAAGGATTGCATGTTAGAGGGCCTGTGGTTTGTTTCAGTTTCCGAAGCAGAGTTGAACTAGATATGGTCCGTGTGTGTAGGAAACACAGTTCTTTTGTTCTGAGAACACTCTCTTTTCCAGTCTTATTAGACACTCTAGAAAGCAAGAGCTTGCTTCTTGCTCTAAAGCAGAGTGTCTTTCATGGATGAGATCTGTGCTGTGTGTTTCTCTTCAGAAACGGAGTTAAATGGCAGGCTCTGTGTCTTCCTAAAAGCAAGACATTGTTTCAGGTAAACGCAGTCACTTTTGATCTCAAAGGAAGCTACATCGTTCAGGAAGTTCACACGTTTCTCGCTCTAAACAAAAGCCATTGGATGTTAGAGGGCCTGTGGTTTGTATCAGTTTCAGAAGCAGAGTTGAACTAGATATGGTCCGTGTGTGTAGGAAACACAGTTCTTTGTTCTGAGCACCCTCACATTTCCAGCCTTATTAGAGACTCTAGAAAGCAAGAGCTTGCTTCTTGCTCTAAAGCAGAGTGTGGTTCATGGATGAGAACTGTGCTGTGTGTTTCCCTTCAGAAACGGAGTTAAATGGCAGGCTCTGTGTCTTACTACAAGCATGTCTTCTTTTCAGATAAACGCAGTCACTTTTGAGCTCAAATGAAGCTACATCCTCACGAAGCTCACACGTTTCTCGCTCTTAAGTGAAAAGCATTGGATGTTAGAGGGGCTGTGGTTTGTATCAGTTTCAGAAGCAGAGTTGAACTAGATATGGTCCCTGTGTGTAGGAAACACAGTTCTTTTTTTCTGAGCACAGTCACGTTTCACACCTTATTAGAGACTCTAGAATGCAAGAGCATGCTTCTTGCTCTAAAGCAGAGTGTGTTTCATGGATGAGAACTGTGCTGTGTATTTCCCTTCAGAAACGGAGTTATATGGGAGCCTCTGTGTCTTCCAACAAGCAAGACTTCGTTTCAGGTAAACGCAGTCACTTTAGAGCTCAAACGAAGCTACATCGTTCACAACGCTCACACGTTTCTCACTCTTAACAGAAAGGCATTGGATGTTAGAGGGCCTGTGGTTTGTATCAGTTTCAGAAGCAGAGTTGAACTAGATTTGGTCCGTGTGTGTAGGAAACACAGTTCTTTTGTTCTGAGCACACTCAAGTTTCCAGCCTTATTAGAGACTCTAGAAAGCAAGATCTTGCTTCTTGCTCTAAAGCAGAGTGTGTTTCATGGATGAGAACTGTGCTGTGTGTTTCCCTTCAGAAACGGAGTTAAATGGCCGGCTCTGTGTCTTCCTACAAGCAATACTTCGTTTCAGGTAAACGCAGTCACTTTTGAGCTCAAACGAAGTTACATCGTTCACAAAGCTCACACGTTTCTCGCTCTTAACAAAAGGCATTGGATGTTAGAGGGCCTGTGGTTTGTATCAGTTTCAGAAGCAGAGTTGAACTAGATTTGGTCCCTGTGTGTAGGAAACACAGTTCTTTTGTTCTGAGCACACTCACGTTTCCAGTCTTATTTGAGAATCTAGAAAGTAAGAGCTTGCTTCTTGCTCTAAAGCAGAGTGTCTTTAATGGATGAGAACAGTGCTGTGTGTTTCCCTTCCGAATCGGAGTTAAATGGCAGGCTCTATGTCTTCCTACAAGCAAGGCTTAGTTTCACTTAAACACAGTCACTTTTGGTCTCAAACGAAGCTACATCGTTCACGAAGCTCACACGTTTCTCGCTCTTAACAAAAGGCATTGGATGTTAGAGGGCCTGTGGTTTGTATCAGTTTCAGAAGCAGAGTTGAACCAGATATGGTCCGTGTGTGTAGGAAACACAGTTCTTTTGTTCTGAGCACGCTCACATTTCCAGCCTTATTAGAGACTCTAGAAAGCAAGGGCTTGCTTCTTGCTCTAAAGCAGAGTGTGGTTCATGGATGAGAACTGTGCTGTGTGTTTCCCTTCAGAAACGGAGTTAAATGGCAGGCTCTGTGTCTTCCTAAAAGCATGTCTTCTTTTCAGAAAAACGCAGTCACTTTTGAGCTCAAATGAAGCTACACTTTAACGAAGCTCACACGTTTCTCGCTCTTAAGTGAAAAGCATTGGATGTTAGAGGGCCTGTGGTTTGTATCAGTTTCAGAAGCAGAGTTGAAGTAGATATGGTCCCTGTGTGTAGAAACGGAGTTCTTTTTTTCTGAGCACACTCACGTTTCCTTCCTTATTAGAGACCCTAGAAAGCAAGAGCATGCTTCTTGCTCTAAAGCAGAGTGTCTTTCATGGATGAGAACTGTGCTGTGTGTTTCCCTTCAGAAACGGAGTTAAATGGCAGTCTCTGTGTCTTCCTACAAGCAAGACTCCATTTCAGGTAAACGCAGTCACTTTTGAGCTCAAACGAAGCTACATCGTTCACAAAGCTCACACGTTTCTCGCTCTTAACTGAAATCATTGGATGTTAGAGGGCCTGTGGTTTGTATCAGTTTCAGAAGCAGAGTTGAACTAGATATGGTCTGTCTGTGTAGTAAACACAGTTCTTTTGTTCTGAGCACACTCACGTATCCCGCCCTATTAGAGACTCTAGAAAGCAAGAGCTTGCTTCTTGCTCTAAAGCAGAGTGTCTTTCATGGATGAGAACTGTGCTGTGTGTTTCCCTTCAGAAACGGAGTTAAATGGCCGTCTCTGTGTCTTCCTACAGGCAAGACTTCGTTTCAGGTAAACGCAGTCACTTTTGAGCTCAAACGAATTTACATCGTTTACGAAGCTCACACGTTTCTCGCTCTTAACAAAAGGCAGTGGATGTTAGAGGGCCTGTGGTTTGTATCAGTTTCAGAAGCAGAGTTGAACTAGATATGGTCCGTGTGTGTAGGAAACACAGTTCTTTTGTTCTGAGCACACTCACGTTTCCAGTCTTATTAGAGAATCTAGAAAGTAACTGCTTGCTTTTTGCTCTAAAGCAGAGTGTCTTTAATGGATGAGAACAGTGCTGTGTGTTTCCCTTCTGAAACGGAGTTAAATGGAAGGCTCTATGTCTTCCTACAAGCAAGGCTTAGTTTCACTTAAACGCAGTCACTTTTGATCTCAAACGAAGCTACATCGTTCAAGAAGCTCACACGTTTCTCGCTCTTAACAAAAGGCATTGGATGTTAGAGGGCCTGTGGTTTGTATCAGTTTCAGAAGCAGAGTTGAACTATATATGGTCCGTGTGTGTAGGAAACACAGATCTTTTGTTCTGAGCACAGTCACGTTTCCCACCTTATTAGAGATTCTAGAATGCAAGAGCTTGCTTCTTGCTCTAAAGCAGAGTGTCTTTCATGGATGAGAACTGTGCTGTGTGTTTCTCTTCAGAAACGGAGTTAAATGGGAGGCTCTGTGTCTTCCAACAAGCAAGAATTCTTTTCAGGTAAAAGCAGTCACTTTAGAGCTCAAACGAAGCTACATCTTTCACGAAGCTCCCACGTTTCTCGCTCCTAATTGAAAAGGATTGCATGTTAGAGGGCCTGTGGTTTGTTTCAATTTCCGAAGCAGAGTTGAACTAGATATGGTCCGTGTGTGTAGGAAACACAGATCTTTTGTTCTGAGCACAGTCACGTTTCCTACCTTATTAGAGATTCTAGAATGCAAGAGCTTGCTTCTTGCTCTAAAGCAGAGTGTCTTTCATGGATGAGAACTGTGCTGTGTGTTTCCCTTCAGAAACGGAGTTAAATGGGAGGCTCTGTGTCTTCCAACAAGCAAGACTTCGTTTCAGGTAAACGCAGTCACTTTAGAGCTCAAACGAAGCTACATCTTTCACGAAGCTCCCACGTTTCTCGCTCCTAATTGAAAAGGATTGGATGTTAGAGGGCCTGTGGTTTGTTTCAGTTTTCGAAGCAGAGTTGAACTAGATATGGTCCGTGTGTGTAGGAAACACAGTTCTTTTGTTCTGAGCACACTCTCTTTTCCAGTCTTATTAGACACTCTAGAAAGCAAGAGCTTGCTTCTTGCTCTAAAGCAGAGTGTCTTTTTGGATGAGGACTCTGCTGTGTGTTTCCCTTCAGAAACGGAGTTAAATGGCAGTCTCTGTGCCTTCCTACAAGCAAGAATTATGTTCCGGGAAATACAGTCACTTTTGAGCTCAAACGAAGCTACATCTTTAACGAAGGTCACACGTTTCTCGCTCTTAAGTGAAAATCATTGGATGTTAGAGGGCCTGTGGTTTGTATCAGTTTCAGAAGCAGAGTTGAACTAGATTTGGTCCGTGTGTGTAGGAAACACAGTTCTTTTGTTCTGAGCACACTCAAGTTTCCAGCCTTATTAGAGACTCTAGAAAGCAAGAGCTTGCTTCTTGTTCTAAAGCAGAGTGTGTTTCATGGATGAGAACTGTGCTGTGTGTTTCCCTTCAGAAACGGAGTTAAATGGCCGGCTCTGTGTCTTCCTACAAGCAATACTTCTTTTCAGGTAAACGCAGTCACTTTTGAGCTCAAACGAAGTTACATCGTTCACGAAGGTCACACGTTTCTCGCTCTTAACAAAAGGCATTGGATGTTAGAGGGCCTGTGGTTTGTATCAGTTTCAGAAGCAGAGTTGAACTAGATATGGTCCGTGTGTGTAGGAAACACAGTTCTTTTGTTCTGAGCACGCTCACATTTCCAGCCTTATTAGAGACTCTAGAAAGCAAGGGCTTGCTTCTTGCTCTAAAGCAGAGTGTGGTTCATGGTTGAGAACTGTGCTGTGTGTTTCCCTTCAGAAACGGAGTTAAATGGCAGGCTCTGTGTCTTCCTACAAGCATGTCTTCTTTTCAGATAAATGCAGTCACTTTTGAGCTCAAATGAAGCTACATCGTCACGAAGCTCACACGTTTCTCGCTCTTAAGTGAAAAGCATTGGATGTTAGAGGGCCTGTGGTTTGTATCAGTTTCAGAAGCAGAGTTGAACTAGATTTGGTCCGTGTGTGTAGGAAACACAGTTCTTTTGTTCTGAACACACTGAAGTTTCCGGCCTTATTAGAGACTCTAGAAAGCAAGGGCTTGCTTCTTGCTCTAAAGCAGAGTGTCTTTCATGGATGAGGACTGTGTTGTGTGTTTCCCTTCAGAAACGCAGTTAAATGGCAGACTCTGTGTCTTCCTACAAGCAAGAGTTCGTTTCCGGTAAATGCAGTCACTTTTGAGCTCAAAGGAAGCTACATCGTTCACGAAGCTCACACGTTTCTCGCTCTTAAGTGAAAAGCATTGGATGTTAGAGGGCCTGTGGTTTGTATCAGTTTCAGAAGCAGAGTTGAACTAGATTTGGTCCGTGTGTGTAGGAAACACAGTTCTTTTGTTCTGAGCACACTCAAGTTTCCAGCCTTATTAGAGACTCTAGAAAGCAAGAGCTTGCTTCTTGCTCTAAAGCAGAGTGTGTTTCATGGATGAGAACTGTGCTGTGTGTTTCCCTTCAGAAACGGAGTTAAATGGCAGGCTCTGTGTCTTCCTACAAGCAAGACATTGTTTCAGGTAAACGCAGTCACTTTTGATCTCCAAGGTAGCTACATCGTTCACGAAGTTCACACGTTTCTTGCTCTAAACAAAAGGCATTGGATGTTAGAGGGCCTGTGGTTTGTATCAGTTTCAGAAGCAGAGTTGAACTAGATATGGTCCCTGTGGGTAGGAAACACAGTTCTTTTGTTCTGAGCACGCTCACGTTTCCAGCCTTATTAGAGACTCTAGAAAGCAAGAGTTTCCTTCTTGCTATAAAGCAGAGTGTGTTTCATGGATGAGAACTGTGCTGTGTGTTTCCCTTCAGAAACGGAGTTAAATGGCAGGCTCTGTGTCTTCCTACAAGCAAGACTTCGTTTCAGGTAAACGCAGTCACTTTTGAGCTCAAACGAATTTACATCGTTTATGAAGCTCACACGTTTCTCGCTCTTAACAAAAGGCAGTGGATGTTAGAGGGCCTGTGGTTCGTATCACTTTCAGAAGCAGAGTTGAACTAGATATGGTCTCTGTGTGTAGGAAACACAGTTCTTTTGTTCTGAGCACACTCACGTTTCCCGCCTTATTAGAGACTCTAGAAAGCAAGGGCTTGCTTCTTGCTCTAAAGCAGAGTGTCTCTCATGGATGAGGACTGTGTTGTGTGTTTCCCTTCAGAAACGCAGTTAAATGGCAGACTCTGTGTCTTCCTACAAGCAAGAGTTCGTTTCCGGTAAATGCAGTCACTTTTGAGCTCAAACGAAGCTACATCTTTAACGAAGCTCACACGTTTCTCGCTCTTAAGTGAAAAGCATTGGATGTTAGAGGGCCTGTGGTTTGTATCAGTTTCAGAAGCAGAGTTGAAGTAGATATGGTCCCTGTGTGTAGAAAGAGAGTTCTTTTTTTCTGAGCACACTCACGTTTCCTTCCTTATTAGAGACCCTAGAAAGCAAGAGCATGCTTCTTGCTCTAAAGCAGAGTGTCTTTCATGGATGAGAACTGTGCTGTGTGTTTCCCTTCAGAAACGGAGTTAAATGGCCGGCTCTGTGTCTTCCTACAAGCAAGACTTCGTTTCAGGTAAACGCAGTCACTTTTGAGCTCAAACGAATTTACATCGTTTACGAAGCTCACACGTTTCTCGCTCTTAACAAAAGGCAGTGGATGTTAGAGGGCCTGTGGTTTGTATCAGTTTCAGAAGCAGAGTTGAACTAGATTTGGTCCGTGTGTGTAGGAAACACAGTTCTTTTGTTCTGAGCACACTCACGTTTCCAGTCTTATTAGAGAATCTAGAAAGTAAGAGCTTGCTTCTTGCTCTAAAGCAGAGTGTCTTTAATGGATGAGAACAGTGCTGTGTGTTTCCCTTCCGAAACGGAGTTAAATGGAAGGCTCTATGTCTTCCTACAAGCAAGGCTTAGTTTCACTTAAACGCAGTCACTTTTGATCTCAAACGAAGCTACATCGTTCAAGAAGCTCACACGTTTCTCGCTCTTAACAAAAGGCATTGGATGTTAGAGGGCCTGTGGTTTGTATCAGTTTCAGAAGCAGAGTTGAACTATATATGGTCCGTGTGTGTAGGAAACACAGATCTTTTGTTCTGAGCACAGTCACGTTTCCCACCTTATTAGAGATTCTAGAATGCAAGAGCATGCTTCTTGCTCTAAAGCAGAGTGTCTTTCATGGATGAGAACTGTGCTGTGTGTTTCCCTTCAGAAACGGAGTTAAATGGGAGGATCTGTGTCTTCCAACTAGCAAGACTTCTTTTCAGGTAAACGCAGTCACTTTAGAGCTCAAACGAAGCTACATCTTTCACGAAGCTCCCACGTTTCTCGCTCCTAATTGAAAAGGATTGCATGTTAGAGGGCCTGTGGTTTGTTTCAGTTTCCGAAGCAGAGTTGAACTAGATATGGTCCGTGTGTGTAGGAAACACAGTTCATTTGTTCTGAGAACACTCTCTTTTCCAGTCTTATTAGACACTCTAGAAAGCAAGAGCTTGCTTCTTGCTCTAAAGCAGAGTGTCTTTCATGGATGAGAACTGTGCTGTGTGTTTCTCTTCAGAAACGGAGTTAAATGGCAGGCTCTGTGTCTTCCTACAAGCGAGACTTCGTTTCAGGTAAACGCAGTCACTTTTGATCTCAAAGGAAGCTACATCGTTCACGAAGTTCACACGTTTCTCGCTCTAAACAAAAGGCATTGGATGTTAGAGGGCCTGTGGTTTGTATCAGTTTCAGAAGCAGAGTTGAACTAGATATGGTCCGTGTGTGTAGGAAACACAGTTCTTTTGTTCTGAGCACACTCACGTTTCCCGTGTTATTAGAGTCTCTAGAAAGCAAGGGCTTTCTTCTTGCTCTAAAGCAGAGGGTCTTTTTGGATGAGGACTCTGCTGTGTGTTTCCCTTCAGAAACGGAGTTAAATGGCAGTCTTTGTGCCTTCCTACAAGCAAGAATTATGTTCCGGGAAATACAGTCACTTTTGAGCTCAAACGAAGCTACATCTTTAACGAAGGTCACACGTTTCTCGCTATTAAGTGAAAAGCATTGCATGTTAGAGGGCCTGTGGTTTGTATCAGTTTCAGAAGCAGAGTTGAACTAGATTTGGTCCGTGTGTGTAGGAAACACAGTTCTTTTGTTCTGAGCACACTCAAGTTTCCAGCCTTATTAGAGACTCTAGAAAGCAAGAGCTTGCTTCTTGTTCTAAAGCAGAGTGTGTTTCATGGATGAGAACTGTGCTGTGTGTTTCCCTTCAGAAACGGAGTTAAATGGCCGGCTCTTGTCTTCCTACAAGCAATACTTCGTTCCAGGTAAACGCAGTCACTTTTGAGCTCAAACCAAGTTACATCGTTCACGAAGCTCACACGTTTCTCGCTCTTAACAAAAGGCATTGGATGTTAGAGGGCCTGTGGTTTGTATCAGTTTCAGAAGCAGAGTTGAACTAGATATGGTCCCTGTGGGTAGGAAACACAGTTCTTTTGTTCTGAGCACGCTCACGTTTCCAGCCTTATTAGAGACTCTAGAAAGCAAGAGTTTCCTTCTTGCTCTAAAGCAGAGTGTGTTTCATGGATGAGAACTGTGCTGTGTGTTTCCCTTCAGAAACGGAGTTAAATGGCAGGCTCTGTGTCTTCCTACAAGCAAGACTTCGTTTCAGGTAAACGCAGTCACTTTTGAGCTCAAACGAATTTACATCGTTTACGAAGCTCACACGTTTCTCGCTCTTAACAAAAGGCAGTGGATGTTAGAGGGCCTGTGGTTTGTATCAGTTTCAGAAGCAGAGTTGAACTAGATATGGTCCGTGTGTGTAGGAAACACAGTTCTTTTGTTCTGAGCACACTCACGTTTCCAGTCTTATTAGAGAATCTAGAAAGTAAGAGCTTGCTTCTTGCTCTAAAGCAGAGTGTCTTTAATGGATGAGAACAGTGCTGTGTGTTTCCCTTCCGAAACGGAGGTAAATGGCAGGCTCTATGTCTTCCTACATGCAAGGCTTAGTTTCACTTAAACGCAGTCACTTTTGATCTCAAACGAAGCTACATTGTTCACGAAGCTCACACGTTTCTCGCTCTTAACAAAAGGCATTGGATGTTAGAGGGCCTGTGGTTTGAATCAGTTTCAGAAGCAGAGTTGAACTAGATATGGTCCGTGTGTGTAGGAAACACAGATCTATTGTTCTGAGCACAGTCACGTTTCCTACCTTATTAGAGATTCTAGAATGCAAGAGCTTGTTTCTTGCTCTAAAGCAGAGTGTCTTTCATGGATGAGAACTGTGCTGTGTGTTTCCCTTCAGAAAGGGAGTTAAATGGGAGGCTCTGTGTCTTCCAACAAGCAAGACTTCGTTTCAGGTAAACGCAGTCACTTTAGAGCTCAAACGAAGCTACATCTTTCACGAAGCTCCCACGTTTCTCGCTCCTAATTGAGAAGGATTGGATGTTAGAGGGCCTGTGGTTTGAATCAGTTTCAGAAGCAGAGTTGAACTAGATATGGTCCGTGTGTGGAGGAAACACAGATCTATTGTTCTGAGCACAGTCACGTTTCCTACCTTATTAGAGATTCTAGAATGCAAGAGCTTGCTTCTTGCTCTAAAGCAGAGTGTCTTTCATGGATGAGAACTGTGCTGTGTGTTTCCCTTCAGAAAGGGAGTTAAATGGGAGGCTCTGTGTCTTCCTACAAGCAAGACTTCGTTTCAGGTAAACGCAGTCACTTTTGAGCTCAAACGAATTTACATCATTTACGAAGCTCACACGTTTCTCGCTCTTAACAAAAGGCAGTGGATGTTAGAGGGCCTGTGGTTTGTATCAGTTTCAGAAGCAGAGTTGAACTAGATATGGTCCGTGTGTGTAGGAAACACAGTTCTTTTGTTCTGAGCACACTCACGTTTCCAGACTTATTAGAGAATCTAGAAAGTAAGAGCTTGCTTCTTGGTCTAAAGCAGAGTGTCTTTAATGGATGAGAACTGTGCTGTGTGTTTCCCTTCCAAAACGGAGTTAAATGGCAGGCTCTATGTCTTCCTACAAGCAAGGCTTAGTTTCACTTAAACGCAGTCACTTTTGATCTCAAACGAAGCTACATCGTTCACGAAGCTCACACGTTTCTTGCTCTTAACAAAAGGCATTGGATGTTAGAGGGCCTGTGGTTTGTATCAGTTTCAGAATCAGAGTTGAACTCGATTTGGTCAGTGTGTGTAGGAAACACAGTTCTTTTGTTCTGAGCACGCTCACATTTCCAGCCTTATTAGAGACTCTAGAAAGCAAGGGCTTGCTTCTTGCTCTAAAGCAGAGTGTCTTTCATGGATGAGATCTGTGTTGTGTGTTTCCCTTCAGTAACGCAGTTAAATGGCAGACTCTGTGTCTTCCTACAAGCAAGAGTTCGTTTCCGGTAAATGCAGTCACTTTTGAGCTCAAACGAAGCTACATCTTTAACGAAGCTCACACGTTTCTCGCTCTTAAGTGAAAAGCATTGGATGTTAGAGGGCCTGTGGTTTGTATCAGTTTCAGAAGCAGAGTTGAAGTAGATATGGTCCCTGTGTGTAGAAACAGAGTTCTTTTTTTCTGAGCACACTCAGGTTTCCTTCCTTATTAGAGACCCTAGAAAGCAAGAGCATGCTTCTTGCTCTAAAGCAGAGTGTGTTTCATGGATGAGAACTGTGCTGTGTGTTTCCCTTCAGAAACGGAGTTAAATGGCCGGCTCTGTGTCTTCCTACAAGCAAGACTTCGTTTCAGGTAAACGCAGTCACTTTTGAGCTCAAACGAATTTACATCGTTTACGAAGCTCACACGTTTCTCGCTCTTAACAAAAGGCAGTGGATGTTAGAGGGCCTGTGGTTTGTATCAGTTTCAGAAGCAGAGTTGAACTAGATATGGTCCGTGTGTGTAGGAAACACAGTTCTTTTGTTCTGAGCACACTCACCTTTCCAGTCTTATTAGAGAATCTAGAAAGCAAGAGCTTGCTTCTTGCTCTAAAGCAGAGTGTCTTTAATGGATGAGAACAGTGCTGTGTGTTTCCCTTCCGAAACGGAGTTAAATGGCAGGCTCTATGTCTTCCTACAAGTAAGACTTCGTTTCAGGTAAACGCACTCACTTTAGAGCTCAAAGGAAGCTACATCGTTCACGAAGCTCCCACGTTTCTCGCTCCTAATTGAAAAGGATTGGATGTTAGAGGGCCTGTGGTTTGTTTCAGTTTCCGAAGCAGAGTTGAACTAGATATGGTCCGTGTGTGTAGGAAACAGAGTTCTTTTGTTCTGAGCACACTCTCTTTTCCAGTCTTATTAGAGACTCTAGAAAGCAAGAGCTTGCTTTTTGCTCTAAAGCAGAGTGTCTTTCATGGATGAGAACTGTGCTGTGTGTTTCTCTTCAGAAACGGAGTTAAATGGCAGGCTCTGTGTCTTCCTACAAGCAAGACATCGTTTCAGGTAAACGCAGTCACTTTTGATCTCAAACGAAGCTACATCGTTCACGAAGTTCACACGTTTCTCGCTCTAAACAAAAGGCATTGGATGTTAGAGGGCCTGTGGTTTGTATCAGTTTCAGAAGCAGAGTTGAACTAGATATGGTCCGTGTGTGTAGGAAACACAGTTCTTTTGTTCTGAGCACACTCACGTTTCCAATGTTATTAGAGTCTCTAGAAAGCAAGGGCTTTCTTCTTGCTCTAAAGCAGAGTGTCTTTTTGGATGAGGACTCTGCTGTGTGTTTCCCTTCAGAAACGGAGTTAAATGGCAGTCTCTGTGCCTTCCTACAAGCAAGAATTATGTTCCGGGAAATACAGTCACTTTTGAGCTCAAACGAAGCTACATCTTTAACGAAGGTCACACGTTTCTCGCTCTTAAGTGAAAAGCATTGGATGTTAGAGGGCCTGTGGTTTGTATCAGTTTCAGAAGCAGAGTTGAACTAGATTTGGTCCGTGTGTGTAGGAAACACAGTTCTTTTGTTCTGAGCACACTCAAGTTTCCAGCCTTATTAGAGAGTCTAGAAAGCAAGGGCTTGCTTCTTGCTCTAAAGCAGAGTGTGTTTCATGGATGAGGACTGTGTTGTGTTTTTCCCTTCAGAAACGGAGTTAAATGGCAGACTCTGTGTCTTCCTACAAGCAAGAGTTCGTTTCCGGTAAATGCAGTCACTTTTGAGCTCAAACGAAGCTACATCTTTAACGAAGCTCACACGTTTCTCGCTCTTAAGTGAAAAGCATTGGATGTTAGAGGCCTGTGGTTTGTATCAGTTTCAGAAGCAGAGTTGAAGTAGATATGGTCCCTGTGTGTAGAAACAGAGTTCTTTTTTTCTGAGCACACTCACGTTTCCTTCCTTATTAGAGACCCTAGAAAGCAAGAGCATGCTTCTTGCTCTAAAGCAGAGTGTCTCTCATGGATGAGAACTGTGCTGTGTGTTTCCCTTCAGAAACGGAGTTAAATGGCAGTCTCTGTGTCTTCCTACAAGCAAGACTTCGTTTCAGGTAAACGCAGTCACTTTTGAGCTCAAACGAATTTACATCGTTTACGAAGCTCACACGTTTCTCGCTCTTAACAAAAGGCAGTGGATGTTAGAGGGCCTGTGGTTTGTATCAGTTTCAGAAGCAGAGTTGAACTAGATATGGTCCGTGTGTGTAGGAAACACAGTTCTTTTGTTCTGAGCACACTCACGTTTCCAGACTTATTAGAGAATCTAGAAAGTAAGAGCTTGCTTCTTGGTCTAAAGCAGAGTGTCTTTAATGGATGAGAACTGTGCTGTGTGTTTCCCTTCCAAAACGGAGTTAAATGGCAGGCTCTATGTCTTCCTACAAGCAAGGCTTAGTTTCACTTAAACGCAGTCACTTTTGATCTCAAACGAAGCTACATCGTTCACGAAGCTCACACGTTTCTTGCTCTTAACAAAAGGCATTGGATGTTAGAAGCCTGTGGTTGTATCAGTTTCAGAAGCAGAGTTGAACTAGATTTGGTCAGTGTGTGTAGGAAACATAGTTCTTTTGTTCTGAGCACGCTCACATTTCCAGCCTTATTAGAGAGTCTAGAAAGCAAGAGCTTGCTTCTTGCTCTAAAGCAGAGTGTGGTTCATGGATGAGAACTGTGCTGTGTGTTTCCCTTCAGAAACGGAGTTAAATGGCAGGCTTTGTGTCTTACTACAAGCATGTCTTCTTTTCAGATAAACGCAGTCACTTTTGAGCTCAAATGAAGCTACATCGTCACGAAGCTCACAAGTATCTCGCTCTTAAGTGAAAAGCATTGGATGTTAGAGGGCCTGTGGTTTGTATCAGTTTCAGAAGCAGAGTTGAACTAGATATGGTCCCTGTGTGTAGGAAACACAGTTCTTTTTTTCTGAGCACACTCACATTTCCCGCCTTATTAGAGACTCTAGAAAGCAAGGGCTTGCTTCTTGCTCTAAAGCAGAGTGTCTTTCATGGATGAGATCTGTGTTGTGTGTTTCCCTTCAGTAACGCAGTTAAATGGCAGACTCTGTGTCTTCCTACAAGCAAGAGTTCGTTTCCGGTAAATGCAGTCACTTTTGAGCTCAAACGAAGCTACATCTTTAACGAAGCTCACACGTTTCTCGCTCTTAAGTGAAAAGCATTGGATGTTAGAGGGCCTGTGGTTTGTATCAGTTTCAGAAGCAGAGTTGAAGTAGATATGGTCCCTGTGTGTAGAAACAGAGTTCTTTTTTTCTGAGCACACTCACGTTTCCTTCCTTATTAGAGACCCTAGAAAGCAAGAGCATGCTTCTTGCTCTAAAGCAGAGTGTGTTTCATGGATGAGAACTGTGCTGTGTATTTCCCTTCAGAAACGGAGTTAAATGGCAGTCTCTGTGTCTTCCTACAAGCAAGACTTCGTTTCAGGTAAACACAGTCACTTTTCAGCTCAAACGAAGCTACATCGTTCACAAAGCTCACAGGTTTCTCGCTCTTAACTGAAATGCATTGGATGTTAGAGGGCCTGTGGTTTGTATCAGTTTCAGAAGCAGAGTTGAACTAGATATGGTCTGTCTGTGTAGGAAACACAGTTCTTTTGTTCCTGGCACACTCACGTTTCCCGCCTTATTAGAGACTCTAGAAAGCAAGAGCTTGCTTCTTGCTCTAAAGCAGAGTGTCTTTCATGGATAAGAACTGTGCTGTGTGTTTCCCTTCAGTAACGGAGTTAAATGGCAGGCTCTGTGTCTTCCTACAAGCAAGACTTCGTTTCAGGTAAACGCAGTCACTTTTGAGCTCAAACGAATTTACATCGTTTACGAAGCTCACACGTTTCTCACTCTTAACAAAAGGCAGTGGATGTTAGAGGGCCTGTGGTTTGTATCAGTTTCAGAAGCAGAGTTGAACTAGATATGGTCCGTGTGTGTAGGAAACACAGTTCTTTTGTTCTGAGCACACTCACGTTTCCAGTCTTATTAGAGAATCTAGAAAGCAAGAGCTTGCTTCTTGCTCTAAAGCAGAGTGTTTTTAATGGATGAGAACAGTGCTGTGTGTTTCCCTTCCGAAACGGAGTTAAATGGCAGGCTCTATGTCTTCCTACAAGCAAGACTTCGTTTCAGGTAAACGCACTCACTTTAGAGCTCAAAGGAAGCTACATCGTTCACGAAGCTCCCACGTTTCTCGCTCCTAATTGAAAAGGATTGGATGTTAGAGGGCCTGTGGTTTGTTTCAGTTTCCGAAGCAGAGTTGAACTAGATATGGTCCGTGTGTGTAGGAAACACAGTTCTTTTGTTCTGAGCACACTCTCTTTTCCAGTCTTATTAGAGACTCTAGAAAGCAAGAGCTTGCTTTTTGCTCTAAAGCAGAGTGTCTTTCATGGATGAGAACTGTGCTGTGTGTTTCTCTTCAGAAACGGAATTAAATGGCAGGCTCTGTGTCTTCCTACAAGCAAGACATCGTTTCAGGTAAACGCAGTCACTTTTGATCTCAAACGAAGCTACATCGTTCACGAAGTTCACACGTTTCTCGCTCTAAACAAAAGGCATTGGATGTTAGAGGGCCTGTGGTTTGTATCAGTTTCAGAAGCAGAGTTGAACTAGATATGGTCCGTGTGTGTAGGAAACACAGTTCTTTTGTTCTGAGCACGCTCACGTTTCCCATGTTATTAGAGTCTCTAGAAAGCAAGGGCTTTCTTCTTGCTCTAAAGCAGAGTGTCTTTTTGGATGAGGACTCTGCTGTGTGTTTCCCTTCAGAAACGGAGTTAAATGGCAGTCTCTGTGCCTTCCTACAAGCAAGAATTATGTTCCGGGAAATACAGTCACTTTTGAGCTCAAACGAAGCTTCATCTTTAACGAAGGTCACACGTTTCTGGCTCTTAAGTGAAAAGCATTGGATGTTAGAGGCCTGTGGTTTGTATCAGTTCAGAAGCAGAGTTGAAGTAGATATGGTCCCTGTGTGTAGAAACAGAGTTCTTTTTTTCTGAGCACACTCACGTTTCCTTCCTTATTAGAGACCCTAGAAAGCAAGAGCATGCTTCTTGCTCTAAAGCAGAGTGTCTCTCATGGATGAGAACTGTGCTGTGTGTTTCCCTTCAGAAACGGAGTTAAATGGCAGTCTCTGTGTCTTCCTACAAGCAAGACTTCGTTTCAGGTAAACGCAGTCACTTTTGAGCTCAAACGAATTTACATCATTTACGAAGCTCACACGTTTCTCGCTCTTAACAAAAGGCAGTGGATGTTAGAGGGCCTGTGGTTTGTATCAGTTTCAGAAGCAGAGTTGAACTAGATATGGTCCGTGTGTGTAGGAAACACAGTTCTTTTGTTCTGAGCACACTCACGTTTCCAGACTTATTAGAGAATCTAGAAAGTAAGAGCTTGCTTCTTGGTCTAAAGCAGAGTGTCTTTAATGGATGAGAACTGTGCTGTGTGTTTCCCTTCCAAAACGGAGTTAAATGGCAGGCTCTATGTCTTCCTACAAGCAAGGCTTAGTTTCACTTAAACGCAGTCACTTTTGATCTCAAACGAAGCTACATCGTTCACGAAGCTCACACGTTTCTTGCTCTTAACAAAAGGCATTGGATGTTAGAGGGCCTGTGGTTGTATCAGTTTCAGAAGCAGAGTTGAACTAGATTTGGTCAGTGTGTGTAGGAAACATAGTTCTTTTGTTCTGAGCACGCTCACATTTCCAGCCTTATTAGAGAGTCTAGAAAGCAAGAGCTTGCTTCTTGCTCTAAAGCAGAGTGTGGTTCATGGATGAGAACTGTGCTGTGTGTTTCCCTTCAGAAACCGAGTTAAATGGCAGGCTCTGTGTCTTACTACAAGCATGTCTTCTTTTCAGATAAACGCAGTCACTTTTGAGCTCAAATGAAGCTACATCGTCACGAAGCTCACAAGTATCTCGCTCTTAAGTGAAAAGCATTGGATGTTAGAGGGCCTGTGGTTTGTATCAGTTTCAGAAGCAGAGTTGAACTAGATATGGTCCCTGTGTGTAGGAAACACAGTTCTTTTTTTCTGAGCACACTCACATTTCCCGCCTTATTAGAGACTCTAGAAAGCAAGGGCTTGCTTCTTGCTATAAAGCAGAGTGTCTTTCATGGATGAGATCTGTGTTGTGTGTTTCCCTTCAGTAACGCAGTTAAATGGCAGACTCTGTGTCTTCCTACAAGCAAGAGTTCGTTTCCGGTAAATGCAGTCACTTTTGAGCTCAAACGAAGCTACATCTTTAACGAAGCTCACACGTTTCTCGCTCTTAAGTGAAAAGCATTGGATGTTAGAGGGCCTGTGGTTTGTATCAGTTTCAGAAGCAGAGTTGAAGTAGATATGGTCCCTGTGTGTAGAAACAGAGTTCTTTTTTTCTGAGCACACTCACGTTTCCTTCCTTATTAGAGACCCTAGAAAGCAAGAGCATGCTTCTTGCTCTAAAGCAGAGTGTGTTTCATGGATGAGAACTTTGCTGTGTGTTTCTCTTCAGAAACGGAGTTAAATGGCAGGCTCTGTGTCCTCCTACAAGCAAGACATTGTTTCAGGTAAACGCAGTCTCTTTTGAGCTTTAATGAAGCTACATCGTGACGAAGCTCACAAGTTTCTCGCTATTAAGTGAAAAGCATTGGATGTTAGAGGGCCTGTGGTTTGTAATAGTTTCAGAAGCAGAGTTGACCGAGATATGGTCTGTGTGTGTAGGAAACACAGTTCTTTTGTTCTGAGCACACTCACGTTTCCCATGTTATTAGAGTCTCTAGAAAGCAAGAGCTTGCTTCTTGCTCTAAAGCAGAGTGTCTTTAATGGATGAGAACAGTGCTGTGTGTTTCCCTTCCGAAACGGAGTTAAATGGCAGGCTCTATGTCTTCCTACAAGCAAGACTTCGTTTCAGGTAAACGCACTCACTTTAGAGCTCAAAGGAAGCTACATCGTTCACGAAGCTCCCACGTTTCTCGCTCCTAATTGAAAAGGATTGGATGTTAGAGGGCCTGTGGTTTGTTTCAGTTTCCGAAGCAGAGTTGAACTAGATATGGTCCGTGTGTGTAGGAAACACAGTTCTTTTGTTCTGAGCACACTCTCTTTTCCAGTCTTATTAGAGACTCTAGAAAGCAAGAGCTTGCTTTTTGCTCTAAAGCAGAGTGTCTTTCATGGATGAGAACTGTGCTGTGTGTTTCTCTTCAGAAACGGAATTAAATGGCAGGCTCTGTGTCTTCCTACAAGCAAGACATCGTTTCAGGTAAACGCAGTCACTTTTGATCTCAAACGAAGCTACATCGTTCACGAAGTTCACACGTTTCTCGCTCTAAACAAAAGGCATTGGATGTTAGAGGGCCTGTGGTTTGTATCAGTTTCAGAAGCAGAGTTGAACTAGATATGGTCCGTGTGTGTAGGAAACACAGTTCTTTTGTTCTGAGCACACTCACGTTTCCCATGTTATTAGAGTCTCTAGAAAGCAAGGGCTTTCTTCTTGCTCTAAAGCAGAGTGTCTTTTTGGATGAGGACTCTGCTGTGTGTTTCCCTTCAGAAACGGAGTTAAATGGCAGTCTCTGTGCCTTCCTACAAGCAAGAATTATGTTCCGGGAAATACAGTCACTTTTGAGCTCAAACGAAGCTTCATCTTTAAGGAAGGTCACACGTTTCTCGCTCTTAAGTGAAAAGCATTGGATGTTAGAGGCCTGTGGTTTGTATCAGTTCAGAAGCAGAGTTGAAGTAGATATGGTCCCTGTGTGTAGAAACAGAGTTCTTTTTTTCTGAGCACACTCACGTTTCCTTCCTTATTAGAGACCCTAGAAAGCAAGAGCATGCTTCTTGCTCTAAAGCAGAGTGTCTCTCATGGATGAGAACTGGGCTGTGTGTTTCCCTTCAGAAACGGAGTTAAATGGCAGTCTCTGTGTCTTCCTACAAGCAAGACTTCGTTTCAGGTAAACGCAGTCACTTTTGAGCTCAAACGAATTTACATCGTTTACGAAGCTCACACGTTTCTCGCTCTTAACAAAAGGCAGTGGATGTTAGAGGGCCTGTGGTTTGTATCAGTTTCAGAAGCAGAGTTGAACTAGATATGGTCCGTGTGTGTAGGAAACACAGTTCTTTTGTTCTGAGCACACTCACGTTTCCAGACTTATTAGAGAATCTAGAAAGTAAGAGCTTGCTT
Source organism: Onychomys leucogaster (assembly GCA_949786385.1). Classification (NCBI taxonomy): domain Eukaryota; kingdom Metazoa; phylum Chordata; class Mammalia; order Rodentia; family Cricetidae; genus Onychomys; species Onychomys leucogaster. Next base: position 790,493 of record CATKUP010000105.1, on the reverse strand, counting down.
CTTGGTCTAAAGCAGAGTGTCTTTAATGGATGAGAACTGTGCTGTGTGTTTCCCTTCCAAAACGGAGTTAAATGGCAGGCTCTATGTCTTCCTACAAGCAAGGCTTAGTTTCACTTAAACGCAGTCACTTTTGATCTCAAACGAAGCTACATCGTTCACGAAGCTCACACGTTTCTTGCTCTTAACAAAAGGAATTGGATGTTAGAGGGCCTGTGGTTGTATCAGTTTCAGAAGCAGAGTTGAACTAGATTTGGTCAGTGTGTGTAGGAAACATAGTTCTTTTGTTCTGAGCACGCTCACATTTCCAGCCTTATTAGAGAGTCTAGAAAGCAAGAGCTTGCTTCTTGCTCTAAAGCAGAGTGTGGTTCATGGATGAGAACTGTGCTGTGTGTTTCCCTTCAGAAACGGAGTTAAATGGCAGGCTCTGTGTCTTACTACAAGCATGTCTTCTTTTCAGATAAACGCAGTCACTTTTGAGCTCAAATGAAGCTACATCGTCACGAAGCTCACAAGTATCTCGCTCTTAAGTGAAAAGCATTGGATGTTAGAGGGCCTGTGGTTTGTATCAGTTTCAGAAGCAGAGTTGAACTAGATATGGTCCCTGTGTGTAGGAAACACAGTTCTTTTTTTCTGAGCACACTCACATTTCCCGCCTTATTAGAGACTCTAGAAAGCAAGGGCTTGCTTCTTGCTATAAAGCAGAGTGTCTTTCATGGATGAGATCTGTGTTGTGTGTTTCCCTTCAGTAACGCAGTTAAATGGCAGACTCTGTGTCTTCCTACAAGCAAGAGTTCGTTTCCGGTAAATGCAGTCACTTTTGAGCTCAAACGAAGCTACATCTTTAACGAAGCTCACACGTTTCTCGCTCTTAAGTGAAAAGCATTGGATGTTAGAGGGCCTGTGGTTTGTATCAGTTTCAGAAGCAGAGTTGAAGTAGATATGGTCCCTGTGTGTAGAAACAGAGTTCTTTTTTTCTGAGCACACTCACGTTTCCTTCCTTATTAGAGACCCTAGAAAGCAAGAGCATGCTTCTTGCTCTAAAGCAGAGTGTGTTTCATGGATGAGAACTGTGCTGTGTGTTTCTCTTCAGAAACGGAGTTAAATGGCAGGCTCTGTGTCCTCCTACAAGCAAGACATTGTTTCAGGTAAACGCAGTCTCTTTTGAGCTTTAATGAAGCTACATCGTGACGAAGCTCACAAGTTTCTCGCTATTAAGTGAAAAGCATTGGATGTTAGAGGGCCTGTGGTTTGTAATAGTTTCAGAAGCAGAGTTGACCGAGATATGGTCTGTGTGTGTAGGAAACACAGTTCTTTTGTTCTGAGCACACTCACGTTTCCCATGTTATTAGAGTCTCTAGAAAGCAAGGGCTTTCTTCTTGCTCTAAAGCAGAGTGTCTTTCATGGATGAGGACTCTGCTTTGTGTTTTCCTTCAGAAACGGAGTTAAATGGCAGTCTCTGTGCCTTCCTACAAGCAAGAGTTAGTTTCCGGGAAATACAGTCACTTTTGAGCTCAAACGAAGCTACATCTTTAACGAAGGTCACACGATTCTCGCTCTTAAGTGAAAAGCATTGGAAGTTAGAGGGCCTGTGGTTTGTATCAGTTTCAGAAGCAGAGTTGAACTAGATTTGGTCCGTGTGTGTAGGAAACACAGTTCTTTTGTTCTGAGCACACTCAAGTTTCCCATGTTATTAGAGTCTCTAGAAAGCAAGAGCTTTCTTCTTGCTCTAAAGCAGAGTGTCTTTCATGGATGAGGACTCTGCTTTGTGTTTTCCTTCAGAAACGGAGTTAAATGGCAGTCTCTGTGCCTTCCTACAAGCAGGAGTTAGTTTCCGGGAAATACAGTCACTTTTGAGCTCAAAGGAAGCTACATCTTTAACGAAGGTCACACGATTCTCGCTCTTAAGTGAAAAGCATTGGAAGTTAGAGGGCCTGTGGTTTGTATCAGTTTCAGAAGCAGAGTTGAACTAGATTTGGTCAGTGTGTGTAGGAAACACAGTTCTTTTGTTCTGAGCACACTCAAGTTTCCAGCCTTATTAGAGACTCTAGAAAGCAAGAGCTTGCTTCTTGCTCTAAAGCAGAGTGTGTTTCATGGATGAGAACTGTGCTGTGTGTTTCCCTTCAGAAACGGAGTTAAATGGCCGGCTCTGTGTCTTCCTACAAGCAAGACTTCGTTTCAGGTAAACGCAGTCACTTTTGAGCTCAAACAAAGTTACATCATTCACGAAGCTCACACGTTTCTCGCTCTTAACAAAAGGCATTGGATGTTAGAGGGCCTGTGGTTTGTATCAGTTTCAGAAGCAGAGTTGAACTAGATATGGTCCGTGTTTGTAGGAAACACAGTTCTTTTGTTCTGAGCACGCTCACGTTTCCAGCCTTATTAGAGACTCTAGAAAGCAAGAGCTTGCTTCTTGCTCTAAAGCAGAGTGTCTTTCATGGATGAGAACTGTGCTGTGTGTTTCCCTTCAGAAACGGAGTTAAATGGCAGGCTCTGTGTCTTCCTACAAGCAAGTCTTCGTTTCAGGTAAACGCAGTCAATTTTGAGCTCAAACGAAGCTACATCGTTCACAAAGCTCACACATTTCTCACTCTTAAGTGAAAAGCACTGGATGATAGAGGGCCTGTAGTTTGTATCAGTTTCAGAAGCAGAGTTGAACTAGATATGGTCCGACTGTGCAGAAAACACAGTTCTTTTTTTCTGAGCACACTCACGTTTCCAGCCTTATTAGAGACTCTAGAAAGCAAGAGCTTGCTTCTTGCTCTAAAGCAGAGTGTCTTTCATGGATGAGAACTGTGCTGTGTGTTTCCCTTCAGAAACGGAGTTAAATGGCAGGCTCTGTGTCTTCCTACAAGCAAGTCTTCTTTTCAAGTAAACGCAGTCACTTTTGAGCTCAATTGAAGCTACATAGGCATGTAGCTCACACGTTTCTCCCTCTTAAGTGAAAAGCATTGGATGTTAGAGGGCCTGTGGTTTGTATCAGTTTCAGAAGCAGAGTTGAACTAGATATGGTCCTTGTGTGTAGGAAACACAGTTCTTTTGTTCTGAGCACACTCACGTTTCCCACCTTATTAGAGATTCTAGAAAGCAAGAGCTTGCTTCTTGCTCTAAAGCAGAGTGTCTTTCATGGATGAGAACTGTGCTGTGTGTTTCCCTTCAGAAACGGAGTTAAATGGCCGGCTCTGTGTCTTCCTACAAGCACGACTTCGTTTCAGGTAAACGCAGTCAATTTTGAGCTCAAACGAAGCTACATCGTTCACAAAGCTCACACATTTCTCACTCTTAAGTGAAAAGCACTGGATGATAGAGGGCCTGTAGTTTGTATCAGTTTCAGAAGCAGAGTTGAACTAGATATGGTCCGACTGTGTATGAAACACAGTTCTTTTTTTCTGAGCACACTCACGTTTCCAGCCTTATTAGAGACTCTAGAAAGCAAGAGCTTGCTTCTTGCTCTAAAGCAGAGTGTCTTTCATGGATGAGAACTGTGCTGTGTGTTTCCCTAAAGAAACGGAGTTAAATGGCAGGCTCTGTGTCTTCCTACAAGCAAGATTTAGTTTCAGGTAAACGCAGTCACTTTTGAGCTCTAATGAAGCTACATCGTCACGAAGCTCACACGTTTCTCGCTCTTAAGTGAAAAGCATTGGATGTTAGAGGGCCTGTGGTTTGTATCAGTTTCAGAAATAGAGTTGAACTAGATATGGTCCCTGTGTGTAGTAAACACAGTTCTTTTGTTCTGAGCACACTCACGTTTCCCATGTTATTAGAGTCTTTAGAAAGCAAGGGCTTGCTTCTTGCTCTAAAGCAGAGTGTCTTTCATGGATGAGAACTGTGCTGTGTGTTTCCCTTCAGAAACGGAGTTAAATGGCAGGCTCTGTGTCTTCCTACAAGCAAGACTTCGTTTCAGGTAAACGAAGTCACTTTTGAGCTCAAAGGAAGTTACATAGTTCACGAAGCTCACACCTTTCTCGTTCTTAAGTGAAAAGCGTTGGATGTTAGAGGGCCTGTGGTTAGTATCAGTTTCAGAAGCAGAGTTGAAGTAGATATGGTCCGTGTGTGTAGGAAACACAGTTCTTTTGTTCTGAGCACACTCACGTTGCCCGCATTATTAGAGACTCTAGAAAGTAAGAGCTTGCTTCTTGCTCTAAAGCAGAGTGTCTTTCATGGATGAGAACTGTGCTGTGTGTTTCCCTTCAGAAAGGGATTTAAATGGGAGACTCTGTGTCTTCCTACAAGCAAGACATCGTTTCAGGTAAACGCAGTCACTTTTGATCTCAAACGAAGCTACATCGTTCACGAAGCTCACACGTTTCTCGCTCTTAACAAAAGGCATTGGATGTTAGAGGGCCTGTGGTTTGTATCAGTTTCAGAAGCAGAGTTGAACTAGATATGGTCCCTGTGGGTAGGAAACACAGTTCTTTTGTTCTGAGCACACTCACGTTTCCAGCCTTATTAGAGACTCTAGAAAGCAAGAGTTTCCTTCTTCCTCTAAGGCAGAGTGTGTTTCATGGATGAGAACTGTGCTGTGTGTTTCTCTTCAGAAACGGAGTTAAATGGCAGGTTCTGTGTCTTCCTAGAAGCAAGTCTACTTTTCAGGTAAACGCAGTCAATTTTGAGCTCAAATGAAGCTACATAGTCACGAAGCTCACACGTTTCTCGCTCTTAAGTGAAAAGCATTGGATGTTAGAGGGCCTGTGGTTTGTATCAGTTTCATAAGTAGAGTTGAACTAGATATGGTCCCTGTGTGTAGGAAACACAGTTATTTTGTTCTGAGCACACTCAATTTTCCCGCCTTATTAGAGACTCTAGAAAGCAAGGGCTTGCTTCTTGCTCTAAAGCAGAGTGTGTTTCATGGATGAGGACTGTGCTGTGTGTTTCCCTTCAGAAATGGAGTTAAATGGCAGGCTCTGTGTCTTCCAACAAGCAAGACTTAGTTTCAGGTAAACGCAGTATCTTTTGAGCTTTAATGAAGCTACATCGTCACGAAGCTCACAAGTTTCTCGCTATTAAGTGAAAAGCCCTGGATGTTAGAGGGCCTGTGGTTTGTAATAGTTTCAGAAGCAGAGTTGACCGAGATATGGTCCGTGTGTGTAGGAAACACAGTTCTTTTGTTCTGAGCACACTCACGTTTCCCATGTTATTAGAGTCTCTAGAAAGCAAGGGCTTGCTTCTTGCTCTAAAGCAGAGTGTCTTTCATGGATGAGGACTCTGCTGTGTGTTTCCCTTCAGAAACGGAGTTAAATGGCAGTCTCTGTGCCTTCCTACAAGCAAGAGTTAGTTTTCGGGAAATACAGTCACTTTTGAGCTCAAACGAAGCTACATCTTTAACGAAGGTCACACGTTTCTCGCTCTTAAGTGAAAAGCATTGGAAGTTAGAGGGCCTGTGGTTTGTATCAGTTTCAGAAGCAGAGTTGAACTAGATTTGGTCCGTGTGTGTAGGAAACACAGTTCTTTTGTTCTGAGCACACTCACGTTTCCCGCCTTATTAGAGACTCTAGAAAGCAATGGCTTGCTTCTTGCTCTAAAGCAGAGTGTCTTTCATGGATGAGGACTGTGTTGTGTGTTTCCCTTCAGAAACGGAGTTAAATGGCAGACTCTGTGTCTTCCTACAAGCAAGAGTTCGTTTCCGGTAAATGCACTCACTTTTGAGCTCAAACGAAGCTACATCTTTAACGAAGCTCACACGTTTCTCGCTCTTAAATGAAAAGCATTGGATGTTAGAGGCCTGTGGTTTGTATCAGTTTCAGAAGCAGAGTTGAAGTAGATATGGTCCCTGTGTGTAGAAACAGAGTTCTTTTTTTCTGAGCACACTCACGTTTCCTTCCTTATTAGAGACCCTAGAAAGCAAGAGCATGCTTCTTGCTCTAAAGCAGAGTGTCTTTCATGGATGAGAACTGTGCTGTGTGTTTCCCTTCAGAATCGGAGTTAAATGGCAGTCTCTGTGTCTTCCTACAAGCAAGACTTCGTTTCAGGTAAACGCAGTCACTTTTGAGCTCAAACGAATTTTCATCGTTTACGAAGCTCACACGTTTCTCGCTCTTAACAAAAGGCAGTGGATGTTAGAGGGCCTGTGGTTTGTATCAGTTTCAGAGGCAGAGTTGAAGTAGATATGGTCCGTGTGTGTAGGAAACACAGTTCTTTTGTTCTGAGCACAGTCACGTTTCACACCTTATTAGAGACTCTAGAATGCAAGAGCATGCTTCTTGCTCTAAAGCAGAGTGTGTTTCATGGATGAGAACTGTGCTGTGTGTTTCCCTTCAGAAACGGAGTTAAATTGGAGGCTCTGTGTCTTCCAACAAGCAAGACTTCGTTTCAGGTAAACACAGTCTCTTTTGAGCTTTAATGAAGCTACATCGTCACGAAGCTCACAAGTTTCTCGCTATTAAGTGAAAAGCATTGGATGTTAGAGGGCCTGTGGTTTGTAATAGTTTCAGAAGCAGAGTTGACCGAGATATGGTCTGTGTGTGTAGGAAACACAGTTCTTTTGTTCTGAGCACACTCACGTTTCCCATGTTATTAGAGTCTCTAGAAAGCAAGGGCTTTATTCTTGCTCTAAAGCAGAGTGTCTTTCATGGATGAGGACTCTGCTTTGTGTTTCCCTTCAGAAACGGAGTTAAATGGCAGTCTCTGTGCCTTCCTACAAGCAAGAGTTAGTTTCCGGGAAATACAGTCACTTTTGAGCTCAAACGAAGCTACATCTTTAACGAAGGTCACACGATTCTCGCTCTTAAGTGAAAAGCATTGGAAGTTAGAGGGCCTGTGGTTTGTATCAGTTTCAGAAGCAGAGTTGAACTAGATTTGGTCCGTGTGTGTAGGAAACACAGTTATTTGTTCTGAGCACACTCAAGTTTCCAGCCTTATTAGAGACTCTAGAAAGCAAGAGCTTGCTTCTTGTTCTAAAGCAGAGTGTGTTTCATGGATGAGAACTGTGCTGTGTGATTTCCTTCAAAAACAGAGTTAAATGGCCGGCTCTGTGTCTTCCTACAAGCAAGACTTCGTTTCAGGTAAACGCAGTCACTTTTGAGCTCAAACAAAGTTACATCATTCACGAAGCTCACACGTTTCTCGCTCTTAACAAAAGGCATTGGATGTTAGAGGGCCTGTGGTTTGTATCAGTTTCAGAAGCAGAGTTGAACTAGATATGGTCCGTGTTTGTAGGAAACACAGTTCTTTTGTTCTCAGCACGCTCACGTTTCCAGCCTTATTAGAGACTCTAGAAAGCAAGAGCTTGCTTCTTGCTCTAAAGCAGAGTGTCTTTCATGGATGAGAACTGTGCTGTGTGTTTCCCTTCAGAAACGGAGTTAAATGGCAGGCTCTGTGTCTTCCTACAAGCAAGTCTTCTTTTCAGGTAAACGCAGTCACTTTTGAGCTCAAATGAAGCTACATAGGCATGTAGCTCACACGTTTCTCCCTCTTAAGTGAAAAGCATTGGATGTTAGAGGGCCTGTGGTTTGTATCAGTTTCAGAAGCAGAGTTGAACTAGATATGGTCCCTGTGTGTAGGAAACACAGTTCTTTTGTTCTGAGCACACTCACGTTTCCTGCCTTATTAGAGACTCTAGAAAGCAAGAGCTTGCTTCTTGCTCTAAAGCAGAGTGTCTTTCATGGATGAGAACTGTGCTGTGTGTTTCCCTTCAGAAACGGAGTTAAATGGCCGGCTCTGTGTCTTCCTACAAGCAAGACTTCGTTTCAGGTAAACGCAGTCAATTTTGAGCTCAAACGAAGCTACATCGTTCACAAAGCTCACACATTTCTCACTCTTAAGTGAAAAGCACTGGATGATAGAGGGCTTGTAGTTTGTACCAGTTTCAGAAGCAGAGTTGAACTAGATATGGTCCGACTGTGTAGGAAACACAGTTCTTTTTTTCTGAGCACACTCATGTTTCCAGCCTTATTAGAGACTCTAGAAAGCAAGAGCTTGCTTCTTGCTCTAAAGCAGAGTGTCTTTCATGGATGAGAACTGTGCTGTGTGTTTCCCTTCAGAAACGGAGTTAAATGGCAGGCTCTGTGTCTTCCTACAAGCAAGTCTCCTTTTCAGGTAAACGTTGTCACTTTTGAGCTCAAATGAAGCTACATAGGCATGTAGCTCACACGTTTCTCGCTCTTAAGTGAAAAGCATTGGATGTTAGAGGGCCTGTGGTTTGTATCAGTTTCAGAAGCAGAGTTGAACTAGATATGGTCCCTGTGTGTAGGAAACACAGTTCTTTTGTTCTGAGCACACTCACGTTTCCCGCCTTATTAGAGACTCTAGAAAGCAAGAGCTTGCTTCTTGCTCTAAAGCAGAGTGTCTTTCATGGATGAGAACTGTGCTGTGTGTTTCCCTTCAGAAACGGAGTTAAATGGCCGGCTCTGTGTCTTCCTACAAGCAAGACTTCGTTTCAGGTAAACGCAGTCAATTTTGAGCTCAAACGAAGCTACATCGTTCACAAAGCTCACACATTTCTCACTCTTAAGTGAAAAGCACTGGATGATAGAGGGCCTGTAGTTTGTATCAGTTTCAGAAGCAGAGTTGAACTAGATATGGTCCGACTGTGTAGGAAACACAGTTCTTTTGTTCTGAGCACACTCACGTTTCCCATGTTATTAGAGTCTTTAGAAAGCAAGGGCTTGCTTCTTGCTCTAAAGCAGAGTGTCTTTCATGGATGAGAACTGTGCTGTGTGTTTCCCTTCAGAAACGGAGTTAAATGGCAGTCTCTGTGTCTTCCTACAAGCAAGACTTCGTTTCAGGTAAACGAAGTCACTTTTGAGCTCAAAGGAAGTTACATAGTTCACGAAGCTCACACGTTTCTCGCTCTTAAGTGAAAAGCATTGGATGTTAGAGGGCCTGTGGTTAGTATCAGTTTCAGAAGCAGAGTTGAACTAGATATGGTCCGTGTGTGTAGGAAACACAGTTCTTTTGTTCTGAGCACACTCACGTTGCCCGCCTTATTAGAGACTCTAGAAAGTAAGAGCTTGCTTCTTGCTCTAAAGCAGAGTGTCTTTCATGGATGAGAACTGTGCTGTGTGTTTCCCTTCAGAAAGGGATTTAAATGGGAGACTCTGTGTCTTCCTACAAGCAAGACTTCGTTTCAGGTAAACGCAGTCACTTTTTATCTCAAACGAAGCTACATCGTTCACGAAGCTCACACGTTTCTCGCTCTTAACAAAAGGCATTGGATGTTAGAGGGCCTTTGGTTTGTATCAGTTTCAGAAGCAGAGTTGAACTAGATATGGTCCCTGTGGGTAGGAAACACAGTTCTTTTGTTCTGAGCACACTCACGTTTCCAGCCTTATTAGAGACTCTAGAAAGCAAGAGTTTCCTTCTTCCTCTAAAGCAGAGTGTGTTTCATGGATGAGAACTGTGCTGTATGTTTCCCTTCAGAAACGGAGTTAAATGGCAGGTTCTGTGTCTTCCTACAAGCAAGTCTACTTTTCAGGTAAACGCAGTCAATTTTGAGCTCAAATGAAGCTACATCGTCACGAAGCTCACAAGTTTCTCGCTATCTAGTGAAAAGCACTGGATGTTAGAGGGCCTGTGGTTTGTAATAGTTTCAGAAGCAGAGTTGACCGAGATATGGTCCGTGTGTGTAGGAAACACAGTTCTTTTGTTCTGAGCACACTCAAGTTTCCCATGTTATTAGAGTCTCTAGAAAGCAAGGGCTTGCTTCTTGCTCTAAAGCAGAGTGTCTTTCATGGATGAGGACTCTGCTGTGTGTTTCCCTTCAGAAACGGAGTTAAATGGCAGTCTCTGTGCCTTCCTACAAGCAAGAGTTAGTTTTCGGGAAATACAGTCACTTTTGAGCTCAAACGAAGCTACATCTTTAACGAAGGTCACACGTTTCTCGCTCTGAAGTGAAAAGCATTGGAAGTTAGAGGGCCTGTGGTTTGTATCAGTTTCAGAAGCAGAGTTGAACTAGATTTGGTCCGTGTGTGTAGGAAACACAGTTCTTTTGTTCTGAGCACACTCAAGTTTCCAGCCTTATTAGAGACTCTAGAAAGCAAGAGCTTGCTTCTTGCTCTAAAGCAGAGTGTGTTTCATGGATGAGAACTGTGCTGTGTGTTTCCCTTCAGAAACGGAGTTAAATGGCCGGCTATGTGTCTTCCTACGAGCAAGACTTCGGTTCAGGTAAATGCAGTCACTTTTGAGCTCAAACAAAGTTACATCATTCACGAAGCTCACACGTTTCTCGCTCTTAACAAAAGGTATTGGATGTTAGAGGGCCTGTGGTTTATATCAGTTTCAGAAGCACAGTTGAACTAGATATGGTCCGTGTTTGTAGGAAACACAGTTCTTTTGTTCTGAGCACGCTCACGTTTCCAGCCTTATTAGAGATTCGAGAAAGCAAGAGCTTGCTTCTTGCTCTAAAGCAGAGTGTGTTTCATGAATGAGAACTGTGCTGTGTGTTTCCCTTCAGAAATGGAGTTAAATGGCAGGCTCTGTGTCTTCCTACAAGCAAGTCTTCTTTTCAGGTAAACGCAGTCACTTTTGAGCTCAAATGAAGCTACATAGGCATGTAGCTCACACGTTTCTCGCTCTTAAGTGAAAAGCATTGGATGTTAGAGGGCCTGTGGATTGTATCAGTTTCAGAAGCAGAGTTGAACTAGATATGGTCCCTGTGTGTAGGAAACACAGTTCTTTTGTTCTGAGCACACTCACGTTTCCCGCCTTATTAGAGACTCTAGAAAGCAAGAGCTTGCTTCTTGCTCTAAAGCAGAGTGTCTTTCATGGATGAGAACTGTGCTGTGTGTTTCCCTTCAGAAACGGAGTTAAATGGCCGGCTCTGTGTCTTCCTACAAGCAAGACTTCGTTTCAGGTAAACGCAGTCAATTTTGAGCTCAAACGAAGCTACATCTTTAACGAAGCTCACACGTTTCTCGCTCTTAAATGAAAAGCATTGGATGTTAGAGGCCTGTGGTTTGTATCAGTTTCAGAAGCAGAGTTGAAGTAGATATGGTCCCTGTGTGTAGAAACAGAGTTCTTTTTTTCTGAGCACACTCACGTTTCCTTCCTTATTAGAGACCCTAGAAAGCAAGAGCATGCTTCTTGCTCTAAAGCAGAGTGTGTTTCATGGATGAGAACTGTGCTGTGTGTTTCTCTTCAGAAACGGAGTTAAATGGCAGGCTCTGTGTCCTCCTACAAGCAAGACATTGTTTCAGGTAAACGCAGTCTCTTTTGAGCTTTAATGAAGCTACATCGTGACGAAGCTCACAAGTTTCTCGCTATTAAGTGAAAAGCATTGGATGTTAGAGGGCCTGTGGTTTGTAATAGTTTCAGAAGCAGAGTTGACCGAGATATGGTCTGTGTGTGTAGGAAACACAGTTCTTTTGTTCTGAGCACACTCACGTTTCCCATGTTATTAGAGTCTCTAGAAAGCAAGGGCTTTCTTCTTGCTCTAAAGCAGAGTGTCTTTCATGGATGAGGACTCTGCTTTGTGTTTTCCTTCAGAAACAGAGTTAAATGGCAGTCTCTGTGCCTTCCTACAAGCAAGAGTTAGTTTCCGGGAAATACAGTCACTTTTGAGCTCAAACGAAGCTACATCTTTAACGAAGGTCACACGATTCTCGCTCTTAAGTGAAAAGCATTGGAAGTTAGAGGGCCTGTGGTTTGTATCAGTTTCAGAAGCAGAGTTGAACTAGATTTGGTCCGTGTGTGTAGGAAACACAGTTCTTTTGTTCTGAGCACACTCAAGTTTCCCATGTTATTAGAGTCTCTAGAAAGCAAGAGCTTTCTTCTTGCTCTAAAGCAGAGTGTCTTTCATGGATGAGGACTCTGCTTTGTGTTTTCCTTCAGAAACGGAGTTAAATGGCAGTCTCTGTGCCTTCCTACAAGCAGGAGTTAGTTTCCGGGAAATACAGTCACTTTTGAGCTCAAAGGAAGCTACATCTTTAACGAAGGTCACACGATTCTCGCTCTTAAGTGAAAAGCATTGGAAGTTAGAGGGCCTGTGGTTTGTATCAGTTTCAGAAGCAGAGTTGAACTAGATTTGGTCAGTGTGTGTAGGAAACACAGTTCTTTTGTTCTGAGCACACTCAAGTTTCCAGCCTTATTAGAGACTCTAGAAAGCAAGAGCTTGCTTCTTGCTCTAAAGCAGAGTGTGTTTCATGGATGAGAACTGTGCTGTGTGTTTCCCTTCAGAAACGGAGTTAAATGGCCGGCTCTGTGTCTTCCTACAAGCAAGACTTCGTTTCAGGTAAACGCAGTCACTTTTGAGCTCAAACAAAGTTACATCATTCACGAAGCTCACACGTTTCTCGCTCTTAACAAAAGGCATTGGATGTTAGAGGGCCTGTGGTTTGTATCAGTTTCAGAAGCAGAGTTGAACTAGATATGGTCCGTGTTTGTAGGAAACACAGTTCTTTTGTTCTGAGCACGCTCACGTTTCCAGCCTTATTAGAGACTCTAGAAAGCAAGAGCTTGCTTCTTGCTCTAAAGCAGAGTGTCTTTCATGGATGAGAACTGTGCTGTGTGTTTCCCTTCAGAAACGGAGTTAAATGGCAGGCTCTGTGTCTTCCTACAAGCAAGTCTTCGTTTCAGGTAAACGCAGTCAATTTTGAGCTCAAACGAAGCTACATCGTTCACAAAGCTCACACATTTCTCACTCTTAAGTGAAAAGCACTGGATGATAGAGGGCCTGTAGTTTGTATCAGTTTCAGAAGCAGAGTTGAACTAGATATGGTCCGACTGTGCAGAAAACACAGTTCTTTTTTTCTGAGCACACTCACGTTTCCAGCCTTATTAGAGACTCTAGAAAGCAAGAGCTTGCTTCTTGCTCTAAAGCAGAGTGTCTTTCATGGATGAGAACTGTGCTGTGTGTTTCCCTTCAGAAACGGAGTTAAATGGCAGGCTCTGTGTCTTCCTACAAGCAAGTCTTCTTTTCAAGTAAACGCAGTCACTTTTGAGCTCAATTGAAGCTACATAGGCATGTAGCTCACACGTTTCTCCCTCTTAAGTGAAAAGCATTGGATGTTAGAGGGCCTGTGGTTTGTATCAGTTTCAGAAGCAGAGTTGAACTAGATATGGTCCTTGTGTGTAGGAAACACAGTTCTTTTGTTCTGAGCACACTCACGTTTCCCACCTTATTAGAGATTCTAGAAAGCAAGAGCTTGCTTCTTGCTCTAAAGCAGAGTGTCTTTCATGGATGAGAACTGTGCTGTGTGTTTCCCTTCAGAAACGGAGTTAAATGGCCGGCTCTGTGTCTTCCTACAAGCACGACTTCGTTTCAGGTAAACGCAGTCAATTTTGAGCTCAAACGAAGCTACATCGTTCACAAAGCTCACACATTTCTCACTCTTAAGTGAAAAGCACTGGATGATAGAGGGCCTGTAGTTTGTATCAGTTTCAGAAGCAGAGTTGAACTAGATATGGTCCGACTGTGTATGAAACACAGTTCTTTTTTTCTGAGCACACTCACGTTTCCAGCCTTATTAGAGACTCTAGAAAGCAAGAGCTTGCTTCTTGCTCTAAAGCAGAGTGTCTTTCATGGATGAGAACTGTGCTGTGTGTTTCCCTAAAGAAACGGAGTTAAATGGCAGGCTCTGTGTCTTCCTACAAGCAAGATTTAGTTTCAGGTTAACGCAGTCACTTTTGAGCTCTAATGAAGCTACATCGTCACGAAGCTCACACGTTTCTCGCTCTTAAGTGAAAAGCATTGGATGTTAGAGGGCCTGTGGTTTGTATCAGTTTCAGAAATAGAGTTGAACTAGATATGGTCCCTGTGTGTAGTAAACACAGTTCTTTTGTTCTGAGCACACTCACGTTTCCCATGTTATTAGAGTCTTTAGAAAGCAAGGGCTTGCTTCTTGCTCTAAAGCAGAGTGTCTTTCATGGATGAGAACTGTGCTGTGTGTTTCCCTTCAGAAACGGAGTTAAATGGCAGTCTCTGTGTCTTCCTACAAGCAAGACTTCGTTTCAGGTAAACGAAGTCACTTTTGAGCTCAAAGGAAGTTACATAGTTCACGAAGCTCACACCTTTCTCGTTCTTAAGTGAAAAGCGTTGGATGTTAGAGGGCCTGTGGTTAGTATCAGTTTCAGAAGCAGAGTTGAAGTAGATATGGTCCGTGTGTGTAGGAAACACAGTTCTTTTGTTCTGAGCACACTCACGTTGCCCGCATTATTAGAGACTCTAGAAAGTAAGAGCTTGCTTCTTGCTCTAAAGCAGAGTGTCTTTCATGGATGAGAACTGTGCTGTGTGTTTCCCTTCAGAAAGGGATTTAAATGGGAGACTCTGTGTCTTCCTACAAGCAAGACATCGTTTCAGGTAAACGCAGTCACTTTTGATCTCAAACGAAGCTACATCGTTCACGAAGCTCACACGTTTCTCGCTCTTAACAAAAGGCATTGGATGTTAGAGGGCCTGTGGTTTGTATCAGTTTCAGAAGCAGAGTTGAACTAGATATGGTCCCTGTGGGTAGGAAACACAGTTCTTTTGTTCTGAGCACACTCACGTTTCCAGCCTTATTAGAGACTCTAGAAAGCAAGAGTTTCCTTCTTCCTCTAAGGCAGAGTGTGTTTCATGGATGAGAACTGTGCTGTGTGTTTCTCTTCAGAAACGGAGTTAAATGGCAGGTTCTGTGTCTTCCTACAAGCAAGTCTACTTTTCAGGTAAACGCAGTCAATTTTGAGCTCAAATGAAGCTACATAGTCACGAAGCTCACACGTTTCTCGCTCTTAAGTGAAAAGCATTGGATGTTAGAGGGCCTGTGGTTTGTATCAGTTTCATAAGTAGAGTTGAACTAGATATGGTCCCTGTGTGTAGGAAACACAGTTATTTTGTTCTGAGCACACTCAATTTTCCCGCCTTATTAGAGACTCTAGAAAGCAAGGGCTTGCTTCTTGCTCTAAAGCAGAGTGTGTTTCATGGATGAGGACTGTGCTGTGTGTTTCCCTTCAGAAATGGAGTTAAATGGCAGGCTCTGTGTCTTCCAACAAGCAAGACTTAGTTTCAGGTAAACGCAGTATCTTTTGAGCTTTAATGAAGCTACATCGTCACGAAGCTCACAAGTTTCTCGCTATTAAGTGAAAAGCCCTGGATGTTAGAGGGCCTGTGGTTTGTAATAGTTTCAGAAGCAGAGTTGACCGAGATATGGTCCGTGTGTGTAGGAAACACAGTTCTTTTGTTCTGAGCACACTCACGTTTCCCATGTTATTAGAGTCTCTAGAAAGCAAGGGCTTGCTTCTTGCTCTAAAGCAGAGTGTCTTTCATGGATGAGGACTCTGCTGTGTGTTTCCCTTCAGAAACGGAGTTAAATGGCAGTCTCTGTGCCTTCCTACAAGCAAGAGTTAGTTTTCGGGAAATACAGTCACTTTTGAGCTCAAACGAAGCTACATCTTTAACGAAGGTCACACGTTTCTCGCTCTTAAGTGAAAAGCATTGGAAGTTAGAGGGCCTGTGGTTTGTATCAGTTTCAGAAGCAGAGTTGAACTAGATTTGGTCCGTGTGTGTAGGAAACACAGTTCTTTTGTTCTGAGCACACTCACGTTTCCCGCCTTATTAGAGACTCTAGAAAGCAATGGCTTGCTTCTTGCTCTAAAGCAGAGTGTCTTTCATGGATGAGGACTGTGTTGTGTGTTTCCCTTCAGAAACGGAGTTAAATGGCAGACTCTGTGTCTTCCTACAAGCAAGAGTTCGTTTCCGGTAAATGCACTCACTTTTGAGCTCAAACGAAGCTACATCTTTAACGAAGCTCACACGTTTCTCGCTCTTAAATGAAAAGCATTGGATGTTAGAGGCCTGTGGTTTGTATCAGTTTCAGAAGCAGAGTTGAAGTAGATATGGTCCCTGTGTGTAGAAACAGAGTTCTTTTTTTCTGAGCACACTCACGTTTCCTTCCTTATTAGAGACCCTAGAAAGCAAGAGCATGCTTCTTGCTCTAAAGCAGAGTGTCTTTCATGGATGAGAACTGTGCTGTGTGTTTCCCTTCAGAATCGGAGTTAAATGGCAGTCTCTGTGTCTTCCTACAAGCAAGACTTCGTTTCAGGTAAACGCAGTCACTTTTGAGCTCAAACGAATTTTCATCGTTTACGAAGCTCACACGTTTCTCGCTCTTAACAAAAGGCAGTGGATGTTAGAGGGCCTGTGGTTTGTATCAGTTTCAGAGGCAGAGTTGAAGTAGATATGGTCCGTGTGTGTAGGAAACACAGTTCTTTTGTTCTGAGCACAGTCACGTTTCACACCTTATTAGAGACTCTAGAATGCAAGAGCATGCTTCTTGCTCTAAAGCAGAGTGTGTTTCATGGATGAGAACTGTGCTGTGTGTTTCCCTTCAGAAACGGAGTTAAATTGGAGGCTCTGTGTCTTCCAACAAGCAAGACTTCGTTTCAGGTAAACACAGTCTCTTTTGAGCTTTAATGAAGCTACATCGTCACGAAGCTCACAAGTTTCTCGCTATTAAGTGAAAAGCATTGGATGTTAGAGGGCCTGTGGTTTGTAATAGTTTCAGAAGCAGAGTTGACCGAGATATGGTCTGTGTGTGTAGGAAACACAGTTCTTTTGTTCTGAGCACACTCACGTTTCCCATGTTATTAGAGTCTCTAGAAAGCAAGGGCTTTATTCTTGCTCTAAAGCAGAGTGTCTTTCATGGATGAGGACTCTGCTTTGTGTTTCCCTTCAGAAACGGAGTTAAATGGCAGTCTCTGTGCCTTCCTACAAGCAAGAGTTAGTTTCCGGGAAATACAGTCACTTTTGAGCTCAAACGAAGCTACATCTTTAACGAAGGTCACACGATTCTCGCTCTTAAGTGAAAAGCATTGGAAGTTAGAGGGCCTGTGGTTTGTATCAGTTTCAGAAGCAGAGTTGAACTAGGTTTGGTCCGTGTGTGTAGGAAACACAGTTATTTGTTCTGAGCACACTCAAGTTTCCAGCCTTATTAGAGACTCTAGAAAGCAAGAGCTTGCTTCTTGTTCTAAAGCAGAGTGTGTTTCATGGATGAGAACTGTGCTGTGTGATTTCCTTCAAAAACAGAGTTAAATGGCCGGCTCTGTGTCTTCCTACAAGCAAGACTTCGTTTCAGGTAAACGCAGTCACTTTTGAGCTCAAACAAAGTTACATCATTCACGAAGCTCACACGTTTCTCGCTCTTAACAAAAGGCATTGGATGTTAGAGGGCCTGTGGTTTGTATCAGTTTCAGAAGCAGAGTTGAACTAGATATGGTCCGTGTTTGTAGGAAACACAGTTCTTTTGTTCTCAGCACGCTCACGTTTCCAGCCTTATTAGAGACTCTAGAAAGCAAGAGCTTGCTTCTTGCTCTAAAGCAGAGTGTCTTTCATGGATGAGAACTGTGCTGTGTGTTTCCCTTCAGAAACGGAGTTAAATGGCAGGCTCTGTGTCTTCCTACAAGCAAGTCTTCTTTTCAGGTAAATGCAGTCACTTTTGAGCTCAAATGAAGCTACATAGGCATGTAGCTCACACGTTTCTCCCTCTTAAGTGAAAAGCATTGGATGTTAGAGGGCCTGTGGTTTGTATCAGTTTCAGAAGCAGAGTTGAACTAGATATGGTCCCTGTGTGTAGGAAACACAGTTCTTTTGTTCTGAGCACACTCACGTTTCCTGCCTTATTAGAGACTCTAGAAAGCAAGAGCTTGCTTCTTGCTCTAAAGCAGAGTGTCTTTCATGGATGAGAACTGTGCTGTGTGTTTCCCTTCAGAAACGGAGTTAAATGGCCGGCTCTGTGTCTTCCTACAAGCAAGACTTCGTTTCAGGTAAACGCAGTCAATTTTGAGCTCAAACGAAGCTACATCGTTCACAAAGCTCACACATTTCTCACTCTTAAGTGAAAAGCACTGGATGATAGAGGGCTTGTAGTTTGTACCAGTTTCAGAAGCAGAGTTGAACTAGATATGGTCCGACTGTGTAGGAAACACAGTTCTTTTTTTCTGAGCACACTCATGTTTCCAGCCTTATTAGAGACTCTAGAAAGCAAGAGCTTGCTTCTTGCTCTAAAGCAGAGTGTCTTTCATGGATGAGAACTGTGCTGTGTGTTTCCCTTCAGAAACGGAGTTAAATGGCAGGCTCTGTGTCTTCCTACAAGCAAGTCTCCTTTTCAGGTAAACGTTGTCACTTTTGAGCTCAAATGAAGCTACATAGGCATGTAGCTCACACGTTTCTCGCTCTTAAGTGAAAAGCATTGGATGTTAGAGGGCCTGTGGTTTGTATCAGTTTCAGAAGCAGAGTTGAACTAGATATGGTCCCTGTGTGTAGGAAACACAGTTCTTTTGTTCTGAGCACACTCACGTTTCCCGCCTTATTAGAGACTCTAGAAAGCAAGAGCTTGCTTCTTGCTCTAAAGCAGAGTGTCTTTCATGGATGAGAACTGTGCTGTGTGTTTCCCTTCAGAAACGGAGTTAAATGGCCGGCTCTGTGTCTTCCTACAAGCAAGACTTCGTTTCAGGTAAACGCAGTCAATTTTGAGCTCAAACGAAGCTACATCGTTCACAAAGCTCACACATTTCTCACTCTTAAGTGAAAAGCACTGGATGATAGAGGGCCTGTAGTTTGTATCAGTTTCAGAAGCAGAGTTGAACTAGATATGGTCCGACTGTGTAGGAAACACAGTTCTTTTGTTCTGAGCACACTCACGTTTCCCATGTTATTAGAGTCTTTAGAAAGCAAGGGCTTGCTTCTTGCTCTAAAGCAGAGTGTCTTTCATGGATGAGAACTGTGCTGTGTGTTTCCCTTCAGAAACGGAGTTAAATGGCAGTCTCTGTGTCTTCCTACAAGCAAGACTTCGTTTCAGGTAAACGAAGTCACTTTTGAGCTCAAAGGAAGTTACATAGTTCACGAAGCTCACACGTTTCTCGCTCTTAAGTGAAAAGCATTGGATGTTAGAGGGCCTGTGGTTAGTATCAGTTTCAGAAGCAGAGTTGAACTAGATATGGTCCGTGTGTGTAGGAAACACAGTTCTTTTGTTCTGAGCACACTCACGTTGCCCGCCTTATTAGAGACTCTAGAAAGTAAGAGCTTGCTTCTTGCTCTAAAGCAGAGTGTCTTTCATGGATGAGAACTGTGCTGTGTGTTTCCCTTCAGAAAGGGATTTAAATGGGAGACTCTGTGTCTTCCTACAAGCAAGACTTCGTTTCAGGTAAACGCAGTCACTTTTTATCTCAAACGAAGCTACATCGTTCACGAAGCTCACACGTTTCTCGCTCTTAACAAAAGGCATTGGATGTTAGAGGGCCTTTGGTTTGTATCAGTTTCAGAAGCAGAGTTGAACTAGATATGGTCCCTGTGGGTAGGAAACACAGTTCTTTTGTTCTGAGCACACTCACGTTTCCAGCCTTATTAGAGACTCTAGAAAGCAAGAGTTTCCTTCTTCCTCTAAAGCAGAGTGTGTTTCATGGATGAGAACTGTGCTGTGTGTTTCCCTTCAGAAACGGAGTTAAATGGCAGGTTCTGTGTCTTCCTACAAGCAAGTCTACTTTTCAGGTAAACGCAGTCAATTTTGAGCTCAAATGAAGCTACATCGTCACGAAGCTCACAAGTTTCTCGCTATTAAGTGAAAAGCACTGGATGTTAGAGGGCCTGTGGTTTGTAATAGTTTCAGAAGCAGAGTTGACCGAGATATGGTCCGTGTGTGTAGGAAACACAGTTCTTTTGTTCTGAGCACACTCAAGTTTCCCATGTTATTAGAGTCTCTAGAAAGCAAGGGCTTGCTTCTTGCTCTAAAGCAGAGTGTCTTTCATGGATGAGGACTCTGCTGTGTGTTTCCCTTCAGAAACGGAGTTAAATGGCAGTCTCTGTGCCTTCCTACAAGCAAGAGTTAGTTTTCGGGAAATACAGTCACTTTTGAGCTCAAACGAAGCTACATCTTTAACGAAGGTCACACGTTTCTCGCTCTGAAGTGAAAAGCATTGGAAGTTAGAGGGCCTGTGGTTTGTATCAGTTTCAGAAGCAGAGTTGAACTAGATTTGGTCCGTGTGTGTAGGAAACACAGTTCTTTTGTTCTGAGCACACTCAAGTTTCCAGCCTTATTAGAGACTCTAGAAAGCAAGAGCTTGCTTCTTGCTCTAAAGCAGAGTGTGTTTCATGGATGAGAACTGTGCTGTGTGTTTCCCTTCAGAAACGGAGTTAAATGGCCGGCTATGTGTCTTCCTACGAGCAAGACTTCGGTTCAGGTAAATGCAGTCACTTTTGAGCTCAAACAAAGTTACATCATTCACGAAGCTCACACGTTTCTCGCTCTTAACAAAAGGTATTGGATGTTAGAGGGCCTGTGGTTTATATCAGTTTCAGAAGCACAGTTGAACTAGATATGGTCCGTGTTTGTAGGAAACACAGTTCTTTTGTTCTGAGCACGCTCACGTTTCCAGCCTTATTAGAGATTCGAGAAAGCAAGAGCTTGCTTCTTGCTCTAAAGCAGAGTGTGTTTCATGAATGAGAACTGTGCTGTGTATTTCCCTTCAGAAATGGAGTTAAATGGCAGGCTCTGTGTCTTCCTACAAGCAAGTCTTCTTTTCAGGTAAACGCAGTCACTTTTGAGCTCAAATGAAGCTACATAGGCATGTAGCTCACACGTTTCTCGCTCTTAAGTGAAAAGCATTGGATGTTAGAGGGCCTGTGGATTGTATCAGTTTCAGAAGCAGAGTTGAACTAGATATGGTCCCTGTGTGTAGGAAACACAGTTCTTTTGTTCTGAGCACACTCACGTTTCCCGCCTTATTAGAGACTCTAGAAAGCAAGAGCTTGCTTCTTGCTCTAAAGCAGAGTGTCTTTCATGGATGAGAACTGTGCTGTGTGTTTCCCTTCAGAAACGGAGTTAAATGGCCGGCTCTGTGTCTTCCTACAAGCAAGACTTCGTTTCAGGTAAACGCAGTCAATTTTGAGCTCAAACGAAGCTACATCGTTCACAAAGCTCACACATTGCTCACTCTTAAGTGAAAAGCACTGGATGATAGAGGGCCTGTAGTTTGTATCAGTTTCAGAAGCAGAGTTGAACTAGATATGGTCCGACTGTGTAGGATACACAGTTCTTTTTTTCTGAGCACACTCACGTTTCCAGCCTTATTAGAGACTCTAGAAAGCAAGAGCTTGCTTCTTGCTCTAAAGCAGAGTGTCTTTCATGGATGAGAACTGTGCTGTGTGTTTCCCTTCAGAAACGGAGTTAAATGGCAGTCTCTGTGCCTTCCTACAAGCAAGAGTTAGTTTTCGGGAAATACAGTCACTTTTGAGCTCAAACGAAGCTACATCTTTAACGAAGGTCACACGTTTCTCGCTCTTAAGTGAAAAGCATTGGAAGTTAGAGGGCCTGTGGTTTGTATCATTTTCAGAAGCAGAGTTGAACTAGTTTTGGTCCGTGTGTGTAGGAAACACAGTTCTTTTGTTCTGAGCACACTCAAGTTTCCAGCCTTATTAGAGACTCTAGAAAGCAAGAGCTTGCTTCTTGCTCTAAAGCAGAGTGTCTTTCATGGAGGAGAACTGTCCTGTGTGTTTCCCTTCAGAAACGGAGTTAAATGGCAGGCTCTGTGTCTTCCTACAAGCATGTCTTCTTTTCAGGTAAACGCAGTCACTTTTGAGCTCAAATGAAGCTACATAGGCATGTAGCTCACACGTTTCTCGCTCTTAAGTGAAAAGCATTGGATGTTAGAGGGCCTGTGGTTTGTATCAGTTTCAGAAGCAGAGTTGAACTAGATATGGTCCCTGTGTGTAGGAAACACAGTTCTTTTGTTCTGAGCACACTCACGTTTCCCGCCTTATTAGAGACTCTAGAAAGCAAGGGCTTGCTTCTTGCTCTAAAGCAGAGTGTCTTTCATGGATGAGGACTGTGCTGTGTGTTTCCCTTCAGAAACGGAGTTAAATGGCAGGCTCTGTGTCTTCCTACAGGCAAGACATTGTTCAAGGTAAATGCAGTCACTTTTGAGCTCAAACGAAGCTACATCGTTCACGAAGCTCACACGTTTCTCGCTCTTAACATAAGGCATTGGATGTTAGAGGGCCTGTGGTTTGTATCAGTTTCAGAAGCAGAGTTGAACTAGATTTGGTCCGTGTGTGTAGGAAACACAGTTCTTTTTTTGTGAGCACACTCAAGTTTCCAGCCTTATTAGAGACTCTAGAAAGCAAGAGCTTGCTTCTTGCTCTAAAGCAGAGTGTCTTTCATGGATGAGAACTGTGCTGTGTGTTTCCCTTCAGAAACGGAGTTAAATGGCAGGCTCTGTGTCTTCCTACAAGCAAGACATCGTTTCAGGTAAACGAAGTCACTTTTGAGCTCAAAGGAAGTTACATTGTTCACGAAGCTCACACGTTTCTCGCTCTTAAGTGAAAAGCATTGGATGTTAGAGGGTCTGTGCTTAGTATCAGTTTCAGAAGCAGAGTTGAACTAGATATGGTCCGTGTTTGTAGGAAACACAGTTCTTTTGTTCTGAGCACACTCACGTTGCCCGCCTTATTAGAGACTCTAGAAAGCAAGCGCTTGCTTCTTGCTCTTAAGCAGAGTGTCTTTCATGGATGAGAACTGTGCTGTGTGTTTCCCTTCAGAAACGGAGTTAAATGGCAGTCTCTGTGCCTTCCTACAAGCAAGAGTTAGTTTCCGGGAAATACAGTCACTTTTGAGCTCAAATGAAGCTGCATCTTTAACGAAGGTCACACGTTTCTCGCCCTTAAGTGAAAAGCATTGGAAGTTAGAGGGCCTGTGGTTTGTATCAGTTTCAGAAGCAGAGTTGAACTAGATTTGGTCCGTGTGTGTAGGAAACACAGTTCTTTTGTTCTGAGCACACTCAAGTTTCCAGCCTTATTAGAGACTCTAGAAAGCAAGAGCTTGCTTCTTGCTCTAAAGCAGAGTGTGTTTCATGGATGAGAACTGTGCTGTGTGTTTCCCTTCAGAAACGGAGTTAAATGGTCGGCTCTGTGTCTTCCTACAAGCAAGACTTCGTTTCAGGTAAACACAGTCACTTTTGAGCTCAAACAAAGTTACATCATTCACGAAGCTCACACGTTTCTCGCTCCTAACAAAAGGCATTGGATGTTAGAGGGCCTGTGGTTTGTATCAGTTTCAGAGGCAGAGTTGAACTAGATATGGTCCGTGTTTGTAGGAAACACAGTTCTTTTGTTCTGAGCACGCTCACGTTCCCAGCCTTATTAGAGACTCTAGAAAGCAAGAGCTTGCTTCTTGCTCTAAAGCAGAGTGTCTCATGGAAGACAACTGTGCTGTGCGTTTCCCTTCAGAAACGGAGTTAAATGGCAGGCTCTGTGTCTTCCTACAAGCAAGACATTGTTTCAGGTAAACGCAGTCACTTTTGAGCTCAAACGAAGCTACATCGTTCACGAAGCTCAAACGTTTCTCGCTCTTAACAAAAGGCATTGGATGTTAGAGGGCCTGTGGTTTGTATCAGTTTCAGAAGCAGAGTTGAACTAGATTTGGTCCGTGTGTGTAGGAAACACAGTTCTTTTGTTCTGAGCACACTCAAGTTTCCAGCCTTATTAGAGACTCTAGAAAGCAAGAGCTTGCTTCTTGCTCTAAAGCAGAGTGACTTTCATGGATGAGAACTGTGCTGTGTGTTTCCCTTCAGAACCGGAGTTAAATGGCTGGCTCTGTATCTTCCTATAAGCAAGACTTCGTTTCAGGTAAACGCAGTCAATTTTGAGCTCAAACGAAGCTACATAGTTCACGAAGCTCACACATTTCTCGCTCTTAAGTGAAAAGCACTGGATGATAGAGGGCCTGTGGTTTGTATCAGTTTCAGAAGAAGAGTTGAACTAGATATGGTCCGTGTGTGTAGGAAACACAGTTCTTTTGTTCTGAGCACACTCACGTTTCCAGCCTTATTAGAGACTCTAGAAAGCAAGAGCTTGCTTCTTGCTCTAAAGCAGAGTGTCTTTCATGGATGAGAACTGTGCTGTGTGTTTCCCTTCAGAAACGGAGTTAAATGGCAGGCTCTGTGTCTTCCTACAAGCAAGACTTAGTTTCAGGTAAACGCAGTCACTTTTGAGCTCTAATGAAGCTACATCTTTCACGAAGCTCACACGTTTCTCGCTCTTAAGTGAAAAGCATTGGATGTTAGAGGGCCTGTGGTTTGTATCAGTTTCAGAAGTAGAGTTGAACTAGATATGGTCCCTGTGTGTAGGAAACACAGTTCTTTTGTTCTGAGCACACTCACGTTTCCCATGTTATTAGAGTCCTTAGAAAGCAAGGGCTTGCTTCTTCCTCTAAAGCAGAGTGTCTTTCAGGGATGAGGACTCTGCTGTGTGTTTCCCTTCAGGAACGGAGTTAAATGGCAGGCTCTGTGTCTTCCTACAAGCAAGAGTTAGTTTCCGGGAAATACAGTCAATTTTGAGCTCAAACGAAGCTACATCTTTAACGAAGCTCACACGTTTCTCACTCTTAAGTGAAAAGCATTGGATGTTAGAGGGCCTGTGGTTTGTATCAGTTTCAGAAGCAGAGTTGAACTAGATTTGGTCCGTGTGTGCAGGAAACACAGTTCTTTTGTTCTGAGCACACTCAAGTTTCCAGCCTTATTAGAGACTCCAGAAAGCAAGAGCTTGCTTCTTGCTCTAAAGCAGAGTGTCTTTCATGGATGAGAACTGTGCTGTGTGTTTCCCTTCAGAAAAGGAGTTAAATGGGAGACTCTGTGTCTTCCTACAAGCAAGACTTCGTTTCAGGTAAACGCAGTCACTTTTGAGCTCAAATGAAGCTACATCGTTCACGAAGCTGACACGTTTCTCGCTCTTAACTGAAAGGCATTGGATGTTAGAGGGCCTGTGGTTTGTATCACTTTCAGAACCAGAGTTGAACTAGATTTGGTCCGTGTGTGTAGAAAACACATTTCTTTTGTTCTGAGCACACTCAAGTTTCCAGCCTTATTAGAGACTCTAGAAAGCAAGAGCTTGCTTCTTGCTCTAAAGCAGAGTGTCTTTCATGGATGAGAACTGTGCTGTGTGTTTCCCATCAGAAACGGAGTTAAATGGCTGGCTCTGTGTCTTCCTACAAGCAAGACTTCGTTTCAGGTAAACGCAGTCACTTTTGAGCTCAAACGAAGTTACATCGTTCACGAAGCTCACACGTTTCTCGCTCTTAACAAAAGGCATTGGATGTTAGAGGGCCTGTGGTTTGTATCAGTTTCAGAAGCAGAGTTGAACTAGATATGGTCCCTGTGGGTAGGAAACACATTTCTTTTGTTCTGAACACACTCACGTTTCCTGCCTTATTAGAGACTCTAGAAAGCAAGAGCATGTTTCTTGCTCTAAATCAGAGTGTGTTTCATGGAGGAGAACTGTGCTGTGTGTTTCCCTTCAAAAACGGAGTTCAATGGTAGGCTCTGTGTCTTCCTACAAGCAAGACTTCGTTTCAGGTAAACGCAGTCACTTTTGAGATCAAACGAAGCTACATCGTTCACGAAGCTCTCACATTTCTCCCTCTTAACTGAAAGGCATTGGATGTTAGAGCGCCTGTGGTTTGTATCAGTTTCAGAAGCATAGTTGAACTAGATATGGTCCGTGTGTGTAGGAAACACAGTTCTTTTGTTCTGAGCACACTCACATTTCCCGCCTTATTAGAGACTCTAGAAAGCAAGAACTTGCTTCTTGCTCTAAAGCAGATTGTCTTTCATGGATGAAAACTGTGCTGTGTGTTTCCCTTCAGAAATGGAGTTAAATGGGAGACTCTGTGTCTTCCTACAAGCAAGACTTCGTTTCAGGTAAACGCAGTCACTTTTGAGCTCAAATGAAGCTACATCGTTCACGAAGCTGACACGTTTCTTGCTCTTAACTGAAAGGCATTGGATGTTAGAGGGCCTGTGGTTTGTATCACTTTCAGAAGCAGATTTGAACTAGATATGGTCCGTGTGTGTAGGAAACACAGTTCTTTTGTTCTGAGCACACTCACGTTTCAAGTCTTATTAGAGAATCAGGAAAGTAAGAGCTTGCTTCTTGCTCTAAAGCAGAGTGTCTTTAATCGATGAGAACAGTGCTGTGTGTTTCCCTTCCGAAACGGAGTTAAATGGCAGACTCTATGTCTTCCTACAAGCAAAGCTTAGTTTCACATAAACGCAGTCACTTTTGATCTCAAACGAAGCTACATCGTTCACGAAGCTCACACGTTTCTCGCTCTTAACAAAAGGCATTGGATGTTAGAGGGCCTGTGGTTTGTATCAGTTTCAGAAGCATAGTTGAACTAGATTTGGTCCGTGTGTGTAGGAAACACAGAACTTTTGTTCTGATTACACTCAAATTTCCAGCCTTATTAGAGACTCTAGAAAGCAAGAGCTTGCTTCTTGCTCTAAAGCAGAGTGTCTTTCATGGATGAGAACTGTGCTGTGTGTTTCCCTTCAGAAACGGAGTTAAATGGCCGGCTCTGTGTCTTCCTACAAGCAAGACTTCGTTTCAGGTAAACGCAGTCAATTTTGAGCTCAATCGAAGCTACATTGTTCACAAAGCTCACACATTTCTCGCTCTTAAGTGAAAAGCACTGGATGTTAGAGGGCCTGTGGTTTGTATCAGTTTCAGAAGCA
This sequence comes from Onychomys leucogaster, assembly GCA_949786385.1. Taxonomy (NCBI): domain Eukaryota; kingdom Metazoa; phylum Chordata; class Mammalia; order Rodentia; family Cricetidae; genus Onychomys; species Onychomys leucogaster. The sequence goes on along the minus strand of CATKUP010000105.1, from coordinate 764,087 downwards.
GAGTTGAACTAGATATGGTCCGACTGTGTAGGAAACACAGTTCTTTTTTTCTGAGCACACTCACGTTCCCAGCCTTATTAGAGACTCTAGAAAGCAAGAGCTTGCTTCTTGCTCTAAAGCAGAGTGTCTTTCATGGATGAGACTGTGCTGTGTGTTTCCCTTCAGAAACGGAGTTAAATGGCAGGCTCTGTGTCTTCCTATAAGCAAGACTTAGTTTCAGGTAAACGCAGTCACTTTTGAGCTCTAATGAAGCTACATCGTCACGAAGCTCACACGTTTCTCGCTCTTAAGTTAAAAGCATTGGATGTTAGACGGCCTGTGGTTTGTACCACTTTCAGAAGCAGAGTTGAACTAGATATGGTCCGTGTGTGTAGGAAACACAGTTCTTTTGTTCTGAGCACACTCATGTTTCAAGTCTTATTAGAGAATCTAGATAGTAAGAGCTTGCTTCTTGCTCTAAAGCAGAGTGTCTTTCATGGATGAGGACTGTGCTGTGTGTTTCCCTTCAGAAACGGAGTTAAATAGCAGACTCTGTGTCTTCCTACAAGCAAGAGTTCGTTTCCGGTAAATGCAGTCACTTTTGAGCTCAAAGGAAGCTACATCTTTAACAAAGCTCACACGTTTCTCGCTCTTAAGTGAAAAGCATTGGATGTTAGAGGGCCTGTGGTTTGTATCAGTCTTAGAAGCAGAGTTGAAGTAGATATGGTCCCTGTGTGTAGAAACACAGTTCTTTTTTTCTGAGCACACTCACGTTTTCTGCCTTATTAGAGACCGTAGAAAGCAAGAGCATGCTTCTTGCTCTAAAGCAGAGTGTGTTTCATGGAGGAGAACTGTGCTGTGTGTTTCCCTTCAAAACCGGAGTTAAATTGCAGGCTCTGTGTCTTCCTACAAGCAATAATTCGTTTCAGGTAAATGCATTCACTTTTGAGCTCAAATGAAGCTACATCGTTCACGAAGCTCACACATTTCTCGCTCTTAAGTGAAAAGAACTGGATGTTAGAGGGCCTGTGGTTTGTATCAGTTTCAGAAGCAGAGTTGAACTAGATATTTTCCGTCTGCGTAGGAAACACAGTTCTTTTGTTCTGAGCACACTCACGTTTCCCGCCTTATTAGAGACTCTAGAAAGCAAGAGCTTGCTTCTTGCTCTAAAGCAGAGTGTCTTTCATGGATGAGAACTGTGCTGTGTGTTTCCCTTCAGAAAGGGAGTTAAATGGGAGACTCTGTGTCTTCCTACAAGCAAGACTTCGTTTCAGGTAAACGCAGTCACTTTTGAGCTCAAATGAAGCTACATCGTTCAAGAAGCTGACACGTTTCTTGCTCTTAACTGAAAGGCATTGGATGTTAGAGGGCCTGTGGTATGTATCACTTTCAGAAGCATAGTTGAACTAGATATGGTCCGTGTGTGTAGGAAACACAGTTCATTTGTTCTGAGCACACTCACGTTTCAAGTCTTATTAGAGAATCAGGAAAGTAAGAGCTTGCTTCTTGCTCTAAAGCAGAGTGTCTTTAATGGATGAGAACAGTGCTGTGTGTTTCCCTTCCGAAACGGAGTTAAATGGCAGACTCTATGTCTTCCTACAAGCAAAGCTTAGTTTCACATAAACGCAGTCACTTTTGATCTCAAACGAAGCTACATCGTTCACGAAGCTCACACGTTTCTCGCTCTTAACAAAAGGCATTGGATGTTAGAGGGCCTGTGGTTTGTATCAGTTTCAGAAGCAGAGTTGAACTAGATATGGTCCGTGTGTGTAGGAAACACAGTTCTTTTGTTCTGAGCACGCTCACATTTCCAGCCTTATTAACGACTCTAGAAAGCAAGAGCTTGCTTCTTGCTCTAAAGCAGAGTGTGTTTCATGGATGAGAACTGTGCTGTGTGTTTCCCTTCAGAAACGGAGTTCAATGGCAGTCTCTGTGTCTTCCTACAAGCATGTCTTCTTTTCAGATAAACGCAGTCACTTTTGAGCTCAAATGAAGCTACATCGTCACGAAGCTCACACGTTTCTCGGTCTTAAGTGAAAAGCATTGAATGTTAGAGGGCCTGTGGTTTGTATCAGTTTCAGAAGCAGAGTTAAACTAGATATGGTCCCTGTGTGTAGGAAACACAGTTCTTTTGTTCTGAGCACACTCACGTTTCCCACCTTATTAGAGAATCTACAAAGCAAGGGCTTGCTTCTTGATCTAAAGCAGAGTGTCTTTCATGGATGAGGACTGTGCTGTGTGTTTGCCCTCAGAAACGGAGTTAAATGGCAGACCCTGTGTCTTCCTACAAGCAAGAGTTCGTTTCCGGTAAATGCAGTCACTTTTGAGCTCAAACGACCTACATCTTTAACGAAGCTCACACGTTTCTCGCTCTTAAGTGAAAAGCATTGGATGTTAGAGGGCCTGTGGATTGTATCAGTTTCAGAAGCAGAGTTGAACTAGATATGGTCCCTGTGTGTAGGAAACACAGTTCTTTTGTTCTGAGCACACTCACGTTTCCCGCCTTATTAGAGACTCTAGAAAGCAAGAGCTTGCTTCTTGCTCTAAAGCAGAGTGTCTTTCATGGATGAGAACTGTGCTGTGTGTTTCCCTTCAGAAACGGAGTTAAATGGCCGGCTCTGTGTCTTCCTACAAGCAAGACTTCGTTTCAGGTAAACGCAGTCAATTTTGAGCTCAAACGAAGCTACATCGTTCACAAAGCTCACACATTGCTCACTCTTAAGTGAAAAGCACTGGATGATAGAGGGCCTGTAGTTTGTATCAGTTTCAGAAGCAGAGTTGAACTAGATATGGTCCGACTGTGTAGGATACACAGTTCTTTTTTTCTGAGCACACTCACGTTTCCAGCCTTATTAGAGACTCTAGAAAGCAAGAGCTTGCTTCTTGCTCTAAAGCAGAGTGTCTTTCATGGATGAGAACTGTGCTGTGTGTTTCCCTTCAGAAACGGAGTTAAATGGCAGTCTCTGTGCCTTCCTACAAGCAAGAGTTAGTTTTCGGGAAATACAGTCACTTTTGAGCTCAAACGAAGCTACATCTTTAACGAAGGTCACACGTTTCTCGCTCTTAAGTGAAAAGCATTGGAAGTTAGAGGGCCTGTGGTTTGTATCAGTTTCAGAAGCAGAGTTGAACTAGTTTTGGTCCGTGTGTGTAGGAAACACAGTTCTTTTGTTCTGAGCACACTCAAGTTTCCAGCCTTATTAGAGACTCTAGAAAGCAAGAGCTTGCTTCTTGCTCTAAAGCAGAGTGTCTTTCATGGAGGAGAACTGTCCTGTGTGTTTCCCTTCAGAAACGGAGTTAAATGGCAGGCTCTGTGTCTTCCTACAAGCATGTCTTCTTTTCAGGTAAACGCAGTCACTTTTGAGCTCAAATGAAGCTACATAGGCATGTAGCTCACACGTTTCTCGCTCTTAAGTGAAAAGCATTGGATGTTAGAGGGCCTGTGGTTTGTATCAGTTTCAGAAGCAGAGTTGAACTAGATATGGTCCCTGTGTGTAGGAAACACAGTTCTTTTGTTCTGAGCACACTCACGTTTCCCGCCTTATTAGAGACTCTAGAAAGCAAGGGCTTGCTTCTTGCTCTAAAGCAGAGTGTCTTTCATGGATGAGGACTGTGCTGTGTGTTTCCCTTCAGAAACGGAGTTAAATGGCAGGCTCTGTGTCTTCCTACAGGCAAGACATTGTTCAAGGTAAATGCAGTCACTTTTGAGCTCAAACGAAGCTACATCGTTCACGAAGCTCACACGTTTCTCGCTCTTAACATAAGGCATTGGATGTTAGAGGGCCTGTGGTTTGTATCAGTTTCAGAAGCAGAGTTGAACTAGATTTGGTCCGTGTGTGTAGGAAACACAGTTCTTTTGTTGTGAGCACACTCAAGTTTCCAGCCTTATTAGAGACTCTAGAAAGCAAGAGCTTGCTTCTTGCTCTAAAGCAGAGTGTCTTTCATGGATGAGAACTGTGCTGTGTGTTTCCCTTCAGAAACGGAGTTAAATGGCAGGCTCTGTGTCTTCCTACAAGCAAGACATCGTTTCAGGTAAACGAAGTCACTTTTGAGCTCAAAGGAAGTTACATTGTTCACGAAGCTCACACGTTTCTCGCTCTTAAGTGAAAAGCATTGGATGTTAGAGGGTCTGTGCTTAGTATCAGTTTCAGAAGCAGAGTTGAACTAGATATGGTCCGTGTTTGTAGGAAACACAGTTCTTTTGTTCTGAGCACACTCACGTTGCCCGCCTTATTAGAGACTCTAGAAAGCAAGCGCTTGCTTCTTGCTCTTAAGCAGAGTGTCTTTCATGGATGAGAACTGTGCTGTGTGTTTCCCTTCAGAAACGGAGTTAAATGGCAGTCTCTGTGCCTTCCTACAAGCAAGAGTTAGTTTCCGGGAAATACAGTCACTTTTGAGCTCAAATGAAGCTGCATCTTTAACGAAGGTCACACGTTTCTCGCCCTTAAGTGAAAAGCATTGGAAGTTAGAGGGCCTGTGGTTTGTATCAGTTTCAGAAGCAGAGTTGAACTAGATTTGGTCCGTGTGTGTAGGAAACACAGTTCTTTTGTTCTGAGCACACTCAAGTTTCCAGCCTTATTAGAGACTCTAGAAAGCAAGAGCTTGCTTCTTGCTCTAAAGCAGAGTGTGTTTCATGGATGAGAACTGTGCTGTGTGTTTCCCTTCAGAAACGGAGTTAAATGGTCGGCTCTGTGTCTTCCTACAAGCAAGACTTCGTTTCAGGTAAACACAGTCACTTTTGAGCTCAAACAAAGTTACATCATTCACGAAGCTCACACGTTTCTCGCTCCTAACAAAAGGCATTGGATGTTAGAGGGCCTGTGGTTTGTATCAGTTTCAGAGGCAGAGTTGAACTAGATATGGTCCGTGTTTGTAGGAAACACAGTTCTTTTGTTCTGAGCACGCTCACGTTCCCAGCCTTATTAGAGACTCTAGAAAGCAAGAGCTTGCTTCTTGCTCTAAAGCAGAGTGTCTCATGGAAGACAACTGTGCTGTGCGTTTCCCTTCAGAAACGGAGTTAAATGGCAGGCTCTGTGTCTTCCTACAAGCAAGACATTGTTTCAGGTAAACGCAGTCACTTTTGAGCTCAAACGAAGCTACATCGTTCACGAAGCTCAAACGTTTCTCGCTCTTAACAAAAGGCATTGGATGTTAGAGGGCCTGTGGTTTGTATCAGTTTCAGAAGCAGAGTTGAACTAGATTTGGTCCGTGTGTGTAGGAAACACAGTTCTTTTGTTCTGAGCACACTCAAGTTTCCAGCCTTATTAGAGACTCTAGAAAGCAAGAGCTTGCTTCATGCTCTAAAGCAGAGTGACTTTCATGGATGAGAACTGTGCTGTGTGTTTCCCTTCAGAACCGGAGTTAAATGGCTGGCTCTGTATCTTCCTATAAGCAAGACTTCGTTTCAGGTAAACGCAGTCAATTTTGAGCTCAAACGAAGCTACATAGTTCACGAAGCTCACACATTTCTCGCTCTTAAGTGAAAAGCACTGGATGATAGAGGGCCTGTGGTTTGTATCAGTTTCAGAAGCAGAGTTGAACTAGATATGGTCCGACTGTGTAGGAAACACAGTTCTTTTGTTCTGAGCACACTCACGTTTCCAGCCTTATTAGAGACTCTAGAAAGCAAGAGCTTGCTTCTTGCTCTAAAGCAGAGTGTCTTTCATGGATGAGAACTGTGCTGTGTGTTTCCCTTCAGAAACGGAGTTAAATGGCAGGCTCTGTGTCTTCCTACAAGCAAGACTTAGTTTCAGGTAAACGCAGTCACTTTTGAGCTCTAATGAAGCTACATCTTTCACGAAGCTCACACGTTTCTCGCTCTTAAGTGAAAAGCATTGGATGTTAGAGGGCCTGTGGTTTGTATCAGTTTCAGAAGTAGAGTTGAACTAGATATGGTCCCTGTGTGTAGGAAACACAGTTCTTTTGTTCTGAGCACACTCACGTTTCCCATGTTATTAGAGTCCTTAGAAAGCAAGGGCTTGCTTCTTCCTCTAAAGCAGAGTGTCTTTCAGGGATGAGGACTCTGCTGTGTGTTTCCCTTCAGGAACGGAGTTAAATGGCAGGCTCTGTGTCTTCCTACAAGCAAGAGTTAGTTTCCGGGAAATACAGTCAATTTTGAGCTCAAACGAAGCTACATCTTTAACGAAGCTCACACGTTTCTCACTCTTAAGTGAAAAGCATTGGATGTTAGAGGGCCTGTGGTTTGTATCAGTTTCAGAAGCAGAGTTGAACTAGATTTGGTCCGTGTGTTCAGGAAACACAGTTCTTTTGTTCTGAGCACACTCAAGTTTCCAGCCTTATTAGAGACTCCAGAAAGCAAGAGCTTGCTTCTTGCTCTAAAGCAGAGTGTCTTTCATGGATGAGAACTGTGCTGTGTGTTTCCCTTCAGAAAAGGAGTTAAATGGGAGACTCTGTGTCTTCCTACAAGCAAGACTTCGTTTCAGGTAAACGCAGTCACTTTTGAGCTCAAATGAAGCTACATCGTTCACGAAGCTGACACGTTTCTCGCTCTTAACTGAAAGGCATTGGATGTTAGAGGGCCTGTGGTTTGTATCACTTTCAGAACCAGAGTTGAACTAGATTTGGTCCGTGTGTGTAGAAAACACATTTCTTTTGTTCTGAGCACACTCAAGTTTCCAGCCTTATTAGAGACTCTAGAAAGCAAGAGCTTGCTTCTTGCTCTAAAGCAGAGTGTCTTTCATGGATGAGAACTGTGCTGTGTGTTTCCCATCAGAAACGGAGTTAAATGGCTGGCTCTGTGTCTTCCTACAAGCAAGACTTCGTTTCAGGTAAACGCAGTCACTTTTGAGCTCAAACGAAGTTACATCGTTCACGAAGCTCACACGTTTCTCGCTCTTAACAAAAGGCATTGGATGTTAGAGGGCCTGTGGTTTGTATCAGTTTCAGAAGCAGAGTTGAACTAGATATGGTCCCTGTGGGTAGGAAACACATTTCTTTTGTTCTGAACACACTTACGTTTCCTGCCTTATTAGAGACTCTAGAAAGCAAGAGCATGTTTCTTGCTCTAAATCAGAGTGTGTTTCATGGAGGAGAACTGTGCTGTGTGTTTCCCTTCAAAAACGGAGTTCAATGGTAGGCTCTGTGTCTTCCTACAAGCAAGACTTCGTTTCAGGTAAACGCAGTCACTTTTGAGATCAAACGAAGCTACATCGTTCACGAAGCTCTCACATTTATCCCTCTTAACTGAAAGGCATTGGATGTTAGAGCGCCTGTGGTTTGTATCAGTTTCAGAAGCATAGTTGAACTAGATATGGTCCGTGTGTGTAGGAAACACAGTTCTTTTGTTCTGAGCACACTCACATTTCCCGCCTTATTAGAGACTCTAGAAAGCAAGAACTTGCTTCTTGCTCTAAAGCAGATTGTCTTTCATGGATGAAAACTGTGCTGTGTGTTTCCCTTCAGAAATGGAGTTAAATGGGAGACTCTGTGTCTTCCTACAAGCAAGACTTCGTTTCAGGTAAACGCAGTCACTTTTGAGCTCAAATGAAGCTACATCGTTCACGAAGCTGACACGTTTCTTGCTCTTAACTGAAAGGCATTGGATGTTAGAGGGCCTGTGGTTTGTATCACTTTCAGAAGCAGAGTTGAACTAGATATGGTCCGTGTGTGTAGGAAACACAGTTCTTTTGTTCTGAGCACACTCACGTTTCAAGTCTTATTAGAGAATCAGGAAAGTAAGAGCTTGCTTCTTGCTCTAAAGCAGAGTGTCTTTAATCGATGAGAACAGTGCTGTGTGTTTCCCTTCCGAAACGGAGTTAAATGGCAGACTCTATGTCTTCCTACAAGCAAAGCTTAGTTTCACATAAACGCAGTCACTTTTGATCTCAAACGAAGCTACATCGTTCACGAAGCTCACACGTTTCTCGCTCTTAACAAAAGGCATTGGATGTTAGAGGGCCTGTGGTTTGTATCAGTTTCAGAAGCATAGTTGAACTAGATTTGGTCCGTGTGTGTAGGAAACACAGAACTTTTGTTCTGATTACACTCAAATTTCCAGCCTTATTAGAGACTCTAGAAAGCAAGAGCTTGCTTCTTGCTCTAAAGCAGAGTGTCTTTCATGGATGAGAACTGTGCTGTGTGTTTCCCTTCAGAAACGGAGTTAAATGGCCGGCTCTGTGTCTTCCTACAAGCAAGACTTCGTTTCAGGTAAACGCAGTCAATTTTGAGCTCAATCGAAGCTACATTGTTCACAAAGCTCACACATTTCTCGCTCTTAAGTGAAAAGCACTGGATGTTAGAGGGCCTGTGGTTTGTATCAGTTTCAGAAGCAGAGTTGAACTAGATATGGTCCGACTGTGTAGGAAACACAGTTCTTTTTTTCTGAGCACACTCACGTTCCCAGCCTTATTAGAGACTCTAGAAAGCAAGAGCTTGCTTCTTGCTCTAAAGCAGAGTGTCTTTCATGGATGAGACTGTGCTGTGTGTTTCCCTTCAGAAACGGAGTTAAATGGCAGGCTCTGTGTCTTCCTATAAGCAAGACTTAGTTTCAGGTAAACGCAGTCACTTTTGAGCTCTAATGAAGCTACATCGTCACGAAACTCACACGTTTCTCACTCTTAAGTTAAAAGCATTGGATGTTAGACGGCCTGTGGTTTGTACCACTTTCAGAAGCAGAGTTGAACTAGATATGGTCCGTGTGTGTAGGAAACACAGTTCTTTTGTTCTGAGCACACTCACGTTTCAAGTCTTATTAGAGAATCTAGATAGTAAGAGCTTGCTTCTTGCTCTAAAGCAGAGTGTCTTTCATGGATGAGGACTGTGCTGTGTGTTTCCCTTCAGAAACGGAGTTAAATAGCAGACTCTGTGTCTTCCTACAAGCAAGAGTTCGTTTCCGGTAAATGCAGTCACTTTTGAGCTCAAACGAAGCTACATCTTTAACAAAGCTCACACGTTTCTCGCTCTTAAGTGAAAAGCATTGGATGTTAGAGGGCCTGTGGTTTGTATCAGTCTTAGAAGCAGAGTTGAAGTAGATATGGTCCCTGTGTGTAGAAACACAGTTCTTTTTTTCTGAGCACACTCACGTTTTCTGCCTTATTAGAGACCGTAGAAAGCAAGAGCATGCTTCTTGCTCTAAAGCAGAGTGTGTTTCATGGAGGAGAACTGTGCTGTGTGTTTCCCTTCAAAACCGGAGTTAAATTGCAGGCTCTGTGTCTTCCTACAAGCAATAATTCGTTTCAGGTAAATGCATTCACTTTTGAGCTCAAATGAAGCTACATCGTTCACGAAGCTCACACATTTCTCGCTCTTAAGTGAAAAGAACTGGATGTTAGAGGGCCTGTGGTTTGTATCAGTTTCAGAAGCAGAGTTGAACTAGATATTTTCCGTCTGCGTAGGAAACACAGTTCTTTTGTTCTGAGCACACTCACGTTTCCCGCCTTATTAGAGACTCTAGAAAGCAAGAGCTTGCTTCTTGCTCTAAAGCAGAGTGTCTTTCATGGATGAGAACTGTGCTGTGTGTTTCCCTTCAGAAAGGGAGTTAAATGGGAGACTCTGTGTCTTCCTACAAGCAAGACTTCGTTTCAGGTAAACGCAGTCACTTTTGAGCTCAAATGAAGCTACATCGTTCAAGAAGCTGACACGTTTCTTGCTCTTAACTGAAAGGCATTGGATGTTAGAGGGCCTGTGGTATGTATCACTTTCAGAAGCATAGTTGAACTAGATATGGTCCGTGTGTGTAGGAAACACAGTTCATTTGTTCTGAGCACACTCACGTTTCAAGTCTTATTAGAGAATCAGGAAAGTAAGAGCTTGCTTCTTGCTCTAAAGCAGAGTGTCTTTAATGGATGAGAACAGTGCTGTGTGTTTCCCTTCCGAAACGGAGTTAAATGGCAGACTCTATGTCTTCCTACAAGCAAAGCTTAGTTTCACATAAACGCAGTCACTTTTGATCTCAAACGAAGCTACATCGTTCACGAAGCTCACACGTTTCTCGCTCTTAACAAAAGGCATTGGATGTTAGAGGGCCTGTGGTTTGTATCAGTTTCAGAAGCAGAGTTGAACTAGATATGGTCCGTGTGTGTAGGAAACACAGTTCTTTTGTTCTGAGCACGCTCACATTTCCAGCCTTATTAGAGACTCTAGAAAGCAAGAGCTTGCTTCTTGCTCTAAAGCAGAGTGTGTTTCATGGATGAGAACTGTGCTGTGTGTTTCCCTTCAGAAACGGAGTTCAATGGCAGTCTCTGTGTCTTCCTACAAGCATGTCTTCTTTTCAGATAAACGCAGTCACTTTTGAGCTCAAATGAAGCTACATCGTCACGAAGCTCACACGTTTCTCGGTCTTAAGTGAAAAGCATTGAATGTTAGAGGGCCTGTGGTTTGTATCAGTTTCAGAAGCAGAGTTAAACTAGATATGGTCCCTGTGTGTAGGAAACACAGTTCTTTTGTTCTGAGCACACTCACGTTTCCCACCTTATTAGAGAATCTACAAAGCAAGGGCTTGCTTCTTGCTCTAAAGCAGAGTGTCTTTCATGGATGAGGACTGTGCTGTGTGTTTGCCCTCAGAAACGGAGTTAAATGGCAGACCCTGTGTCTTCCTACAAGCAAGAGTTCGTTTCCGGTAAATGCAGTCACTTTTGAGCTCAAACGACCTACATCTTTAACGAAGCTCACACGTTTCTCGCTCTTAAGTGAAAAGCATTGGATGTTAGAGGGCCTGTGGATTGTATCAGTTTCAGAAGCAGAGTTGAACTAGATATGGTCCCTGTGTGTAGGAAACACAGTTCTTTTGTTCTGAGCACACTCACGTTTCCCGCCTTATTAGAGACTCTAGAAAGCAAGAGCTTGCTTCTTGCTCTAAAGCAGAGTGTCTTTCATGGATGAGAACTGTGCTGTGTGTTTCCCTTCAGAAACGGAGTTAAATGGCCGGCTCTGTGTCTTCCTACAAGCAAGACTTCGTTTCAGGTAAACGCAGTCACTTTTGAGCTCAAACGAAGCTAAATCGTTCACGAAGCTCACACATTTCTCCCTCTTAACTGAAAGGCATTGGATGTTAGAGGGCCTGTGGTTTGTATCACTTTCAGAAGCAGAGTTGAACTAGATATGGTCCGTGTGTGTAGGAAACACAGTTCTTTTGTTCTGAGCACACTCACGTTTCAAGTCTTATTAGAGAATCTAGAAAGTAAGAGCTTGCTTCTTGCTCTAAAGCAGAGTGTCTTTCATGGATGAGGACTGTGCTGTGTGTTTCCCTTCAGAAACGGAGTTAAATGGCAGACTCTGTGTCTTCCTACAAGCAAGAGTTCGTTTCCGGTAAATGCAGTCACTTTTGAGCTCAAACGAAGCTACATCTTTAACAAAGCTCACACGTTTCTCGCTCTTAAGTGAAAAGCATTGGATGTTAGAGGGCCTGTGGTTTGTATCAGTCTTAGAAGCAGAGTTGAAGTAGATATGGTCCCTGTGTGTAGAAACACAGTTCTTTTTTTCTGAGCACACTCACGTTTTCTGCCTTATTAGAGACCGTAGAAAGCAAGAGCATGCTTCTTGCTCTAAAGCAGAGTGTGTTTCATGGAGGAGAACTGTGCTGTGTGTTTCCCTTCAAAAACGGAGTTAAATGGCAGGCTCTGTGTCTTCCTACAAGCAATAATTCGTTTCAGGTAAATGCTGTCACTTTTAAGTTCAAACGAAGCTACATCGTTCTCGAAGCTCACACGTTTCTCGCTCTTAACAAAAGGCATTGGATGTTAGAGGGCCTGTGGTTTGTATCAGTTTCAGAAGCAGAGTTGAACTAGATTTGGTCCGTGTGTGTAGGAAACACAGTTCTTTTGTTCTGAGCACACTCAAGTTTCCAGCCTTATTAGAGACTCTAGAAAGCAAGAGCTTGCTTCTTGCTCTAAAGCAGAGTGTCTTTCATGGATGAGAACTGTGCTGTGTGTTTCCCTTCAGAAACGGAGTTAAATGGACGGCTCTGTGTCTTCCTAAAGGCAAGACTTCGTTTCAGGTAAACGCAGTCACTTTTGAGCTCAAATGAAGCTACATCGTTCACGAAGCTGACACGTTTCTCGCTCTTAACTAAAAGGCATTGGATGTTAGAGGGCCTGTGGTTTGTATCACTTTCAGAAGCAGAGTTGAACTAGATATGGTCCGTGTGTGTAGGAAACACAGTTCTTTTGTTCTGAGCACACTCACGTTCCCAGCCTTATTAGAGACTCTAGAAAGCAAGAGCTTGCTTCTTGCTCTAAAGCAGAGTGTCTTTCATGGATGAGAACTGTGCTGTGTGTTTCCCTTCAGAAACGGAGTTAAATGGCCGGCTCTGTGTCTTCCTACAAGCAAGACTTCGTTTCAGGTAAACGCAGTCAATTTTGAGCTCAATTGAAGCTACATTGTTCACAAAGCTCACACATTTCTCGCTCTTAAGTGAAAAGCACTGGATGTTAGAGGGCCTGTGGTTTGTATCAGTTTCAGAAGCAGAGTTGAACTAGATATGGTCCGACTGTGTAGGAAACACAGTTCTTTTGTTCTGAGCACACTCAAGTTTCCAGCCTTATTAGAGACTCTAGAAAGCAAGAGCTTGCTTCTTGCTCTAAAGCAGAGTGTCTTTCATGGATGAGAACTGTGCTGTGTGTTTCCCTTCAGAAACGGAGTTAAATGGACGGCTCTGTGTCTTCCTAAAGGCAAGACTTCGTTTCAGGTAAACGCAGTCACTTTTGAGCTCAAATGAAGCTACATCGTTCACGAAGCTGACACGTTTCTCGCTCTTAACTAAAAGGCATTGGATGTTAGAGGGCCTGTGGTTTGTATCACTTTCAGAAGCAGAGTTGAACTAGATATGGTCCGTGTGTGTAGGAAACACAGTTCTTTTGTTCTGAGCACACTCACGTTCCCAGCCTTATTAGAGACTCTAGAAAGCAAGAGCTTGCTTCTTGCTCTAAAGCAGAGTGTCTTTCATGGATGAGAACTGTGCTGTGTGTTTCCCTTCAGAAACGGAGTTAAATGGCCGGCTCTGTGTCTTCCTACAAGCAAGACTTCGTTTCAGGTAAACGCAGTCAATTTTGAGCTCAATTGAAGCTACATTGTTCACAAAGCTCACACATTTCTCGCTCTTAAGTGAAAAGCACTGGATGTTAGAGGGCCTGTGGTTTGTATCAGTTTCAGAAGCAGAGTTGAACTAGATATGGTCCAACTGTGTAGGAAACACAGTTCTTTTTTTCTGAGCACACTCACGTTCCCAGCCTTATTAGAGACTCTAGAAAGCAAGAGCTTGCTTCTTGCTCTAAAGCAGAGTGTCTTTCATGGATAAGACTGTGCTGTGTTTTTCCCTTCAGAAACGGAGTTAAATGGCAGGCTCTGTGTCTTCCTATAAGCAAGACTTAGTTTCAGGTAAACACAGTCACTTTTGAGCTCTAATGAAGCTACATCGTCACGAAGCTCACACGTTTCTCGCTCTTAAGTTAAAAGCATTGGATGTTAGACGGCCTGTGGTTTGTATCACTTTCAGAAGCAGAGTTGAACTAGATATGGTCCGTGTGTGTAGGAAACACAGTTCTTTTGTTCTGAGCACACTCACGTTTCAAGTCTTATTAGAGAATCTAGATAGTAAGAGCTTGCTTCTTGCTCTAAAGCAGAGTGTCTTTCATGGATGAGGACTGTGCTGTGTGTTTCCCTTCAGAAACGGAGTTAAATAGCAGACTCTGTGTCTTCCTACAAGCAAGAGTTCGTTTCCGGTAAATGCAGTCACTTTTGAGCTCAAACGAAGCTACATCTTTAACAAAGCTCACACGTTTCTCGCTCTTAAGTGAAAAGCATTGGATGTTAGAGGGCCTGTGGTTTGTATCAGTCTTAGAAGCAGAGTTGAAGTAGATATGGTCCCTGTGTGTAGAAACACAGTTCTTTTTTTCTGAGCACACTCACTTTTTCTGCCTTATTAGAGACCCTAGAAAGCAAGAGCATGCTTCTTGCTATAAAGCAGAGTGTGTTTCATGGAGGAGAACTGTGCTGTGTGTTTCCCTTCAAAACCGGAGTTAAATTGCAGGCTCTGTGTCTTCCTACAAGCAATAATTCGTTTCAGGTAAATGCATTCACTTTTGAGCTCAAACGAAGCTACATCGTTCACGAAGCTCACACATTTCTCGCTCTTAAGTGAAAAGAACTGGATGTTAGAGGGCCTGTGGTTTGTATCAGTTTCAGAAGCAGAGTTGAACTAGATATTTTCCGTCTGTGTAGGAAACACAGTTCTTTTGTTCTGAGCACACTCACGTTTCCCGCCTTATTAGAGACTCTAGAAAGCAAGAGCTTGCTTCTTGCTCTAAAGCAGAGTGTCTTTCATGGATGAGAACAGTGCTGTGTGTTTCCCTTCCGAAACGGAGTAAAATGGCAGACTCTATGTCTTCCTACAAGCAAAGCTTAGTTTCACATAAACGCAGTCACTTTTGATCTCAAACGAAGCTACATCGTTCACGAAGCTCACACGTTTCTCGCTCTTAAGAAAAGGCATTGGATGTTAGAGGGCCTGTGGTTTGTATCAGTTTCAGAAGCAGAGTTGAACTAGATATGGTCCGTGTGTGTAGGAAACACAGTTCTTTTGTTCTGAGCACGCTCACATTTCCAGCCTTATTAGAGACTCTAGAAAGCAAGAGCTTGCTTCTTGCTCTAAAGCAGAGTGTGTTTCATGGATGAGAACTGTGCTGTGTGTTTCCCTTCAGAAACGGAGTTCAATGGCAGTCTCTGTGTCTTCCTACAAGCATGTCTTCTTTTCAGATAAACGCAGTCACTTTTGAGCTCAAATGAAGCTACATCTTTAACGAAGCTCACACGTTTCTCGCTCTTAAGTGAAAAGCATTGGATGTTAGAGGGCCTGTGGTTTGTATCAGTCTTAGAAGCAGAGTTGAAGTAGATATGGTCCCTGTGTGTAGAAACACAGTTCTTTTTTTCTGAGCACACTCACGTTTTCTGCCTTATTAGAGACCCTAGAAAGCAAGAGCATGCTCCTTGCTCTAAAGCAGAGTTTGTTTCATGGATGAGAACTGTGCTGTGTGTTTCCCTTCAGTAACGGAGTTAAATGGCAGTCTCTGTGTCTTCCTACAAGCAAGAGTTCGTTTCAGGTAAACGCAGTCACTGTAGAGCTCAAACGAAGCTACATCTTTCACGAAGCTCCCACGTATCTCGCTCGTAAGTGAAAATGATTGGATGTTAGAGGGCCTGTGGTTTGTATCAGTTTCAGAAGCAGAGTTGAACTAGATATGGTCTGTGTGTGTAGGAAACACAGTTATTTTGTTCTGAGCACACTCTCTTTTCCAGCCTTATTAGAGACTCTAGAAAGCAAGAGCTTGCTTCTTGCTCTAAAGCAGAGTGTATTTCATGGATGAGAACTGTGCTGTGTGTTTCCCTTCAGAAACGGAGTTAAATGGCCGGCTCTGTGTCTTCCTACAAGCAAGACTTCGTTTCAGGTAAACGCAGTCACTTTTGAGCTCAAATGAAGCTACATCGTTCACGAAGCTGACACGTTTCTTGCTCTTAACTGAAAGGCATTGGATGTTAGAGGGCCTGTGGTTTGTATCACTTTCAGAACCAGAGTTGAACTAGATTTGGTCCGTGTGTCTAGGAAACACAGTTCTTTTGTTCTCTGCACACTCAAGTTTCCAGCCTTATTAGAGACTCTAGAAAGCAAGGGCTTGCTTCTTGCTCTAAAGCAGAGTGTCTTTCATGGATGAGAACTGTGCTGTGTGTTTCCCTTCAGAAACGGAGTTAAATGGCCGGGTCTGTGTCTTCCTACAAGCAAGACTTCGTTTCAGGTAAACGCAGTCACTTTTGAGCTCAAAGGAAGCTACATCGTTCACGAAGCTCACACATTTCTCCCTCTTAACTGAAAGGCATTGGATGTTAGAGGGCCTGTGGTTTGTATCAATTTCAGAAGCAGAGTTGAACTAGATATGGTCCGTGTGTGTAGGAAACACAGTTCTTTTGTTCTGAGCACACTCACGTTTCAAGTCTTATTAGAGAATCTAGAAAGTAAGAGCTTGCTTCTTGCTCTAAAGCAGAGTGTCTTTCATGGATGAGGACTGTGCTGTGTGTTTCCCTTCAGAAACGGAGTTAAATGGCAGACTCTGTGTCTTCCTACAAGCAAGACTTCGTTTCCGGTAAATGCAGTCACTTTTAAGCTCAAACGAAGCTACATCTTTAACGAAGCTCACACGTTTCTCGCTCTTAAGTGAAAAGCATTGGATGTTAGAGGGCCTGTGGTTTGTATCAGTCTTAGAAGCAGAGTTGAAGTAGATATGGTCCCTGTGTGTAGAAACACAGTTCTTTTTTTCTGAGCACACTCACGTTTTCTGCCTTACTAGAGACCCTAGAAAGCAAGAGCACGCTTCTTGCTCTAAAGCAGAGTGTGTTTCATGGAGGAGAACTGTGCTGTGTGTTTCCCTTCAAAAACGGAGTTAAATGGCAGGCTCTGTGTCTTCCTACAAGCAATAATTCGTTTCAGGTAAATGCAGTCACTTTTGAGTTCAAACGAGCTACATCGTTCACGAAGCTCACACGTTTCTCGCTCTTAACAAAAGGCATTGGATGTTAGAGGGCCTGTGGTTTGTATCAGTTTCAGAAGCAGAGTTGAACTAGATTTGGTCCGTGTGTGTAGGAAACACAGTTCTTTGTTCTGAGCACACTCAAGTTTCCAGCCTTATTAGAGACTCTAGAAAGCAAGAGCTTGCTTCTTGCTCTAAAGCAGAGTGTCTTTCATGGATGAGAACTGTGCTGTGTGTTTCCTTTCAGAAACGGAGTTAAATGGCTGGCTCTGTGTCTTCCTACAAGCAAGACTTCGTTTCAGATAAACGCAGTCAATTTTGAGCTCAAACGAAGCTACATCGTTCACAAAGCTCACACATTTCTCGCTCTTAAGTGAAAAGCACTGGATGTTATTGGGCCTGTGGTTTGTATCCGTTTCAGAAGCAGAGTTGAACTAGATATGGTCCCTGTGTGTAGGAAACACAGTTCTGTTGTTCTGAGCACACTCACGTTTCCCGCCTTATTAGAGACTCTAGAAAGCAAGGGCTTGCTTCTTGCTCTAAAGCAGAGTGTCTTTCATGGATGAGGACTGTGCTGTGTGTTTCCCTTCAGAAACGGAGTTAAATGGCAGACTCTGTGTCTTCCTACAAGCAAGAGTTCGTTTCCGGTAAATGTAGTCACTTTTGAGCTCAAATGAAGCTACATACGCATGTAGCTCACACGTTTCTCGCTCTTAAGTGAAAAGCATTGGATGTTAGAGTGCCTGTGGTTTGTATCAGTTTCAGAAGCAGAGTTGAACTACATATGTTCCGTCTGCGTAGGAAACACAGTTCTTTTGTTCTGAGCACACTCATGTTTCCCGCCTTATTAGAGACTCTAGAAAGCAAGAGCTTGCTTCTTGCTCTAAAGCAGAGTGTCTTTCATGGATGAGAACTGTGCTGTGTGTTTCCCTTCAGAAAGGGAGTTAAATGGGAGACTCTGTGTCTTCCTACAAGCAAGACTTCGTTTCAGGTAAACGCAGTCACTTTTGAGCTCAAATGAAGCAACATCGTTCACGAAGCTGACACGTTTCTTGCTCTTAACTGAAAGGCATTGGATGTTAGAGGGCCTGTGGTTTGTATCACTTTCAGAAGCAGAGTTGAACTAGATATGGTCCCTGTGTGTAGGAAACACAGTTCTTTTGTTCTGAGCACACTCACGTTTCAAGTCTTATTAGAGAATCAGGAAAGTAAGAGCTTGCTTCTTGCTCTAAAGCAGAGTGTCTTTAATGGATGAGAACAGTGCTGTGTGTTTCCCTTCCGAAACGGAGTTAAAGGGCAGACTCTATGTCTTCCTACAAGCAAAGCTTAGTTTCACATAAACGCAGTCACTTTTGATCTCAAACGAAGCTACATCGTTCACGAAGCTCACACGTTTCTCGCTCTTAACAAAAGGCATTGGATGTTAGAGGGCCTGTGGTTTGTATCAGTTTCAGAAGCAGAGTTGAACTAGATATGGTCCGTGTGTGTAGGAAACACACTTCTTTTGTTCTGAGCACGCTCACATTTCCAGCCGTATTAGAGACTCTAGAAAGCAAGAGCTTGCTTCTTGCTCTAAAGCAGAGTGTGTTTCATGGAGGAGAACTGTGCTGTGTGTTTCCTTTCAAAAACGGAGTTCAATGGTAGGCTCTGTGTCTTCCTACAAGCAAGACTTCGTTTCAGGTAAACGCAGTCACTTTTGAGCTCAAACGAAGCAACATCGTTCACGAAGCTCACACATTTCTCCCTCTTAACTGAAAGGCATTGGATGTTAGAGGGCCTGTGGTTTGTTTCAGTTTCAGAAGCAGAGTTGAACTAGATATGGTCCGTGTGTGTAGGAAACACAGTTCTTTTGTTCTGAGCACACTCACGTTTCAAGTCTTATTAGAGAATCTAGAAAGTAAGAGCTTGCTTCTTGCTCTAAAGCAGAGTGTCTTTCATGGATGAGGACTGTGCTGTGTGTTTCCCTTCAGAAACGGAGTTAAATGGCAGACTCTGTGTCTTCCTACAAGCAAGAGTTCGTTTCCGGTAAATGCAGTCACTTTTGAGCTCAAACGAAGCTACATCTTTAACAAAGCTCACACGTTTCTCGCTCTTAAGTGAAAAGCATTGGATGTTAGAGGGCCTGTGGTTTGTATCAGTCTTAGAAGCAGAGTTGAAGTAGATATGGTCCCTGTGTGTAGAAACACAGTTCTTTTTTTCTGAGCACACTCACGTTTTCTGCCTTATTAGAGACCGTAGAAAGCAAGAGCATGCTTCTTGCTCTAAAGCAGAGTGTGTTTCATGGAGGAGAACTTTGCTGTGTGTTTCCCTTCAAAAACGGAGTTAAATGGCAGGCTCTGTGTCTTCCTACAAGCAATAATTCGTTTCAGGTAAATGCCGTCACTTTTAAGTTCAAACGAAGCTACATCGTTCACGAAGCTCACACGTTTCTCGCTCTTAACAAAAGGCATTGGATGTTAGAGGGCCTGTGGTTTGTATCAGTTTCAGAAGCAGAGTTGAACTAGATTTGGTCCGTGTGTGTAGGAAACACAGTTCTTTTGTACTGAGCACACTCAAGTTTCCAGCCTTATTAGAGACTCTAGAAAGCAAGAGCTTGCTTCTTGCTCTAAAGCAGAGTGTCTTTCATGGATGAGAACTGTGCTGTGTGTTTCCCTTCAGAAACGGAGTTAAATGGCCGGCTCTGTGTCTTCCTACAAGCAAGACTTCGTTTCAGGTAAACGCAGTCAATTTTGAGCTCTAACGAAGCTACATCTTTCACGAAGCTCCCACGTTTCTCGCTCGTAAGTGAAAATGATTGGATGTTAGAGGGCCTGTGGTTTGTATCAGTTTCTGAAGCAGAGTTGAACTAGATATGGTCTGTGTGTGTAGGAAACACAGTTATTTTGTTCTGAGCACACTCTCTTTTCCAGCCTTATTAGAGACTCTAGAAAGCAAGAGCTTGCTTCTTGCTCCAAAGCAGAGTGTATTTCATGGATGAGAACTTTGCTGTGTGTTTCCCTTCAGAAACGGAGTTAAATGGCCGGCTCTGTGTCTTCCTAAAGGCAAGACTTCGTTTCAGGTAAACGCAGTCACTTTTGAGCTCAAATGAAGCTACATCGTTCACGAAGCTGACACGTTTCTCGCTCTTAACTAAAAGGCATTGGATTTTAGAGGGCCTGTGGTTTGTTTCACTTTCAGAACCAGAGTTGAACTAGATTTGGTCCGTGTGTCTAGGAAACACAGTTCTTTTGTTCTCAGCACACTCAAGTTTCCAGCCTTATTAGAGACTCTAGAAAGCAAGGGCTTGCTTCTTGCTCTAAGGCAGAGTGTCTTTCATGGATGAGAACTGTGCTGTGTGTTTCCCTTCAGAAACGGAGTTAAATGGCCGGGTCTGTGTCTTCCTACAAGCAAGACTTCGTTTCAGGTAAACGCAGGCACTTTTGAGCTCAAAGGAAGCTACATCGTTCACGAAGCTCACACATTTCTCCCTCTTAACTGAAAGGCATTGGATGTTAGAGGGCCTGTGGTTTGTATCAATTTCAGAAGCAGAGTTGAACTAGATATGGTCCGTGTGTGTAGGAAACACAGTTCTTTTGTTCTGAGCACACTCACGTTTCAAGTCTTATTAGAGAATCTAGAAAGTAAGAGCTTGCTTCTTGCTCTAAAGCAGAGTGTCTTTCATGGATGAGGACTGTGCTGTGTGTTTCCCTTCAGAAACGGAGTTAAATGGCAGACTCTGTGTCTTCCTACAAGCAAGACTTCGTTTCCGGTAAATGCAGTCACTTTTAAGCTCAAACGAAGCTACATCTTTAACGAAGCTCACACGTTTCTCGCTCTTAAGTGAAAAGCATTGGATGTTAGAGGGCCTGTGGTTTGTATCAGTCTTAGAAGCAGAGTTGAAGTAGATATGGTCCCTGTGTGTAGAAACACAGTTCTTTTTTTCTGAGCACACTCACGTTTTCTGCCTTACTAGAGACCCTAGAAAGCAAGAGCACGCTTCTTGCTCTAAAGCAGAGTGTGTTTCATGGAGGAGAACTGTGCTGTGTGTTTCCCTTCAGAAACGGAGTTCAATGGCAGTCTCTGTGTCTTCCTACAAGCATGTCTTCTTTTCAGATAAACGCAGTCACTTTTGAGTTCAAACGAGCTACATCGTTCACGAAGCTCACACGTTTCTCGCTCTTAACAAAAGGCATTGGATGTTAGAGGGCCTGTGGTTTGTATCAGTTTCAGAAGCAGAGTTGAACTAGATTTGGTCCGTGTGTGTAGGAAACACAGTTCTTTTGTTCTGAGAACACTCAAGTTTCCAGCCTTATTAGAGACTCTAGAAAGCAAGAGCTTGCTTCTTGCTCTAAAGCAGAGTGTCTTTCATGGATGAGAACTGTGCTGTGTGTTTCCTTTCAGAAACGGAGTTAAATGGCTGGCTCTGTGTCTTCCTACAAGCAAGACTTCGTTTCAGATAAACGCAGTCAATTTTGAGCTCAAACGAAGCTACATCGTTCACAAAGCTCACACATTTCTCGCTCTTAAGTGAAAAGCACTGGATGTTATTGGGCCTGTGGTTTGTATCCGTTTCAGAAGCAGAGTTGAACTAGATATGGTCCCTGTGTGTAGGAAACACAGTTCTGTTGTTCTGAGCACACTCACGTTTCCCGCCTTATTAGAGACTCTAGAAAGCAAGGGCTTGCTTCTTGCTCTAAAGCAGAGTGTCTTTCATGGATGAGGACTGTGCTGTGTGTTTCCCTTCAGAAACGGAGTTAAATGGACGGCTCTGTGTCTTCCTACAAGCAAGACTTCGTTTGAGGTAAACGCAGTCAATTTTGAGCTCTAACGAAGCTACATCTTTCACGAAGCTCCCACGTTTCTCGCTCGTAAGTGAAAATGATTGGATGTTAGAGGGCCTGTGGTTTGTATCAGTTTCTGAAGCAGAGTTGAACTAGATATGGTCTGTGTGTGTAGGAAACACAGTTATTTTGTTCTGAGCACACTCTCTTTTCCAGCCTTATTAGAGACTCTAGAAAGCAAGAGCTTGCTTCTTGCTCCAAAGCAGAGTGTATTTCATGGATGAGAACTTTGCTGTGTGTTTCCCTTCAGAAACGGAGTTAAATGGCCGGCTCTGTGTCTTCCTAAAGGCAAGACTTCGTTTCAGGTAAACGCAGTCACTTTTGAGCTCAAATGAAGCTACATCGTTCACGAAGCTGACACGTTTCTCGCTCTTAACTAAAAGGCATTGGATTTTAGAGGGCCTGTGGTTTGTATCACTTTCAGAACCAGAGTTGAACTAGATTTGGTCCGTGTGTCTAGGAAACACAGTTCTTTTGTTCTCAGCACACTCAAGTTTCCAGCCTTATTAGAGACTCTAGAAAGCAAGGGCTTGCTTCTTGCTCTAAGGCAGAATGTCTTTCATGGATGAGAACTGTGCTGTGTGTTTCCCTTCAGAAACGGAGTTAAATGGCCGGGTCTGTGTCTTCCTACAAGCAAGACTTCGTTTCAGGTAAACGCAGGCACTTTTGAGCTCAAAGGAAGCTACATCGTTCACGAAGCTCACACATTTCTCCCTCTTAACTGAAAGGCATTGGATGTTAGAGGGCCTGTGGTTTGTATCAATTTCAGAAGCAGAGTTGAACTAGATATGGTCCGTGTGTGTAGGAAACACAGTTCTTTTGTTCTGAGCACACTCACGTTTCAAGTCTTATTAGAGAATCTAGAAAGTAAGAGCTTGCTTCTTGCTCTAAAGCAGAGTGTCTTTCATGGATGAGGACTGTGCTGTGTGTTTCCCTTCAGAAACGGAGTTAAATGGCAGACTCTGTGTCTTCCTACAAGCAAGACTTCGTTTCCGGTAAATGCAGTCACTTTTAAGCTCAAACGAAGCTACATCTTTAACGAAGCTCACACGTTTCTCGCTCTTAAGTGAAAAGCATTGGATGTTAGAGGGCCTGTGGTTTGTATCAGTCTTAGAAGCAGAGTTGAAGTAGATATGGTCCCTGTGTGTAGAAACACAGTTCTTTTTTTCTGAGCACACTCACGTTTTCTGCCTTACTAGAGACCCTAGAAAGCAAGAGCACGCTTCTTGCTCTAAAGCAGAGTGTGTTTCATGGAGGAGAACTGTGCTGTGTGTTTCCCTTCAAAAACGGAGTTAAATGGCAGGCTCTGTGTCTTCCTACAAGCAATAATTCGTTTCAGGTAAATGCAGTCACTTTTGAGTTCAAACGAGCTACATCGTTCACGAAGCTCACACGTTTCTCGCTCTTAACAAAAGGCATTGGATGTTAGAGGGCCTGTGGTTTGTATCAGTTTCAGAAGCAGAGTTGAACTAGATTTGGTCCGTGTGTGTAGGAAACACAGTTCTTTTGTTCTGAGCACACTCAAGTTTCCAGCCTTATTAGAGACTCTAGAAAGCAAGAGCTTGCTTCTTGCTCTAAAGCAGAGTGTCTTTAATGGATGAGAACAGTGCTGTGTGTTTCCCTTCCGAAACGGAGTTAAATGGCAGACTCTATGTCTTCCTACAAGCAAAGCTTAGTTTCACATAAACGCAGTCACTTTTGATCTCAAACGAAGCTACATCGTTCACGAAGCTCACACGTTTCTCGCTCTTAACAAAAGGCATTGGATGTTAGAGGGCCTGTGGTTTGTATCAGTTTCAGAAGCATAGTTGAACTAGATTTGGTCCGTGTGTGTAGGAAACACAGAACTTTTGTTCTGATTACACTCAAATTTCCAGCCTTATTAGAGACTCTAGAAAGCAAGAGCTTGCTTCTTGCTCTAAAGCAGAGTGTCTTTCATGGATGAGAACTGTGCTGTGTGTTTCCCTTCAGAAACGGAGTTAAATGGCCGGCTCTGTGTCTTCCTACAAGCAAGACTTCGTTTCAGGTAAACGCAGTCAATTTTGAGCTCAATTGAAGCTACATTGTTCACAAAGCTCACACATTTCTCGCTCTTAAGTGAAAAGCACTGGATGTTAGAGGGCCTGTGGTTTGTATCAGTTTCAGAAGCAGAGTTGAACTAGATATGGTCCGACTGTGTAGGAAACACAGTTCTTTTTTTCTGAGCACACTCACGTTCCCAGCCTTATTAGAGACTCTAGAAAGCAAGAGCTTGCTTCTTGCTCTAAAGCAGAGTGTCTTTCATGGATAAGACTGTGCTGTGTTTTTCCCTTCAGAAACGGAGTTAAATGGCAGGCCCTGTGTCTTCCTATAAGCAAGACTTAGTTTCAGGTAAACGCAGTCACTTTTGAGCTCTAATGAAGCTACATCGTCACGAAGCTCACACGTTTCTCGCTCTTAAGTTAAAAGCATTGGATGTTAGACGGCCTGTGGTTTGTACCACTTTCAGAAGCAGAGTTGAACTAGATATGGTCCGTGTGTGTAGGAAACACAGTTCTTTTGTTCTGAGCACACTCACGTTTCAAGTCTTATTAGAGAATCTAGATAGTAAGAGCTTGCTTCTTGCTCTAAAGCAGAGTGTCTTTCATGGATGAGGACTGTGCTGTGTGTTTCCCTTCAGAAACGGAGTTAAATAGCAGACTCTGTGTCTTCCTACAAGCAAGAGTTCGTTTCCGGTAAATGCAGTCACTTTTGAGCTCAAACGAAGCTACATCTTTAACAAAGCTCACACGTTTCTCGCTCTTAAGTGAAAAGCATTGGATGTTAGAGGGCCTGTGGTTTGTATCAGTCTTAGAAGCAGAGTTGAAGTAGATATGGTCCCTGTGTGTAGAAACACAGTTCTTTTTTTCTGAGCACACTCACTTTTTCTGCCTTATTAGAGACCCTAGAAAGCAAGAGCATGCTTCTTGCTATAAAGCAGAGTGTGTTTCATGGAGGAGAACTGTGCTGTGTGTTTCCCTTCAAAACCGGAGTTAAATTGCAGGCTCTGTGTCTTCCTACAAGCAATAATTCGTTTCAGGTAAATGCATTCACTTTTGAGCTCAAACGAAGCTACATCGTTCACGAAGCTCACACATTTCTCGCTCTTAAGTGAAAAGAACTGGATGTTAGAGGGCCTGTGGTTTGTATCAGTTTCAGAAGCAGAGTTGAACTAGATATTTTCCGTCTGTGTAGGAAACACAGTTCTTTTGTTCTGAGCACACTCACGTTTCCCGCCTTATTAGAGACTCTAGAAAGCAAGAGCTTGCTTCTTGCTCTAAAGCAGAGTGTCTTTCATGGATGAGAACAGTGCTGTGTGTTTCCCTTCCGAAACGGAGTTAAATGGCAGACTCTATGTCTTCCTACAAGCAAAGCTTAGTTTCACATAAACGCAGTCACTTTTGATCTCAAACGAAGCTACATCGTTCACGAAGCTCACACGTTTCTCGCTCTTAAGAAAAGGCATTGGATGTTAGAGGGCCTGTGGTTTGTATCAGTTTCAGAAGCAGAGTTGAACTAGATATGGTCCGTGTGTGTAGGAAACACAGTTCTTTTGTTCTGAGCACGCTCACATTTCCAGCCTTATTAGAGACTCTAGAAAGCAAGAGCTTGCTTCTTGCTCTAAAGCAGAGTGTGTTTCATGGATGAGAACTGTGCTGTGTGTTTCCCTTCAGAAACGGAGTTCAATGGCAGTCTCTGTGTCTTCCTACAAGCATGTCTTCTTTTCAGATAAACGCAGTCACTTTTGAGCTCAAATGAAGCTACATCGTCACGAAGCTCACACGTTTCTCGGTCTTAAGTGAAAAGCATTGAATGTTAGAGGGGCTGTGGTTTGTATCAGTTTCAGAAGCAGAGTTAAACTAGATATGGTCCCTGTGTGTAGGAAACACAGTTCTTTTGTTCTGAGCACACTCACGTTTCCCACCTTATTAGAGAATCTACAAAGCAAGGGCTTGCTTCTTGCTCTAAAGCAGAGTGTCTTTCATGGATGAGGACTGTGCTGTGTGTTTGCCCTCAGAAACGGAGTTAAATGGCAGACCCTCTGTCTTCCTACAAGCAAGAGTTCGTTTCCGGTAAATGCAGTCACTTTTGAGCTCAAACGAAGCTACATCTTTAACGAAGCTCACACGTTTCTCGCTCTTAAGTGAAAAGCATTGGATGTTAGAGGGCCTGTGGTTTGTATCAGTCTTAGAAGCAGAGTTGAAGTAGATATGGTCCCTGTGTGTAGAAACACAGTTCTTTTTTTCTGAGCACACTCACGTTTTCTGCCTTATTAGAGACCCTAGAAAGCAAGAGCATGCTCCTTGCTCTAAAGCAGAGTTTGTTTCATGGATGAGAACTGTGCTGTGTGTTTCCCTTCAGTAACGGAGTTAAATGGCAGTCTCTGTGTCTTCCTACAAGCAAGAGTTCGTTTCAGGTAAACGCAGTCACTGTAGAGCTCAAACGAAGCTACATCTTTCACGAAGCTCCCACGTATCTCGCTCGTAAGTGAAAATGATTGGATGTTAGAGGGCCTGTGGTTTGTATCAGTTTCAGAAGCAGAGTTGAACTAGATATGGTCTGTGTGTGTAGGAAACACAGTTATTTTGTTCTGAGCACACTGTCTTTTCCAGCCTTATTAGAGACTCTAGAAAGCAAGAGCTTGCTTCTTGCTCTAAAGCAGAGTGTATTTCATGGATGAGAACTGTGCTGTGTGTTTCCCTTCAGAAACGGAGTTAAATGGCCGGCTCTGTGTCTTCCTACAAGCAAGACTTCGTTTCAGGTAAACGCAGTCACTTTTGAGCTCAAATGAAGCTACATCGTTCACGAAGCTGACACGTTTCTTGCTCTTAACTGAAAGGCATTGGATGTTAGAGGGCCTGTGGTTTGTATCACTTTCAGAACCAGAGTTGAACTAGATTTGGTCCGTGTGTCTAGGAAACACAGTTCTTTTGTTCTCTGCACACTCAAGTTTCCAGCCTTATTAGAGACTCTAGAAAGCAAGGGCTTGCTTCTTGCTCTAAAGCAGAGTGTCTTTCATGGATGAGAACTGTGCTGTGTGTTTCCCTTCAGAAACGGAGTTAAATGGCCGGGTCTGTGTCTTCCTACAAGCAAGACTTCGTTTCAGGTAAACGCAGTCACTTTTGAGCTCAAAGGAAGCTACATCGTTCACGAAGCTCACACATTTCTCCCTCTTAACTGAAAGGCATTGGATGTTAGAGGGCCTGTGGTTTGTATCAATTTCAGAAGCAGAGTTGAACTAGATATGGTCCGTGTGTGTAGGAAACACAGTTCTTTTGTTCTGAGCACACTCACGTTTCAAGTCTTATTAGAGAATCTAGAAAGTAAGAGCTTGCTTCTTGCTCTAAAGCAGAGTGTCTTTCATGGATGAGGACTGTGCTGTGTGTTTCCCTTCAGAAACGGAGTTAAATGGCAGACTCTGTGTCTTCCTACAAGCAAGACTTCGTTTCCGGTAAATGCAGTCACTTTTAAGCTCAAACGAAGCTACATCTTTAACGAAGCTCACACGTTTCTCGCTCTTAAGTGAAAAGCATTGGATGTTAGAGGGCCTGTGGTTTGTATCAGTCTTAGAAGCAGAGTTGAAGTAGATATGGTCCCTGTGTGTAGAAACACAGTTCTTTTTTTCTGAGCACACTCACGTTTTCTGCCTTACTAGAGACCCTAGAAAGCAAGAGCACGCTTCTTGCTCTAAAGCAGAGTGTGTTTCATGGAGGAGAACTGTGCTGTGTGTTTCCCTTCAAAAACGGAGTTAAATGGCAGGCTCTGTGTCTTCCTACAAGCAATAATTCGTTTCAGGTAAATGCAGTCACTTTTGAGTTCAAACGAGCTACATCGTTCACGAAGCTCACACGTTTCTCGCTCTTAACAAAAGGCATTGGATGTTAGAGGGCCTGTGGTTTGTATCAGTTTCAGAAGCAGAGTTGAACTAGATTTGGTCCGTGTGTGTAGGAAACACAGTTCTTTGTTCTGAGCACACTCAAGTTTCCAGCCTTATTAGAGACTCTAGAAAGCAAGAGCTTGCTTCTTGCTCTAAAGCAGAGTGTCTTTCATGGATGAGAACTGTGCTGTGTGTTTCCTTTCAGAAACGGAGTTAAATGGCTGGCTCTGTGTCTTCCTACAAGCAAGACTTCGTTTCAGATAAACGCAGTCAATTTTGAGCTCAAACGAAGCTACATCGTTCACAAAGCTCACACATTTCTCGCTCTTAAGTGAAAAGCACTGGATGTTATTGGGCCTGTGGTTTGTATCCGTTTCAGAAGCAGAGTTGAACTAGATATGGTCCCTGTGTGTAGGAAACACAGTTCTGTTGTTCTGAGCACACTCACGTTTCCCGCCTTATTAGAGACTCTAGAAAGCAAGGGCTTGCTTCTTGCTCTAAAGCAGAGTGTCTTTCATGGATGAGGACTGTGCTGTGTGTTTCCCTTCAGAAACGGAGTTAAATGGCAGACTCTGTGTCTTCCTACAAGCAAGAGTTCGTTTCCGGTAAATGTAGTCACTTTTGAGCTCAAATGAAGCTACATACGCATGTAGCTCACACGTTTCTCGCTCTTAAGTGAAAAGCATTGGATGTTAGAGTGCCTGTGGTTTGTATCAGTTTCAGAAGCAGAGTTGAACTACATATGTTCCGTCTGCGTAGGAAACACAGTTCTTTTGTTCTGAGCACACTCATGTTTCCCGCCTTATTAGAGACTCTAGAAAGCAAGAGCTTGCTTCTTGCTCTAAAGCAGAGTGTCTTTCATGGATGAGAACTGTGCTGTGTGTTTCCCTTCAGAAAGGGAGTTAAATGGGAGACTCTGTGTCTTCCTACAAGCAAGACTTCGTTTCAGGTAAACGCAGTCACTTTTGAGCTCAAATGAAGCAACATCGTTCACGAAGCTGACACGTTTCTTGCTCTTAACTGAAAGGCATTGGATGTTAGAGGGCCTGTGGTTTGTATCACTTTCAGAAGCAGAGTTGAACTAGATATGGTCCCTGTGTGTAGGAAACACAGTTCTTTTGTTCTGAGCACACTCACGTTTCAAGTCTTATTAGAGAATCAGGAAAGTAAGAGCTTGCTTCTTGCTCTAAAGCAGAGTGTCTTTAATGGATGAGAACAGTGCTGTGTGTTTCCCTTCCGAAACGGAGTTAAAGGGCAGACTCTATGTCTTCCTACAAGCAAAGCTTAGTTTCACATAAACGCAGTCACTTTTGATCTCAAACGAAGCTACATCGTTCACGAAGCTCACACGTTTCTCGCTCTTAACAAAAGGCATTGGATGTTAGAGGGCCTGTGGTTTGTATCAGTTTCAGAAGCAGAGTTGAACTAGATATGGTCCGTGTGTGTAGGAAACACACTTCTTTTGTTCTGAGCACGCTCACATTTCCAGCCGTATTAGAGACTCTAGAAAGCAAGAGCTTGCTTCTTGCTCTAAAGCAGAGTGTGTTTCATGGAGGAGAACTGTGCTGTGTGTTTCCTTTCAAAAACGGAGTTCAATGGTAGGCTCTGTGTCTTCCTACAAGCAAGACTTCATTTCAGGTAAACGCAGTCACTTTTGAGCTCAAACGAAGCAACATCGTTCACGAAGCTCACACATTTCTCCCTCTTAACTGAAAGGCATTGGATGTTAGAGGGCCTGTGGTTTGTTTCAGTTTCAGAAGCATAGTTGAACTAGATATGGTCCGTGTGTGAAGGAAACACAGTTCTTTTGTTCTGAGCACACTCACATTTCCCACCTTATTAGAGACTCTAGAAAGCAAGAACTTGCTTCTTGATCTAAAGCAGATTGTCTTTCATGGATGAGAACTGTGCTGTGTGTTTCCCTTCAGAAACAGAGTTAAATGGCAGGCTCTGTGTCTTCCTACAAGCAAGAATTCCTTTCAGGTAAACGCAGTCACTTTTGAGCTCAAACGAAGCTAAATTGTTCACGAAGCTCACACATTTCTCCCTCTTAACTGAAAGGCATTGGATGTTAGAGGGCCTGTGGTTTGTATCACTTTCAGAAGCAGAGTTGAACTAGATATGGTCCGTGTGTGTAGGAAACACAGTTCTTTTGTTCTGAGCACACTCACGTTTCAAGTCTTATTAGAGAATCTAGAAAGTAAGAGCATGCTTCTTGCTCTAAAGCAGAGTGTCTTTCATGGATGAGGACTGTGCTGTGTGTTTCCCTTCAGAAACGGAGTTAAATGGCAGACTCTGTGTCTTCCTACAAGCAAGAGTTCGTTTCCGGTAAATGCAGTCACTTTTGAGCTCAAACGAAGCTACATCTTTAACAAAGCTCACACGTTTCTCGCTCTTAAGTGAAAAGCATTGGATGTTAGAGGGCCTGTGGTTTGTATCAGTCTTAGAAGCAGAGTTGAAGTAGATATGGTCCCTGTGTGTAGAAACACAGTTCTTTTTTTCTGAGCACACTCACGTTTTCTGCCTTATTAGAGACCGTAGAAAGCAAGAGCATGCTTCTTGCTCTAAAGCAGAGTGTGTTTCATGGAGGAGAACTTTGCTGTGTGTTTCCCTTCAAAAACGGAGTTAAATGGCAGGCTCTGTGTCTTCCTACAAGCAATAATTCGTTTCAGGTAAATGCCGTCACTTTTAAGTTCAAGCGAAGCTACATCGTTCACGAAGCTCACACGTTTCTCGCTCTTAACAAAAGGCATTGGATGTTAGAGGGCCTGTGGTTTGTATCAGTTTCAGAAGCAGAGTTGAACTAGATTTGGTCCGTGTGTGTAGGAAACACAGTTCTTTTGTACTGAGCACACTCAAGTTTCCAGCCTTATTAGAGACTCTAGAAAGCAAGAGCTTGCTTCTTGCTCTAAAGCAGAGTGTCTTTCATGGATGAGAACTGTGCTGTGTGTTTCCCTTCAGAAACGGAGTTAAATGGCAGACTCTGTGTCTTCCTACAAGCAAGACTTCGTTTCCGGTAAATGCAGTCACTTTTAAGCTCAAACGAAGCTACATCTTTAACGAAGCTCACACGTTTCTCGCTCTTAAGTGAAAAGCATTGGATGTTAGAGGGCCTGTGGTTTGTATCAGTCTTAGAAGCAGAGTTGAAGTAGATATGGTCCCTGTGTGTAGAAACACAGTTCTTTTTTTCTGAGCACACTCACGTTTTCTGCCTTACTAGAGACCCTAGAAAGCAAGAGCACGCTTCTTGCTCTAAAGCAGAGTGTGTTTCATGGAGGAGAACTGTGCTGTGTGTTTCCCTTCAAAAACGGAGTTAAATGGCAGGCTCTGTGTCTTCCTACAAGCAATAATTCGTTTCAGGTAAATGCAGTCACTTTTGAGTTCAAACGAGCTACATCGTTCACGAAGCTCACACGTTTCTCGCTCTTAACAAAAGGCATTGGATGTTAGAGGGCCTGTGGTTTGTATCAGTTTCAGAAGCAGAGTTGAACTAGATTTGGTCCGTGTGTGTAGGAAACACAGTTCTTTTGTTCTGAGCACACTCAAGTTTCCAGCCTTATTAGAGACTCTAGAAAGCAAGAGCTTGCTTCTTGCTCTAAAGCAGAGTGTCTTTCATGGATGAGAACTGTGCTGTGTGTTTCCTTTCAGAAACGGAGTTAAATGGCTGGCTCTGTGTCTTCCTACAAGCAAGACTTCGTTTCAGATAAACGCAGTCAATTTTGAGCTCAAACGAAGCTACATCGTTCACAAAGCTCACACATTTCTCGCTCTTAAGTGAAAAGCACTGGATGTTATTGGGCCTGTGGTTTGTATCCGTTTCAGAAGCAGAGTTGAACTAGATATGGTCCCTGTGTGTAGGAAACACAGTTCTGTTGTTCTGAGCACACTCACGTTTCCCGCCTTATTAGAGACTCTAGAAAGCAAGGGCTTGCTTCTTGCTCTAAAGCAGAGTGTCTTTCATGGATGAGGACTGTGCTGTGTGTTTCCCTTCAGAAACGGAGTTAAATGGCAGACTCTGTGTCTTCCTACAAGCAAGAGTTCGTTTCCGGTAAATGTAGTCACTTTTGAGCTCAAATGTAGCTACATACGCATGTTGCTCACACGTTTCTCGCTCTTAAGTGAAAAGCATTGGATGTTAGAGTGCCTGTGGTTTGTATCAGTTTCAGAAGCAGAGTTGAACTACATATGTTCCGTCTGCGTAGGAAACACAGTTCTTTTGTTCTGAGCACACTCACGTTTCCCGCCTTATTAGAGACTCTAGAAAGCAAGAGCTTGCTTCTTGCTCTAAAGCAGAGTGTCTTTCATGGATGAGAACTGTGCTGTGTGTTTCCCTTCAGAAAGGGAGTTAAATGGGAGACTCTGTGTCTTCCTACAAGCAAGACTTCGTTTCAGGTAAACGCAGTCACTTTTGAGCTCAAATGAAGCAACATCGTTCACGAAGCTGACACGTTTCTTGCTCTTAACTGAAAGGCATTGGATGTTAGAGGGCCTGTGGTTTGTATCACTTTCAGAAGCAGAGTTGAACTAGATATGGTCCCTGTGTGTAGGAAACACAGTTCTTTTGTTCTGAGCACACTCACGTTTCAAGTCTTATTAGAGAATCAGGAAAGTAAGAGCTTGCTTCTTGCTCTAAAGCAGAGTGTCTTTAATGGATGAGAACAGTGCTGTGTGTTTCCCTTCCGAAACGGAGTTAAAGGGCAGACTCTATGTCTTCCTACAAGCAAAGCTTAGTTTCACATAAACGCAGTCACTTTTGATCTCAAACGAAGCTACATCGTTCACGAAGCTCACACGTTTCTCGCTCTTAAGAAAAGGCATTGGATGTTAGAGGGCCTGTGGTTTGTTTCAGTTTCAGAAGCAGAGTTGAACTAGATATGGTCCGTGTGTGTAGGAAACACAGTTCTTTTGTTCTGAGCACGCTCACATTTCCAGCCGTATTAGAGACTCTAGAAAGCAAGAGCTTGCTTCTTGCTCTAAAGCAGAGTGTGTTTCATGGAGGAGAACTGTGCTGTGTGTTTCCTTTCAAAAACGGAGTTCAATGGTAGGCTCTGTGTCTTCCTACAAGCAAGACTTCGTTTCAGGTAAACGCAGTCACTTTTGAGCTCAAACGAAGCAACATCGTTCACGAAGCTCACACATTTCTCCCTCTTAACTGAAAGGCATTGGATGTTAGAGGGCCTGTGGTTTGTATCAGTTTCAGAAGCATAGTTGAACTAGATATGGTCCGTGTGTGAAGGAAACACAGTTCTTTTGTTCTGAGCACACTCACATTTCCCACCTTATTAGAGACTCTAGAAAGCAAGAACTTGCTTCTTGATCTAAAGCAGATTGTCTTTCATGGATGAGAACTGTGCTGTGTGTTTCCCTTCAGAAACAGAGTTAAATGGCAGGCTCTGTGTCTTCCTACAAGCAAGACTTCGTTTCAGGTAAACGAAGTCACTTTTGAGCTCAAATGAAGCTACATCGTTCACGAAGCTGACACGTTTCTCGCTCTTAACTGAAAGGCATTGGATGTTAGAGGGCCTGTGGTTTGTATCACTTTCAGAACCAGAGTTGAACTAGATTTGGTCCGTGTGTGTAGAAAAAACAGTTCTTATGTTCTGAGCACACTCAAGTTTCCAGCCTTATTAGAGACTCTAGAAAGCAAGAGCTTGCTTCTTGCTCTAAAGCAGAGTGTCTTTCATGGATGAGAACTGTGCTGTGTGTTTCCCATCAGAAACGGAGTTAAATGGCCGGCTCTGTGTCTTCCTACAAGCAAGACTTCGTTTCAGGTAAACGCAGTCACTTTTGAGCTCAAACGAAGTTACATCGGTCACGAAGCTCACATGTTTCTCGCTCTTAACAAAAGGCATTGGATGTTAGAGGGCCTGTGGTTTGTATCAGTTTCAGAAGCAGAGTTGAACTAGATATGGTCCCTGTGTGTAGGAAACACATTTCTTTTGTTCTGAGCACACTCACGTTTCCTGCCTTATTAGAGACTCTAGAAAGCAAGAGCATGTTTCTTGCTCTAAAGCAGAGTGTGTTTCATGGAAGAGAACTGTGCTGTGTGTTTCCCTTCAAAAACGGAGTTCAATGGTAGGCTCTGTGTGTTCCTACAAGCAAGACTTCGTTTCAGGTAAACTCAGTCACTTTTGAGCTCAAACGAAGCTACATCGTTCACGAAGCTCTCACATTTCTCCCTCTTAACTGAAAGGCATTGGATGTTAGAGGGCCTGTGGTTTGTATCAGTTTCAGAAGCATAGTTGAACTAGATATGGTCCGTGTGAGTAGGAAACACAGTTCTTTTGTTCTGAGCACACTCACATTTCCCGCCTTATTAGAGACTCTAGAAAGCAAGAACTTGCTTCTTGCTCTAAAGCAGAGTGTCTTTCATGGATGAGAACTGTGCTGTGTGTTTCCCTTCAGAAAGGGAGTTAAATGGGAGACTCTGTGTCTTCCTACAAGCAAGACTTCGTTTCAGGTAAACGCAGTCACATTTGAGCTCAAATGAAGCTACATCGTTCACGAAGCTGACACGTTTCTTGCTCTTAACTGAAAGGCATTGGATGTTAGAGGGCCTGTGGTTTGTATCAGTTTCCGAAGCAGAGTTGAACTAGATATGGTCCGTGTGTGTAGGAAACACAGTTCTTTTGTTCTGAGCACACTCACGTTTCAAGTCTTATTAGAGAATCAGGAAAGTAAGAGCTTGCTTCTTGCTCTAAAGCAGAGTGTCTTTAATGGATGAGAACAGTGCTGTGTGTTTCCCTTCCGAAACGGAGTTAAATGGCAGACTCTATGTCTTCCTACAAGCAAAGCTTAGTTTCACATAAACGCAGTCACTTTTGATCTCAAAGGAAGCTACATCATTCACGAAGCTCACACGTTTCTCGCTCTTAACAAAAGGCATTGGATGTTAGAGGGCCTGTGGTTTGTATCAGTTTCAGAAGCAGAGTTGAACTAGATATGGTCCGTGTGTGTAGGAAACACAGTTCTTTTGTTCTGAGCACGCTCACATTTCCAGCCTTATTAGAGACCGTAGAAAACAAGAGCATGCTTCTTGCTCTAAAGCAGAGTGTGTTTCATGGAGGAGAACTGTGCTGTGTGTTTCCCTTCAAAAACGGAGTTAAATTGCAGGCTCTGTGTCTTCCTACAAGCAATAATTCGTTTCAGGTAAATGCAGTCACTTTTGAGCTCAAACGAAGCTACATCGTTCACGAAGCTCACACATTTCTCGCTCTTAAGTGAAAAGCACTGGATGTTAGAGGGCCTGTGGTTTGTATCCGTTTCAGAAGCAGAGTTGAACTAGATATGGTCCCTGTGTGTAGGAAACACAGTTCTGTTGTTCTGAGCACAGTCACGTTTCCCGCCTTATTAGAGACTCTAGAAAGCAAGGGCTTGCTTCTTGCTCTAAAGCAGAGTGTCTTTCATGGATGAGGACTGTGCTGTGTGTTTCCCTTCAGAAACGGAGTTAAATGGCAGACTCTGTGTCTTCCTACAAGCAAGAGTTCGTTTCCGGTAAATGTAGTCACTTTTGAGCTCTAATGAAGCTACATTTGCATGTAGCTCACACGTTTCTCGCTCTTAAGTGAAAAGCATTGGATGTTAGAGTGCCTGTGGTTTGTATCAGTTTCAGAAGCAGAGTTGAACTACATATGTTCCGTCTGCGTAGGAAACACAGTTCTTTTGTTCTGAGCACACTCACGTTTCAAGTCTTATTAGAGAATCAGGAAAGTAAGAGCTTGCTTCTTGCTCTAAAGCAGAGTGTCTTTAATGGATGAGAACTGTGCTGTGTGTTTCCCTTCCGAAACGGAGTTAAATGGCAGACTCTATGTCTTCCTACAAGCAAGACTTCGTTTCAGGTAAACGCAGTCACTTTTGATCTCATACGAAGCTACATCGTTCACGAAGCTCACACGTTTCTCGCTCTTAACAAAAGGCATTGGATGTTAGAGGGCCTGTGGTTTGTATCAGTTTCAGAAGCAGAGTTGAACTAGATATGGTCCGTGTGTGTAGGAAACACAGTTCTTTTGTTCTGAGCACGCTCACATTTCCAGCCGTATTAGAGACTCTAGAAAGCAAGAGCTTGCTTCTTGCTCTAAAGCAGAGTGTGTTTCATGGAGGAGAACTGTGCTGTGTGTTTCCTTTCAAAAACGGAGTTCAATGGTAGGCTCTGTGTCTTCCTACAAGCAAGACTTCGTTTCAGGTCAACGCAGTCACTTTTGAGCTCAAACGAAGCAACATCGTTCACGAAGCTCACACATTTCTCCCTCTTAACTGAAAGGCATTGGATGTTAGAGGGCCTGTGGTTTGTATCAGTTTCAGAAGCAGAGTTGAACTAGATATGGTCTGTGTGTGTAGGAAACACAGTTATTTTGTTCTGAGCACACTCTCTTTTCCAGCCTTATTAGAGACTCTAGAAAGCAAGAGCTTGCTTCTTGCTCCAAAGCAGAGTGTATTTCATGGATGAGAACTGTGCTGTGTGTTTCCCTTCAGAAACGGAGTTAAATGGCCGGCTCTGTGTCTTCCTAAAGGCAAGACTTCGTTTCAGGTAAACGCAGTCACATTTGAGCTCAAATGAAGCTACATCGTTCACGAAGCTGACACGTTTCTCGCTCTTAACTGAAAGGCATTGGATGTTAGAGGGCCTGTGGTTTGTATCACTTTCAGAACCAGAGTTGAACTAGATTTGGTCCGTGTGTCTAGGAAACACAGTTCTTTTGTTCTCAGCACACTCAAGTTTCCAGCCTTATTAGAGACTCTAGAAAGCAAGGGCTTGCTTCTTGCTCTAAGGCAGAGTGTCTTTCATGGATGAGAACTGTGCTGTGTGTTTCCCTTCAGAAACGGAGTTAAATGGCCGGGTCTGTGTCTTCCTACAAGCAAGACTTCGTTTCAGGTAAACGCAGTCACTTTTGAGCTCAAACGAAGCTAAATCGTTCACGAAGCTCACACATTTCACCCTCTTAACTGAAATGCATTGGATGTTATAGGGCCTGTGGTTTCTATCAATTTCAGAAGCAGAGTTGAACTAGATATGGTCCGTGTGTGTAGGAAACACAGTTCTTTTGTTCTGAGCACACTCACGTTTCAAGTCTTATTAGAGAATCTAGAAAGTAAGAGCTTGCTTCTTGCTCTAAAGCAGAGTGTCTTTCATGGATGAGGACTGTGCTGTGTGTTTCCCTTCAGAAACGGAGTTAAATGGCAGACTCTGTGTCTTCCTACAAGCAAGAGTTCGTTTCCGGTAAATGCAGTCACTTTTGAGCTCAAACGAAGCTACATCTTTCACGAAGCTCACACGTTTCTCGCTCTTAAGTGAAAAGCATTGGATGTTAGAGGGCCTGTGGTTTGTATCAGTCTTAGAAGCAGAGTTGAAGTAGATATGGTCCCTGTGTGTAGAAACACAGTTCTTTTTTTCTGAGCACACTCACGTTTTCTGCCTTATTAGAGACCCTAGAAAGCAAGAGCATGCTTCTTGCTCTAAAGCAGAGTGTGTTTCATGGAGGAGAACTGTGCTGTGTGTTTCCCTTCAAAAACGGAGTTAAATGGCAGGCTCTGTGTCTTCCTACAAGCAATAATTCGTTTCAGGTAAATGCAGTCACTTTTGAGTTCAAACGAAGCTACATCGTTCACGAAGCTCACACGTTTCTCGCTCTTAACAAAAGGCATTGGATGTTAGAGGGCCTGTGGTTTGTATCAGTTTCAGAAGCAGAGTTGAACTAGATTTGGTCCGTGTGTGTAGGAAACACAGTTCTTTTGTTCTGAGCACACTCAAGTTTCCAGCCTTATTAGAGACTCTAGAAAGCAAGAGCTTGCTTCTTGCTCTAAAGCAGAGTGTCTTTCATGGATGAGAACTGTGCTGTGTGTTTCCCTTCAGAAACGGAGTTAAATGGCTGGCTCTGTGTCTTCCTACCAGCAAGACTTCGTTTCAGGTAAACGCAGTCAATTTTGAGCTCAAACGAAGCTACATCGTTCACAAAGCTCACACATTTCTCGCTCTTAAGTGAAAAGCACTAGATGTTATTGGGCCTGTGGTTTGTATCAGTTTCAGAAGCAGAGTTGAACTAGATATGGTCCCTGTGTGTAGGAAACACAGTTCTTTTATTCTGAGCACACTCACGTTTCCCGCCTTATTAGAGACTCTAGAAAGCAAGGGCTTGCTTCTTGCTCTAAAGCAGAGTGTCTTTCATGGATGAGGACTGTGCTGTGTGTTTCTCTTCAGAAACGGAGTTAAATGGCAGACTCTGTGTCTTCCTACAAGCAAGAGTTCGTTTCCGGTAAATGTAGTCACTTTTGAGATCAAATGAAGCTACATACGCATGTAGCTCACACGTTTCTCGCTCTTAAGTGAAAAGCATTGGATGTTAGAGGGCCTGTGGTTTGTATCAGTTTCAGAAGCAGAGTTGAACTAGATATGTTCCGTCTGCGTAGGAAACACAGTTCTTTTGTTCTGAGCACACTCACGTTTCCCGCCTTATTAGAGACTCTAGAAAGCAAGAGCTTGCTTCTTTCTCTAAAGCAGAGTGTCTTTCATGGATGAGAACTGTGCTGTGTGTTTCCCTTCAGAAAGGGAGTTAAATGGGAGACTCTGTGTCTTCCTACAAGCAAGACTTCGTTTCAGGTAAACGCAGTCACTTTTGAGCTCAAATGAAGCTACATCGTTCACGAAGCTGACACGTTTCTTGCTCTTAACTGAAAGGCATTGGATGTTAGAGGGCCTGTGGTTTGTATCACTTTCAGAAGCAGAATTGAACTAGATATGGTCCCTGTGGGTAGGAAACACAGTTCTTTTGTTCTGAGCACACTCTCTTTTCCAGCCTTATTAGAGACTCTAGAAAGCAAGAGCTTGCTTCTTGCTCTAAAGCAGAGTGTATTTCATGG
This sequence comes from Onychomys leucogaster, assembly GCA_949786385.1. NCBI lineage: Eukaryota > Metazoa > Chordata > Mammalia > Rodentia > Cricetidae > Onychomys > Onychomys leucogaster. Next base: position 726,069 of record CATKUP010000105.1, on the reverse strand, counting down.
ATGAGAACTGTGCTGTGTGTTTCCCTTCAGAAACGGAGTTAAATGGCCGGCTCTGTGTCTTCCTACAAGCAAGACTTCGTTTCAGGTAAACTCAGTCACTTTTGAGCTCAAACGAAGCTACATCGTTCACGAAGCTGACACGTTTCTTGCTCTTAACTGAAAGGCATTGGATGTTAGAGGGCCTGTGGTTTGTATCACTTTCAGAACCAGAGTTGAACTAGATTTGGTCCGTGTGTCTAGGAAACACAGTTCTTTTGTTCTCTGCACACTCAAGTTTCCAGCCTTATTAGAGACTCTAGAAAGCAAGGGCTTGCTTCTTGCTCTAAGGCAGAGTGTCTTTCATGGATGAGAACTGTGCTGTGTGTTTCCCTTCAGAAACGGAGTTAAATGGCCGGGTCTGTGTCTTCCTACAAGCAAGACTTCGTTTCAGGTAAACGCAGTCACTTTTGAGCTCAAAGGAAGCTACATCGTTCACGAAGCTCACACATTTCTCCCTCTTAACTGAAAGGCATTGGATGTTAGAGGGCCTGTGGTTTGTATCAATTTCAGAAGCAGAGTTGAACTAGATATGGTCCGTGTGTGTAGGAAACACAGTTCTTTTGTTCTGAGCACACTCACGTTTCAAGTCTTATTAGAGAATCTAGAAAGTAAGAGCTTGCTTCTTGCTCTAAAGCAGAGTGTCTTTCATGGATGAGGACTGTGCTGTGTGTTTCCCTTCAGAAACGGAGTTAAATGGCAGACTCTGTGTCTTCCTACAAGCAAGACTTCGTTTCCGGTAAATGCAGTCACTTTTAAGCTCAAACGAAGCTACATCTTTAACGAAGCTCACACGTTTCTCGCTCTTAAGTGAAAAGCATTGGATGTTAGAGGGCCTGTGGTTTGTATCAGTCTTACAAGCAGAGTTGAAGTAGATATGGTCCCTGTGTGTAGAAACACAGTTCTTTTTTTCTGAGCACACTCACGTTTTCTGCCTTACTAGAGACCCTAGAAAGCAGGAGCACGCTTCTTGCTCTAAAGCAGAGTGTGTTTCATGGAGGAGAACTGTGCTGTGTGTTTCCCTTCAAAAACGGAGTTAAATGGCAGGCTCTGTGTCTTCCTACAAGCAATAATTCGTTTCAGGTAAATGCAGTCACTTTTGAGTTCAAACGAGCTACATCGTGCACGAAGCTCACACGTTTCTCGCTCTTAACAAAAGGCATTGGATGTTAGAGGGCCTGTGGTTTGTATCAGTTTCAGAAGCAGAGTTGAACTAGATATGGTCCCTGTGGGTAGGAAACACATTTCTTTTGTTCTGAGCACACTCACGTTTCCTGCCTTATTAGAGACTCTAGAAAGCAAGAGCATGTTTCTTGCTCTAAAGCAAAGTGTGTTTCATGGAAGAGAACTGTGCTGTGTGTTTCCCTTCAAAAACGGAGTTCAATGGTAGGCTCTGTGTGTTCCTACAAGCAAGACTTCGTTTCAGGTAAACACAGTCACTTTTGAGCTCAAACGAAGCTACATCGTTCACGAAGCTCTCACATTTCTCCCTCTTAACTGAAAGGCATTGGATGTTAGAGGGCCTGTGGTTTGTATCAGTTTCAGAAGCATAGTTGAACTAGATATGGTCCGTGTGAGTAGGAAACACAGTTCTTTTGTTCTGAGCACACTCACATTTCCCGCCTTATTAGAGACTCTAGAAAGCAAGAACTTGCTTCTTGCTCTAAAGCAGAGTGTCTTTCATGGATGAGAACTGTGCTGTGTGTTTCCCTTCAGAAAGGGAGTTAAATGGGAGACTCTGTGTCTTCCTACAAGCAAGACTTCGTTTCAGGTAAACGCAGTCACATTTGAGCTCAAATGAAGCTACATCGTTCACGAAGCTGACACGTTTCTTGCTCTTAACTGAAAGGCATTGGATGTTAGAGGGCCTGTGGTTTGTATCAGTTTCCGAAGCAGAGTTGAACTAGATATGGTCCGTGTGTGTAGGAAACACAGTTCTTTTGTTCTGAGCACACTCACGTTTCAAGTCTTATTAGAGAATCAGGAAAGTAAGAGCTTGCTTCTTGCTCTAAAGCAGAGTGTCTTTAATGGATGAGAACAGTGCTGTGTGTTTCCCTTCCGAAACGGAGTTAAATGGCAGACTCTATGTCTTCCTACAAGCAAAGCTTAGTTTCACATAAACGCAGTCACTTTTGATCTCAAAGGAAGCTACATCATTCACGAAGCTCACACGTTTCTCGCTCTTAACAAAAGGCATTGGATGTTAGAGGGCCTGTGGTTTGTATCAGTTTCAGAAGCAGAGTTGAACTAGATATGGTCCGTGTGTGTAGGAAACACAGTTCTTTTGTTCTGAGCACGCTCACATTTCCAGCCTTATTAGAGACTGTAGAAAACAAGAGCATGCTTCTTGCTCTAAAGCAGAGTGTGTTTCATGGAGGAGAACTGTGCTGTGTGTTTCCCTTCAAAAACGGAGTTAAATTGCAGGCTCTGTGTCTTCCTACAAGCAATAATTCGTTTCAGGTAAATGCAGTCACTTTTGAGCTCAAACGAAGCTACATTGTTCACGAAGCTCACACATTTCTCGCTCTTAAGTGAAAAGCACTGGATGTTAGAGGGCCTGTGGTTTGTATCAGTTTCAGAAGCAGAGTTGAACTAGATATGGTCCCTGTGTGTAGGAAACACAGTTCTGTTGTTCTGAGCACAGTCACGTTTCCCGCCTTATTAGAGACTCTAGAAAGCAAGGGCTTGCTTCTTGCTCTAAAGCAGAGTGTCTTTCATGGATGAGGACTGTGCTGTGTGTTTCCCTTCAGAAACGGAGTTAAATGGCAGACTCTGTGTCTTCCTACAAGCAAGAGTTCGTTTCCGGTAAATGTAGTCACTTTTGAGCTCTAATGAAGCTACATTTGCATGTAGCTCACACGTTTCTCGCTCTTAAGTGAAAAGCATTGGATGTTAGAGTGCCTGTGGTTTGTATCAGTTTCAGAAGCAGAGTTGAACTACATATGTTCCGTCTGCGTAGGAAACACAGTTCTTTTGTTCTGAGCACACTCACGTTTCCCGCCTTATTAGAGACTCTAGAAAGCAAGAGCTTGCTTCTTGCTCTAAAGCAGAGTGTCTTTCATGGATGAGAACTGTGCTGTGTGTTTCCCTTCAGAAACGGAGTTAAATGGGAGACTCTGTGTCTTCCTACAAGCAAGACTTCGTTTCAGGTAAACGCAGTCACTTTTGAGCTCAAATGAAGCTACATCGTTCACGAAGCTGACAAGTTTCTTGCTCTTAACTGAAAGGCATTGGATGTTAGAGGGCCTGTGGTTTGTATCACTTTCAGAAGCAGAGTTGAACTAGATATGGTCCGACTGTGTAGGAAACACAGTTCTTTTGTTCTGAGCACACTCACGTTTCAAGTCTTATTAGAGAATCAGGAAAGTAAGAGCTTGCTTCTTGCTCTAAAGCAGAGTGTCTTTAATGGATGAGAACTGTGCTGTGTGTTTCCCTTCGGAAACGGAGTTAAATGGCAGACTCTATGTCTTCCTACAAGCAAGACTTCGTTTCAGGTAAACGCAGTCACTTTTGATCTCATACGAAGCTACATCGTTCACGAAGCTCACACGTTTCTCGCTCTTAACAAAAGGCATTGGATGTTAGAGGGCCTGTGGTTTGTATCAGTTTCAGAAGCAGAGTTGAACTAGATATGGTCCGTGTGTGTAGGAAACACAGTTCTTTTGTTCTGAGCACGCTCACATTTCCAGCCGTATTAGAGACTCTAGAAAGCAAGAGCTTGCTTCTTGCTCTAAAGCAGAGTGTGTTTCATGGAGGAGAACTGTGCTGTGTGTTTCCTTTCAAAAACGGAGTTCAATGGTAGGCTCTGTGTCTTCCTACAAGCAAGACTTCTTTTCAGGTCAACGCAGTCACTTTTGAGCTCAAACGAAGCAACATCATTCACGAAGCTCACACATTTCTCCCTCTTAACTGAAAGGCATTGGATGTTAGAGGGCCTGTGGTTTGTATCAGTTTCAGAAGCAGAGTTGAACTAGATATGGTCTGTGTGTGTAGGAAACACAGTTATTTTGTTCTGAGCACACTCTCTTTTCCAGCCTTATTAGAGACTCTAGAAAGCAAGAGCTTTCTTCTTGCTCCAAAGCAGAGTGTATTTCATGGATGAGAACTGTGCTGTGTGTTTCCCTTCAGAAACGGAGTTAAATGGCCGGCTCTGTGTCTTCCTAAAGGCAAGACTTCGTTTCAGGTAAACGCAGTCACATTTGAGCTCAAATGAAGCTACATCGTTCACGAAGCTGACACGTTTCTCGCTCTTAACTGAAAGGCATTGGATGTTAGAGGGCCTGTGGTTTGTATCACTTTCAGAACCAGAGTTGAACTAGATTTGGTCCGTGTGTCTAGGAAACACAGTTCTTTTGTTCTCAGCACACTCAAGTTTCCAGCCTTATTAGAGACTCTAGAAAGCAAGGGCTTGCTTCTTGCTCTAAGGCAGAGTGTCTTTCATGGATGAGAACTGTGCTGTGTGTTTCCCTTCAGAAACGGAGTTAAATGGCCGGGTCTGTGTCTTCCTACAAGCAAGACTTCGTTTCAGGTAAACGCAGTCACTTTTGATCTCAAACGAAGCTACATCGTTCACGAAGCTCACACGTTTCTCGCTCTTAACAAAAGGCATTGGATGTTAGAGGGCCTGTGGTTTGTATCAGTTTCAGAAGCAGAGTTGAACTAGATATGGTCCGTGTGTGTAGGAAACACAGTTCTTTTGTTCTGAGCACGCTCACATTTCCAGCCGTATTAGAGACTCTAGAAAGCAAGAGCTTGCTTCTTGCTCTAAAGCAGAGTGTGTTTCATGGAGGAGAACTGTGCTGTGTGTTTCCTTTCAAAAACGGAGTTCAATGGTAGGCTCTGTGTCTTCCTACAAGCAAGACTTCGTTTCAGGTAAACGCAGTCACTTTTGAGCTCAAAGGAAGCAACATCGTTCACGAAGCTCACACATTTCTCCCTCTTAACTGAAAGGCATTGGATGTTAGAGGGCCTGTGGTTTGTATCAGTTTCAGAAGCATAGTTGAACTAGATATGGTCCGTGTGTGAAGGAAACACAGTTCTTTTGTTCTGAGCACACTCACATTTCCCACCTTATTAGAGACTCTAGAAAGCAAGAACTTGCTTCTTGATCTAAAGCAGATTGTCTTTCATGGATGAGAACTGTGCTGTGTGTTTCCCTTCAGAAACAGAGTTAAATGGCAGGCTCTGTGTCTTCCTACAAGCAAGACTTCGTTTCAGGTAAACGAAGTCACTTTTGAGCTCAAATGAAGCTACATCGTTCACGAACTGACACGTTTCTTGCTCTTAACTGAAAGGCATTGGATGTTAGAGGGCCTGTGGTTTGTATCAGTTTCCGAAGCAGAGTTGAACTAGATATGGTTCGTGTGTGTAGGAAACACAGTTCTTTTGTTCTGAGCACACTCACGTTTCAAGTCTTATTAGAGAATCAGGAAAGTAAGAGCTTGCTTCTTGCTCTAAAGCAGAGTGTCTTTAATGGATGAGAACAGTGCTGTGTGTTTCCCTTCCGAAACGGAGTTAAATGGCAGACTCTATGTCTTCCTACAAGCAAAGCTTAGTTTCACATAAACGCAGTCACTTTTGATCTCAAAGGAAGCTACATCATTCACGAAGCTCACACGTTTCTCGCTCTTAACAAAAGGCATTGGATGTTAGAGGGCCTGTGGTTTGTATCAGTTTCAGAAGCAGAGTTGAACTAGATATGGTCCCTGTGTGTAGGAAACACAGTTCTTTTGTTCTGAGCACGCTCACATTTCCAGCCTTATTAGAGACCGTAGAAAACAAGAGCATGCTTCTTGCTCTAAAGCAGAGTGTGTTTCATGGAGGAGAACTGTGCTGTGTGTTTCCCTTCAAAAACGGAGTTAAATTGCAGGCTCTGTGTCTTCCTACAAGCAATAATTCGTTTCAGGTAAATGCAGTCACTTTTGAGCTCAAACGAAGCTACATCGTTCACGAAGCTCACACATTTCTCGCTCTTAAGTGAAAAGCACTGGATGTTAGAGGGCCTGTGGTTTGTATCAGTTTCAGAAGCAGAGTTGAACTAGATATGGTCCCTGTGTGTAGGAAACACAGTTCTGTTGTTCTGAGCACACTCACGTTTCCAGCCGTATTAGAGACTCTAGAAAGCAAGAGCTTGCTTCTTGCTCTAAAGCAGAGTGTGTTTCATGGAGGAGAACTGTGCTGTGTGTTTCCTTTCAAAAACGGAGTTCAAGGGTAGGCTCTGTGTCTTCCTACAAGCAAGACTTCGTTTCAGGTCAACGCAGTCACTTTTGAGCTCAAACGAAGCAACATCGTTCACGAAGCTCACACATTTCTCCCTCTTAACTGAAAGGCATTGGATGTTAGAGGGCCTGTGGTTTGTATCAGTTTCAGAAGCAGAGTTGAACTAGATATGGTCTGTGTGTGTAGGAAACACAGTTATTTTGTTCTGTGCACACTCTCTTTTCCAGCCTTATTAGAGACTCTAGAAAGCAAGAGCTTGCTTCTTGCTCCAAAGCAGAGTGTATTTCATGGATGAGAACTGTGCTGTGTGTTTCCCTTCAGAAACGGAGTTAAATGGCCGGCTCTGTGTCTTCCTAAAGGCAAGACTTCGTTTCAGGTAAACGCAGTCACATTTGAGCTCAAATGAAGCTACATCGTTCACGAAGCTGACACGTTTCTCGCTCTTAACTGAAAGGCATTGGATGTTAGAGGGCCTGTGGTTTGTATCACTTTCAGAACCAGAGTTGAACTAGATTTGGTCCGTGTGTCTAGGAAACACAGTTCTTTTGTTCTCAGCACACTCAAGTTTCCAGCCTTATTAGAGACTCTAGAAAGCAAGGGCTTGCTTCTTGCTCTAAGGCAGAGTGTCTTTCATGGATGAGAACTGTGCTGTGTGTTTCCTTTCAAAAACGGAGTTCAATGGTAGGCTCTGTGTCTTCCTACAAGCAAGACTTCGTTTCAGGTAAACGCAGTCACTTTTGAGCTCAAAGGAAGCTACATCGTTCACGAAGCTCACACATTTCTCCCTCTTATCTGAAAGGCATTGGATGTTAGAGGGCCTGTGGTTTGTATCAGTTTCAGAAGCATAGTTGAACTAGATATGGTCCGTGTGTGTAGGAAACACAGTTCTTTTGTTCTGAGCACACTCACATTTCCCACCTTATTAGAGACTCTAGAAAGCAAGAACTTGCTTCTTGATCTAAAGCAGATTGTCTTTCATGGATGAGAACTGTGCTGTGTGTTTCCCTTCAGAAACAGAGTTAAATGGCAGGCTCTGTGTCTCCCTACAAGCAAGACTTCGTTTCAGGTAAACGAAGTCACTTTTGAGCTCAAAGGAAGTTACATCGTTCACGAAGCTCACACGTTTCTCGCTCTTAAGTGAAAAGCATTGGATGTTAGAGGGCCTGTGGTTTGTATCAGTTTCAGAAGCAGAGTTGAACTACATGTGTTCCGTCTGCGTAGGAAACACAGTTCTTTTGTTCTGAGCACACTCACGTTTCCCGACTTATTAGAGACTCTAGAAAGCAAGAGCTTGCTTCTTGCTCTAAAGCAGAGTGTCTTTCATGGATGAGAACTGTGCTGTGTGTTTCCCTTCAGAAACGGAGTTAAATGGGAGACTCTGTGTCTTCCTACAAGCAAGACTTCGTTTCAGGTAAACGCAGTCACTTTTGAGCTCAAATGAAGCTACATCGTTCACGAAGCTGACAAGTTTCTTGCTCTTAACTGAAAGGCATTGGATGTTAGAGGGCCTGTGCTTTGTATCAGTTTCAGAAGCAGAGTTGAACTAGATATGGTCCGTGTGTGTAGGAAACACAGTTCTTTTGTTCTGAGCACGCTCACATTTCCAGCCGTATTAGAGACTCTAGAAAGCAAGAACTTGCTTCTTGCTCTAAAGCAGAGTGTGTTTCATGGAGGAGAACTGTGCTGTGTGTTTCCTTTCAAAAACGGAGTTCAAGGGTAGGCTCTGTGTCTTCCTACAAGCAAGACTTCGTTTCAGGTCAACGCAGTCACTTTTGAGCTCAAACGAAGCAACATCGTTCACGAAGCTCACACATTTCTCCCTCTTAACTGAAAGGCATTGGATGTTAGAGGGCCTGTGGTTTGTATCAGTTTCAGAAGCAGAGTTGAACTAGATATGGTCTGTGTGTGTAGGAAACACAGTTATTTTGTTCTGTGCACACTCTCTTTTCCAGCCTTATTAGAGACTCTAGAAAGCAAGAGCTTGCTTCTTGCTCCAAAGCAGAGTGTATTTCATGGATGAGAACTGTGCTGTGTGTTTCCCTTCAGAAACGGAGTTAAATGGCCGGCTCTGTGTCTTCCTAAAGGCAAGACTTCGTTTCAGGTAAACGCAGTCACATTTGAGCTCAAATGAAGCTACATCGTTCACGAAGCTGACACGTTTCTCGCTCTTAACTGAAAGGCATTGGATGTTAGAGGGCCTGTGGTTTGTATCACTTTCAGAACCAGAGTTGAACTAGATTTGGTCCGTGTGTCTAGGAAACACAGTTCTTTTGTTCTCAGCACACTCAAGTTTCCAGCCTTATTAGAGACTCTAGAAAGCAAGGGCTTGCTTCTTGCTCTAAGGCAGAGTGTCTTTCATGGATGAGAACTGTGCTGTGTGTTTCCTTTCAAAAACGGAGTTCAATGGTAGGCTCTGTGTCTTCCTACAAGCAAGACTTCGTTTCAGGTAAACGCAGTCACTTTTGAGCTCAAAGGAAGCTACATCGTTCACGAAGCTCACACATTTCTCCCTCTTATCTGAAAGGCATTGGATGTTAGAGGGCCTGTGGTTTGTATCAGTTTCAGAAGCATAGTTGAACTAGATATGGTCCGTGTGTGTAGGAAACACAGTTCTTTTGTTCTGAGCACACTCACATTTCCCACCTTATTAGAGACTCTAGAAAGCAAGAACTTGCTTCTTGATCTAAAGCAGATTGTCTTTCATGGATGAGAACTGTGCTGTGTGTTTCCCTTCAGAAACAGAGTTAAATGGCAGGCTCTGTGTCTCCCTACAAGCAAGACTTCGTTTCAGGTAAACGAAGTCACTTTTGAGCTCAAAGGAAGTTACATCGTTCACGAAGCTCACACGTTTCTCGCTCTTAAGTGAAAAGCATTGGATGTTAGAGGGCCTGTGGTTTGTATCAGTTTCAGAAGCAGAGTTGAACTACATGTGTTCCGTCTGCGTAGGAAACACAGTTCTTTTGTTCTGAGCACACTCACGTTTCCCGCCTTATTAGAGACTCTAGAAAGCAAGAGCTTGCTTCTTGCTCTAAAGCAGAGTGTCTTTCATGGATGAGAACTGTGCTGTGTGTTTCCCTTCAGAAACGGAGTTAAATGGGAGACTCTGTGTCTTCCTACAAGCAAGACTTCGTTTCAGGTAAACGCAGTCACTTTTGAGCTCAAATGAAGCTACATCGTTCACGAAGCTGACAAGTTTCTTGCTCTTAACTGAAAGGCATTGGATGTTAGAGGGCCTGTGGTTTGTATAACTTTCAGAAGCAGAGTTGAACTAGATATGGTCCGACTGTGTAGGAAACACAGTTCTTTTGTTCTGAGCACACTCACGTTTCAAGTCTTATTAGAGAATCAGGAAAGTAAGAGCTTGCTTCTTGCTCTAAAGCAGAGTGTCTTTAATGGATGAGAACTGTGCTGTGTGTTTCCCTTCCGAAACGGAGTTAAATGGCAGACTCTATGTCTTCCTACAAGCAAGACTTCGTTTCAGGTAAACGCAGTCACTTTTGATCTCATACGAAGCTACATCGTTCACGAAGCTCACACGTTTCTCGCTCTTAACAAAAGGCATTGGATGTTAGAGGGCCTGTGCTTTGTATCAGTTTCAGAAGCAGAGTTGAACTAGATATGGTCCGTGTGTGTAGGAAACACAGTTCTTTTGTTCTGAGCACGCTCACATTTCCAGCCGTATTAGAGACTCTAGAAAGCAAGAGCTTGCTTCTTGCTCTAAAGCAGAGTGTGTTTCATGGAGGAGAACTGTGCTGTGTGTTTCCTTTCAAAAACGGAGTTCAATGGTAGGCTCTGTGTCTTCCTACAAGCAAGACTTCGTTTCAGGTCAACGCAGTCACTTTTGAGCTCAAACGAAGCAACATCGTTCACGAAGCTCACACATTTCTCCCTCTTAACTGAAAGGCATTGGATGTTAGAGGGCCTGTGGTTTGTATCAGTTTCAGAAGCAGAGTTGAACTAGATATGGTCTGTGTGTGTAGGAAACACAGTTATTTTGTTCTGAGCACACTCTCTTTTCCAGCCTTATTAGAGACTCTAGAAAGCAAGAGCTTGCTTCTTGCTCCAAAGCAGAGTGTATTTCATGGATGAGAACTGTGCTGTGTGTTTCCCTTCAGAAACGGAGTTAAATGGCCGGCTCTGTGTCTTCCTAAAGGCAAGACTTCGTTTCAGGTGAACGCAGTCACATTTGAGCTCAAATGAAGCTACATCGTTCACGAAGCTGACACGTTTCTCGCTCTTAACTGAAAGGCATTGGATGTTAGAGGGCCTGTGGTTTGTATCACTTTCAGAACCAGAGTTGAACTAGATTTGGTCCGTGTGTCTAGGAAACACAGTTCTTTTGTTCTCAGCACACTCAAGTTTCCAGCCTTATTAGAGACTCTAGAAAGCAAGGGCTTGCTTCTTGCTCTAAGGCAGAGTGTCTTTCATGGATGAGAACTGTGCTGTGTGTTTCCCTTCAGAAACGGAGTTAAATGGCCGGGTCTGTGTCTTCCTACAAGCAAGACTTCGTTTCAGGTAAACGCAGTCACTTTTGAGCTCAAACGAAGCTAAATCGTTCACGAAGCTCACACATTTCACCCTCTTAACTGAAATGCATTGGATGTTATAGGGCCTGTGGTTTCTATCAATTTCAGAAGCAGAGTTGAACTAGATATGGTCCGTGTGTGTAGGAAACACACTTCTTTTGTTCTGAGCACACTCACGTTTCAAGTCTTATTAGAGAATCTAGAAAGTAAGAGCTTGCTTCTTGCTCTAAAGCAGAGTGTCTTTCATGGATGAGGACTGTGCTGTGTGTTTCCCTTCAGAAACGGAGTTAAATGGCAGACTCTGTGTCTTCCTACAAGCAAGAGTTCGTTTCCGGTAAATGCAGTCACTTTTGAGCTCAAACGAAGCTACATCTTACACGAAGCACACACGTTTCTCGCTCTTAAGTGAAAAGCATTGGATGTTAGAGGGCCTGTGGTTTGTATCAGTCTTAGAAGCAGAGTTGAAGTAGATATGGTCCCTGTGTGTAGAAACACAGTTCTTTTTTTCTGAGCACACTCACGTTTCCCGCCTTATTAGAGACTCTAGAAAGCAAGAGCTTGCTTCTTGCTCTAAAGCAGAGTGTCTTTCATGGATGAGAACTGTGCTGTGTGTTTCCCTTCAGAAACGGAGTTAAATGGGAGACTCTGTGTCTTCCTACAAGCAAGACTTCGTTTCAGGTAAACGCAGTCACTTTTGAGCTCAAATGAAGCTACATCGTTCACGAAGCTGACAAGTTTCTTGCTCTTAACTGAAAGGCATTGGATGTTAGAGGGCCTGTGGTTTGTATAACTTTCAGAAGCAGAGTTGAACTAGATATGGTCCGACTGTGTAGGAAACACAGTTCTTTTGTTCTGAGCACACTCACGTTTCAAGTCTTATTAGAGAATCAGGAAAGCAAGAACTTGCTTCTTGCTCTAAAGCAGAGTGTGTTTCATGGAGGAGAACTGTGCTGTGTGTTTCCTTTCAAAAACGGAGTTCAAGGGTAGGCTCTGTGTCTTCCTACAAGCAAGACTTCGTTTCAGGTCAACGCAGTCACTTTTGAGCTCAAACGAAGCAACATCGTTCACGAAGCTCACACATTTCTCCCTCTTAACTGAAAGGCATTGGATGTTAGAGGGCCTGTGGTTTGTATCAGTTTCAGAAGCAGAGTTGAACTAGATATGGTCTGTGTGTGTAGGAAACACAGTTATTTTGTTCTGTGCACACTCTCTTTTCCAGCCTTATTAGAGACTCTAGAAAGCAAGAGCTTGCTTCTTGCTCCAAAGCAGAGTGTATTTCATGGATGAGAACTGTGCTGTGTGTTTCCCTTCAGAAACGGAGTTAAATGGCCGGCTCTGTGTCTTCCTAAAGGCAAGACTTCGTTTCAGGTAAACGCAGTCACATTTGAGCTCAAATGAAGCTACATCGTTCACGAAGCTGACACGTTTCTCGCTCTTAACTGAAAGGCATTGGATGTTAGAGGGCCTGTGGTTTGTATCACTTTCAGAACCAGAGTTGAACTAGATTTGGTCCGTGTGTCTAGGAAACACAGTTCTTTTGTTCTCAGCACACTCAAGTTTCCAGCCTTATTAGAGACTCTAGAAAGCAAGGGCTTGCTTCTTGCTCTAAGGCAGAGTGTCTTTCATGGATGAGAACTGTGCTGTGTGTTTCCTTTCAAAAACGGAGTTCAATGGTAGGCTCTGTGTCTTCCTACAAGCAAGACTTCGTTTCAGGTAAACGCAGTCACTTTTGAGCTCAAAGGAAGCTACATCGTTCACGAAGCTCACACATTTCTCCCTCTTATCTGAAAGGCATTGGATGTTAGAGGGCCTGTGGTTTGTATCAGTTTCAGAAACATAGTTGAACTAGATATGGTCCGTGTGTGTAGGAAACACAGTTCTTTTGTTCTGAGCACACTCACATTTCCCACCTTATTAGAGACTCTAGAAAGCAAGAACTTGCTTCTTGATCTAAAGCAGATTGTCTTTCATGGATGAGAACTGTGCTGTGTGTTTCCCTTCAGAAACAGAGTTAAATGGCAGGCTCTGTGTCTCCCTACAAGCAAGACTTCGTTTCAGGTAAACGAAGTCACTTTTGAGCTCAAAGGAAGTTACATCGTTCACGAAGCTCACACGTTTCTCGCTCTTAAGTGAAAAGCATTGGATGTTAGAGGGCCTGTGGTTTGTATCAGTTTCAGAAGCAGAGTTGAACTACATGTGTTCCGTCTGCGTAGGAAACACAGTTCTTTTGTTCTGAGCACACTCACGTTTCCCGCCTTATTAGAGACTCTAGAAAGCAAGAGCTTGCTTCTTGCTCTAAAGCAGAGTGTCTTTCATGGATGAGAACTGTGCTGTGTGTTTCCCTTCAGAAACGGAGTTAAATGGGAGACTCTGTGTCTTCCTACAAGCAAGACTTCGTTTCAGGTAAACGCAGTCACTTTTGAGCTCAAATGAAGCTACATCGTTCACGAAGCTGACAAGTTTCTTGCTCTTAACTGAAAGGCATTGGATGTTAGAGGGCCTGTGGTTTGTATAACTTTCAGAAGCAGAGTTGAACTAGATATGGTCCGACTGTGTAGGAAACACAGTTCTTTTGTTCTGAGCACACTCACGTTTCAAGTCTTATTAGAGAATCAGGAAAGTAAGAGCTTGCTTCTTGCTCTAAAGCAGAGTGTCTTTAATGGATGAGAACTGTGCTGTGTGTTTCCCTTCCGAAACGGAGTTAAATGGCAGACTCTATGTCTTCCTACAAGCAAGACTTCGTTTCAGGTAAACGCAGTCACTTTTGATCTCATACGAAGCTACATTGTTCACGAAGCTCACACGTTTCTCGCTCTTAACAAAAGGCATTGGATGTTAGAGGGCCTGTGCTTTGTATCAGTTTCAGAAGCAGAGTTGAACTAGATATGGTCCGTGTGTGTAGGAAACACAGTTCTTTTGTTCTGAGCACGCTCACATTTCCAGCCGTATTAGAGACTCTAGAAAGCAAGAGCTTGCTTCTTGCTCTAAAGCAGAGTGTGTTTCATGGAGGAGAACTGTGCTGTGTGTTTCCTTTCAAAAACGGAGTTCAATGGTAGGCTCTGTGTCTTCCTACAAGCAAGATTTCGTTTCAGGTCAACGCAGTCACTTTTGAGCTCAAACGAAGCAACATCGTTCACGAAGCTCACACATTTCTCCCTCTTAACTGAAAGGCATTGGATGTTAGAGGGCCTGTGGTTTGTATCAGTTTCAGAAGCAGAGTTGAACTAGATATGGTCTGTGTGTGTAGGAAACACAGTTATTTTGTTCTGAGCACACTCTCTTTTCCAGCCTTATTAGAGACTCTAGAAAGCAAGAGCTTGCTTCTTGCTCCAAAGCAGAGTGTATTTCATGGATGAGAACTGTGCTGTGTGTTTCCCTTCAGAAACGGAGTTAAATGGCCGGCTCTGTGTCTTCCTAAAGGCAAGACTTCGTTTCAGGTGAACGCAGTCACATTTGAGCTCAAATGAAGCTACATCGTTCACGAAGCTGACACGTTTCTCGCTCTTAACTGAAAGGCATTGGATGTTAGAGGGCCTGTGGTTTGTATCACTTTCAGAACCAGAGTTGAACTAGATTTGGTCCGTGTGTCTAGGAAACACAGTTCTTTTGTTCTCAGCACACTCAAGTTTCCAGCCTTATTAGAGACTCTAGAAAGCAAGGGCTTGCTTCTTGCTCTAAGGCAGAGTGTCTTTCATGGATGAGAACTGTGCTGTGTGTTTCCCTTCAGAAACGGAGTTAAATGGCCGGGTCTGTGTCTTCCTACAAGCAAGACTTCGTTTCAGGTAAACGCAGTCACTTTTGAGCTCAAACGAAGCTAAATCGTTCACGAAGCTCACACATTTCACCCTCTTAACTGAAATGCATTGGATGTTATAGGGCCTGTGGTTTCTATCAATTTCAGAAGCAGAGTTGAACTAGATATGGTCCGTGTGTGTAGGAAACACACTTCTTTTGTTCTGAGCACACTCACGTTTCAAGTCTTATTAGAGAATCTAGAAAGTAAGAGCTTGCTTCTTGCTCTAAAGCAGAGTGTCTTTCATGGATGAGGACTGTGCTGTGTGTTTCCCTTCAGAAACGGAGTTAAATGGCAGACTCTGTGTCTTCCTACAAGCAAGAGTTCGTTTCCGGTAAATGCAGTCACTTTTGAGCTCAAACGAAGCTACATCTTACACGAAGCACACACGTTTCTCGCTCTTAAGTGAAAAGCATTGGATGTTAGAGGGCCTGTGGTTTGTATCAGTCTTAGAAGCAGAGTTGAAGTAGATATGGTCCCTGTGTGTAGAAACACAGTTCTTTTTTTCTGAGCACACTCACGTTTCCCGCCTTATTAGAGACTCTAGAAAGCAAGAGCTTGCTTCTTGCTCTAAAGCACAGTGTCTTTCATGGATGAGAACTGTGCTGTGTGTTTCCCTTCAGAAACGGAGTTAAATGGGAGACTCTGTGTCTTCCTACAAGCAAGACTTCGTTTCAGGTAAACGCAGTCACTTTTGAGCTCAAATGAAGCTACATCGTTCACGAAGCTGACAAGTTTCTTGCTCTTAACTGAAAGGCATTGGATGTTAGAGGGCCTGTGGTTTGTATAACTTTCAGAAGCAGAGTTGAACTAGATATGGTCCGACTGTGTAGGAAACACAGTTCTTTTGTTCTGAGCACACTCACGTTTCAAGTCTTATTAGAGAATCAGGAAAGTAAGAGCTTGCTTCTTGCTCTAAAGCAGAGTGTCTTTAATGGATGAGAACTGTGCTGTGTGTTTCCCTTCCGAAACGGAGTTAAATGGCAGACTCTATGTCTTCCTACAAGCAAGACTTCGTTTCAGGTAAACGCAGTCACTTTTGATCTCATACGAAGCTACATCGTTCACGAAGCTCACACGTTTCTCGCTCTTAACAAAAGGCATTGGATGTTAGAGGGCCTGTGCTTTGTATCAGTTTCAGAAGCAGAGTTGAACTAGATATGGTCCGTGTGTGTAGGAAACACAGTTCTTTTGTTCTGAGCACGCTCACATTTCCAGCCGTATTAGAGACTCTAGAAAGCAAGAGCTTGCTTCTTGCTCTAAAGCAGAGTGTGTTTCATGGAGGAGAACTGTGCTGTGTGTTTCCTTTCAAAAACGGAGTTCAATGGTAGGCTCTGTGTCTTCCTACAAGCAAGACTTCGTTTCAGGTCAACGCAGTCACTTTTGAGCTCAAACGAAGCAACATCGTTCACGAAGCTCACACATTTCTCCCTCTTAACTGAAAGGCATTGGATGTTAGAGGGCCTGTGGTTTGTATCAGTTTCAGAAGCAGAGTTGAACTAGATATGGTCTGTGTGTGTAGGAAACACAGTTATTTTGTTCTGAGCACACTCTCTTTTCCAGCCTTATTAGAGACTCTAGAAAGCAAGAGCTTGCTTCTTGCTCCAAA
Organism: Onychomys leucogaster; assembly: GCA_949786385.1. NCBI lineage: Eukaryota > Metazoa > Chordata > Mammalia > Rodentia > Cricetidae > Onychomys > Onychomys leucogaster. The sequence continues at coordinate 709,886 of CATKUP010000105.1, read as the reverse complement.
GCAGAGTGTATTTCATGGATGAGAACTGTGCTGTGTGTTTCCCTTCAGAAACGGAGTTAAATGGCCGGCTCTGTGTCTTCCTAAAGGCAAGACTTCGTTTCAGGTAAACGCAGTCACATTTGAGCTCAAATGAAGCTACATCGTTCACGAAGCTGACACGTTTCTTGCTCTTAACTGAAAGGCATTGGATGTTAGAGGGCCTGTGGTTTGTATCACTTTCAGAACCAGAGTTGAACTAGATTTGGTCCGTGTGTCTAGGAAACACAGTTCTTTTGTTCTCAGCACACTCAAGTTTCCAGCCTTATTAGAGACTCTAGAAAGCAAGGGCTTGCTTCTTGCTCTAAGGCAGAGTGTCTTTCATGGATGAGAACTGTGCTGTGTGTTTCCCTTCAGAAACGGAGTTAAATGGCCGGGTCTGTGTCTTCCTACAAGCAAGACTTCGTTTCAGGTAAACGCAGTCACTTTTGAGCTCAAACGAAGCTAAATCGTTCACGAAGCTCACACATTTCACCCTCTTAACTGAAATGCATTGGATGTTATAGGGCCTGTGGTTTCTATCAATTTCAGAAGCAGAGTTGAACTAGATATGGTCCGTGTGTGTAGGAAACACAGTTCTTTTGTTCTGAGCACACTCACGTTTCAAGTCTTATTAGAGAATCTAGAAAGTAAGAGCTTGCTTCTTGCTCTAAAGCAGAGTGTCTTTCATGGATGAGGACTGTGCTGTGTGTTTCCCTTCAGAAACGGAGTTAAATGGCAGACTCTGTGTCTTCCTACAAGCAAGAGTTCGTTTCCGGTAAATGCAGTCACTTTTGAGCTCAAACGAAGCTACATCTTTCACGAAGCTCACACGTTTCTCGCTCTTAAGTGAAAAGCATTGGATGTTAGAGGGCCTGTGGTTTGTATCAGTCTTAGAAGCAGAGTTGAAGTAGATATGGTCCCTGTGTGTAGAAACACAGTTCTTTTTTTCTGAGCACACTCACGTTTTCTGCCTTATTAGAGACCCTAGAAAGCAAGAGCATGCTTCTTGCTCTAAAGCAGAGTGTGTTTCATGGAGGAGAACTGTGCTGTGTGTTTCCCTTCAAAAACGGAGTTAAATGGCAGGCTCTGTGTCTTCCTACAAGCAATAATTCGTTTCAGGTAAATGCAGTCACTTTTGAGTTCAAACGAAGCTACATCGTTCACAAAGCTCACACGTTTCTCGCTCTTAACAAAAGGCATTGGATGTTAGAGGGCCTGTGGTTTGTATCAGTTTCAGAAGCAGAGTTGAACTAGATTTGGTCCGTGTGTGTAGGAAACACAGTTCTTTTGTTCTGAGCACACTCAAGTTTCCAGCCTTATTAGAGACTCTAGAAAGCAAGAGCTTGCTTCTTGCTCTAAAGCAGAGTGTCTTTCATGGATGAGAACTGTGCTGTGTGTTTCCCTTCAGAAACGGAGTTAAATGGCTGGCTCTGTGTCTTCCTACCAGCAAGACTTCGTTTCAGGTAAACGCAGTCAATTTTGAGCTCAAACGAAGCTACATCGTTCACAAAGCTCACACATTTCTCGTTCTTAAGTGAAAAGCACTGGATGTTATTGGGCCTGTGGTTTGTATCAGTTTCAGAAGCAGAGTTGAACTAGATATGGTCCCTGTGTGTAGGAAACACAGTTCTTTTATTCTGAGCACACTCACGTTTCCCGCCTTATTAGAGACTCTAGAAAGCAAGGGCTTGCTTCTTGCTCTAAAGCAGAGTGTCTTTCATGGATGAGGACTGTGCTGTGTGTTTCTCTTCAGAAACGGAGTTAAATGGCAGACTCTGTGTCTTCCTACAAGCAAGAGTTCGTTTCCGGTAAATGTAGTCACTTTTGAGATCAAATGAAGCTACATACGCATGTAGCTCACACGTTTCTCGCTCTTAAGTGAAAAGCATTGGATGTTAGAGGGCCTGTGGTTTGTATCAGTTTCAGAAGCAGAGTTGAACTAGATATGGTCCGTGTGTGTAGGAAACACAGTTCTTTTGTTCTGAGCACACTCACGTTTCAAGTCTTATTAGAGAATCAGGAAAGTAAGAGCTTGCTTCTTGCTCTAAAGCAGAGTGTCTTTAATAGATGAGAACAGTGCTGTGTGTTTCCCTTCCGAAACGGAGTTAAATGGCAGACTCTATGTCTTCCTACAAGCAAAGCTTAGTTTCACATAAACGCAGTCACTTTTGATCTCAAACGAAGCTACATCGTTCACGAAGCTCACACGTTTCTCGCTCTTAACAAAAGGCATTGGATGTTAGAGGGCCTGTGGTTTGTATCAGTTTCAGAAGCAGAGTTGAACTAGATATGGTCCGTGTGTGTAGGAAACACAGTTCTTTTGTTCTGAGCACGCTCACATTTCCAGCCGTATTAGAGACTCTAGAAAGCAAGAGCTTGCTTCTTGCTCTAAAGCAGAGTGTGTTTCATGGAGGAGAACTGTGCTGTGTGTTTCCTTTCAAAAACGGAGTTCAATGGTAGGCTCTGTGTCTTCCTACAAGCAAGACTTCGTTTCAGGTAAACGCAGTCACTTTTGAGCTCAAAGGAAGCTACATCGTTCACGAAGCTCACACATTTCTCCCTCTTATCTGAAAGGCATTGGATGTTAGAGGGCCTGTGGTTTGTATCAGTTTCAGAAGCATAGTTGAACTAGATATGGTCCGTGTGTGTAGGAAACACAGTTCTTTTGTTCTGAGCACACTCACATTTCCCACCTTATTAGAGACTCTAGAAAGCAAGAACTTGCTTCTTGATCTAAAGCAGATTGTCTTTCATGGATGAGAACTGTGCTGTGTGTTTTCCTTCAGAAACAGAGTTAAATGGCAGGCTCTGTGTCTCCCTACAAGCAAGACTTCGTTTCAGGTAAACGAAGTCACTTTTGAGCTCAAAGGAAGTTACATCGTTCACGAAGCTCACACGTTTCTCGCTCTTAAGTGAAAAGCATTGGATGTTAGAGGGCCTGTGGTTAGTATCAGTTTCAGAAGCAGAGTTGAACTAGATATGGTCCGTGTGTGTAGGAAACAGAGTTCTTTTGTTCTGAGCACACTCACGTTGCCCGCCTTATTAGAGACTCTAGAAAGCAAGAGCTTGCTTCTTGCTCTAGAGCAGAGTGTCTTTCATGGATGAGAACTGTGCTGTGTGTTTCCCTTCAGAAACGGATTTAAATGGCCGGGTCTGTGTCTTCCTACAAGCAAGACTTCGTTTCAGGTAAACGCAGTCACTTTTGAGCTCAAATGAAGCTACATCGTTCACGAAGCTGACACGTTTCTCGCTCTTAACTGAAAGGCATTGGATGTTAGAGGGCCTGTGGTTTGTATCACTTTCAGAACCAGAGTTGAACTGGATTTGGTCCGTGTGTGTAGAAAACACAGTTCTTATGTTCTGAGCACACTGAAGGTTCCAGCCTTATTAGAGACTCTAGAAAGCAAGAGCTTGCTTCTTGCTCTAAAGCAGAGTGTCTTTCATGGATGAGAACTGTGCTGTGTGTTTCCCATCAGAAACGGAGTTAAATGGCCGGCTCTGTGTCTTCCTACAAGCAAGACTTCGTTTCAGGTAAGCGCAGTGACTTTTGAGCTCAAACGAAGTTACATCGTTCACGAAGCTCACACGTTTCTCGCTCTTAACAAAAGGCATTGGATGTTAGAGGGCCTGTGGTTTGTATCAGTTTCAGAAGCAGAGTTGAACTAGATATGGTCCCTGTGGGTAGGAAACACATTTCTTTTGTTCTGAGCACACTCACGTTTCCTGCCATATTAGAGACTCTAGAAAGCAAGAGCATGTTTCTTGCTCTAAAGCAGAGTGTGTTTCATGGAGGAGAACTGTGCTGTGTGTTTCCCTTCAAAAACGGAGTTCAATGGTAGGCTCTGTGTCTTCCTACAAGCAAGACTTCGTTTCAGGTAATCGCAGTCACTTTTGAGCTCAAACGAAGCTACATCGTTCACGAAGCTCTCACATTTCTCCCTCTTAACTGAAAGGCATTGGATGTTAGAGGGCCTGTGGTTTGTATCAGTTTCAGAAGCAGAGTTGAACTAGATATGGTCCGTGTGTGTAGGAAACACAGTTCTTTTGTTCTGAGCACACTCACATTTCCCACCTTATTAGAGACTCTAGAAAGCAAGAACTTGCTTCTTGCTCTAAAGCAGAGTGTGTTTCATGGAGGAGAACTGTGCTGTGTGTTTCCCTTCAAAAACGGAGTTAAATTGCAGGCTCTGTGTCTTCCTACAAGCAATAATTCTTTCCGGTAAATGCAGTCACTTTTGAGCTCAAACGAAGCTACATCGTTCACGAAGCTCACACATTTCTCGCTCTTAAGTGAAAAGCACTGGATGTTAGAGGGCTTGTGGTTTGTATCAGTTTCAGAAGCAAAGTTGAACTAGATATGTTCCGTCTGCGTAGGAAACACAGTTCTTTTGTTCTGAGCACACTCACGTTTCCCGCCTTATTAGAGACCCTAGAAAGCAAGAGCATGCTTCTTGCTCTAAAGCAGAGTGTCTTTCATGGATGAGAACTGTGCTGTGTGTTTCCCTTCAGAAAGGGAGTTAAATGGGAGACTCTGTGTCTTCCTACAAGCAAGACTTCGTTTCAGGTAAACGCAGTCACTTTTGAGCTCAAAGGAAGCTACATCGTTCACGAAGCTCACACATTTCTCCCTCTTATCTGAAAGGCATTGGATGTTAGAGGGCCTGTGGTTTGTATCAGTTTCAGAAGCATAGTTGAACTAGATATGGTCCGTGTGTGTAGGAAACACAGTTCTTTTGTTCTGAGCACACTCACATTTCCCACCTTATTAGAGACTCTAGAAAGCAAGAACTTGCTTCTTGATCTAAAGCAGATTGTCTTTCATGGATGAGAACTGTGCTGTGTGTTTTCCTTCAGAAACAGAGTTAAATGGCAGGCTCTGTGTCTCCCTACAAGCAAGACTTCGTTTCAGGTAAACGAAGTCACTTTTGAGCTCAAAGGAAGTTACATCGTTCACGAAGCTCACACGTTTCTCGCTCTTAAGTGAAAAGCATTGGATGTTAGAGGGCCTGTGGTTAGTATCAGTTTCAGAAGCAGAGTTGAACTAGATATGGTCCGTGTGTGTAGGAAACAGAGTTCTTTTGTTCTGAGCACACTCACGTTGCCCGCCTTATTAGAGACTCTAGAAAGCAAGAGCTTGCTTCTTGCTCTAGAGCAGAGTGTCTTTCATGGATGAGAACTGTGCTGTGTGTTTCCCTTCAGAAAGGGAGTTAAATGGGAGTCTCTGTGTCTTCCTACAAGAAAGACTTCGTTTCAGGTAAACGCAGTCACTTTTGAGCTCAAATGAAGCTACATCGTTCACGAAGCTGACACGTTTCTCGCTCTTAACTGAAAGGCATTGGATGTTAGAGGGCCTGTGGTTTGTATCACTTTCAGAACCAGAGTTGAACTGGATTTGGTCCGTGTGTGTAGAAAACACAGTTCTTATGTTCTGAGCACACTGAAGGTTCCAGCCTTATTAGAGACTCTAGAAAGCAAGAGCTTGCTTCTTGCTCTAAAGCAGAGTGTCTTTCATGGATGAGAACTGTGCTGTGTGTTTCCCATCAGAAACGGAGTTAAATGGCCGGCTCTGTGTCTTCCTACAAGCAAGACTTCGTTTCAGGTAAGCGCAGTGACTTTTGAGCTCAAACGAAGTTACATCGTTCACGAAGCTCACACGTTTCTCGCTCTTAACAAAAGGCATTGGATGTTAGAGGGCCTGTGGTTTGTATCAGTTTCAGAAGCAGAGTTGAACTAGATATGGTCCCTGTGGGTAGGAAACACATTTCTTTTGTTCTGAGCACACTCACGTTTCCTGCCATATTAGAGACTCTAGAAAGCAAGAGCATGTTTCTTGCTCTAAAGCAGAGTGTGTTTCATGGAGGAGAACTGTGCTGTGTGTTTCCCTTCAAAAACGGAGTTCAATGGTAGGCTCTGTGTCTTCCTACAAGCAAGACTTCGTTTCAGGTAATCGCAGTCACTTTTGAGCTCAAACGAAGCTACATCGTTCACGAAGCTCTCACATTTCTCCCTCTTAACTGAAAGGCATTGGATGTTAGAGGGCCTGTGGTTTGTATCAGTTTCAGAAGCAGAGTTGAACTAGATATGGTCCGTGTGTGTAGGAAACACAGTTCTTTTGTTCTGAGCACACTCACATTTCCCACCTTATTAGAGACTCTAGAAAGCAAGAACTTGCTTCTTGCTCTAAAGCAGAGTGTGTTTCATGGAGGAGAACTGTGCTGTGTGTTTCCCTTCAAAAACGGAGTTAAATTGCAGGCTCTGTGTCTTCCTACAAGCAATAATTCTTTCCGGTAAATGCAGTCACTTTTGAGCTCAAACGAAGCTACATCGTTCACGAAGCTCACACATTTCTCGCTCTTAAGTGAAAAGCACTGGATGTTAGAGGGCTTGTGGTTTGTATCAGTTTCAGAAGCAAAGTTGAACTAGATATGTTCCGTCTGCGTAGGAAACACAGTTCTTTTGTTCTGAGCACACTCACGTTTCCCGCCTTATTAGAGACCCTAGAAAGCAAGAGCATGCTTCTTGCTCTAAAGCAGAGTGTCTTTCATGGATGAGAACTGTGCTGTGTGTTTCCCTTCAGTAACGGAGTTAAATGGCAGTCTCTGTGTCTTCCTACAAGCAAGAGTTCGTTTCAGGTAAACGCAGTCACTGTTGAGCTCAAACGAAGCTACATCTTTCACGAAGCTCCCACGTTTCTCGCTCGTAAGTGAAAATGATTGGATGTTAGAGGGCCTGTGGTTTGTATCAGTTTCAGAAGCATAGTTGAACTAGATATGGTCCGTGTGTGTAGGAAACACAGTTCTTTTGTTCTGAGCACACTCACATTTCCCGCCTTATAGAGACTCTAGAAAGCAAGAACTTGCTTCTTGCTCTAAAGCAGAGTGTCTTTCATGGATGAGAACTGTGCTGTGTGTTTCCCTTCAGAAAGGGAGTTAAATGGGAGACTCTGTGTCTTCCTACAAGCAAGACTTCGTTTCAGGTAAACGCAGTCACTTTTGAGCTCAAATGAAGCTACATCGTTCACGAAGCTGACACGTTTCTTGCTCTTAACTGAAAGGCATTGGATGTTAGAGGGCCTGTGGTTTGTATCAGTTTGCGAAGCAGAGTTGAACTAGATATGGTCCGTGTGTGTAGGAAACACAGTTCTTTTGTTCTGAGCACACTCACGTTTCAAGTCTTATTAGAGAATCAGGAAAGTAAGAGCTTGCTTCTTGCTCTAAAGCAGAGTGTCTTTAATGGATGAGAACAGTGCTGTGTGTTTCCCTTCCGAAACGGAGTTAAATGGCAGACTCTATGTCTTCCTACAAGCAAAGCTTAGTTTCACATAAACGCAGTCACTTTTGATCTCAAACGAAGCTACATCGTTCACTAAGCTCACACGTTTCTCGCTCTTAACAAAAGGCATTGGATGTTAGAGGGCCTGTGGTTTGTATCAGTTTCAGAAGCAGAGTTGAACTAGATATGGTCCGTGTGTGTAGGAAACACAGTTCTTTTGTTCTGAGCACGCTCACATTTCCAGCCTTATTAGAGACCGTAAAAAGCAAGAGCATGCTTCTTGCTCTAAAGCAGAGTGTGTTTCATGGAGGAGAACTGTGCTGTGTGTTTCCCTTCAAAAATGGAGTTAAATTGCAGGCTCTGTGTCTTCCTACAAGCAATAATTCGTTTCAGGTAAATGCAGTCAGTTTTGAGCTCAAACGAAGCTACATCGTTCACGAAGCTCACACATTTCTCGCTCTTAAGTCAAAAGCACTGGATGTTAGAGGGCCTGTGGTTAGTATCAGTTTCAGAAGCAGAGTTGAACTAGATATGGTCCGTGTGTGTAGGAAACAGAGTTCTTTTGTTCTGAGCACACTCACGTTGCCCGCCTTATTAGAGACTCTAGAAAGCAAGAGCTTGCTTCTTGCTCTAAAGCAGAGTGTCTTTCATGGATGAGAACTGTGCTGTGTGTTTCCCTTCAGAAAGGGAGTTAAATGGGAGTCTCTGTGTCTTCCTACAAGCAAGACTTCGTTTCAGGTAAACGCAGTCACTTTTGAGCTCAAATGAAGCTACATCGTTCACGAAGCTGACACGTTTCTCGCTCTTAACTGAAAGGCATTGGATGTTAGAGGGCCTGTGGTTTGTATCACTTTCAGAACCAGAGTTGAACTAGATTTGGTCCGTGTGTGTAGAAAACACAGTTCTTATGTTCTGAGCACACTGAAGTTTCCAGCCTTATTAGAGACTCTAGAAAGCAAGAGCTTGCTTCTTGCTCTAAAGCAGAGTGTCTTTCATGGATGAGAACTGTGCTGTGTGTTTCCCATCAGAAACGGAGTTAAATGGCCGGCTCTGTGTCTTCCTACAAGCAAGACTTCGTTTCAGGTAAGCGCAGTCACTTTTGAGCTCAAACGAAGTTACATCGTTCACGAAGCTCACACGTTTCTCGCTCTTAACAAAAGGCATTGGATGTTAGAGGGCCTGTGGTTTGTATCAGTTTCAGAAGCAGAGTTGAACTAGATATGGTCCCTGTGGGTAGGAAACACATTTCTTTTGTTCTGAGCACACTCACGTTTCCTGCCATATTAGAGACTCTAGAAAGCAAGAGCATGTTTCTTGCTCTAAAGCAGAGTGTGTTTCATGGAGGAGAACTGTGCTGTGTGTTTCCCTTCAAAAACGGAGTTCAATGGTAGGCTCTGTGTCTTCCTACAAGCAAGACTTCGTTTCAGGTAATCGCAGTCACTTTTGAGCTCAAACGAAGCTACATCGTTCACGAAGCTCTCACATTTCTCCCTCTTAACTGAAATGCATTGGATGTTAGAGGGCCTGTGGTTTGTATCAGTTTCAGAAGCAGAGTTGAACTAGATATGGTCCGTGTGTGTAGGAAACACAGTTCTTTTGTTCTGAGCACACTCACATTTCCCACCTTATTAGAGACTCTAGAAAGCAAGAACTTGCTTCTTGCTCTAAAGCAGAGTGTGTTTCATGGAGGAGAACTGTGCTGTGTGTTTCCCTTCAAAAACGGAGTTAAATTGCAGGCTCTGTGTCTTCCTGCAAGCAATAATTCTTCCCGGTAAATGCAGTCACTTTTGAGCTCAAACGAAGCTACATCGTTCACGAAGCTCACACATTTCTCGCTCTTAAGTGAAAAGCACTGGATGTTAGAGGGCTTGTGGTTTGTATCAGTTTCAGAAGCAGAGTTAAACTAGATATGGTCCCTGTGTGTAGAAAACACAGTTCTTTTGTTCTGAGCACACTCACGTTTCCCGCCTAATTAGAGAATCTACAAAGCAAGTGCTTGCTTCTTGCTCTAAAGCAGAGTGTCTTTTATGGATGAGGACTGTGCTGTGTGTTTGCCCTCAGAAACGGAGTTAAATGGCAGACCCTGTGTCTTTCTACAAGCAAGAGTTCGTTTCCGGTAAATGCAGTCACTTTTGAGCTCAAACGAAGCTACATCTTTAACGAAGCTCACACGTTTCTCGCTCTTAAGTGAAAAGCATTGGATGTTAGAGGGCCTGTGGTTTGTATCAGTCTTAGAAGCAGAGTTGAAGTAGATATGGCCCTGTGTGTAGAAACACAGTTCTTTTTTTCTGAGCACACTCACGTTTTCTGCCTTATTAGAGACCCTAGAAAGCAAGAGCATGCTTCTTGCTCTAAAGCAGAGTGTCTTTCATGGATGAGAACTGTGCTGTGTGTTTCCCTTCAGTAACGGAGTTAAATGGCAGTCTCTGTGTGTTCCTACAAGCAAGAGTTCGTTTCAGGTAAACGCAGTCACTGTTGAGCTCAAACGAAGCTACATCTTTCACGAAGCTCCCACGTTTCTCGCTCGTAAGTGAAAATGATTGGATGTTAGAGGGCCTGTGGTTTGTATCAGTTTCTGAAGCAGAGTTGAACTAGATATGGTCTGTGTGTGTAGGAAACACAGTTATTTTGTTCTGAGCACACTCTCTTTTCCAGCCTTATTAGAGACTCTAGAAAGCAAGAGCTTGCTTCTTGCTCTAAAGCAGAGTGTATTTCATGGATGAGAACTGTGCTGTGTGTTTCCCTTCAGAAACGGAGTTAAATGGCAGTCTCTGTGTCTTCCTACAAGCAAGACTTCGTTTCAGGTAAACGCAGTCACTTTTGAGCTCAAATGAAGCTACATCGTTCACGAAGCTGACACGTTTCTCGCTCTTAACTGAAAGGCATTGGATGTTAGAGGGCCTGTGGTTTGTATCACTTTCAGAACCAGAGTTGAACTAGATTTGGTCCGTGTGTCTAGGAAACACAGTTCTTTTGTTCTCAGCACACTCAAGTTTCCAGCCTTATTAGAGACTCTAGAAAGCAAGGGCTTGCTTCTTGCTCTAAAGCAGAGTGTCTTTCATGGATGAGAACTGTGCTGTGTGTTTCCCTTCAGAAACGGATTTAAATGGCCGGGTCTGTGTCTTCCTACAAGCAAGACTTCGTTTCAGGTAAACGCAGTCACTTTTGAGCTCAAACGAAGCTACATCTTTAACGAAGCTCACACGTTTCTCGCTCTTAAGTGAAAAGCATTGGATGTTAGAGGGCCTGTGGTTTGTATCAGTCTTAGAAGCAGAGTTGAAGTAGATATGGTCCCTGTGTGTAGAAACACAGTTCTTTTTTTCTGAGCACACTCACGTTTTCTGCCTTATTAGAGACCCTAGAAAGCAAGAGCATGCTTCTTGCTCTAAAGCAGAGTGTGTTTCATGGAGGAGAACTGTGCTGTGTGTTTCCCTTCAAAAACGGAGTTAAATGGCAGGCTCTGTGTCTTCCTACAAGCAAGACTTCGTTTCAGGTAAGCGCAGTCACTTTTGAGCTCAAACGAAGTTACATCGTTCACGAAGCTCACACGTTTCTCGCTCTTAACAAAAGGCATTGGATGTTAGAGGGCCTGTGGTTTGTATCAGTTTCAGAAGCAGAGTTGAACTAGATATGGTCCCTGTGGGTAGGAAACACATTTCTTTTGTTCTGAGCACACTCACGTTTCCTGCCATATTAGAGACTCTAGAAAGCAAGAGCATGTTTCTTGCTCTAAAGCAGAGTGTGTTTCATGGAGGAGAACTGTGCTGTGTGTTTCCCTTCAAAAACGGAGTTCAATGGTAGGCTCTGTGTCTTCCTACAAGCAAGACTTCGTTTCAGGTAAACGCAGTCAATTTTGAGCTCAAACAAAGCTACATCTTTCACGAAGCTCCCACGTTTCTCGCTCGTAAGTGAAAATGATTGGATGTTAGAGGGCCTGTGGTTTGTATCAGTTTCTGAAGCAGAGTTGAACTAGATATGGTCTGTGTGTGTAGGAAACACAGTTATTTTGTTCTGAGCACACTCTCTTTTCCAGCCTTATTAGAGACTCTAGAAAGCAAGAGCTTGCTTCTTGCTCTAAAGCAGAGTGTATTTCATGGATGAGAACTGTGCTGTGTGTTTCCCTTCAGAAACGGAGTTAAATGGCAGTCTCTGTGTCTTCCTACAAGCAAGACTTCGTTTCAGGTAAACGCAGTCACTTTTGAGCTCAAATGAAGCTACATCGTTCACGAAGCTGACACGTTTCTCGCTCTTAACTGAAAGGCATTGGATGTTAGAGGGCCTGTGGTTTGTATCACTTTCAGAACCAGAGTTGAACTAGATTTGGTCCGTGTGTCTAGGAAACACAGTTCTTTTGTTCTCAGCACACTCAAGTTTCCAGCCTTATTAGAGACTCTAGAAAGCAAGGGCTTGCTTCTTGCTCTAAAGCAGAGTGTCTTTCATGGATGAGAACTGTGCTGTGTGTTTCCCTTCAGAAACGGATTTAAATGGCCGGGTCTGTGTCTTCCTACAAGCAAGACTTCGTTTCAGGTAAACGCAGTCACTTTTGAGCTCAAACGAAGCTACATCTTTAACGAAGCTCACACGTTTCTCGCTCTTAAGTGAAAAGCATTGGATGTTAGAGGGCCTGTGGTTTGTATCAGTCTTAGAAGCAGAGTTGAAGTAGATATGGTCCCTGTGTGTAGAAACACAGTTCTTTTTTTCTGAGCACACTCACGTTTTCTGCCTTAATAGAGACCCTAGAAAGCAAGAGCATGCTTCTTGCTCTAAAGCAGAGTGTGTTTCATGGAGGAGAACTGTGCTGTGTGTTTCCCTTCAAAAACGGAGTTAAATGGCAGGCTCTGTGTCTTCCTACAAGCAATAATTCGTTTCAGGTAAATGCAGTCACTTTTGAGTTCAAACGAAGCTACATCGTTCACGAAGCTCACACGTTTCTCGCTCTTAACAAAAGGCATTGGATGTTAGAGGGCCTGTGGTTTGTATCAGTTTCAGAAGCAGAGTTGAACTAGATTTGGTCCTTGTGTGTAGGAAACAAAGAACTTTTGTTCTGAGCACACTCAAGTTTCCAGCCTTATTAGAGACTCTAGAAAGCAAGAGCTTGCTTCTTGTCTAAAGCAGATTGTCTTTCATGGATGAGAACTGTGCTGTGTGTTTCCCTTCAGAAACGGAGTTAAATGGCCGGCTCTGTGTCTTCCTACAAGCAAGACTTCGTTTCAGGTAAACGCAGTCAATTTTCAGCTCAAACGAAGCTACATCTTTCACGAAGCTCCCACGTTTCTCGCTCGTAAGTGAAAATGATTGGATGTTAGAGGGCCTGTGGTTTGTATCAGTTTCTGAAGCAGAGTTGAACTAGATATGGTCTGTGTGTGTAGGAAACACAGTTATTTTGTTCTGAGCACACTCTCTTTTCCAGCCTTATTAGAGACTCTAGAAAGCAAGAGCTTGCTTCTTGCTCTAAAGCAGAGTGTATTTCATGGATGAGAACTGTGCTGTGTGTTTCCCTTCAGAAACGGAGTTAAATGGCCGGCTCTGTGTCTTCCTAAAGGCAAGACTTCGTTTCAGGTAAACGCAGTCACTTTTGAGCTCAAATGAAGCTACATAGTTCACGAAGCTGACACGTTTCTCGCTCTTAACTAAAAGGCATTGGATGTTAGAGGGCCTGTGGTTTGTATCACTTTCAGAACCAGAGTTGAACTAGATTTGGTCCGTGTGTCTAGGAAACACAGTTCTTTTGTTCTCAGCACACTGAAGTTTCCAGCCTTATTAGAGACTCTAAAAAGCAAGGGCTTGCTTCTTGCTCTAAAGCAGAGTGTCTTTCATGGATGAGGACTGTGCTGTGTGTTTCCCTTCAGAAACAGAGTTAAATGGCAGGCTCTGTGTCTTCCTATAAGCAAGACTTAGTTTCAGGTAAACGCAGTCACTTTTGAGCTCTAATGAAGCTACATCGTCACGAAGCTCACACGTTTCTCGCTCTTAAGTGAAAAGCATTGGATGTTAAGGGCCTCTGGTTTGTATCACTTTCAGAAGCAGAGTTGAACTAGATATGGTCCGTGTGTGTAGGAAACACAGTTCTTTTGTTTTGAGCACACTCACCTTTCAAGTCTTATTAGAGAATCTAGAAAGTAAGAGCTTGCTTCTTGCTCTAAAGCAGAGTGTCTTTCATGGATGAGGACTGTGCTGTGTGTTTCCCTTCAGAAACGGAGTTAAATAGCAGACTCTGTGTCTTCCTACAAGCAAGAGTTCTTTTCCGGTAAACGCAGTCACTTTTGAGCTCAAACGAAGCTACATTGTTCACGAAGCTCACACGTTTCTCGCTCTTAAGTGAAAAGCATTGGATGTTAGAGGGCCTGTGGTTTGTATCAATCTTACAAGCAGAGTTGAAGTAGATATGGTCCCTGTGTGTAGAAACACAGTTCTTTTTTTCTGAGCACACTCACTTTTTCTGCCTTATTAGAGACCCTAGAAAGCAAGAGCATGCTTCTTGCTCTAAAGCAGAGTGTCTTTCATGGATGAGAACTGTGCTGTGTGTTTCCCTTCAGTAACGGAGTTAAATGGCAGTCTCTGTGTCTTCCTACAAGCAAGAGTTCGTTTCAGGTAAACGCAGTCACTGTTGAGCTCAAACGAAGCTACATCTTTCACGAAGCTCCCACGTTTCTCGCTCGTAAGTGAAAATGATAGGATGTTAGAGGGCCTGTGGTTTGTATCAGTTTCTGAAGCAGAGTTGAACTAGATATGGTCTGTGTGTGTAGGAAACACAGTTATTTTGTTCTGAGCACACTCTCTTTTCCAGCCTTATTAGAGACTCTAGAAAGCAAGAGCTTGCTTCTTGCTCTAAAGCAGAGTGTATTTCATGGATGAGAACTGTGCTGTGTGTTTCCCTTCAGAAACGGAGTTAAATGGCCGGCTCTGTGTCTTCCTACAAGCAAGACTTCGTTTCAGGTAAACGCAGTCACTTTTGAGCTCAAATGAAGCTACATCGTTTACGAAGCTGACACGTTTCTCGCTCTTAACTGAAAGGCATTGGATGTTAGAGGGCCTGTGGTTTGTATCACTTTCAGAACCAGAGTTGAACTAGATTTGGTCCGTGTGTCTAGGAAACACAGTTCTTTTGTTCTCAGCACACTCAAGTTTCCAGCCTTATTAGAGACTCTAGAAAGCAAGGGCTTGCTTCTTGCTCTAAAGCAGAGTGTCTTTCATGGATGAGAACTGTGCTGTGTGTTTCCTTTCAGAAACGGATTTAAATGGCCGGGTCTGTGTCTTCCTACAAGCAAGACTTCGTTTCAGGTAAACGCAGTCACTTTTGAGCTCAAACGAAGCTACATCTTTAACGAAGCTCACACGTTTCTCGCTCTTAAGTGAAAAGCATTGGATGTTAGAGGGCCTGTGGTTTGTATCAGTCTTAGAAGCAGAGTTGAAGTAGATATGGTCCCTGTGTGTAGAAACACAGTTCTTTTTTTCTGAGCACACTCAGGTTTTCTGCCTTATTAGAGACCCTAGAAAGCAAGAGCATGCTTCTTGCTCTAAAGCAGAGTGTGTTTCATGGAGGAGAACTGTGCTGTGTGTTTCCCTTCAAAAACGGAGTTAAATGGCAGGCTCTGTGTCTTCCTACAAGCAATAATTCGTTTCAGGTAAATGCAGTCACTTTTGAGTTCAAACGAAGCTACATCGTTCACGAAGCTCACACGTTTCTCGCTCTTAACAAAAGGCATTGGATGTTAGAGGGCCTGTGGTTTGTATCAGTTTCAGAAGCAGAGTTGAACTAGATTTGGTCCGTGTGTGTAGGAAACAAAGAACTTTTGTTCTGAGCACACTCAAGTTTCCAGCCTTATTAGAGACTCTAGAAAGCAAGAGCTTGCTTCTTGTCTAAAGCAGAGTGTCTTTCATGGATGAGAACTGTGCTGTGTGTTTCCCTTCAGAAACGGAGTTAAGTGGCCGGCTCTGTGTCTTCCTACAAGCAAGACTTCGTTTCAGGTAAACGCAGTCAATTTTGAGCTCAAACGAAGCTACATCTTTCACGAAGCTCCCACGTTTCTCGCTCGTAAGCGAAAATGATTGGATGTTAGAGGGCCTGTGGTTTGTATCAGTTTCTGAAGCAGAGTTGAACTAGATATGGTCTGTGTGTGTAGGAAACACAGTTATTTTGTTCTGAGCACACTCTCTTTTCCAGCCTTATTAGAGACTCTAGAAAGCAAGAGCTTGCTTCTTGCTCTAAAGCAGAGTGTATTTCATGGATGAGAACTGTGCTGTGTGTTTCCCTTCAGAAACGGAGTTAAATGGCCGGCTCTGTGTCTTATTAAAGGCAAGACTTCGTTTCAGGTAAACGCAGTCACTTTTGAGCTCAAATGAAGCTACATCGTTCACGAAGCTGACACGTTTCTCGCTCTTAACTAAAAGGCATTGGATGTTAGAGGGCCTGTGGTTTGTATCACTTTCAGAAGCAGAGTTGAACTAGATATGGTCCGTGTGTGTAGGAAACACAGTTCTTTTGTTCTGAGCACACTCACGTTTCAAGTCTTATTAGAGAATCAGGAAAGTAAGAGCTTGCTTCTTGCTCTAAAGCAGAGTGTCTTTACTTAATGAGAACAGTGCTGTGTGTTTCCCTTCCGAAACGGAGTTAAATGGCAGACTCTATGTCTTCCTACAAGCAAAGCTTAGTTTCACATAAACGCAGTCACTTTTGATCTCAAACGAAGCTACATCGTTCACTAAGCTCACACGTTTCTCGCTCTTAACAAAAGGCATTGGATGTTAGAGGGCCTGTGGTTTGTATCAGTTTCAGAAGCAGAATTGAACTAGATATGGTCCGTGTGTGTAGGAAACACAGTTCTTTTATTCTGAGCACGCTCACATTTCCAGCCTTATTAGAGACTCTAGAAAGCTAGAGCTTGCTTCTTGCTCTAAAGCAGAGTGTGTTTCATGGATGAGAACTGTGCTGTGTGTTTCCCTTCAGAAACGGAGTTAAATGGCAGTCTCTGTGTCTTCCTACAAGCATGTCTTCTTTTCAGATAAACGCAGTCACTTTTGAGCTCAAATGAAGCTACATCGTCACAAAGCTCACACGTTTCTCGCTCTTAAGTGAAAAGCATTGGATGTTAGAGGGCCTGTGGTTTGTATCAGTTTCAGAAGCAGAGTTAAACTAGATATGGTCCCTGTGTGTAGGAAACACAGTTCTTTTGTTCTGAGCACACTCACGTTTCCCGCCTAATTAGAGAATCTACAAAGCAAGTGCTTGCTTCTTGCTCTAAAGCAGAGTGTCTTTTATGGATGAGGACTGTGCTGTGTGTTTGCCCTCAGAAACGGAGTTAAATGGCAGACCCTGTGTCTTTCTACAAGCAAGAGTTCGTTTCCGGTAAATGCAGTCACTTTTGAGCTCAAACGAAGCTACATCTTTAACGAAGCTCACACGTTTCTCGCTCTTAAGTGAAAAGCATTGGATGTTAGAGGGCCTGTGGGTTGTATCAGTCTTAGAAGCAGAGTTGAAGTAGATATGGTCCCTGTGTGTAGAAACACAGTTCTTTTTTTCTGAGCACACTCACGTTTTCTGCCTTATTAGAGACCCTAGAAAGCAAGAGCATGCTTCTTGCTCTAAAGCAGAGTGTCTTTCATGGATGAGAACGGTGCTGTGTGTTTCCCTTCAGTAACGGAGTTAAATGGCAGTCTCTGTGTCTTCCTACAAGCAAGAGTTCATTTCAGGTAAACGCAGTCACTGTTGAGCTCAAAGGAAGCTACATCTTTCACGAAGCTCCCACGTTTCTCGCTCGTAAGTGAAAATGATTGGATGTTAGAGGGCCTGTGGTTTGTATCAGTTTCTGAAGCAGAGTTGAACTAGATATGGTCTGTGTGTGTAGGAAACACAGTTATTTTGTTCTGAGCACACTCTCTTTTCCAGCCTTATTAGAGACTCTAGCAAGCAAGAGCTTGCTTCTTGCTCTAAAGCAGAGTGTATTTCATGGATGAGAACTGTGCTGTGTGTTTCCCTTCAGAAACGGAGTTAAATGGCCGGCTCTGTGTCTTCCTACAAGCAAGACTTCGTTTCAGGTAAACGCAGTCACTTTTGAGCTCAAATGAAGCAACATCGTTTACGAAGCTGACACGTTTCTCGCTCTTAACTGAAAGGCATTGGATGTTAGAGGGCCTGTGGTTTGTATCACTTTCAGAACCAGAGTTGAACTAGATTTGGTCCGTGTGTCTAGGAAACACAGTTCTTTTGTTCTCAGCACACTCAAGTTTCCAGCCTTATTAGAGACTCTAGAAAGCAAGGGCTTGCTTCTTGCTCTAAAGCAGAGTGTCTTTCATGGATGAGAACTGTGCTGTGTGTTTCCCTTCAGAAACGGATTTAAATGGCCGGGTCTGTGTCTTCCTACAAGCAAGACTTCGTTTCAGGTAAACGCAGTCACTTTTGAGCTCAAACGAAGCTACATCTTTAACGAAGCTCACACGTTTCTCGCTCTTAAGTGAAAAGCATTGGATGTTAGAGGGCCTGTGGTTTGTATCAGTCTTAGAAGCAGAGTTGAAGTAGATATGGTCCCTGTGTGTAGAAACACAGTTCTTTTTTTCTGAGCACACTCACGTTTTCTGCCTTATTAGAGACCCTAGAAAGCAAGAGCATGCTTCTTGCTCTAAAGCAGAGTGTGTTTCATGGAGGAGAACTGTGGTGTGTGTTTCCCTTCAAAAACGGAGTTAAATGGCAGGCTCTGTGTCTTCCTACAAGCAATAATTCGTTTCAGGTAAATGCAGTCACTTTTGAGTTCAAATGAAGCTACATCGTTCACGAAGCTCACACGTTTCTCGCTCTTAACAAAAGGCATTGGATGTTAGAGGGCCTGTGGTTAGTATCAGTTTCAGAAGCAGAGTTGAACTAGATTTGGTCCGTGTGTGTAGGAAACAAAGAACTTTTGTTCTGAGCACACTCAAGTTTCCAGCCTTATTAGAGACTCTAGAAAGCAAGAGCTTGCTTCTTGTCTAAAGCAGAGTGTCTTTCATGGATGAGAACTGTGCTGTGTGTTTCCCTTCAGAAACGGAGTTAAGTGGCCGGCTCTGTGTCTTCCTACAAGCAAGACTTCGTTTCAGGTAAACGCAGTCAATTTTGAGCTCAAACGAAGCTACATCTTTCACGAAGCTCCCACGTTTCTCGCTCGTAAGCGAAAATGATTGGATGTTAGAGGCCCGGTGGTTTGTATCAGTTTCTGAAGAAGAGTTGAACTAGATATGGTCTGTGTGTGTAGGAAACACAGTTATTTTGTTCTGAGCACACTCTCTTTTCCAGCCTTATTAGAGACTCTAGAAAGCAAGAGCTTGCTTCTTGCTCTAAAGCAGAGTGTATTTCATGGATGAGAACTGTGCTGTGTGTTTCCCTTCAGAAACGGAGTTAAATGGCCGGCTCTGTGTCTTCCTAAAGGCAAGACTTCGTTTCAGGTAAACGCAGTCACTTTTGAGCTCAAATGAAGCTACATCGTTCACGAAGCTGACACGTTTCTCGCTCTTAACTAAAAGGCATTGGATGTTAGAGGGCCTGTGGTTTGTATCACTTTCAGAAGCAGAGTTGAACTAGATATGGTCCGTGTGTGTAGGAAACACAGTTCTTTTGTTCTGAGCACACTCACGTTTCAAGTCTTATTAGAGAATCAGGAAAGTAAGAGCTTGCTTCTTGCTCTAAAGCAGAGTGTCTTTACTTAATGAGAACAGTGCTGTGTGTTTCCCTTCCGAAACGGAGTTAAATGGCAGACTCTATGTCTTCCTACAAGCAAAGCTTAGTTTCACATAAACGCAGTCACTTTTGATCTCAAACGAAGCTACATCGTTCACTAAGCTCACACGTTTCTCGCTCTTAACAAAAGGCATTGGATGTTAGAGGGCCTGTGGTTTGTATCAGTTTCAGAAGCAGAATTGAACTAGATATGGTCCGTGTGTGTAGGAAACACAGTTCTTTTATTCTGAGCACGCTCACATTTCCAGCCTTATTAGAGACTCTAGAAAGCTAGAGCTTGCTTCTTGCTCTAAAGCAGAGTGTGTTTCATGGATGAGAACTGTGCTGTGTGTTTCCCTTCAGAAACGGAGTTAAATGGCAGTCTCTGTGTCTTCCTACAAGCATGTCTTCTTTTCAGATAAACGCAGTCACTTTTGAGCTCAAATGAAGCTACATCGTCACAAAGCTCACACGTTTCTCGCTCTTAAGTGAAAAGCATTGGATGTTAGAGGGCCTGTGGTTTGTATCAGTTTCAGAAGCAGAGTTAAACTAGATATGGTCCCTGTGTGTAGGAAACACAGTTCTTTTGTTCTGAGCACACTCACGTTTCCCGCCTAATTAGAGAATCTACAAAGCAAGTGCTTGCTTCTTGCTCTAAAGCAGAGTGTCTTTTATGGATGAGGACTGTGCTGTGTGTTTGCCCTCAGAAATGGAGTTAAATGGCAGACCCTGTGTCTTTCTACAAGCAAGAGTTCGTTTCCGGTAAATGCAGTCACTTTTGAGCTTAAACGAAGCTACATCTTTAACGAAGCTAACACGTTTCTCGCTCTTAAGTGAAAAGCATTGGATGTTAGAGGGCCTGTGGTTTGTATCAGTCTTAGAAGCAGAGTTGAAGTAGATATGGTCCCTGTGTGTAGAAACACAGTTCTTTTTTTCTGAGCACACTCACGTTTTCTGCCTTATTAGAGACCCTAGAAAGCAAGAGCATGCTTCTTGCTCTAAAGCAGAGTGTCTTTCATGGATGAGAACTGTGCTGTGTGTTTCCCTTCAGTAACGGAGTTAAATGGCAGTCTCTGTGTCTTCCTACAAGCAAGAGTTCGTTTCAGGTAAACGCAGTCACTGTTGAGCTCAAACGAAGCTACATCTTTCACGAAGCTCCCACGTTTCTCGCTCGTAAGTGAAAATGATTGGATGTTAGAGGGCCTGTGGTTTGTATCAGTTTCTGAAGCAGAGTTGAACTAGATATGGTCTGTGTGTGTAGGAAACACAGTTATTTTGTTCTGAGCACACTCTCTTTTCCAGCCTTATTAGATACTCTAGAAAGCAAGAGCTTGCTTCTTGCTCTAAAGCAGAGTGTATTTCATGGATGAGAACTGTGCTGTGTGTTTCCCTTCAGAAACGGATTTAAATGGCCGGGTCTGTGTCTTCCTACAAGCAAGACTTCGTTTCAGGTAAACGCAGTCACTTTTGAGCTCAAACGAAGCTACATCTTTAACGAAGCTCACACGTTTCTCGCTCTTAAGTGAAAAGCATTGGATGTTAGTGGGCCTGTGGTTTGTATCAGTCTTAGAAGCAGAGTTGAAGTAGATATGGTCCCTGTGTGTAGAAACACAGTTCTTTTTTTCTGAGCACACTCACGTTTTCTGCCTTATTAGAGACCCTAGAAAGCAAGAGCATGCTTCTTGATCTAAAGCAGAGTGTGTTTCATGGAGGAGAACTGTGCTGTGTGTTTCCCTTCAAAAACGGAGTTAAATGTCAGGCTCTGTGTCTTCCTACAAGCAATAATTCGTTTCAGGTAAATGCAGTCACTTTTGAGTTCAAACGAAGCTACATCGTTCACGAAGCTCACACGTTTCTCGCTCTTAACAAAAGGCATTGGATGTTAGAGGGCCTGTGGTTTGTATCAGTTTCAGAAGCAGAGTTGAACTAGATTTGGTCCGTGTGTGTAGGAAACAAAGAACTTTTGTTCTGAGCACACTCAAGTTTCCAGCCTTATTAGAGACTCTAGAAAGCAAGAGCTTGCTTCTTGTCTAAAGCAGATTGTCTTTCATGGATGAGAACTGTGCTGTGTGTTTCCCTTCAGAAACGGAGTTAAATGGCTGGCTCTGTGTCTTCCTACAAGCAAGACTTCGTTTCAGGTAAACGCAGTCAATTTTGAGCTCAAACGAAGCTACATCTTTCACGAAGCTCCCACGTTTCTCGCTCGTAAGTGAAAATGATTGGATGTTAGAGGGCCTGTGGTTTGTATCAGTTTCTGAAGCAGAGTTGAACTAGATATGGTCTGTGTGTGTAGGAAACACAGTTATTTTGTTCTGAGCACACTCTCTTTTCCAGCCTTATTAGAGACTCTAGAAAGCAAGAGCTTGCTTCTTGCTCTAAAGCAGAGTGTATTTCATGGATGAGAACTGTGCTGTGTGTTTCCCTTCAGAAACGGAGTTAAATGGCCGGCTCTGTGTCTTCCTAAAGGCAAGACTTCGTTTCAGGTAAACGCAGTCACTTTTGAGCTCAAATGAAGCTACATCGTTCACGAAGCTGACACGTTTCTCGCTCTTAACTAAAAGGCATTGGATGTTAGAGGGCCTGTGGTTTGTATCACTTTCAGAACCAGAGTTGAACTAGATTTGGTCCGTGTGTCTAGGAAACACAGTTCTTTTGTTCTCAGCACACTGAAGTTTCCAGCCTTATTAGAGACTCTAAAAAGCAAGGGCTTGCTTCTTTCTCTAAAGCAGAGTGTCTTTCATGGATGAGGACTGTGCTGTGTGTTTCCCTTCAGAAACGGAGTTAAATGGCAGGCTCTGTGTCTTCCTATAAGCAAGACTTCGTTTCAGGTAAACGCAGTCACTTTTGAGCTCTAATGAAGCTACATCGTCACGAAGCTCACACGTTTCTCGCTCTTAAGTGAAAAGCATTGGATGTTAGAGGGCCTCTGATTTGTATCACTTTCAGAAGCAGAGTTGAACTAGATATGGTCCGTGTGTGTAGGAAACACAGTTCTTTTGTTTTGAGCACACTCACCTTTCAAGTCTTATTAGAGAATCTAGAAAGTAAGAGCTTGCTTCTTGCTCTAAAGCAGAGTGTCTTTCATGGATGAGGACTGTGCTTTGTGTTTCCCTTCAGAAACGGAGTTAAATAGCAGACTCTGTGTCTTCCTACAAGAAGAGTTCGTTTTCGGTAAATGCAGTCACTTTTGAGCTCAAACGAAGCTACATCTTTAACGAAGCTCACACGTTTCTCGCTCTTAAGTGAAAAGCATTGGATGTTAGAGGGCCTGTGGTTTGTATCAGTCTTAGAAGCAGAGTTGAAGTAGATATGGTCCCTGTGTGTAGAAACACAGTTCTTTTTTTCTGAGCACACTCACGTTTTCTGCCTTATTAGAGACCATAGAAAGCAAGAGCATGCTTCTTGCTCTAAAGCAGAGTGTGTTGCATGGAGGAGAACTGTGCTGTGTGTTTCCCTTCAAAAACGGAGTTAAATTGCAGGCTCTGTGTCTTCCTACAAGCAATAATTCTTTTCAGGTAAATGCAGTCACTTTTGAGCTCAAACGAAACTACATCGTTCACGAAGCTGACACGTTTCTTGCTCTTCACTGAAAGGCATTGGATGTTAGAAGGCCTGTGGTTTGTATCACTTTCAGAAGCAGAGTTGAACTAGATATGGTCCGTGTGTGTAGGAAACACAGTTCTTTTGTTCTGAGCACACTCACGTTTCAAGTCTTATTAGAGAATCAGGAAAGTAAGAGCTTGCTTCTTGCTCTAAAGCAGAGTGTCTTTAATTAATGAGAACAGTGCTGTGTGTTTCCCTTCCGAAACGGAGTTAAATGGCAGACTCTATGTCTTCCTACAAGCAAAGCTTAGTTTCACATAAACGCAGTCACATTTGATCTCAAACGAAGCTACATCATTCACGAAGCTCACACGTTTCCCGCTCTTAACAAAAGGCATTGGATGTTAGAGGGCCTGTGGTTTGTATCAGTTTCAGAAGCAGAGTTGAAATAGATATGGTCCGTGTGTGTAGGAAACACAGTTCTTTTGTTCTGAGCACGCTCACATTTCCAGCCTTATTAGAGAGTCTAGAAAGCAAGAGCTTGCTTCTTGCTCTAAAGCAGAGTGTGTTTCATGGATGAGAACTGTGCTGTGTGTTTCCCTTCCGAAACGGAGTTAAATGGCAGTCTCTGTGTCTTCCTACAAGCATGTCTTCTTTTCAGATAAACGCAGTCACTTTTGAGCTCAAATGAAGCTACATCGTCACGAAGCTCACACGTTTCTCGCTCTTAAGTGAAAAGCATTGGATGTTAGAGGGCCTGTGGTTTGTATCAGTTTCAGAAGCAGAGTTAAACTAGATATGGTCCCTGTGTGTAGGAAACACAGTTCTTTTGTTCTGAGCACACGCACGTTTCCCGCCTTATTAGAGAATCTACAAAGCAAGGGCTTGCTTCTTGCTCAAAAGCAGAGTGTCTTTCATGGATGAGGACTGTGCTGTGTGTTTGCCCTCAGAAACGGAGTTAAATGGCAGACCCTGTGTCTTCCTACAAGCAAGAGTTCATTTCCGGTAAATGCAGTCACTTTTGAGCTCAAACGAAGCTACATCTTTAACGAAGCTCACACGTTTCTCGCTCTTAAGTGAAAAGCATTGGATGTTAGAAGGCCTGTGGTTTGTATCAGTCTTAGAAGCAGAGTTGAAGTAGATATGGTCCCTGTGTGTAGAAACACAGTTCTTTTTTTCTGAGCACACTCACGTTTTCTGCCTTATTAGAGACCCTAGAAAGCAAGAGCATGCTTCTTGCTCTAAAGCAGAGTGTCTTTCATGGATGAGAACTGTGCTGTGTGTTTCCCTTCAGTAACGGAGTTAAATGGCAGTCTCTGTGTCTTCCTACAAGCAAGAGTTCGTTTCAGGTAAACGCAGTCACTGTTGAGCTCAAACGAAGCTACATCTTTCACGAAGCTCCCACGTTTCTTGCTCGTAAGTGAAAATGATTGGATGTTAGAGGGCCTGTGGTTTGTATCAGTTTCTGAAGCAGAGTTGAACTAGATATGGTCTGTGTGTGTAGGAAACACAGTTATTTTGTTCTGAGCTCACTCTCTTTTCCAGCCTTATTAGAGACTCGAGAAAGCAAGAGCTTGCTTCTTGCTCTAAAGCAGAGTGTATTTCATGGATGAGAACTGTGCTGTGTGTTTCCCTTCAGAATCGGAGTTAAATGGCCGGCTCTCTGTCTTCCTACAAGCAAGATTTCGTTTTAGGTAAACGCAGTCACTTTTGAGCTCAAACGAAGCTAAATCGTTCATGAAGCTCACACATTTCTCGCTCTTAAGTTAAAAGCATTGGATGTTAGAGGGCCTGTGGTTTGTATGACTTTCAGAAGCAGAGTTGAACTAGATATGGTCCGTGTGTGTAGGAAACACAGTTCTTTTGTTCTGAGCACACTCACGTTTCAAGACTTATTAGAGAATCTAGAAAGTAAGAGCTTGCTTCTTGCTCTAAAGCAGAGTGTCTTTCATGGATGAGGACTGTGCTGTGTGTTTCCCTTCAGAAACGGAGTTAAATAGCAGACTCTGTGTCTTCCTACAAGCAAGAGTTCGTTTCCGGTAAATGCAGTCACTTTTGAGCTCAAACGAAGCTACATCTTTAACGAAGCTCACACGTTTCTCGCTCTTAAGTTAAAAGCATTGGATGTTAGAGGGCCTGTGGTTTGTATCAGTCTTAGAAGCAGAGTTGAAGTAGATATGGTCCCTGTGTGTAGAAACACAGTTCTTTTGTTCTGAGCACACTCACGTTTCAAGTCTTAATAGAGAATCAGGAAAGTAAGAGCTTGCTTCTTGCTCTAAAGCAGAGTGTCTTTAATTAATGAGAACAGTGCTGTGTGTTTCCCTTCCGAAACGGAGTTAAATGGCAGACTCTATGTCTTCCTACAAGCAAAGCTTAGTTTCACATAAACGCAGTCACATTTGATCTCAAACGAAGCTACATCGTTCACGAAGCTCACACGTTTCCCGCTCTTAACAAAAGGCATTGGATGTTAGAGGGCCTGTGGTTTGTATCAGTTTCAGAAGCAGAGTTGAACTAGATATGGTCCGTGTGTGTAGGAAACACAGTTCTTTTGTTCTGAGCACGCTCACATTTCCAGCCTTATTAGAGAGTCTAGAAAGCAAGAGCTTGCTTCTTGCTCTAAAGCAGAGTGTGTTTCATGGATGAGAACTGTGCTGTGTGTTTCCCTTCAGAAACGGAGTTAAATGGCAGGCTCTGTGTCTTCCTACAAGCATGTCTTCTTTTCAGATAAACGCAGTCACTTTTGAGCTCAAATGAAGCTACATCGTCACGAAGCTCACACGTTTCTCGCTCTTAAGTGAAAAGCATTGGATGTTAGAGGGCCTGTGGTTTGTATCAGTTTCAGAAGCAGAGTTAAACTAGATATGGTCCCTGTGTGTAGGAAACACAGTTCTTTTGTTCTGAGCACACTCACGTTTCCCTCCTTATTAGAGAATCTACAAAGCAAGGGCTTGCTTCTTGCTCTAAAGCAGAGTGTCTTTCATGGATGAGGACTGTGCTGTGTGTTTGCGCTCAGAAACGGAGTTAAATGGCAGACCCTGTGTCTTCCTACAAGCAAGAGTTCGTTTCCGGTAAATGCAGTCACTTTTGAGCTCAAACGAAGCTACATCTTTAACAAAGCTCAAACGTTTCTCGCTCTTAAGTGAAAAGCATTGGATGTTATAGGGCCTGTGGTTTGTATCAGTCTTAGAAGCAGAGTTGAAGTAGATATGGTCCCTGTGTGTAGAAACACAGTTCTTTTTTTCTGAGCACACTCACGTTTTCTGTCTTATTAGAGACCCTAGAAAGCAAGAGCATGCTTCTTGCTCTAAAGCAGAGTGTCTTTCATGGATGAAAACTGTGCTGTGTGTTTCCCTTCAGTAACGGAGTTAAATGGCAGTCCCTGTGTCTTCCTACAAGCAAGAGGTCGTTTCAGGTAAACGCAGTCACTGTTGAGCTCAAAGGAAGCTACATCTTTCACGAAGCTCCCACGTTTCTCGCTCGTAAGTGAAAATGATTGGATGTTAGAGGGCCTGTGGTTTTTATCAGTTTCAGAAGCAGAGTTGAACTAGATATGGTCCGACTGTTTAGGAAACACAGTTCTTTTGTTCTGAGCACACTCACGTTTCCAGCATTATTGGAGACTCTAGAAAGCAAGAGCTTGCTTCTTGCTCTAAAGCAGAGTGTATTTCATGGATGAGAACTGTGCTGTGTGTTTCCCTTCAGAAACGGAGTTAAATGGCAGGCTCGGTGTCTTCCTATAAGCAAGACTTAGTTTCAGGTAAACGCAGTCACTTTTGAGCTCTAATGAAGCTACATCGTCACGAAGCTCACACGTTTCTCGCTCTTAAGTTAAAAGCATTGGATGTTAGAGGGCCTGTAGTTTGTATCAGTTTCAGAAGCAGAGTTGAACTAGATATGGTCCCTGTGTGTAGGAAACACAGTTCTTTTGTTCTGAGCACACTCACGTTTCCCGCCTTATTAGAGACTCTAGAAAGCAAGGGCTTGCTTCTTGCTCTAAAGCAGAGTGTCTTTCATGGATGAGGACTGTGCTGTGTGTTTCCCTTCAGAAACGGAGTTAAATGGCAGACTCTGTGTCTTCCTACAAGCAAGAGTTCGTTTCCGGGAAATGCAGTCACTTTTGAGCTCAAATGAAGCTACATATGCATGTAGCTCACACGTTTCTCGCTCTTAAGTGAAAAGCATTGGATGTTAGAGGGCCTGTGGTTTGTATCAGTTTCAGAAGCAGAGTTGAACTACATATGTTCCGTCTGCGTAGGAAACACAGTTCTTTTGTTCTGAGCACACTCACGTTTCCCGCCTTATTAGAGACTCTAGAAAGCAAGAGCTTGCTTCTTGCTCTAAAGCAGAGTGTCTTTCATGGATGAGAACTGTGCTGTGTGTTTCCCTTCAGAAATGTAGTTAAATGGGAGACTCTGTGTCTTCCCACAAGCAAGACTTCGTTTCAGGTAAACGCAGTCACTTTTGAGCTCAAATGAAGCTACATCGTTCACGAAGCTGACACGTTTCTTGCTCTTAACTGAAAGGCATTGGATGTTAGAGGGCCTGTGGTTTGTATCACTTTCAGAAGCAGAGTTGAACTAGATATGGTCCGTGTGTGTAGGAAACACAGTTCTTTTGTTCTGAGCACACGCACGTTTCAAGTCTTATTAGAGAATCAAGAAAGTAAGTGCTTGCTTCTTGCTCTAAAGCAGAGTGTCTTTAATGGATGAGAACAGTGCTGTGTGTTTCCCTTCCGAAACGGAGTTAAATGGCAGACTCTATGTCTTCCTACAAGCAAATCTTAGTTTCACATAAACGCAGTCACTTTTGATCTCAAACGAAGCTACATTGTTCACGAAGCTCACACGTTTCTCGCTCTTAACAAAAGGCATTGGATGTTAGAGGGCCTGTGGTTTGTATCAGTTTCAGAAGCAGAGTTGAACTAGATATGGTCCGTGTGTGTAGGAAACACAGTTATTTTGTTCTGAGCACGCTCACATTTCCAGCCTTATTAGAGAGTCTAGAAAGCAAGAGCTTGCTTCTTGCTCTAAAGCAGAGTGTGTTTCATGGATGAGAACTGTGCTGTGTGTTTCCCTTCAGAAACGGAGTTAAATGGCAGTCTCTGTGTCTTCCTACAAGCATGTCTTCTTTTCAGATAAACGCAGTCACTTTTGAGCTCAAATGAAGCTACATCGTCACGAAGCTCACACGTTTCTCGCTCTTAAGTGAAAAGCATTGGATGTTAGAGGGCCTGTGGTTTGTATCAGTTTCAGAAGCAGAGTTAAACTAGATATGGTCCCTGTGTGTAGGAAACACAGTTCTTTTGTTCTGAGCACACTCACGTTTCCCGCCTTATTAGAGAATCTACAAAGCAAGGGCTTGCTTCTTGCTCTAAAGCAGAGTGTCTTTCATGGATGAGGACTGTGCTGTGTGTTTGCCCTCAGAAACGGAGTTAAATGGCAGACCCTGTGTCTTCCTACAAGCAAGAGTTCGTTTCCGGTAAATGCAGTCACTTTTGAGCTCAAACGAAGCTACATCTTTAACGAAGCTGACAGGTTTCTCGCTCTTAAGTGAAAAGCATTGGATGTTAGAGGGCCTGTGGTTTGTATCAGTTTCAGAAGCATAGTTGAACTAGATATGGTCCGTGTGTGTAGGAAACACAGTTCTTTTGTTCTGAGCACACTCACATTTCCCACCTTATTAGAGACTCTAGAAAGCAAGAACTTGCTTCTTGATCTAAAGCAGATTGTCTTTCATGGATGAGAACTGTGCTGTGTGTTTCCCTTCAGAAACGGAGTTAAATGGCAGGCTCTGTGTCTTCCTACAAGCAAGACTTCGTTTCAGGTAAACGCAGTCACTTTTGAGCTCTAATGAAGCTACATCGTCACGAAGCTCACACGTTTCTCGCTCTTAAGTTAAAAGCATTGGAAGTTTAGGGCCTGTGGTTTGTATCAGTTTCAGAAGCAGAGTTGAACTAGATATGGTCCGTGTGTGTAGGAAACACAGTTCTTTTGTTCTGAGCACACTCACGTTTCAAGTCTTATTAGAGAATCTAGAAAGTAAGAGCTTGCTTCTTGCACTAAAGCAGAGTGTCTTTCATGGATGAGGACTGTGCTGTGTGTTTCCCTTCAGAAACGGAGTTAAATAGCAGACTCTGTGTCTTCCTACAAGCAAGAGTTCGTTTACGGTAAATGCAGTCACTTTTGAGCTCAAAGGAAGCTACATCTTTAACGAAGCTCACACGTTTCTTGCTCTTAAGTGAAAAGCATTGGATGTTAGAGGGCCTGTGGTTTGTATCAGTCTTAGAAGCAGAGTTGAAGTAGATATGGTCCCTGTGTGTAGAAACACAGTTCTTTTTTTCTGAGCACACTCACGTTTTCTGCCTTATTAGAGACCCTAGAAAGCAAGAGCATGCTTCTTGCTCTAAAGCAGAGTGTGTTTCATGGAGGAGAACTGTGCTGTGTTTTTCCCTTCAAAAACGGAGTTAAATGGCAGGCACTGTGTCTTCCTACAAGCAAGACTTCGTTTCAGGTAAACGCAGTCAGCTTTGTGCTCAAACGAAGCTACATTGTTAACAAAGCTCACACGTTTCTCGCTCTTAACTGAAAGGCATTGGATGTTAGAGGGCCTGTGGTTTGCATCAGTTTCAGAAGCAGAGTTGAACTAGATATGGTCCGTGTGTGTAGGAAACACAGTTCTTTTGTTCTGAGCACACTCACGTTTCCAGCCTTATTAGAGACTCTAGAAAGCAAGAGCTTGCTTCTTGCTCTAAAGCAGAGTGTGTTTCATGGATATGAACTGTGCTGTGTGTTTCCCTTCAGAAACGGAGTTAAATGGCATGCTCTATGTCTTCCTACAAGCAAGTCTTCTTTTCAGGTAAACGCAGTCACTTTGGAGCTCAAATGAAGCTACATAGTCACGTAGCTCACACGTTTCTCGCTCTTAAGTGAAAAGCATTGCATGTTAGATGGCCTGTGGTTTGTATCAGTTTCAAAGCAGAGTTGAACTAGATATGGTCCCTGTGTGTAGAAACACAGTTCTTTCGTTCTGAGCACATTCACGTTTCCTGCCTTATTAGAGACTCTAGAAAGCAAGAGCAGGCTTCTTGCTCTAAAGCAAAGTGTGTTTCATGGAGGAGAACTGTGCTGTGTGTTTCCCTTCAAAAACGGAGTTCAATGGTAGGCTCTGTGTCTTCCTACAAGCAAGACTTCGTTTCAGGTAAACACAGTCACTTTTGAGCTCAAACAAAGCTACATCGTTCACGAAGCTCACACATTTCTCGCTCCTAAGTGAAAAGCACTGGATGTTAGAGGGCCTGTGGTTTGTATCAGTTTCAGAAATAGAGTTGAACGAGATATGTTCCGTCTGTGTAGGTAACACAGTTCTTTTGTTCTGAGCACACTCACGTTTCCAGCCTTATTAGAGACTCTAGAAAGCAAGAGCTTGCTAATTGCTCTAAAGCAGAGTGTCTTTCATGGATGAGAACTGTGCTGTGTGTTTCTCTTCAGAAATGGAGTTAAATGGCAGGCGCTGTGTCTTCCTAAAAGCAAGACTTCGTTTCAGGTAAACGCAGTCAGTTTTGTGCTCAAACGAAGCTACGTTGTTCACAAAGCTCACACGTTTCTCGCTCTTAACTGAAAGGCATTGGATGTTAGAGGGCCTGTGGTTTGTATTAGTTTCAGAAGCAGAGTTGAACTAGATATGGTCCGTGTGTGTAGGAAACACAGTTCTTTTGTTCTGAGCACACTCACGTTTCCCGCCTTATTAGAGACTCTAGAAAGCAAGAGCTTGCTTCTTGCTCTAAAGCAGATTGTCTTTTATGGATGAGAACTGTGCTGTGTGTTTCCCTTCAGAAACGGAGTTAAATGGCAGGCTCTGTGTCCTCCCACAAGCAAGAATTCGTTTCAGATAAACGCAGTCACCTTTGAGCTCAAAGGAAGCTACATAGTTCACGAAGCTCACACGTTTCTCGATCTTAAGTGAAAAGCAATGGATGTTTAGGGCCAGTGGTTTGTATCAGTTTCAGAAGCAGAGTTGAACTAGATTTGGTCCGTGTGTGTAGGAAACACAGTTCTTTTGTTCTGAACACACTCACGTTTCCAGCCTTATTAGAGACTCTAGAAAGCAAGAGCTTGCTTCTTGCTCTAAAGCAGAGTGTGTTTCATGGATGAGAACTGTGCTGTGTGTTTCCCTTCAGAAACGGAGTTAAGTGGCAGGCTCTATGTCTTCCTACAAGCAAGTCTTCTTTTCAGGTAAACGCAGTCACTTTTGAACTCAAATGAAGCTACATAGTCACGTAGCTCACACGTTTCTCGCTCTTAAGTGAAAAGCATTGGATGTTAGAGGGCCTGTGGTTTGTACCAGTTTCAAAAAAGAGTTGAACTAGATATGGTCTGTGTGTGTAGGAAACACAGTTCTTTTGTTCTGAGCACGCTCACGTTTCCAGCCTTATTAGAGACTCTAGAAAGCAAGAGCTTGCTTTTTGCTCTAAATCAGTGCGTGTTTCATGGATGAGAACTGTGCTGTGTGTTTCCCTTCAGAAATGTAGTTAAATGGCAGGCACTGTGTCTTCCTCCAAGCAAGACTTCGTTTCAGGTAAATGCAGGCACTTTTGTGCTCAAACGATGCTACATTGTTAACAAAGCTCACACGTTTCTCGCTCTTAACTGAAAGGCATTGGATGTTAGAGGGCCTGTGTTTTGCATCAGTTTCAGAAGCAGAGTTGAACTAGATATGGTCCGTGTGTGTAGTAAACACAGTTCTTTTGTTCTGAGCACACTCACGTTTCCCGCCTTATTAGAGACTCTAGAAAGCAAGAGCTTGCTTCTTGCTCTAAAGCAGATTGTCTTTTATGGATGAGAACTGTGCTGTGTGTTTCCCTTCAGAAACGGAGTTAAATGGCAGGCTCTGTGTCCTCCTACAAGCAAGAATTCGTTTCAGATAAACGCAGTCACCTTTGAGCTCAAAGGAAGCTACATAGTTCACGAAGCTCACACGTTTCTTGCTCTTAAGAGAAAAGCAATGGATGTTTAGGGCCTGTGGTTTGTATCAGTTTCAGAAGCAGAGTTGAACTAGATTTGGTCCGTGTGTGTAGGAAACACAGTTCTTTTGTTCTGAGCACACTCACGTTTCCAGCCTTATTAGAGACTCTAGAAAGCAAGAGCTTGCTTCTTGCTCTAAAGCAGAGTGTGTTTCATGGATGAGAACTGTGCTGTGTGTTTCCCTTCAGAAACGGAGTTAAGTGGCAGGCTCTATGTCTTCCTACAAGCAAGTCTTCTTTTCAGGTAAACGCAGTCACTTTTGAACTCAAATGAAGCTACATAGTCACGTAGCTCACACGTTTCTCGCTCTTAAGTGAAAAGCATTGGATGTTAGAGGGCCTGTGGTTTGTATCAGTTTCAAAGCAGAGTTGAACTAGATATGGTCCGTGTGTGTAGGAAACACAGTTCTTTTGTTCTGAGCACGCTCACGTTTCCAGCCTTATTAGAGACTCTAGAAAGCAAGAGCTTGCTTCTTGCTCTAAAGCAGAGCGTGTTTCATGGATGAGAACTGTGCTGTGTGTTTCCCTTCAGAAATGTAGTTAAATGGCAGGCACTGTGTCTTCCTACAAGCAAGACTTCGTTTCAGGTAAACGCAGGCAGTTTTGTGCTCAAACGAAGCTACATTGTTAACAAAGCTCACACGTTTCTCGCTCTTAACTGAAAGGCATTGGATGTTAGAGCGCCTGTGGTTTGCATCAGTTTCAGAAGCAGAGTTGAACTAGATATGGTCCGTGTGTGTAGTAAACACAGTTCTTTTGTTCTGAGCACACTCACGTTTCCCGCCTTATTAGAGACTCTAGAAAGCAAGAGCTTGCTTCTTGCTCTAAAGCAGATTGTCTTTTATGGATGAGAACTGTGCTGTGTGTTTCCCTTCAGAAACGGAGTTAAATGGCAGGCTCTGTGTCCTCCTACAAGCAAGAATTCGTTTCAGATAAACGCAGTCACCTTTGAGCTCAAAGGAAGCTACATAGTTCACGAAGCTCACACGTTTCTTGCTCTTAAGAGAAAAGCAATGGATGTTTAGGGCCTGTGGTTTGTATCAGTTTCAGAAGCAGAGTTGAACTAGATTTGGTCCGTGTGTGTAGGAAACACAGTTCTTTTGTTCTGAGCACACTCACGTTTCCAGCCTTATTAGAGACTCTAGAAAGCAAGAGCTTGCTTCTTGCTCTAAAGCAGAGTGTGTTTCATGGATGAGAACTGTGCTGTGTGTTTCCCTTCAGAAACGGAGTTAAGTGGCAGGCTCTATGTCTTCCTACAAGCAAGTCTTCTTTTCAGGTAAACGCAGTCACTTTTGAACTCAAATGAAGCTACATAGTCACGTAGCTCACACGTTTCTCGCTCTTAAGTGAAAAGCATTGGATGTTAGAGGGCCTGTGGTTTGTATCAGTTTCAAAGCAGAGTTGAACTAGATATGGTCCGTGTGTGTAGGAAACACAGTTCTTTTGTTCTGAGCACGCTCACGTTTCCAGCCTTATTAGAGACTCTAGAAAGCAAGAGCTTGCTTCTTGCTCTAAAGCAGAGCGTGTTTCATGGATGAGAACTGTGCTGTGTGTTTCCCTTCAGAAATGTAGTTAAATGGCAGGCACTGTGTCTTCCTACAAGCAAGACTTCGTTTCAGGTAAACGCAGGCAGTTTTGTGCTCAAACGAAGCTACATTGTTAACAAAGCTCACACGTTTCTCGCTCTTAACTGAAAGGCATTGGATGTTAGAGCGCCTGTGGTTTGCATCAGTTTCAGAAGCAGAGTTGAACTAGATATGGTCCGTGTGTGTAGGAAATACAGTTCTTTTGTTCTGAGCACACTCACGTTTACCGCCTTATTAGAGACTCTAGAAAGCAAGAGCTTGCTTCTTGCTCTAAAGCAGATTGTCTTTTATGGATGAGAACTGTGCTGTGTGTTTCCCTTCAGAAACGGAGTTAAATGGCAGGCTCTGTGTCCTCCTACAAGCAAGAATTCGTTTCAGATAAACACAGTCACCTTTGAGCTCAAAGGAAGCTACATAGTTCACGAAGCTCACACGTTTCTCGCTCTTAAGTGAAAAGCAATGGATGTTTAGGACCTGTGGTTTGTATCAGTTTCAGAAGCAGAGTTGAACTAGATTTGGTCCGTGTGTGTAGGAAACACAGTTCTTTTGTTCTGAGCACACTCACGTTTCCAGCCTTATTAGAGACTCTAGAAAGCAAGAGCTTGCTTCTTGCTCTAAAGCAGAGTGTGTTTCATGGATGAGAACTGTGCTGTGTGTTTCCCTTCAGAAACGGAGTTAAGTGGCAGGCTCTATGTCTTCCTACAAGCAAGTCTTCTTTTCAGGTAAACGCAGTCACTTTTGAACTCAAATGAAGCTACATAGTCACGTAGCTCACACGTTTCTCGCTCTTAAGTGAAAAGCATTGGATGTTAGAGGGCCTGTGGTTTGTACCAGTTTCAAAAAAGAGTTGAACTAGATATGGTCTGTGTGTGTAGGAAACACAGTTCTTTTGTTCTGAGCACGCTCACGTTTCCAGCCTTATTAGAGACTCTAGAAAGCAAGAGCTTGCTTTTTGCTCTAAAGCAGTGCGTGTTTCATGGATGAGAACTGTGCTGTGTGTTTCCCTTCAGAAATGTAGTTAAATGGCAGGCACTGTGTCTTCCTCCAAGCAAGACTTCGTTTCAGGTAAACGCAGGCACTTTTGTGCTCAAACGAAGCTACATTGTTAACAAAGCTCACACGTTTCTCGCTCTTAACTGAAAGGCATTGGATGTTAGAGGGCCTGTGTTTTGCATCAGTTTCAGAAGCAGAGTTGAACTAGATATGGTCCGTGTGTGTAGTAAACACAGTTCTTTTGTTCTGAGCACACTCACGTTTCCCGCCTTATTAGAGACTCTAGAAAGCAAGAGCTTGCTTCTTGCTCTAAAGCAGATTGTCTTTTATGGATGAGAACTGTGCTGTGTGTTTCCCTTCAGAAACGGAGTTAAATGGCAGGCTCTGTGTCCTCCTACAAGCAAGAATTCGTTTCAGATAAACGCAGTCACCTTTGAGCTCAAAGGAAGCTACATAGTTCACGAAGCTCACACGTTTCTTGCTCTTAAGAGAAAAGCAATGGATGTTTAGGGCCTGTGGTTTGTATCAGTTTCAGAAGCAGAGTTGAACTAGATTTGGTCCGTGTGTGTAGGAAACACAGTTCTTTTGTTCTGAGCACACTCACGTTTCCAGCCTTATTAGAGACTCTAGAAAGCAAGAGCTTGGTTCTTGCTCTAAAGCAGAGTGTGTTTCATGGATGAGAACTGTGCTGTGTGTTTCCCTTCAGAAACGGAGTTAAGTGGCAGGCTCTATGTCTTCCTACAAGCAAGTCT
The DNA here is from genome assembly GCA_949786385.1 of Onychomys leucogaster. Lineage (NCBI taxonomy): Eukaryota > Metazoa > Chordata > Mammalia > Rodentia > Cricetidae > Onychomys > Onychomys leucogaster. Next base: position 675,017 of record CATKUP010000105.1, on the reverse strand, counting down.
TCTTTTCAGGTAAACGCAGTCACTTTTGAACTCAAATGAAGCTACATAGTCACGTAGCTCACACGTTTCTCGCTCTTAAGTGAAAAGCATTGGATGTTAGAGGGCCTGTGGTTTGTACCAGTTTCAAAAAAGAGTTGAACTAGATATGGTCTGTGTGTGTAGGAAACACAGTTCTTTTGTTCTGAGCACGCTCACGTTTCCAGCCTTATTAGAGACTCTAGAAAGCAAGAGCTTGCTTTTTGCTCTAAATCAGTGCGTGTTTCATGGATGAGAACTGTGCTGTGTGTTTCCCTTCAGAAATGTAGTTAAATGGCAGGCACTGTGTCTTCCTCCAAGCAAGACTTCGTTTCAGGTAAACGCAGGCACTTTTGTGCTCAAACGATGCTACATTGTTAACAAAGCTCACACGTTTCTCGCTCTTAACTGAAAGGCATTGGATGTTAGAGGGCCTGTGTTTTGCATCAGTTTCAGAAGCAGAGTTGAACTAGATATGGTCCGTGTGTGTAGTAAACACAGTTCTTTTGTTCTGAGCACACTCACGTTTCCCGCCTTATTAGAGACTCTAGAAAGCAAGAGCTTGCTTCTTGCTCTAAAGCAGATTGTCTTTTATGGATGAGAACTGTGCTGTGTGTTTCCCTTCAGAAACGGAGTTAAATGGCAGGCTCTGTGTCCTCCTACAAGCAAGAATTCGTTTCAGATAAACGCAGTCACCTTTGAGCTCAAAGGAAGCTACATAGTTCACGAAGCTCACACGTTTCTTGCTCTTAAGAGAAAAGCAATGGATGTTTAGGGCCTGTGGTTTGTATCAGTTTCAGAAGCAGAGTTGAACTAGATTTGGTCCGTGTGTGTAGGAAACACAGTTCTTTTGTTCTGAGCACACTCACGTTTCCAGCCTTATTAGAGACTCTAGAAAGCAAGAGCTTGCTTCTTGCTCTAAAGCAGAGTGTGTTTCATGGATGAGAACTGTGCTGTGTGTTTCCCTTCAGAAACGGAGTTAAGTGGCAGGCTCTATGTCTTCCTACAAGCAAGTCTTCTTTTCAGGTAAACGCAGTCACTTTTGAACTCAAATGAAGCTACATAGTCACGTAGCTCACACGTTTCTCGCTCTTAAGTGAAAAGCATTGGATGTTAGAGGGCCTGTGGTTTGTATCAGTTTCAAAGCAGAGTTGAACTAGATATGGTCCGTGTGTGTAGGAAACACAGTTCTTTTGTTCTGAGCACGCTCACGTTTCCAGCCTTATTAGAGACTCTAGAAAGCAAGAGCTTGCTTCTTGCTCTAAAGCAGAGCGTGTTTCATGGATGAGAACTGTGCTGTGTGTTTCCCTTCAGAAATGTAGTTAAATGGCAGGCACTGTGTCTTCCTACAAGCAAGACTTCGTTTCAGGTAAACGCAGGCAGTTTTGTGCTCAAACGAAGCTACATTGTTAACAAAGCTCACACGTTTCTCGCTCTTAACTGAAAGGCATTGGATGTTAGAGCGCCTGTGGTTTGCATCAGTTTCAGAAGCAGAGTTGAACTAGATATGGTCCGTGTGTGTAGTAAACACAGTTCTTTTGTTCTGAGCACACTCACGTTTCCCGCCTTATTAGAGACTCTAGAAAGCAAGAGCTTGCTTCTTGCTCTAAAGCAGATTGTCTTTTATGGATGAGAACTGTGCTGTGTGTTTCCCTTCAGAAACGGAGTTAAATGGCAGGCTCTGTGTCCTCCTACAAGCAAGAATTCGTTTCAGATAAACGCAGTCACCTTTGAGCTCAAAGGAAGCTACATAGTTCACGAAGCTCACACGTTTCTTGCTCTTAAGAGAAAAGCAATGGATGTTTAGGGCCTGTGGTTTGTATCAGTTTCAGAAGCAGAGTTGAACTAGATTTGGTCCGTGTGTGTAGGAAACACAGTTCTTTTGTTCTGAGCACACTCACGTTTCCAGCCTTATTAGAGACTCTAGAAAGCAAGAGCTTGCTTCTTGCTCTAAAGCAGAGTGTGTTTCATGGATGAGAACTGTGCTGTGTGTTTCCCTTCAGAAACGGAGTTAAGTGGCAGGCTCTATGTCTTCCTACAAGCAAGTCTTCTTTTCAGGTAAACGCAGTCACTTTTGAACTCAAATGAAGCTACATAGTCACGTAGCTCACACGTTTCTCGCTCTTAAGTGAAAAGCATTGGATGTTAGAGGGCCTGTGGTTTGTATCAGTTTCAAAGCAGAGTTGAACTAGATATGGTCCGTGTGTGTAGGAAACACAGTTCTTTTGTTCTGAGCACGCTCACGTTTCCAGCCTTATTAGAGACTCTAGAAAGCAAGAGCTTGCTTCTTGCTCTAAAGCAGAGCGTGTTTCATGGATGAGAACTGTGCTGTGTGTTTCCCTTCAGAAATGTAGTTAAATGGCAGGCACTGTGTCTTCCTACAAGCAAGACTTCGTTTCAGGTAAACGCAGGCAGTTTTGTGCTCAAACGAAGCTACATTGTTAACAAAGCTCACACGTTTCTCGCTCTTAACTGAAAGGCATTGGATGTTAGAGCGCCTGTGGTTTGCATCAGTTTCAGAAGCAGAGTTGAACTAGATATGGTCCGTGTGTGTAGGAAATACAGTTCTTTTGTTCTGAGCACACTCACGTTTACCGCCTTATTAGAGACTCTAGAAAGCAAGAGCTTGCTTCTTGCTCTAAAGCAGATTGTCTTTTATGGATGAGAACTGTGCTGTGTGTTTCCCTTCAGAAACGGAGTTAAATGGCAGGCTCTGTGTCCTCCTACAAGCAAGAATTCGTTTCAGATAAACACAGTCACCTTTGAGCTCAAAGGAAGCTACATAGTTCACGAAGCTCACACGTTTCTCGCTCTTAAGTGAAAAGCAATGGATGTTTAGGACCTGTGGTTTGTATCAGTTTCAGAAGCAGAGTTGAACTAGATTTGGTCCGTGTGTGTAGGAAACACAGTTCTTTTGTTCTGAGCACACTCACGTTTCCAGCCTTATTAGAGACTCTAGAAAGCAAGAGCTTGCTTCTTGCTCTAAAGCAGAGTGTGTTTCATGGATGAGAACTGTGCTGTGTGTTTCCCTTCAGAAACGGAGTTAAGTGGCAGGCTCTATGTCTTCCTACAAGCAAGTCTTCTTTTCAGGTAAACGCAGTCACTTTTGAACTCAAATGAAGCTACATAGTCACGTAGCTCACACGTTTCTCGCTCTTAAGTGAAAAGCATTGGATGTTAGAGGGCCTGTGGTTTGTACCAGTTTCAAAAAAGAGTTGAACTAGATATGGTCTGTGTGTGTAGGAAACACAGTTCTTTTGTTCTGAGCACGCTCACGTTTCCAGCCTTATTAGAGACTCTAGAAAGCAAGAGCTTGCTTTTTGCTCTAAAGCAGTGCGTGTTTCATGGATGAGAACTGTGCTGTGTGTTTCCCTTCAGAAATGTAGTTAAATGGCAGGCACTGTGTCTTCCTCCAAGCAAGACTTCGTTTCAGGTAAACGCAGGCACTTTTGTGCTCAAACGAAGCTACATTGTTAACAAAGCTCACACGTTTCTCGCTCTTAACTGAAAGGCATTGGATGTTAGAGGGCCTGTGTTTTGCATCAGTTTCAGAAGCAGAGTTGAACTAGATATGGTCCGTGTGTGTAGTAAACACAGTTCTTTTGTTCTGAGCACACTCACGTTTCCCGCCTTATTAGAGACTCTAGAAAGCAAGAGCTTGCTTCTTGCTCTAAAGCAGATTGTCTTTTATGGATGAGAACTGTGCTGTGTGTTTCCCTTCAGAAACGGAGTTAAATGGCAGGCTCTGTGTCCTCCTACAAGCAAGAATTCGTTTCAGATAAACGCAGTCACCTTTGAGCTCAAAGGAAGCTACATAGTTCACGAAGCTCACACGTTTCTTGCTCTTAAGAGAAAAGCAATGGATGTTTAGGGCCTGTGGTTTGTATCAGTTTCAGAAGCAGAGTTGAACTAGATTTGGTCCGTGTGTGTAGGAAACACAGTTCTTTTGTTCTGAGCACACTCACGTTTCCAGCCTTATTAGAGACTCTAGAAAGCAAGAGCTTGGTTCTTGCTCTAAAGCAGAGTGTGTTTCATGGATGAGAACTGTGCTGTGTGTTTCCCTTCAGAAACGGAGTTAAGTGGCAGGCTCTATGTCTTCCTACAAGCAAGTCTTCTTTTCAGGTAAACGCAGTCACTTTTGAACTCAAATGAAGCTACATAGTCACGTAGCTCACACGTTTCTCGCTCTTAAGTGAAAAGCATTGGATGTTAGAGGGCCTGTGGTTTGTATCAGTTTCAAAGCAGAGTTGAACTAGATATGGTCCGTGTGTGTAGGAAACACAGTTCTTTTGTTCTGAGCACGCTCACGTTTCCAGCCTTATTAGAGACTCTAGAAAGCAAGAGCTTGCTTCTTGCTCTAAAGCAGAGCGTGTTTCATGGATGAGAACTGTGCTGTGTGTTTCCCTTCAGAAATGTAGTTAAATGGCAGGCACTGTGTCTTCCTACAAGCAAGACTTCGTTTCAGGTAAACGCAGGCAGTTTTGTGCTCAAACGAAGCTACATTGTTAACAAAGCTCACACGTTTCTCGCTCTTAACTGAAAGGCATTGGATGTTAGAGGGCCTGTGGTTTGCATCAGTTTCAGAAGCAGAGTTGAACTAGATATGGTCCGTGTGTGTAGGAAATACAGTTCTTTTGTTCTGAGCACACTCACGTTTACCGCCTTATTAGAGACTCTAGAAAGCAAGAGCTTGCTTCTTGCTCTAAAGCAGATTGTCTTTTATGGATGAGAACTGTGCTGTGTGTTTCCCTTCAGAAACGGAGTTAAATGGCAGGCTCTGTGTCCTCCTACAAGCAAGAATTCGTTTCAGATAAACGCAGTCACCTTTGAGCTCAAAGGAAGCTACATAGTTCACGAAGCTCACACCTTTCTCGCTCTTAAGTGAAAAGCAATGGATGTTTAGGGCCAGTGGTTTGTATCAGTTTCAGAAGCAGAGTTGAACTAGATTTGGTCCGTGTGTGTAGGAAACACAGTTCTTTTGTTCTGAGCACACTCACGTTTCCAGCCTTATTAGAGACTCTAGAAAGCAAGAGCTTGCTTCTTGCTCTAAAGCAGAGTGTGTTTCATGGATATGAACTGTGCTGTGTGTTTCCCTTCAGAAACGGAGTTAAATGGCATGCTCTATGTCTTCCTACAAGCAAGTCTTCTTTTCAGGTAAACGCAGTCACTTTTGAGCTCAAATGAAGCTACATAGTCACGTAGCTCACACGTTTCTCGCTCTTAAGTGAAAAGCATTGCATGTTAGATGGCCTGTGGTTTGTATCAGTTTCAAAGCAGAGTTGAACTAGATTTGGTCCGTGTGTGTAGGAAACACAGTTCTTTTGTTCTGAGCACACTCACGTTTCCAGCCTTATTAGAGACTCTAGAAAGCAAGAGCTTGCTTCTTGCTCTAAAGCAGAGTGTGTTTCATGGATGAGAACTGTGCTGTGTGTTTCCCTTCAGAAACGGAGTTAAGTGGCAGGCTCTATGTCTTCCTACAAGCAAGTCTTCTTTTCAGGTAAACGCAGTCACTTTTGAACTCAAATGAAGCTACATAGTCACGTAGCTCACACGTTTCTCGCTCTTAAGTGAAAAGCATTGGATGTTAGAGGGCCTGTGGTTTGTATCAGTTTCAAAGCAGAGTTGAACTAGATATGGTCCGTGTGTGTAGGAAGCACAGTTCTTTTGTTCTGAGCACGCTCACGTTTCCAGCCTTATTAGAGACTCTAGAAAGCAAGAGCTTGCTTCTTGCTCTAAAGCAGAGTGTGTTTCATGGATATGAACTGTGCTGTGTGTTTCCCTTCAGAAACGGAGTTAAATGGCATGCTCTATGTCTTCCTACAAGCAAGTCTTCTTTTCAGGTAAACGCAGTCACTTTTGAGCTCAAATGATGCTACATAGTCACGTAGCTCACACGTTTCTCGCTCTTAAGTGAAAAGCATTGGATGTTAGATGGCCTGTGGTTTGTATCAGTTTCAAAGCAGAGTTGAACTAGATATGGTCCCTGTGGGTAGGAAACACAGTTCTTTTGTTCTGAGCACGCTCCCGTTTCCAGCCTTATTAGAGACTCTAGAAAGCAAGAGCTTGCTTCTTGCTCTAAAGCAGAGCATGTTTCTTGGATGAGGACTGTGGTATGTGTTTCCCTTCAGAAACGGAGTTAAATGGCAGACTCTGTGTCTTCCTACAAGCAAGAGTTCGATTCCGGTAAATGCAGTCAATTTTGTGCTCAAACGAAGCTACATCTTTAAGGAAGCTCACACGTTTCTCGCTCTTAAGTGAAAAGCATTGGATGTTAGAGGGCCTGTGGTTTGTATTAGTTTCAGAAGCAGAGTTGAACTAGATATGGTCCCTGTGTGTAGAAACACAGTTCTTTTGTTCTGAGCACATTCACGTTTCCTGCCTTATTAGAGACTCTAGAAAGCAAGAGCATGCTTCTTGTTCTAAAGCATAGTGTGTTTCATGGAGGAGAACTGTGCTGTGTGTTTCCCTTCAAAAACGGAGTTCAATGGTAGGCTCTGTGTCTTCCTACAAGCAAGACTTCGTTTCAGGTAAACACAGTCACTTTTGAGCTCAAACGAAGCTACATCGTTCATGAAGCTCACACATTTCTCGCTCCTAAGTGAAAAGCACTGGATGTTAGAGGGCCTGTGGTTTGTATCAGTTTCAGAAATAGAGTTGAACGAGATATGTTCCGTCTGTGTAGGTAACACAGTTCTTTTGTTCTGAGCACACTCACGTTTCCAGCCTTATTAGAGACTCTAGAAAGCAAGAGCTTGCTAATTGCTCTAAAGCAGAGTGTCTTTCATGGATGAGAACTGTGCTGTGTGTTTCTCTTCAGAAATGGAGTTAAATGGCAGGCGCTGTGTCTTCCTAAAAGCAAGACTTCGTTTCAGGTAAACGCAGTCAGTTTTGTGCTCAAACGAAGCTACGTTGTTCACAAAGCTCACACGTTTCTCGCTCTTACATGAAAGGCATTGGATGTTAGAGGGCCTTTGGTTTGTATCAGTTTCTGAAGCAGAGTTGAACTAGATATGGTCCGTGTGTGTAGGAAACACAGTTCTTTTGTTCTGAGCACACTCACGTTTCCCGCCTTATTAGAGACTCTAGAAAGCAAGAGCTTGCTTCTTGCTCTAAAGCAGATTGTCTTTTATGGATGAGAACTGTGCTGTGTGTTTCCCTTCAGAAACGGAGTTAAATGGCAGGCTCTGTGTCCTCCTACAAGCAAGAATTCGTTTCAGATAACTGCAGTCACCTTTGAGCTCAAAGGAAGCTACATAGTTCACGAAGCTCACACGTTTCTCACTCATAAGTGAAAAGGATTGGATGTTAGAGGGCCTGTGGTTTGTATCAGTTTCAGAAGCAGAGTTGAACTAGATATGGTCGGTGTGTGTAGGAAACACAGTTCTTTTGTTCTGAGCACACTCACGTTTCCAGCCTTATTAGAGACTCTAGAAAGCAAGAGCTTGCTTCTTGCTCTAAAGCAGAGTGTATTTCATGGATGAGAACTGTGCTGTGTGTTTCCCTTCAGAAACGGAGTTAAATGGCAGGCTCTGTGTCTTCCTACAAGCAAGAATTCGTTACAGGTCAACGCAGTCAGTTTTGAGCTCCAATGAAACTACGTCGCCACAAAGCTCACACGTTTCTCGCTCCTAAGTGAAAAGCATTGGATGTTAGAGGGCCTGTGGTTTGTATTAGTTTCAGAAGCAGAGTTGAACTAGATATTGTCCGTGTGTAGGAAACACAGTTCTTTTGTTCTGAGCACACTCACGTTTCCAGCCTTATTAGAGACTCTAGAAAGCAAGAGCTTGCTTCTTGCTCTAAAGCAGAGTGTGTTTCATGGATATGAACTGTGCTGTGTGTTTCCCTTCAGAAACGGAGTTAAATGGCATGCTCTATGTCTTCCTACAAGCAAGTCTTCTTTTCAGGTAAACGCAGTCACTTTTGAGCTCAAATGATGCTACATAGTCACGTAGCTCACACGTTTCTCGCTCTTAAGTGAAAAGCATTGGATGTTAGATGGCCTGTGGTTTGTATCAGTTTCAAAGCAGAGTTGAACTAGATATGGTCCCTGTGGGTAGGAAACACAGTTCTTTTGTTCTGAGCACGCTCCCGTTTCCAGCCTTATTAGAGACTCTAGAAAGCAAGAGCTTGCTTCTTGCTCTAAAGCAGAGCATGTTTCTTGGATGAGGACTGTGGTATGTGTTTCCCTTCAGAAACGGAGTTAAATGGCAGACTCTGTGTCTTCCTACAAGCAAGAGTTCGATTCCGGTAAATGCAGTCAATTTTGTGCTCAAACGAAGCTACATCTTTAAGGAAGCTCACACGTTTCTCGCTCTTAAGTGAAAAGCATTGGATGTTAGAGGGCCTGTGGTTTGTATTAGTTTCAGAAGCAGAGTTGAACTAGATATGGTCCCTGTGTGTAGAAACACAGTTCTTTTGTTCTGAGCACATTCACGTTTCCTGCCTTATTAGAGACTCTAGAAAGCAAGAGCATGCTTCTTGTTCTAAAGCATAGTGTGTTTCATGGAGGAGAACTGTGCTGTGTGTTTCCCTTCAAAAACGGAGTTCAATGGTAGGCTCTGTGTCTTCCTACAAGCAAGACTTCGTTTCAGGTAAACACAGTCACTTTTGAGCTCAAACGAAGCTACATCGTTCATGAAGCTCACACATTTCTCGCTCCTAAGTGAAAAGCACTGGATGTTAGAGGGCCTGTGGTTTGTATCAGTTTCAGAAATAGAGTTGAACGAGATATGTTCCGTCTGTGTAGGTAACACAGTTCTTTTGTTCTGAGCACACTCACGTTTCCAGCCTTATTAGAGACTCTAGAAAGCAAGAGCTTGCTAATTGCTCTAAAGCAGAGTGTCTTTCATGGATGAGAACTGTGCTGTGTGTTTCTCTTCAGAAATGGAGTTAAATGGCAGGCGCTGTGTCTTCCTAAAAGCAAGACTTCGTTTCAGGTAAACGCAGTCAGTTTTGTGCTCAAACGAAGCTACGTTGTTCACAAAGCTCACACGTTTCTCGCTCTTACATGAAAGGCATTGGATGTTAGAGGGCCTTTGGTTTGTATCAGTTTCTGAAGCAGAGTTGAACTAGATATGGTCCGTGTGTGTAGGAAACACAGTTCTTTTGTTCTGAGCACACTCACGTTTCCCGCCTTATTAGAGACTCTAGAAAGCAAGAGCTTGCTTCTTGCTCTAAAGCAGATTGTCTTTTATGGATGAGAACTGTGCTGTGTGTTTCCCTTCAGAAACGGAGTTAAATGGCAGGCTCTGTGTCCTCCTACAAGCAAGAATTCGTTTCAGATAACTGCAGTCACCTTTGAGCTCAAAGGAAGCTACATAGTTCACGAAGCTCACACGTTTCTCACTCATAAGTGAAAAGGATTGGATGTTAGAGGGCCTGTGGTTTGTATCAGTTTCAGAAGCAGAGTTGAACTAGATATGGTCGGTGTGTGTAGGAAACACAGTTCTTTTGTTCTGAGCACACTCACGTTTCCAGCCTTATTAGAGACTCTAGAAAGCAAGAGCTTGCTTCTTGCTCTAAAGCAGAGTGTATTTCATGGATGAGAACTGTGCTGTGTGTTTCCCTTCAGAAACGGAGTTAAATGGCAGGCTCTGTGTCTTCCTACAAGCAAGAATTCGTTACAGGTCAACGCAGTCAGTTTTGAGCTCCAATGAAACTACGTCGCCACAAAGCTCACACGTTTCTCGCTCCTAAGTGAAAAGCATTGGATGTTAGAGGGCCTGTGGTTTGTATTAGTTTCAGAAGCAGAGTTGAACTAGATATTGTCCGTGTGTAGGAAACACAGTTCTTTTGTTCTGAGCACACTCACGTTTCCAGCCTTATTAGAGACTCTAGAAAGCAAGAGCTTGCTTCTTGCTCTAAAGCAGAGTGTCTTTCATGGATGAGGACTCTGCTGTGTGTTTCCCTTCAGAAACGGAGTTAAATGGCAGGCTCTGTGTCTTCCTACAAGCCAGAGTTAGTTTCCGGTAACTACAGTCACTTTTGAGCTCAAACGAAGCTACATCTTTAACGAAGCTCACACGTTTCTCGCTCTTAAGTGAAAAGCAATGGATGTTAGAGGGCCTTTGGTTTGTATCAGTTTCAGAAGCAGAGTTGAACTAGATTTGGTCCGTGTGTGTAGGAAACACAGTTCTTTTGTTCTGAGCACACTCACGTTTCCAGCCTTATTAGAGACTCTAGAAAGCAAGAGCTTGCTTCTCGCTCTAAAGCAGAGTGTGTTTCATGGATATGAACTGTGCTGTGTGTTTCCCTTCAGAAACGGAGTTAAATGGCAGGCTCTATGTCTTCCTACAAGCAAGTCTTCTTTTCAGGTAAACGCAGTCACTTTTGAGCTCAAATGAAGCTACATAGTCACGTAGCTCACACGTTTCTCGCTCTTAAGTGAAAAGCATTGGATGTTAGAGGGCCTGTGGTTTGTATCAGTTTCAAAGCAGAGTTGAACTAGATATGGTCCCTGTGGGTAGGAAACACAGTTCTTTTGTTCTGAGCACGCTCCCGTTTCCAGCCTTATTAGAGACTCTAGAAAGCAAGAGCTTGCTTCTTGCTCTAAAGCAGAGCATGTTTCTTGGATGAGGACTGTGGTGTGTGTTTCCCTTCAAAAACAGAGTTCAATGGTAGGCTCTGTGTCTTCCTACAAGCAAGACTTCGTTTCAGGTAAACACAGTCACTTTTGATCTCAAACGAAGCTACATCGTTCATGAAGCTCACACATTTCTCGCTCGTAAGTGAAAAGCACTGGATGTTAGAGGGCCTGTGGTTTGTATCAGTTTCAGAAATAGAGTTGAACGAGATATGTTCCGTCTGTGTAGGTAACACAGTTCTTTTGTTCTGAGCACACTCACGTTTCCAGCCTTATTAGAGACTCTAGAAAGCAAGAGCTTGCTAATTGCTCTAAAGCAGAGTATCTTTCATGGATGAGAACTGTGCTGTGTGTTTCTCTTCAGAAATGGAGTTAAATGGCAGGCACTGTGTCTTCCTACAAGCAAGACTTCGTTTCAGGTAATCGCAGTCAGTTTTGTGCTCAAACGAAGCTACGTTGTTCACAAAGCTCACACGTTTCTTGCTCTTAACTGAAAGGCATTGGATGTTAGAGGGCCTGCGGTTTGTATCAGTTTCAAAGCAGAGTTGAACTAGATATGGTCCGTGTGTGTAGGAAACACAGTTCTTTTGTTCTGAGCACGCTCACGTTTCCAGCCTTATTAGAGACTCTAGAAAGCAAGAGCTTGCTTCTTGCTCTAAAGTAGAGCGTGTTTCATGGATGAGAACTGTGCTGTGTGTTTCCCTTCAGAAATGTAGTTAAATGGCAGGCACTGTGTCTTCCTACAAGCAAGACTTTGTTTCAGGTAAACACAGTCAGTTTTGTGCTCAAACGAAGCTACATTGTTAACAAAGCTCACACGTTTCTAGCTCTTAACTGAAAGGCATTGGATGTTAGAGGGCCTGTGGTTTGCATCAGTTTCAGAAGCAGAGTTGAACTAGATATGGTCGCTGTGGGTAGGAAACACAGTTCTTATGTTCTGAGCACGCTCCCGTTTCCAGCCTTATTAGAGACTCTAGAAAGCAAGAGCTTGCTTCTTGCTCTAAAGCAGAGCGTGTTTCATGGATGAGGACTGTGGTGTGTGTTTCCCTTCAGAAACGGAGTTAAATGGCAAACTCTGTGTCTTCCTACAAGCAAGAGTTCGATTCCGGTAAATGCAGTCACTTTTGAGCTCAAACGAAGCTACATCTTTAACGAAGCTCACACGTTTCTCGCTCTTAAGTGAAAAGCATTGGATGTTAGAGGGCCTGTGGTTTGTATTAGTTTCAGAAGCAGAGTTGAACTAGATATGGTCCCTGTGTGTAGAAACACAGTTCTTTTGTTCTGAGCACGCTCACGTTTCCAGACTTATTAGAGACTCTAGAAAGCAAGAGCTTGCTTCTTGCTCTAAAGCAGAGTGTGTTTCATGGAGGAGAACTGTGCTGTGTGTTTCCCTTCAAAAACAGAGTTCAATGGTAGGCTCTGGGTCTTCCTACAAGCAAGACTTCGATTCAGGTAAACACAGTCACTTTTGAGCTCAAACGAAGCCACATCGTTCACGAAGCTCACACATTTCTTGCTCTTAAGTGAAAAGCACTGGATGTTAGAGGGCCTGTGGTTTGTATCAGTTTCAGAAGCAGAGTTGAACGAGATATGTTCCGTCTGTGTAGGTAACACAGTTCTTTAGTTCTGAGCACACTCACGTTTCCAGCCTTATTAGAGACTCTAGATAGCAAGAGCTTGCTAATTGCTCTAAAGCAGAGTGTCTTTCATGGATGAGAACTGTGCTATGTGTTTCCCTTAAGTAACAGAGTTAAATGCCAGGCGCTGTGTCTTCCTACAAGCAAGACTTCGTTTCAGGTAAACGCAGTCACTTTTGAGCTCAAATGAAGCTATATCGTTCACAAAGCTCCCACGTTTCTCGCTCTTAACTGAAAGGCTTGGATGTTAGAGGGTCTATGGTTTGTATCAGTTTCAGAAGCAGAGTTGAACTAGATTTGGTCTGTGTGTGTAGGAAACACAGTTCTTTTGTTCTGAGCACACTCACGTTTCCAGCCTTATTAGAGACTCTAGAAAGCAAGAGCTTGCTTCTTGCTCTAAAGCAGAGTGTCTTTCATGGATGAGAACTGTGCTGTGTGTTTCCCTTCAGAAAAGGAGTTAAATGGCAGGCTCTGTGTCTTCCTACAAGCAAGAATTCGTTACAGGTCAACACAGTCAGTTTTGAGCTCCAATGAAAATACGTCGCCACAAAGCTCACAGGTTTCTCGCTCCTAAGTGAAAAGCATTGGATGTTAGAGGGCCTGTGGTTTGTATTAGTTTCAGAAGCAGAGTTGAACTAGATATTGTCCGTGTGTAGGAAACACAGTTCTTTTGTTCTGAGCACACTCACGTTTCCAGCCTTATTAGAGACTCTAGAAAGCAAGAGCTTGCTTCTTGCTCTAAAGCAGAGTGTCTTTCATGGATGAAGACTCTGCTGTGTGTTTCCCTTGAGAAACGGAGTTAAATGGCAGGCTCTGTGTCTTCCTACAAGCCAGAGTTAGTTTCCGGTAACTACAGTCACCTTTGAGCTCAAACGAAGCTACATCTTTAACGAAGCTCACACGTTTCTTGCTCTTAAGTGAAAAGCATTGGATGTTAGAGGGCCTGTGGTTTGTATCAGTTTCAAAGCAGAGTTGAACTAGATATGGTCCGTGTGTGTAGGAAGCACAGTTCTTTTGTTCTGAGCAAGCTCACGTTTCCAGCCTTATTAGAGACTCTAGAAAGCAAGAGCTTGCTTCTTGCTCTAAAGCAGAGTGTGTTTCATGGATATGAACTGTGCTGTGTGTTTCCCTTCAGAAACGGAGTTAAATGGCATGCTCTATGTCTTCCTACAAGCAAGTCTTCTTTTCAGGTAAACGCAGTCACTTTTGAGCTCAAATGATGCTACATAGTCACGTAGCTCACACGTTTCTCGCTCTTAAGTGAAAAGCATTGGATGTTAGATGGCCTGTGGTTTGTATCAGTTTCAAAGCAGAGTTGAACTAGATATGGTCCCTGTGGGTAGGAAACACAGTTCTTTTGTTCTGAGCACGCTCCCGTTTCCAGCCTTATTAGAGACTCTAGAAAGCAAGAGCTTGCTTCTTGCTCTAAAGCAGAGCATGTTTCTTGGATGAGGACTGTGGTATGTGTTTCCCTTCAGAAACGGAGTTAAATGGCAGACTCTGTGTCTTCCTACAAGCAAGAGTTCGATTCCGGTAAATGCAGTCAATTTTGTGCTCAAACGAAGCTACATCTTTAAGGAAGCTCACACGTTTCTCGCTCTTAAGTGAAAAGCATTGGATGTTAGAGGGCCTGTGGTTTGTATTAGTTTCAGAAGCAGAGTTGAACTAGATATGGTCCCTGTGTGTAGAAACACAGTTCTTTTGTTCTGAGCACATTCACGTTTCCTGCCTTATTAGAGACTCTAGAAAGCAAGAGCATGCTTCTTGTTCTAAAGCATAGTGTGTTTCATGGAGGAGAACTGTGCTGTGTGTTTCCCTTCAAAAACGGAGTTCAATGGTAGGCTCTGTGTCTTCCTACAAGCAAGACTTCGTTTCAGGTAAACACAGTCACTTTTGAGCTCAAACGAAGCTACATCGTTCATGAAGCTCACACATTTCTCGCTCCTAAGTGAAAAGCACTGGATGTTAGAGGGCCTGTGGTTTGTATCAGTTTCAGAAATAGAGTTGAACGAGATATGTTCCGTCTGTGTAGGTAACACAGTTCTTTTGTTCTGAGCACACTCACGTTTCCAGCCTTATTAGAGACTCTAGAAAGCAAGAGCTTGCTAATTGCTCTAAAGCAGAGTGTCTTTCATGGATGAGAACTGTGCTGTGTGTTTCTCTTCAGAAATGGAGTTAAATGGCAGGCGCTGTGTCTTCCTAAAAGCAAGACTTCGTTTCAGGTAAACGCAGTCAGTTTTGTGCTCAAACGAAGCTACGTTGTTCACAAAGCTCACACGTTTCTCGCTCTTACATGAAAGGCATTGGATGTTAGAGGGCCTTTGGTTTGTATCAGTTTCTGAAGCAGAGTTGAACTAGATATGGTCCGTGTGTGTAGGAAACACAGTTCTTTTGTTCTGAGCACACTCACGTTTCCCGCCTTATTAGAGACTCTAGAAAGCAAGAGCTTGCTTCTTGCTCTAAAGCAGATTGTCTTTTATGGATGAGAACTGTGCTGTGTGTTTCCCTTCAGAAACGGAGTTAAATGGCAGGCTCTGTGTCCTCCTACAAGCAAGAATTCGTTTCAGATAACTGCAGTCACCTTTGAGCTCAAAGGAAGCTACATAGTTCACGAAGCTCACACGTTTCTCACTCATAAGTGAAAAGGATTGGATGTTAGAGGGCCTGTGGTTTGTATCAGTTTCAGAAGCAGAGTTGAACTAGATATGGTCGGTGTGTGTAGGAAACACAGTTCTTTTGTTCTGAGCACACTCACGTTTCCAGCCTTATTAGAGACTCTAGAAAGCAAGAGCTTGCTTCTTGCTCTAAAGCAGAGTGTATTTCATGGATGAGAACTGTGCTGTGTGTTTCCCTTCAGAAACGGAGTTAAATGGCAGGCTCTGTGTCTTCCTACAAGCAAGAATTCGTTACAGGTCAACGCAGTCAGTTTTGAGCTCCAATGAAACTACGTCGCCACAAAGCTCACACGTTTCTCGCTCCTAAGTGAAAAGCATTGGATGTTAGAGGGCCTGTGGTTTGTATTAGTTTCAGAAGCAGAGTTGAACTAGATATTGTCCGTGTGTAGGAAACACAGTTCTTTTGTTCTGAGCACACTCACGTTTCCAGCCTTATTAGAGACTCTAGAAAGCAAGAGCTTGCTTCTTGCTCTAAAGCAGAGTGTCTTTCATGGATGAGGACTCTGCTGTGTGTTTCCCTTCAGAAACGGAGTTAAATGGCAGGCTCTGTGTCTTCCTACAAGCCAGAGTTAGTTTCCGGTAACTACAGTCACTTTTGAGCTCAAACGAAGCTACATCTTTAACGAAGCTCACACGTTTCTCGCTCTTAAGTGAAAAGCAATGGATGTTAGAGGGCCTTTGGTTTGTATCAGTTTCAGAAGCAGAGTTGAACTAGATTTGGTCCGTGTGTGTAGGAAACACAGTTCTTTTGTTCTGAGCACACTCACGTTTCCAGCCTTATTAGAGACTCTAGAAAGCAAGAGCTTGCTTCTCGCTCTAAAGCAGAGTGTGTTTCATGGATATGAACTGTGCTGTGTGTTTCCCTTCAGAAACGGAGTTAAATGGCAGGCTCTATGTCTTCCTACAAGCAAGTCTTCTTTTCAGGTAAACGCAGTCACTTTTGAGCTCAAATGAAGCTACATAGTCACGTAGCTCACACGTTTCTCGCTCTTAAGTGAAAAGCATTGGATGTTAGAGGGCCTGTGGTTTGTATCAGTTTCAAAGCAGAGTTGAACTAGATATGGTCCCTGTGGGTAGGAAACACAGTTCTTTTGTTCTGAGCACGCTCCCGTTTCCAGCCTTATTAGAGACTCTAGAAAGCAAGAGCTTGCTTCTTGCTCTAAAGCAGAGCATGTTTCTTGGATGAGGACTGTGGTGTGTGTTTCCCTTCAAAAACAGAGTTCAATGGTAGGCTCTGTGTCTTCCTACAAGCAAGACTTCGTTTCAGGTAAACACAGTCACTTTTGATCTCAAACGAAGCTACATCGTTCATGAAGCTCACACATTTCTCGCTCGTAAGTGAAAAGCACTGGATGTTAGAGGGCCTGTGGTTTGTATCAGTTTCAGAAATAGAGTTGAACGAGATATGTTCCGTCTGTGTAGGTAACACAGTTCTTTTGTTCTGAGCACACTCACGTTTCCAGCCTTATTAGAGACTCTAGAAAGCAAGAGCTTGCTAATTGCTCTAAAGCAGAGTATCTTTCATGGATGAGAACTGTGCTGTGTGTTTCTCTTCAGAAATGGAGTTAAATGGCAGGCACTGTGTCTTCCTACAAGCAAGACTTCGTTTCAGGTAATCGCAGTCAGTTTTGTGCTCAAACGAAGCTACGTTGTTCACAAAGCTCACACGTTTCTTGCTCTTAACTGAAAGGCATTGGATGTTAGAGGGCCTGCGGTTTGTATCAGTTTCAAAGCAGAGTTGAACTAGATATGGTCCGTGTGTGTAGGAAACACAGTTCTTTTGTTCTGAGCACGCTCACGTTTCCAGCCTTATTAGAGACTCTAGAAAGCAAGAGCTTGCTTCTTGCTCTAAAGTAGAGCGTGTTTCATGGATGAGAACTGTGCTGTGTGTTTCCCTTCAGAAATGTAGTTAAATGGCAGGCACTGTGTCTTCCTACAAGCAAGACTTTGTTTCAGGTAAACACAGTCAGTTTTGTGCTCAAACGAAGCTACATTGTTAACAAAGCTCACACGTTTCTAGCTCTTAACTGAAAGGCATTGGATGTTAGAGGGCCTGTGGTTTGCATCAGTTTCAGAAGCAGAGTTGAACTAGATATGGTCGCTGTGGGTAGGAAACACAGTTCTTATGTTCTGAGCACGCTCCCGTTTCCAGCCTTATTAGAGACTCTAGAAAGCAAGAGCTTGCTTCTTGCTCTAAAGCAGAGCGTGTTTCATGGATGAGGACTGTGGTGTGTGTTTCCCTTCAGAAACGGAGTTAAATGGCAAACTCTGTGTCTTCCTACAAGCAAGAGTTCGATTCCGGTAAATGCAGTCACTTTTGAGCTCAAACGAAGCTACATCTTTAACGAAGCTCACACGTTTCTCGCTCTTAAGTGAAAAGCATTGGATGTTAGAGGGCCTGTGGTTTGTATTAGTTTCAGAAGCAGAGTTGAACTAGATATGGTCCCTGTGTGTAGAAACACAGTTCTTTTGTTCTGAGCACGCTCACGTTTCCAGACTTATTAGAGACTCTAGAAAGCAAGAGCTTGCTTCTTGCTCTAAAGCAGAGTGTGTTTCATGGAGGAGAACTGTGCTGTGTGTTTCCCTTCAAAAACAGAGTTCAATGGTAGGCTCTGGGTCTTCCTACAAGCAAGACTTCGATTCAGGTAAACACAGTCACTTTTGAGCTCAAACGAAGCCACATCGTTCACGAAGCTCACACATTTCTTGCTCTTAAGTGAAAAGCACTGGATGTTAGAGGGCCTGTGGTTTGTATCAGTTTCAGAAGCAGAGTTGAACGAGATATGTTCCGTCTGTGTAGGTAACACAGTTCTTTAGTTCTGAGCACACTCACGTTTCCAGCCTTATTAGAGACTCTAGATAGCAAGAGCTTGCTAATTGCTCTAAAGCAGAGTGTCTTTCATGGATGAGAACTGTGCTATGTGTTTCCCTTAAGTAACAGAGTTAAATGCCAGGCGCTGTGTCTTCCTACAAGCAAGACTTCGTTTCAGGTAAACGCAGTCACTTTTGAGCTCAAATGAAGCTATATCGTTCACAAAGCTCCCACGTTTCTCGCTCTTAACTGAAAGGCTTGGATGTTAGAGGGTCTATGGTTTGTATCAGTTTCAGAAGCAGAGTTGAACTAGATTTGGTCTGTGTGTGTAGGAAACACAGTTCTTTTGTTCTGAGCACACTCACGTTTCCAGCCTTATTAGAGACTCTAGAAAGCAAGAGCTTGCTTCTTGCTCTAAAGCAGAGTGTCTTTCATGGATGAGAACTGTGCTGTGTGTTTCCCTTCAGAAAAGGAGTTAAATGGCAGGCTCTGTGTCTTCCTACAAGCAAGAATTCGTTACAGGTCAACACAGTCAGTTTTGAGCTCCAATGAAAATACGTCGCCACAAAGCTCACAGGTTTCTCGCTCCTAAGTGAAAAGCATTGGATGTTAGAGGGCCTGTGGTTTGTATTAGTTTCAGAAGCAGAGTTGAACTAGATATTGTCCGTGTGTAGGAAACACAGTTCTTTTGTTCTGAGCACACTCACGTTTCCAGCCTTATTAGAGACTCTAGAAAGCAAGAGCTTGCTTCTTGCTCTAAAGCAGAGTGTCTTTCATGGATGAAGACTCTGCTGTGTGTTTCCCTTGAGAAACGGAGTTAAATGGCAGGCTCTGTGTCTTCCTACAAGCCAGAGTTAGTTTCCGGTAACTACAGTCACCTTTGAGCTCAAACGAAGCTACATCTTTAACGAAGCTCACACGTTTCTTGCTCTTAAGTGAAAAGCAATGGATGTTAGAGGGCCTGTGGCTTGTATCAGTTTCAGAAGCAGAGTTGAACTAGATTTGGTCTGTGTGTGTAGGAAACACAGTTCTTTTGTTCTGAGCACACTCACGTTTCCAGCCTTATTAGAGACTCTAGAAAGCAAGAGCTTGCTTCTTGCTCTAAAGCAGAGTGTGTTTCATGGATGAGAACTGTGCTGTGTGTTTCCCTTCAGAAACGGAGTTAATTGGCAGGCTCTATGTCTTCCTACAAGCAAGTCTTCTTTTCAGGTAAACGCAGTCACTTTTGAACTCAAATGAACCTACATAGTCACGTAGCTCACACATTTCTCGCTCTTAAGTGAAAAGCATTGGATGTTAGAGGGCCTGTGGTTTGTATCAGTTTCAAGCAGAGTTGAACTAGATATGGTCCGTGTGTGTAGGAAACACAGTTCTTTTGTTCTGAGCACGCTCACGTTTCCAGCCTTATTAGAGACTCTAGAAAGCAAGAGCTTGCTTCTTGCTCTAAAGCAGAGCGTGTTTCATGGATGAGAACTGTGCTGTGTGTTTCCCTTCAGAAATGTAGTTAAATGGCAGGCACTGTGTCTTCCTACAAGCAAGACTTCGTTTCAGGTAAACACAGTCAGTTTTGTGCTCAAACGAAGCTACATTGTTAACAAAGCTCACACGTTTCTCGCTCTTAACTGAAAGGCATTGGATGTTAGAGGGCCTGTGGTTTGCATCAGTTTCAGAAGCAGAGTTGAACTAGATATGGTCCGTGTGTGTAGGAAACACAGTTCTTTTGTTCTGAGCACACTCACGTTTCCCGCCTTATTAGAGACTCTAGAAAGCAAGAGCTTGCTTCTTGCTCTAAAGCAGATTGTCTTTTATGGATGAGAACTGTGCTGTGTGTTTCCCTTCAGAAACGGAGTTAAATGGCAGGCTCTGTGTCCTCCTACAAGCAAGAATTCTTTGCAGATAAACGCAGTCACCTTTGAGCTCAAAGGAAGCTACATAGTTCATGAAGCTCCCAAGTTTCTCGCTCTTAACTGAAAAGCAATGGATGTTTAGTGCCTGTGGTTTGTATCAGTTTCAGAAGCAGAGTTGAACTAGATTTGGTCCGTGTGTGTAGGAAACACAGTTCTTTTGTTCTGAGCACACTCACGTTTCCAGCCTTATTAGAGACTCTAGAAAGCAAGAGCTTGCTTCTTGCTCTAAAGCAGAGTGTGTTTCATGGAGGAGAACTGTGCTGTGTGTTTCCCTTCAAAAACAGAGTTCAATGGTAGGCTCTGGGTCTTCCTACAAGCAAGACTTCGTTTCAGGTAAACACAGTCACTTTTGAGCTCAAACGAAGCTACATTGTTAACAAAACTCACACGTTTCTCGCTCTTAACTGAAAGGCATTGGATGTTAGAGGGCCTGTGGTTTGCATCAGTTTCTGAAGCAGAGTTGAACTAGATATGGTCCCTGTGTGTAGAAACACAGTTCTTTTGTTCTGAGCACACTCTCGTTTCCAGCCTTATTAGAGAATCTAGAAAGCAAGAGCTTGCTTCTTGCTCTAAAGGAGAGTGTCTTTCATGGATGAGAACTGTGCTGTGTGTTTCCCTTCAGAAACGGAGTTAAATGGCAGGCTCTGTGTCTTCCTACAAGCAAGAATTCGTTACAGGTCAATGCATTCAGTTTTGAGCTCCAATGAAAATACGTCGCCACAAAGCTCACACGTTTCTCGCTCCTAAGTGAAAAGCATTGGATGTTAGAGGGCCTGTGGTTTGTATTAGTTTCAGAAGCAGAGTTGAACTAGATATTGTCCGTGTGTAGGAAACACAGTTCTTTTGTTCTGAGCACACTCACGTTTCCAGCCTTATTAGAGACTCTAGAAAGCAAGTGCTTGCTTCTTGCTCTAAAGCAGAGTGTCTTTCATGGATGAGAACTCTGCTGTGTGTTTCCCTTCAGAAACGGAGTTAAATGGCAGGCTCTGTGTCTTCCTACAAGCCAGAGTTAGTTTCCGGTAACTACAGTCACCTTTGAGCTCAAACGAAGCTACATCTTTAACGAAGCTCACACGTTTCTCGCTCTTAAGTGAAAAGCAATGGATGTTAGAGGGCCTGTGGTTTGTATCAGTTTCAGAAGCAGTGTTGAACTAGATTTGGTCCGTGTGTGTAGGAAACACAGTTCTTTTGTTCTGAGCACTCTCTCGTTTCCAGCCTTATTAGAGACTCTAGAAAGCAAGAGCTTGCTTCTTGCTCTAAAGCAGAGTGTGTTTCATGGATGAGAACTGTGCTGTGTGTTTCCCTTCAGAAACGGAGTTAATTTTCAGGCTCTATGTCTTCCTACAAGCAAGTCTTCTTTTCAGGTAAACGCAGTCACTTTTGAACTCAAATGAACCTACATAGTCACGTAGCTCACACATTTCTCGCTCTTAAGTGAAAAGCATTGGATGTTAGAGGGCCTGTGGTTTGTATCAGTTTCAAAGCAGAGTTGAACTAGATATGGTCCGTGTGTGTAGGAAACACAGTTCTTTTGTTCTGAGCACGCTCACGATTCCAGCCTTATTAGAGACTCTAGAAAGCAAGATCTTGCTTCTTGCTCTAAAGCAGAGCGTGTTTCATGGATGAGAACTGTGCTGTGTGTTTCCCTTCAGAAATGTAGTTAAATGGCAGGCACTGTGTCTTCCTACAAGCAAGACTTCGTTTCAGGTAAACACAGTCAGTTTTTTGCTCAAACGAAGCTACATTGTTAACAACGCTCACACGTTTCTCGCTCTTAACTGAAAGGCATTGGATGTTAGAGGGCCTGTGGTTTGCATCAGTTTCAGAAGCAGAGTTGAACTAGATGTGGTCCGTGTGTGTAGGAAACACAGTTCTTTTGTTCTGAGCACACTCACGTTTCCCGCCTTATTAGAGACTCTAGAAAGCAAGAGCTTGCTTCTTGCTCTAAAGCAGATTGTCTTTTATGGATGAGAACTGTGCTGTGTGTTTCCCTTCAGAAACGGAGTTAAATGGCAGGCTCTGTGTCCTCCTACAAGCAAGAATTCGTTGCAGATAAACGCAGTCACCTTTGAGCTCAAAGGAAGCTACATAGTTCACGAAGCTCCCAAGTTTCTCGCTCTTAACTGAAAAGCAATGGATGTTTAGTGCCTGTGGTTTGTATCAGTTTCAGAAGCAGAGTTGAACTAGATTTGGTCCGTGTGTGTAGGAAACACAGTTCTTTTGTTCTGAGCACACTCACGTTTCCAGCCTTATTAGAGACTCTAGAAAGCAAGAGCTTGCTTCTTGCTCTAAAGCAGAGTGTGTTTCATGGAGGAGAACTGTGCTGTGTGTTTCCCTTCAAAAACAGAGTTCAATGGTAGGCTCTGGGTCTTCCTACAAGCAAGACTTCGTTTCAGGTAAACACAGTCACTTTTGAGCTCAAACGAAGCTACATTGTTAACAAAGCTCACACGTTTCTCGCTCTTAACTGAAAGGCATTGGATGTTAGAGGGCCTGTGGTTTGCATCAGTTTCTGAAGCAGAGTTGAACTAGATATGGTCCCTGTGTGTAGAAACACAGTTCTTTTGTTCTGAGCACACTCTCGTTTCCAGCCTTATTAGAGACTCTAGAAAGCAAGAGCTTGCTTCTTGCTCTAAAGCAGAGTGTCTTTCATGGATGAGAACTGTGCTGTGTGTTTCCCTTCAGAAACGGAGTTAAATGGCAGGCTCTGTGTCTTCCTACAAGCAAGAATTCGTTACAGGTCAATGCATTCAGTTTTGAGCTCCAATGAAAATACGTCGCCACAAAGCTCACACGTTTCTCGCTCCTAAGTGAAAAGCATTGGATGTTAGAGGGCCTGTGGTTTGTATTAGTTTCAGAAGCAGAGTTGAACTAGATATTGTCCGTGTGTAGGAAACACAGTTCTTTTGTTCTGAGCACACTCACGTTTCCAGCCTTATTAGAGACTCTAGAAAGCAAGTGCTTGCTTCTTGCTCTAAAGCAGAGTGTCTTTCATGGATGAGAACTCTGCTGTGTGTTTCCCTTCAGAAACGGAGTTAAATGGCAGGCTCTGTGTCTTCCTACAAGCCAGAGTTAGTTTCCGGTAACTACAGTCACCTTTGAGCTCAAACGAAGCTACATTTTTAACGAAGCTCACACGTTTCTCGCTCTTAAGTGAAAAGCAATGGATGTTAGAGGGCCTGTGGTTTGTATCAGTTTCAGAAGCAGTGTTGAACTAGATTTGGTCCGTGGTGTAGGAAACACAGTTCTTTTGTTCTGAGCACTCTCTCGTTTCCAGCATTATTAGAGACTCTAGAAAGCAAGAGCTTGCTTCTTGCTCTAAAGCAGAGTGTGTTTCATGGATGAGAACTGTGCTGTGTGTTTCCCTTCAGAAACGGAGTTAATTTTCAGGCTCTATGTCTTCCTACAAGCAAGTCTTCTTTTCAGGTAAACGCAGTCACTTTTGAACTCAAATGAACCTACATAGTCACGTAGCTCACACATTTCTCGCTCTTAAGTGAAAAGCATTGGATGTTAGAGGGCCTGTGGTTTGTATCAGTTTCAAAGCAGAGTTGAACTAGATATGGTCCGTGTGTGTAGGAAACACAGTTCTTTTGTTCTGAGCACGCTCACGATTCCAGCCTTATTAGAGACTCTAGAAAGCAAGATCTTGCTTCTTGCTCTAAAGCAGAGCGTGTTTCATGGATGAGAACTGTGCTGTGTGTTTCCCTTCAGAAATGTAGTTAAATGGCAGGCACTGTGTCTTCCTACAAGCAAGACTTCGTTTCAGGTAAACACAGTCAGTTTTTTGCTCAAACGAAGCTACATTGTTAACAACGCTCACACGTTTCTCGCTCTTAACTGAAAGGCATTGGATGTTAGAGGGCCTGTGGTTTGCATCAGTTTCAGAAGCAGAGTTGAACTCGATATCGTCCGTGTGTGTAGGAAACACAGTTCTTTTGTTCTGAGCACACTCACGTTTCCCGCCTATTAGAGACTCTAGAAAGCAAGAGCTTGCTTCTTGCTCTAAAGCAGATTGTCTTTTATGGATGAGAACTGTGCTGTGTGTTTCCCTTCAGAAACGGAGTTAAATGGCAGGCTCTGTGTCCTCCTACAAGCAAGAATTCGTTTCAGATAAACGCAGTCACCTTTGAGCTCAAAGGAAGCTACATAGTTCACGAAGCTCACACGTTTCTCGCTCTTAAGTGAAAAGCAATGGATGTTTAGGGCCAGTGGTTTGTATCAGTTTCAGAAGCAGAGTTGAACTAGATTTGATCCGTGTTTGTAGGAAACACAATTCATTTGTTCTGAGCACACTCACGTTTCCAGCCTTATTAGAGACTCTAGAAAGCAAGAGCTTGCTTCTTGCTCTAAAGCAGAGTGTGTTTCATGGATATGAACTGTGCTGTGTGTTTCCCTTCAGAAACGGAGTTAAATGGCAGGCTCTATGTCTTCCTACAAGCATGTCTTCGTTTCAGGTAAACGCAGTCACTTTTGAGCTCAAATGAAGCTACATAGTCACGTAGCTCACACGTTTCTCGTTCTTAAGTGAAAAGCATTGGATTTTAGAGGGCCTGTGGTTTGTATCAGTTTCAAAGCAGAGTTGAACTATATATGGTCCCTGTGGGTAGGAAACACAGTTCTTATGTTCTGAGCACGCTCCCGTTTCCAGCCTTATTAGAGACTCTAGAAAGCAAGAGCTTGCTTCTTGCTCTAAACCAGAGCGTGTTTCATGGATGAGGACTGTGGTGTGTGTTTCCCTTCAGAAACGGAGTTAAATGGCAAACTCTGTGTCTTCCTACAAGTAAGAGTTCGATTCCGGTAAATGCAGACACTTTTGAGCTCAAACGAAGCTACATCTTTAACGAAGCTCACACGTTTCTCGCTCTTAAGTGAAAAGCATTGGATGTTAGAGGGCCTGTGGTTTGTATTAGTTTCTGAAGCAGAGTTGAACTAGATATGGTCACTGTGTGTAGAAACACAGTTTTTTTGTTCTGAGCACGCTCACGTTTCCAGCCTTATTAGAGACTCTAGAAAGCAAGAGCTTGCTTCTTGCTCTAAAGCAGAGTGTCTTTCATGGATGAGGACTCTGCTGTGTGTTTCCCTTCAGAAACGGAGTTAAATGGCAGGCTCTGTGTCTTCCTACAAGCCAGAGTTAGTTTCCGGTAACTACATTCACCTTTGAGCTCAAACGAAGCTACATCTTTAACGAAGCTCACACGTTTCTCGCTCTTAAGTGAAAAGCAATGGATGTTAGAGGGCCTGTGGTTTGTATCAGTTTCAAAGCAGAGTTGAACTAGATATGGTCCGTGTGTGTAGGAAACACAGTTCTTTTGTTCTGAGCACGCTCACGTTTCCAGCCTTATTAGAGACTCTAGAAAGCAAGAGCTTGCTTCTTGCTCTAAAGCAGAGCGTGTTTCATGGATGAGAACTGTGCTGTGTGTTTCCCTTCAGAAATGTAGTTAAATGGCAGGCACTGTGTCTTCCTACAAGCAAGACTTCGTTTCAGGTAAACACAGTCAGTTTTGTGCTCAAACGAAGCTACATTGTTAACAAAGCTCACACGTTTCTCGCTCTTAACTGAAAGGCATTGGATGTTAGAGGGCCTGTGGTTTGCATCAGTTTCAGAAGCAGAGTTGAACTAGATATGGTCCGTGTGTGTAGGAAACACAGTTCTTTTGTTCTGAGCACACTCACGTTTCCCGCCTTATTAGAGACTCTAGAAAGCAAGAGCTTGCTTCTTGCTCTAAAGCAGATTGTCTTTTATGGATGAGAACTGTGCTGTGTGTTTCCCTTCAGAAACGGAGTTAAATGGCAGGCTCTGTGTCCTCCTACAAGCAAGAATTCGTTTCAGATAAACGCAGTCACCTTTGAGCTCAAAGGATGCTACATAGTTCACGAAGCTCCCACGTTTCTCGCTCTTAAGTGAAAAGCAATGGATGTTTAGGGCCTGTGGTTTGTATCAGTTTCAGAAGCAGAGTTGAACTAGATTTGGTCCGTGTGTGTAGGAAACACAGTTCTTTTGTTCTGAGCACACTCACGTTTCCAGCCTTATTAGAGACTCTAGAAAGCAAGAGCTTGCTTCTTGCTCTAAAGCAGAGTGTGTTTCATGGATATGAACTGTGCTGTGTGTTTCCCTTCAGAAACGGAGTTAAATGGCAGGCTCTATGTCTTCCTAACAGCAATTCTTCGTTTCAGGTAAACGCAGTCCCTTTTGAGCTCAAATGAAGCTACATACTCACGTAGCTCACACGTTTCTCGCTCTTAAGTGAAAAGCATTGGATGTTAGAGGGCCTGTGGTTTGTATCAGTTTCAAAGCAGAGTTGAACTATATATGGTCCCTGTGGGTAGGAAACACAGTTCTTATGTTCTGAGCACGCTCCCGTTTCCAGCCTTATTAGAGACTCTAGAAAGCAAGAGCTTGCTTCTTGCTCTAAACCAGAGCGTGTTTCATGGATGAGGACTGTGGTGTGTGTTTCCCTTCAGAAACGGAGTTAAATGGCAAACTCTGTGTCTTCCTACAAGCAAGAGTTCGATTCCGGTAAATGCAGTCAGTTTTGAGCTCAAACGAAGCTACATCTTTAACGAAGCTCACACGTTTCTCGCTCTTAAGTGAAAAGCATTGGATGTTAGAGGGCCTGTGGTTTGTATTAGTTTCAGAAGCAGAGTTGAACTAGATATGGTCCCTGTGTGTAGAAACACAGTTCTTTTGTTCTGAGCACGCTCACGTTTCCAGCCTTATTAGAGACTCTAGAAAGCAAGAGCTTGCTTCTTGCTCTAAAGCAGAGTGTGTTTCATGGAGGAGAACTGTGCCGTGTGTTTCCCTTCAAAAACAGAGTTCAATGGTAGGCTCTGCGTCTTCCTACAAGCAAGACTTCGTTTCAGGTAAACACAGTCACTTTTGAGCTCAAACGAAGCCACATCGTTCACGAAGCTCACACATTTCTTGCTCTTAAGTGAAAAGCAC
The DNA here is from genome assembly GCA_949786385.1 of Onychomys leucogaster. Lineage (NCBI taxonomy): Eukaryota > Metazoa > Chordata > Mammalia > Rodentia > Cricetidae > Onychomys > Onychomys leucogaster. The sequence goes on along the minus strand of CATKUP010000105.1, from coordinate 648,443 downwards.
TGGATGTTAGAGGGCCTGTGGTTTGTATCAGTTTCAGAAGCAGAGTTGAACGAGATATGTTCCGTCTGTGTAGGTAACACAGTTCTTTTGTTCTGAGCACACTCACGTTTCCAGCCTTATTAGAGACTCTAGAAAGCAAGAGCTTGCTAATTGCTCTAAAGCAGAGTGTCTTTCATGGATGAGAACTGTGCTATGTGTTTCCCTTAAGTAACAGAGTTAAATTGCAGCCTCTGTGTCTTCCTACAAGCAAGACTTCGTTTCAGGTAAACGCAGTCACTTTTGAGCTCAAATGAAGCTATATCGTTCACAAAGCTCCCACGTTTCTCGCTCTTAACTGAAAGGCTTGGATGTTAGAGGGTCTATGGTTTGTATCAGTTTCAGAAGCAGAGTTGAACTAGATATGGTCCGTGTGTGTAGGAAACACAGTTCTTTTGTTCTGAGCACACTCTCGTTTCCAGCCTTATTAGAGACTCTAGAAAGGAAGAGCTTGCTTCTTGCTCTAAAGCAGAGTGTGTTTCATGGAGGAGAACTGTGCTCTGTGTTTCCCTTCAAAAACAGAGTTCAATGGTAGGCTCTGGGTCTTCCTACCAGCAAGACTTCGTTTCAGGTAAACACAGTCACTTTTGAGCTCAAACGAAGCCACATCGTTCACGAAGCTCACACATTTCTCGCTCTTAAGTGAAAAGCACTGGTTGTTAGAGGGCCTGTGGTTTGTATCAGTTTCAGAAGCAGAGTTGAACGAGATATGTTCCGTCTGTGTAGGTAACACAGTTCTTTTGTTCTGAGCACACTCACGTTTCCAGCCTTATTAGAGACTCTAGAAAGCAAGAGCTTGCTTCTTGCTCTAAAGCAGAGAGTGTTTCATGGATGAGAACTGTGCTGTGTGTTTCCCTTCAGAAATGTAGTTAAATGGCAGGCACTGTGTCTTCCTACAAGCAAGACTTCGTTTCAGGTAAACGCAGTCAGTTTTGTGCTCCAACGAAGCTACATTGTTAACAAAGCTCACACGTTTCTCGCTCTTAACTGAAAGGCATTGGATGTTAGAGGGCCTGTGGTTTGCATCAGTTTCAGAAGCAGAGTTGAACTAGTTATGGTCCCTGTGTGTAGAAACACAGTTCTTTTGTTCTGAGCACGCTCACGTTTCCAGCCTTATTAGAGACTCTAGAAAGCAGGAGCTTGCTTCTTGCTCTAAAGCAGAGTGTGTTTCATGGATGAGAACTGTGCTGTGTGTTTCCCTTCAGAAACGGAGTTAAATGGCAGGCTCTGTGTCCTCCTACAAGCAAGAATTCGTTTCAGATAAACGCAGTCTCCTTTGAGCTCAAAGGAAGCTACATAGTTCACGATGCTCACAGGTTTCTCACTCATAATGAAAAGGATTGGATGTTAGAGGGCCTGTGGTTTGTATCAGTTTCCGAAGCAGAGTTGAACTAGATATGGTCCGTGTGTGTAGGAAACACAGTTCTTTTGTTCTAAGCACACTCACGTTTCCCGCCTTATTAGAGACTCTAGAAAGCAAGAGCTTGCTTCTTGCTCTAAAGCAGAGTGTCTTTCATGGATGAGAACTGTGCTGTGTGTTTCCCTTAAGTAACGGAGTTAAATGGCAGCCTCTGTGTCTTCTAACGGAGTTAAATGGCAGCCTCTGTGTCTTCCTATAAGCAAGAGTTCGTTTCAGGTAAACGCAGTCATGTTTGAGCTCAAATGAAGCTATATCGTTCACGAAACTCCCACGTCTCCCGCTCTTAACTGAAAGGCTTGGATGTTAGAGGGTCTATGGTTTGTATCAGTTTCAGAAGCAGAGTTGAACTAGATATGGTCCGTGTGTGTAGGAAACACAGTTCTTTTGTTCCGAGCACACTCACGTTTCCAGCCTTATTAGAGACTGTAGAAAGCAAGAGCTTGCTTCTTGCTCTAAAGCAGAGTGTCTTTCATGGATGAGAACTGTGCTGTGTGTTTCCCTTCAGAAACGGAGTTAAATGGCAGGCTCTGTGTCTTCCTACAAGCAAGAATTCGTTACAGGTCAACGCAGTCAGTTTTGAGCTCAAATGAAGCTACATCGCCACAAAGCTCACACGTTTCTCGCTCCTAAGTGAAAACCATTGGATGTTAGAGTGCCTGTGGTTTGTGTCAGTTTCAGAACAGAGTTGAACTAGATATGGTCCGTGTGTGTAGGAAACACAGTTCTTTTGTTCTGAGCACACTCACGTGCCCAGCCTTATTAGAGATTCTAGAAAGCAAGAGCTTGCTTCTTGCTCTAAAGCAGAGTGTCTTTTATGGATGAGAACTGTGCTGTGTGTTTACCTTCAGAAACGGAGTTAAATGGCAGGCTCTGTGTCTTCCTACAAGCAAGACTTAGTTTCAGGTAAACGCAGTCACTTTTGAGCTCTAATGAAGCTACATCATCACGAAGCTCACACGTTTCTCACTCTTAAGTGAAAAGCATTGGATGTTAGAGGACCTGTGGTTTGTATCAGTTTCAGAAGCAGAGTTGAACTAGATATGGTCCGTGTGTGTAGGAAACACAGTTCTTTTGTTCTGAGCACACTCACGTTTCCAGCCTTATTAGAGACTGTAGAAAGCAAGAGCTTGCTTCTTGCTCTAAAGCAGAGTGTCTTTCATGGATGAGAACTGTGCTGTGTTTCCCTTCAGAAACGGAGTTAAATGGCAGGCTCTGTGTCTTCCTACAACCAAGAATTCGTTTCAGGTAAACGCAGTCAGTTTTGTGCTCAAACGAAGCTACATTGTTAACAAAGCTCACACGTTTCTCGCTCTTAACTGAAAGGCATTGGATGTTAGAGGGCCTGTGGTTTGCATCAGTTTCAGAAGCAGAGTTGAACTAGATATAGTCCCTGTGGGTAGGAAACACAGTTCTTTTGTTCTGAGCACACTCACGTTTCCCGCCTTATTAAAGACTCTAGAAAGCAAGAGCTTGCTTCTTGCTCTAAAGCAGATTGTCTTTTATGGATGAGAACTGTGCTGTGTGTTTCCCTTCAGAAACGGAGTTAAATGGCAGGCTCTGTGTCCTCCTACAAGCAAGAATTAGTTTCAGATAAACGCAGTCTCCTTTGAGCTCAAAGGAAGCTACATAGTTCACGATGCTTACAGGTTTCTCACTCATAATGAAAAGGATTGGATGTTAGAGGGCCTGTGGTTTGTATCAGTTTCCGAAGCAGAGTTGAACTAGATATGGTCCGTGTGTGTAGGAAACACAGTTCTTTTGTTCTAAGCACACTCACGTTTCCCGCCTTATTAGAGACTCTAGAAAGCAAGAGCTTGCTTCTTGCTCTAAAGCAGAGTGTCTTTCATGGATGAGAACTGTGCTGTGTGTTTCCCTTAAGTAACGTAGTTAAATGGCAGCCTCTGTGTCTTCTAACGGAGTTAAATGGCAGCCTCTGTGTCTTCCTATAAGCAAGAGTTCGTTTCAGGTAAACGCAGTCATGTTTGAGCTCAAATGAAGCTATATCGTTCACGAATCTCCCACGTTTCTCGCTCTTAACTGAAAGGCTTGGGTGTTAGAGGGTCTATGGTTTGTATCAGTTTCAGAAGCAGAGTTGAACTAGATATGGTCCGTGTGTGTAGGAAACACAGTTCTTTTGTTCCGAGCACACTCACGTTTCCAGCCTTATTAGAGACTGTAGAAAGCAAGAGCTTGCTTCTTGCTCTAAAGCAGAGTGTCTTTCATGGTTGAGAACTGTGCTGTGTGTTTCCCTTCAGAAACGGAGTTAAATGGCAGGCTCTGTGTCTTCCTACAAGCAAGAATTCGTTTCAGGTAAACGCAGTCAGTTTTGAGCTCAAATGAAGCTACGTCGCCACAAAGCTCACACGTTTCTCGCTCCTAAGTGAAAACCATTGGATGTTAGAGTGCCTGTGGTTTGTATCAGTTTCAGAACAGAGTTGAACTAGATATGGTCCGTGTGTGTAGGAAACACAGTTCTTTTGTTCTGAGCACACTCACGTGTCCAGCCTTATTAGAGATTCTAGAAAGCGAGAGCTTGCTTCTTGCTCTAAAGCAGAGTGTCTTTTATGGATGAGAACTGTGCTGTGTGTTTACCTTCAGAAACGGAGTTAAATGGCAGGCTCTGTGTCTTCCTACAAGCAAGACTTAGTTTCAGGTAAACGCAGTCACTTTTGAGCTCTAATGAAGCTACATCGTCACGAAGCTCACACGTTTCTCACTCTTAAGTGAAAAGCATTGGATGTTAGAGGACCTGTGGTTTGTATCAGTTTCAGAAGCAGAGTTGAACTAGATATGGTCCGTGTGTGTAGGAAACACAGTTCTTTTGTTCTGAGCACACTCACGTTTCCCATGTTATTAGAGTCTCTAGAAAGCAAGGGCTTGCTTCTTGCTCTAAAGCAGAGTGTCTTTCATGGATGAGGACTCTGCTGTGTGTTTCCCTTCAGAAACGGAGTTAAATGGCAGGTTCTGTGTCTTCCTACAAGCAAGAGTTAGTTTCCGGTAAATACAGTCACTTTTGAGCTCAAACGAGGTTACATCGTTCACGAAGCTCACACGTTTCTCGCTCTTAACAAAAGGCATTGGATGTTAGAGGGCCTGTGGTTTGTATCAGTTTCAGAAGCAGAGTTGAACTAGATATAGTCCCTGTGGGTAGGAAACACAGTTCTTTTGTTCTAAGCACACTCACGTTTCCCGCCTTATTAGAGACTCTAGAAAGCAAGAGCTTGCTTCTTGCTCTAAAGCAGAGTGTGTTTCATGGATGAGAACTGTGCTGTGTGTTTCCCTTCAGAAACGGAGTTAAATGGCAGGCTCTGTGTCCTCCTACAAGCAAGAATTCGTTTCAGATAAACGCAGTCTCCTTTGAGCTCAAAGGAAGCTACATAGTTCACGATGCTCACAGGTTTCTCACTCATAATGAAAAGGATTGGATGTTAGAGGGCCTGTGGTTTGTATCAGTTTCCGAAGCAGAGTTGAACTAGATATGGTCCGTGTGTGTAGGAAACACAGTTCTTTTGTTCTAAGCACACTCACGTTTCCCGCCTTATTAGAGACTCTAGAAAGCAAGAGCTTGCTTCTTGCTCTAAAGCAGAGTGTCTTTCATGGATGAGAACTGTGCTGTGTGTTTCCCTTAAGTAACGGAGTTAAATGGCAGCCTCTGTGTCTTCTAACGGAGTTAAATGGCAGCCTCTGTGTCTTCCTATAAGCAAGAGTTCGTTTCAGGTAAACGCAGTCATGTTTGAGCTCAAATGAAGCTATATCGTTCACGAAACTCCCACGTCTCCCGCTCTTAACTGAAAGGCTTGGATGTTAGAGGGTCTATGGTTTGTATCAGTTTCAGAAGCAGAGTTGAACTAGATATGGTCCGTGTGTGTAGGAAACACAGTTCTTTTGTTCCGAGCACACTCACGTTTCCAGCCTTATTAGAGACTGTAGAAAGCAAGAGCTTGCTTCTTGCTCTAAAGCAGAGTGTCTTTCATGGATGAGAACTGTGCTGTGTGTTTCCCTTCAGAAACGGAGTTAAATGGCAGGCTCTGTGTCTTCCTACAAGCAAGAATTCGTTACAGGTCAACGCAGTCAGTTTTGAGCTCAAATGAAGCTACATCGCCACAAAGCTCACACGTTTCTCGCTCCTAAGTGAAAACCATTGGATGTTAGAGTGCCTGTGGTTTGTGTCAGTTTCAGAACAGAGTTGAACTAGATATGGTCCGTGTGTGTAGGAAACACAGTTCTTTTGTTCTGAGCACACTCACGTGCCCAGCCTTATTAGAGATTCTAGAAAGCAAGAGCTTGCTTCTTGCTCTAAAGCAGAGTGTCTTTTATGGATGAGAACTGTGCTGTGTGTTTACCTTCAGAAACGGAGTTAAATGGCAGGCTCTGTGTCTTCCTACAAGCAAGACTTAGTTTCAGGTAAACGCAGTCACTTTTGAGCTCTAATGAAGCTACATCATCACGAAGCTCACACGTTTCTCACTCTTAAGTGAAAAGCATTGGATGTTAGAGGACCTGTGGTTTGTATCAGTTTCAGAAGCAGAGTTGAACTAGATATGGTCCGTGTGTGTAGGAAACACAGTTCTTTTGTTCTGAGCACACTCACGTTTCCAGCCTTATTAGAGACTGTAGAAAGCAAGAGCTTGCTTCTTGCTCTAAAGCAGAGTGTCTTTCATGGATGAGAACTGTGCTGTGTTTCCCTTCAGAAACGGAGTTAAATGGCAGGCTCTGTGTCTTCCTACAACCAAGAATTCGTTTCAGGTAAACGCAGTCAGTTTTGTGCTCAAACGAAGCTACATTGTTAACAAAGCTCACACGTTTCTCGCTCTTAACTGAAAGGCATTGGATGTTAGAGGGCCTGTGGTTTGCATCAGTTTCAGAAGCAGAGTTGAACTAGATATAGTCCCTGTGGGTAGGAAACACAGTTCTTTTGTTCTGAGCACACTCACGTTTCCCATGTTATTAGAGTCTCTAGAAAGCAAGGGCTTGCTTCTTGCTCTAAAGCAGAGTGTCTTTCATGGATGAGGACTCTGCTGTGTGTTTCCCTTCAGAAACGGAGTTAAATGGCAGGTTCTGTGTCTTCCTACAAGCAAGAGTTAGTTTCCGGTAAATACAGTCACTTTTGAGCTCAAACGAGGTTACATCGTTCACGAAGCTCACACGTTTCTCGCTCTTAACAAAAGGCATTGGATGTTAGAGGGCCTGTGGTTTGTATCAGTTTCAGAAGCAGAGTTGAACTAGATATAGTCCCTGTGGGTAGGAAACACAGTTCTTTTGTTCTGAGCACACTCACGTTTCCAGCCTTATTAGAGACTCTAGAAAGCAAGAGCTTGCTTCTTGCACTAAAGCAGAATGTGTTTCATGGATGAGAACTGTGCTGTGTGTTTCGCTTCAGAAACGGAGTTAAATGGCAGGCTCTGTGTCTTCCTACAAGCAAGAGTTAGTTTCAGGTAAACGCAGTCACGTTTGAGCTCTAATGAAGCAATATCGTTCACGAAACTCCCACGTTTCTCGCTCTTAACTGAAAGGCTTGGATGTTAGAGGGTCTATTGTTTGTATCAGTTTCAGAAGCAGAGTTGAACTAGATATGGTCCGTGTGTGTAGGAAACACAGTTCTTTTGTTCTGAGCACACTCACGTTTCCAGCCTTATTAGAGACTGTAGAAAGCAAGAGCTTGCTTCTTGCTCTAAAGCAGAGTGTCTTTCATGGATGAGAACAGTGCTGTGTTTCCCTTCAGAAACGGAGTTAAATGGCAGGCTCTGTGTCTTCCTACAACCAAGAATTCGTTTCAGGTAACGCAGTCAGTTTTGTGCTCAAACGAAGCTACATTGTTAACAAAGCTCACACGTTTCTCGCTCTTAACTGAAAGGCATTGGATGTTAGAGGGCCTGTGGTTTGCATCAGTTTCAGAAGCAGAGTTGAACTAGATATGGTCCGTGTGTGTTGGAAACACAGTTCTTTTGTTCTGAGCACACTCACATTTCCCGCCTTATTAAAGACTCTAGAAAGCAAGAGCTTGCTTCTTGCTCTAAAGCAGATTGTCTTTTATGGATGAGAACTGTGCTGTGTGTTTCCCTTCAGAAACGGAGTTAAATGGCAGGCTCTGTGTCCTCCTACAAGCAAGAATTCGTTTCAGATAAACGCAGTCTCCTTTGAGCTCAAAGGAAGCTACATAGTTCACGATGCTTACAGGTTTCTCACTCATAATGAAAAGGATTGGATGTTAGAGGGCCTGTGGTTTGTATCAGTTTCCGAAGCAGAGTTGAACTAGATATGGTCCGTGTGTGTAGGAAACACAGTTCTTTTGTTCTAAGCACACTCACGTTTCCCGCCTTATTAGAGACTCTAGAAAGCAAGAGCTTGCTTCTTGCTCTAAAGCAGAGTGTCTTTCATGGATGAGAACTGTGCTGTGTGTTTCCCTTAAGTAACGGAGTTAAATGGCAGCCTCTGTGTCTTCTAACGGAGTTAAATGGCAGCCTCTGTGTCTTCCTATAAGCAAGAGTTCATTTCAGGTATACGCAGTCATGTTTGAGCTCAAATGAAGCTATATCGTTCACGAAACTCCCACGTTTCTCGCTCTTAACAAAAGGCATTGGATGTTAGAGGGCCTGTGGTTTGTATCAGTTTCAGAAGCAGAGTTGAACTAGATATAGTCCCTGTGGGTAGGAAACACAGTTCTTTTGTTCTGAGCACACTCACGTTTCCAGCCTTATTAGAGACTCTAGAAAGCAAGAGCTTGCTTCTTGCACTAAAGCAGAATGTGTTTCATGGATGAGAACTGTGCTGTGTGTTTCCCTTCAGAAACGGAGTTAAATGGTAGGCTCTGTGTCTTCCTACAAGCAAGAGTTAGTTTCAGGTAAACGCAGTCACGTTTGAGCTCAAATGAAGCTATATCGTTCACGAAACTCCCACGTTTCTCGCTCTTAACTGAAAGGCTTGGATGTTAGAGGGTCTATGGTTTGTATCAGTTTCAGAAGCAGAGTTGAACTAGATATGGTCCGTGTGTGTAGGAAACACAGTTCTTTTGTTCTAAGCACACTCACGTTTCCCGCCTTATTAGAGACTCTAGAAAGCAAGAGCTTGCTTCTTGCTCTAAAGCAGAGTGTCTTTCATGGATGAGAACTGTGCTGTGTGTTTCCCTTAAGTAACGTAGTTAAATGGCAGCCTCTGTGTCTTCTAACGGAGTTAAATGGCAGCCTCTGTGTCTTCCTATAAGCAAGAGTTCGTTTCAGGTAAACGCAGTCATGTTTGAGCTCAAATGAAGCTATATCGTTCACGAATCTCCCACGTTTCTCGCTCTTAACTGAAAGGCTTGGGTGTTAGAGGGTCTATGGTTTGTATCAGTTTCAGAAGCAGAGTTGAACTAGATATGGTCCGTGTGTGTAGGAAACACAGTTCTTTTGTTCCGAGCACACTCACGTTTCCAGCCTTATTAGAGACTGTAGAAAGCAAGAGCTTGCTTCTTGCTCTAAAACAGAGTGTCTTTCATGGATGAGAACTGTGCTGTGTGTTTCCCTTCAGAAACGGAGTTAAATGGCAGGCTCTGTGTCTTCCTACAAGCAAGAATTCGTTTCAGGTAAACGCAGTCAGTTTTGAGCTCAAATGAAGCTACGTCGCCACAAAGCTCACACGTTTCTCGCTCCTAAGTGAAAACCATTGGATGTTAGAGTGCCTGTGGTTTGTATCAGTTTCAGAACAGAGTTGAACTAGATATGGTCCGTGTGTGTAGGAAACACAGTTCTTTTGTTCTGAGCACACTCACGTGTCCAGCCTTATTAGAGATTCTAGAAAGCGAGAGCTTGCTTCTTGCTCTAAAGCAGAGTGTCTTTTATGGATGAGAACTGTGCTGTGTGTTTACCTTCAGAAACGGAGTTAAATGGCAGGCTCTGTGTCTTCCTACAAGCAAGACTTAGTTTCAGGTAAACGCAGTCACTTTTGAGCTCTAATGAAGCTACATCGTCACGAAGCTCACACGTTTCTCACTCTTAAGTGAAAAGCATTGGATGTTAGAGGACCTGTGGTTTGTATCAGTTTCAGAAGCAGAGTTGAACTAGATATGGTCCGTGTGTGTAGGAAACACAGTTCTTTTGTTCTGAGCACACTCACGTTTCCCATGTTATTAGAGTCTCTAGAAAGCAAGGGCTTGCTTCTTGCTCTAAAGCAGAGTGTCTTTCATGGATGAGGACTCTGCTGTGTGTTTCCCTTCAGAAACGGAGTTAAATGGCAGGTTCTGTGTCTTCCTACAAGCAAGAGTTAGTTTCCGGTAAATACAGTCACTTTTGAGCTCAAACGAGGTTACATCGTTCACGAAGCTCACACGTTTCTCGCTCTTAACAAAAGGCATTGGATGTTAGAGGGCCTGTGGTTTGTATCAGTTTCAGAAGCAGAGTTGAACTAGATATAGTCCCTGTGGGTAGGAAACACAGTTCTTTTGTTCTGAGCACACTCACGTTTCCAGCCTTATTAGAGACTCTAGAAAGCAAGAGCTTGCTTCTTGCACTAAAGCAGAATGTGTTTCATGGATGAGAACTGTGCTGTGTGTTTCGCTTCAGAAACGGAGTTAAATGGCAGGCTCTGTGTCTTCCTACAAGCAAGAGTTAGTTTCAGGTAAACGCAGTCACGTTTGAGCTCTAATGAAGCAATATCGTTCACGAAACTCCCACGTTTCTCGCTCTTAACTGAAAGGCTTGGATGTTAGAGGGTCTATTGTTTGTATCAGTTTCAGAAGCAGAGTTGAACTAGATATGGTCCGTGTGTGTAGGAAACACAGTTCTTTTGTTCTGAGCACACTCACGTTTCCAGCCTTATTAGAGACTGTAGAAAGCAAGAGCTTGCTTCTTGCTCTAAAGCAGAGTGTCTTTCATGGATGAGAACAGTGCTGTGTTTCCCTTCAGAAACGGAGTTAAATGGCAGGCTCTGTGTCTTCCTACAACCAAGAGTTCATTTCAGGTATACGCAGTCATGTTTGAGCTCAAATGAAGCTATATCGTTCACGAAACTCCCACGTTTCTCGCTCTTAACAAAAGGCATTGGATGTTAGAGGGCCTGTGGTTTGTATCAGTTTCAGAAGCAGAGTTGAACTAGATATAGTCCCTGTGGGTAGGAAACACAGTTCTTTTGTTCTGAGCACACTCACGTTTCCAGCCTTATTAGAGACTCTAGAAAGCAAGAGCTTGCTTCTTGCACTAAAGCAGAATGTGTTTCATGGATGAGAACTGTGCTGTGTGTTTCCCTTCAGAAACGGAGTTAAATGGTAGGCTCTGTGTCTTCCTACAAGCAAGAGTTAGTTTCAGGTAAACGCAGTCACGTTTGAGCTCAAATGAAGCTATATCGTTCACGAAACTCCCACGTTTCTCGCTCTTAACTGAAAGGCTTGGATGTTAGAGGGTCTATGGTTTGTATCAGTTTCAGAAGCAGAGTTGAACTAGATATGGTCCGTGTGTGTAGGAAACACAGTTCTTTTGTTCTGAGCACACTCACGTTTCCTGCCTTATTAAAGACTCTAGAAAGCAAGAGCTTGCTTCTTGCTCTAAAGCAGATTGTCTTTTATGGATGAGAACTGTGCTGTGTGTTTCCCTTCAGAAACGGAGTTAAATGGCAGGCTCTGTGTCCTCCTACAAGCAAGAATTCGTTGCAGATAAACGCAGTCTCCTTTGAGCTCAAAGGAAGCTACATAGTTCAAGATGCTCACAGGTTTCTCACTCATAATGAAAAGGATTGGATGTTAGAGGGCTTGTGGTTTGTATCAGTTTCAGAAGCAGAGTTGAACTAGATATGGTCCGTGTGTGTAGGAAACACAGTTCTTTTGTTCTAAGCACACTCACGTTTCCCGCCTTATTAGAGACTCTAGAAAGCAAGAGCTTGCTTCTTGCTCTAAAGCAGAGTGTCTTTCATGGATGAGAATTGTGCTGTGTGTTTCCCTTAAGTAACGGAGTTAAATGTCAGCCTCTGTGTCTTCTAACGGAGTTAAATGGCAGCCTCTGTGTCTTCCTATAAGCAAGAGTTCGTTTCAGGTAAACGCAGTCATGTTTGAGCTCAAATGAAGCTATATCGTTCACGAAACTCCCACGTTTCTCGCTCTTAACTGAAAGTCTTGGATGTTAGAGGGTCTATGGTTTGTATCAGTTTCAGAAGCAGAGTTGAACTAGATATGGTCCGTGTATGTAGGAAACACAGTTCTTTTGTTCCGAGCACACTCACGTTTCCAGCCTTATTAGAGACTGTAGAAAGCAAGAGCTTGCTTCTTGCTCTAAAGCAGAGTGTCCTTCATGGATGAGAACTGTGCTGTGTGTTTCCCTTCAGAAACGGAGTTAAATGGCAGGCTCTGTGTCTTCCTACAAGCAAGAATTCGTTACAGGTCAACGCAGTCAGTTTTGAGCTCAAATGAAGCTATGTCGCCACAAAGCTCACACGTTTCTCGCTCCTAAGTGAAAACCATTGGATGTTAGAGGGCCTGTGGTTTGTATCAGTTTCAGAACAGAGTTGAACTAGATATGGTCCGTGTGTGTAGGAAACACAGTTCTTTTGTTCTGAGCACACTCACGTTTCCAGCCTTATTAGAGATTCTAGAAAGCAAGAGCTTGCTTCTTGCTCTAAAGCAGAGTGTCTTTTATGGATGAGAACTGTGCTGTGTGTTTACCTTCAGAAACGGAGTTAAATGGCAGGCTCTGTGTCTTCCTACAAGCAAGACTTAGTTTCAGGTAAACGCAGTCACTTTTGAGCTCTAATGAAGCTACATCGTCACAAAGCTCACACGTTTCTCGCTCTTAAGTGAAAAGCAATGGATGTTAGAGGGCCTGTTGTTTGTATCAGTTTCAGAAGCAGAGTTGAACTAGATTTGGTCCGTGTGTGTAGGAAACACAGTTCTTTTGTTCTGAGCACACTCACGTTTCCAGCCTTATTAGAGACTCTAGAAAGCAAGAGCTTGCTTCTTGCTCTAAAGCAGAGTGTGTTTCATGGATGAGAACTGTGCTGTGTGTTTCCCTTCTGAAACGGAGTTAAATGGCAGGCTCTATGTCTTCCTACAAGCAAGTCTCCTTTTCAGGTAAATGCAGTCACTTTTGAGCTCAAATGAAGCTACATAGTCACGTAGCTCACACGTTTCTCGCTCTTAAGTGAAAAGCATTGGATGTTAGAGGGCCTGTGGTTTGTATCAGTTTCAAAGCAGAGTTGAACTAGATATGGTCCCTGTGTGTAGAAACACAGTTCTTTTGTTCTGAGCACACTCACGTTTCCTGACTTATTAGAGACTCTAGAAAGCAAGAGCATGCTTCTTGCTCTAAAGCAGAGTGTGTTTCATGGAGGAGAACTGTGCTGTGTGTTTCCCTTCAAAAACAGAGTTCAATGGTAGGCTCTTTGTCTTCCTACCAGCAAGACTTCTTTTCAGGTAAACACAGTCACTTTTGAGCTCAAAGGAAGCCACATTGTTCACGAAGCTCACACATTTCTCGTTCTTCAGTGAAAAGCACTGGATGTTAGAGGGCCTGTGGTTTGTATCAGTTTCAGAAGCAGAGTTGAACGAGATATGTTCCGTCTGTGTAGGTAACACAGTTCTTTTGTTCTGAGCACACTCACGTTTCCCGCCTTATTAAAGACTCTAGAAAGCAAGAGCTTGCTTCTTGCTCTAAAGCAGATTGTCTTTTATGGATGAGAACTGTGCTGTGTGTTTCCCTTCAGAAACGGAGTTAAATGGCAGGCTCTGTGTCCTCCTACAAGCAAGAATTCGTTTCTGATAAACGCAGTCTCCTTTGAGCTCAAAGGAAGCTACATAGTTCACGATGCTCACAGGTTTCTCACTCATAATGAAAAGGATTGGATGTTAGAGGGCCTGTGGTTTGTATCAGTTTCCGAAGCAGAGTTGAACTAGATTTGGTCCGTGTGTGCAGGAAACACAGTTCTTTTGTTCTGAGCACACTCACATTTCCAGCCTTATTAGAGACTGTAGAAAGCAAGAACTTGCTTCTTGCTCTAAAGCAGAGCGTGTTTCATGGATGAGGACTGTGGTGTGTGTTTCCCTTCAGAAACGGAGTTAAATGGCAGACTCTGTGTCTTCCTACAAGCAAGACTTCGTTTCAGGTAAACACAGTCACTTTTGAGCTCAAACGAAGCCACATCGTTCACGAAGCTCACACATTTCTTGCTCTTCAGTGAAAAGCACTGGATGTTAGAGGGCCTGTGGTTTGTATCAGTTTCAGAAGCAGAGTTGAACGAGATATGTTCCGTCTGTGTAGGTAACACAGTTCTTTTGTTCTGAGCACACTCACGTTTCCAGCCTTATTAGAGACTCTAGAAAGCAAGAGCTTGCTTCTTGCTCTAAAGCAGAGAGTGTTTCATGGATGAGAACTGTGCTGTGTGTTTCCCTTCAGAAATGTAGTTAAATGGCAGGCACTGTGTCTTCCTACAAGCAAGACTTCGTTTCAGGTAAACGCAGTCAGTTTTGTGCTCAAACGAAGCTACATTGTTAACAAAGCTCACACGTTTCTCGCTCTTAACTGAAAGGCATTGGATGTTAGAGGGCCTGTGGTTTGCATCATTTTCAGAAGCAGAGTTGAACTAGATATCGTCCGTGTGTGTAGGAAACACAGTTCTTTTGTTCTGAGCACACTCACGTTTCCCGCCTTATTAAAGACTCTAGAAAGCAAGAGCTTGCTTCTTGCTCTAAAGCAGATTGTCTTTTATGGATGAGAACTGTGCTGTGTGTTTCCCTTCAGAAACGGAGTTAAATGGCAGGATCTGTGTCCTCCTACAAGCAAGAATTCGTTTCAGATAAACGCAGTCTCCTTTGAGCTCAAAGGAAGCTAAATAGTTCACGATGCTCACAGGTTTCTCACTCATAATGAAAAGGATTGGATGTTAGAGGGCCTGTGGTTTGTATCAGTTTCCGAAGCAGAGTTGAACTAGATATGGTCCGTGTGTGTAGGAAACACAGTTCTTTTGTTCTAAGCACACTCACGTTTCCCGCCTTATTAGAAAATCTAGAAAGCAAGAGCTTGCTTCTTGCTCTAAAGCAGAGTGTCTTTCATGGAGGAGAACTGTGCTGTGTGTTTCCCTTAAGTAACGGAGTTAAATGGCAGCCTCTGTGTCTTCTAACGGAGTTAAATGGCAGCCTCTGTGTCTTCCTACAAGCAAGAGTTCGTTTCAGGTACACGCAGTCATGTTTGAGCTCAAATGAAGCTATATCGTTCATGAAACTCCCACGTTTCTCGCTCTTAACTGAAAGGCTTGGATGTTTGAGGGTCTATGGTTTGTATCAGTTTCAGAAGCAGGGTTGAACTAGATATGGTCCGTGTGTGTAGGAAACACAGTTCTTTTGTTCTGAGCACACTCACGTTTCCAGCCTTATTAGAGATTCTAGAAAGCAAGAGCTTGCTTCTTGCTCTAAAGCAGAGTGTCTTTTATGGATGAGAACTGTGCTGTGTGTTTACCTTCAGAAACGGAGTTAAATGGCAGGCTCTGTGTCTTCCTACAAGCAAGACTTAGTTTCAGGTAAACGCAGTCACTTTTGAGCTCTAATGAAGCTACATTGTCACGAAGCTCACACGTTTCTCGCTCTTAAGTGAAAAGCATTGGATGTTAGAGGACCTGTGGTTTGTATCAGTTTCAGAAGCAGAGTTGAACTAGATATGGTCCGTGTGTGTAGGAAACACAGTTCTTTTGTTCTGAGCACACTCACGTTTCCCATGTTATTAGAGTCTCTAGAAAGCAAGGGCTTGCTTCTTGCTCTAAAGCAGAGTGTCTTTCATGGATGAGGACTCTGCTGTGTGTTTCCCTTCAGAAACGGAGTTAAATGGCAGGTTCTGTGTCTTCCTACAAGCAAGAGTTAGTTTCCGGTAAATACAGTCACTTTTGAGCTCAAAGGAAGTTACATCGTTCACGAAGCTCACACGTTTCTCGCTCTTAACAAAAGGCATTGGATGTTAGAGGGCCTGTGGTTTGTATCAGTTTCAGAAGCAGAGTTGAACTAGATATAGTCCCTGTGGGTAGGAAACACAGTTCTTTTGTTCTGAGCACACTCACGTTTCCAGCCTTATTAGAGACTCTAGAAAGCAAGAGCTTGCTTCTTGCACTAAAGCAGAATGTGTTTCATGGATGAGAACTGTGCTGTGTGTTTCGCTTCAGAAACGGAGTTAAATGGCAGGCTCTGTGTCTTCCTACAACCAAGAATTCGTTACAGGTCAACACAGTCAGTTTTGAGCTCCAATGAAGCTACGTCACCACAAAGCTCACACGTTTCTCGCTCCTAAGTGAAAAGCATTGGATGTTAGAGGGCCTGTTGTTTGTATCAGTTTCAGAAGCAGAGTTGAACTAGATATTGTCCGTGTATAGGAAACACAGTTCTTTTGTTCTGAGCACACTCACGATTCCAGCCTTATTAGAGACTCTAGAAAGCAAGTGCTTGCTTCTTGCTCTAAAGCAGAGCGTGTTTCATGGATGAGGACTGTGGTGTGCGTTTCCCTTCAGAAACGGAGTTAAATGGCAGACTCTGTGTCTTCCTACAAGCAAGAGTTCTATTCCGGTAAATGCAGTCACTTTTGAGCTCAAATGAAGCTACATAGTCACGTAGCTCACACGTTTCTCGCTCTTAAGTGAAAAGCATTGGATGTTAGAGGGCCTGTGGTTTGTATCAGTTTCAAAGCAGAGTTGAACTAGATATGGTCCCTGTGGGTAGGAAACACAGTTCTTTTGTTCTGAGCACGCTCACGATTCCAGCCTTATTAGAGACTCTAGAAAGCAAGAGCATGCTTCTTGCTCTAAAGCAGAGTGTGTTTCATGGAGGAGAACTGTGCTGTGTGTTTCCCTTCAAAAACAGAGTTCAATGGTAGGCTCTTTGTCTTCCTACCAGCAAGACTTCGTTTCAGGTAAACACAGTCACTTTTAAGCTCAAACGAAGCCACATCGTTCACGAAGCTCACACATTTCTCGTTCTTCAGTGAAAAGCACTGGATGTCAGAGGGCCTGTGGTTTGTATCAGTTTCAGAAGCAGTGTTGAACAAGATATGTTCCGTCTGTGTAGGTAACACAGTTCTTTTGTTCTGAGCACACTCACGTTTCCCGCCTTATTAAAGACTCTAGAAAGCAAGAGCTTGCTTCTTGCTCTAAAGCAGATTGTCTTTTATGGATGAGAACTGTGCTGTGTGTTTCCCTTCAGAAACGGAGTTAAATGGCAGGCTCTGTGTCCTCCTACAAGCAAGAATTCGTTTCAGATAAACGCAGTCTCCTTTGAGCTCAAAGGAAGCTACATAGTTCACGATGCTCACAGGTTTCTCACTCATAATGAAAAGGATTGGATGTTAGAGGGCCTGTGGTTTGTATCAGTTTCCGAAGCAGAGTTGAACTAGATATGGTCCGTGTGTGTAGGAAACACAGTTCTTTTGTTCTAAGCACACTCACGTTTCCCGCCTTATTAGAGACTCTAGAAAGCAAGAGCTTGCTTCTTGCTCTAAAGCAGAGTGTCTTTCATGGATGAGAACTGTGCTGTGTGTTTCCCTTAAGTAACGGAGTTAAATGGCAGCCTCTGTGTCTTCTAACGGAATTAAATGGCAGCCTCTGTGTCTTCCTACAAGCAAGAGTTCGTTTCAGGTAAACGCAGTCATTTTTGAGCTCAAATGAAGCTATATCGTTCACGAAACTCCCACGTTTCTCGCTCTTAACTGAAAGGCTTGGATGTTAGAGGGTCTATGGTTTGTATCAGTTTCAGAAGCAGAGTTGAACTAGATATGGTCCGTGTGTGTAGGAAACACAGTTCTTTGGTCTGAGCACACTCACGTTTCCAGCCTTATTAGAGACTGTAGAAAGCAAGAGCTTGCTTCTTGCTCTAAAGCAGAGTGTCTTTCATGGATGGGAACTGTGCTGTGTGATTCCCTTCAGAAACGGAGTTAAATGGCAGGCTCTGTGTCTTCCTACAAGCAAGAATTCGTTAGAGGTCAAAGCAGTCAGTTTTGAGCTCAAATGAAGTTACGTCGCCACAAAGCTCACACGTTTCTCGCTCCTAAGTGAAAACCATTGGATGTTAGAGGGCCTGTGGTTTGTATCAGTTTCAGAACAGAGTTGAACTAGATATGGTCCGTGTGTAGGAAACACAGTTCTTTTGTTCTGAGCACACTCACGTTTCCAGCCTTATTAGAGATTCTAGAAAGCAAGAGCTTGCTTCTTGCTCTAAAGCAGAGCGTGTTTCATGGATGAGGACTGTGGTGTGTGTTTCCCTTCAGAAACGGAGTTAAATGGCAGACTCTGTGTCTTCCTACAAGCAAGAGTTCGATTCCGGTAAATGCAGTCACTTTTGAGCTCAAACGAAGCTACATCTTTAACGAAGCTCACACGTTTCTCGCTCTTAAATGAAAAGCATTGGATGATAGAGGGCCTGCGGATTGTATTAGTTTCAGAAGCAGAGTTGAACTAGATATGGTCCCTGTTTGTAGAAACACAGTTCTTTTGTTCTGAGCACACTCACGTTTCCTGCCTTATTAGAGACTCTAGAAAGCAAGAGCATGCTTCTTGCTCTAAAGCAGAGTGTGTTTTATGGAGGAGAACTGTGCTGTGTGTTTCCCTTCAAAAACAGAGTTCAATGGTAGGCTATTTGTCTTCCTACCAGCAAGACTTCGTTTCAGGTAAACACAGTCACTTTTGAGCTCAAACGAAGCCACATTGTTCACGAAGCTCACACATTTCTCGCTCTTCAGTGAAAAGCACTGGATGGTAGAGGGCCTGTGGTTTGTATCACTTTCAGAAGCAGAGTTGAACGAGATATGTTCCGTCTGTTTAGGTAACACAGTTCTTTTGTTCTGAGAACACTCACGTTTCCCGCCTTATTAAAGACTCTAGAAAGCAAGAGCTTCCTTCTTTCTCTAAAGCAGATTGTCTTTTATGGATGAGAACTGTGCTGTGTGTTTCCCTTCAGAAACGGAGTTAAATGGCAGTCTCTGTGTCCTTCTACAAGCAAGAATTCGTTTCAGATAAACGCAGTCTCCTTTGAGCTCAAAGGAAGCTACATAGTTCACGATGCTCACAGGTTTCTCACTCATAATGAAAAGGATTGGATGTTAGAGGGCCTGTGGTTTGTATCAGTTTCCGAAGCAGAGTTGAACTAGATATGGACCGTGTGTGTAGGAAACACAGTTCTTTTGTTCTAAGCACACTCACGTTTCCCGCCTTATTAGAGACTCTAGAAAGCAAGAGCTTGCTTCTTGCTCTAAAGCAGAGTGTCTTTCATGGATGAGAACTGTGCTGTGTGTTTCCCTTAAGTAACGGAGTTAAATGTCAGCCTCTGTGTCTTCTAACGGAGTTAAATGGCAGCCTCTGTGTCTTCCTACAAGCAAGAGTTCGTTTCATGTAAATGCAGTCATGTTTGAGCTCAAATGAAGCTATATCGTTCACGAAACTCCCACGTTTCTCGCTCTTAACTGAAAGGCTTGGATGTTAGAGGGTCTATGGTTTGTATCAGTTTCAGAAGCAGAGTTGAACTAGATATGGTCTGTGTGTGTAGGAAACACAGTTCTTTGGTCTGAGCACACTCATGTTTCCAGCCTTATTAGAGACTGTAGAAAGCAAGAGCTTGCTTCTTGCTCTAAAGCAGAGTGTCTTTCATGGATGGGAACTGTGCTGTGTGTTTCCCTTCAGAAACGGAGTTAAATGGCAGGCTCTGTGTCTTCCTACAAGCAAGAATTCGTTACAGGTCAACAGAGTCAGTTTTGAGCTCAAATGAAGCTACGTCACCACAAAGCTCACAC
Source organism: Onychomys leucogaster (assembly GCA_949786385.1). Classification (NCBI taxonomy): domain Eukaryota; kingdom Metazoa; phylum Chordata; class Mammalia; order Rodentia; family Cricetidae; genus Onychomys; species Onychomys leucogaster. The sequence continues at coordinate 629,276 of CATKUP010000105.1, read as the reverse complement.
GTTTCTCGCTCCTAAGTGAAAACCATTGGATGTTAGAGGGCCTGTGGTTTGTATCAGTTTCAGAACAGAGTTGAACTAGATATGATCCGTGTGTAGGAAACACAGTTCTTTTGTTCTGAGCACATTCACGTTTCCAGCCTTATTAGAGATTCTAAAACGCAAGAGCTTGCTTCTTGCTCTAAAGCAGAGTGTGTTTCATGGATGAGAACTATGCTGTGTGTTTCCCTTCTGAAACGGAGCTAAATGGCAGGCTCTATGTCTTCCTACAAGAAAGTCTTCTTTTCAGGTAAATGCAGTCACTTTTGAGCTCAAATGAAGCTACATAGTCACGTTGCTCACACGTTTCTCGCTCTTAAGTGAAAAGCATTGGATGTTAGAGGGCCTGTGGTTTGTATCAGTTTCAAAGCAGAGTTGAACTAGATATGGTCCCTGTGGGTAGGAAACACAGTTCTTTTGTTCTGAGCACGCTCACGATTCCAGCCTTATTAGAGACTCTAGAAAGCAAGAACTTGCTTCTTGCTCTAAAGCAGAGCGTGTTTCATGGATGAGGACTGTGGTGTGTGTTTCCCTTCAGAAACGGAGTTAAATGGCAGACTCTGTGTCTTCCTACAAGCAAGAGTTCAATTCCGGTAAATGCAGTCACTTTTGAGCTCAAATGAAGCTACATCTTTAACGAAGCTCACACGTTTCTCGCTCTTAAATGAAAAGCATTGGATGTTAGAGGGCCTGTGGATTGTATTAGTTTTAGAAGCAGAGTTGAACTAGATATGGTCCCTGTGTGTAGAAAAACAGTTCTTTTGTTCTGAGCACACTCACGTTTCCTGCCTTATTAGAGACTCTAGAAAGCAAGAGCATGCTTCTTGCTCTAAAGCAGAGTGTGTTTCATGGAGGAGAACTGTGCTGTGTGTTTCCGTTCAAAAACAGAGTTCAATGGTAGGCTCTTTGTCTTCCCACCAGCAAGACTTCGTTTCAGGTAAACACAGTCACTTTTGAGCTCAAACGAAGCCACATCGTTCACGAAGCTCACACATTTCTCGCTCTTCAGTGAAAAGCACTGGATGTTAAAGGGCCTGTGGTTTGTATCAGTTTCAGAAGCAGAGTTGAACGAGATATGTTCCGTCTGTGTAGGTAACACAGTTCTTTTGTTCTGAGCACACTCACGTTTCCAGCCTTATTAGAGACTCTAGAAAGCAAGAGCTTGCTTCTTGCTCTAAAGCAGAGAGTGTTTCATGGATGAGAACTGTGCTGTGTGTTTCCCTTCAGAAATGTAGTTAAATGGCAGGCACTGTGTCTTCCTACAAGCAAGACTTCGTTTCAGGTAAACGCAGTCAGTTTTGTGCTCAAACGAAGCTACATTGTTAACAAAGCTCACACGTTTCTCGCTCTTAACTGAAAGGCATTGGATGTTAGAGGGCCTGTGGTTTGCATCAGTTTCAGAAGCAGAGTTGAACTAGATATCGTCCGTGTGTGTAGGAAACACAGTTCTTTTGTTCTGAGCACACTCACGTTTCCAGCCTTATTAGAGACTGTAGAAAGCAAGAGCTTGCTTCTTGCTCTAAAGCAGAGTGTCTTTCATGGATGAGAACTGTGCTGTGTGATTCCCTTCAGAAACGGAGTTAAATGGCAGGCTCTGTGTCTTCCTACAAGCAAGAATTCGTTACAGGTCAACGCAGTCAGTTTTGAGCTCAAATGAAGCTATGTCGCCACAAAGCTCACAAGTTTCTCGCTCCTAAGTGAAAACCATTGGATGTTAGAGGGCCTGTGGTTTGTATCAGTTTCAGAACAGAGTTGAACTAGATATGGTCCGTGTGTGTAGGAAACACAGTTCTTTTGTTCTGAGCACACTCACATTTCCAGCCTTATTAGAGACTGTAGAAAGCAAGAGCTTGCTTCTTGCTCTAAAGCAGAGTGTCTTTCATGGATGAGAACTGTGCTGTGTGTTTCCCTTCAGAAACGGAGTTAAATGGCAGGCTCTGTGTCTTCCTACAAGCAAGACTTAGTTTCAGGTAAACGCAGTCACTTTTGAGCTCTAATGAAGCTACATCGTCACGAAGCTCACACGTTTCTCGCTCTTAAGTGAAAAGCATTGGATGTTAGAGGACCTGTGGTTTGTATCAGTTTCAGAAGCAGAGTTGAACTAGATATCGTCCGTGTGTGTAGGAAACACAGTTCTTTTGTTCTGAGCACACTCACGTTTCCCATGTTATTAGAGTCTCTAGAAAGCAAGGGCTTGCTTCTTGATCTAAAGCAGAGTGTCTTTCATGGATTAGGACTCTGCTGTGTATTTCCCTTCAGAAACGGAGTTAAATGGCAGGTTCTGTGTCCTCCTACAAGCAAGAATTCGTTTCAGATAAACGCAGTCTCCTTTGAGCTCAAAGGAAGCTACATAGTTCACGATGCTCACAGGTTTCTCACTCATAATGAAAAGGATTGGATGTTAGAGGGCCTGTGGTTTGTATCAGTTTCCGAAGCAGAGTTGAACTAGATATGGTCCGTGTGTGTAGGAAACACAGTTCTTTTGTTCTAAGCACACTCACGTTTCCCGCCTTATTAGAGACTCTAGAAAGCAAGAGCTTGCTTCTTGCTCTAAAGCAGAGTGTCTTTCATGGATGAGAACTGTGCTGTGTGTTTCCCTTAAGTAACGGAGTTAAATGGCAGCCTCTGTGTCTTCTAACGGAATTAAATGGCAGCCTCTGTGTCTTCCTACAAGCAAGAGTTCGTTTCAGGTAAACGCAGTCATTTTTGAGCTCAAATGAAGCTATATCGTTCACGAAACTCCCACGTTTCTCGCTCTTAACTGAAAGGCTTGGATGTTAGAGGGTCTATGGTTTGTATCAGTTTCAGAAGCAGAGTTGAACTAGATATGGTCCGTGTGTGTAGGAAACACAGTTCTTTGGTCTGAGCACACTCACGTTTCCAGCCTTATTAGAGACTGTAGAAAGCAAGAGCTTGCTTCTTGCTCTAAAGCAGAGTGTCTTTCATGGATGGGAACTGTGCTGTGTGATTCCCTTCAGAAACGGAGTTAAATGGCAGGCTCTGTGTCTTCCTACAAGCAAGAATTCGTTAGAGGTCAAAGCAGTCAGTTTTGAGCTCAAATGAAGTTACGTCGCCACAAAGCTCACACGTTTCTCGCTCCTAAGTGAAAACCATTGGATGTTAGAGGGCCTGTGGTTTGTATCAGTTTCAGAACAGAGTTGAACTAGATATGGTCCGTGTGTAGGAAACACAGTTCTTTTGTTCTGAGCACACTCACGTTTCCAGCCTTATTAGAGATTCTAGAAAGCAAGAGCTTGCTTCTTGCTCTAAAGCAGAGCGTGTTTCATGGATGAGGACTGTGGTGTGTGTTTCCCTTCAGAAACGGAGTTAAATGGCAGACTCTGTGTCTTCCTACAAGCAAGAGTTCGATTCCGGTAAATGCAGTCACTTTTGAGCTCAAACGAAGCTACATCTTTAACGAAGCTCACACGTTTCTCGCTCTTAAATGAAAAGCATTGGATGATAGAGGGCCTGCGGATTGTATTAGTTTCAGAAGCAGAGTTGAACTAGATATGGTCCCTGTTTGTAGAAACACAGTTCTTTTGTTCTGAGCACACTCACGTTTCCTGCCTTATTAGAGACTCTAGAAAGCAAGAGCATGCTTCTTGCTCTAAAGCAGAGTGTGTTTTATGGAGGAGAACTGTGCTGTGTGTTTCCCTTCAAAAACAGAGTTCAATGGTAGGCTATTTGTCTTCCTACCAGCAAGACTTCGTTTCAGGTAAACACAGTCACTTTTGAGCTCAAACGAAGCCACATTGTTCACGAAGCTCACACATTTCTCGCTCTTCAGTGAAAAGCACTGGATGGTAGAGGGCCTGTGGTTTGTATCACTTTCAGAAGCAGAGTTGAACGAGATATGTTCCGTCTGTTTAGGTAACACAGTTCTTTTGTTCTGAGAACACTCACGTTTCCCGCCTTATTAAAGACTCTAGAAAGCAAGAGCTTCCTTCTTTCTCTAAAGCAGATTGTCTTTTATGGATGAGAACTGTGCTGTGTGTTTCCCTTCAGAAACGGAGTTAAATGGCAGTCTCTGTGTCCTTCTACAAGCAAGAATTCGTTTCAGATAAACGCAGTCTCCTTTGAGCTCAAAGGAAGCTACATAGTTCACGATGCTCACAGGTTTCTCACTCATAATGAAAAGGATTGGATGTTAGAGGGCCTGTGGTTTGTATCAGTTTCCGAAGCAGAGTTGAACTAGATATGGACCGTGTGTGTAGGAAACACAGTTCTTTTGTTCTAAGCACACTCACGTTTCCCGCCTTATTAGAGACTCTAGAAAGCAAGAGCTTGCTTCTTGCTCTAAAGCAGAGTGTCTTTCATGGATGAGAACTGTGCTGTGTGTTTCCCTTAAGTAACGGAGTTAAATGTCAGCCTCTGTGTCTTCTAACGGAGTTAAATGGCAGCCTCTGTGTCTTCCTACAAGCAAGAGTTCGTTTCATGTAAATGCAGTCATGTTTGAGCTCAAATGAAGCTATATCGTTCACGAAACTCCCACGTTTCTCGCTCTTAACTGAAAGGCTTGGATGTTAGAGGGTCTATGGTTTGTATCAGTTTCAGAAGCAGAGTTGAACTAGATATGGTCTGTGTGTGTAGGAAACACAGTTCTTTGGTCTGAGCACACTCATGTTTCCAGCCTTATTAGAGACTGTAGAAAGCAAGAGCTTGCTTCTTGCTCTAAAGCAGAGTGTCTTTCATGGATGGGAACTGTGCTGTGTGTTTCCCTTCAGAAACGGAGTTAAATGGCAGGCTCTGTGTCTTCCTACAAGCAAGAATTCGTTACAGGTCAACAGAGTCAGTTTTGAGCTCAAATGAAGCTACGTCACCACAAAGCTCACACGTTTCTCGCTCCTAAGTGAAAACCATTGGATGTTAGAGGGCCTGTGGTTTGTATCAGTTTCAGAACAGAGTTGAACTAGATATGATCCGTGTGTAGGAAACACAGTTCTTTTGTTCTGAGCACATTCACGTTTCCAGCCTTATTAGAGATTCTAAAACGCAAGAGCTTGCTTCTTGCTCTAAAGCAGAGTGTGTTTCATGGATGAGAACTATGCTGTGTGTTTCCCTTCTGAAACGGAGCTAAATGGCAGGCTCTATGTCTTCCTACAAGAAAGTCTTCTTTTCAGGTAAATGCAGTCACTTTTGAGCTCAAATGAAGCTACATAGTCACGTTGCTCACACGTTTCTCGCTCTTAAGTGAAAAGCATTGGATGTTAGAGGGCCTGTGGTTTGTATCAGTTTCAAAGCAGAGTTGAACTAGATATGGTCCCTGTGGGTAGGAAACACAGTTCTTTTGTTCTGAGCACGCTCACGATTCCAGCCTTATTAGAGACTCTAGAAAGCAAGAACTTGCTTCTTGCTCTAAAGCAGAGCGTGTTTCATGGATGAGGACTGTGGTGTGTGTTTCCCTTCAGAAACGGAGTTAAATGGCAGACTCTGTGTCTTCCTACAAGCAAGAGTTCAATTCCGGTAAATGCAGTCACTTTTGAGCTCAAATGAAGCTACATCTTTAACGAAGCTCACACGTTTCTCGCTCTTAAATGAAAAGCATTGGATGTTAGAGGGCCTGTGGATTGTATTAGTTTTAGAAGCAGAGTTGAACTAGATATGGTCCCTGTGTGTAGAAAAACAGTTCTTTTGTTCTGAGCACACTCACGTTTCCTGCCTTATTAGAGACTCTAGAAAGCAAGAGCATGCTTCTTGCTCTAAAGCAGAGTGTGTTTCATGGAGGAGAACTGTGCTGTGTGTTTCCGTTCAAAAACAGAGTTCAATGGTAGGCTCTTTGTCTTCCCACCAGCAAGACTTCGTTTCAGGTAAACACAGTCACTTTTGAGCTCAAACGAAGCCACATCGTTCACGAAGCTCACACATTTCTCGCTCTTCAGTGAAAAGCACTGGATGTTAAAGGGCCTGTGGTTTGTATCAGTTTCAGAAGCAGAGTTGAACGAGATATGTTCCGTCTGTGTAGGTAACACAGTTCTTTTGTTCTGAGCACACTCACGTTTCCAGCCTTATTAGAGACTCTAGAAAGCAAGAGCTTGCTTCTTGCTCTAAAGCAGAGAGTGTTTCATGGATGAGAACTGTGCTGTGTGTTTCCCTTCAGAAATGTAGTTAAATGGCAGGCACTGTGTCTTCCTACAAGCAAGACTTCGTTTCAGGTAAACGCAGTCAGTTTTGTGCTCAAACGAAGCTACATTGTTAACAAAGCTCACACGTTTCTCGCTCTTAACTGAAAGGCATTGGATGTTAGAGGGCCTGTGGTTTGCATCAGTTTCAGAAGCAGAGTTGAACTAGATATCGTCCGTGTGTGTAGGAAACACAGTTCTTTTGTTCTGAGCACACTCACGTTTCCAGCCTTATTAGAGACTGTAGAAAGCAAGAGCTTGCTTCTTGCTCTAAAGCAGAGTGTCTTTCATGGATGAGAACTGTGCTGTGTGATTCCCTTCAGAAACGGAGTTAAATGGCAGGCTCTGTGTCTTCCTACAAGCAAGAATTCGTTACAGGTCAACGCAGTCAGTTTTGAGCTCAAATGAAGCTATGTCGCCACAAAGCTCACAAGTTTCTCGCTCCTAAGTGAAAACCATTGGATGTTAGAGGGCCTGTGGTTTGTATCAGTTTCAGAACAGAGTTGAACTAGATATGGTCCGTGTGTGTAGGAAACACAGTTCTTTTGTTCTGAGCACACTCACATTTCCAGCCTTATTAGAGACTGTAGAAAGCAAGAGCTTGCTTCTTGCTCTAAAGCAGAGTGTCTTTCATGGATGAGAACTGTGCTGTGTGTTTCCCTTCAGAAACGGAGTTAAATGGCAGGCTCTGTGTCTTCCTACAAGCAAGACTTAGTTTCAGGTAAACGCAGTCACTTTTGAGCTCTAATGAAGCTACATCGTCACGAAGCTCACACGTTTCTCGCTCTTAAGTGAAAAGCATTGGATGTTAGAGGACCTGTGGTTTGTATCAGTTTCAGAAGCAGAGTTGAACTAGATATCGTCCGTGTGTGTAGGAAACACAGTTCTTTTGTTCTGAGCACACTCACGTTTCCCATGTTATTAGAGTCTCTAGAAAGCAAGGGCTTGCTTCTTGATCTAAAGCAGAGTGTCTTTCATGGATTAGGACTCTGCTGTGTATTTCCCTTCAGAAACGGAGTTAAATGGCAGGTTCTGTGTCTTCCTACAAGCAAGAGTTAGTTTCCGGTAAATAGAGTCACTTTTGAGCTCAAACGAAATTACATCGTTCACGAAGCTGACACGTTTCTCGCTCTTAACAAAAGGCATTGGATGTTAGAGGGCCTGTGGTTTGTATCAGTTTCAGAAGCAGAGTTGAACTAGATATGGTCCCTGTGGGTAGGAAACACAGTTCTTTTGTTCTGAGCACACTCACGTTTCCAGCCTTATTAGAGACTCTAGAAAGCAAGAGCTTGCTTCTTGCACTAAAGCAGAATGTGTTTCATGGATGAGAACTGTGCTGTGTGTTTCCCTTCAGAAACGGAGTTAAATGGCAGGCTCTGTGTCTTCCTACAAGCAAGAGTTAGTTTCAGGTAAACGCAGTCAGATTTGAGCTCAAATGAAGCTATATCGTTCACGAAACTCCCACGTTTCTCGCTCTTAACTGAAAGGCTTGGATGTTAGAGGGTCTATGGTTTGTATCAGTTTCAGAAGCAGAGTTGAACTAGATACGTTCCGTGTGTGTAGGAAACACAGTTCTTTTGTTCTGAGCACACTCACGTTTCCAGCCTTATTAGAGACTCTAGAAAGCAAGAGCTTGCTTCATGCTCTAAAGCAGAGTGTCTTTCATGGATGAGAACTGTGCTGTGTGTTTCCCTTCAGAAACGGAGTTAAATGGCAGGCTCTGTGTCTTCCTACAAGCAAGAATTCGTTACAGGTCAACGCAGTCAGTTTTGAGCTCAAATGAAGCTACGTCACCACAAAGCTCACACGTTTCTCGCTCCTAAGTGAAAACCATTGGATGTTAGAGGGCCTGTGGTTTGTATCAGTTTCAGAACAGAGTTGAACTAGATATGATCCGTGTGTAGGAAACACAGTTCTTTTGTTCTGAGCACACTCACGTTTCCAGCCTTATTAGAGATTCTAAAACGCAAGAGCTTGCTTCTTGCTCTAAAGCAGAGTGTGTTTCATGGATGAGAACTATGCTGTGTGTTTCCCTTCTGAAACGGAGCTAAATGGCAGGCTCTATGTCTTCCTACAAGCAAGTCTTCTTTTCAGGTAAATGCAGTCACTTTTGAGCTCAAATGAAGCTACATAGTCACGTTGCTCACACGTTTCTCGCTCTTAAGTGAAAAGCATTGGATGTTAGAGGGCCTGTGGTTTGTATCAGTTTCAAAGCAGAGTTGAACTAGATATGGTCCCTGTGGGTAGGAAACACAGTTCTTTTGTTCTGAGCACGCTCACGATTCCAGCCTTATTAGAGACTCTAGAAAGCAAGAACTTGCTTCTTGCTCTAAAGCAGAGCGTGTTTCATGGATGAGGACTGTGGTGTGTGTTTCCCTTCAGAAACGGAGTTAAATGGCAGACTCTGTGTCTTCCTACAAGCAAGAGTTCGATTCCGGTAAATGCAGTCACTTTTGAGCTCAAACGAAGCTACATCTTTAACGAAGCTCACACGTTTCTCGCTCTTAAATGAAAAGCATTGGATGTTAGAGGGCTTGTGGATTGTATTAGTTTTAGAAGCAGAGTTGAACTAGATATGGTCCCTGTGTGTAGAAAAACAGTTCTTTGGTCTGAGCACACTCACGTTTCCTGCCTTATTAGAGACTCTAGAAAGCAAGAGCATGCTTCTTGCTCTAAAGCAGAGTGTGTTTCATGGAGGAGAACTGTGCTGTGTGTTTCCCTTCAAAAACAGAGTTCAATGGTAGGCTCTTTGTCTTCCCACCAGCAAGACTTCGTTTCAGGTAAACACAGTCACTTTTGAGCTCAAACGAAGCCACATCGTTCACGAAGCTCACACATTTCTCGCTCTTCAGTGAAAAGCACTGGATGTTACAGGGCCTGTGGTTTGTATCAGTTTCAGAAGCAGAGTTGATCGAGATATGTTCCGTCTGTGTAGGTAACACAGTTCTTTTGTTTTGAGCACACTCACGTTTCCAGCCTTATTAGAGACTCTAGAAAGCAAGAGCTTGCTTCTTGCTCTAAAGCAGAGAGTGTTTCATGGATGAGAACTGTGCTGTGTGTTTCCCTTCAGAAATGTAGTTAAAAGGCAGGCACTGTGTCTTCCTACAAGCAAGACTTCGTTTCAGGTAAACGCAGTCAGTTTTGAGCTCAAACGAAGCTACATTGTTAACAAAGCTCACACATTTCTCGCTCTTAACTGAAAGGCATTGGATGTTAGAGGGCCTGTGGTTTGCATCAGTTTCAGAAGCAGAGTTGAACTAGATATCGTCCGTGTGTGTAGGAAACACAGTTCTTTTGTTCTGAGCACACTCACGTTTCCCGCCTTATTAAAGACTCTAGAAAGCAAGAGCTTGCTTCTTGCTCTAAAGCAGATTGTCTTTTATGGATGAGAACTGTGCTGTGTGTTTCCCTTCAGAAACGGAGTTAAATGGCAGTCTCTGTGTCCTCCTACAAGCAAGAATTCGTTTCAGGTAAACGCAGTCTCCTTTGAGCTCAAAGGAAGCTACATAGTTCACGATGCTCACAGGTTTCTCACTCATAATGAAAAGGATTGGATGTTAGAGGGCCTGTGGTTTGTATCAGTTTCCGAAGCAGAGTTGAACTAGATATGGTCCGTGTGTGTAGGAAACACAGTTCTTTTGTTCTAAGCACACTCACATTTCCCGCCATATTAGAGACTCTAGAAAGCAAGAGCTTGCTTCTTGCTCTAAAGCAGAGTGTCTTTCATGGATGAGAATTGTGCTGTGTGTTTCCCTTAAGTAACGGAGTTAAATGGCAGCCTCTGTGTCTTCTAACGGAGTTAAATGGCAGCCTCTGTGTCTTCCTACAAGCAAGAGTTCGTTTCAGGTAAACGCAGTCAGTTTTGAGCTCAAATGAAGCTACGTCGCCACAAAGCTCCCACGCTTCTCGCTCCTAAGTGAAAACCATTGGATGTTAGAGGGCCTGTGGTTTGTATCAGTTTCAGAACAGAGTTGACTAGATATGGTCCGTGTGTGTAGGAAACACAGTTCTTTTGTTCTGAGCACACTCACGTTTCCAGCCTTATTAGAGATTCTAGAATGCAAGAGCTTGCTTCTTGCTCTAAAGCAGAATGTCTTTTATGGATGAGAACTGTGCTGTGTGTTTCCCTTCAGAAACGGAGTTAAATGGCAGGCTCTGTGTCTTCCTACAAGCAAGACTTAGTTTCAGGTAAACGCAGTCACTTTTGAGCTCTAATGAAGCTACATCGTCACGAAGCTCACACGTTTCTCGCTCTTAAGTGAAAAGCATTGGATGTTAGAGGACCTGTGGTTTGTATCAGTTTCAGAAGCAGAGTTGAACTAGATATGGTCCGTGTGTGTAGGAAACACAGTTCTTTTGTTCTGAGCACACTCACGTTTCCCATGTTATTAGAGTCTCTAGAAAGCAAGGGCTTGCTTCTTGATCTAAAGCAGAGTTTCTTTCATGGATGAGGACTCTGCTGTGTATTTCCCTTCAGAAACGGAGTTAAATGGCAGGTTCTGTGTCTTCCTACAAGCAAGAGTTAGTTTCCGGTAAATACAGTCACTTTTGAGCTCAAACGAAGTTACATCGTTCACGAAGCTCACAGGTTTCTTGCTCTTAACAAAAGGCATTGGATGTTAGAAGGCCTGTGGTTTGTATCAGTTTCAGAAGCAGAGTTGAACTAGATATGGTCCCTGTGGGTAGGAAACACAGTTCTTTTGTTCTGAGCACACTCACGTTTCCCGCCTTATTAGAGACTCTAGAAAGCAAGAGCTTGCTTCTTGCACTAAAGCAGAATGTGTTTCATGGATGAGAACTGTGCTGTGTGTTTCCCTTCAGAAACGGAGTTAAATGGCAGGCTCTGTGTCTTCCTACAAGCAAGAGTTAGTTTCACGTAAACGCAGTCACGTTTGAGCTCAAATGAAACTATATCGTTCATGAAACTCCCACGTTTCTCGCTCTTAAGTGAAAGGCTTGGATGTTAGAGGGTCTATGGTTTGTATCAGTTTCAGAAGCAGAGTTGAACTAGATATGGTCCGTGTGTGTAGGAAACACAGTTCTTTTGTTCTGAGCACACTCACGTTTCCAGCCTTATTAGAGACTGTAGAAAGCAAGAGCTTGCTTCTTGCTCTAAAGCAGAGTGTCTTTCATGGATGAGAACTGTGCTGTGTGTTTCCCTTCAGAAACGGAGTTAAATGGCAGGCTCTGTGTCTTCCTACAAGCAAGAATTCGTTACAGGTCAACGCAGTCAGTTTTGAGCTCAAATGAAGCTATGTCGCCACAAAGCTCACAAGTTTCTCGCTCCTAAGTGAAAACCATTGGATGTTAGAGGGCCTGTGGTTTGTATCAGTTTCAGAACAGAGTTGAACTAGATATGGTCCGTGTGTGTAGGAAACACAGTTCTTTTGTTCTGAGCACACTCACATTTCCAGCCTTATTAGAGACTGTAGAAAGCAAGAGCTTGCTTCTTGCTCTAAAGCAGAGTGTCTTTCATGGATGAGAACTATGCTGTGTGTTTCCCTTCAGAAACGGAGTTAAATGGCAGGCTCTGTGTCTTCCTACAAGCAAGACTTAGTTTCAGGTAAACGCAGTCACTTTTGAGCTCTAATGAAGCTACATCGTCACGAAGCTCACACGTTTCTCGCTCTTAAGTGAAAAGCATTGGATGTTAGAGGACCTGTGGTTTGTATCAGTTTCAGAAGCAGAGTTGAACTAGATATGGTCCGTGTGTGTAGGAAACACAGTTCTTTTGTTCTGAGCACACTCACGTTTCCCATGTTATTAGAGTCTCTAGAAAGCAAGGGCTTGCTTCTTGATCTAAAGCAGAGTGTCTTTCATGGATGAGGACTCTGCTGTGTATTTCCCTTCAGAAACGGAGTTAAATGGCAGGCTCTGTGTCTTCCTACAAGCAAGAGTTAGTTTCAGGTAAACGCAGTCAGTTTTGAGCTCAAATGAAGCTATATCGTTCACGAAACTCCCACGTTTCTCGCTCTTAACTGAAAGGCTTGGATGTTAGAGGGTCTATGGTTTGTATCAGTTTCAGAAGCAGAGTTGACCTAGATAGGTTCCGTGTGTGTAGGAAACACAGTTCTTTTGTTCTGAGCACACTCACGTTTCCAGCCTTATTAGAGACTCTAGAAAGCAAGAGCTTGCTTCATGATCTAAAGCAGTGTCTTTCATGGATGAGAACTGTGCTGTGTGTTTCCCTTCAGAAACGGAGTTAAATGGCACGCTCTGTGTCTTCCTACAAGCAAGAATTCGTTACAGGTCAACGCAGTCAGTTTTGAGCTCAAATGAAGCTACGTCACCACAAAGCTCACACGTTTCTCGCTCCTAAGTGAAAACCATTGGATGTTAGAGGGCCTGTGGTTTGTATCAGTTTCAGAACAGAGTTGAACTAGATATGATCCGTGTGTAGGAAACACAGTTCTTTTGTTCTGAGCACACTCACGTTTCCAGCCTTATTAGAGATTATAAAACGCAAGAGCTTGCTTCTTGCTCTAAAGCAGAGTGTGTTTCATGGATGAGAACTATGCTGTGTGTTTCCCTTCTGAAACGGAGCTAAATGGCAGGCTCTATGTCTTCCTACAAGCAAGTCTTCTTTTCAGGTAAATGCAGTCACTTTTGAGCTCAAATGAAGCTACATAGTCACGTTGCTCACACGTTTCTCGCTCTTAAGTGAAAAGCATTGGATGTTAGAGGGCCTGTGGTTTGTATCAGTTTCAAAGCAGAGTTGAACTAGATATGGTCCCTGTGGGTAGGAAACACAGTTCTTTTGTTCTGAGCACGCTCACGATTCCAGCCTTATTAGAGACTCTAGAAAGCAAGAACTTGCTTCTTGCTCTAAAGCAGAGCGTGTTTCATGGATGAGGACTGTGGTGTGTGTTTCCCTTCAGAAACGGAGTTAAATGGCAGACTCTGTGTCTTCCTACAAGCAAGAGTTCGATTCCGGTAAATGCAGTCACTTTTGAGATCAAACGAAGCTACATCTTTAACGAAGCTCACACATTTCTCGCTCTTAAATGAAAAGCATTGGATGTTAGAGGGCCTGTGGATTGTATTAGTTTTAGAAGCAGAGTTGAACTAGATATGGTCCCTGTGTGTAGAAAAACAGTTCTTTTGTTCTGAGCACACTCACGTTTCCTGCCTTATTAGAGACTCTAGAAAGCAAGAGCATGCTTCTTGCTCTAAAGCAGAGTGTGTTTCATGGAGGAGAACTGTGCTGTGTGTTTCCCTTCAAAAACAGAGTTCAATGGTAGGCTCTTTGTCTTCCCACCAGCAAGACTTCGTTTCAGGTAAACACAGTCACTTTTGAGCTCAAACGAAGCCACATTGTTCACGAAGCTCACACATTTCTCGCTCTTCAGTGAAAAGCACTGGATGTTAAAGGGCCTGTGGTTTGTATCAGTTTCAGAAGCAGAGTTGAACGAGATATGTTCCGTCTGTGTAGGTAACACAGTTCTTTTGTTCTGAGCACACTCACGTTTCCAGCCTTATTAGAGACTCTAGAAAGCAAGAGCTTGCTTCTTGCTCTAAAGCAGAGAGTGTTTCATGGATGAGAACTGTGCTGTGTGTTTCCCTTCAGAAATGTAGTTAAATGGCAGGCACTGTGTCTTCCTACAAGCAAGACTTCGTTTCAGGTAAACGCAGTCAGTATTGTGCTCAAATGAAGCTACATTGTTAACAAAGCTCACACGTTTCTCGCTCTTAACTGAAAGGCATTGGATGTTAGAGGGCCTGTGGTTTGCATCAGTTTCAGAAGCAGAGTTGAACTAGATATCGTCCGTGTGTGTAGGAAACACAGTTCTTTTGTTCTGAGCACACTCACGTTTCCCGCCTTATTAAAGACTCTAGAAAGCAAGAGCTTGCTTCTTGCTCTAAAGCAGAGTGTCTTTTATGGATGAGAACTGTGCTGTGTGTTTCCCTTCAGAAACGGAGTTAAATGGCAGGCTCTGTGTCTTCCTACAAGCAAGACTTAGTTTCAGGTAAACGCAGTCACTTTTGAGCTCTAATGAAGCTACATCGTCACGAAGCTCACACGTTTCTCGCTCTTAAGTGAAAAGCATTGGATGTTAGAGGACCTGTGGTTTGTATCAGTTTCAGAACAGAGTTGAACTAGATATGGTCCGTGTGTGTAGGAAACACAGTTCTTTTGTTCTGAGCACACTCACGTTTCCAGCCTTATTAGAGACTCTAGAAAGCAAGAGCTTGCTTCTTGCTCTAAAGCAGAGTGTCTTTCATGGATGAGAACTGTGCTGTGTGTTTCCCTTCAGAAACGGAGTTAAATGGCAGGCTCTATGTCTTCCTACAATCAAGTCTTCTTTTCAGGTAAACGCAGTCACTTTTGAGCTCAAATGAAGCTACGTAGTCACGTAGCTCACACGTTTCTCGCTCTTAAGTGAAAAGCATTGGATGTTAGAGGGCCTGTGGTTTGTATCAGCTTCAAAGCAGAGTTGAACTAGATATGGTCCCTGTGGGTAGGAAACACAGTTCTTTTGTTCTGAGCACGCTCACATTTCCAGCCTTATTAGAGACTCTAGAATGCAAGAGCTTGCTTCTTGCTCTAAAGCAGAGCGTGTTTCATGGATGAGGACTGTGGTGTGTGTTTCCCTTCAGAAATGGAGTTAAATGGCAGACTCTTTGTCTTCCTACAAGCAAGAGTTCGATTCCGGTAAATGCAGTCAATTTTGAGCTCAAACGAAGCTACATCTTTTCCGAAGCTCACACGTTTCTCGCTCTTAAATGCCAAGCATTGGATGTTAGAGGGCCTGTGGTTTGTATTAGTTTCAGAAGCAGAGTTGAACTAGATATGGTCCCTGTGTGTAGAAACACAGTTCTTTTTTCTGAGCACACTCACGTTTCCTGCCTTATTAGAGACTCTAGAAAGCAAGAGCATGCTTCTTGCTCTAAAGCAGAGTGTGTTTCTTGGAGGAGAAATGTGCTGTTTGTTTCCCTTCAAAAACAAAGTTCAATGGTAGGCTCTGTGTCTTCCTACCAGCAAGACTTCGTTTCAGGTAAACACAGTCACTTTTGAGCTCAAATGAAGCCACATCGTTCACGAAGCTCACACATTTCTCGCTCTTCAGTGAAAAGCACTGGATGTTAAAGGGCCTGTGGTTTGTATCAGTTTCAGAAGCAGAGTTGAACGAGATATGTTCCGTCTGTGTAGGTAACACAGTTCTTTTGTTCTGAGCACACTCACGTTTCCAGCCTTATTAGAGACTCTAGAAAGCAAGAGCTTGCTTCTTGCTCTAAAGCAGAGAGTGTTTCATGGATGAGAACTGTGCTGTGTGTTTCCCTTCAGAAATGTAGTTAAATGGCAGGCACTGTGTCTTCCTACAAGCAAGACTTCGTTTCAGGTAAACGCAGTCAGTATTGTGCTCAAATGAAGCTACATTGTTAACAAAGCTCACACGTTTCTCGCTCTTAACTGAAAGGCATTGGATGTTAGAGGGCCTGTGGTTTGCATCAGTTTCAGAAGCAGAGTTGAACTAGATATCGTCCGTGTGTGTAGGAAACACAGTTCTTTTGTTCTGAGCACACTCACGTTTCCCGCCTTATTAAAGACTCTAGAAAGCAAGAGCTTGCTTCTTGCTCTAAAGCAGAGTGTCTTTTATGGATGAGAACTGTGCTGTGTGTTTCCCTTCAGAAACGGAGTTAAATGGCAGGCTCTGTGTCTTCCTACAAGCAAGACTTAGTTTCAGGTAAACGCAGTCACTTTTGAGCTCTAATGAAGCTACATCGTCACGAAGCTCACACGTTTCTCGCTCTTAAGTGAAAAGCATTGGATGTTAGAGGACCTGTGGTTTGTATCAGTTTCAGAACAGAGTTGAACTAGATATGGTCCGTGTGTGTAGGAAACACAGTTCTTTTGTTCTGAGCACACTCACGTTTCCCGCCTTATTAAAGACTCTAGAAAGCAAGAGCTTGCTTCTTGCTCTAAAGCAGAGTGTCTTTTATGGATGAGAACTGTGCTGTGTGTGTCCCTTCAGAAACGGAGTTAAATGGCAGGCTCTGTGTCCTCCTACAAGCAAGAATTCGTTTCAGATAAACGCAGTCACCTTTGAGCTCAAAGGAAGCTACATAGTTCACGATGCTCACAGGTTTCTCACTCATAAGTGAAAAGGAATGGATGTTAGAGGCCCTGTGGTTTGTATCAGTTTCCGAAGCAGAGTTGAACTAGATATGGTCCGTGTGTGTAGGAAACACAGTTCTTTTGTTCTGTGCACACTCACGTTTCCCGCCTTATTAGAGACTCTAGAAAGCAAGAGCTTGCTTCTTGCTCTAAAGCAGAGTGTCTTTCATGGATGAGAACTGTGCTGTTTGTTTCCCTTAAGTAATGGAGTTAAATGGCAGCCTCTGTGTCTTCTAACGGAGTTAAATGGCAGCCTCTGTGTCTTCCTACAAGCAAGAGTTCGTTTCAGGTAAACGCAGTCACGTTTGAGCTCAAATGAAGCTATATCGTTCAGGAAGCTCACACGTTTCTCACTCATAAGTGAAAAGGATTGGATGTTAGAGGGCCTGTGGTTTGTATCAGTTTCGGAAGCAGAGTTGAACTAGATATGGTCCGTGTGTGTAGGAAACAGAGTTCTTTTGTTTTGAGCACACTCACGTTTCCAGCCTTATTAGAGACTCTAGAAAGCAAGAGCTTGCTTCTTGCTCTAAAGCAGAGTGTCTTTCATGGATGAGAACTGTGCTGTGTGTTTCCCTTCAGAAACGGAGTTAAATGGCAGGCTCTGTGTATTCCTACAAGCAAGACTTAGTTTCAGGTAAACGCAGTCACTTTTGAGCTCTAATGAAGCTACATCGTCACGAAGCTCACACGTTTCTCGCTCTGAAGTGAAAAGCATTGGATGTTAGAGGGCCTGTGGTTTGTGTCAGTTTGAGAAGCAGAGTTGAACTAGACATGGTCCGTGAGTGTAGGAAACACAGTTCTTTTTTCTGAGCACACTCACGTTTCCCATGTTATTAGAGTCTCTAGAAAGCAAGGGCTTGCTTCTTGCTCTAAAGCAGAGTGTCTTTCATGGATGAGGACTGTGGTGTGTGTTTCCCTTCAGAAACGGAGTTAAATGGCAGACTCTGTGTCTTCCTACAAGCAAGAGTTCGATTCCGGTAAATGCAGTCACTTTTGAGCTCAAAGGAAGCTACATCTTTAACGAAGCTCACACGTTTCTGGCTCTTAAGTGAAAAGCATTGGATGTTAGAGGGCCTGTGGTTTGTATTAGTTTCAGAAGCAGAGTTGAACTAGATATGATCCCTGTGTGTAGAAACACAGTTCTTTTGTTCTGAGCACACTCACTTTTCCTGCCTTATTAGAGATTCTAGAAAGCAAGAGCATGCTTCTTGCTCTAAAGCAGAGTGTGTTTCATGGAGGAGAACTGTGCTGTGTGTTTCCCTTCAAAAACAGAGTTCAATGGTAGGCTCTGTGTCTTCCTACAAGCAAGACTTCGTTTCAGGAAAACACAGTCACTTTTGAGCTCAAATGAAGACACATCGTTCATGAAACTCACACATTTCTCGCTCTTAAGTGAAAAGCACTGGATGTTAGAGGGCCTGTGGTTTGTATCAGTTTTCGAAGCAGAGTTGAACGAGATATGTTCCATCTGTGTAGGTAACACAGTTCTTTTGTTCTTAGCACACTCACGTTTCCAGCATTATTAGAGACTCTAGAAAGCAAGAGCTTGCTAATTGCTCTAAAGCAGAGTGTCTTTCATGGATGAGAACTGTGCTCTGTGTTTTCCTTCAGAAATGTAGTTAAATGGCAGGCACTGTGTTTTCCTACAAGCAAGACTTCGTTTCAGGTAAACGCAGTCAATTTTGAGCTCAAACGAAACTACATCTTTCACAAAGCTCACACGTTTCTCACTCTTAACTGAAAGGCATTGGATGTTAGAGGGCGTGTGGTTTGCATCAGTTTCAGAAGCAGAGTTGAACTAGATATGGTCCCTGTGTGTAGAAACACAGTTCTTTTGTTCTGAGCACACGCACGTTTAATGCCTTATTAGAGACTCTAGAAAGCAAGAGCTTGCTTCTTACTCTAAAGCAGAGCGTGTTTCATGGATGAGGACTGTGGTGTGTGTTTCCCTTCAGAAACAAAGTTAAATGGCAGACTCTGTGTCTTCCTACAAGCAAGAGTTCGATTCCTGTAAATGCAGTCAGTTTTGAGCTCAAACGAAACTACATCTTTAACGAAGCAAACACGTTTCTCGCTCTTAAGTGAAAAGCATTGGATGTTAGAGGGCCTGTGGTTCGTATTAGTTTCAGAAGCAGAGTTGAACTAGATATGGTCCCTGTGTGTAGAAACACAGTTCTTTTGTTCTGAGCACACGCACGTTTCCTGCCTTATTAGAGACTCTAGAAAGCAAGAGCATGCTTCTTGCTCTAAAGCAGAGTGTGTTTCATGGAGGAGAACTGTGCTGTGTGTTTCCCTTCAAAAACGGAGTTCAATGGTAGGTTCTGTGTCCTCCTACAAGCAAGAATTCGTTTCAGATAAACACAGTCACCTTTGAGCTCAAAGGAATCTACATAATTCACGAAGCTCACACGTTTCTCACTCATAAGTGAAAAGGATTGGATGTTAGAGGGCCTGTGGTTTGTATCAGTTCCCGAAGCAGAGTTGAACTAGATATGGTCCCTGTGTTTAGGAAACACAGTTCTTTTGTTCTGAGCACACTCACGTTTCCAACCTTATTAGAGACTCTAGAAAGCAAGAGCAGGCTTCTTGCTCTAAAGCAGAGTGTCTTTCATGGATGAGAACTGTGCTGTCTGTTTCCCTTAAGTAACGGAGTTAAATGGCAGCCTCTCTGTCTTCCTACATGCAAGACTTCGTTTCAGGTAAACGCAGTCAAGTTTGAGCTCAAATGAAGGTATATCGTTCACAAAGCTCACACGTTTCTCACTCATAAGTGAAAAGGATTGGATGTTAGAGGGCCTGTGGTTTGTATCAGTTTCGGAAGCAGAGTTGAACTAGATATGGTCCCTGTGTTTAGGAAACACAGTTCTTTTGTTCTGAGCACACTCACGTTTCCCGCCTTGTTAGAGACTCTAGAAAGCAAGAGCTTGCTTCTTGCTCTAAAGCAGAGTGTCTTTCATGGATGAGAACTGTGCTGTGTGTTTCCCTTAAGTAACGGAGTTAAATGGCAGCCTCTGTGTCTTCCTACATGCAAGACTTCGTTTCAGGTAAACGCAGTCAAGTTTGAGCTATATCGTTCACGAAGCTCCCACGTTTCTCGCTCTTAACTGAAAGGCTTGGATGTTAGAGGGTCTATGGTTTGTATCAGTTTCAGAAGCAGAGTTGAACTAGATATGGTCCCTGTGTGTAGGAAACAGTTCTTTTGTCTGAGCACACTCACGTTTCCCGCCTTATTAGAGACTCTAGAAAGCAAGAGCTTGCTTCTTGCTCTAAAGCAGAGCGTGTTTCATGGATGAGGACTGTGGTGTGTGTTTCCCTTCAGAAACGGAGTTAAATGGCAGACTCTGTGTCTTCCTACAAGCAAGAGTTCGATTCCGGTAAATGCAGTCACTTTTGAGCTCAAACGAAGCTACATCTTTAACGAAGCTCACACGTTTCTCGCTCTTAAGTGAAAAGCATTGGATGTTAGAGGGCCTGTGGTTTGTATTAGTTTCAGAAGCAGAGTTGAACTAGATATGGTCCGTGTGTGTAGGAAACAGAGTTCTTTTGTTTTGAGCACACTCACGTTTCCAGCCTTATTAGAGACTGTAGAAAGCAAGAGCTTGCTTCTTGCTCTAAAGCAGAGTGTCTTTAATGGATGAGAACTGTGCTGTGTGTTTCCCTTCAGAAACGGAGTTAAATGGCAGGCTCTGTGTCTTCCTACAAGCAAGAATTCGTTACAGGTCAACGCAGTCAGTTTTGAGCTCAAATGAAGCTACGTCGCCACAAAGCTCACACGTTTCTCGCTCCTAAGTGAAAACCATTGGATGTTAGAGGGCCTGTGGTTTGTATCAGTTTCAGAACAGAGTTGAACTAGATATGGTCCGTGTGTGTAGGAAACACAGTTCTTTTGTTCTGAGCACACTCACGTTTCCAGCCTTATTAGAGACTGTAGAAAGCAAGAGCTTGCTTCTTGCTCTAAAGCAGAGTGTCTTTCATGGATGAGAACTGTGCTGTGTGTTTCCCTTCAGAAACGGAGTTAAATGGCAGGCTCTGTGTCTTCCTACAAGCAAGAGTTCGATTCCGGTAAATGCAGTCAGTTTTGAGCTCAATGAAACTACATCTTTCACAAAGATCACACGTTTCTCACTCTTAACTGAAAGGCAATGGATGTTAGAGGGCCTGTGGTTTGCATCAGTTTCAGAAGCAGAGTTGAACTAGATATGGTCCCTGTGTGTAGAAACACAGTTCTTTTTTTCTGAGCACACGCATGTTTCCTGCCTTATTAGAGACTCTAGAAAGCAAGAGCTTGCTTCTTACTCTAAAGCAGAGTGTCTTTCATGGATGAGGACTGTGGTGTGTGTTTCCCTTCAGAAACGGAGTTAAATGGCAGACTCTGTGTCTTTCTACAAGCAAGAGTTCGATTCCGGTAAATGCAGTCACTTTTGAGCTCAAAGGAAGCTTCATCTTTAACGAAGCTCACACGTTTCTGGCTCTTAAGTGAAAAGCATTGGATGTTAGAGGGCCTGTGGTTTGTATTAGTTTCAGAAGCAGAGTTGAACTAGATATGATCCCTGTGTGTAGAAACACAGTTCTTTTGTTCTGAGCACACTCACGTTTCCTGCCTTATTAGAGATTCTAGAAAGCAAGAGCATGCTTCTTGCTCTAAAGCAGAGTGTGTTTCATGGAGGAGAAATGTGCTGTGTGTTTCCCCTCAAAAACAGAGTTCAATGGTAGGCTCTGTGTCTTCCTACAAGCAAGACTTCGTTTCAGGTAAACACAGTCACTTTTGAGCTCAAACGAAGACACATCTTTCACGAAACTCACACATTTCTCGCTCTTAAGTAAAAAGCACTGGATGTTAGAGGGCCTGTGGTTTGTATCAGTTTCCGAAGCAGAGTTGAACGAGATATGTTCCATCTGTGTAGGTAACACAGTTCTTTTGTTCTTAGCACACTCACGTTTCCAGCCTTATTAGAGACTCTAGAAAGCAAGAGCTTGCTAATTGCTCTAAAGCAGAGTGTCTTTCATGGATGAGAACTGTGCTCTGTGTTTTCCTTCAGAAATGTAGTTAAATGGCAGGCACTGTGTTTTCCTACAAGCAAGACATCGTTTCAGGTAAACGCAGTCAGTTTTGTGCTCAAACGAAGCTACATTGTTAACAAAGCTCACACGTTTCTCGCTCTTAACTGAAAGGCATTGGATGTTAGAGGGCCTGTGGTTTGCATCAGTTTCAGAAGCAGAGTTGAACTAGATATGGTCCGTGTGTGTAGAAACACAGTTCTTTTGTTCTGAGCACACGCACGTTTCCTGCCTTATTAGAGACTCTAGAAAGCAAGAGCTTGCTTCTTACTCTAAAGCAGAGCGTGTTTCATGGATGAGGACTGTGGTGTGTGTTTCCCTTCAGAAACGAAGTTAAATGGCAGACTCTGTGTCTTCCTACAAGCAAGAGTTCGATTCCGGTAAATGCAGTCAGTTTTGAGCTCAAACGAAACTACATCTTTAACGAAGCAAACACGTTTCTCGCTCTTAAGTGAAAAGCATTGGATGTTAGAGGGCCTGTGGTTTGTATTAGTTTCAGAAGCAGAGTTGAACTAGATATGGTCCCTGTGTGTAGAAACACAGTTCTTTTGTTCTGAGCACACGCACGTTTCCTGCCTTATTAGAGACTCTAGAAAGCAAGAGCATGCTTCCTGCTCTAAAGCAGAGTGTGTTTCATGGAGGAGAACTGTGCTGTGTGTTTCCCTTCAAAAACGGAGTTCAATGGTAGGTTCTGTGTCCTCCTACAAGCAAGAATTCGTTTCAGATAAACACAGTCACCTTTGAGCTCAAAGGAATCTACATAATTCACGAAGCTCACACGTTTCTCACTCATAAGTGAAAAGGATTGGATGTTAGAGGGCCTGTGGTTTGTATCAGTTCCCGAAGCAGAGTTGAACTAGATATGGTCCCTGTGTTTAGGAAACACAGTTCTTTTGTTCTGAGCACACTCACGTTTCCCGCCTTATTAGAGACTCTAGAAAGCAAGAGCTTGCTTCTTGCTCTAAAGCAGAGTGTCTTTCATGGATGAGAACTGTGCTGTGTGTTTCCCTTAAGTAACGGAGTTAAATGGCAGCCTCTGTGTCTTCCTACATGCAAGACTTCGTTTCAGGTAAACGCAGTCAAGTTTGAGCTCAAATGAAGCTATATCGTTCACGAAGCTCCCACGTTTCTCGCTCTTAACTGAAAGGCTTGGATGTTAGAGGGTCTATGGTTTGTATCAGTTTCAGAAGCAGAGTTGAACTAGATATGGTCCCTGTGTGTAGGAAACACAGTTCTTTTGTTTTGAGCACACTCACGTTTCCAGCCTTATTAGAGACTGTAGAAAGCAAGAGCTTGCTTCTTGCTCTAAAGCAGAGTGTCTTTCATGGATGAGAACTGTGCTGTGTGTTTCCCTTCAGAAACGGAGTTAAATGGCAGGCTCTGTGTCTTCCTACAAGCAAGAATTCGTTACAGGTCAACGCAGTCAGTTTTGAGCTCAAATAAAGCTACGTCTCCACAAAGCTCACACGTTTCTCGCTCCTAAGTGAAAACCATTAGATGTTAGAGGGCCTGTGGTTTTTATCAGTTACAGAAGAGAGTTGAACTAGATATGGTCCGTGTGTGTAGGAAACACAGTTCTTTTGTTCTGAGCACACTCACGTTTCCAGCCTTATTAGAGACTCTAGAAAGCAAGAGCTTGCTTCTTGCTCTAAAGCAGAGTGTCTTTCATGGATGAGAACTGTGCTGTGTGTTTCCCTTCAGAAACGGAGTTAAATGGCAGGCTCTGTGTCTTCCTACAAGCAAGAATTCGTTACAGGTCAACGCAGTCAGTTTTGAGCTCAAATGAAGCTACGTCGCCACAAAACTCACACGTTTCTCGCTCCTAAGTGAAAACCATTGGATGTTAGAGGGCCTGTGGTTTGTATCAGTTTCAGAACAGAGTTGAACTAGATATGGTCCGTGTGTGTAGGAAACACAGTTCTTTTGTTCTGAGCACACTCACGTTTCCAGCCTTATTAGAGACTCTAGAAAGCAAGAGCTTGCATCTTGCTCTAAAGCAGAGTGTCTTTCATGGATGAGAACTGTGCTGTGTGTTTCCCTTCAGAAACGGAGTTAAATGGCAGGCTCTGTGTCTTCCTACAAGCAAGACTTAGCTTCAGGTAAACGCAGTCACTTTTGAGCTCTAATGAAGCTACATCGTCACGAAGCTCACACGTTTCTCGCTCTTAAGTGAAAAGCATTGGATGTTAGAGGGCCTGTGGTTTGTATCAGTTTGAGAAGCAGAGTTGAACTAGACATGGTCCGTGTGTGTAGGAAACACAGTTCTTTTGTTCTGAGCACACTCACGTTTCCCCTGTTATTAGAGTCTCTAGAAAGCAAGGGCTTGCTTCTTGCTCTAAAGCAGAGTGTCTTTCATGGATGAGGACTGTGGTGTGTGTTTCCCTTCAGAAACGGAGTTAAATGGCAGACTCTGTGTCTTCCTACAAGCAAGAGTTCGATTCCGGTAAATGCAGTCACTTTTGAGCTCAAAGGAAGCTTCATCTTTAACGAAGCAAACACGTTTCTCGCTCTTAAGTGAAAAGCATTGGATGTTAGAGGGCCTGTGGTTTGTATTAGTTTCAGAAGCAGAGTTGAACTAGATATGATCCCTGTGTGTAGAAACACAGTTCATTTGTTCTGAGCACACTCACGTTTCCTGCCTTATTAGAGATTCTAGAAAGCAAGAGCATGCTTCTTGCTCTAAAGCAGAGTGTGTTTCATGGAGGAGAACTGTGCTGTGTGTTTCCCTTCAAAAACAGAGTTCAATGGTAGGCTCTGTGTCTTCCTACAAGCAAGACTTCGTTTCAGGTAAACACAGTCACTTTTGAGCTCAAACGAAGACACATCGTTCACGAAACTCACACATTTCTCGCTCTTAAGTGAAAAGTACTGGATGTTAGAGGGCCTGTGGTTTGTATCAGTTTCCGAAGCAGAGTTGAACGAGATATGTTCCATCTGTGTAGGTAACACAGTTCTTTTGTTCTTAGCACACTCACGTTTCCAGCCTTATTAGAGACTCTAGAAAGCAAGAGCTTGCTAATTGCTCTAAAGCAGAGTGTCTTTCATGGATGAGAACTGTGCTCTGTGTTTTCCATCAGAAATGTAGTTAAATGGCAGGCACTGTGTTTTCCTACAAGCAAGACTTCGTTTCAGGTAAACGCAGTCAGTTTTGTGCTCAAACGAAGCTACATTGTTAACAAAGCTCACACGTTTCTCGCTCTTAACTGAAAGGCATTGGATGTTAGAGGGCCTGTGGTTTGCATCAGTTTCAGAAGCAGAGTTGAACTAGATATGGTCCGTGTGTGTAGAAACACAGTTCTTTTGTTCTGAGCACACGCACGTTTCATGCCTTATTAGAGACTCTAGAAAGCAAGAGCTTGCTTCTTACTCTAAAGCAGAGCGTGTTTCATGGATGAGGACTGTGGTGTGTGTTTCCCTTCAGAAACGAAGTTAAATGGCAGACTCTGTGTCTTCCTACAAGCAAGAGTTCGATTCCGGTAAATGCAGTCAGTTTTGAGCTCAAACGAAACTACATCTTTCACAAAGCTCACACGTTTCTCACTCTTAACTGAAAGGCAATGGATGTTAGAGGGCCTGTGGTTTGCATCAATTTCAGAAGCAGAGATGAACTAGATATGGTCCCTGTGTGTAGAAACACAGTTCTTTTTTTCTGAGCACACGCACGTTTCCTGCCTTATTAGAGACTCTAGAAAGCAAGAGCTTGCTTCTTACTCTAAAGCAGAGCGTGTTTCATGGATGAGGACTGTGGTGTGTGTTTCCCTTCGGAAACAAAGTTAAATGGCAGACTCTGTGTCTTCCTACAAGCAAGAGTTCGATTCCGGTAAATGCAGTCAGTTTTGAGCTCAAACGAAACTACATCTTTAACGAAGCAAACACGTTTCTCGCTCTTAAGTGAAAAGCATTGGATGTTAGAGGTCCTGTGGTTTGTATTAGTTTCAGAAGCAGAGTTGAACTAGATATGGTCCGTGTGTGTAGGAAACACAGTTCTTTTGTTTTGAGCACACTCACGTTTCCAGCCTTATTAGAGACTGTAGAAAGCAAGAGCTTGCTTCTTGCTCTATAGCAGAGTGTCTTTCATGGATGAGAACTTTGCTGTGTGTTTCCCTTCAGAAACGGAGTTAAATGGCAGGCTCTGTGTCTTCCTACAAGCAAGAATTCGTTACTGGTCAACGCAGTCAGTTTTGAGCTCAAATGAAGCTACGTCGCCACAAAGCTCACACGTTTCTTGCTCCTAAGTGAAAACCTATGGATGTTAGAGGGCCTGTGGTTTGTATCAGTTTCAGAACAGAGTTGAACTAGATATGGTCCGTGTGTGTAGGAAACACAGTTCTTTTGTTATGAGCACACTCACGTTTCAGCCTTATTAGAGACTCTAGAAAGCAAGAGCTTGCTTCTTGCTCTAAAGCAGAGAATCTTTCATGGATGAGAACTGTGCTGTGTGTTTCCCTTCAGAAACGGAGTTAAATGGCAGGTTCTGTGTCTTCCTATAAGCAAGAATTCGTTACAGGTCAACGCAGTCAGTTTTGAGCTCAAATAAAGCTAAGTCTCCACAAAGCTCACACGTTTCTCGCTCCTAAGTGAAAACCATTAGATGTTAGAGGGCCTGTGGTTTGTATCACTTTCAGAACAGAGTTGAACTAGATATGGTCCGTGTGTGTAGGAAACACAGTTCTTTTGTTCTGAGCACACTCACGTTTCCAGCCTTATTAGAGACTGTAGAAAGCAAGAGCTTGCTTCTTGCTCTAAAGCAGAGTGTCTTTCATGGATGAGAACTGTGCTGTGTGTTTCCCTTCAGAAACGGAGTTAAATGGCAGGCTCTGTGTCTTCCTACAAGCAAGAATTCGTTACAGGTCAACGCAGTTAGTTTTGAGCTCAAATGAAGCTACGTCGCCACAAAGCTCACACGTTTCTCGCTCCTAAGTGAAAACCATTGGATGTTAGAGGGCCTGTGGTTTGTATCAGTTTCAGAAGAGAGTTGAACTAGATATGGTCCGTATGTGTAGGAAACACAGTTCTTTTGTTCTGAGCACACTCACGTTTCCAGCCTTATTAGAGACTCTAGAAAGCAAGAGCTTGCTTCTTGCTCTAAAGCAGAGTGTCTTTCATGGATGAGAACTGTGCTGTGTGTTTCCCTTCAGAAACGGAGTTAAATGGCAGACTCTGTGTCTTCCTACAAGCAAGACTTAGTTTCAGGTAAACACAGTCACTTTTGAGCTCAAATGAAGACACATCGTTCACGAAACTCACACATTTCTCGCTCTTATGTGAAAAGCACTGGATGTTAGAGGGCCTGTGGTTTGTATCAGTTTCCGAAGCAGAGTTGAACGAGATATGTTCCATCTGTGTAGGTAACACAGTTCTTTTGTTCTTAGCACACTCACGTTTCCAGCCTTATTAGAGACTCTAGAAAGCAAGAGCTTGCTAATTGCTCTAAAGCAGAGTGTCTTTCATGGATGAGAACTGTGCTCTGTGTTTTCCTTCAGAAATGTAGTTAAATGGCAGGCACTGTGTTTTCCTACAAGCAAGAATTCGTTTCAGGTAAACGCAGTCAGTTTTGTGCTCAAACGAAGCTACATTGTTAACAAAGCTCACACGTTTCTCGCTCTTAACTGAAAGGCATTGGATGTTAGAGGGCCTGTGGTTTGCATCAGTTTCAGAAACAGAGTTGAACTAGATATGGTCCGTGTGTGTAGAAACACAGTTCTTTTGTTCTGAGCACACGCACGTTTCCTGCCTTATTAGAGACTGTAGAAAGCAAGAGCTTGCTTCTTGCTCTAAAGCAGTGTCTTTCATGGATGAGAACTGTGCTGTGTGTTTCCCTTCAGAAACGGAGTTAAATGGCAGGCTCTGTGTCTTCCTACAAGCAAGAATTCGTTACAGGTCAACGCAGTCAGTTTTGAGCTCAAATGAAGCTACGTCGCCACAAAACTCACACGTTTCTCGCTCCTAAGTGAAAACCATTGGATGTTAGAGGGCCTGTGGTTTGTATCAGTTTCAGAACAGAGTTGAACTAGATATGGTCCGTGTGTGTAGGAAACACAGTTCTTTTGTTGTGAGCACACTCACGTTTCCAGCCTTATTAGAGACTCTAGAAAGCAAGAGCTTGCTTCTTGCTCTAAAGCAGAGTGTCTTTCATGGATGAGAACTGTGCTGTGTGTTTCCCTTCAGAAACGGAGTTAAATGGCAGGCTCTGTGTCTTCCTACAAGCAAGACTTAGTTTCAGGTAAACACAGTCACTTTTGAGCTCTAATGAAGCTACATCGTCACGAAGCTCACACGTTTCTCGCTCTTAAGTGAAAAGCATTGGATGTTAGAGGGCCTGTGGTTTGTATCAGTTTGAGAAGCAGAATTGAACTAGACATGGTCCGTGTGTGTAGGAAACACAGTTCTTTTGTTCTGAGCACACTCACGTTTCCCATGTTATTAGAGTCTCTAGAAAGCAAGGGCTTGCTTCTTGCTCTAAAGCAGAGTGTCTTTCATGGATGAGGACTGTGGTGTGTGTTTCCCTTCAGAAACGGAGTTAAATGGCAGACTCTGTGTCTTCCTACAAGCAAGAGTTCGATTCCGGTAAATGCAGTCACTTTTGAGCTCAAAGGAAGCTTCATCTTTAACGAAGCTCACACGTTTCTGGCTCTTAAGTGAAAAGCATTGGATGTTAGAGGGCCTGTGGTTTGTATTAGTTTCAGAAGCAGAGTTGAACTAGATATGATCCCTGTGTGCAGAAACACAGTTCTTTTGTTTTGAGCACACTCACGTTTCCTGCCTTATTAGAGATTCTAGAAAGCAAGAGCATGCTTCTTGCTCTAAAGCAGAGTGTGTTTCATGGAGGAGAACTGTGCTGTGTGTTTCCCTTCAAAAACAGAGTTCAATGGTAGGCTCCGTGTCTTCCTACAAGCAAGACTTCGTTTCAGGTAAACACAGTCACTTTTGAGCTCAAACGAAGACACATCGTTCACGAAACTCACACATTTCTCGCTCTTAAGTGAAAAGCACTGGATGTTAGAGGGCCTGTGGTTTGTATCAGTTTCCGAAGCAGAGTTGAAGGAGATATGTTCCATCTGTGTAGGTAACACAGTTGTTTTGTTCTTAGCACACTCACGTTTCCAGCCTTATTAGAGACTCTAGAAAGCAAGAGCTTGCTAATTGCTCTAAAGCAGAGTGTCTTTCATGGATGAGAACTGTGCTCTGTGTTTTCCATCAGAAATGTAGTTAAATGGCAGGCACTGTGTTTTCCTACAAGCAAGACTTCGTTTCAGGTAAACGCAGTCAGTTTTGTGCTCAAACGAAGCGACATTGTTAACAAAGCTCACACGTTTCTCGCTCTTAACTGAAAGGCATTGGATGTTAGAGGGCCTGTGGTTTGCATCAGTTTCAGAAGCAGAGTTGAACTAGATATGGTCCGTGTGTGTAGAAACACAGTTCTTTTGTTCTGAGCACACACACGCTTCCTGCCTTATTAGAGACTCTAGAAAGCAAGAGCTTGCTTCTTACTCTAAAGCAGAGCGAGTTTCATGGATGAGGACTGTGGTGTGTGTTTCCCTTCAGAAACGAAGTTAAATGGCAGACTCTGTGTCTTCCTACAAGCAAGAGTTCGATTCCGGTAAATGCAGTCAGTTTTGAGCTCAAACGAAACTACATCTTTCACAAAGCTCACACGTTTCTCACTCTTAACTGAAAGGCAATGGATGTTAGAGGGCCTGTGGTTTGCATCAGTTTCAGAAGCAGAGTTGAACTAGATATGGTCCCTGTGTGTAGAAACACAGTTCTTTTTTTCTGAGCACACACACGTTTCCTGCCTTATTAGAGACTCTAGAAAGCAAGAGCTTGCTTCTTACTCTAAAGCAGAGCGTGTTTCATGGATGAGGACTGTGGTGTGTGTTTCCCTTCAGAAACAAAGTTAAATGGCAGACTCTGTGTCTTCCTACAAGCAAGAGTTCGATTCCGGTAAATGCAGTCAGTTTTGAGCTCAAACGAAACTACATCTTTAACGAAGCAAACACGTTTCTCGCTCTTAAGTGAAAAGCATTGGATGTTAGAGGGCCTGTGGTTTGTATTAGTTTCAGAAGCAGAGTTGAACTAGATATGGTCCCTGTGTGTAGAAACACAGTTCTTTTGTTCTGAGCACACGCACGTTTCCTGCCTTATTAGAGACTCTAGAAAGCAAGAGCATGCTTCTTGCTCTAAAGCAGAGCGTGTTTCATGGAGGAGAACTGTGCTGTGTGTTTCCCTTCAAAAACGGAGTTCAATGGTAGGTTCTGTGACCTCCTACAAGCAAGAATTCGTTTCAGATAAACACAGTCACCTTTGAGCTCAAAGGAATCTACATAATTCACGAAGCTCACACGTTTCTCACTCATAAGTGAAAAGGATTGGATGTTAGAGGGCCTGTGGTTTGTATCAGTTTCGGAAGCAGAGTTGAACTAGATATGGTCCCTGTGTTTAGGAAACACAGTTCTTTTGTTCTGAGCACACTCACGTTTCCCGCCTTATTAGAGACTCTAGAAAGCAAGAGCTTGCTTCTTGCTCTAAAGCAGAGTGTCTTTCATGGATGAGAACTGTGCTGTGTGTTTCCCTTAAGTAACGGAGTTAAATGGCAGCCTCTGTGTCTTCCTACATGCAAGACTTCGTTTCAGGTAAACGCAGTCAAGTTTGAGCTCAAAGGAATCTACATAGTTCACGAAGCTCCCACGTTTTTCGCTCTTAACTGAAAGGCTTGGATGTTAGAGGGTCTATGGTTTGTATCAGTTTCAGAAGCAGAGTTGAACTAGATATGGTCCGTGTGTGTAGGAAACACAGTTCTTTTGTCTGAGCACACTCACGTTTCCCGCCTTATTAGAGACTCTAGAAAGCAAGAGCTTGCTTCTTGCTCTAAAGCAGAGCGTGTTTCATGGATGAGGACTGTGGTGTGTGTTTCCCTTCAGAAACGGTGTGAAATGGCAGACTCTGTGTCTTCCTACAAGCAAGAGTTCGATTCCGGTAAATGCAGTCACTTTTGAGCTCAAACGAAGCTACAACTTTAACGAAGCTCACACGTTTCTCGCTCTTAAGTGAAAAGCATTGGATGTTAGAGGATCTGTGGTTTGTATTAGTTTGAGAAGCAGAGTTGAACTAGATATGGTCCGTGTGTGTAGGAAACACAGTTCTTTTGTTTTGAGCACACTCACGTTTCCAGCCTTATTAGAGACTGTAGAAAGCAAGAGCTTGCTTCTTGCTCTAAAGCAGAGTGTCTTTCATGGATGAGAACTGTGCTGTGTGTTTCCCTTCTGAAACGGAGTTAAATGGCAGGCTCTGTGTCTTCCTACAAGCAAGAATTCGTTACTGGTCAACGCAGTCAGTTTTGAGCTCAAATGAAGCTACGTTGCCACAAAGCTCACACGTTTCTCGCTCCTAAGTGAAAACCTATGGATGTTAGAGGGCCTGTGGTTTGTATCAGTTTCAGAACAGAGTTGAACTAGATATGGTCCGTGTGTGTAGGAAACACAGTTCTTTTGTTCTGAGCACACTCACGTTTCAGCCTTATTAGAGACTCTAGAAAGCAAGAGCTTGCTTCTTGCTCTAAAGCAGAGAATCTTTCATGGATGAGAACTGTGCTGTGTGTTTCCCTTCAGAAACGGAGTTAAATGGCAGGCTCTGTGTCTTCCTATAAGCAAGAATTCGTTACAGGTCAACGCAGTCATTTTTGAGCTCAAATAAAGCTACGTCTCCACAAAGCTCACACGTTTCTCGCTCCTAAGTGAAAACCATTAGATGTTAGAGGGCCTGTGGTTTGTATCACTTTCAGAACAGAGTTGAACTAGATATGGTCCGTGTGTGTAGGAAACACAGTTCTTTTGTTCTGAGCACACTCACGTTTCCAGCCTTATTAGAGACTGTAGAAAGCAAGAGCTTGCTTCTTGCTCTAAAGCAGAGTGTCTTTCATGGATGAGAACTGTGCTGTGTGTTTCCCTTCAGAAACGGAGTTAAATGGCAGGCTCTGTGTCTTCCTAAAAGCAAGAATTCGTTACAGGTCAACGCAGTCAGTTTTGAGCTCAAATGAAGCTACGTCGCCACAAAGCTCACACGTTTCTCGCTCCTAAGTGAAAAGCATTGGATGTTAGAGGGCCTGTGGTTTGTATCAGTTTCAGAACAGAGTTGAACTAGATATGGTCCGTGTGTGTAGGAAACACAGTTCTTTTGTTCTGAGCACTCACGTTTCCAGCCTTATTAGAGACTCTAGAAAGCAAGAGCTTGCTTCTTGCTCTAAAGCAGAGTGTCTTTCATGGATGAGAACTGTGCTGTGTGTTTCCCTTCAGAAACGGAGTTAAATGGCAGGCTCTGTGTCTTCCTACAAGCAAGACTTAGTTTCAGGTAAACACAGTCACTTTTGAGCTCAAACGAAGACACATCGTTCACGAAACTCACACATTTCTCGCTCTTATGTGAAAAGCACTGGATGTTAGAGGGCCTGTGGTTTGTATCAGTTTCAGAAGCAGAGTTGAACGAGATATGTTCCATCTGTTTAGGTAACACAGTTCTTTTGTTCTTAGCACACTCACGTTTCCAGCCTTATTAGAGACTCTAGAAAGCAAGAGCTTGCTAATTGCTCTAAAGCAGAGTGTCTTTCATGGATGAGAACTGTGCTCTGTGTTTTCCTTCAGAAATGTAGTTAAATGGCAGGCACTGTGTTTTCCTACAAGCAAGACTTCGTTTCAGGTAAACGCAGTCAGTTTTGTGCTCAAACGAAGCTACATTGTTAACAAAGCTCACACGTTTCTCGCTCTTAACTGAAAGGCATTGGATGTTAGAGGGCCTGTGGTTTGCATCAGTTTCAGAAACAGAGTTGAACTAGATATGGTCCGTGTGTGTAGAAACACAGTTCTTTTGTTCTGAGCACACGCACGTTTCCTGCCTTATTAGAGACTCTATGAAGCAAGAGCTTGCTTCTTACTCTAAAGCAGAGCGTGTTTCATGGATGAGAACTGTGCTGTGTGTTTCCCTTCAGAAACGGAGTTAAATGGCAGGCTCTGTGTCTTCCTACAAGCAAGAATTCGTTACAGGTCAACGCAGTCAGTTTTGAGCTCAAATGAAGCTACGTCGCCACAAAGCTCACACGTTTCTCGCTCCTAAGTGAAAACCATTGGATGTTAGAGGGCCTGTGGTTTGTATCAGTTTCAGAACAGAGTTGAACTAGATATGGTCTGTGTGTGTAGGAAACACAGTTCTTTTGTTCTGAGCACACTCACGTTTCAGCCTTATTAGAGACTCTAGAAAGCAAGAGCTTGCTTCTTGCTCTAAAGCAGAGAATCTTTCATGGATGAGAACTGTGCTGTGTGTTTCCCTTCAGAAACGGAGTTAAATGGCAGGCTCTGTGTCTTCCTACAAGCAAGAATTCGTTACAGGTCAACGAGGTCAGTTTTGAGCTCAAATAAAGCTACGTCTCCACAAAGCTCACACGTTTCTCGCTCCTAAGTGAAAACCATTAGATGTTAGAGGGCCTGTGGTTTGTATCACTTTCAGAACAGAGTTGAACTAGATATGGTCCGTGTGTGTAGGAAACACAGTTCTTTTGTTCTGAGCACACTCACGTTTCCAGCCTTATTAGAGACTGTAGAAAGCAAGAGCTTGCTTCTTGCTCTAAAGCAGAGTGTCTTTCATGGATGAGAACTGTGCTGTGTGTTTCCCTTCAGAAACGGAGTTAAATGGCAGGCTTTGTGTCTTCCTACAAGCAAGAATTCGTTACAGGTCAACGCAGACAGTTTTGAGCTCAAATGAAGCTACGTCGCCACAAAGCTCACACGTTCCTCGCTCCTAAGTGAAAACCATTGGATGTTAGAGGGCCTGTGGTTTGTATCAGTTTCAGAACAGAGTTGCACTAGATATGGTCCGTGTGTGTAGGAAACACAGTTCTTTTGTTCTGAGCACACTCACGTTTCCAGCCTTATTAGAGACTCTAGAAAGCAAGAGCTTGCTAATTGCTCTAAAGCAGAGTGTCTTTCATGGATGAGAACTGTGCTCTGTGTTTTCCTTCAGGAATGTAGTTAAATGGCAGGCACTGTGTTTTCCTACAAGCAAGACTTCGTTTCAGGTAAACGCAGTCAGTTTTGTGCTCAAACGAAGCTACATTGTTAACAAAGCTCACACGTTTCTCGCTCTTAACTGAAAGGCATTGGATGTTAGAGGGCCTGTGGTTTGCATCAGTTTCAGAAGCAGAGTTGAACTAGATATGGTCCCTGTGTGTAGAAACACAGTTCTTTTGTACTGAGCACACGCACGTTTCCTGCCTTATTAGAGACTCTAGAAAGCAAGAGCTTGCTTCTTACTCTAAAGCAGAGCGTGTTTCATGGATGAGGACTGTGGTGTGTGTTTCCCTTCAGAAACGAAGTTAAATGGCAGACTCTGTGTCTTCCTACAAGCAAGAGTTCGATTCCGGTAAATGCAGTCAGTTTTGAGCTCAAACGAAACTACATCTTTAACGAAGCAGACACGTTTCTCGCTCTTAAGTGAAAAGCATTGGATGTTAGAGGGCCTGTGGTTTGTATTAGTTTCAGAAGCAGAGTTGAACTAGATATGGTCCCTGTGTGTAGAAACACAGTTCTTTTGTTCTGAGCACACGCACGTTTCCTGCCTTATTAGAGACTCTAGAAAGCAAGAGCATGCTTCTTGCTCTAAAGCAGAGTGTGTTTCATGGAGGAGAACTGTGCTGTGTGTTTCCCTTCAAAAACGGAGTTCAATGGTAGGTTCTGTGTCCTCCTACAAGCAAGAATTCGTTTCAGATAAACACAGTCACCTTTGAGCTCAAAGGAATCTACATAATTCACGAAGCTAACACTTTTCTCACTCATAAGTGAAAAGGATTGGATGATAGAGGGCCTGTGGTTTGTATCAGTTTCAGAAGCAGAGTTAAACTAGATATGGTCCCTGTGTTTAGGAAACACAGTTCTTTTGTTCTGAGCACACTCACGTTTCCTGCCTTATTAGAGACTCTAGAAAGCAAGAGCTTGCTTCTTGCTCTAATGCAGAGTGTCTTTCATGGATGAGAACTGTGCTGTGTGTTTCCCTTCAGAAACGGAGTTAAATGGCAGGCTCTGTGTCTTCCTACAAGCAAGAATTCGTTACAGGTCAACGCAGTCAGTTTTGAGATCAAATGAAGCTACATCGCCACAAAGCTCACACGTTTCTCGCTCCTAAGTGAAAACCATTGGATGTTAGAGGGCCTGTGGTTTGTATCAGTTTCAGAACAGAGTTGAACTATATATGGTCCGTGTGTGTAGGAAACACAGTTCTTTTGTTCTGAGCACACTCACGTTTCAGCCTTATTAGAGACTCTAGAAAGCAAGAGCTTGCTTCTTGCTCTAAAGCAGAGAATCTTTCATGGATGAGAACTGTGCTGTGTGTTTCCCTTCAGAAACGGAGTTAAATGGCAGGCTCTGTGTCTTCCTACAAGCAAGAATTCGTTACAGGTCAACGAGGTCAGTTTTGAGCTCAAATAAAGCTACGTCTCCACAAAGCTCACACGTTTCTCGCTCCTAAGTGAAAACCATTAGATGTTAGAGGGCCTGTGGTTTGTATCACTTTCAGAACAGAGTTGAACTAGATATGGTCCGTGTGTGTAGGAAACACAGTTCTTTTGTTCTGAGCACGCTCACGTTTCCAGCCTTATTAGAGACTCTAGAAAGCAAGAGCTGGCTTCTTGCTCTAAAGCAGAGCGTGTTTCATGGACGAGGACTGTGGTGTGTGTTTCCCTTCAGAAACGGAGTTAAATGGCAGACTCTGTGTCTTCCTACAAGCATAGTTCGATTCCGGTAAATGCAGTCACTTTTGAGCTCAAACGAAGCTACATCTTTAACGAAGCTCACACGTTTGGCGCTCTTAAGTGAAAAGCATTGGATGTTAGAGGGCCTGTGGATTGCATTAGTTTCAGAAGCAGAGTTGAACTAAATATGGTCCCTGTGTGTAGAAACACAGTTCTTTTGTTCTGAGCACACTCACGTTTCCTGCCTTATTAGAGACTCTAGAAAGCAAGAGCATGCTTCTTGCTCTAAAGCAGAGTGTGTTTCATGGAGGAGAACTGTGCTGTGTGTTTCCCTTCAAAAACGGAGTTCAATGGTTGGCTCTGTGTCTTCCTACAAGCAAGACTTCGTTTCAGGTAAACACAGTCACTTTGAGCTCAAACGAAGCTACATCTTTCACAAAGCTCACACATTTCTCGCTCTTAAGTGAAAAGCACTGGATGTTAGAGGGCCTGTGGTTTGTATCAGTTTCAGAAGCAGAGTTGAACTAGATATGGTCCGTGTGTGTAGGAAACACAGTTCTTTTGTTCTGAGCACACTCACTTTTCCCACCTTATTAGAGACTCTAGAAAGCGAGAGCATGCTTCTTGCTCTAAAGCAGAGTGTGTTTCATGGATGAGAACTGTGCTGTGTGTTTCCCTTCAGAAACGGAGTTAAATGGCAGGCTTTGTGTCTTCCTACAAGCAAGAATTCGTTACAGGTCAATGCAGACAGTTTTGAGCTCAAATGAAGCTACGTCGCCACAAAGCTCACACGTTCCTCGCTCCTAAGTGAAAACCATTGGATGTTAGAGGGCCTGTGGTTTGTATCAGTTTCAGAACAGAGTTGCACTAGATATGGTCCGTGTGTGTAGGAAACACAGTTCTTTTGTTCTGAGCACACTCACGTTTCCAGCCTTATTAGAGACTCTAGAAAGCAAGAGCTTGCTAATTGCTCTAAAGCAGAGTGTCTTTCATGGATGAGAACTGTGCTCTGTGTTTTCCTTCAGGAATGTAGTTAAATGGCAGGCACTGTGTTTTCCTACAAGCAAGACTTCGTTTCAGGTAAACGCAGTCAGTTTTGTGCTCAAACGAAGCTACATTGTTAACAAAGCTCACACGTTTCTCGCTCTTAACTGAAAGGCATTGGATGTTAGAGGGCCTGTGGTTTGCATCAGTTTCAGAAGCAGAGTTGAACTAGATATGGTCCGTGTGTGTAGAAACACAGTTCTTTTGTACTGAGCACACGCACGTTTCCTGCCTTATTAGAGACTCTAGAAAGCAAGAGCTTGCTTCTTGCTTTAAAGCAGAGAATCTTTCATGGATGAGAACTGTGCTGTGTGTTTCCCTTCAGAAACGGAGTTAAATGGCAGCCTCTGTGTCTTC
Organism: Onychomys leucogaster; assembly: GCA_949786385.1. Classification (NCBI taxonomy): domain Eukaryota; kingdom Metazoa; phylum Chordata; class Mammalia; order Rodentia; family Cricetidae; genus Onychomys; species Onychomys leucogaster. The sequence continues at coordinate 592,810 of CATKUP010000105.1, read as the reverse complement.
CTACAAGCAAGAATTCGTTACAGGTCAACGCAGTCAGTTTTGAGCTCAAATGAAGCTACGTCTCCACAAAGCTCACACGTTTCTCGCACCTAAGTGAAAACCATTAGATGTTAGAGGGCCTGTGGTTTGTATCAGTTTCAGAACAGAGTTGAACTAGAAATGGTCCGTGTGTGTAGGAAACACAGTACTTTTGTTCTGAGCACACTCACGTTTCCAGCCTTATTAGAGACTGTAGAAAGCAAGAGCTTGCTTCTTGCTCTAAAGCAGATTGTCTTTCATGGATGAGAACTGTGCTGTGTGTTTCCCTTCAGAAACGGAGTTAAATGGCAGGCTCTGTGTCTTCCTACAAGCAAGACTTAGTTTCAGGTAAACGCAGTCACTTTTGAGCTCTAATGAAGCTACATCGTCACGAAGCTCACACGTTTCTTGTTCTTAAGTGAAAAGAATTGGATTTTAGAGGGCCTGTGGTTTGTATCAGTTTCAGAAGCAGAGTTGAACTAGATATGGTCTGTGTGTAGGAAACACAGTTCTTTTGTTCTGAGCACACTCATGTTTCCCATGTTATTAGAGTCTCTAGGAAGCAATGGCTTGCTTCTTGCTCTAAAGCAGAGTGTCTTTCATGGATGAGGACTCTGCTGTGTGTTTCCCTTCAGAAACGGACTTAAATGGCAGGATCTGTGTCTTCCTACAAGCAAGAGTTAGTTTCCGGTAAATACAGTCACTTTTGAGCTCAAACGAAGTTACATCGTTCACGAAGCTCACACGTTTCTCGCTCTTAACAAAAGGCATTGGATGTTAGAGGGCCTGTGGTTTGTATCAGTTTCAGAAGCAGAGTTGAACTAGATATGGTCCCTGTGGTTAGGAAACACATTTCTTTTGTTCTGAGCACACTCACGTTTCCAGCCTTATTAGAGACTCTAGAAAGCAAGTGCTTGCTTCTTGCACTAAAGCAGAGTGTGTTTCATGGATGAGAACTGTGCTGTGTGTTTCCCTTCAGAAACGGAGTTAAATGGCAGGCTCTATGTCTTCCTGCAAGCAAGTCTTCTTTTCAGGTAAACGCAGTCACTTTTGAGCTCAAATGAAGCTACATAGTCACGTAGCTCACACGTTTCTCGCTCTTAACTGAAACGCATTGGATGTTAGAGGGCCTGTGGTTTGTATCAGTTTCAGAAGCAGAGTTGAACTAGATATGGTCCCTGTGGGTAGGAAACACAGTTCTTTTGTTCTGAGCACGCTCACGTTTCAAGATTATTAGAGACTCTAGAAAGCAAGAGCTTGCTTCTTACTCTAAAGCAGAGCGTGTTTCATGGATGAGGACTGTGGTGTGTGTTTCCCTTCAGAAACGAAGTTAAATGGCAGAATCTGTGTCTTCCTACAAGCAAGAGTTCGATTCCGGTAAATGCAGTCAGTTTTGAGCTCAAACGAAACTGCATCTTTAACGAAGCAAACACGTTTTTCGCTCTTAAGTGAAAAGCATTGGATGTTTGAGGGCCTGTGGTTTGTATTAGTTTCAGAAGCAGAGTTGAACTAGATATGGTCCCTGTGTGTAGACACACTGTTCTTTTGTTCTGAGCACACGCAAGTTTCCTGCCTTATTAGAGAATCTAGAAAGCAAGAGCATGCTTCTTGCTCTAAAGCAGAGTGTATTTCATGGAGGAGAACTGTGCTGTGTGTTTCCCTTCAAAAACGGAGTTCAATGGTAGGCTCTGTGTCCTCCCACAAGCAAGAATTCGTTTCAGATAAACGCACTCACCTTTGAGCTCAAAGGAAGCTACATAGTTCACGAAGCTCGCGCGTTTCGCACTAATAAGTGAAAAGGATTGGATGTTAGAGGCCCTGTGGTTTGTATCAGTTTCCGAAGCAGAGTTGAACTAGATATGGTCCCTGTGGGTAGGAAACACAGTTCTTTTGTTCTGAGCACACTCACGTTTCCCGCCTTATTAGAGACTCTAGAAAGCAAGAGCTTGCTTCTTGCTCTAAAGCAGAGTGTCTTTCATGGATGAGAACTGTGCTGTGTGTTTCCCTTAAGTAACGGAGTTAAATGGCAGCCTCTGTGTCTTCCTACAAGCAAGACTTCGTTTCAGGTAAACGCAGGCAAGTTTGAGCTCAAATGAAGCTATATCGTTCACAAAGCTCCCACGTTTCTCGCTCTTAACTGAAAGGCTTGGATGTTAGAGGGTCTATGGTTTGTATCAGTTTCAGAAGCAGAGTTGAACTAGATATGGTCCGTGTGTGTAGGAAACACAGTTCTTTTGTTCTGAGCACACTCACGTTTCCAGCCTTATTAGAGACTCTAGAAAGCAAGAGCTTGCTTCTTGCTTTAAACAGAGCGTGTTTCATGGATGAGGACTGTGGTGTGTGTTTCCCTTCAGAAACGGAGTTAAATGGCAGACTCCGTGTCTTCCTACAAGCAAGAGTTCGATTCCGGTAAATGCAGTCAGTTTTGAGCTGAAACGAAACTACATCTTTAACGAAGCAAACACGTTTCTCGCTCTTAAGTGAAAAGCATTGGATGTTAGAGGGCCTGTTGTTTGTATTAGTTTCAGAAGCAGAGTTGTAATAGATATGGTACCTGTGTGTAGAAACACAGTTCTTTTGTTCTGAGCACATGCACGTTTCCTGCCCTATTAGAGACTCTAGAAAGCAAGAGCATGCTTCTTGCTCTAAAGCAGAGTGTTTTTCATGGAGGAGAACTGTGCTGTGTGTTTCCCTTTAAAAACGGAGTTCAATGGTAGGCTCTGTATCTTTCTACAAGCAAGACTTCGTTTCAGGTAAACACAGTCACTTTTGAGCTCAAGCGAAGCTACATCGTTAACGAAGCTCACACATTTCTCGCTCTTAAGTGAAAATCACTGGATATTAGAGGGCCTGTGGTTTGTATCAGTTTCAGAAGCAGAGTTTAATGAGATATGTTCCGTATGTGTAGGAAACACAGTTCTTTTGTTCTGAGCACACTCACGTTTCCAGCCTTATTAGAGACTCTAGAAATCAAGAGCTTGCTAATTGCTCTAAAGCAGAGTGTCTTTCATGGATGAGAACTGTGCTGTGTGTTTCCCTTCAGAAATGGAGTTAAAGGGCAGGCGCTGTGTCTTCCTACAAGCAAGATTTCGTTTCAGGTATACGCAGTCAGTTTTGTGCTCAAACAAAGCTACATTGTTCAAAAAGCTCACACGTTTCTCGCTCTTAACTGAAAGGCATTGGATGTTAGAGGGCCTGTGGTTTGTATCAGTTTCAGAAGCAGAGTTGAACTAGATATGGTCCGTGTGTGTAGGAAACACAGTTCTTTTGTTCTGAGCTCACTCACGTTTCCCAACTTATTAGAGACTCTAGAATGCAAGAGCATGCTTCTTGCTCTAAAGCAGAGTGTGTTTCATGGATGAGAACTGTGCTGTGTGTTTCCCTTCAGAAACGGAGTTAAATGGCAGGCTCTGTGTCTTCCTACAAGCTAGACATTTTTTCAGGTAAACGCAGTCAGTTTTGTGCTCAAACGAAGCTACATTGTTAACAACGCTCACACGTTTCTCGCCCTTAACTGCAAGGCTTGGATGTTAGAGGGTCTATGGTTTGTATCAGTTTCAGAAGCAGAGTTGAACTAGATATGATCCGTGTGTGTAGGAAACACAGTTCTTTTGTTCTGAGCACACTCAAGTTTCCCGCCTTATTAGAGACTCTAGAAAGCAAGAGCTTGCTTCTTGCTCTAAAGCAGAGTGTCTTTCATGGATGAGGACTCTGCTGTGTGTTTCCCTTCAGAAACGGAGTTAAATGGCAGGCTCTGTGTCTTCCTACAAGCAAGAATTCATTACAGGTCAACGCAGTCAGTTTTGAGCTCAAATGAAGCTATGTCGCCACAAAGCTCACACGTTTCTCGCTCCTAAGTGAAAACCATTGGATGTTAGAGGGCCTGTGGTTTGTATCAGTTTCAGAAGCAGAGTTGAACTAGATATGGTCCGTGTGTGTAGGAAACACAGTTCTTTTGTTCTGAGCACACTCACGTTTCCCATGTTATTAGAGTCTCTAGAAAGCAAGGGCTTGCTTCTTGCTCTAAAGCAGAGTGTCTTTCATGGATGAGGACTCTGCTGTGTGTTTCCCTTCAGAAACGGAGTTAAATGGCAGACTCTGTGTCTTCCTACAAGCAAGAGTTCGATTCCGGTAAATGCAGTCACTTTTGAGCTCAAATGAAGCTACATCGTTCACGAAGCTCACACGTTTCTCGCTCTTAACAAAAGGCATTGGATGTTAGAGGGCCTGTGGTTTGTATCAGTTTCAGAAGCAGAGTTGAACTAGATATGGTCCCTGTGTGTAGGAAACACAGTTCTTATGTTCTGAGCACACTCACGTTTCCAGCCTTATTAGAGACTCTAGAAAGCAAGAGCTTGCTTCTTGCTCTAAAGCAGAGCGTGTTTCATGGATGAGGACTGTGGTGTGTGTTTCCCTTCAGAAACGGAGTTAAATGGCAGACTCTGTGTCTTCCTACAAGCAAGAGTTCGATTCCGGTAAATGCAGTCACTTTTGAGCTCAAACGAAGCTACATCTTTCACGAAGCTCACACGTTTCTCGCTCTTAAGTGAAAAGCATTGGATGTTAGAGGGCCTGTGGTTTGTATTAGTTTCAGAAGCAGAGTTGAACTAGATATAGTCGCTGTGTGTACAAACACAGTTCTTTTGTTCTGAGCACATTCACGTTTCCTGCCTTATTAGAGACTCTAGAAAGCAAGAACATGCTTCTTGCTCTAAAGCAGAGTGGGTTTCATGGAGGAGAACTGTGATGTGTGTTTCCCTTCAAAAACGGAGTTCAATGGTAGGCTCTGTGTCTTCCTACAAGCAAGAATTCGTTTCAGGTAAACACAGTCACTTTTGAGCTCAAACGAAGCTACATCGTTCACGAAGCTCACACATTTCTCGCTCCTAAGTGAAAAGCACTGGATGTTAGAGGGCCTGTGGTTTGTATCCGTTTCAGAAATAGAGTTGAATGAGATATGTTCCCTCTGTGTAGGTAACACAGTTCTTTTGTTCTGAGCACACTCACGTTTCCAGCCTTCTTAGAGACTCTAGAAAGCAAGAGCTTGCTAATTGCTCTAAAGCAGAGTGTCTTTCATGGATGAGAACTGTGCTGTGTGTTTCTCTTCAGAAATGGCGTTAAATGGCATGCGCTGTGTCTTCCTACAAGCAAGACTTCGTTACAGGTAAATGCAGTCAGTTTTGTGCTCAAACGAAGCTACATTGTTCACAAAGCTCACACGTTTCTCGCTCTTAACTGAAAGGCATTGGATGTTCGAGGGCCTGTGGTTTGTATCAGTTTCAGAAGCAGAGTTGAACTAGATATGGTCCGTGTGTGTAGGAAACACAGTTCTTTTGTTCTGAGCACACTCACGTTTCCAGCCTTATTAGAGACTCTTGAAAGCAAGAGCTTGCTTCGTGCTCTAAAGCAGAGTGTGTTTCATGGATATGAACTGTGCTGTGTGTTTCCCTTCAGAAACGGAGTTAAATGGCAGGCTCTATGTCTTCCTACAAGCAAGTCTTCTTTTCAGGTAAACGCAGTCACTTTTGAGCTCAAATGAAGCTACATAGTCACGTAGGTCACACGTTTCTCGCTCTTAAGTGAAAAGCATTGGATGTTAGAGGGCCTGTGGTTTGTATCAGTTTCAAAGCAGAGTTTAACTAGATATGGTCCCTCTGGGTAGGAAACACAGTTCTTTTGTTCTGAGCACGCTCACGATTCCAGCCTTATTAGAGACTCTAGAAAGCAAGAGCTTGCTTCTTGCTCTAAAGCAGGGCGTGTTTCATGGATGAGGACAGTGGTGTCTGTTTCCCTTCAGAAACGGAGTTAAATGGCAGACTCTGTGTCTTCCTACAAGCAAGAGTTCGATTCCGGTAAATGCAGTCACTTTTGAGCTCAAACGAAGCTACGTCTTTAACGAAGCTCACACGTTTCTCGCTCTTAAATGAAAAGCATTGGATGTTAGAGGGCCTGTGGTTTGTATCAGTTTCCGAAGCAGAGTTGAACTAGATTTGGTCCGTGTGTGTAGGAAACACAGTTCTTTTGTTCTGAGCACACTCACGTTTCCAGCCTTATTAGAGACTCTAGAAAGCAAGAGCTTGCTTCTTGCTCTAAAGCAGAGTGTCTTTCCTAGATGAGAACTGTGCTGTGTGTTTCCCTTCAGAAACGGAGTTAAATGGCAGGCTCTGTGTCTTCCTACAAGCAAGACTTAGTTTCCGCTAAATACAATCACTTTTGAGCTCAAACGAAGCAACATCTTTAACGAAGCCCACACGTTTCTCGCTCTTAAGTGAAAAGCAAAGGATGTTAGAGGGCCTGTGGTTTGTATCAGTTTCAGAAGCAGAGTTGAACAAGATTTGGTCCGTGTGTGTAGGAAACACAGTTCTTTTGTTCTGAGCACACTCACGTTTCCAGCCTTATTAGAGACTCTAGAAAGCAAGAGCTTGCTTCTTGCTCTAAAGCAGAGTGTGTTTCCTGGAGGAGAACTGTGCTGTGTGTTTCCCTTCAAAAACAGAGTTCAATGGTAGGCTCTGGGTCTTCCTACAAGCAAGAATTCGTTTCAGGTAAACACAGTCACTTTTGAGCTCAAGGAAGCCACATCGTTCACGAAGCTCACACATTTCTCGCTCTTAAGTGAAAAGCACTGGATGATAGAGGGCCTGTGGTTTGTATCAGTTTCAGAAGCAGAGTTGAACGAGATATGTTCCGTCTGTGTAGGTGACACAGTTCTTTTGTTCTGAGCACACTCACGTTTCCAGCCTTATTAGAGACTCTAGAAAGCAAGAGCTTGCTAATTGCTCTAAAGCAGAGTGTCTTTCATGGATGAGAACTGTGCTATGTGTTTTCCTTGAGTAACAGAGTTAAATGCAGCCTCTGTGTCTTCCTACAAGCAAGACTTCGTTTCAGGTAAACACAGTCACTTTTGAGCTCAAATGAAGCTATATCGTTCACAAAGCTCCCACGTTTCTCGCTCTTAACCGAAAGGCTTGGATGTTAGAGGGTCTATGGTTTGTATCAGTTTCAGAAGCAGAGTTGAACTAGATATGGTCCGTGTGTGTAGGAAACACAGTTCTTTTGTTCTGAGCACACTCACGTTTCCCGCCTTATTAGACACTCTAGAAAGCAAGAGCTTGCTTCTTGTTCTAAAGCAGATTGTCTTTTATGGATGAGAACTGTGCTGTGTGTTTCCCTTCAGAAACGGAGTTAAATGGCAGGCTCTGTGTCCTCCTACAAGCAAGAATTCGTTTCAGATAAACGCAGTCACCTTTGAGCTCAAAGGATGCTACATAGTTCACAAAGCTCCCACGTTTCTCGCTCTTAACTGAAAGGCTTGGATGTTAGAGGGTCTATGGTTTGTATCAGTTTCAGAAGCAGAGATGAACTAGATATGTTCCATGTGTGTAGGAAACACAGTTCTTTTGTTCTAAGCACACTCACGTTTCCCGCCTTATTAGAGATTCTAGAAAGCAAGAGCTTGCTTCTTGCTGTAAAGCAGAGTGTCTTTCATGGATGAGAACTGTGCTGTGTGTTTCCCTTAAGTAACGGAGTTAAATGGCAGCCTCTGTGTCTTCTAACGGAGTTAAATGGCAGCCTCTGTGACTTCCTACAAGCAAGTCTTCTTTTCAGGTAAATGCAGTCACTTTTGAGCTCAAATGACGCTATATAGTCGCGTAGCTCACACGGTTCTCGCTCCTAAGTGAAAAGCATTGGATGTTAGAGGGCCTGTGGTTTGTATCAGTTTCAGAACAGAGTTGAACTAGATATGGTCCATGTGTGTAGGAAACACAGTTCTTTTATTCTGAGCACACTCACGTTTCCAGCCTTATTAGAGATTCTAGAAAGCAAGAGCTTGCTTCTTGCTCTAAAGCAGAGTGTCTTTCATGGATGAGAACTGTGCTGTGTGTTTCCCTTCAGAAACGGATTTAAATGGCAGGCTCTGTGTCTTCCTACAAGCAAGACTTAGTTTCAGGTAAACGCAGTCACTTTTGAGCTCTAATGAAGCTACATCGTCACGAAGCTCACACGTTTCTCGCTCTTAAGTGAAAAGCATTGGATGTTAGAGGGCCTGTGGTTTGTATCAGTTTCAGAAGCAGAGTTGAACGAGATATGGTCCGTGTGTGTAGGTAACACAGTTCTTTTGTTCTGAGCACACTCACGTTTCCAGCCATATTAGAGTCTCTAGAAAGCAAGAGCTTGCTTCTTGCTCTAAAGCAGAGAGTGTTTCATGGATGAGAACTGTGCTGTGTGTTTCCCTTCAGAAATGGAGTTAAAAGGCAGGCTCTATGTCTTCCTACAATCAAGTCTTCTTTTCAGGTAAATGCAGTCACTTTTGAGCTCAAATGACGCTATATAGTCGCATAGCTCACACGTTTCTCGCTCCTAAGTGAAAACCATTGGATGTTAGAGGGCCTGTGGTTTGTATCAGTTTCAGAACAGAGTTGAACTAGATATGGTCCGTGTGTGTAGGAAACACAGTTCTTTTGTTCTGAGCACACTCACGTTTCCCGCCTTATTAGAGACTCTAGAAAGCAAGAGCTTGCTTCTTGCACTAAAGCTGAATGTGTTTCATGGATGAGAACTGTGCTGTGTGTTTCCCTTCAGAAACGGAGTTAAATGGCAGGCTCTGTGTCTTCCTACAAGCAAGAGTTAGTTTCCGCTAAATACAGTCACATTTGAGCTCAAACGAAGCTACATCTTTAACGAAGCTCACAAGTTTCTCGCTCTTAAGTGAAAAGCAAAGGATGTTAGAGGGCCTGTGGTTTGTATCAGTTTCAGAAGCAGAGTTGAACTAGATTTGTCTGTTTGTGTAGGAAACACAGTTCTTTTGTTCTGAGCACACTCATGTTTCCAGCCATATTAGAGTCTCTAGAAAGCAAGAGCTTGCTTCTTGCTCTAAAGCAGAGAGTGTTTCATGGATGAGAACTGTGCTGTGTGTTTCCCTTCAGAAACGGAGTTAAAAGGCAGGCTCTATGTCTTCCTACAATCAAGTCTTCTTTTCAGGTAAACGCAGTCACTTTTGAGCTCAAATGAAGTCACATCGTTCACGAAGCTCACACATTTCTCGCTCTTAAATGAAAAGCACTGGATGTTAGAGGGCCTGTGGTTTGTATCAGTTTCAGAAGCAGAGTTGAACGAGATATGTTCCGTCTGTGTAGGTACCACAGTTCTTTTGTTCTGAGCACACTCACGTTTCCAGCCTTATTAGAGACTCTAGAAAGCAAGAGCTTTCTAATTGCTCTAAAGCAGAGTGTCTTTCATGGATGAGAACTGTGGTGTGTGTTTCCCTTCAGAAATGTAGTTAAATGGCAGGCACTTTGTCTTCCTACAAGCAAGACTTCGTTTCAGGTAAACGCAGTCAGTTTTGTGCTCAAACGAAGCTACATTGTTAACAAAGCTCACACGTTTTTCGCTCTTAACTGAAAGGCATTGGATGTTAGAGGGCCTGTGGTTTGCATCAGTTTCAGAAGCAGAGTTGAACTAGATATGGTCCGTGTGTGTAGGAAACACAGTTCTTTTGTTCTGAGCACACTCACGTTTCCCGCCTTATTAAAGACTCTAGAAAGCAAGAGCTTGCTTCTTGCTCTAAAGCAGATTGTCTTTTATGGATGAGAACTGTGCTGTGTGTGTCCTTTCAGAAACGGGGTTAAATGGCAGGCTCTGTGTCCTCCTACAAGCAAGAATTCGTTTCAGATAAACGCAGTCACCTTTGAGCTCAAAGGAAGCTACATAGTTCACGATGCTCACAGGTTTCTAACTCATAAGTGAAAAGGATTGGATGTTAGAGGACCTGTGGTTTGTATCAGTTTCCGAAGCAGAGTTGAACTAGATATGGTCCGTGTGTGTAGGAAACACAGTTCTTTTGTTCTGAGCACACTCAGGTTTCCCGCCTTATTAGAGACTCTAGAAAGCAAGAGCTTGCTTCTTGCTCTAAAGCAGAGTGTTTTTCATGGATGAGAACTGTGCTGTGTGTGTCCCTTCAGAAACGGAGTTAAATGGCAGGCTCTGTGTCCTCCTACAAGCAAGAATTCATTTCAGATAAACGCAATCACCTCTGAGCTCAAAGGAAGCTACATAGTTCACGATGCTCACAGGTTTCTAACTCATAAGTGAAAAGGATTGGATGTTAGAGGGCCTGTGGTTTGTATCAGTTTCCGAAGCAGAGTTGAACTAGATATGGTCCGTGTGTGTAGGAAACAAAGTTCTTTTGTTCTGAGCACACTCACGTTTCCCGCCTTATTAGAGACTCTAGAAAGCCAGAGCTTGCTTCTTGCTCTAAAGCAGAGTGTCTTTCATGGATGAGAACTGTGCTGTGTGTTTCCCTTAAGTAACGGAGTTAAATGGCAGCCTCTGTGTCTTCTAACGGAGATAAATGGCAGCCTCTGTGTCTTCCTACAAGCAAGAGTTCGTTTCAGGTAAACACAGTCACGTTTGAGCTCAAATGAAGCTATATCGTTCACGAAGCTCCCACGTTTCTCGCTCTTAACTGAAAGGCTTGGATGTTAGAGGGTCTATGGTTTGTATCAGTTTCAGAAGCAGAGTTGAACTAGATATGGTCCATGTGTGTAGGAAACACAGTTCTTTTGTTCTGAGCACACTCACGTTTCCCATGTTATTAGAGTCTCTAGAAAGCAAGGGCTTGCTTCTTGCTCTAAAGCAGAGTGTCTTTCATGGAAGAGGACTCTGCTGTGTGTTTCCCTTCAGAAACGGAGTTAAATGGCAGGCTCTGTGTCTTCCTACAAGCAAGAGTTAGTTTCCGGTAAATACAGTCACTTTTGAGCTCAAACGATGTTACATCATTCACGAAGCTCACACGTTTCTCACTCTTAACAAAAGGCATTGGATGTTAGAGGGCCTGTGGTTTGTATCAGTTTCAGAAGCAGAGTTGAACTAGATATGGTCCCTGTGGGTAGGAAACACAGTTCTTTTGTTCTGAGCACGCTCACGTTTCAAGATTATTGGAGACTCTAGAAAGCAAGAGCTTGCTTCTTACTCTAAAGCAGAGCGTGTTTCATGGATGAGGACTGTGGTGTGTGTTTCCCTTCAGAAACGAAGTTAAATGGCAGAATCTGTGTCTTCCTACAAGCAAGAGTTCGATTCCGGTAAATGCAGTCAGTTTTGAGCTCAAACGAAACTGCATCTTTAACGAAGCAAACACGTTTCTCGCTCTTAAGTGAAAAGCATTGGATGTTAGAGGGCCTGTGGTTTGTATTAGTTTCAGAAGCAGAGTTGAACTAGATATGGTCCCTGTGTGTAGACACACTGTTCTTTTGTTCTGAGCACACGCAAGTTTCCTGCCTTATTAGAGAATCTAGAAAGCAAGAGCATGCTTCTTGCTCTAAAGCAGAGTGTATTTCATGGAGGAGAACTGTGCTGTGTGTTTCCCTTCAAAAACGGAGTTCAATGGTAGGCTCTGTGTCCTCCCACAAGCAAGAATTCGTTTCAGATAAACGCACTCACCTTTGAGCTCAAAGGAAGCTACATAGTTCACGAAGCTCACGCGTTTCTCACTAATAAGTGAAAAGGATTGGATGTTAGAGGCCCTGTGGTTTGTATCAGTTTCCGAAGCAGAGTTGAACTAGATATGGTCCGTGTGTTTAGGAAACACAGTTCTTTTGTTCTGAGCACACTCACGTTTCCCGCCTTATTAGAGACTCTAGAAAGCAAGAGCTTGCTTCTTGCTCTAAAGCAGAGTGTCTTTCATGGATGAGAACTGTGCTGTGTGTTTCCCTTAAGTAACGGAGTTAAATGGCAGCCTCTGTGTCTTCCTACAAGCAAGACTTCGTTTCAGGTAAACGCAGGCAAGTTTGAGCTCAAATGAAGCTATATCGTTCACAAAGCTCCCACGTTTCTCGCTCTTAACTGAAAGGCTTGGATGTTAGAGGGTCTATGGTTTGTATCAGTTTCAGAAGCAGAGTTGAACTAGATATGGTCCGTGTGTGTAGGAAACACAGTTCTTTTGTTCTGAGCACACTCACGTTTCCAGCCTTATTAGAGACTGTAGAAAGCAAGAGCTTGCTTCTTGCTTTAAACAGAGCGTGTTTCATGGATGAGGACTGTGGTGTGTGTTTCCCTTCAGAAACGGAGTTAAATGGCAGACTCCGTGTCTTCCTACAAGCAAGAGTTCGATTCCGGTAAATGCAGTCAGTTTAAGCTGAAACCAAACTACATCTTTAACGAAGCAAACACGTTTCTCGCTCTTAAGTGAAAAGCATTGGATGTTAGAGGGCCTGTTGTTTGTATTAGTTTCAGAAGCAGAGTTGTAATAGATATGGTACCTGTGTGTAGAAACACAGTTCTTTTGTTCTGAGCACATGCACGTTTCCTGCCCTATTAGAGACTCTAGAAAGCAAGAGCATGCTTCTTGCTCTAAAGCAGAGTGTTTTTCATGGAGGAGAACTGTGCTGTGTGTTTCCCTTCAAAAACGGAGTTCAATGGTAGGCTCTGTATCTTACTACAAGCAAGACTTCGTTTCAGGTAAACACAGTCACTTTTGAGCTCAAGCGAAGCTACATCGTTAACAAAGCTCACACATTTCTCGCTCTTAAGTGAAAAGCACTGGATGTTAGAGGGCCTGTGGTTTGTATCAGTTTCAGAAGCAGAGTTTAATGAGATATGTTCCGTATGTGTAGGAAACACAGTCTTTTGTTCTGAGCACACTCACGTTTCCAGCCTTATTAGAGACTCTAGAAATCAAGAGCTTGCTAATTGCTCTAAAGCAGAGTGTCTTTCATGGATGAGAACTGTGCTGTGTGTTTCCCTTCAGAAATGGAGTTAAAGGGCAGGCGCTGTGTCTTCCTACAAGCAAGATTTCGTTTCAGGTATACGCAGTCAGTTTTGTGCTCAAACAAAGCTACATTGTTCAAAAAGCTCACACGTTTCTCGCTCTTAACTGAAAGGCATTGGATGTTAGAGGGCCTGTGGTTTGTATCAGTTTCAGAAGCAGAGTTGAACTAGATATGGTCCGTGTGTGTAGGAAACACAGTTCTTTTGTTCTGAGCTCACTCACGTTTCCCAACTTATTAGAGACTCTAGAATGCAAGAGCATGCTTCTTGCTCTAAAGCAGAGTGTGTTTCATGGATGAGAACTGTGCTGTGTGTTTCCCTTCAGAAACGGAGTTAAATGGCAGGCTCTGTGTCTTCCTACAAGCTAGACATTTTTTCAGGTAAACGCAGTCAGTTTTGTGCTCAAACGAAGCTACATTGTTAACAACGCTCACACGTTTCTCGCCCTTAACTGCAAGGCTTGGATGTTAGAGGGTCTATGGTTTGTATCAGTTTCAGAAGCAGAGTTGAACTAGATATGATCCGTGTGTGTAGGAAACACAGTTCTTTTGTTCTGAGCACACTCAAGTTTCCCGCCTTATTAGAGACTCTAGAAAGCAAGAGCTTGCTTCTTGCTCTAAAGCAGAGTGTCTTTCATGGATGAGGACTCTGCTGTGTGTTTCCCTTCAGAAACGGAGTTAAATGGCAGACTCTGTGTCTTCCTACAAGCAAGAGTTCGATTCCGGTAAATGCAGTCACTTTTGAGCTCAAACGAAGCTACATCGTTCACGAAGCTCACACGTTTCTCGCTCTTAACAAAAGGCATTGGATGTTAGAGGGCCTGTGGTTTGTATCAGTTTCAGAAGCAGAGTTGAACTAGATATGGTCCCTGTGTGTAGGAAACACAGTTCTTATGTTCTGAGCACACTCACGTTTCCAGCCTTATTAGAGACTCTAGAAAGCAAGAGCTTGCTTCTTGCTCTAAAGCAGAGCGTGTTTCATGGATGAGGACTGTGGTGTGTGTTTCCCTTCAGAAACGGAGTTAAATGGCAGACTCTGTGTCTTCCTACAAGCAAGAGTTCGATTCCGGTAAATGCAGTCACTTTTGAGCTCAAACGAAGCTACATCTTTCACGAAGCTCACACGTTTCTCGCTCTTAAGTGAAAAGCATTGGATGTTAGAGGGCCTGTGGTTTGTATTAGTTTCAGAAGCAGAGTTGAACTAGATATAGTCCCTGTGTGTACAAACACAGTTCTTTTGTTCTGAGCACATTCACGTTTCCTGCCTTATTAGAGACTCTAGAAAGCAAGAGCATGCTTCTTGCTCTAAAGCAGAGTGGGTTTCATGGAGGAAAACTGTGATGTGTGTTTCCCTTCAAAAACGGAGTTCAATGGTAGGCTCTGTGTCTTCCTACAAGCAAGACTTCGTTTCAGGTAAACACAGTCACTTTTGAGCTCAAACGAAGCTACATCGTTCACGAAGCTCACACATTTCTCGCTCCTAAGTGAAAAGCACTGGATGTTAGAGGGCCTGTGGTTTGTATCCGTTTCAGAAATAGAGTTGAATGAGATATGTTCCCTCTGTGTAGGTAACACAGTTCTTTTGTTCTGAGCACACTCACGTTTCCAGCCTTATTAGAGACTCTAGAAAGCAAGAGCTTGCTAATTGCTCTAAAGCAGAGTGTCTTTCATGGATGAGAACTGTGCTGTGTGTTTCTCTTCAGAAATGGCGTTAAATGGCATGCGCTGTGTCTTCCTACAAGCAAGACTTCGTTACAGGTAAATGCAGTCAGTTTTGTGCTCAAACGAAGCTACATTGTTCACAAAGCTCACACGTTTCTCGCTCTTAACTGAAAGGCATTGGATGTTCGAGGGCCTGTGGTTTGTATCAGTTTCAGAAGCAGAGTTGAACTAGATTTGGTCCGTGTGTGTAGGAAACACAGTTCTTTTGTTCTGAGCACACGCACGTTTCCAGCCTTATTAGAGACTCTTGAAAGCAAGAGCTTGCTTCGTGCTCTAAAGCAGAGTGTGTTTCATGGATATGAACTGTGCTGTGTGTTTCCCTTCCGAAACGGAGTTAAATGGCAGGCTCTATGTCTTCCTACAAGCAAGTCTTCTTTTCAGGTAAACGCAGTCACTTTTGAGCTCAAATGAAGCTACATAGTCACGTAGCTCACACGTTTCTCGCTCTTAAGTGAAAAGCATTGGATGTTAGAGGGCCTGTGGTTTGTATCAGTTTCAAAGCAGAGTTGAACTAGATATGGTCCCTCTGGGTAGGAAACACAGTTCTTTTGTTCTGAGCACGCTCACGATTCCAGCCTTATTAGAGACTGTAGAAAGCAAGAGCTTGCTTCTTGCTCTAAAGCAGGGCATGTTTCATGGATGAGGACAGTGGTGTCTGTTTCCCTTCAGAAACGGAGTTAAATGGCAGACTCTGTGTCTTCCTACAAGCAAGAGTTCGATTCCGGTAAATGCAGTCACTTTTGAGCTCAAACGAATCTACGTCTTTAACGAAGCTCACACGTTTCTCGCTCTTAAATGAAAAGCATTGGATGTTAGAGGGCCTGTGGTTTGTATCAGTTTCCGAAGCAGAGTTGAACTAGATTTGGTCCGTGTGTGTAGGAAACACAGTTCTTTTGTTCTGAGCACACTCACGTTTCCAGCCTTATTAGAGACTCTAGAAAGCAAGAGCTTGCTTCTTGCTCTAAAGCAGAGTGTCTTTCATAGATGAGAACTGTGCTGTGTGTTTCCCTTCAGAAACGGAGTTAAATGGCAGGCTCTGTGTCTTCCTACAAGCAAGACTTAGTTTCCGCTAAATACAATCACTTTTGAGCTCAAACGAAGCTACATCTTTAACGAAGCCCACACGTTTCTCGCTCTTAAGTGAAAAGCAAAGGATGTTAGAGGGCCTGTGGTTTGTATCAGTTTCAGAAGCAGAGTTGAACAAGATTTGGTCCGTGTGTGTAGGAAACACAGTTCTTTTGTTCTGAGCACACTCACGTTTCCAGCCTTATTAGAGACTCTAGAAAGCAAGAGCTTGCTTCTTGCTCTAAAGCAGAGTGTGTTTCCTGGAGGAGAACTGTGCTGTGTGTTTCCCTTCAAAAACAGAGTTCAATGGTAGGCTCTGGGTCTTCCTACAAGCAAGAATTCGTTTCAGGTAAACACAGTCACTTTTGAGCTTAAGGAAGCCACATCGTTCACGAAGCTCACACATTTCTCGCTCTTAAGTGAAAAGCCCTGGATGATAGAGGGCCTGTGGTTTGTATCAGTTTCAGAAGCAGAGTTGAACGAGATATGTTCTGTCTGTGTAGGTGACACAGTTCTTTTGTTCTGAGCACACTCACGTTTCCAGCCTTATTAGAGACTCTAGAAAGCAAGAGCTTGCTAATTGCTCTAAAGCAGAGTGTCTTTCATGGATGAGAACTGTGCTATGTGTTTTCCTTGAGTAACAGAGTTAAATGCAGCCTCTGTGTCTTCCTACAAGCAAGACTTCGTTTCAGGTAAACACAGTCACTTTTGAGCTCAAATGAAGCTATATCGTTCACAAAGCTCCCACGTTTCTCGCTCTTAACCGAAAGGCTTGGATGTTAGAGGGTCTATGGTTTGTATCAGTTTCAGAAGCAGAGTTGAACTAGATATGGTCCGTGTGTGTAGGAAACACAGTTCTTTTGTTCTGAGCACACTCACGTTTCCCGCCTTATTAGACACTCTAGAAAGCAAGAGCTTGCTTCTTGTTCTAAAGCAGATTGTCTTTTATGGATGAGAACTGTGCTGTGTGTTTCCCTTCAGAAACGGAGTTAAATGGCAGGCTCTGTGTCCTCCTACAAGCAAGAATTCGTTTCAGATAAACGCAGTCACCTTTGAGCTCAAAGGATGCTACATAGTTCACAAAGCTCCCACGTTTCTCGCTCTTAACTGAAAGGCTTGGATGTTAGAGGGTCTATGGTTTGTATCAGTTTCAGAAGCAGAGTTGAACTAGATATGGTCCATGTGTGTAGGAAACACAGTTCTTTTGTTCTGAGCACACTCACGTTTTCCGCCTTATTAGAGATTCTAGAAAGCAAGAGCTTGCTTCTTGCTGTAAAGCAGAGTGTCTTTCATGGATGAGAACTGTGCTGTGTGTTTCCCTTAAGTAACGGAGTTAAATGGCAGCCTCTGTGTCTTCTAACGGAGTTAAATGGCAGCCTCTGTGACTTCCTACAAGCAAGTCTTCTTTTCAGGTAAATGCAGTCACTTTTGAGCTCAAATGACGCTATATAGTCGCGTAGCTCACACGGTTCTCGCTCCTAAGTGAAAAGCATTGGATGTTAGAGGGCCTGTGGTTTGTATCAGTTTCAGAACAGAGTTGAACTAGATATGGTCCATGTGTGTAGGAAACACAGTTCTTTTGTTCTGAGCACACTCACGTTTCCAGCCTTATTAGAGATTCTAGAAAGCAAGAGCTTGCTTCTTGCTCTAAAGCAGAGTGTCTTTCATGGATGAGAACTGTGCTGTGTGTTTCCCTTCAGAAACGGATTTAAATGGCAGGCTCTGTGTCTTCCTACAAGCAAGACTTAGTTTCAGGTAAACGCAGTCACTTTTGAGCTCTAATGAAGCTACATCGTCACGAAGCTCACACGTTTCTCGCTCTTAAGTGAAAAGCATTGGATGTTAGAGGGCCTGTGGTTTGTATCAGTTTCAGAAGCAGAGTTGAACGAGATATGGTCCGTGTGTGTAGGTAACACAGTTCTTTTGTTCTGAGCACACTCACGTTTCCAGCCATATTAGAGTCTCTAGAAAGCAAGAGCTTGCTTCTTGCTCTAAAGCAGAGAGTGTTTCATGGATGAGAACTGTGCTGTGTGTTTCCCTTCAGAAACGGAGTTAAAAGGCAGGCTCTATGTCTTCCTACAATCAAGTCTTCTTTTCAGGTAAATGCAGTCACTTTTGAGCTCAAATGACGCTATATAGTCGCGTAGCTCACACGTTTCTCGCTCCTAAGTGAAAACCATTGGATGTTAGAGGGCCTGTGGTTTGTATCAGTTTCAGAACAGAGTTGAACTAGATATGGTCCGTGTGTGTAGGAAACACAGTTCTTTTGTTCTGAGCACACTCACGTTTCCCGCCTTATTAGAGACTCTAGAAAGCAAGAGCTTGCTTCTTGCACTAAAGCAGAATGTGTTTCATGGATGAGAACTGTGCTGTGTGTTTCCCTTCAGAAACGGAGTTAAATGGCAGGCTCTGTGTCTTCCTACAAGCAAGAGTTAGTTTCCGCTAAATACAGTCTCATTTGAGCTCAAACGAAGCTACATCTTTAACGAAGCTCACAAGTTTCTCGCTCTTAAGTGAAAAGCAAAGGATGTTAGAGGGCCTGTGGTTTGTATCAGTTTCAGAAGCAGAGTTGAACTAGATTTGTCTGTTTGTGTAGGAAACACAGTTCTTTTGTTCTGAGCACACTCACGTTTCCAGCCATATTAGAGTCTCTAGAAAGCAAGAGCTTGCTTCTTGCTCTAAAGCAGAGAGTGTTTCATGGATGAGAACTGTGCTGTGTGTTTCCCTTCAGAAACGGAGTTAAAAGGCAGGCTCTATGTCTTCCTACAATCAAGTCTTCTTTTCAGGTAAACGCAGTCACTTTTGAGCTCAAATGAAGTCACATCGTTCACGAAGCTCACACATTTCTCGCTCTTAAAAGAAAAGCACTGGATGTTAGAGGGCCTGTGGTTTGTATCAGTTTCAGAAGCAGAGTTGAACGAGATATGTTCCGTCTGTGTAGGTACCACAGTTCTTTTGTTCTGAGCACACTCACGTTTCCAGCCTTATTAGAGACTCTAGAAAGCAAGAGCTTTCTAATTGCTCTAAAGCAGAGTGTCTTTCATGGATGAGAACTGTGCTGTGTGTTTCCCTTCAGAAATGTAGTTAAATGGCAGGCACTTTGTCTTCCTACAAGCAAGACTTCGTTTCAGGTAAACGCAGTCAGTTTTGTGCTCAAACGAAGCTACATTGTTAACAAAGCTCACACGTTTTTCGCTCTTAACTGAAAGGCATTGGATGTTAGAGGGCCTGTGGTTTGCATCAGTTTCAGAAGCAGAGTTGAACTAGATATGGTCTGTGTGTGTAGGAAACACAGTTCTTTTGTTCTGAGCACACTCACGTTTTCCGCCTTATTAGAGACTCTAGAAAGCAAGAGCTTGCTTCTTGCTCTAAAGCAGAGTGTCTTTCATGGATGAGAACTGTGCTGTGTGTTTCCCTTAAGTAACGGAGTTAAATGGCAGCCTCTGTGTCTTCTAACGGAGTTAAATGGCAGCCTCTGTGTCTTCCTACAAGCAAGAGTTCGTTTCAGGTAAACACAGTCACGTTTGAGCTCAAATGAAGCTATATCGTTCACGAAGCTCCCACGTTTCTCGCTCTTAACTGAAAGGCTTGGATGTTAGAGGGTCTATGGTTTGTATCAGTTTCAGAAGCAGAGTTGAACTAGATATGGTCCATGTGTGTAGGAAACACAGTTCTTTTGTTCTGAGCACACTCACGTTTCCAGCCTTATTAGACACTGTAGAAAGCAAGAGCTTGCTTCTTGCTCTAAAGCAGAGTGTTTTTCATGGATGAGAACTGTGCTGTGTGTTTCCCTTCAGAAACGGAGTTAAATGGCAGGCTCTATGTCTTCCTACAAGCAAGTCTTCTTTTCAGGTAAATGCAGTCACTTTTGAGCTCAAATGACACTACATAGTCGCGTAGCTCACACGTTTCTCGCTCTTAAGTGAAAAGCATTGGATGTTAGAGGGCCTGTGGTTTGTATCATTTTCAGAAGCAGAGTTGAACTAGATATGGTCCCTGTGGGTAGGAAACACAGTTCTTTTGTTCTGAGCACGCTCACGTTTCAAGCCTTATTAGAGTCTCTAGAAAGCAAGAGCTTGCTTCTTGCTCTAAAGCAGAGTGTCTTTCATGGATGAGAACTGTGCTGTGTGTCTCCCTTAAGTAACGGAGTTAAATGGCAGCCTCCGTGTCTTCCTACAAGCAAGACTTCGTTTCAGGTAAACGCAGTCAGTTTTGTGCTCAAACGAAGCTACATTGTTAACAAAGCTCACACGTTTTTCGCTCTTAACTGAAAGGCATTGGATGTTAGAGGGCCTGTGGTTTGCATCAGTTTCAGAAGCAGAGTTGAACTAGATATGGTCCGTGTGTGTAGGAAACACAGTTCTTTTGTTCTGAGCACACTCACGTTTCCCGCCTTATTAAAGACTCTAGAAAGCAAGAGCTTGCTTCTTGCTCTAAAGCAGATTGTCTTTTATGGATGAGAACTGTGCTGTGTGTGTCCCTTCAGAAACGGAGTTAAATGGCAGGCTCTGTGTCCTCCTACAAGCAAGAATTCGTTTCAGATAAACGCAGTCACCTTTGAGCTCAAAGGAAGCTACATAGTTCACGATGCTCACAGGTTTCTAACTCATAAGTGAAAAGGATTGGATGTTAGAGGACCTGTGGTTTGTATCAGTTTCCGAAGCAGAGTTGAACTAGATATGGTCCGTGTGTGTAGGAAACACAGTTCTTTTGTTCTGAGCACACTCAGGTTTCCCGCCTTATTAGAGACTCTAGAAAGCAAGAGCTTGCTTCTTGCTCTAAAGCAGAGTGTTTTTCATGGATGAGAACTGTGCTGTGTGTGTCCCTTCAGAAACGGAGTTAAATGGCAGGCTCTGTGTCCTCCTACAAGCAAGAATTCATTTCAGATAAACGCAATCACCTCTGAGCTCAAAGGAAGCTACATAGTTCACGATGCTCACAGGTTTCTAACTCATAAGTGAAAAGGATTGGATGTTAGAGGGCCTGTGGTTTGTATCAGTTTCCGAAGCAGAGTTGAACTAGATATGGTCCGTGTGTGTAGGAAACAAAGTTCTTTTGTTCTGAGCACACTCACGTTTCCCGCCTTATTAGAGACTCTAGAAAGCCAGAGCTTGCATCTTGCTCTAAAGCAGAGTGTCTTTCATGGATGAGAACTGTGCTGTGTGTTTCCCTTAAGTAACGGAGTTAAATGGCAGCCTCTGTGTCTTCTAACGGAGATAAATGGCAGCCTCTGTGTCTTCCTACAAGCAAGAGTTCGTTTCAGGTAAACACAGTCACGTTTGAGCTCAAATGAAGCTATATCGTTCACGAAGCTCCCACGTTTCTCGCTCTTAACTGAAAGGCTTGGATGTTAGAGGGTCTATGGTTTGTATCAGTTTCAGAAGCAGAGTTGAACTAGATATGGTCCATGTGTGTAGGAAACACAGTTCTTTTGTTCTGAGCACACTCACGTTTCCCATGTTATTAGAGTCTCTAGAAAGCAAGGGATTGCTTCTTGCTCTAAAGCAGAGTGTCTTTCATGGATGAGGACTCTGCTGTGTGTTTCCCTTCAGAAACGGAGTTAAATGGCAGGCTCTGTGTCTTCCTACAAGCAAGAGTTAGTTTCCGGTAAATACAGTCACTTTTGAGCTCAAACGAAGTTACATCATTCACGAAGCTCACACGTTTCTCACTCTTAACAAAAGGCATTGGATGTTAGAGGGCCTGTGGTTTGTATCAGTTTCAGAAGCAGAGTTGAACTAGATATGGTCCCTGTGGGTAGGAAACACAGTTCTTTTGTTCTGAGCACGCTCACGTTTCAAGCCTTATTAGAGTCTCTAGAAAGCAAGAGCTTGCTTCTTGCTCTAAAGCAGAGTGTCTTTCATGGATGAGAACTGTGCTGTGTGTTTCCCTTAAGTAACGGAGTTAAATGGCAGCATCCGTGTCTTCCTACAAGCAAGACTTCGTTTCAGGTAAACGCAGTCAGTTTTGTGCTCAAACGAAGCTACATTGTTAACAAAGCTCACACGTTTTTCGCTCTTAACTGAAAGGCATTGGATGTTAGAGGGCCTGTGGTTTGCATCAGTTTCAGAAGCAGAGTTGAACTAGATATGGTCCGTGTGTGTAGGAAACACAGTTCTTTTGTTCTGAGCACACTCACGTTTCCCGCCTTATTAAAGACTCTAGAAAGCAAGAGCTTGCTTCTTGCCCTAAAGCAGATTGTCTTTTATGGATGAGAACTGTGCTATGTGTGTCCCTTCAGAAACGGAGTTAAATGGCAGGCTCTGTGTCCTACTACAAGCAAGAATTCGTTTCAGATAAACGCAGTCACCTTTGAGCTCAAAGGAAGCTACATAGTTCACGATGCTCACACATTTCTCACTCATAAGTGAAAAGGATTGGATGTTAGAGGGCCTGTGGTTTGTATCAGTTTCAGAAGCAGAGTTGAACTAGATATGGTCCATGTGTGTAGGAAACACAGTTCTTTTGTTCTGAGCACACTCACGTTTCCCGCCTTATTAGAGATTCTAGAAAGCAAGAGCTTGCTTCTTGCTGTAAAGCAGAGTGTCTTTCATGGATGAGAACTGTGCTGTGTGTTTCCCTTAAGTAACGGAGTAAAATGGCAGCCTCTGTGTCTTCTAACGGAGTTAAATGGCAGCCTCTGTGACTTCCTACAAGCAAGTCTTCTTTTCAGGTAAATGCAGTCACTTTTGAGCTCAAATGACGCTATATAGTCGCGTAGCTCACACGTTTCTCGCTCCTAAGTGAAAAGCATTGGATGTTAGAGGGCCTGTGGTTTGTATCAGTTTCAGAACAGAGTTGAACTAGATATGGTCCATGTGTGTAGGAAACACAGTTCTTTTGTTCTGAGCACACTCACGTTTCCAGCCTTATTAGAGATTCTAGAAAGCAAGAGCTTGCTTCTTGCTCTAAAGCAGAGTGTCTTTCATGGATGAGAACTGTGCTGTGTGTTTCCCTTCAGAAACGGATTTAAATGGCAGGCTCTGTGTCTTCCTACAAGCAAGACTTAGTTTCAGGTAAACGCAGTCACTTTTGAGCTCTAATGAAGCTACATCGTCACGAAGCTCACACGTTTCTCGCTCTTAAGTGAAAAGCATTGGATGTTAGAGGGCCTGTGGTTTGTATCAGTTTCAGAAGCAGAGTTGAACGAGATATGGTCCGTGTGTGTAGGTAACACAGTTCTTTTGTTCTGAGCACACTCACGTTTCCAGCCATATTAGAGTCTCTAGAAAGCAAGAGCTTGCTTCTTGCTCTAAAGCAGAGAGTGTTTCATGGATGAGAACTGTGCTGTGTGTTTCCCTTCAGAAACGGAGTTAAAAGGCAGGCTCTATGTCTTCCTACAATCAAGTCTTCTTTTCAGGTAAATGCAGTCACTTTTGAGCTCAAATGACGCTATATAGTCGCGTAGCTCACACGTTTCTCGCTCCTAAGTGAAAACCATTGGATGTTAGAGGGCCTGTGGTTTGTATCAGTTTCAGAACAGGGTTGAACTAGATATGGTCCGTGTGTGTAGGAAACACAGTTCTTTTGTTCTGAGCACACTCACGTTTCCCGCCTTATTAGAGACTCTAGAAAGCAAGAGCTTGCTTCTTGCACTAAAGCAGAATGTGTTTCATGGATGAGAACTGTGCTGTGTGTTTCCCTTCAGAAACGGAGTTAAATGGCAGGCTCTGTGTCTTCCTACAAGCAAGAGTTAGTTTCCGCTAAATACAGTCACATTTGAGCTCAAACGAAGCTACATCTTTAACGAAGCTCACAAGTTTCTCGCTCTTAAGTGAAAAGCAAAGGATGTTAGAGGGCCTGTGGTTTGTATCAGTTTCAGAAGCAGAGTTGAACTAGATTTGTCTGTTTGTGTAGGAAACACAGTTCTTTTGTTCTGAGCACACTCACGTTTCCAGCCATATTAGAGTCTCTAGAAAGCAAGAGCTTGCTTCTTGCTCTAAAGCAGAGAGTGTTTCATGGATGAGAACTGTGCTGTGTGTTTCCCTTCAGAAACGGAGTTAAAAGGCAGGCTCTATGTCTTCCTACAATCAAGTCTTCTTTTCAGGTAAACGCAGTCACTTTTGAGCTCAAATGAAGTCACATCGTTCACGAAGCTCACACATTTCTCGCTCTTAAAAGAAAAGCACTGGATGTTAGAGGGCCTGTGGTTTGTATCAGTTTCAGAAGCAGAGTTGAACGAGATATGTTCCGTCTGTGTAGGTACCACAGTTCTTTTGTTCTGAGCACACTCACGTTTCCAGCCTTATTAGAGACTCTAGAAAGCAAGAGCTTTCTAATTGCTCTAAAGCAGAGTGTCTTTCATGGATGAGAACTGTGCTGTGTGTTTCCCTTCAGAAATGTAGTTAAATGGCAGGCACTTTGTCTTCCTACAAGCAAGACTTCGTTTCAGGTAAACGCAGTCAGTTTTGTGCTCAAACGAAGCTACATTGTTAACAAAGCTCACACGTTTTTCGCTCTTAACTGAAAGGCATTGGATGTTAGAGGGCCTGTGGTTTGCATCAGTTTCAGAAGCAGAGTTGAACTAGATATGGTCCGTGTGTGTAGGAAACACAGTTCTTTTGTTCTGAGCACACTCACGTTTCCCGCCTTATTAAAGACGCTAGAAAGCAAGAGCTTGCTTCTTGCTCTAAAGCAGATTGTCTTTTATGGATGAGAACTGTGCTGTGTGTGTCCCTTCAGAAACGGAGTTAAATGGCAGGCTCTGTGTCCTCCTACAAGCAAGAATTCGTTTCAGATAAACGCAGTCACCTTTGAGTTCAAAGGAAGCTACATAGTTCACAATGCTCACAGGTTTCTAACTCATAAGTGAAAAGGATTGGATGTTAGAGGGCCTGTGGTTTGTATCAGTTTCCGAAGCAGAGTTGAACTAGATATGGTCTGTGTGTGTAGGAAACACAGTTCTTTTGTTCTGAGCACACTCACGTTTTCCGCCTTATTAGAGACTCTAGAAAGCAAGAGCTTGCTTCTTGCTCTAAAGCAGAGTGTCTTTCATGGATGAGAACTGTGCTGTGTGTTTCCCTTAAGTAACGGAGTTAAATGGCAGCCTCTGTGTCTTCTAACGGAGTTAAATGGCAGCCTCTGTGACTTCCTACAAGCAAGTCTTCTTTTCAGGTAAATGCAGTCACTTTTGAGCTCAAATGACGCTATATAGTCGCGTAGCTCACACGTTTCTCGCTCCTAAGTGAAAAGCATTGGATGTTAGAGGGCCTGTGGTTTGTATCAGTTTCAGAACAGAGTTGAACTAGATATGGTCCATGTGTGTAGGTAACACAGTTCTTTTGTTCTGAGCACACTCACGTTTCCAGCCATATTAGAGTCTCTAGAAAGCAAGAGCTTGCTTCTTGCTCTAAAGCAGAGAGTGTTTCATGGATGAGAACTGTGCTGTGTGTTTCCCTTCAGAAACGGAGTTAAAAGGCAGGCTCTATGTCTTCCTACAATCAAGTCTTCTTTTCAGGTAAATGCAGTCACTTTTGAGCTCAAATGACGCTATATAGTCGCGTAGCTCACACGTTTCTCGCTCCTAAGTGAAAACCATTGGATGTTAGAGGGCCTGTGGTTTGTATCAGTTTCAGAACAGAGTTGAACTAGATATGGTCCGTGTGTGTAGGAAACACAGTTCTTTTGTTCTGAGCACACTCACGTTTCCCGCCTTATTAGAGACTCTAGAAAGCAAGAGCTTGCTTCTTGCACTAAAGCAGAATGTGTTTCATGGATGAGAACTGTGCTGTGTGTTTCCCTTCAGAAACGGAGTTAAATGGCAGGCTCTGTGTCTTCCTACAAGCAAGAGTTAGTTTCCGCTAAATACAGTCACATTTGAGCTCAAACGAAGCTACATCTTTAACGAAGCTCACAAGTTTCTCGCTCTTAAGTGAAAAGCAAAGGATGTTAGAGGGCCTGTGGTTTGTATCAGTTTCAGAAGCAGAGTTGAACTAGATTTGTCTGTTTGTGTAGGAAACACAGTTCTTTTGTTCTGAGCACACTCACGTTTCCAGCCATATTAGAGTCTCTAGAAAGCAAGAGCTTGCTTCTTGCTCTAAAGCAGAGAGTGTTTCATGGATGAGAACTGTGCTGTGTGTTTCCCTTCAGAAACGGAGTTAAAAGGCAGGCTCTATGTCTTCCTACAATCAAGTCTTCTTTTCAGGTAAACGCAGTCACTTTTGAGCTCAAATGAAGTCACATCGTTCACGAAGCTCACACATTTCTCGCTCTTAAAAGAAAAGCACTGGATGTTAGAGGGCCTGTGGTTTGTATCAGTTTCAGAAGCAGAGTTGAACGAGATATGTTCCGTCTGTGTAGGTACCACAGTTCTTTTGTTCTGAGCACACTCACGTTTCCAGCCTTATTAGAGACTCTAGAAAGCAAGAGCTTTCTAATTGCTCTAAAGCAGAGTGTCTTTCATGGATGAGAACTGTGCTGTGTGTTTCCCTTCAGAAATGTAGTTAAATGGCAGGCACTTTGTCTTCCTACAAGCAAGACTTCGTTTCAGGTAAACGCAGTCAGTTTTGTGCTCAAACGAAGCTACATTGTTAACAAAGCTCACACGTTTTTCGCTCTTAACTGAAAGGCATTGGATGTTAGAGGGCCTGTGGTTTGCATCAGTTTCAGAAGCAGAGTTGAACTAGATATGGTCCGTGTGTGTAGGAAACACAGTTCTTTTGTTCTGAGCACACTCACGTTTCCCGCCTTATTAAAGACGCTAGAAAGCAAGAGCTTGCTTCTTGCTCTAAAGCAGATTGTCTTTTATGGATGAGAACTGTGCTGTGTGTGTCCCTTCAGAAACGGAGTTAAATGGCAGGCTCTGTGTCCTCCTACAAGCAAGAATTCGTTTCAGATAAACGCAGTCACCTTTGAGTTCAAAGGAAGCTACATAGTTCACAATGCTCACAGGTTTCTAACTCATAAGTGAAAAGGATTGGATGTTAGAGGGCCTGTGGTTTGTATCAGTTTCCGAAGCAGAGTTGAACTAGATATGGTCTGTGTGTGTAGGAAACACAGTTCTTTTGTTCTGAGCACACTCACGTTTTCCGCCTTATTAGAGACTCTAGAAAGCAAGAGCTTGCTTCTTGCTCTAAAGCAGAGTGTCTTTCATGGATGAGAACTGTGCTGTGTGTTTCCCTTAAGTAACGGAGTAAAATGGCAGCCTCTGTGTCTTCTAACGGAGTTAAATGGCAGCCTCTGTGACTTCCTACAAGCAAGTCTTCTTTTCAGGTAAATGCAGTCACTTTTGAGCTCAAATGACGCTATATAGTCGCGTAGCTCACACGTTTCTCGCTCCTAAGTGAAAAGCATTGGATGTTAGAGGGCCTGTGGTTTGTATCAGTTTCAGAACAGAGTTGAACTAGATATGGTCCATGTGTGTAGGTAACACAGTTCTTTTGTTCTGAGCACACTCACTTTCCAGCCATATTAGAGTCTCTAGAAAGCAAGAGCTTGCTTCTTGCTCTAAAGCAGAGAGTGTTTCATGGATGAGAACTGTGCTGTGTGTTTCCCTTCAGAAACGGAGTTAAAAGGCAGGCTCTATGTCTTCCTACAATCAAGTCTTCTTTTCAGGTAAATGCAGTCACTTTTGAGCTCAAATGACTCTATATAGTCGCGTAGCTCACACGTTTCTCGCTCCTAAGTGAAAACCATTGGATGTTAGAGGGCCTGTGGTTTGTATCAGTTTCAGAACAGAGTTGAACTAGATATGGTCCGTGTGTGTAGGAAACACAGTTCTTTTGTTCTTAGCACACTCACGTTTCCCGCCTTATTAGAGACTCTAGAAAGCAAGAGCTTGCTTCTTGCACTAAAGCAGAATGTGTTTCATGGATGAGAACTGTGCTGTGTGTTTCCCTTCAGAAACGGAGTTAAATGGCAGGCTCTGTGTCTTCCTACAAGCAAGAGTTAGTTTCCGCTAAATACAGTCACATTTGAGCTCAAACGAAGCTACATCTTTAACGAAGCTCACAAGTTTCTCGCTCTTAAGTGAAAAGCAAAGGATGTTAGAGGGCCTGTGGTTTGTATCAGTTTCAGAAGCAGAGTTGAACTAGATTTGTCTGTTTGTGTAGGAAACACAGTTCTTTTGTTCTGAGCACACTCACGTTTCCAGCCATATTAGAGTCTCTAGAAAGCAAGAGCTTGCTTCTTGCTCTAAAGCAGAGAGTGTTTCATGGATGAGAACTGTGCTGTGTGTTTCCCTTCAGAAACGGAGTTAAAAGGCAGGCTCTATGTCTTCCTACAATCAAGTCTTCTTTTCAGGTAAACGCAGTCACTTTTGAGCTCAAATGAAGTCACATCGTTCACGAAGCTCACACATTTCTCGCTCTTAAAAGAAAAGCACTGGATGTTAGAGGGCCTGTGGTTTGTATCAGTTTCAGAAGCAGAGTTGAACGAGATATGTTCCGTCTGTGTAGGTACCACAGTTCTTTTGTTCTGAGCACACTCACGTTTCCAGCCTTATTAGAGACTCTAGAAAGCAAGAGCTTTCTAATTGCTCTAAAGCAGAGTGTCTTTCATGGATGAGAACTGTGCTGTGTGTTTCCCTTCAGAAATGTAGTTAAATGGCAGGCACTTTGTCTTCCTACAAGCAAGACTTCGTTTCAGGTAAACGCAGTCAGTTTTGTGCTCAAACGAAGCTACATTGTTAACAAAGCTCACACGTTTTTCGCTCTTAACTGAAAGGCATTGGATGTTAGAGGGCCTGTGGTTTGCATCAGTTTCAGAAGCAGAGTTGAACTAGATATGGTCCGTGTGTGTAGGAAACACAGTTCTTTTGTTCTGAGCACACTCACGTTTCCCGCCTTATTAAAGACGCTAGAAAGCAAGAGCTTGCTTCTTGCTCTAAAGCAGATTGTCTTTTATGGATGAGAACTGTGCTGTGTGTGTCCCTTCAGAAACGGAGTTAAATGGCAGGCTCTGTGTCCTCCTACAAGCAAGAATTCGTTTCAGATAAACGCAGTCACCTTTGAGTTCAAAGGAAGCTACATAGTTCACAATGCTCACAGGTTTCTAACTCATAAGTGAAAAGGATTGGATGTTAGAGGGCCTGTGGTTTGTATCAGTTTCCGAAGCAGAGTTGAACTAGATATGGTCTGTGTGTGTAGGAAACACAGTTCTTTTGTTCTGAGCACACTCACGTTTTCCGCCTTATTAGAGACTCTAGAAAGCAAGAGCTTGCTTCTTGCTCTAAAGCAGAGTGTCTTTCATGGATGAGAACTGTGCTGTGTGTTTCCCTTAAGTAACGGAGTTAAATGGCAGCCTCTGTGTCTTCTAACGGAGTTAAATGGCAGCCTCTGTGTCTTCCTACAAGCAAGAGTTCGTTTCAGGTAAACACAGTCACGTTTGAGCTCAAATGAAGCTATATCGTTCACGAAGCTCCCACGTTTCTCGCTCTTAACTGAAAGGCTTGGATGTTAGAGGGTCTATGGTTTGTATCAGTTTCAGAAGCAGAGTTGAACTAGATATGGTCCATGTGTGTAGGAAACACAGTTCTTTTGTTCTGAGCACACTCACGTTTCCAGCCTTATTAGACACTGTAGAAAGCAAGAGCTTGCTTCTTGCTCTAAAGCAGAGTGTTTTTCATGGATGAGAACTGTGCTGTGTGTTTCCCTTCAGAAACGGAGTTAAATGGCAGGCTCTATGTCTTCCTACAAGCAAGTCTTCTTTTCAGGTAAATGCAGTCACTTTTGAGCTCAAATGACACTACATAGTCGCGTAGCTCACACGTTTCTCGCTCTTAAGTGAAAAGCATTGGATGTTAGAGGGCCTGTGGTTTGTATCATTTTCAGAAGCAGAGTTGAACTAGATATGGTCCCTGTGGGTAGGAAACACAGTTCTTTTGTTCTGAGCACGCTCACGTTTCAAGCCTTATTAGAGTCTCTAGAAAGCAAGAGCTTGCTTCTTGCTCTAAAGCAGAGTGTCTTTCATGGATGAGAACTGTGCTGTGTGTCTCCCTTAAGTAACGGAGTTAAATGGCAGCCTCCGTGTCTTCCTACAAGCAAGACTTCGTTTCAGGTAAACGCAGTCAGTTTTGTGCTCAAACGAAGCTACATTGTTAACAAAGCTCACACGTTTTTCGCTCTTAACTGAAAGGCATTGGATGTTAGAGGGCCTGTGGTTTGCATCAGTTTCAGAAGCAGAGTTGAACTAGATATGGTCCGTGTGTGTAGGAAACACAGTTCTTTTGTTCTGAGCACACTCACGTTTCCCGCCTTATTAAAGACGCTAGAAAGCAAGAGCTTGCTTCTTGCTCTAAAGCAGATTGTCTTTTATGGATGAGAACTGTGCTGTGTGTGTCCCTTCAGAAACGGAGTTAAATGGCAGGCTCTGTGTCCTCCTACAAGCAAGAATTCGTTTCAGATAAACGCAGTCACCTTTGAGTTCAAAGGAAGCTACATAGTTCACAATGCTCACAGGTTTCTAACTCATAAGTGAAAAGGATTGGATGTTAGAGGGCCTGTGGTTTGTATCAGTTTCCGAAGCAGAGTTGAACTAGATATGGTCTGTGTGTGTAGGAAACACAGTTCTTTTGTTCTGAGCACACTCACGTTTTCCGCCTTATTAGAGACTCTAGAAAGCAAGAGCTTGCTTCTTGCTCTAAAGCAGAGTGTCTTTCATGGATGAGAACTGTGCTGTGTGTTTCCCTTAAGTAACGGAGTAAAATGGCAGCCTCTGTGTCTTCTAACGGAGTTAAATGGCAGCCTCAGTGACTTCCTACAAGCAAGTCTTCTTTTCAGGTAAATGCAGTCACTTTTGAGCTCAAATGACGCTATATAGTCGCGTAGCTCACACGTTTCTCGCTCCTAAGTGAAAAGCATTGGATGTTAGAGGGCCTGTGGTTTGTATCAGTTTCAGAACAGAGTTGAACTAGATATGGTCCATGTGTGTAGGTAACACAGTTCTTTTGTTCTGAGCACACTCACGTTTCCAGCAATATTAGAGTCTCTAGAAAGCAAGAGCTTGCTTCTTGCTCTAAAGCAGAGAGTGTTTCATGGATGAGAACTGTGCTGTGTGTTTCCCTTCAGAAACGGAGTTAAAAGGCAGGCTCTATGTCTTCCTACAATCAAGTCTTCTTTTCAGGTAAATGCAGTCACTTTTGAGCTCAAATGACGCTATATAGTCGCGTAGCTCACACGTTTCTCGCTCCTAAGTGAAAACCATTGGATGTTAGAGGGCCTGTGGTTTGTATCAGTTTCAGAACAGAGTTGAACTAGATATGGTCCGTGTGTGTAGGAAACACAGTTCTTTTGTTCTGAGCACACTCACGTTTCCCGCCTTATTAGAGACTCTAGAAAGCAAGAGCTTGCTTCTTGCACTAAAGCAGAATGTGTTTCATGGATGAGAACTGTGCTGTGTGTTTCCCTTCAGAAACGGAGTTAAATGGCAGGCTCTGTGTCTTCCTACAAGCAAGAGTTAGTTTCCGCTAAATACAGTCACATTTGAGCTCAAACGAAGCTACATCTTTAACGAAGCTCACAAGTTTCTCGCTCTTAAGTGAAAAGCAAAGGATGTTAGAGGGCCTGTGGTTTGTATCAGTTTCAGAAGCAGAGTTGAACTAGATTTGTCTGTTTGTGTAGGAAACACAGTTCTTTTGTTCTGAGCACACTCACGTTTCCAGCCATATTAGAGTCTCTAGAAAGCAAGAGCTTGCTTCTTGCTCTAAAGCAGAGAGTGTTTCATGGATGAGAACTGTGCTGTGTGTTTCCCTTCAGAAACGGAGTTAAAAGGCAGGCTCTATGTCTTCCTACAATCAAGTCTTCTTTTCAGGTAAACGCAGTCACTTTTGAGCTCAAATGAAGTCACATCGTTCACGAAGCTCACACATTTCTCGCTCTTAAAAGAAAAGCACTGGATGTTAGAGGGCCTGTGGTTTGTATCAGTTTCAGAAGCAGAGTTGAACGAGATATGTTCCGTCTGTGTAGGTACCACAGTTCTTTTGTTCTGAGCACACTCACGTTTCCAGCCTTATTAGAGACTCTAGAAAGCAAGAGCTTTCTAATTGCTCTAAAGCAGAGTGTCTTTCATGGATGAGAACTGTGCTGTGTGTTTCCCTTCAGAAATGTAGTTAAATGGCAGGCACTTTGTCTTCCTACAAGCAAGACTTCGTTTCAGGTAAACGCAGTCAGTTTTGTGCTCAAACGAAGCTACATTGTTAACAAAGCTCACACGTTTTTCGCTCTTAACTGAAAGGCATTGGATGTTAGAGGGCCTGTGGTTTGCATCAGTTTCAGAAGCAGAGTTGAACTAGATATGGTCCGTGTGTGTAGGAAACACAGTTCTTTTGTTCTGAGCACACTCACGTTTCCCGCCTTATTAAAGACGCTAGAAAGCAAGAGCTTGCTTCTTGCTCTAAAGCAGAGTGTCTTTCATGGATGAGAACTGTGCTGTGTGTTTCCCTTAAGTAACGGAGTTAAATGGCAGCCTCTGTGTCTTCTAACGGAGTTAAATGGCAGCCTCTGTGTCTTCCTACAAGCAAGAGTTCGTTTCAGGTAAACACAGTCACGTTTGAGCTCAAATGAAGCTATATCGTTCACGAAGCTCCCACGTTTCTCGCTCTTAACTGAAAGGCTTGGATGTTAGAGGGTCTATGGTTTGTATCAGTTTCAGAAGCAGAGTTGAACTAGATATGGTCCATGTGTGTAGGAAACACAGTTCTTTTGTTCTGAGCACACTCACGTTTCCAGCCTTATTAGACACTGTAGAAAGCAAGAGCTTGCTTCTTGCTCTAAAGCAGAGTGTTTTTCATGGATGAGAACTGTGCTGTGTGTTTCCCTTCAGAAACGGAGTTAAATGGCAGGCTCTATGTCTTCCTACAAGCAAGTCTTCTTTTCAGGTAAATGCAGTCACTTTTGAGCTCAAATGACACTACATAGTCGTGTAGCTCACACGTTTCTCGCTCTTAAGTGAAAAGCATTGGATGTTAGAGGGCCTGTGGTTTGTATCATTTTCAGAAGCAGAGTTGAACTAGATATGGTCCCTGTGGGTAGGAAACACAGTTCTTTTGTTCTGAGCACGCTCACGTTTCAAGCCTTATTAGAGTCTCTAGAAAGCAAGAGCTTGCTTCTTGCTCTAAAGCAGAGTGTCTTTCATGGATGAGAACTGTGCTGTGTGTCTCCCTTAAGTAACGGAGTTAAATGGCAGCCTCCGTGTCTTCCTACAAGCAAGACTTCGTTTCAGGTAAACGCAGTCAGTTTTGTGCTCAAACGAAGCTACATTGTTAACAAAGCTCACACGTTTTTCGCTCTTAACTGAAAGGCATTGGATGTTAGAGGGCCTGTGGTTTGCATCAGTTTCAGAAGCAGAGTTGAACTAGATATGGTCCGTGTGTGTAGGAAACACAGTTCTTTTGTTCTGAGCACACTCACGTTTCCCGCCTTATTAAAGACGCTAGAAAGCAAGAGCTTGCTTCTTGCTCTAAAGCAGATTGTCTTTTATGGATGAGAACTGTGCTGTGTGTGTCCCTTCAGAAACGGAGTTAAATGGCAGGCTCTGTGTCCTCCTACAAGCAAGAATTCGTTTCAGATAAACGCAGTCACCTTTGAGCTCAAAGGAAGCTACATAGTTCACGATGCTCACAGGTTTCTAACTCATAAGTGAAAAGGATTGGATGTTAGAGGACCTGTGGTTTGTATCAGTTTCCGAAGCAGAGTTGAACTAGATATGGTCCGTGTGTGTAGGAAACACAGTTCTTTTGTTCTGAGCACACTCAGGTTTCCCGCCTTATTAGAGACTCTAGAAAGCCAGAGCTTGCTTCTTGCTCTAAAGCAGAGTGTCTTTCATGGATGAGAACTGTGCTGTGTGTTTCCCTTAAGTAACGGAGTTAAATGGCAGCCTCTGTGTCTTCTAACGGAGATAAATGGCAGCCTCTGTGTCTTCCTACAAGCAAGAGTTCGTTTCAGGTAAACACAGTCACGTTTGAGCTCAAATGAAGCTATATCGTTCACGAAGCTCCCACGTTTCTCGCTCTTAACTGAAAGGCTTGGATGTTAGAGGGTCTATGGTTTGTATCAGTTTCAGAAGCAGAGTTGAACTAGATATGGTCCATGTGTGTAGGAAACACAGTTCTTTTGTTCTGAGCACACTCACGTTTCCCATGTTATTAGAGTCTCTAGAAAGCAAGGGCTTGCTTCTTGCTCTAAAGCAGAGTGTCTTTCATGGATGAGGACTCTGCTGTGTGTTTCCCTTCAGAAACGGAGTTAAATGGCAGGCTCTGTGTCTTCCTACAAGCAAGAGTTAGTTTCCGGTAAATACAGTCACTTTTGAGCTCAAACGAAGTTACATCATTCACGAAGCTCACACGTTTCTCACTCTTAACAAAAGGCATTGGATGTTAGAGGGCCTGTGGTTTGTATCAGTTTCAGAAGCAGAGTTGAACTAGATATGGTCCCTGTGGGTAGGAAACACAGTTCTTTTGTTCTGAGCACGCTCACGTTTCAAGCCTTATTAGAGTCTCTAGAAAGCAAGAGCTTGCTTCTTGCTCTAAAGCAGAGTGTCTTTCATGGATGAGAACTGTGCTGTGTGTTTCCCTTCAGAAACGGAGTTAAATGGCAGGCTCTGTGTCTTCCTACAAGCAAGAGTTAGTTTCCGGTAAATACAGTCACTTTTGAGTTCAAAGGAAGCTACATCTTTAACGAAGCTCACACGTTTCTCGCTCTTAAGTGAAAAGCAATGGAAGTTAGAGGGCCTGTGGTTTGTATCAGTTTCCGAAGCAGAGTTGAACTAGATTTGGTCCGTGTGTGTAAGAAACTCAGTTCTTTTTTTCTGAGCACACTCACGTTTCCCGCCTTATTAAAGACTCTAGAAAGCAAGAGCTTGCTTCTTGCCCTAAAGCAGATTGTCTTTTATGGATGAGAACTGTGCTGTGTGTGTCCCTTCAGAAACGGAGTTAAATGGCAGGCTCTGTGTCCTACTACAAGCAAGAATTCGTTTCAGATAAACGCAGTCACCTTTGAGCTCAAAGGAAGCTACATAGTTCACGATGCTCACACATTTCTCACTCATAAGTGAAAAGGATTGGATGTTAGAGGGCCTGTGGTTTGTATCAGTTTCAGAAGCAGAGTTGAACTAGATATGGTCCGTGTGTTTAGGAAACACAGTTCTTTTGTTCTGAGCACACTCAAGTTTCCCGCCTTATTGAAGACTCTAGAAAGCAAGAGCTTGCTTCTTGCTCTAAAGCAGAGTGTCTTTCATGGATGAGAACTGTGCTGTCTGTTTGCCTTAAGTAACGGAGTTAAATGGCAGCCTCTGTGTCTTCCTACAAGCAAGAGTTCGTTTCAGGTAAACGCAGTCACGTTTGAGCTCAAATGAAGCTATATCGTTCACGAAGCTCCCACGTTTCTCGCTCTTAACTGAAAGGCTTGGATGTTAGAGGGTCTATGGTTTGTATCAGTTTCAGAAGCAGAGTTGAACTAGATATGGTCCGTGTGTGTAGGAAACACAGTTCTTTTGTTCTGAGCACACTCACGTTTCCAGCCTTATTAGAGACTCTAGAAAGCAAGAGCTTGCTTCTTGCTCTAAAGCAGAGTGTCTTTCATGGATGAGAACTGTGCTGTGTGTTTCCCTTCAGAAACGGAGTTAAATGGCAGGCTCTGTGTCTTCCTACAAGCAAGAATTCCTTACAGGTCAACGCAGTCAGTTTTGAGCTCAAATGAAGCTACGTCGCCACAAAGCTCACACGTTTCTCGCTCCTAAGTGAAAACCATTGGATGTTAGAGGGCCTGTGGTTTGTATCAGTTTCAGAACAGAGTTGAACTAGATATGGTCCGTGTGTGTAGGAAACACAGTTCTATTGTTCTTAGCACACTCACGTTTCAGCCTTATTAGAGACTCTAGAAAGCAAGAGCTTGCTTCTTGCTCTAAAGCAGAGTGTCTTTCATGGATGAGAACTGTGTTGTGTGTTTCCCTTCAGAAACGGAGTTAAATGGCAG
Organism: Onychomys leucogaster; assembly: GCA_949786385.1. Classification (NCBI taxonomy): domain Eukaryota; kingdom Metazoa; phylum Chordata; class Mammalia; order Rodentia; family Cricetidae; genus Onychomys; species Onychomys leucogaster. The sequence continues at coordinate 557,337 of CATKUP010000105.1, read as the reverse complement.
GCTCTGTGTCCTCCTACAAGCAAGAATTCGTTTCAGATAAACGCAGTCACCTTTGAGCTCAAAGGAAGCTACATAGTTCACGAAGCTCACACGTTTCTCACTAATAAGTGAAAAGGATTGGATGTTAGAGGCCCTGTGGTTTGTATCAGTTTCCGAAGCAGAGTTGAACGAGATATGTTCCGTCTGTGTAAGAAACACAGTTCTTTTGTTCTGAGCACACTCACGTTTCCAGCATTATTAGAGACTCTAGAAATCAAGAGCTTGCTAATTGCTCTAAAGCAGAGTGTGTTTCATTGATGAGAACTGTGCTGTGTGTTTCCCTTCAGAAACGGTATTAAATGGCAGGCTCTGTGTCTTCCTACAAGCAAAAATTCATTTCAGGTCAACGCAGTCAGTTTTGAGCTCAAATGAAGCTATGTCGTCAGAAAGCTCACACGTTTCTCGCTCCTAAGTGAAAAGCATTGGATGTTAGAGGGCCTGTGGTTTGTATCAGTTTCAGAAGCAGAGTTCAACTAGATATGGTCCGTGTGTGTAGGAAACACAGTTCTTTTGTTCTGAGCACACTCACGTTTCCTGCCTTATTAGAGACTCTAGAAAGCAAGAGCTTGCTTCTTGCTCTAAAGCAGAGTGTGTTTCATGGATGAGAACTGTGCTGTGTGTTTCCCTTCAGAAATGGAGTTAAATGGCAGCCTCTGTGTCTTCCTACAAGGAAGACTTCGTTTCAGGTAAACACAGTCACTTTTGACCTCAAATGAAGCTATATTGTTCACGAAGCTCGCACGTTTCTCGCCCTTAACTGCAAGGCTTGGATGTTAGAGGGTCTATGGTTTGTATCAGTTTCAGAAGCAGAGTTGAACTAGATATGGTCCGTGTGTGTAGGAAACACAGTTCTTTTTTTCTGAGCACACTCAAGTTTCCAGCCTTATTAGAGACTCTAGAAAGCAAGAGCTTGCTTCTTGCTCTAAAGCAGAGTGTCTTTCATGGATAGGAACTGTGCTGTGTGTTTCCCTTCAGAAACGGAGTTAAATGGCAGGCTCTGTGTCTTCCTACAAGTAAGAGTTAGTTTCCGGTAAATACAGTCACTTTTCATTTCAAAGGAAGCTACATCTTTAACGAAGCTCACACGTTTCTCGCTCTTAAGTGAAAAGCAATGGAAGTTAGAGGGCCTGTGGTTTGTATCAGTTTCCGAAGCAGAGTTGAACTAGATTTGGTCCGTGTGTGTAAGAAACTCAGTTCTTTTGTTCTGAGCACACTCACGTTTCCCGCCTTATTAAAGACTCTAGAAAGCAAGAGCTTGCTTCTTGCCCTAAAGCAGATTGTCTTTTATGGATGAGAACTGTGCTGTGTGTGTCCCTTCAGAAACGGAGTTAAATGGCAGGCTCTGTGTCCTACTACAAGCAAGAATTCGTTTCAGATAAACGCAGTCACCTTTGAGCTCAAAGGAAGCTACATAGTTCACGATGCTCACACATTTCTCACTCATAAGTGAAAAGGATTGGATGTTAGAGGGCCTGTGGTTTGTATCAGTTTCAGAAGCAGAGTTGAACTAGATATGGTCCGTGTGTTTAGGAAACACAGTTCTTTTGTTCTGAGCACACTCACGTTTCCCGCCTTATTGAAGACTCTAGAAAGCAAGAGCTTGCTTCTTGCTCTAAAGCAGAGTGTCTTTCATGGATGAGAACTGTGCTGTCTGTTTGCCTTAAGTAACGGAGTTAAATGGCAGCCTCTGTGTCTTCCTACAAGCAAGAGTTCGTTTCAGCTAAACGCAGTCACGTTTGAGCTCAAATGAAGCTATATCGTTCACGAAGCTCCCACGTTTCTCGCTCTTAACTGAAAGGCTTGGATGTTAGAGGGTCTATGGTTTGTATCAGTTTCAGAAGCAGAGTTGAACTAGATATGGTCCGTGTGTGTAGGAAACACAGTTCTTTTGTTCTGAGCACACTCACGTTTCCAGCCTTATTAGAGACTGTAGAAAGCAAGAGCTTGCTTCTTGCTCTAAAGCAGAGTGTCTTTCATGGATGAGAACTGTGCTGTGTATTTCCCTTCAGAAACGGAGTTAAATGGCAGGCTCTGTGTCTTCCTACAAGCAAGAATTCGTTACAGGTCAACGCAGTCAGTTTTGAGCTCAAATGAAGCTACGTCGCCACAAAGCTCACACGTTTCTCGCTCCTAAGTGAAAACCATTGGATGTTAGAGGGCCTGTGGTTTGTATCAGTTTCAGAACAGAGTTGAACTAGATATGGTCCGTGTGTGTAGGAAACACAGTTCTATTGTTCTTAGCACACTCACGTTTCAGCCTTATTAGAGACTCTAGAAAGCAAGAGCTTGCTTCTTGCTCTAAAGCAGAGTGTCTTTCATGGATGAGAACTGTGTTTTGTGTTTCCCTTCAGAAACGGAGTTAAATGGCAGGCTCTGTGTCCTCCTACAAGCAAGAATTCGTTTCAGATAAACGCAGTCACCTTTGAGCTCAAAGGAAGCTACATAGTTCACGAAGCTCACACGTTTCTCACTAATAAGTGAAAAGGATTGGATGTTAGAGGCCCTGTGGTTTGTATCAGTTTCCGAAGCAGAGTTGAACTAGATATGTTCCGTCTGTGTAAGAAACACAGTTCTTTTTTTCTGAGCACACTAACGTTTCCAGCATTATTAGAGACTCTAGAAATCAAGAGCTTGCTAATTGCTCTAAAGCAGAGTGTGTTTCATTGATGAGAACTGTGCTGTGTGTTTCCCTTCAGAAATGGTATTAAATGGCAGGCTCTGTGTCTTCCTACAAGCAAAAATTCATTTCAGGTCAAAGCAGTCAGTTTTGAGCTCAAATGAAGCTATGTCGTCAGAAAGCTCACACGTTTCTCGCTCCTAAGTGAAAAGCATTGGATGTTAGAGGGCCTGTGGTTTGTATCAGTTTCAGAAGCAGAGTTCAACTAGATATGGTCCGTGTGTGTAGGAAACACAGTTCTTTTGTTCTGAGCACACTCACGTTTCCTGCCTTATTAGAGACTCTAGAAAGCAAGAGCTTGCTTCTTGCTCTAAAGCAGAGTGTGTTTCATGGATGAGAACTGTGCTGTGTGTTTCCCTTCAGAAATGGAGTTAAATGGCAGCCTCTGTGTCTTCCTACAAGGAAGACTTCGTTTCAGGTAAACACAGTCACTTTTGACCTCAAATGAAGCTATATTGTTCACGAAGCTCGCACGTTTCTCGCCCTTAACTGCAAGGCTTGGATGTTAGAGGGTCTATGGTTTGTATCAGTTTCAGAAGCAGAGTTGAACTAGATATGGTCCGTGTGTGTAGGAAACACAGTTCTTTTTTTCTGAGCACACTCAAGTTTCCAGCCTTATTAGAGACTCTAGAAAGCAAGAGCTTGCTTCTTGCTCTAAAGCAGAGTGTCTTTCATGGATAGGAACTGTGCTGTGTGTTTCCCTTCAGAAACGGAGTTAAATGGCAGGCTCTGTGTCTTCCTACAAGTAAGAGTTAGTTTCCGGTAAATACAGTCACTTTTCATTTCAAAGGAAGCTACATCTTTAACGAAGCTCACACGTTTCTCGCTCTTAAGTGAAAAGCAATGGAAGTTAGAGGGCCTGTGGTTTGTATCAGTTTCCGAAGCAGAGTTGAACTAGATTTGGTCCGTGTGTGTAAGAAACTCAGTTCTTTTGTTCTGAGCACACTCACGTTTCCCGCCTTATTAAAGACTCTAGAAAGCAAGAGCTTGCTTCTTGCCCTAAAGCAGATTGTCTTTTATGGATGAGAACTGTGCTGTGTGTGTCCCTTCAGAAACGGAGTTAAATGGCAGGCTCTGTGTCCTACTACAAGCAAGAATTCGTTTCAGATAAACGCAGTCACCTTTGAGCTCAAAGGAAGCTACATAGTTCACGATGCTCACACATTTCTCACTCATAAGTGAAAAGGATTGGATGTTAGAGGGCCTGTGGTTTGTATCAGTTTCAGAAGCAGAGTTGAACTAGATATGGTCCGTGTGTTTAGGAAACACAGTTCTTTTGTTCTGAGCACACTCACGTTTCCCGCCTTATTGAAGACTCTAGAAAGCAAGAGCTTGCTTCTTGCTCTAAAGCAGAGTGTCTTTCATGGATGAGAACTGTGCTGTCTGTTTGCCTTAAGTAACGGAGTTAAATGGCAGCCTCTGTGTCTTCCTACAAGCAAGAGTTCGTTTCAGCTAAACGCAGTCACGTTTGAGCTCAAATGAAGCTATATCGTTCACGAAGCTCCCACGTTTCTCGCTCTTAACTGAAAGGCTTGGATGTTAGAGGGTCTATGGTTTGTATCAGTTTCAGAAGCAGAGTTGAACTAGATATGGTCCGTGTGTGTAGGAAACACAGTTCTTTTGTTCTGAGCACACTCACGTTTCCAGCCTTATTAGAGACTGTAGAAAGCAAGAGCTTGCTTCTTGCTCTAAAGCAGAGTGTCTTTCATGGATGAGAACTGTGCTGTGTATTTCCCTTCAGAAACGGAGTTAAATGGCAGGCTCTGTGTCTTCCTACAAGCAAGAATTCGTTACAGGTCAACGCAGTCAGTTTTGAGCTCAAATGAAGCTACGTCGCCACAAAGCTCACACGTTTCTCGCTCCTAAGTGAAAACCATTGGATGTTAGAGGGCCTGTGGTTTGTATCAGTTTCAGAACAGAGTTGAACTAGATATGGTCCGTGTGTGTAGGAAACACAGTTCTATTGTTCTTAGCACACTCACGTTTCAGCCTTATTAGAGACTCTAGAAAGCAAGAGCTTGCTTCTTGCTCTAAAGCAGAGTGTCTTTCATGGATGAGAACTGTGTTTTGTGTTTCCCTTCAGAAACGGAGTTAAATGGCAGGCTCTGTGTCCTCCTACAAGCAAGAATTCGTTTCAGATAAACGCAGTCACCTTTGAGCTCAAAGGAAGCTACATAGTTCACGAAGCTCACACGTTTCTCACTAATAAGTGAAAAGGATTGGATGTTAGAGGCCCTGTGGTTTGTATCAGTTTCCGAAGCAGAGTTGAACTAGATATGTTCCGTCTGTGTAAGAAACACAGTTCTTTTTTTCTGAGCACACTAACGTTTCCAGCATTATTAGAGACTCTAGAAATCAAGAGCTTGCTAATTGCTCTAAAGCAGAGTGTGTTTCATTGATGAGAACTGTGCTGTGTGTTTCCCTTCAGAAATGGTATTAAATGGCAGGCTCTGTGTCTTCCTACAAGCAAAAATTCATTTCAGGTCAAAGCAGTCAGTTTTGAGCTCAAATGAAGCTATGTCGTCAGAAAGCTCACACGTTTCTCGCTCCTAAGTGAAAAGCATTGGATGTTAGAGGGCCTGTGGTTTGTATCAGTTTCAGAAGCAGAGTTCAACTAGATATGGTCCGTGTGTGTAGGAAACACAGTTCTTTTGTTCTGAGCACACTCACGTTTCCTGCCTTATTAGTTACTCTAGAAAGCAAGAGCTTGCTTCTTGCTCTAAAGCAGAGTGTGTTTCATGGATGTGAACTGTGCTGTGTGTTTCCCTTCAGAAATGGAGTTAAATGGCAGCCTCTGTGTCTTCCTACAAGGAAGACTTCGTTTCAGGTAAACACAGTCACTTTTGACCTCAAATGAAGCTATATTGTTCACGAAGCTCGCACGTTTCTCGCCCTTAACTGCAAGGCTTGGATGTTAGAGGGTCTATGGTTTGTATCAGTTTCAGAAGCAGAGTTGAACTAGATATGGTCCGTGTGTGTAGGAAACACAGTTCTTTTTTTCTGAGCACACTCAAGTTTCCAGCCTTATTAGAGACTCTAGAAAGCAAGAGCTTGCTTCTTGCTCTAAAGCAGAGTGTCTTTCATGGATAGGAACTGTGCTGTGTGTTTCCCTTCAGAAACGGAGTTAAATGGCAGGCTCTGTGTCTTCCTACAAGCAAGAGTTAGTTTCCGGTAAATACAGTCACTTTTGAGTTCAAAGGAAGCTACATCTTTAACGAAGCTCACACGTTTCTCGCTCTTAAGTGAAAAGCAATGGAAGTTAGAGGGCCTGTGGTTTGTATCAGTTTCCGAAGCAGAGTTGAACTAGATTTGGTCCGTGTGTGTAAGAAACTCAGTTCTTTTGTTCTGAGCACACTCACGTTTCCCGCCTTATTGAAGACTCTAGAAAGCAAGAGCTTGCTTCTTGCTCTAAAGCAGAGTGTCTTTCATGGATGAGAACTGTGCTGTGTGTGTCCCTTCAGAAACGGAGTTAAATGGCAGCCTCTGTGTCCTCCTACAAGCAAGAATTCATTTCAGATAAACGCAATCACCTCTGAGCTCAAAGGAAGCTACATAGTTCACGATGCTCACAGGTTTCTAACTCATAAGTGAAAAGGATTGGATATTAGAGGGCCTGTGGTTTGTATCAGTTTCCGAAGCAGAGTTGAACTAGATATGGTCCGTGTGTGTAGGAAACAAAGTTCTTTTGTTCTGAGCACACTCACGTTTCCCGCCTTATTAGAGACTCTAGAAAGCCAGAGCTTGCTTCTTGCTCTAAAGCAGAGTGTCTTTCATGGATGAGAACTGTGCTGTGTGTTTCCCTTAAGTAACGGAGTTAAATGGCAGCCTCTGTGTCTTCTAACGGAGATAAATGGCAGCCTCTGTGTCTTCCTACAAGCAAGAATTCGTTTCAGGTAAACACAGTGACGTTTGAGCTCAAATGAAGCTATATTGTTCACGAAGCTCCCACGTTTCTCGCTCTTAACTGAAAGGCTTGGATGTTAGAGGGTCTATGGTTTGTATCAGTTTCAGAAGCAGAGTTGAACTAGATATGGTCCATGTGTGTAGGAAACTCAGTTCTTTTGTTCTGAGCACACTCACGTTTCCCATGTTATTAGAGTCTCTAGAAAGCAAGGGCTTGCTTCTTGCTCTAAAGCAGAGTGTCTTTCATGGATGAGGACTCTGCTGTGTGTTTCCCTTCAGAAACGGAGTTAAATGGCAGGCTCTGTGTCTTCCTACAAGCAAGAGTTAGTTTCCGGTAAATACAGTCACTTTTGAGCTCAAACGAAGTTACATCATTCACGAAGCTCACACGTTTCTCACTCTTAACAAAAGGCATTGGATGTTAGAGGGCCTGTGGTTTGTATCAGTTTCAGAAGCAGAGTTGAACTAGATATGGTCTCTGTGGGTAGGAAACACAGTTCTTTTGTTCTGAGCACGCTCACGTTTCAAGCCTTATTAGAGTCCCTAGAAAGCAAGAGCTTGCTTCTTGCTCTAAAGCAGAGTGTCTTTCATGGATGAGAACTGTGCTGTGTGTTTCCCTTAAGTAACGGAGTTAAATGGCAGCATCCGTGTCTTCCTACAAGCAAGACTTCGTTTCAGGTAAACGCAGTCAGTTTTGTGCTCAAACGAAGCTACATTGTTAACAAAGCTCACACATTTTTCGCTCTTAACTGAAAGGCATTGGATGTTAGAGGGCCTGTGGTTTGCTTCAGTTTCAGAAGCAGAGTTGAACTAGATATGGTCCGTGTGTGTAGGAAACACAGTTCTTTTGTTCTGAGCACACTCACGTTTCCCGCCTTATTAAAGACTCTAGAAAGCAAGAGCTTGCTTCTTGCCCTAAAGCAGATTGTCTTTTATGGATGAGAACTGTGCTGTGTGTGTCCCTTCAGAAACGGAGTTAAATGGCAGGCTCTGTGTCCTACTACAAGCAAGAATTCGTTTCAGATAAACGCAGTCACCTTTGAGCTCAAAGGAAGCTACATAGTTCACGATGCTCACACATTTCTCACTCATAAGTGAAAAGGATTGGATGTTAGAGGGCCTGTGGTTTGTATCAGTTTCAGAAGCAGAAATGAACTAGATATGGTCCGTGTGTTTAGGAAACACAGTTCTTTTGTTCTGAGCACACTCACGTTTCCCGCCTTATTGAAGACTCTAGAAAGCAAGAGCTTGCTTCTTGCTCTAAAGCAGAGTGTCTTTCATGGATGAGAAATGTGCTGTCTGTTTGCCTTAAGTAACGGAGTTAAATGGCAGCCTCTGTGTCTTCCTACAAGCAAGAGTTCGTTTCAGGTAAACGCAGTCACGTTTGAGCTCAAATGAAGCTATATCGTTCACGAAGCTCCCACGTTTCTCGCTCTTAACTGAAAGGCTTGGATGTTAGAGGGTCTATGGTTTGTATCAGTTTCAGAAGCAGAGTTGAACTAGATATGGTCCGTGTGTGTAGGAAACACAGTTCTTTTGTTCTGAGCACACTCACGTTTCCAGCCTTATTAGAGACTGTAGAAAGCAAGAGCTTGCTTCTTGCTCTAAAGCAGAGTGTCTTTCATGGATGAGAACTGTGCTGTGTGTTTCCCTTCAGAAACGGAGTTAAATGGCAGGCTCTGTGTCTTCCTACAAGCAAGAATTCCTTACAGGTCAACGCAGTCAGTTTTGAGCTCAAATGAAGCTACGTCGCCACAAAGCTCACACGTTTCTCGCTCCTAAGTGAAAACCATTGGATGTTAGAGGGCCTGTGGTTTGTATCAGTTTCAGAACAGAGTTGAACTAGATATGGTCCGTGTGTGTAGGAAACACAGTTCTATTTTTCTTAGCACACTCACGTTTCAGCCTTATTAGAGACTCTAGAAAGCAAGAGCTTGCTTCTTGCTCTAAAGCAGAGTGTCTTTCATGGATGAGAACTGTGTTTTGTGTTTCCCTTCAGAAACGGAGTTAAATGGCAGGCTCTGTGTCCTCCTACAAGCAAGAATTCGTTTCAGATAAACGCAGTCACCTTTGAGCTCAAAGGAAGCTACATAGTTCACGAAGCTCACACGTTTCTCACTAATAAGTGAAAAGGATTGGATGTTAGAGGCCCTGTGGTTTGTATCAGTTTCCGAAGCAGAGTTGAACGAGATATGTTCCGTCTGTGTAAGAAACACAGTTCTTTTGTTCTGAGCACACTCACGTTTCCAGCATTATTAGAGACTCTAGAAATCAAGAGCTTGCTAATTGCTCTAAAGCAGAGTGTGTTTCATTGATGAGAACTGTGCTGTGTGTTTCCCTTCAGAAACGGTATTAAATGGCAGGCTCTGTGTCTTCCTACAAGCAAAAATTCATTTCAGGTCAACGCAGTCAGTTTTGAGCTCAAATGAAGCTATGTCGTCAGAAAGCTCACACGTTTCTCGCTCTTAAGTGAAAAGCATTGGATGTTAGAGGGCCTGTGGTTTGTATCAGTTTCAGAAGCAGAGTTCAACTAGATATGGTCCGTGTGTGTAGGAAACACACTTCTTTTGTTCTGAGCACACTCACGTTTCCAACCTTATTAGAGACTCTAGAAAGCAAGAGCTTGCTTCTTGCTCTAAAGCAGAGTGTGTTTCATGGATGAGAACTGTGCTGTGTGTTTCCCTTCAGAAACGGAGTTAAATGGCAGGCTCTATTTCTTCCTACAAGCAAGTCTTCTTTTCAGGTAAACGCAGTCACTTTTGAGCTCAAATGAAGTTAAATAGTCACGAAGCTCACACGTTTCTCGCTCTTAAGTGAAAAGCATTGGATGTTAGAGGGCCTGTGGTTTGTATCAGTTTCAGAAGCAGAGTTGAACTAGATATGGTCCCTGTGTGTAGAAACACAGTTCTTTTGTTCTGAGCACACTCAGGTTTCCTGCCTTATTAGAGACTCTAGAAAGCAAGAGCATGCTTCTTGCTCTAAAGCAGAGTGTGTTTCATGGATGAGAACTGTGCTGTGTGTTTCCCTTCAGAAAAGGAGTTAAATGGCAGGCTCTGTGTCTTCCTACAAGCAAGAATTCGTTACAGGTCAACGCAGTCAGTTTTGAGCTCAAATGAAGCTACGTCGCCACAAAGCTCACACGTTTCTCGTTCCTAAGTGAAAAGCATTGGATGTTAGAGGGCCTGTGGTTTGGATCAGTTTCAGAAGCAGAGTTGAAGTAGACATGGTCCGTGTGTGTAGGAAACACAGTTCTTTTGTTCTGAGCACACTCACGTTTCCCATGTTATTAGAGTCTCTAGAAGGCAAGTGCTTGCTTCTTGCTCTAAAGCAGAGTGTCTTTCATGGATGAGGACTCTGCTGTGTGTTTCCCTTCAGAAACGTAGTTAAATGGCAGGCTCTGTGTCTTCTTACAAGCAAGAGTTAGTTTCCAGTAAATACAGTCACTTTTGAGCTCAAACGAACCTACATCTTTAACGAAGCTCACACGTTTCTCGCTCTTAAGTGAAAAGCAATGGATGTTAGAGGGCCTGTGGTTTGTATCAGTTTCAGAAGCAGAGTTGAACTAGATTTGGTCCGTGTGTGTAGGAAACACAGTTCTTTTGTTCTGAGCACACTCAAGTTTCCAGCCTTATTAGAGACTCTAGAAAGCAAGAGCATGCTTCTTGCTCTAAAGCAGTGTGTGTTTCATGGAGAAAAACTGTGCTGTGTGTTTCTCTTCAAAAACGGAGTTCAATGGTAGGCTCTGTGTCTTCCTACAAGCAAGACTTCGTTTCAGGTAAACGCAGTCACTTTTGAGCTCAAAAGAAGCTACATCTTCACGAAGCTCACACATTTCTCGCTCTTAAGTGAAAAGCAATGGATGTTAGAGGGCCTGTGGTTTGTATCAGTTTCAGAAGCAGAGTTGAACCAGATTTGGTCCGTGTGTGTAGGAAACACAGTTCTTTTGTTCTGATCACACTCACGTTTCCTGCCTTATTGGAGAGTCTAGAAAGCAAGAGCTTACTAATTGCTCTAAAGCAGAGTGTGTTTCATGGATGAGAACTGTGCTGTGTGTTCCCCTCAGAAATGGAGTTAAATGGCAGGCGCTGTGTATTCCTACAAGCAAGACTTTGTTTCAGGTAAAGGCAGTCAGTTTTTTGCTCAAACGAAGCTACATCGTTCACAAAGCTCACACGTTTCTCGCTCTTAACTGAAAGGCATTGGATGTTAGAGGGCCTGTGGTTTGTATCAGTTTCAGAAGCAGATTTGAACTAGATATGGTCCCTGTGTGTAGGAAACACAGTTCTTTTGTTCTGAGCACACTCACGTTTCCTGCCTTATTAGAGACTCTAGAAAGCAAGAGCTTGCTTCTTGCTCTAAAGCAGATTGTCTTTCATGGATGAGAACTGTGCTGTTTGTTTCCCTTCAAAAACGGAGTTAAATGGCAGTCTCTGTGTCTTCCTACAAGCAAGAATTCGTTTCAGGTAAAAGCAGTCACTTTTGAGCTCAAATGAAGCTATATCATTCATGAAGCTCCCATGTTTCTCGCTCTTAACTGAAAGGCTTGGATGTTAGAGGGTCTATGGTTTGTATCAGTTTCAGAAGCAGAGTTGAACTAGATATGGTCCGTGTGTGTAGGAAACACAGTTCTTTTGTTCTGAGCACACTCAAGTTTCCAGCCTTATTAGAGACTCTAGAAAGCAAGAGCTTGCTTCTTGCTCTAAAGCAGAGTGTCTTTCATGGATGAGAACTGTGCTGTGTGTTTCCCTTCAGAAACGGAGTTAAATGGCAGGCTCTGTGTCTTCCTACAAGCAAGAATTCGTTACAGGTCAACGAAGTCAGTTTTGAGCTCAAATGAAGCTACGTCGCCACAAAGCTCACACGTTTCTCGTTCCTAAGTGAAAAGTATTGGATGTTAGAGGGCCTGCGGTTTGTATCAATTTCAGATGCATATTTGAACTAGATATGGTCCCTGTGTGTAGGAAACACAGTTCTTTTGTTCTGAGCACACTCACGTTTCCCGCCTTATTAGAGACTCTAGAAAGCAAGAGCTTGCTTCTTGCTCTAAAGCAGATTGTCTTTCATGGATGAGAACTGTGCTGTTTGTTTCCCTTCAAAAACGGAGTTAAATGGCAGGCTCTGTGTTCTCCTACAAGCAAGAATTCGTTTCAGGTAAACGCAGTCACTTTTGAGCTCAAAGGAAGCTACGTAGTTCACGAAGCTCACACGTTTCTCGCTCTTAAGTGAAAAGCATTGGATGTTAGATTGCCTGTGGTTTGTATCAGTTTCAGAAGCAGAGTTGAACTAGATATGGTCCGTGTGTGTAGGAAACAGAGTTCTTTTGTTCTGAGCACACTCAAGTTTCCAGCCTTATTAGAGTGTCTAGAAAGCAAGAGCTTGCTTCTTGCTCTAAAGCAGAGTGTCTTTCATGGATGAGAACTGTGCTGTGTGTTTCCCTTCAGAAACGGAGTTAAATGGCAGGCTCTGTGTCTTCCTACAAGCAAGAATTCTTTACAGGTCAACGCAGTCAGTTTTGAGCTCAAATGAAGCTACGTCGTCAGAAAGCTCACACGTTTCTCGCTCCTAAGTGAAAAGCATTGGATGTTAGAGGGCCTGTGGTTTGGATCAGTTTCAGAAGCAGAGTTGAAGTAGATATGGTCCTTGTGTGTAGGAAACACAGTTCTTTTGTTCTGAGCACACTCACGTTTCCCATGTTATTAGAGTCTCTAGAAAGCAAGGGCTTGCTTCTTGCTCTAAAGCAGAGTGTCTTTCATGGATGAGGACTCTGCTGTGTGTTTCCCTTCAGAAACGTAGTTAAATGGCAGGCTCTGTGTCTTCTTACAAGCAAGAGTTAGTTTCCGGTAAATACAGTCACTTTTGAGCTCAAACGAACCTACATCTTTAACGAAGCTCACACGTTTCTCGCTCTTAAGTGAAAAGCAATGGATGTTAGAGGGCCTGTGGTTTGTATCAGTTTCAGAAGCAGAGTTGAACCAGATTTGGTCCGTGTGTGTAGGAAACACAGTTCTTTTGTTCTGAGCACACTCAAGTTTCCAGCCTTATTAGAGACTCTAGAAAGCAAGAGCATGCTTCTTGCTCTAAAGCAGTGTGTGTTTCATGGAGAAAAACTGTGCTGTGTGTTTCTCTTCAAAAACGGAGTTCAATGGTAGGCTCTGTGTCTTCCTACAAGCAAGACTTCGTTTCAGGTAAACGCAGTCACTTTTGAGCTCAAACGAAGCTACATCTTCACGAAGCTCACACATTTTTCGCTCTTAAGTGAAAAGCACTGGATGTTACAGGGCCTGTGGTTTGTATCAGTTTCAGAAGCAGAGTTGAACTAGATATGGTCCCTGTGTGTAGAAACACAGTTCTTTTGTTCTGATCACACTCACGTTTCCTGCCTTATTGGAGAGTCTAGAAAGCAAGAGCTTGCTAATTGCTCTAAAGCAGAGTGTGTTTCATGGATGAGAAGTGTGCTGTGTGTTCCCCTCAGAAATGGAGTTAAATGGCAGGCGCTGTGTATTCCTACAAGCAAGACTTTGTTTCAGGTAAAGGCAGTCAGTTTTTTGCTCAAACGAAGCTACATCGTTCACAAAGCTCACACGTTTCTCGCTCTTAACTGAAAGGCATTGGATGTTAGAGGGCCTGTGGTTTGTATCAGTTTCAGAAGCAGATTTGAACTAGATATGGTCCCTGTGTGTAGGAAACACAGTTCTTTTGTTCTGAGCACACTCACGTTTCCTGCCTTATTAGAGACTCTAGAAAGCAAGAGCTTGCTTCTTGCTCTAAAGCAGATTGTCTTTCATGGATGAGAACTGTGCTGTTTGTTTCCCTTCAAAAACGGAGTTAAATGGCAGGCTCTGTGTCTTCCTACAAGCAAGAATTCGTTTCAGGTAAACGCAGTCACTTTTGAGCTCAAATGAAGCTATATCATTCATGAAGCTCCCATGTTTCTCGCTCTTAACTGAAAGGCTTGGATGTTAGAGGGTCTATGGTTTGTATCAGTTTCAGAAGCAGAGTTGAACTAGATATGGTCCGTGTGTGTAGGAAACACAGTTCTTTTGTTCTGAGCACACTCAAGTTTCCAGCCTTATTAGAGACTCTAGAAAGCAAGAGCTTGCTTCTTGCTCTAAAGCAGAGTGTCTTTCATGGATGAGAACTGTGCTGTGTGTTTCCCTTCAGAAACGGAGTTAAATGGCAGGCTCTGTGTCTTCCTACAAGCAAGAATTCGTTACAGGTCAACGAAGTCAGTTTTGAGCTCAAATGAAGCTACGTCGCCACAAAGCTCACACGTTTCTCGTTCCTAAGTGAAAAGCATTGGATGTTAGAGGGCCTGTGGTTTGTATCAGTTTCAGATGCATATCTGAACTAGATATGGTCCCTGTGTGTAGGAAACACAGTTCTTTTGTTCTGAGCACACTCACGTTTCCCGCCTTATTAGAGACTCTAGAAAGCAAGAGCTTGCTTCTTGCTCTAAAGCAGATTGTCTTTCATGGATGAGAACTGTGCTGTTTGTTTCCCTTCAAAAACGGAGTTAAATGGCAGGCTCTGTGTTCTCCTACAAGCAAGAATTCGTTTCAGGTAAACGCAGTCACTTTTGAGCTCAAAGGAAGCTACATAGTTCACGAAGCTCACACGTTTCTCGCTCTTAAGTGAAAAGCATTGGATGTTAGATTGCCTGTGGTTTGTATCAGTTTCAGAAGCAGAGTTGAACTAGATATGGTCCGTGTGTGTAGGAAACACAGTTCTTTTGTTCTGAGCACACTCACGTTTCCAGCCTTATTAGAGAGTCTAGAAAGCAAGAGCTTGCTTCTTGCTCTAAAGCAGAGTGTCTTTCATGGATGAGAACTGTGCTGTGTGTTTCCCTTCAGAAACGGAGTTAAATGGCAGGCTCTGTGTTCTCCTACAAGCAAGACTTCGTTTCAGGTAAACGCAGTCACTTTTGAGCTCAAATGAAGCTATATCGTTCATGAAGCTCCCACGTTTCTCGCTCTTAACTGAAAGGCATTGGATGTTAGAGGGCCTGTGGTTTGTTTCAGTTTCAAAGCAGAGTTGAACTAGATATGGTCCCTGTGTGTAGAAACACAGTTCTTTTTTTCTGAGCACACTCACCTTTCCTGCCTTATTAGAGACTCTAGAAAGCAAGAGCATGCTTCTTGCTCTAAAGCAGAGTGTCTTTCATGGATGAGAACTGTGCTGTGTGTATCCCGTCAGAAATGGAGTTAAATGGCAAGCGTTGTGTCTTCCTACAAGCAAGACTTCGTTTCAGGTAAACGCAGTCAGATTTGTGCTCAAACGAAGCTACAATGTTCACAAAGCTCACTCGTTTCTCGCTCTTAACAGAAAGGCATTGGATGTTAGAAGGCCTGTGGTTTGAATCAGTTTAAGAAGCAGAGTTGAAGTAGATATTGTCCGTGTGTGTAGGAAACACAGTTCTTTGTTCTGAGCACACTCACGTTTCCCGCCTTATTAGAGACTCTAGAAAGCAAGAGCTTGCTTCTTGCCCTAAAGCAGATTGTCTTTCATGGATGAGAACTGTGCTGTGTGTTTCCCTTCAGAAAAGGAGTTAAATTGCAGGCTCTGTGTCCTCCTACAAGCAAGAATTCGTTTCAGATAAACGCAGTCACTTTTGAGCTCAAAGGAAGCTACATAGTTCACGAAGCTCACATGTTTCTCGCTCTTAAGTGAAAAGCATTGGATGTTAGAGGGCCTGTGGTTTGTATCAGTTTCAGAAGCAGAGTTGAACTAGATATGGTCCGTGTGTGTAGGAAACACAGTTCTTTTGTTCTGAGCACACTCACGTTTCCAGCCTTATTAGAGACTCTAGAAAGCAAGAGCTTGCTTCTTGCTCTAAAGCAGAGTGTCTTTCATGGATGAGAACTGTGCTGTGTGTTTTCCTTCAGAAACGGAGTTAAATGGCAGACTCTGTGTCTTCCTACAAGCAAGAATTCGTTACAGGTCAACGCAGTCAGTTTTGAGCTCAAATGAAGCTATGTCCCCACAAAGCTCACACATTTCTCGCTCCTAATTGAAAAGCATTGGATGTTAGAGGGCCTGTGGTTTGTGTCAGTTTCAGAAGCATAGTTGAACTAGATATGGTCCGTGTGTGTAGGAAACACAGTTCTTTCTTCTGAGCACACTCACGTTTCCCATGTTATTAGAGTCTCTAGAAACAAGGGCTTGCTTCTTGCTCTAAAGCAGAGTGTCTTTCTATGGATGAGGACTCTGCTGTGTGTTTCACTTCAGAAACGGAGTTAAATGGCAGGCTCTGTGTCTTCCTACAAGCAAGAGTTAGTTTCCGGTAAATACAGTCACTTTTGAGCTCAAACGAAGCTACATCTTTAACGAAGCTCACACGTTTCTCGCTCTTAAGTGAAAAGCAATGGATGTTAGAAGGCCTGTGGTTTGTATCAGTTTCAGAAGCAGAGTTGAACTAGATTTGGTCCGTGTGTAGGAAACACAGTTCTTTTGTTCTGAGCCCACTCAAGTTTCCAGCCTTATTAGAGACTCTGGAAAGCAAGAGCTTGCTTCTTGCTCTAAAGCAGAGTGTGTTTCATGGATGAGAACTGTGCTGTGTGTTTCCCTTCAGAAACGGAGTTAAATGGCAGGCTCTATGACTTACTACAAGCAAGTCTTCTTTTCAGGTAAACGCAGTCACTTTTGAGCTCAAATGAAGCTACATAGTCACGTAGCTCATAGTTTTCTCGCTCTTAAGTGAAAAGCATTGGATATTAGAGGTCCTGTGGTTTGTATCAGTTTCAAAGCAGAGTTGAACTAGATATGGTCGCTGTGGGTAGGAAACAAGTTCTTTTGTTCTGAACACGCTCACGTTTCCTGCCTTATTAGAGACTCTAGAAAGCAAGAGTTTGCTAATTGCTCTAAAGCAGAGTGTCTTTCATGGATGAGAACTGTGCTGTGTGTGTCCCTTCATAAATGGAGTTAAATGGCAGGCGCTGTGTCTTCCTACAAGCAAGACTTCGTTTCAGGTAAACTCAGTCAGTTTTGTGCTCAAACGAATCTACTTTGTTCACAAAGCTCACACGTTTCTCGCTCTTAACTGAAAGGCATTGGATGTTAGAGGGTCTATGGTTTGTATCAGTTTCAGAAGCAGAGTTGAACTAGATATGGTCCGTGTGTGTAGGAAACACAGTTCTTTTGTTCTGAGCACACTCACGTTTCCAGCCTTATTAGAGACTCTAGAAAGCAAGAGCTTCTTCTTGCTCTAAAGCAGAGTGTGTTTCATGGATGAGAACTGTGCTGTGTGTTCCCCTCAGAAATGGAGTTAAATGGCAGGCGCTGTGTATTCCTACAAGCAAGACTTTGTTTCAGGTAAAGGCAGTCAGTTTTGTGCTCAAAGGAAGCTACATTGTTCAGAAACCTCACACGTTTCTCGCTCTTAACTGAAAGGCATTGGATGTTAGAGGGCCTGCTGTTTGTATCAGTTTCAGAAGCAGATTTGAACTAGATATGGTCCCTGTGTGTAGGAAACACAGTTCTTTTGTTCTGAGCACACTCACGTTTCCCGCTTTATTAGAGACTCTAGAAAGCAAGAGCTTGCTTCTTGCTCTAAAGCAGATTGTCTTTCATGGATGAGAACTGTGCTGTTTGTTTCCCTTCAAAAACGGTGTTAAATGGCAGGCTCTGTGTCGTCCTATAAGCAAGAATTCGTTTCAGGTAAACGCAGTCACTTTTGAGCTCAAAGGAAGCTACACCGTTCACGAAGCTCACACGTTTCTCGCTCTTAAGTGAAAAGCAGTGGATGCTAGAGGGCCTGTGGTTTGTATCAGTTTCAGAAGAAGAGTTGAACTAGATATGGTCCGTGTGTGTAGGAAACACAGTTCTTTTGTTCTGAGCACACTCACTTTTCCAGCCTTATTAGAGACTCTAGAAAGCAAGAGCTTGCTTCTTGCTCTAAAGCAGAGTGTCTTTCATGGATGAGAACTGTGCTGTGTGTTTCCCTTCAGAAACGGAGTTAAATGGCAGTCTCTGTGTCTTCCTACAAGCAAGAGTTCGTTTCTGGTAAATGCAGTCACTTTTGAGCTCAAACGAAGCTACATCTTTAACGAATCTCACACGTTTCTCGCTCTTAAGTGAAAAGCATTGGATGTTAGAGGGCCTGTGGTTTGTATCAGTTTCAGAAGCAGAGTTGAACTAGATATGGTCCCTGTGTGTAGAAACACAGTTCTTTTGTTCTGAGCACACTCAGGTTTCCTGCCTTATTAGAGACTCTAGAAAGCAAGAGCATGCTTCTTGCTCTAAAGCAGAGTGTGTTTCATGGATGAGAACTGTGCTGTGTGTTTCCCTTCGGAAACGGAGTTAAATGGCAGGCTCTGTGTCTTCCTACAAGCAAGAATTCGTTTCAGGTCAACTGAGTCAGTTTTGAGCTCAAATGAAGCTACATCGTCAGAAAGCTGACACGTTTCTCGCTCCTAAGTGAAAAGCATTGGATGTTAGAGGGCCTGTGGTTTGTATCAGTTTCAGAAGCAGAGTTGAAGTAGATATGGTCCGTGTTTGTAGGAAACACAGTTCTTTTGTTCTGAGCACACTCACGTTTCCAACCTCTTTAGAGACTCTAGAAAGCAAGAGCTTGCTTCTTGCTCTAAAGCAGAGTGTCTTTCATGGATGAGAACTGTGCTGTGTGTTTCCCTTCAGAAAAGGAGTTAAATGGCAGGCTCTGTGTCTTCCTACAAGCAAGAATTCGTTACAGGTCAACGCAGTCAGTTTTGAGCTCAAATGAAGCTACGTCGCCACAAATCTCACACGTTTCTCGTTCCTAAGTGAAAAGCATTGGATGTTAGAGGGCCTGTGGTTTGGATCAGTTTCAGAAGCAGAGTTGAAGTAGACATGGTCCGTGTGTGTAGGAAACACAGTTCTTTTGTTCTGAGCACACTCACGTTTCCCATGTTATTAGAGTCTCTAGAAAGCAAGGGCTTGCTTCTTGCTCTAAAGCAGAGTGTCTTTCATGGATGAGGACTCTGCTGTGTGTTTCCCTTCAGAAACGTAGTTAAATGGCAGGCTCTGTGTCTTCTTACAAGCAAGAGTTAGTTTGCGGTAAATACAGTCACTTTTGAGCTCAAACGAACCTACATCTTTAACGAAGCTCACACGTTTCTCGCTCTTAAGTGAAAAGCAATGGATGTTAGAGGGCCTGTGGTTTGTATCAGTTTCAGAAGCAGAGTTGAACTAGATTTGGTCCGTGTGTGTAGGAAACACAGTTCTTTTGTTCTGAGCACACTCAAGTTTCCAGCCTTATTAGAGACTCTAGAAAGCAAGAGCATGCTTCTTGCTCTAAAGCAGTGTGTGTTTCATGGAGAAAAACTGTGCTGTGTGTTTCTCTTCAAAAACGGAGTTCAATGGTAGGCTCTGTGTCTTCCTACAAGCAAGACTTCCTTTCAGGTAAACGAAGTCACTTTTGAGCTCAAAAGAAGCTACATCTTCACGAAGCTCACACATTTCTCGCTCTTAAGTGAAAAGCACTGGATGTTACAGGGCCTGTGGTTTGTATCAGTTTCAGAAGCAGAGTTGAACTAGATATGGTCCCTGTGTGTAGAAACACAGTTCTTTTGTTCTGAGCACACTCACGTTTCCTGCCTTATTAGAGAGTCTAGAAAGCAAGAGCTTGCTAATTGCTCTAAAGCAGAGTGTGTTTCATGGATGAGAACTGTGCTGTGTGTTCCCCTCAGAAATGGAGTTAAATGGCAGGCGCTGTGTATTCCTTCAAGCAAGACTTTGTTTCAGGTAAAGGCAGTCAGTTTTGTGCTCAAACGAAGCTACATTGTTCACAAAGCTCACACGTTTCTCACTCTTAACTGAAAGGCATTGGATGTTAGAGGGCCTGCGGTTTGTATCAGTTTCAGAAGCAGATTTGAACTAGATATGGTCCCTGTGTGTAGGAAACACAGTTCTTTTGTTCTGAGCACACACTCGTTTCCCGCCTTATTAGAGACTCTAGAAAGCAAGAGCTTGCTTGTTGCTCTAAAGCAGATTGTGTTTCATGGATGAGAACTGTGCTGTTTGTTTCCCTTCAAAAACGGAGTTAAATGGCAGGCTCTGTGTCCTCCTACAAGCAAGAATTCGTTTCAGGTAAACGCAGTCACTTTTGAGCTCAAAGGAAGCTACTTAGTTCACGAAGCTCACATGTTTCTCGCTCTAAAAGTGAAAAGCATTTGATGTTAGAGGGCCTGTGGTTTGTATCAGTTTCAGAAGCATAGTTGAACTAGATATGGTCCGTGTGTGTAGGAAACACAGTTCTTTTGTTCTGAGCACACTCACGTCTCCAGCCTTATTAGAGACTCTAGAAAGCAAGAGCTTGCTTCTTGCTCTAAAGCAGAGTGTGTTTCATGGATGAGAACTGTGCTGTGTGTTTCCCTTCGGAAACGGAGTTAAATGGCAGGATCTGTGTCTTCCTACAAGCAAGAATTCGTTTCAGGTCAACGCAGTCAGTTTTGAGCTCAAATGAAGCTACGTCGTCAGAAAGCTCACACGTTTCTCGCTCCTAAGTGAAAAGCATTGGATGTTAGAGGGCCTGTGGTTTGTATCAGTTTCAGAAGCAGAGTTGAACTAGATATGGTCCGTGTGTGTAGGAAACACAGTTCTCTTGTTCTGAGCACACTCACGTTTCCCGCCTTATTAGAGACTCTAGAAAGAAAGAGCTTGCTTCTTGCTCTAAAGCAGAGTGTCTTTCATGGATGAGAACTGTGCTGTGTGTTTCCCTTAAGTAACGGAGTTAAATGGCAGCCTCTGTGTCTTCCTACAAGAAAGACTTCGTTTCAGGTAAACGCAGTCACTTTTGAGCTCAAATGAAGCTATATCATTCATGAAGCTCCCACGTTTCTCGCTCTTAACTGAAAGGCTTGGATGTTAGAGGGTCTATGGTTTGTATCAGTTTCAGAAGCAGAGTTGAAGTAGATATGGTCCGTGTGTGTAGGAAACACAGTTCTTTTGTTCTGAGCACACTCACGTTTCCAACCTCTTTAGAGACTCTAGAAAGGAAGAGCTTGCTTCTTGCTGTAAAGCAGAGTGGCTTTCATGGATGAGAACTGTGCTGTGTGTTTCCCTTCAGAAACTGAGTTAAATGGCAGGCTCTGTGTCTTCCTACTAGCAAGACTTCTTTTCAGGTCAACGCAGTCAGTTTTGAGCTCAAATGAAGCTACGTCGTCAGAAAGCTCACACGTTTCTCGCTCCTAAGTGAAAAGCATTGGATGTTAGAGGGCCTGTGGTTTGGATCAGTTTCAGAAGCACAGTTGAACTAGATATGGTCCGTGTGTGTAGGAAACACAGTTCTTTTGTTCTGAGCACACTCACGTTTCCCATGTTATTAGAGTCTCTAGAAAGCAAGGGCTTGCTTCTTGCTCTAAAGCAGAGTGTCTTTCATGGATGAGGACTCTGCTGTGTGTTTCCCTTCAGAAACGTAGTTAAATGGCAGGCTCTGTGTCTTCTTACAAGCAAGAGTTAGTTTCCGGTAAATACAGTCACTTTTGAGCTCAAACGAACCTACATCTTTAACGAAGCTCACACGTTTCTCGCTCTTAAGTGAAAAGCAATGGATGTTAGAGGGCCTGTGGTTTGTATCAGTTTCAGAAGCAGAGTTGAACCAGATTTGGTCCGTGTGTGTAGGAAACACAGTTCTTTTGTTCTGAGCACACTCAAGTTTCCAGCCTTATTAGAGACTCTAGAAAGCAAGAGCATGCTTCTTGCTCTAAAGCAGTGTGTGTTTCATGGAGAAAAACTGTGCTGTGTGTTTCTCTTCAAAAACGGAGTTCAATGGTAGGCTCTGTGTCTTCCTACAAGCAAGACTTCGTTTCAGGTAAACGCAGTCACTTTTCAGCTCAAACGAAGCTACATCTTCACGAAGCTCACACATTTCTCGCTCTTAAGTGAAAAGCACTGGATGTTACAGGGCCTGTGGTTTGTATCAGTTTCAGAAGCAGAGTTGAACTAGATATGGTCCCTGTGTGTAGAAACACAGTTCTTTTGTTCTGAGCACACTCACGTTTCCTGCCTTATTGGAGAGTCTAGAAAGCAAGAGCTTACTAATTGCTCTAAAGCAGAGTGTGTTTCATGGATGAGAACTGTGCTGTGTGTTCCCCTCAGAAATGGAGTTAAATGGCAGGCGCTGTGTATTCCTACAAGCAAGACTTTGTTTCAGGTAAAGGCAGTCATTTTTTGCTCAAACGAAGCTACATTGTTCACAAAGCTCACACGTTTCTCGCTCTTAACTGAAAGGCATTGGATGTTAGAGGGCCTGTGGTTTGTATCAGTTTCAGAAGCAGATTTGAACTAGATATGGTCCCTGTGTGTAGGAAACACAGTTCTTTTGTTCTGAGCACACTCACGTTTCCTGCCTTATTAGAGACTCTAGAAAGCAAGAGCTTGCTTCTTGCTCTAAAGCAGATTGTCTTTCATGGATGAGAACTGTGCTGTTTGTTTCCCTTCAAAAACGGAGTTAAATGGCAGCCTCTGTGTCTTCCTACAAGCAAGAATTCGTTTCAGGTAAACGCAGTCACTTTTGAGCTCAAATGAAGCTATATCGTTCATGAAGCTCCCATGTTTCTCGCTCTTAACTGAAAGGCTTGGATGTTAGAGGGTCTAAGTTTGTATCAGTTTCAGAAGCAGAGTTGAACTAGATATGGTCCGTGTGTGTAGGAAACACAGTTCTTTTGTTCTGAGCACACTCACGTTTCCCGCATTATTAGAGACTCTAAAAAGCAAGAGCTTGCTTCTTGCTCTAAAGCAGAGTGTCTTTCATGGATGAGAACTGTGCTGTGTGTTTCCCTTAAGTAACGGAGTTAAATGGCAGCCTCTGTGTCCTCCTACAAGCAAGACTTCGTTTCAGGTAAACGCAGTCACTTTTGAGCTCAAATGAAGCTATATCGTTCATGAAGCTCCCACGTTTCTCCCTCCTAACTGAAAGGCTTGGATGTTAGAGGGTCTATGGTTTGTATCAGTTTCAGAAGCAGAGTTGAACTAGATATGGTCCGTGTGTGTAGGAAACACAGTTCTTTTGTTCTGAGCACACTCAAGTTTCCCGCCTTATTAGAGACTCTAGAAAGCAAGAGCTTGCTTGTTGCTCTAAAGCAGATTGTGTTTCATGGATGAGAACTGTGCTGTTTGTTTCCCTTCAAAAACGGAGTTAAATGGCAGGCTCTGTGTCCTCCTACAAGCAAGAATTCGTTTCAGGTAAACGCAGTCACTTTTGAGCTCAAAGGAAGCTACTTAGTTCACGAAGCTCACATGTTTCTCGCTCTAAAAGTGAAAAGCATTTGATGTTAGAGGGCCTGTGGTTTGTATCAGTTTCAGAAGCATAGTTGAACTAGATATGGTCCGTGTGTGTAGGAAACACAGTTCTTTTGTTCTGAGCACACTCACGTCTCCAGCCTTATTAGAGACTCTAGAAAGCAAGAGCTTGCTTCTTGCTCTAAAGCAGAGTGTGTTTCATGGATGAGAACTGTGCTGTGTGTTTCCCTTCGGAAACGGAGTTAAATGGCAGGATCTGTGTCTTCCTACAAGCAAGAATTCGTTTCAGGTCAACGCAGTCAGTTTTGAGCTCAAATGAAGCTACGTCGTCAGAAAGCTCACACGTTTCTCGCTCCTAAGTGAAAAGCATTGGATGTTAGAGGGCCTGTGGTTTGTATCAGTTTCAGAAGCAGAGTTGAACTAGATATGGTCCGTGTGTGTAGGAAACACAGTTCTCTTGTTCTGAGCACACTCACGTTTCCCGCCTTATTAGAGACTCTAGAAAGAAAGAGCTTGCTTCTTGCTCTAAAGCAGAGTGTCTTTCATGGATGAGAACTGTGC
This sequence comes from Onychomys leucogaster, assembly GCA_949786385.1. Lineage (NCBI taxonomy): Eukaryota > Metazoa > Chordata > Mammalia > Rodentia > Cricetidae > Onychomys > Onychomys leucogaster. The sequence continues at coordinate 533,942 of CATKUP010000105.1, read as the reverse complement.
TGTGTGTTTCCCTTAAGTAACGGAGTTAAATGGCAGCCTCTGTGTCTTCCTACAAGAAAGACTTCGTTTCAGGTAAACGCAGTCACTTTTGAGCTCAAATGAAGCTATATCATTCATGAAGCTCCCACGTTTCTCGCTCTTAACTGAAAGGCTTGGATGTTAGAGGGTCTATGGTTTGTATCAGTTTCAGAAGCAGAGTTGAAGTAGATATGGTCCGTGTGTGTAGGAAACACAGTTCTTTTGTTCTGAGCACACTCACGTTTCCAACCTCTTTAGAGACTCTAGAAAGGAAGAGCTTGCTTCTTGCTGTAAAGCAGAGTGGCTTTCATGGATGAGAACTGTGCTGTGTGTTTCCCTTCAGAAACTGAGTTAAATGGCAGGCTCTGTGTCTTCCTACTAGCAAGACTTCTTTTCAGGTCAACGCAGTCAGTTTTGAGCTCAAATGAAGCTACGTCGTCAGAAAGCTCACACGTTTCTCGCTCCTAAGTGAAAAGCATTGGATGTTAGAGGGCCTGTGGTTTGGATCAGTTTCAGAAGCACAGTTGAACTAGATATGGTCCGTGTGTGTAGGAAACACAGTTCTTTTGTTCTGAGCACACTCACGTTTCCCATGTTATTAGAGTCTCTAGAAAGCAAGGGCTTGCTTCTTGCTCTAAAGCAGAGTGTCTTTCATGGATGAGGACTCTGCTGTGTGTTTCCCTTCAGAAACGTAGTTAAATGGCAGGCTCTGTGTCTTCTTACAAGCAAGAGTTAGTTTCCGGTAAATACAGTCACTTTTGAGCTCAAACGAACCTACATCTTTAACGAAGCTCACACGTTTCTCGCTCTTAAGTGAAAAGCAATGGATGTTAGAGGGCCTGTGGTTTGTATCAGTTTCAGAAGCAGAGTTGAACCAGATTTGGTCCGTGTGTGTAGGAAACACAGTTCTTTTGTTCTGAGCACACTCAAGTTTCCAGCCTTATTAGAGACTCTAGAAAGCAAGAGCATGCTTCTTGCTCTAAAGCAGTGTGTGTTTCATGGAGAAAAACTGTGCTGTGTGTTTCTCTTCAAAAACGGAGTTCAATGGTAGGCTCTGTGTCTTCCTACAAGCAAGACTTCGTTTCAGGTAAACGCAGTCACTTTTCAGCTCAAACGAAGCTACATCTTCACGAAGCTCACACATTTCTCGCTCTTAAGTGAAAAGCACTGGATGTTACAGGGCCTGTGGTTTGTATCAGTTTCAGAAGCAGAGTTGAACTAGATATGGTCCCTGTGTGTAGAAACACAGTTCTTTTGTTCTGAGCACACTCACGTTTCCTGCCTTATTGGAGAGTCTAGAAAGCAAGAGCTTACTAATTGCTCTAAAGCAGAGTGTGTTTCATGGATGAGAACTGTGCTGTGTGTTCCCCTCAGAAATGGAGTTAAATGGCAGGCGCTGTGTATTCCTACAAGCAAGACTTTGTTTCAGGTAAAGGCAGTCATTTTTTGCTCAAACGAAGCTACATTGTTCACAAAGCTCACACGTTTCTCGCTCTTAACTGAAAGGCATTGGATGTTAGAGGGCCTGTGGTTTGTATCAGTTTCAGAAGCAGATTTGAACTAGATATGGTCCCTGTGTGTAGGAAACACAGTTCTTTTGTTCTGAGCACACTCACGTTTCCTGCCTTATTAGAGACTCTAGAAAGCAAGAGCTTGCTTCTTGCTCTAAAGCAGATTGTCTTTCATGGATGAGAACTGTGCTGTTTGTTTCCCTTCAAAAACGGAGTTAAATGGCAGCCTCTGTGTCTTCCTACAAGCAAGAATTCGTTTCAGGTAAACGCAGTCACTTTTGAGCTCAAATGAAGCTATATCGTTCATGAAGCTCCCATGTTTCTCGCTCTTAACTGAAAGGCTTGGATGTTAGAGGGTCTAAGTTTGTATCAGTTTCAGAAGCAGAGTTGAACTAGATATGGTCCGTGTGTGTAGGAAACACAGTTCTTTTGTTCTGAGCACACTCACGTTTCCCGCATTATTAGAGACTCTAAAAAGCAAGAGCTTGCTTCTTGCTCTAAAGCAGAGTGTCTTTCATGGATGAGAACTGTGCTGTGTGTTTCCCTTAAGTAACGGAGTTAAATGGCAGCCTCTGTGTCCTCCTACAAGCAAGACTTCGTTTCAGGTAAACGCAGTCACTTTTGAGCTCAAATGAAGCTATATCGTTCATGAAGCTCCCACGTTTCTCCCTCCTAACTGAAAGGCTTGGATGTTAGAGGGTCTATGGTTTGTATCAGTTTCAGAAGCAGAGTTGAACTAGATATGGTCCGTGTGTGTAGGAAACACAGTTCTTTTGTTCTGAGCACACTCAAGTTTCCCGCCTTATTAGAGACTGTAGAAAGCAAGAGCTTGCTTCTTGCTCTAAAGCAGAGTGTGTTTCATGGATGAGGACTGTGCTGTGTGTTTCCTTTCAGAAACGGAGTTAAATGGCAGTCTCTGTGTCTTCCTACAAGCAAGAGTTCGTTTCTGGTAAATGCAGTCACTTTTGAGCTCAAACGAAGCTACATCTTTAACGAATCTCACACGTTTCTCGCTCTTAAGTGAAAAGCATTGGATGTTAGAGGGCCTGTGGTTTGTATCAGTTTCAGAAGCAGAGTTGAACTAGATATGGTCCCTGTGTGTAGAAACACAGTTCTTTTGTTCTGAGCACACTCAGGTTTCCTGCCTTATTAGAGACTCTAGAGAGCAAGAGCATGCTTCTTGCTCTAAAGCAGAGTGTGTTTCATGGATGAGAACTGTGCTGTGTGTTTCCCTTCAGAAACGGAGTTAAATGGCAGGCTCTACGACTTACTACAAGCAAGTCTTCTTTTCAGGTAAACGCAGTCACTTTTGAGCTCAAATGAAGCTACATAGTCACGTAGCTCACAGTTTTCTCGCTCTTAAGTGAAAAGCATTGGATATTAGAGGTCCTGTGGTTTGTATCAGTTTCAAAGCAGAGTTGAACTAGATATGGTCGCTGTGGGTAGGAAACAAGTTCTTTTGTTCTGAACACGCTCACGTTTCCTGCCTTATTAGAGACTCTAGAAAGCAAGAGTTTGCTAATTGCTCTAAAGCAGAGTGTCTTTCATGGATGAGAACTGTGCTGTGTGTGTCCCTTCATAAATGGAGTTAAATGGCAGGCGCTGTGTCTTCCTACAAGCAAGACTTCGTTTCAGGTAAACTCAGTCAGTTTTGTGCTCAAACGAATCTGCTTTGTTCACAAAGCTCACACGTTTCTCGCTCTTAACTGAAAGGCATTGGATGTTAGAGGGTCTATGGTTTGTATCAGTTTCAGAAGCAGAGTTGAACTAGATATGGTCCGTGTGTGTAGGAAACACAGTTCTTTTGTTCTGAGCACACTCACGTTTCCAGCCTTATTAGAGACTCTAGAAAGCAAGAGCTTCTTCTTGCTCTAAAGCAGAGTGTGTTTCATGGATGAGAACTGTGCTGTGTGTTCCCCTCAGAAATGGAGTTAAATGGCAGGCGCTGTGTATTCCTACAAGCAAGACTTTGTTTCAGGTAAAGGCAGTCAGTTTTGTGCTCAAAGGAAGCTACATTGTTCACAAACCTCACACGTTTCTCGCTCTTAACTGAAAGGCATTGGATGTTAGAGGGCCTGCTGTTTGTATCAGTTTCAGAAGCAGATTTGAACTAGATATGGTCCCTGTGTGTAGGAAACACAGTTCTTTTGTTCTGAGCACACTCACGTTTCCCGCTTTATTAGAGACTCTAGAAAGCAAGAGCTTGCTTCTTGCTCTAAAGCAGATTTTCTTTCATGGATGAGAACTGTGCTGTTTGTTTCCCTTCAAAAACGGTGTTAAATGGCAGGCTCTGTGTCGTCCTATAAGCAAGAATTCGTTTCAGGTAAACGCAGTCACTTTTGAGCTCAAAGGAAGCTACACCGTTCACGAAGCTCACACGTTTCTCGCTCTTAAGTAAAAAGCAGTGGATGCTAGAGGGCCTGTGGTTTGTATCAGTTTCAGAAGAAGAGTTGAAGTAGATATGGTCCGTGTTTGTAGGAAACACAGTTCTTTTGTTCTGAGCACACTCACTTTTCCAGCCTTATTAGAGACTCTAGAAAGCAAGAGCTTGCTTCTTGCTCTAAAGCAGAGTGTCTTTCATGGATGAGAACTGTGCTGTGTGTTTCCCTTCAGAAACGGAGTTAAATGGCAGTCTCTGTGTCTTCCTACAAGCAAGAGTTCGTTTCTGGTAAATGCAGTCACTTTTGAGCTCAAACGAAGCTACATCTTTAACGAATCTCACACGTTTCTCGCTCTTAAGTGAAAAGCATTGGATGTTAGAGGGCCTGTGGTTTGTATCAGTTTCAGAAGCAGAGTTGAACTAGATATGGTCCCTGTGTGTAGAAACACAGTTCTTTTGTTCTGAGCACACTCAGGTTTCCTGCCTTATTAGAGACTCTAGAAAGCAAGAGCATGCTTCTTGCTCTAAAGCAGAGTGTGTTTCATGGATGAGAACTGTGCTGTGTGTTTCCCTTCGGAAACGGAGTTAAATGGCAGGCTCTGTGTCTTCCTACAAGCAAGAATTCGTTTCAGGTCAACTGAGTCAGTTTTGAGCTCAAATGAAGCTACATCGTCAGAAAGCTGACACGTTTCTCGCTCCTAAGTGAAAAGCATTGGATGTTAGAGGGCCTGTGGTTTGTATCAGTTTCAGAAGCAGAGTTGAAGTAGATATGGTCCGTGTTTGTAGGAAACACAGTTCTTTTGTTCTGAGCACACTCACGTTTCCAACCTCTTTAGAGACTCTAGAAAGCAAGAGCTTGCTTCTTGCTCTAAAGCAGAGTGTCTTTCATGGATGAGAACTGTGCTGTGTGTTTCCCTTCAGAAAAGGAGTTAAATGGCAGGCTCTGTGTCTTCCTACAAGCAAGAATTCGTTACAGGTCAACGCAGTCAGTTTTGAGCTCAAATGAAGCTACGTCGCCACAAATCTCACACGTTTCTCGTTCCTAAGTGAAAAGCATTGGATGTTAGAGGGCCTGTGGTTTGGATCAGTTTCAGAAGCAGAGTTGAAGTAGACATGGTCCGTGTGTGTAGGAAACACAGTTCTTTTGTTCTGAGCACACTCACGTTTCCCATGTTATTAGAGTCTCTAGAAAGCAAGGGCTTGCTTCTTGCTCTAAAGCAGAGTGTCTTTCATGGATGAGGACTCTGCTGTGTGTTTCCCTTCAGAAACGTAGTTAAATGGCAGGCTCTGTGTCTTCTTACAAGCAAGAGTTAGTTTGCGGTAAATACAGTCACTTTTGAGCTCAAACGAACCTACATCTTTAACGAAGCTCACACGTTTCTCGCTCTTAAGTGAAAAGCAATGGATGTTAGAGGGCCTGTGGTTTGTATCAGTTTCAGAAGCAGAGTTGAACTAGATTTGGTCCGTGTGTGTAGGAAACACAGTTCTTTTGTTCTGAGCACACTCAAGTTTCCAGCCTTATTAGAGACTCTAGAAAGCAAGAGCATGCTTCTTGCTCTAAAGCAGTGTGTGTTTCATGGAGAAAAACTGTGCTGTGTGTTTCTCTTCAAAAACGGAGTTCAATGGTAGGCTCTGTGTCTTCCTACAAGCAAGACTTCCTTTCAGGTAAACGAAGTCACTTTTGAGCTCAAAAGAAGCTACATCTTCACGAAGCTCACACATTTCTCGCTCTTAAGTGAAAAGCACTGGATGTTACAGGGCCTGTGGTTTGTATCAGTTTCAGAAGCAGAGTTGAACTAGATATGGTCCCTGTGTGTAGAAACACAGTTCTTTTGTTCTGAGCACACTCACGTTTCCTGCCTTATTAGAGAGTCTAGAAAGCAAGAGCTTGCTAATTGCTCTAAAGCAGAGTGTGTTTCATGGATGAGAACTGTGCTGTGTGTTCCCCTCAGAAATGGAGTTAAATGGCAGGCGCTGTGTATTCCTTCAAGCAAGACTTTGTTTCAGGTAAAGGCAGTCAGTTTTGTGCTCAAACGAAGCTACATTGTTCACAAAGCTCACACGTTTCTCACTCTTAACTGAAAGGCATTGGATGTTAGAGGGCCTGCGGTTTGTATCAGTTTCAGAAGCAGATTTGAACTAGATATGGTCCCTGTGTGTAGGAAACACAGTTCTTTTGTTCTGAGCACACACTCGTTTCCCGCCTTATTAGAGACTCTAGAAAGCAAGAGCTTGCTTGTTGCTCTAAAGCAGATTGTGTTTCATGGATGAGAACTGTGCTGTTTGTTTCCCTTCAAAAACGGAGTTAAATGGCAGGCTCTGTGTCCTCCTACAAGCAAGAATTCGTTTCAGGTAAACGCAGTCACTTTTGAGCTCAAAGGAAGCTACTTAGTTCACGAAGCTCACATGTTTCTCGCTCTTAAGTGAAAAGCATTTGATGTTAGAGGGCCTGTGGTTTGTATCAGTTTCAGAAGCATAGTTGAACTAGATATGGTCCGTGTGTGTAGGAAACACAGTTCTTTTGTTCTGGGCACACTCACGTCTCCAGCCTTATTAGAGACTCTAGAAAGCAAGAGCTTGCTTCTTGCTCTAAAGCAGAGTGTGTTTCATGGATGAGAACTGTGCTGTGTGTTTCCCTTCGGAAACGGAGTTAAATGGCAGGATCTGTGTCTTCCTACAAGCAAGAATTCGTTTCAGGTCAACGCAGTCAGTTTTGAGCTCAAATGAAGCTACGTCGTCAGAAAGCTCACACGTTTCTCGCTCCTAAGTGAAAAGCATTGGATGTTAGAGGGCCTGTGGTTTGTATCAGTTTCAGAAGCAGAGTTGAACTAGATATGGTCCGTGTGTGTAGGAAACACAGTTCTCTTGTTCTGAACACACTCACGTTTCCCGCCTTATTAGAGACTCTAGAAAGAAAGAGCTTGCTTCTTGCTCTAAAGCAGAGTGTCTTTCATGGATGAGAACTGTGCTGTGTGTTTCCCTTAAGTAACGGAGTTAAATGGCAGCCTCTGTGTCTTCCTACAAGAAAGACTTCGTTTCAGGTAAACGCAGTCACTTTTGAGCTCAAATGAAGCTATATCATTCATGAAGCTCCCACGTTTCTCGCTCTTAACTGAAAGGCTTGGATGTTAGAGGGTCTATGGTTTGTATCAGTTTCAGAAGCAGAGTTGAAGTAGATATGGTCCGTGTGTGTAGGAAACACAGTTCTTTTGTTCTGAGCACACTCACGTTTCCAACCTCTTTAGAGACTCTAGAAAGGAAGAGCTTGCTTCTTGCTGTAAAGCAGAGTGGCTTTCATGGATGAGAACTGTGCTGTGTGTTTCCCTTCAGAAACTGAGTTAAATGGCAGGCTCTGTGTCTTCCTACTAGCAAGACTTCTTTTCAGGTCAACGCAGTCAGTTTTGAGCTCAAATGAAGCTACGTCGTCAGAAAGCTCACACGTTTCTCGCTCCTAAGTGAAAAGCATTGGATGTTAGAGGGCCTGTGGTTTGGATCAGTTTCAGAAGCACAGTTGAACTAGATATGGTCCGTGTGTGTAGGAAACACAGTTCTTTTGTTCTGAGCACACTCACGTTTCCCATGTTATTAGAGTCTCTAGAAAGCAAGGGCTTGCTTCTTGCTCTAAAGCAGAGTGTCTTTCATGGATGAGGACTCTGCTGTGTGTTTCCCTTCAGAAACGTAGTTAAATGGCAGGCTCTGTGTCTTCTTACAAGCAAGAGTTAGTTTCCGGTAAATACAGTCACTTTTGAGCTCAAACGAACCTACATCTTTAACGAAGCTCACACGTTTCTCGCTCTTAAGTGAAAAGCAATGGATGTTAGAGGGCCTGTGGTTTGTATCAGTTTCAGAAGCAGAGTTGAACCAGATTTGGTCCGTGTGTGTAGGAAACACAGTTCTTTTGTTCTGAGCACACTCAAGTTTCCAGCCTTATTAGAGACTCTAGAAAGCAAGAGCATGCTTCTTGCTCTAAAGCAGTGTGTGTTTCATGGAGAAAAACTGTGCTGTGTGTTTCTCTTCAAAAACGGAGTTCAATGGTAGGCTCTGTGTCTTCCTACAAGCAAGACTTCGTTTCAGGTAAACGCAGTCACTTTTCAGCTCAAACGAAGCTACATCTTCACGAAGCTCACACATTTCTCGCTCTTAAGTGAAAAGCACTGGATGTTACAGGGCCTGTGGTTTGTATCAGTTTCAGAAGCAGAGTTGAACTAGATATGGTCCCTGTGTGTAGAAACACAGTTCTTTTGTTCTGAGCACACTCACGTTTCCTGCCTTATTGGAGAGTCTAGAAAGCAAGAGCTTACTAATTGCTCTAAAGCAGAGTGTGTTTCATGGATGAGAACTGTGCTGTGTGTTCCCCTCAGAAATGGAGTTAAATGGCAGGCGCTGTGTATTCCTACAAGCAAGACTTTGTTTCAGGTAAAGGCAGTCATTTTTTGCTCAAACGAAGCTACATCGTTCACAAAGCTCACACGTTTCTCGCTCTTAACTGAAAGGCATTGGATGTTAGAGGGCCTGTGGTTTGTATCAGTTTCAGAAGCAGATTTGAACTAGATATGGTCCCTGTGTGTAGGAAACACAGTTCTTTTGTTCTGAGCACACTCACGTTTCCTGCCTTATTAGAGACTCTAGAAAGCAAGAGCTTGCTTCTTGCTCTAAAGCAGATTGTCTTTCATGGATGAGAACTGTGCTGTTTGTTTCCCTTCAAAAACGGAGTTAAATGGCAGCCTCTGTGTCTTCCTACAAGCAAGAATTCGTTTCAGGTAAACGCAGTCACTTTTGAGCTCAAATGAAGCTATATCATTCATGAAGCTCCCATGTTTCTCGCTCTTAACTGAAAGGCTTGGATGTTAGAGGGTCTAAGTTTGTATCAGTTTCAGAAGCAGAGTTGAACTAGATATGGTCCGTGTGTGTAGGAAACACAGTTCTTTTGTTCTGAGCACACTCACGTTTCCCGCATTATTAGAGACTCTAAAAAGCAAGAGCTTGCTTCTTGCTCTAAAGCAGAGTGTCTTTCATGGATGAGAACTGTGCTGTGTGTTTCCCTTAAGTAACGGAGTTAAATGGCAGCCTCTGTGTCCTCCTACAAGCAAGACTTCGTTTCAGGTAAACGCAGTCACTTTTGAGCTCAAATGAAGCTATATCGTTCATGAAGCTCCCACGTTTCTCCCTCCTAACTGAAAGGCTTGGATGTTAGAGGGTCTATGGTTTGTATCAGTTTCAGAAGCAGAGTTGAACTAGATATGGTCCGTGTGTGTAGGAAACACAGTTCTTTTGTTCTGAGCACACTCAAGTTTCCCACCTTATTAGAGACTGTAGAAAGCAAGAGCTTGCTTCTTGCTCTAAAGCAGAGTGTGTTTCATGGATGAGGACTGTGCTGTGTGTTTCCTTTCAGAAACGGAGTTAAATGGCAGTCTCTGTGTCTTCCTACAAGCAAGAGTTCGTTTCTGGTAAATGCAGTCACTTTTGAGCTCAAACGAAGCTACATCTTTAACGAATCTCACACGTTTCTCGCTCTTAAGTGAAAAGCATTGGATGTTAGAGGGCCTGTGGTTTGTATCAGTTTCAGAAGCAGAGTTGAACTAGATATGGTCCCTGTGTGTAGAAACACAGTTCTTTTGTTCTGAGCACACTCAGGTTTCCTGCCTTATTAGAGACTCTAGAGAGCAAGAGCATGCTTCTTGCTCTAAAGCACAGTGTGTTTCATGGATGAGAACTGTGCTGTGTGTTTCCCTTCGGAAACGGAGTTAAATGGCAGGCTCTGTGTCTTCCTACAAGCAAGAATTCGTTTCAGGTCAACTCAGTCAGTTTTGAGCTCAAATGAAGCTACGTCGTCAGAAAGCTCACATGTTTCTCGCTCCTAAGTGAAAAGCATTGGATGTTAGAGGGCCTGTGGTTTGTATCAGTTTCAGAAGCAGAGTTGAACTAGATATGGTCCCTGTGTGTAGAAACACAGTTCTTTTGTTCTGAGCACACGCACGTTTCCCATGTTATTAGAGTCTCTAGAAAGCAAGGGCTTGCTTCTTGCTCTAAAGCAGAGTGTCTTTCATGGATGAGGACTCTGCTGTGTGTTTCTCTTCAAAAACGGAGTTCAATGGTAGGCTCTGTGTCTTCCTACAAGCAAGACTTCGTTTCAGGTAAACGCAGTCACTTTTGAGCTCAAAAGAAGCTACATCTTCACGAAGCTCACACATTTCTCGCTCTTAAGTGAAAAGCACTGGATGTTACAGGGCCTGTGGTTTGTATCAGTTTCAGAAGCAGAGTTGAACTAGATATGGTCCCTTTGTGTAGAAACACAGTTCTTGTTTCTGAGCACACTCACGTTTCCTGCCTTATTAGAGAGTCTAGAAAGCAAGAGCTTGCTAATTGCTCTAAAGCAGAGTGTGTTTCATGGATGAGAACTGTGGTGTGTGTTCCCCTCAGAAATGGAGTTAAATGGCAGGCGCTGTGTATTCCTTCAAGCAAGACTTTGTTTCAGGTAAAGGCAGTCAGTTTTGTGCTCAAACGAAGCTACATTGTTCACAAAGCTCACACGTTTCTCGCTCTTAACTGAAAGGCATTGGATGTTAGAGGGCCTGCGGTTTGTATCAGTTTCAGAAGCAGATTTGAACTAGATATGGTCCCTGTGTGTAGGAAACACAGTTCTTTTGTTCTGAGCACACTCTCGTTTCCCGCCTTATTAGAGACTCTAGAAAGCAAGAGCTTGCTTGTTGCTCTAAAGCAGATTGTCTTTCATGGATGAGAACTGTGCTGTTTGTTTCCCTTCAAAAACGGAGTTAAATGGCAGGCTCTGTGTCCTCCTACAAGCAAGAATTCGTTTCAGGTAAACGCAGTCACTTTTGAGCTCAAAGGAAGCTACTTAGTTCACGAAGCTCACATGTTTCTCGCTCTTAAGTGAAAAGCATTTGATGTTAGAGGGCCTGTGGTTTGTATCAGTTTCAGAAGCATAGTTGAACTGATATGGTCCGTGTGTGTAGGAAACACAGTTCTTTTGTTCTGAGCACACTCACGTTTCCAGCCTTATTAGAGACTCTAGAAAGCAAGAGCTTGCTTCTTGCTCTAAAGCAGAGTGTGTTTCATGGATGAGAACTGTGCTGTGTGTTTCCCTTCGGAAACGGAGTTAAATGGCAGGCTCTGTGTCTTCCTACAAGCAAGAATTCGTTTCAGGTCAACGCAGTCAGTTTTGAGCTCAAATGAAGCTACGTCGTCAGAAAGCTCACACGTTTCTCGCTCCTAAGTGAAAAGCATTGGATGTTAGAGGGCCTGTGGTTTGTATCAGTTTCAGAAGCAGAGTTGAACTAGATGTGGTCCGTGTGTGTAGGAAACACAGTTCTTTTGTTCTGAGCACACTCATGTTTCCCGCCTTATTAGAGACTCTAGAAAGCAAGAGATTGCTTCTTGCTCTAAAGCAGAGTGTGTTTCATGGATGAGGACTGTGCTGTGTGTTTCCTTTCAGAAACGGAGTTAAATGGCAGACTCTGTGTCTTCCTAAAAGCAAGAGTTCGTTTCTGGTAAATGCAGTCACTTTTGAGCTCAAACGAAGCTACATCTTTAACGAATCTCACACGTTTCTCGCTCTTAAGTGAAAAGCATTGGAAGTTAGAGGGCCTGTGGTTTGTATCAGTTTCAGAAGCAGAGTTGAACTAGATATGGTCCCTGTGTGTAGAAACACAGTTCTTTTGTTCTGAGCACACGCACGTTTCCTGCCTTATTAGAGACTCTAGAAAGCAAGAGAATGCTTCTTGCTCTAAAGCAGAGTGTGTTTCATGGATGAGAACTGTGCTGTGTGTTTCCCTTCAGAAACGGAGTTAAATGGCAGGCTCTGTGACTTCGTACAAGCAAGAATTCGTTTCAGGTCAACGCAGTCAGTTTTGAGCTCAAATGAAGCTACGTCTTCAGAAAGCTCACACGTTTCTCGCTCCTAAGTGAAAAGCATTGGATGTTAGAGGGCCTGTGGTTTGGATCAGTTTCAGAAGCAGAGTTGAAGTAGATATGGTCCTTGTGTGTATGAAACACAGTTCTTTTGTTCTGAGCACACTCACGTTTCCCATGTTATTAGAGTCTCTAGAAAGCAAGGGCTTGCTTCTTGCTCTAAAGCAGAGTGTGTTTCATGGATGAGAACTGTGCTGTGTGTTCCCCTCAGAAACGGAGTTAAATGGCAGGCGCTGTGTATTCCTACAAGCAAGACTTTGTTTCAGGTAAAGGCAGTCAGTTTTTTGCTCAAACGAAGCTACATAGTTCACAAAGCTCACACGTTTCTCGCTCTTAACTGAAAGGCATTGGATGTTAGAGGGCCTGCGGTTTGTATCAGTTTCAGAAGCAGATTTGAACTAGATATGGTCCCTGTGTGTAGGAAACACAGTTCTTTTGTTCTGAGCACACTCACGTTTCCTGCCTTATTAGAGACCCTAGAAAGCAAGAGCTTGCTTCTTGCTCTAAAGCAGATTGTCTTTCATGGATGAGAACTGTGCTGTTTGTTTCCCTTCAAAAACGGAGTTAAATGGCAGGCTCTGTGTCTTCCTACAAGCAAGAATTCGTTTCAGGTAAACGCAGTCACTTTTGAGCTCAAATGAAGCTATATCATTCATGAAGCTCCCATGTTTCTCGCTCGTAACTGAAAGGCTTGGATGTTAGAGGGTCTATGGTTTGTATCAGTTTCAGAAGCAGAGTTGAACTAGATATGGTCCGTGTGTGTAGGAAACACAGTTCTTTTGTTCTGAGCACACTCACGTTTCCAGCCTTATTAGAGACTCTAGAAAGCAAGAGCTTGCTTCTTGCTCTAAAGCAGAGTGTCTTTCATGGATGAGAACTGTGCTGTGTGTTTCCCTTCAGAAACGGAGTTTTATGGCAGGCTCTGTGTCTTCCTACAAGCAAGAATTCGTTACAGGTCAACGCAGTCAGTTTTGAGCTCAAATGAAGCTACGTCGCCACAAAGCTCACACGTTTCTCGTTCCTAAGTGAAAAGCAGTGGATGTTAGAGGGCCTGTGGTTTGGATCAGTTTCAGAAGCAGAGTTGAAGTAGATATGGTCCTTGTGTGTAGGAAACACAGTTCTTTTGTTCTGAGCACACTCACGTTTCCCATGTTATTAGAGTCTCTAGAAAGCAAGGGCTTGCTTCTTGCTCTAAAGCAGAGTGTCTTTCATGGATGAGGACTCTGCTGTGTGTTTCCCTTCAGAAACGTAGTTAAATGGCAGGCTCTGTGTCTTCTTACAAGCAAGAGTTAGTTTCCGGTAAATACAGTCACTTTTGAGCTCAAACGAACCTACATCTTTAACGAAGCTCACACGTTTCTCGCTCTTAAGTGAAAAGCAATGGATGTTAGAGGGCCTGTGGTTTGTATCAGTTTCAGAAGCAGAGTTGAACTAGATTTGGTCCGTGTGTGTAGGAAACACAGTTCATTTGTTCTCAGCACACTCAAGTTTCCAGCCTTATTAGAGACTCTAGAAAGCAAGAGCATGCTTCCTGCTCTAAAGCAGTGTGTGTTTCATGGAGAAAAACTGTGCTGTGTGTTTCTCTTCAAAACCGGAGTTCAATGGTAGGCTCTGTGTCTTCCTACAAGCAAGACTTCGTTTCAGGTAAACGCAGTCACTTTTCAGCTCAAACGAAGCTACATCTTCACGAAGCTCACACATTTCTCGCTCTTAATTAAAAAGCACAGGATGTTACAGGGCCTGTGGTTTGTATCAGTTTCAGAAGCAGAGTTGAACTAGATATGGTACCTGTGTGTAGAAACACAGTTCTTTTGTTCTGATCACACTCACGTTTCCTGCCTTATTGGAGAGTCTAGAAAGCAAGAGCTTGCTAATTGCTCTAAAGCAGAGTGTGTTTCATGGATGAGAAGTGTGCTGTGTGTTCCCCTCAGAAATGGAGTTAAATGGCAGGCGCTGTGTATTCCTACAAGCAAGACTTTGTTTCAGTTAAAGGCAGTCAGTTTTTTGCTCAAACGAAGCTACATCGTTCACAAAGCTCACACGTTTCTCGCTCTTAACTGAAAGGCATTGGATGTTAGAGGGCCTGCGGTTTGTATCAGTTTCAGAAGGAGATTTGAACTAGATATGGTCCCTGTGTGTAGGAAACACAGTTCTTTTGTTCTGAGCACACTCACGTTTCCTGCCTTATTAGAGACTCTAGAAAGCAAGAGCTTGCTTCTTGCTCTAAAGCAGATTGTCTTTCATGGATGAGAACTGTGCTGTTTGTTTCCCTTCAAAAACGGAGTTAAATGGCAGGCTCTGTGTCCTCCTACAAGCAAGAATTCGTTTCAGGTAAACGCAGTCACTTTTGAGCTCAAAGGAAGCTACATCGTTCACGAAGCTCACACGTTTCTCGCTCTTAAGTGAAAAGCATTGGATGTTAGAGGGCCTGTGGTTTGTATCAGTTTCAGAAGCAGAGTTGAAGTAGATATGGTCCGTGTGTGTAGGAAACACAGTTCTTTTGTTCTGAGCACACTCACGTTTCCAGCCTTATTAGAGACTCTAGAAAGGAAGAGCTTGCTTCTTGCTCTAAAGCAGAGTGGCTTTCATGGATGAGAACTGTGCTGTGTGTTTGCCTTCAGAAACTGAGTTAAATGGCAGGCTCTGTGTCTTCCTACTAGCAAGACTTCTTTTCAGGTAAACGCAGTCATTTTTGAGCTCAAAGGAAGCTACATCGTTCACGAAGCTCACACGTTTCTCACTCTTAACAAAAGGCATTGGATGTTAGAGGGCCTGTGGTTTGTTTCAGTTTCAAAGCAGAGTTGAACTAGATATGGTCCCTGTGTGTAGAAACACAGTTCTTTTTTTCTGAGCACACTCACCTTTCCTGCCTTATTAGAGACTCTAGAAAGCAAGAGCATGCATCTTGCTCTAAAGCAGAGTGTCTTTCATGGATGAGAACTGTGCTGTGTGTATCCCGTCAGAAATGGAGTTAAATGGCCGGCGATGTGTCTTCCTACAAGCAAGACTTCTTTTCAGGTAAACGCAGTCAGATTTGTGCTCAAACGAAGCTTCAATGTTCACAAAGCTCACTCGTTTCTCGCTCTTAACAGAAAGGCATTGGATGTTAGAAGGCCTGTGGTTTGAATCAGTTTCAGAAGCAGAGTTGAAGTAGATATTGTCCGTGTGTGTAGGAAACACAGTTCTTTTGTTCTGAGCACACTCACGTTTCCCGCCTTATTAGAGACTCTAGAAAGAAAGAGCTTGCTTCTTGCTCTAAAGCAGATTGTCTTTCATGGATGAGAACTGTGCTGTGTGTTTCCCTTCAGAAAAGGAGTGAAATTGCAGGCTCTGTGTCCTCCTATAAGCAAGAATTCGTTTCAGGTCAACGCAGTCAGTTTTGAGCTCAAATGAAGCTACGTCGTCAGAAAGCTCACAGATTTCTCGCTCCTAAGTGAAAAGCATTGGATGTTAGAGGGCCTGTGGTTTGTATCAGTTTCAGAAGCAGAGTTGAACTAGATATGGTCCGTGTGTGTAGGAAACACAGTTCTTTTGTTCTGAGCACACTCACGTTTCCAGCCTTATTAGAGACTCTAGAAAGCAAGAGCTTGCTTCTTGCTCTAAAGCAGAGTGTCTTTCATGGATGAGAACTGTGCTGTGTGTTTCCCTTCAGAAACGGAGTTAAATGGCAGACTCTGTGTCTTCCTACAAGCAAGAATTCGTTACAGGTCAACGAAGTCAGTTTTGAGCTCAAATGAAGCTACATCGCCACAAAGCTCACACGTTTCTCGTTCCTAAGTGAAAAGCATTGGATGTTAGAGGGCCTGCGGTTTGTATCAGTTTCAGATGCAGATTTGAACTAGATATGGTCCCTGTGTGTAGGAAACACAGTTCTTTTGTTCTGAGCACACTCACGTTTCCCGCCTTATTAGAGACTCTAGAAAGCAAGAGCTTGTTTCTTGCTCTAAAGCAGATTGTCTTTCATGGATGAGAACTGTGCTGTTTGTTTCCCTTCAAAAACGGAGTAAAATGGCAGGCTCTGTGTTCTCCTACAAGCAAGAATTCGTTTCAGGTAAACGCAGTCACTTTTGAGCTCAAAGGAAGCTACGTAGTTCATGAAGCTCACACGTTTCTCGCTCTTAAGTGAAAAGCATTGGATGTTAGAGGGCCTGTGGTTTGTATCAGTTTCAGAAGCAGAGTTGAACTAGATATGGTCCGTGTGTGTAGGAAACACAGTTATTTTGTTTGGAGCACACTCACGTTTCCCGCCTTATTAGAGACTCTGAAAAGCAAGAGCTTGCTTCTTGCTCTAAAGCAGAGTGTCTTTCATGGATGAGAACTGTGCTGTGTGTTTCCCTTAAGTAACGGAGTTAAATGGCAGCCTCTGTGTCTTCCTACAAGCCAGAGTTCGTTTCTGGTCAATGCAGTCACTTTTGAGCTCAAACGAAGCTACATCTTTAACGAATCTCCCACGTTTCTCGCTCTTAACTGAAAGGCTTGGATGTTAGAGGGTCTATGGTTTGTATCAGTTTCAGAAGCAGAGTTGAACTAGATATGGTCCGTGTGTGTAGGAAACAGAGTTCTTTTGTTCTGAGCACACTCACGTTTCCAGCCTTATTAGAGACTCTAGAAAGCAAGAGCTTGCTTCTTGCTCTAAAGCAGAGTGTCTTTCATGGATGAGAACTGTGCTGTGTGTTTCCCTTCAGAAACGGAGTTAAATGGCAGGCTCTGTGTCTTCCTACAAGCAAGAATTCGTTACAGGTCAACGCAGTCAGTTTTGAGCTCAAATGAAGCTACGTCGCCACAAAGCTCACACGTTTCTCGTTCCTAAGTGAAAAGCATTGGATGTTAGAGGGCCTGTGGTTTGGATCAGTTTCAGAAGCAGAGTTGAAGTAGATATGGTCCTTGTGTGTAGGAAACACAGTTCTTTTGTTCTGAGCACACTCACGTTTCCCATGTTATTAGAGTCTCTAGAAAGCAAGGGCTTGCTTCTTGCTCTAAAGCAGAGTGTCTTTCATGGATGAGGACTCTGCTGTGTGTTTCCCTTCAGAAACGTAGTTAAATGGCAAGCTCTGTGTCTTCTTACAAGCAAGAGTTAGTTTCCGGTAAATACAGTCACTTTTGAGCTCAAACGAACCTACATCTTTAACGAAGCTCACACGTTTCTCGCTCTTAAGTGAAAAGCATTGGATGTTAGAAGGCCTGTGGTTTGAATCAGTTTCAGAAGCAGAGTTGAAGTAGATATTGTCCTTTGTGTAGGAAACACAGTTCTTTTGTTCTGAGCACACTCACGTTTCCCGCCTTATTAGAGACTCTAGAAAGCAAGAGCTTGCTTCTTGCTCTAAAGCAGATTGTCTTTCATGGATGAGAACTGTGCTGTGTGTTTCCCTTCAGAAAAGGAGTTAAATTGCAGGCTCTGTGTCCTCCTATAAGCAAGAATTCGTTTCAGATAAACGCAGTCACTTTTGAGCTCAAAGGAAGCTACATAGTTCACGAAGCTCACATGTTTCTCGCTCTTAAGTGAAAAGCATTGGATGTTAGAGGGCCTGTGGTTTGTATCAGTTTCAGAAGCAGAGTTGAACTAGATATGGTCCCTGTGTGTAGAAACACAGTTCTTTTGTTCTGAGCACACTCACGTTTCCTGCCTTAATAGAGACTCTAGAAAGCAAGAGCATGCTTATTGCTCTAAAGCAGAGTGTGTTTCATGGATGAGAACTGTGCTGTGTGTTTCCCTTCAGAAACGGAGTTAAATGGCCAACTCTATGTCTTCCTACAAGCAAGAATTCGTTTCAGGTCAACGCAGTCAGTTTTGAGCTCAAATGAAGCTACGTCGTCAGAAAGCTCACAGGTTTCTCGCTCCTAAGTGAAAAGCATTGGATGTTAGAGGGCCTGTGGTTTGTATCAGTTTCAGAAGCAGAGTTGAACTAGATATGGTCCGTGTGTGTAGGAAACACAGTTCTTTTGTTCTGAGCACACTCACGTTTCCAGCCTTATTAGAGACTCTAGAAAGCAAGAGCTTGCTTCTTGCTCTAAAGCAGAGTGTCTTTCATGGATGAGAACTGTGCTGTGTGTTTCCCTTCAGAAACGGAGTTAAATGGCAGACTCTGTGTCTTCCTACAAGCAAGAATTCGTTACAGGTCAACGAAGTCAGTTTTGAGCTCAAATGAAGCTACATCGCCACAAAGCTCACACGTTTCTCGTTCCTAAGTGAAAAGCATTGGATGTTAGAGGGCCTGCGGTTTGTATCAGTTTCAGATGCAGATTTGAACTAGATATGGTCCCTGTGTGTAGGAAACACAGTTCTTTTGTTCTGAGCACACTCACGTTTCCCGCCTTATTAGAGACTCTAGAAAGCAAGAGCTTGCTTCTTGCTCTAAAGCAGATTGTCTTTCATGGATGAGAACTGTGCTGTTTGTTTCCCTTCAAAAACGGAGTAAAATGGCAGGCTCTGTGTTCTCCTACAAGCAAGAATTCGTTTCAGGTAAACGCAGTCACTTTTGAGCTCAAAGGAAGCTACGTAGTTCACGAAGCTCACACGTTTCTCGCTCTTAAGTGAAAAGCATTGGATGTTAGAGGGCCTGTGGTTTGTATCAGTTTCAGAAGCAGAGTTGAACTAGATATGGTCCGTGTGTGTAGGAAACACAGTTATTTAGTTTGGAGCACACTCACGTTTCCCGCCTTATTAGAGACTCTGAAAAGCAAGAGCTTGCTTCTTGCTCTAAAGCAGATTGTCTTTCATGGATGAGAACTGTGCTGTTTGTTTCCCTTCAAAAACGGAGTAAAATGGCAGGCTCTGTGTTCTCCTACAAGCAAGAATTCGTTTCAGGTAAACGCAGTCACTTTTGAGCTCAAAGGAAGCTACGTAGTTCACGAAGCTCACACGTTTCTCGCTCTTAAGTGAAAAGCATTGGATGTTAGAGGGCCTGTGGTTTGTATCAGTTTCAGAAGCAGAGTTGAACTAGATATGGTCCGTGTGTGTAGGAAACACAGTTATTTTGTTTGGAGCACACTCACGTTTCCCGCCTTATTAGAGACTCTGAAAAGCAAGAGCTTGCTTCTTGCTCTAAAGCAGAGTGTCTTTCATGGATGAGAACTGTGCTGTGTGTTTCCCTTAAGTAACGGAGTTAAATGGCAGCCTCTGTGTCTTCCTACAAGCCAGAGTTCGTTTCTGGTCAATGCAGTCACTTTTGAGCTCAAACGAAGCTACATCTTTAACGAATCTCCCACGTTTCTCGCTCTTAACTGAAAGGCTTGGATGTTAGAGGGTCTATGGTTTGTATCAGTTTCAGAAGCAGAGTTGAACTAGATATGGTCCGTGTGTGTAGGAAACAGAGTTCTTTTGTTCTGAGCACACTCACGTTTCCAGCCTTATTAGAGACTCTAGAAAGCAAGAGCTTGCTTCTTGCTCTAAAGCAGAGTGTCTTTCATGGATGAGAACTGTGCTGTGTGTTTCCCTTCAGAAACGGAGTTAAATGGCAGGCTCTGTGTCTTCCTACAAGCAAGAATTCGTTACAGGTCAACGCAGTCAGTTTTGAGCTCAAATGAAGCTACGTCGCCACAAAGCTCACACGTTTCTCGTTCCTAAGTGAAAAGCATTGGATGTTAGAGGGCCTGTGGTTTGGATCAGTTTCAGAAGCAGAGTTGAAGTAGATATGGTCCTTGTGTGTAGGAAACACAGTTCTTTTGTTCTGAGCACACTCACGTTTCCCATGTTATTAGAGTCTCTAGAAAGCAAGGGCTTGCTTCTTGCTCTAAAGCAGAGTGTCTTTCATGGATGAGGACTCTGCTGTGTGTTTCCCTTCAGAAACGTAGTTAAATGGCAAGCTCTGTGTCTTCTTACAAGCAAGAGTTAGTTTCCGGTAAATACAGTCACTTTTGAGCTCAAACGAACCTACATCTTTAACGAAGCTCACACGTTTCTCGCTCTTAAGTGAAAAGCATTGGATGTTAGAAGGCCTGTGGTTTGAATCAGTTTCAGAAGCAGAGTTGAACTAGATTTGGTCCGTGTGTGTAGGAAACACAGTTCTTTTGTTCTGAGCACACTCACGTTTCCCGCCTTATTAGAGACTCTAGAAAGCAAGAGCTTGCTTCTTGCTCTAAAGCAGATTGTCTTTCATGGATGAGAACTGTGCTGTGTGTTTCCCTTCAGAAAAGGAGTTAAATTGCAGGCTCTGTGTCCTCCTATAAGCAAGAATTCGTTTCAGATAAACGCAGTCACTTTTGAGCTCAAAGGAAGCTACATAGTTCACGAAGCTCACATGTTTCTCGCTCTTAAGTGAAAAGCATTGGATGTTAGAGGGCCTGTGGTTTGTATCAGTTTCAGAAGCAGAGTTGAACTAGATATGGTCCCTGTGTGTAGAAACACAGTTCTTTTGTTCTGAGCACACTCACGTTTCCTGCCTTAATAGAGACTCTAGAAAGCAAGAGCATGCTTATTGCTCTAAAGCAGAGTGTGTTTCATGGATGAGAACTGTGCTGTGTGTTTCCCTTCAGAAACGGAGTTAAATGGCCAACTCTATGTCTTCCTACAAGCAAGAATTCGTTTCAGGTCAACGCAGTCAGTTTTGAGCTCAAATGAAGCTACGTCGTCAGAAAGCTCACAGGTTTCTCGCTCCTAAGTGAAAAGCATTGGATGTTAGAGGGCCTGTGGTTTGTATCAGTTTCAGAAGCAGAGTTGAACTAGATATGGTCCGTGTGTGTAGGAAACACAGTTCTTTTGTTCTGAGCACACTCACGTTTCCAGCCTTATTAGAGACTCTAGAAAGCAAGAGCTTGCTTCTTGCTCTAAAGCAGAGTGTCTTTCATGGATGAGAACTGTGCTGTGTGTTTCCCTTCAGAAACGGAGTTAAATGGCAGACTCTGTGTCTTCCTACAAGCAAGAATTCGTTACAGGTCAACGAAGTCAGTTTTGAGCTCAAATGAAGCTACATCGCCACAAAGCTCACACGTTTCTCGTTCCTAAGTGAAAAGCATTGGATGTTAGAGGGCCTGCGGTTTGTATCAGTTTCAGATGCAGATTTGAACTAGATATGGTCCCTGTGTGTAGGAAACACAGTTCTTTTGTTCTGAGCACACTCACGTTTCCCGCCTTATTAGAGACTCTAGAAAGCAAGAGCTTGCTTCTTGCTCTAAAGCAGATTGTCTTTCATGGATGAGAACTGTGCTGTTTGTTTCCCTTCAAAAACGGAGTAAAATGGCAGGCTCTGTGTTCTCCTACAAGCAAGAATTCGTTTCAGGTAAACGCAGTCACTTTTGAGCTCAAAGGAAGCTACGTAGTTCACGAAGCTCACACGTTTCTCGCTCTTAAGTGAAAAGCATTGGATGTTAGAGGGCCTGTGGTTTGTATCAGTTTCAGAAGCAGAGTTGAACTAGATATGGTCCGTGTGTGTAGGAAACACAGTTATTTAGTTTGCAGCACACTCACGTTTCCCGCCTTATTAGAGACTCTGAAAAGCAAGAGCTTGCTTCTTGCTCTAAAGCAGAGTGTCTTTCATGGATGAGAACTGTGCTGTGTGTTTCCCTTAAGTAACGGAGTTAAATGGCAGCCTCTGTGTCTTCCTACAAGCCAGAGTTCGTTTCTGGTCAATGCAGTCACTTTTGAGCTCAAACGAAGCTACATCTTTAACGAATCTCCCACGTTTCTCGCTCTTAACTGAAAGGCTTGGATGTTAGAGGGTCTATGGTTTGTATCAGTTTCAGAAGCAGAGTTGAACTAGATATGGTCCGTGTGTGTAGGAAACAGAGTTCTTTTGTTCTGAGCACACTCACGTTTCCAGCCTTATTAGAGACTCTAGAAAGCAAGAGCTTGCTTCTTGCTCTAAAGCAGAGTGTCTTTCATGGATGAGAACTGTGCTGTGTGTTTCCCTTCAGAAACGGAGTTAAATGTCAGGCTCTGTGTCTTCCTACAAGCAAGAATTCGTTACAGGTCAACGCAGTCAGTTTTGAGCTCAAATGAAGCTACGTCGCCACAAAGCTCACACGTTTCTCGTTCCTAAGTGAAAAGCATTGGATGTTAGAGGGCCTGTGGTTTGGATCAGTTTCAGAAGCAGAGTTGAAGTAGATATGGTCCTTGTGTGTAGGAAACACAGTTCTTTTGTTCTGAGCACACTCACGTTTCCCATGTTATTAGAGTCTCTAGAAAGCAAGGGCTTGCTTCTTGCTCTAAAGCAGAGTGTCTTTCATGGATGAGGACTCTGCTGTGTGTTTCCCTTCAGAAACGTAGTTAAATGGCAGGCTCTGTGTCTTCTTACAAGCAAGAGTTAGTTTCCGGTAAATACAGTCACTTTTGAGCTCAAACGAACCTACATCTTTAACGAAGCTCACACGTTTCTCGCTCTTAAGTGAAAAGCAATGGATGTTAGAGGGCCTGTGGTTTGTATCAGTTTCAGAAGCAGAGTTGAACTAGATTTGGTCCGTGTGTGTAGGAAACACAGTTCTTTTGTTCTGAGCACACTCAAGTTTCCAGCCTTATTAGAGACTCTAGAAAGCAAGAGCATGCTTCTTGCTCTAAAGCAGTGTGTGTTTCATGGAGAAAAACTGTGCTGTGTGTTTCTCTTCAAAAACGGAGTTCAATGGTAGGCTCTGTGTCTTCCTACAAGCAAGACTTCGTTTCAGGTAAACGCCGTCACTTTTCAGCTCAAACGAAGCTACATCTTCACGAAGCTCACACATTTCTCGCTCTTAAGTGAAAAGCACTGGATGTTACAGGGCCTGTGGTTTGTATCAGTTTCAGAAGCAGAGTTGAACTAGATATGGTACCTGTGTGTAGAAACACAGTTCTTTTGTTCTGATCACACTCACGTTTCCTGCCTTATTGGAGAGTCTAGAAAGCAAGAGCTTGCTAATTGCTCTAAAGCAGAGTGTGTTTCATGGATGAGAAGTGTGCTGTGTGTTCCCCTCAGAAATGGAGTTAAATGGCAGGCGCTGTGTATTCCTACAAGCAAGACTTTGTTTCAGTTAAAGGCAGTCAGTTTTTTGCTCAAACGAAGCTACATCGTTCACAAAGCTCACACGTTTCTCGCTCTTAACTGAAAGGCATTGGATGTTAGAGGGCCTGCGGTTTGTATCAGTTTCAGAAGGAGATTTGAACTAGATATGGTCCCTGTGTGTAGGAAACACAGTTCTTTTGTTCTGAGCACACTCACGTTTCCTGCCTTATTAGAGACTCTAGAAAGCAAGAGCTTGCTTCTTGCTCTAAAGCAGATTGTCTTTCATGGATGAGAACTGTGCTGTTTGTTTCCCTTCAAAAACGGAGTTAAATGGCAGGCTCTGTGTCCTCCTACAAGCAAGAATTCGTTTCAGGTAAACGCAGTCACTTTTGAGCTCAAAGGAAGCTACATCGTTCACGAAGCTCACACGTTTCTCGCTCTTAAGTGAAAAGCATTGGATGTTAGAGGGCCTGTGGTTTGTATCAGTTTCAGAAGCAGAGTTGAAGTAGATATGGTCCGTGTGTGTAGGAAACACAGTTCTTTTGTTCTGAGCACACTCACGTTTCCAGCCTTATTAGAGACTCTAGAAAGGAAGAGCTTGCTTCTTGCTCTAAAGCAGAGTGGCTTTCATGGATGAGAACTGTGCTGTGTGTTTGCCTTCAGAAACTGAGTTAAATGGCAGGCTCTGTGTCTTCCTACTAGCAAGACTTCTTTTCAGGTAAACGCAGTCATTTTTGAGCTCAAAGGAAGCTACATCGTTCACGAAGCTCACACGTTTCTCACTCTTAACAAAAGGCATTGGATGTTAGAGGGCCTGTGGTTTGTTTCAGTTTCAAAGCAGAGTTGAACTAGATATGGTCCCTGTGTGTAGAAACACAGTTCTTTTTTTCTGAGCACACTCACCTTTCCTGCCTTATTAGAGACTCTAGAAAGCAAGAGCATGCATCTTGCTCTAAAGCAGAGTGTCTTTCATGGATGAGAACTGTGCTGTGTGTATCCCGTCAGAAATGGAGTTAAATGGCCGGCGATGTGTCTTCCTACAAGCAAGACTTCTTTTCAGGTAAACGCAGTCAGATTTGTGCTCAAACGAAGCTTCAATGTTCACAAAGCTCACTCGTTTCTCGCTCTTAACAGAAAGGCATTGGATGTTAGAAGGCCTGTGGTTTGAATCAGTTTCAGAAGCAGAGTTGAAGTAGATATTGTCCGTGTGTGTAGGAAACACAGTTCTTTTGTTCTGAGCACACTCACGTTTCCCGCCTTATTAGAGACTCTAGAAAGAAAGAGCTTGCTTCTTGCTCTAAAGCAGATTGTCTTTCATGGATGAGAACTGTGCTGTGTGTTTCCCTTCAGAAAAGGAGTTAAATTGCAGGCTCTGTGTCCTCCTATAAGCAAGAATTCGTTTCAGGTCAACGCAGTCAGTTTTGAGCTCAAATGAAGCTACGTCGTCAGAAAGCTCACAGATTTCTCGCTCCTAAGTGAAAAGCATTGGATGTTAGAGGGCCTGTGGTTTGTATCAGTTTCAGAAGCAGAGTTGAACTAGATATGGTCCGTGTGTGTAGGAAACACAGTTCTTTTGTTCTGAGCACACTCACGTTTCCAGCCTTATTAGAGACTCTAGAAAGCAAGAGCTTGCTTCTTGCTCTAAAGCAGAGTGTCTTTCATGGATGAGAACTGTGCTGTGTGTTTCCCTTCAGAAACGGAGTTAAATGGCAGACTCTGTGTCTTCCTACAAGCAAGAATTCGTTACAGGTCAACGAAGTCAGTTTTGAGCTCAAATGAAGCTACATCGCCACAAAGCTCACACGTTTCTCGTTCCTAAGTGAAAAGCATTGGATGTTAGAGGGCCTGCGGTTTGTATCAGTTTCAGATGCAGATTTGAACTAGATATGGTCCCTGTGTGTAGGAAACACAGTTCTTTTGTTCTGAGCACACTCACGTTTCCCGCCTTATTAGAGACTCTAGAAAGCAAGAGCTTGTTTCTTGCTCTAAAGCAGATTGTCTTTCATGGATGAGAACTGTGCTGTTTGTTTCCCTTCAAAAACGGAGTAAAATGGCAGGCTCTGTGTTCTCCTACAAGCAAGAATTCGTTTCAGGTAAACGCAGTCACTTTTGAGCTCAAAGGAAGCTACGTAGTTCATGAAGCTCACACGTTTCTCGCTCTTAAGTGAAAAGCATTGGATGTTAGAGGGCCTGTGGTTTGTATCAGTTTCAGAAGCAGAGTTGAACTAGATATGGTCCGTGTGTGTAGGAAACACAGTTATTTTGTTTGGAGCACACTCACGTTTCCCGCCTTATTAGAGACTCTGAAAAGCAAGAGCTTGCTTCTTGCTCTAAAGCAGAGTGTCTTTCATGGATGAGAACTGTGCTGTGTGTTTCCCTTAAGTAACGGAGTTAAATGGCAGCCTCTGTGTCTTCCTACAAGCCAGAGTTCGTTTCTGGTCAATGCAGTCACTTTTGAGCTCAAACGAAGCTACATCTTTAACGAATCTCCCACGTTTCTCGCTCTTAACTGAAAGGCTTGGATGTTAGAGGGTCTATGGTTTGTATCAGTTTCAGAAGCAGAGTTGAACTAGATATGGTCCGTGTGTGTAGGAAACAGAGTTCTTTTGTTCTGAGCACACTCACGTTTCCAGCCTTATTAGAGACTCTAGAAAGCAAGAGCTTGCTTCTTGCTCTAAAGCAGAGTGTCTTTCATGGATGAGAACTGTGCTGTGTGTTTCCCTTCAGAAACGGAGTTAAATGGCAGGCTCTGTGTCTTCCTACAAGCAAGAATTCGTTACAGGTCAACGCAGTCAGTTTTGAGCTCAAATGAAGCTACGTCGCCACAAAGCTCACACGTTTCTCGTTCCTAAGTGAAAAGCATTGGATGTTAGAGGGCCTGTGGTTTGGATCAGTTTCAGAAGCAGAGTTGAAGTAGATATGGTCCTTGTGTGTAGGAAACACAGTTCTTTTGTTCTGAGCACACTCACGTTTCCCATGTTATTAGAGTCTCTAGAAAGCAAGGGCTTGCTTCTTGCTCTAAAGCAGAGTGTCTTTCATGGATGAGGACTCTGCTGTGTGTTTCCCTTCAGAAACGTAGTTAAATGGCAAGCTCTGTGTCTTCTTACAAGCAAGAGTTAGTTTCCGGTAAATACAGTCACTTTTGAGCTCAAACGAACCTACATCTTTAACGAAGCTCACACGTTTCTCGCTCTTAAGTGAAAAGCATTGGATGTTAGAAGGCCTGTGGTTTGAATCAGTTTCAGAAGCAGAGTTGAAGTAGATATTGTCCTTTGTGTAGGAAACACAGTTCTTTTGTTCTGAGCACACTCACGTTTCCCGCCTTATTAGAGACTCTAGAAAGCAAGAGCTTGCTTCTTGCTCTAAAGCAGATTGTCTTTCATGGATGAGAACTGTGCTGTGTGTTTCCCTTCAGAAAAGGAGTTAAATTGCAGGCTCTGTGTCCTCCTATAAGCAAGAATTCGTTTCAGATAAACGCAGTCACTTTTGAGCTCAAAGGAAGCTACATAGTTCACGAAGCTCACATGTTTCTCGCTCTTAAGTGAAAAGCATTGGATGTTAGAGGGCCTGTGGTTTGTATCAGTTTCAGAAGCAGAGTTGAACTAGATATGGTCCCTGTGTGTAGAAACACAGTTCTTTTGTTCTGAGCACACTCACGTTTCCTGCCTTAATAGAGACTCTAGAAAGCAAGAGCATGCTTATTGCTCTAAAGCAGAGTGTGTTTCATGGATGAGAACTGTGCTGTGTGTTTCCCTTCAGAAACGGAGTTAAATGGCCAACTCTATGTCTTCCTACAAGCAAGAATTCGTTTCAGGTCAACGCAGTCAGTTTTGAGCTCAAATGAAGCTACGTCGTCAGAAAGCTCACAGGTTTCTCGCTCCTAAGTGAAAAGCATTGGATGTTAGAGGGCCTGTGGTTTGTATCAGTTTCAGAAGCAGAGTTGAACTAGATATGGTCCGTGTGTGTAGGAAACACAGTTCTTTTGTTCTGAGCACACTCACGTTTCCAGCCTTATTAGAGACTCTAGAAAGCAAGAGCTTGCTTCTTGCTCTAAAGCAGAGTGTCTTTCATGGATGAGAACTGTGCTGTGTGTTTCCCTTCAGAAACGGAGTTAAATGGCAGACTCTGTGTCTTCCTACAAGCAAGAATTCGTTACAGGTCAACGAAGTCAGTTTTGAGCTCAAATGAAGCTACATCGCCACAAAGCTCACACGTTTCTCGTTCCTAAGTGAAAAGCATTGGATGTTAGAGGGCCTGCGGTTTGTATCAGTTTCAGATGCAGATTTGAACTAGATATGGTCCCTGTGTGTAGGAAACACAGTTCTTTTGTTCTGAGCACACTCACGTTTCCCGCCTTATTAGAGACTCTAGAAAGCAAGAGCTTGCTTCTTGCTCTAAAGCAGATTGTCTTTCATGGATGAGAACTGTGCTGTTTGTTTCCCTTCAAAAACGGAGTAAAATGGCAGGCTCTGTGTTCTCCTACAAGCAAGAATTCGTTTCAGGTAAACGCAGTCACTTTTGAGCTCAAAGGAAGCTACGTAGTTCACGAAGCTCACACGTTTCTCGCTCTTAAGTGAAAAGCATTGGATGTTAGAGGGCCTGTGGTTTGTATCAGTTTCAGAAGCAGAGTTGAACTAGATATGGTCCGTGTGTGTAGGAAACACAGTTATTTAGTTTGGAGCACACTCACGTTTCCCGCCTTATTAGAGACTCTGAAAAGCAAGAGCTTGCTTCTTGCTCTAAAGCAGATTGTCTTTCATGGATGAGAACTGTGCTGTTTGTTTCCCTTCAAAAACGGAGTAAAATGGCAGGCTCTGTGTTCTCCTACAAGCAAGAATTCGTTTCAGGTAAACGCAGTCACTTTTGAGCTCAAAGGAAGCTACGTAGTTCACGAAGCTCACACGTTTCTCGCTCTTAAGTGAAAAGCATTGGATGTTAGAGGGCCTGTGGTTTGTATCAGTTTCAGAAGCAGAGTTGAACTAGATATGGTCCGTGTGTGTAGGAAACACAGTTATTTTGTTTGGAGCACACTCACGTTTCCCGCCTTATTAGAGACTCTGAAAAGCAAGAGCTTGCTTCTTGCTCTAAAGCAGAGTGTCTTTCATGGATGAGAACTGTGCTGTGTGTTTCCCTTAAGTAACGGAGTTAAATGGCAGCCTCTGTGTCTTCCTACAAGCCAGAGTTCGTTTCTGGTCAATGCAGTCACTTTTGAGCTCAAACGAAGCTACATCTTTAACGAATCTCCCACGTTTCTCGCTCTTAACTGAAAGGCTTGGATGTTAGAGGGTCTATGGTTTGTATCAGTTTCAGAAGCAGAGTTGAACTAGATATGGTCCGTGTGTGTAGGAAACAGAGTTCTTTTGTTCTGAGCACACTCACGTTTCCAGCCTTATTAGAGACTCTAGAAAGCAAGAGCTTGCTTCTTGCTCTAAAGCAGAGTGTCTTTCATGGATGAGAACTGTGCTGTGTGTTTCCCTTCAGAAACGGAGTTAAATGGCAGGCTCTGTGTCTTCCTACAAGCAAGAATTCGTTACAGGTCAACGCAGTCAGTTTTGAGCTCAAATGAAGCTACGTCGCCACAAAGCTCACACGTTTCTCGTTCCTAAGTGAAAAGCATTGGATGTTAGAGGGCCTGTGGTTTGGATCAGTTTCAGAAGCAGAGTTGAAGTAGATATGGTCCTTGTGTGTAGGAAACACAGTTCTTTTGTTCTGAGCACACTCACGTTTCCCATGTTATTAGAGTCTCTAGAAAGCAAGGGCTTGCTTCTTGCTCTAAAGCAGAGTGTCTTTCATGGATGAGGACTCTGCTGTGTGTTTCCCTTCAGAAACGTAGTTAAATGGCAAGCTCTGTGTCTTCTTACAAGCAAGAGTTAGTTTCCGGTAAATACAGTCACTTTTGAGCTCAAACGAACCTACATCTTTAACGAAGCTCACACGTTTCTCGCTCTTAAGTGAAAAGCATTGGATGTTAGAAGGCCTGTGGTTTGAATCAGTTTCAGAAGCAGAGTTGAACTAGATTTGGTCCGTGTGTGTAGGAAACACAGTTCTTTTGTTCTGAGCACACTCACGTTTCCCGCCTTATTAGAGACTCTAGAAAGCAAGAGCTTGCTTCTTGCTCTAAAGCAGATTGTCTTTCATGGATGAGAACTGTGCTGTGTGTTTCCCTTCAGAAAAGGAGTTAAATTGCAGGCTCTGTGTCCTCCTATAAGCAAGAATTCGTTTCAGATAAACGCAGTCACTTTTGAGCTCAAAGGAAGCTACATAGTTCACGAAGCTCACATGTTTCTCGCTCTTAAGTGAAAAGCATTGGATGTTAGAGGGCCTGTGGTTTGTATCAGTTTCAGAAGCAGAGTTGAACTAGATATGGTCCCTGTGTGTAGAAACACAGTTCTTTTGTTCTGAGCACACTCACGTTTCCTGCCTTAATAGAGACTCTAGAAAGCAAGAGCATGCTTATTGCTCTAAAGCAGAGTGTGTTTCATGGATGAGAACTGTGCTGTGTGTTTCCCTTCAGAAACGGAGTTAAATGGCCAACTCTATGTCTTCCTACAAGCAAGAATTCGTTTCAGGTCAACGCAGTCAGTT
This sequence comes from Onychomys leucogaster, assembly GCA_949786385.1. Lineage (NCBI taxonomy): Eukaryota > Metazoa > Chordata > Mammalia > Rodentia > Cricetidae > Onychomys > Onychomys leucogaster. The sequence goes on along the minus strand of CATKUP010000105.1, from coordinate 504,612 downwards.
TTGAGCTCAAATGAAGCTACGTCGTCAGAAAGCTCACAGGTTTCTCGCTCCTAAGTGAAAAGCATTGGATGTTAGAGGGCCTGTGGTTTGTATCAGTTTCAGAAGCAGAGTTGAACTAGATATGGTCCGTGTGTGTAGGAAACACAGTTCTTTTGTTCTGAGCACACTCACGTTTCCAGCCTTATTAGAGACTCTAGAAAGCAAGAGCTTGCTTCTTGCTCTAAAGCAGAGTGTCTTTCATGGATGAGAACTGTGCTGTGTGTTTCCCTTCAGAAACGGAGTTAAATGGCAGACTCTGTGTCTTCCTACAAGCAAGAATTCGTTACAGGTCAACGAAGTCAGTTTTGAGCTCAAATGAAGCTACATCGCCACAAAGCTCACACGTTTCTCGTTCCTAAGTGAAAAGCATTGGATGTTAGAGGGCCTGCGGTTTGTATCAGTTTCAGATGCAGATTTGAACTAGATATGGTCCCTGTGTGTAGGAAACACAGTTCTTTTGTTCTGAGCACACTCACGTTTCCCGCCTTATTAGAGACTCTAGAAAGCAAGAGCTTGCTTCTTGCTCTAAAGCAGATTGTCTTTCATGGATGAGAACTGTGCTGTTTGTTTCCCTTCAAAAACGGAGTAAAATGGCAGGCTCTGTGTTCTCCTACAAGCAAGAATTCGTTTCAGGTAAACGCAGTCACTTTTGAGCTCAAAGGAAGCTACGTAGTTCACGAAGCTCACACGTTTCTCGCTCTTAAGTGAAAAGCATTGGATGTTAGAGGGCCTGTGGTTTGTATCAGTTTCAGAAGCAGAGTTGAACTAGATATGGTCCGTGTGTGTAGGAAACACAGTTATTTAGTTTGGAGCACACTCACGTTTCCCGCCTTATTAGAGACTCTGAAAAGCAAGAGCTTGCTTCTTGCTCTAAAGCAGAGTGTCTTTCATGGATGAGAACTGTGCTGTGTGTTTCCCTTAAGTAACGGAGTTAAATGGCAGCCTCTGTGTCTTCCTACAAGCCAGAGTTCGTTTCTGGTCAATGCAGTCACTTTTGAGCTCAAACGAAGCTACATCTTTAACGAATCTCCCACGTTTCTCGCTCTTAACTGAAAGGCTTGGATGTTAGAGGGTCTATGGTTTGTATCAGTTTCAGAAGCAGAGTTGAACTAGATATGGTCCGTGTGTGTAGGAAACAGAGTTCTTTTGTTCTGAGCACACTCACGTTTCCAGCCTTATTAGAGACTCTAGAAAGCAAGAGCTTGCTTCTTGCTCTAAAGCAGAGTGTCTTTCATGGATGAGAACTGTGCTGTGTGTTTCCCTTCAGAAACGGAGTTAAATGTCAGGCTCTGTGTCTTCCTACAAGCAAGAATTCGTTACAGGTCAACGCAGTCAGTTTTGAGCTCAAATGAAGCTACGTCGCCACAAAGCTCACACGTTTCTCGTTCCTAAGTGAAAAGCATTGGATGTTAGAGGGCCTGTGGTTTGGATCAGTTTCAGAAGCAGAGTTGAAGTAGATATGGTCCTTGTGTGTAGGAAACACAGTTCTTTTGTTCTGAGCACACTCACGTTTCCCATGTTATTAGAGTCTCTAGAAAGCAAGGGCTTGCTTCTTGCTCTAAAGCAGAGTGTCTTTCATGGATGAGGACTCTGATGTGTGTTTCCCTTCAGAAACGTAGTTAAATGGCAGGCTCTGTGTCTTCTTACAAGCAAGAGTTAGTTTCCGGTAAATACAGTCACTTTTGAGCTCAAACGAACCTACATCTTTAACGAAGCTCACACGTTTCTCGCTCTTAAGTGAAAAGCAATGGATGTTAGAGGGCCTGTGGTTTGTATCAGTTTCAGAAGCAGAGTTGAACTAGATTTGGTCCGTGTGTGTAGGAAACACAGTTCTTTTGTTCTGAGCACACTCAAGTTTCCAGCCTTATTAGAGACTCTAGAAAGCAAGAGCATGCTTCTTGCTCTAAAGCAGTGTGTGTTTCATGGAGAAAAACTGTGCTGTGTGTTTCTCTTCAAAAACGGAGTTCAATGGTAGGCTCTGTGTCTTCCTACAAGCAAGACTTCGTTTCAGGTAAACGCCGTCACTTTTCAGCTCAAACGAAGCTACATCTTCACGAAGCTCACACATTTCTCGCTCTTAAGTGAAAAGCACTGGATGTTACAGGGCCTGTGGTTTGTATCAGTTTCAGATGCAGAGTTGAACTAGATATGGTCCCTGTGTGTAGAAACACAGTTCTTTTGTTCTGAGCACACTCACGTTTCCCGCCTTATTAGAGACTCTAGAAAGCAAGAGCTTGCTTCTTGCTCTAAAGCAGATTGTCTTTCATGGATGAGAACTGTGCTGTGTGTTTCCCTTCAGAAAAGGAGTTAAATTGCAGGCTCTGTGTCCTCCTATAAGCAAGAATTCGTTTCAGATAAACGCAGTCACTTTTGAGCTCAAAGGAAGCTACATAGTTCACGAAGCTCACATGTTTCTCGCTCTTAAGTGAAAAGCATTGGATGTTAGAGGGCCTGTGGTTTGTATCAGTTTCAGAAGCACAGTTGAACTAGATATGGTCCGTGTGTGTAGGAAACACAGTTCTTTTGTTTTGAGCACACTCAAGTTTCCCGCCTTATTAGAGACTCTAGAAAGCAAGAGCTTGCTTCTTGCTCTAAAGCAGAGTGTTTTTCATGGATGAGGACTGTGCTGTGTGTTTCCTTACAGAAACGGAGTTAAATGGCAGGCTCTGTGTCTTCCTACAAGCAAGAATTCGTTACAAGTCAATGCAGTCAGTTTTGAGCTCAAATGAAGCTATGTCGCCACAAAGCTCACACGTTTCTCGTTCCTAAGTGAAAAGCATTGGATGTTAGAGGGCCTGTGGTTTGGATCAGTTTCAGAAGCAGAGTTGAAGTAGATATGGTCCTTGTGTGTAGGAAACACAGTTCTTTTGTTCTGAGCACACTCACGTTTCCCATGTTATTAGAGTCTCTAGAAAGCAAGGGCTTGCTTCTTGCTCTAAAGCAGAGTGTCTTTCATGGATGAGGACTCTGCTGTGTGTTTCCCTTCAGAAACGTAGTTAAATGGCAGGCTCTGTGTCTTCTTACAAGCAAGAGTTAGTTTCCGGTAAATACAGTCACTTTTGAGCTCAAACGAACCTACATCTTTAACGAAGCTCACACGTTTCTCGCTCTTAAGTGAAAAGCAATGGATGTTAGAGGGCCTGTGGTTTGTATCAGTTTCAGAAGCAGAGTTGAACTAGATTTGGTCCGTGTGTGTAGGAAACACAGTTCTTTTGTTCTGAGCACACTCAAGTTTCCAGCCTTATTAGAGACTCTAGAAAGCAAGAGCATGCTTCTTGCTCTAAAGCAGTGTGTGTTTCATGGAGAAAAACTGTGCTGTGTGTTTCTCTTCAAAAACGGAGTTCAATGGTAGGCTCTGTGTCTTCCTACAAGCAAGACTTCGTTTCAGGTAAACGCAGTCACTTTTCAGCTCAAACGAAGCTACATCTTCACGAAGCTCACACATTTCTCGCTCTTAAGTGAAAAGCACTGGATGTTACAGGGCCTGTGGTTTGTATCAGTTTCAGAAGCAGAGTTGAACTAGGTATGGTCCCTGTGTGTAGAAACACAGTTCTTTTGTTCTGATCACACTCACGTTTCCTGCATTATTAGAGAGTCTAGAAAGCAAGAGCTTGCTAATTGCTCTAAAGCAGAGTGTGTTTCATGGATGAGAACTGTGCTGTGTGTTCCCCTCAGAAATGGAGTTAAATGGCAGGCGCTGTGTATTCCTACAAGCAAGACTTTGTTTCAGTTAAATGCAGTCAGTTTTTTGTTCAAACGAAGCTACATCGTTCACAAAGCTCACACGTTTCTCGCTCTTAACTGAAAGGCATTGGATGTTAGAGGGCCTGTGGTTTGTATCAGTTTCAGAAGCAGAGTTGAACTAGATATGGTCCGTGTGTGTAGGAAACACAGTTCTTTTTTTCTGAGCACACTCACGTTTCCAGCCTTATTAGAGACTCTAGAAAGGAAGAGCTTGCTTCTTGCTCTAAAGCAGAGTGGCTTTCATGGATGAGAACTGTGCTGTGTGTTTGCCTTCAGAAACTGAGTTAAATGGCAGGCTCTGTGTCTTCCTACTAGCAAGACTTCTTTTCAGGTAAACGCAGTCATTTTTGAGCTCAAAGGAAGCTACATCGTTCACGAAGCTCACACGTTTCTCACTCTTAACAAAAGGCATTGGATGTTAGAGGGCCTGTGGTTTGTTTCAGTTTCAAAGCAGAGTTGAAGTAGATATGGTCCCTGTGTGTAGAAACACAGTTCTTTTTTTCTGAGCACACTCACATTTCCTGCCTTATTAGAGACTCTAGAAAGCAAGAGCATGCTTCTTGCTCTAAAGCAGAGTGTCTTTCATGGATGAGAACTGTGCTGTGTGTATCCCGTCAGAAATGGAGTTAAATGGCAGGCGCTGTGTCTTCCTACAAGCAAGACTTCGTTTCAGGTAAACGCAGTCAGATTTGTGCTCAAACGAAGCTGCAATGTTCACAAAGCTCACTCGTTTCTCGCTCTTAACAGAAAGGCATTGGATGTTAGAAGGCCTGTGGTTTGAATCAGTTTCAGAAGCAGAGTTGAAGTAGATATTGTCCTTGTGTGTAGGAAACACAGTTCTTTTGTTCTGAGCACACTCACGTTTCCCGCCTTATTAGAGACTCTAGAAAGCAAGAGCTTGCTTCCTGCTCTAAAGCAGATTGTCTTTCATGGATGAGAACTGTGCTGTGTGTTTCCCTTCAGAAAAGGAGTTAAATTGCAGGCTCTGTGTCCTCCTATAAGCAAGAATTCGTTTCAGATAAACGCAGTCACTTTTGAGCTCAAAGGAAGCTACATAGTTCACGAAGCTCACATGTTTCTCGCTCTTAAGTGAAAAGCATTGGATGTTAGAGGGCCTGTGGTTTGTATCAGTTTCAGAAGCACAGTTGAACTAGATATGGTCCGTGTGTGTAGGAAACACAGTTCTTTTGTTTTGAGCACACTCAAGTTTCCTGCCTTATTAGAGACTCTAGAAAGCAAGAGCTTGCTTCTTGCTCTAAAGCAGAGTGTTTTTCATGGATGAGGACTGTGCTGTGTGTTTCCTTTCAGAAACGGAGTTAAATGGCAGGCTCTGTGTCTTCCTACAAGCAAGAATTCGTTACAAGTCAACGCAGTCAGTTTTGAGCTCAAATGAAGCTATGTCGCCACAAAGCTCACACGTTTCTCGTTCCTAAGTGAAAAGCATTGGATGTTAGAGGGCCTGTGGTTTGGATCAGTTTCAGAAGCAGAGTTGAAGTAGATATGGTCCTTGTGTGTAGGAAACACAGTTCTTTTGTTCTGAGCACACTCACGTTTCCCATGTTATTAGAGTCTCTAGAAAGCAAGGGCTTGCTTCTTGCTCTAAAGCAGAGTGTCTTTCATGGATGAGGACTCTGCTGTGTGTTTCCCTTCAGAAACGTAGTTAAATGGCAGGCTCTGTGTCTTCTTACAAGCAAGAGTTAGTTTCCAGTAAATACAGTCACTTTTGAGCTCAAACGAACCTACATCTTTAACGAAGCTCACACGTTTCTCGCTCTTAAGTGAAAAGCAATGGATGTTAGAGGGCCTGTGGTTTGTATCAGTTTCAGAAGCAGAGTTGAACTAGATTTGGTCCGTGTGTGTAGGAAACACAGTTCTTTTGTTCTGAGCACACTCAAGTTTCCAGCCTTATTAGAGACTCTAGAAAGCAAGAGCATGCTTCTTGCTCTAAAGCAGTGTGTGTTTCATGGAGAAAAACTGTGCTGTGTGTTTCTCTTCAAAAACGGAGTTCAATGGTAGGCTCTGTGTCTTCCTACAAGCAAGACTTCGTTTCAGGTAAACGCAGTCACTTTTCAGCTCAAACGAAGCTACATCTTCACGAAGCTCACACATTTCTCGCTCTTAAGTGAAAAGCACTGGATGTTACAGGGCCTGTGGTTTGTATCAGTTTCAGAAGCAGAGTTGAACTAGATATGGTCCCTGTGTGTAGAAACACAGTTCTTTTGTTCTGATCACACTCACGTTTCCTGCATTATTGGAGAGTCTAGAAAGCAAGAGCTTGCTAATTGCTCTAAAGCAGAGTGTGTTTCATGGATGAGAACTGTGCTGTGTGTTCCCCTCAGAAATGGAGTTAAATGGCAGGCGCTGTGTATTCCTACAAGCAAGACTTTGTTTCAGTTAAAGGCAGTCAGTTTTTTGCTCAAACGAAGCTACATTGTTCACAAAGCTCACACGTTTCTCGCTCTTAACTGAAAGGCATTGGATGTTAGAGGGCCTGTGGTTTGTATCAGTTTCAGAAGCAGAGTTGAACTAGATATGGTCCGTGTGTGTAGGAAACACACTTCTTTTGTTCTGAGCACACTCACGTTTCCAGCCTTATTAGAGACTCTAGAAAGGAAGAGCTTGCTTCTTGCTCTAAAGCAGAGTGGCTTTCATGGATGAGAACTGTGCTGTGTGTTTGCCTTCAGAAACTGAGTTAAAAGGCAGGCTCTGTGTCTTCCTACTAGCAAGACTTCTTTTCAGGTAAACGCAGTCATTTTTGAGCTCAAAGGAAGCTACATTGTTCACGAAGCTCACACGTTTCTCACTCTTAACAAAAGGCATTGGATGTTAGAGGGCCTGTGGTTTGTTTCAGTTTCAAAGCAGAGTTGAACTAGATATGGTCCCTGTGTGTAGAAACACAGTTCTTTTTTTCTGAGCACACTCACATTTCCTGCCTTATTAGAGACTCTAGAAAGCAAGAGCATGCTTCTTGCTCTAAAGCAGAGTGTCTTTCATGGATGAGAACTGTGCTGTGTGTATCCCGTCAGAAATGGAGTTAAATGGCAGGCGCTGTGTCTTCCTACAAGCAAGACTTCGTTTCAGGTAAACGCAGTCAGATTTGTGCTCAAACGAAGCTGCAATGTTCACAAAGCTCACTCATTTCTCGCTCTTAACAGAAAGGCATTGGATGTTAGAAGGCCTGTGGTTTGAATCAGTTTCAGAAGCAGAGTTGAAGTAGATATTGTCCTTGTGTGTAGGAAACACAGTTCTTTTGTTCTGAGCACACTCACGTTTCCCGCCTTATTAGAGACTCTAGAAAGCAAGAGCTTGCTTCCTGCTCTAAAGCAGATTGTCTTTCATGGATGAGAACTGTGCTGTGTGTTTCCCTTCAGAAAAGGGGTTAAATTGCAGGCTCTGTGTCCTCCTATAAGCAAGAATTCGTTTCAGATAAACGCAGTCACTTTTGAGCTCAAAGGAAGCTACATAGTTCACGAAGCTCACATGTTTCTCGCTCTTAAGTGAAAAGCATTGGATGTTAGAGTGCCTGTGGTTTGTATCAGTTTCAGAAGCACAGTTGAACTAGATATGGTCCGTGTGTGTAGGAAACACAGTTCTTTTGTTTTGAGCACACTCAAGTTTCCCGCCTTATTAGAGACTCTAGAAAGCAAGAGCTTGCTTCTTGCTCTAAAGCAGAGTGTTTTTCATGGATGAGGACTGTGCTGTGTGTTTCCTTTCAGAAACGGAGTTAAATGGCAGACTCTGTGTCTTCCTACAAGCAAGAGTTCGTTTCTGGTAAATGCAGTCACTTTTGAGCTCAAACGAAGCTACATCTTTAACGAATCTCACACGTTTCTCGCTCTTAAGTGAAAAGCATTGGATATTAGAGGGCCTCTGGTTTGTATCAGTTTCAGAAGCAGAGTTGAACTAGATATGGTCCCTGTGTGTAGAAACACAGTTCTTTTGTTCTGAGCACACTCACGTTTCCTGCCTTAATAGAGTCTCTAGAAAGCAAGAGCATTCTTATTGCTCTAAAGCAGAGTGTGTTTCATGGATGAGAACTGTGCTGTGTGTTTCCCTTCAGAAACGGAGTTAAATGGCCAACTCTATGTCTTCCTACAAGCAAGAATTCATTTCAGGTCAACGCAGTCAGTTTTGAGCTCAAATGAAGCTACGTCGTCAGAAAGCTCACACGTTTCTCGCTCCTAAGTGAAAAGCATTGGATGTTAGAGGGCCTGTGGTTTGTATCAGTTTCAGAAGCAGAGTTGAACTAGATATGGTCCGTGTGTGTAGGAAACACAGTTCTTTTTTTCTGAGCACACTCACGTTTCCAGCCTTATTAGAGACTCTAGAAAGGAAGAGCTTGCTTCTTGCTCTAAAGCAGAGTGGCTTTCATGGATGAGAACTGTGCTGTGTGTTTGCCTTCAGAAACTGAGTTAAATGGCAGGCTCTGTGTCTTCCTACTAGCAAGACTTCTTTTCAGGTAAACGCAGTCATTTTTGAGCTCAAAGGAAGCTACATCGTTCACGAAGCTCACACGTTTCTCACTCTTAACAAAAGTCATTGGATGTTAGAGGGCCTGTGGTTTGTTTCAGTTTCAAAGCAGAGTTGAACTAGATATGGTCCCTGTGTGTAGAAACACAGTTCTTTTTTTCTGAGCACACTCACATTTCCTGCCTTATTAGAGACTCTAGAAAGCAAGAGCATGCTTCTTGCTCTAAAGCAGAGTGTCTTTCATGGATGAGAACTGTGCTGTGTGTATCCCGTCAGAAATGGAGTTAAATGGCAGGCGCTGTGTCTTCCTACAAGCAAGACTTCGTTTCAGGTAAACGCAGTCAGATTTGTGCTCAAACGAAGCTGCAATGTTCACAAAGCTCACTCGTTTCTCGCTCTTAACAGAAAGGCATTGGATGTTAGAAGGCCTGTGGTTTGAATCAGTTTCAGAAGCAGAGTTGAAGTAGATATTGTCCTTGTGTGTAGGAAACACAGTTCTTTTGTTCTGAGCACACTCACGTTTCCCGCCTTATTAGAGACTCTAGAAAGCAAGAGCTTGCTTCCTGCTCTAAAGCAGATTGTCTTTCATGGATGAGAACTGTGCTGTGTGTTTCCCTTCAGAAAAGGAGTTAAATTGCAGGCTCTGTGTCCTCCTATAAGCAAGAATTCGTTTCAGATAAACGCAGTCACTTTTGAGCTCAAAGGAAGCTACATAGTTCACGAAGCTCACATGTTTCTCGCTCTTAAGTGAAAAGCATTGGATGTTAGAGGGCCTGTGGTTTGTATCAGTTTCAGAAGCACAGTTGAACTAGATATGGTCCGTGTGTGTAGGAAACACAGTTCTTTTGTTTTGAGCACACTCAAGTTTCCTGCCTTATTAGAGACTCTAGAAAGCAAGAGCTTGCTTCTTGCTCTAAAGCAGAGTGTTTTTCATGGATGAGGACTGTGCTGTGTGTTTCCTTTCAGAAACGGAGTTAAATGGCAGGCTCTGTGTCTTCCTACAAGCAAGAATTCGTTACAAGTCAACGCAGTCAGTTTTGAGCTCAAATGAAGCTATGTCGCCACAAAGCTCACACGTTTCTCGTTCCTAAGTGAAAAGCATTGGATGTTAGAGGGCCTGTGGTTTGGATCAGTTTCAGAAGCAGAGTTGAAGTAGATATGGTCCTTGTGTGTAGGAAACACAGTTCTTTTGTTCTGAGCACACTCACGTTTCCCATGTTATTAGAGTCTCTAGAAAGCAAGGGCTTGCTTCTTGCTCTAAAGCAGAGTGTCTTTCATGGATGAGGACTCTGCTGTGTGTTTCCCTTCAGAAACGTAGTTAAATGGCAGGCTCTGTGTCTTCTTACAAGCAAGAGTTAGTTTCCGGTAAATACAGTCACTTTTGAGCTCAAACGAACCTACATCTTTAACGAAGCTCACACGTTTCTCGCTCTTAAGTGAAAAGCAATGGATGTTAGAGGGCCTGTGGTTTGTATCAGTTTCAGAAGCAGAGTTGAACTAGATTTGGTCCGTGTGTGTAGGAAACACAGTTCTTTTGTTCTGAGCACACTCAAGTTTCCAGCCTTATTAGAGACTCTAGAAAGCAAGAGCATGCTTCTTGCTCTAAAGCAGTGTGTGTTTCATGGAGAAAAACTGTGCTGTGTGTTTCTCTTCAAAAACGGAGTTCAATGGTAGGCTCTGTGTCTTCCTACAAGCAAGACTTCGTTTCAGGTAAACGCAGTCACTTTTCAGCTCAAACGAAGCTACATCTTCACGAAGCTCACACATTTCTCGCTCTTAAGTGAAAAGCACTGGATGTTACAGGGCCTGTGGTTTGTATCAGTTTCAGAAGCAGAGTTGAACTAGATATGGTCCCTGTGTGTAGAAACACAGTTCTTTTGTTCTGATCACACTCACGTTTCCTGCATTATTGGAGAGTCTAGAAAGCAAGAGCTTGCTAATGGCTCTAAAGCAGAGTGTGTTTCATGGATGAGAACTGTGCTGTGTGTTCCCCTCAGAAATGGAGTTAAATGGCAGGCGCTGTGTATTCCTACAAGCAAGACTTTGTTTCAGTTAAAGGCAGTCAGTTTTTTGCTCAAACGAAGCTACATTGTTCACAAAGCTCACACGTTTCTCGCTCTTAACTGAAAGGCATTGGATGTTAGAGGGCCTGTGGTTTGTATCAGTTTCAGAAGCAGAGTTGAACTAGATATGGTCCGTGTGTGTAGGAAACACAGTTCTTTTGTTCTGAGCACACTCACGTTTCCAGCCTTATTAGAGACTCTAGAAAGGAAGAGCTTGCTTCTTGCTCTAAAGCAGAGTGGCTTTCATGGATGAGAACTGTGCTGTGTGTTTGCCTTCAGAAACTGAGTTAAAAGGCAGGCTCTGTGTCTTCCTACTAGCAAGACTTCTTTTCAGGTAAACGCAGTCATTTTTGAGCTCAAAGGAAGCTACATCGTTCACGAAGCTCACACGTTTCTCACTCTTAACAAAAGGCATTGGATGTTAGAGGGCCTGTGGTTTGTTTCAGTTTCAAAGCAGAGTTGAACTAGATATGGTCCCTGTGTGTAGAAACACAGTTCTTTTTTTCTGAGCACACTCACATTTCCTGCCTTATTAGAGACTCTAGAAAGCAAGAGCATGCTTCTTGCTCTAAAGCAGAGTGTCTTTCATGGATGAGAACTGTGCTGTGTGTATCCCGTCAGAAATGGAGTTAAATGGCAGGCGCTGTGTCTTCCTACAAGCAAGACTTCGTTTCAGGTAAACGCAGTCAGATTTGTGCTCAAACGAAGCTGCAATGTTCACAAAGCTCACTCATTTCTCGCTCTTAACAGAAAGGCATTGGATGTTAGAAGGCCTGTGGTTTGAATCAGTTTCAGAAGCAGAGTTGAAGTAGATATTGTCCTTGTGTGTAGGAAACCCAGTTCTTTTGTTCTGAGCACACTCACGTTTCCCGCCTTATTAGAGACTCTAGAAAGCAAGAGCTTGCTTCCTGCTCTAAAGCAGATTGTCTTTCATGGATGAGAACTGTGCTGTGTGTTTCCCTTCAGAAAAGGAGTTAAATTGCAGGCTCTGTGTCCTCCTATAAGCAAGAATTCGTTTCAGATAAACGCAGTCACTTTTGAGCTCAAAGGAAGCTACATAGTTCACGAAGCTCACATGTTTCTCGCTCTTAAGTGAAAAGCATTGGATGTTAGAGTGCCTGTGGTTTGTATCAGTTTCAGAAGCACAGTTGAACTAGATATGGTCCGTGTGTGTAGGAAACACAGTTCTTTTGTTTTGAGCACACTCAAGTTTCCCGCCTTATTAGAGACTCTAGAAAGCAAGAGCTTGCTTCTTGCTCTAAAGCAGAGTGTTTTTCATGGATGAGGACTGTGCTGTGTGTTTCCTTTCAGAAACGGAGTTAAATGGCAGACTCTGTGTCTTCCTACAAGCAAGAGTTCGTTTCTGGTAAATGCAGTCACTTTTGAGCTCAAACGAAGCTACATCTTTAACGAATCTCACACGTTTCTCGCTCTTAAGTGAAAAGCATTGGATATTAGAGGGCCTCTGGTTTGTATCAGTTTCAGAAGCAGAGTTGAACTAGATATGGTCCCTGTGTGTAGAAACACAGTTCTTTTGTTCTGAGCACACTCACGTTTCCTGCCTTAATAGAGTCTCTAGAAAGCAAGAGCATTCTTATTGCTCTAAAGCAGAGTGTGTTTCATGGATGAGAACTGTGCTGTGTGTTTCCCTTCAGAAACGGAGTTAAATGGCCAACTCTATGTCTTCCTACAAGCAAGAATTCATTTCAGGTCAACGCAGTCAGTTTTGAGCTCAAATGAAGCTACGTCGTCAGAAAGCTCACACGTTTCTCGCTCCTAAGTGAAAAGCATTGGATGTTAGAGGGCCTGTGGTTTGTATCAGTTTCAGAAGCAGAGTTGAACTAGATATGGTCCGTGTGTGTAGGAAACACAGTTCTTTTGTTCTGAGCACACTCACGTTTCCAGCCTTATTAGAGACTCTAGAAAGCAAGAGCTTGCTTCTTCCTCTAAAGCAGAGTGTCTTTCATGGATGAGAACTGTGCTGTGTGTTTCCCTTCAGAAACAGAGTTAAATGGCAGGCTCTGTGTCTTCCTACAAGCAAGAATTCGTTACAGGTCAACGAAGTCAGTTTTGAGCTCAAATGAAGCTACATCGCCACAAAGCTCACACGTTTCTCGTTCCTAAGTGAAAAGCATTGGATGTTAGAGGGCCTGCGGTTTGTATCAGTTTCAGATGCAGATTTGAACTAGATATGGTCCCTGTGTGTAGGAAACACAGTTCTTTTGTTCTGAGCACACTCACGTTTCCCGCCTTATTAGAGAATCTAGAAAGCAAGAGCTTGCTTCTTGCTCTAAAGCAGATTGTCTTTCATGGATGAGAACTGTGCTGTTTGTTTCCCTTACAAAACGGAGTAAAATGGCAGGCTCTGTGTTCTCCTACAAGCAAGAATTCGTTTCAGGTAAACGCAGTCACTTTTGAGCTCAAAGGAAGCTACGTAGTTCACGAAGCACACACGTTTCTCGCTCTTAAGTGAAAAGCATTGGATGTTAGAGGGCCTGTGGTTTGTATCAGTTTCAGAAGCAGAGTTGAACTAGATATGGTCCGTGTGTGTAGGAAACACAGTTATTTTGTTTGGAGCACACTCACGTTTCCCGCCTTATTAGAGACTCTAAAAAGCAAGAGCTTGCTTCTTGCTCTAAAGCAGAGTGTCTTTCATGGATGAGAACTGTGCTGTGTGTTTCCCTTAAGTAACGGAGATAAATGGCAGCCTCTGTGTCTTCCTACAAGCAAGACTTCGTTTCAGGTAAAGGCAGTCACTTTTGAGCTCAAATGAAGCTATATCGTTCATGAAGCTCCCACGTTTCTCGCTCTTAACTGAAAGGCTTGGATGTTAGAGGGTCTATGGTTTGTATCAGTTTCAGAAGCAGAGTTGAACTAGATATGGTCCGTGTGTGTAGGAAACACAGTTCTTTTGTTCTGAGCACACTCACGTTTCCAGCCTTATTAGAGACTCTAGAAAGCAAGAGCTTGCTTCTTGTTCTAAAGCAGAGTGTCTTTCATGGATGAGAACTGTGCTGTGTGTTTCCCTTCAGAAACGGAGTTAAATGGCAGGCTCTGTGTCTTCCTACAAGCAAGAATTCGTTACAGGTCAACGCAGTCAGTTTTGAGCTCAAATGAAGCTACATAGCCACAAAGCTCACACGTTTCTCGTTCCTAAGTGAAAAGCATTGGATGTTAGAGGGCCTGCGGTTTGTATCAGTTTCAGATGCAGATTTGAACTAGATATGGTCCCTGTGTGTAGGAAACACAGTTCTTTTGTTCTGAGCACACTCACGTTTCCCGCCTTATTAGAGAATCTAGAAAGCAAGAGCTTGCTTCTTGCTCTAAAGCAGATTGTCTTTCATGGATGAGAACTGTGCTGTTTGTTTCCCTTACAAAACGGAGTAAAATGGCAGGCTCTGTGTTCTCCTACAAGCAAGAATTCGTTTCAGGTAAACGCAGTCACTTTTGAGCTCAAAGGAAGCTAGGTAGTTCACGAAGCTCACACGTTTCTCGCTCTTAAGTGAAAAGCATTGGATGTTAGAGGGCCTGTGGTTTGTATCAGTTTCAGAAGCAGAGTTGAACTAGATATGGTCCGTGTGTGTAGGAAACACAGTTATTTTGTTTGGAGCACACTCACGTTTCCCGCCTTATTAGAGACTCTAAAAAGCAAGAGCTTGCTTCTTGCTCTAAAGCAGAGTGTCTTTCATGGATGAGAACTGTGCTGTGTGTTTCCCTTAAGTAACGGAGTTAAATGGCAGCCTCTGTGTCTTCCTACAAGCAAGACTTCGTTTCAGGTAAAGGCAGTCACTTTTGAGCTCAAATGAAGCTATATCGTTCATGAAGCTCCCACGTTTCTCGCTCTTAACTGAAAGGCTTGGATGTTAGAGGGTCTATGGTTTGTATCAGTTTCAGAAGCAGAGTTGAACTAGATATGGTCCGTGTGTGTAGGAAACACAGTTCTTTTGTTCTGAGCACACTCACGTTTCCAGCCTTATTAGAGACTCTAGAAAGCAAGAGCTTGCTTCTTGTTCTAAAGCAGAGTGTCTTTCATGGATGAGAACTGTGCTGTGTGTTTCCCTTCAGAAACGGAGTTAAATGGCAGGCTCTGTGTCTTCCTACAAGCAAGAATTCGTTACAGGTCAACGCAGTCAGTTTTGAGCTCAAATGAAGCTACATAGCCACAAAGCTCACACGTTTCTCGTTCCTAAGTGAAAAGCATTGGATGTTAGAGGGCCTGTAGTTTGGATCAGTTTCAGAAGCAGAGTTGAAGTAGATATGATCCGTGTGTGTAGGAAACACAGTTCTTTTGTTCTGAGCACACTCACTTTTCCCATTTTATTAGAGTCTCTAGAAAGCAAGGGCTTGCTTCTTGCTCTAAAGCAGAGTGTCTCTCATGGATGAGGACTCTGCTGTGTGTTTCCCTTCAGAAACGTAGTTAAATGGCAGGCTCTGTGTCTTCTTACAAGCAAGAGTTAGTTTCCAGTAAATACAGTCACTTTTGAGCTCAAACGAACCTACATCTTTAACGAAGCTCACACGTTTCTCGCTCTTAAGTGAAAAGCAATGGATGTTAGAGGGCCTGTGGTTTGTATCAGTTTCAGAAGCAGAGTTGAACTAGATTTGGTCCGTGTGTGTAGGAAACACAGTTCTTTTGTTCTGAGCACACTCAAGTTTCCAGCCTTATTAGAGACTCTAGAAAGCAAGAGCATGCTTCTTGCTCTAAAGCAGTGTGTGTTTTATGGAGAAAAACTGTGCTGTGTGTTTCTCTTCAAAAACGGAGTTCAATGGTAGGCTCTGTGTCTTCCTAAAAGCAAGACTTCGTTTCAGGTAAACGCAGTCACTTTTGAGCTCAAACGAAGCTACATCTTCACGAAGCTCACACGATTCTCGCTCTTAAGTGAAAAGCACTGGATGTTAGAGGGCCTGTGGTTTGTATCAGTTTCAGAAGCAGAGTTGAAGTAGATATGGTCCGTGTGTGTAGGAAACACAGTTCTTTTGTTCTGAGCACACTCACGTTTCTAGCCTTATTAGAGACTCTAGAAAGCAAGGGCTTGCTTCTTGCTCTAAAGCAGATTGTCTTTCATGGATGAGAACTGTGCTGTTTGTTTCCCTTCAAAAACGGAGTTAAATGGCAGGCTCTGTGTCCTCCTACAAGCAAGAATTCGTTTCAGGTAAACGCAGTCACTTTTGAGATCAAAGGAAGCTACATCGTTCACGAAGCTCACATGTTTCTCGCTCTTAAGTGAAAAGCATTGGATGTTAGAGGGCCTGTGGTTTGTATCAGTTTCAAAAGCAGAGTTGAACTAGATATGGTCCCTGTGTGTAGAAACACAGTTCTTTTTTTCTGAGCAAAACTCACGTTTCCTGCCTTTTTAGAGACTCTAGAAAGCAATAGCATGCTTCTTGCTCTAAAGTAGAGTGTCTTTCATGGATGAGAACTGTGCTGTGTGTTTCCCGTCAGAAATGGAGTTAAATGGCAGGCGCTGTGTCTTCCTACAAGCAAGACTTCGTTTCAGGTAAACGCAGTCATATTTGTGCTCAAACGAAGCTACAATGTTCACAAAGCTCACTCGTTTCTCGCTCTTAACTGAAAGGCATTGGATGTTAGAAGACCTGTGGTTTGTATCAGTTTCAGAAGCAGAGTTGAACTAGATATGCTCCGTGTGTGTAGGAAACACAGTTCTTTTGTTCTGAGCACACTCACGTTTCCCGCCTTATTAGAGACTCTAGAAAGCAAGAGTTTGCTTCTTGCTCTAAAGCAGATTGTCTTTCATGGATGAGAACTGTGCTGTGTGTTTCCCTTCAGAAAAGGAGTTAAATTGCAGGCACTGTGTCCTCCTACAAGTAAGAATTCGTTTCAGATAAACGCAGTCACTTTTGAGCTCAAAGGAATCTACATAGTTCACGAAGCTCACATGTTTCTCGCTCTTAAGTGAAAAGCATTGGATGTTAGAGGGCCTGTGGTTTGTATCAGTTTCAGAAGCACAGTTGAACTAAATATGGTCCGTGTGTGTAGGAAACACAGTTCTTTTGTTCTGAGCACACTCAATTTTCCCGCCTTATTAGAGACTCTAGAAAGCAAGAGTTTGCTTCTTGCTCTAAAGCAGAGTGTGATTCATGGATGAGGACTGTACTGTGTGTTTCCTTTCGGAAACGGAGTTAAATGGCAGACTCTGTGTCTTCCTACAAGCAAGAGTTCGTTTCTGGTAAATGCAGTCACTTTTGAGCTCAAACGAAGCTACATCTTTAACGAATCTCACACGTTTCTCGCTCTTAAGTGAAAAGCATTGGATATTAGAGGGCCTGTGGTTTGTATCAGTTTCAGAAGCAGAGTTGAACTAGATATGGTCCCTGTGTGTAGAAACACAGTTCTTTTGTTCTGAGCACACTCACGTTTCCTGCCTTATTAGAGACTCTAGAAAGCGAGAGCATGCTTCTTGCTCTAAAGCAGAGTGTGTTTCATGCATGAGAACTGTGCTGTGTGTCTCCCTTCAGAAACGGAGTTAAATGGCAGGCTCTATGTCTTCCTACAAGCAAGAATTCGTTTCAGGTCAACGCAGTCAGTTTTGAGCTCAATGAAGCTACGTCGTCAGAAAGCTCACACATTTCTCGCTCCTAAGTGAAAAGCATTGGATGTTAGAGGGCCTGTGGTTTGTATGAGTTTCAGAAGCAGAGTTGAACTAGATATGGTCCGTGTGTGTAGGAAACACAGTTCTTTTGTTCTGAGCACACTCACGTTTCCCGCCTTATTAGAGACTCTAAAAAGCAAGAGCTTGCTTCTTGCTCTAAAGCAGAGTGTCTTTCATGGATGAGAACTGTCCTGTGTGTTTCCCGTCAGAAATGGAGTTAAATGGCAGGCGCTGTGTCTTCCTACAAGCAAGACTTCGTTTCAGGTAAACACAGTCATATTTGTGCTCAAACGAAGCTACAATGTTCACAAAGCTCACTCGTTTCTCGCTCTTAACTGAAAGGCATTGGATGTTAGAAGGCCTGTGGTTTGTATCAGTTTCAGAAGCAGAGTTGAACTAGATATGGTCCGTGTGTGTAGGAAACACAGTTCTTTTGTTCTGAGCACACTCACGTTTCCCGCCTTATTAGAGACTCTAGAAAGCAAGAGTTTGCTTCTTGCTCTAAAGCAGATTGTCTTTCATGGATGAGAACTGTGCTGTGTGTTTCCCTTCAGAAAAGGAGTTAAATTGCAGGCTCTGTGTCCTCCTACAAGCAAGAATTCGTTTCAGATAAACGCAGTCACTTTTGAGCTCAAAGGAAGCTACAGAGTTCACGAAGCTCACATGTTTCTCGCTCTTAAGTGAAAAGCATTGGATGTTAGAGGGCCTGTGGTTTGTATCAGTTTCAGAAGCACAGTTGAACTAGATATGGTCCGTGTGTAGGAAACACAGTTCTTTTGTTCTGAGCACACTCAAGTTTCCCGCCTTATTAGAGACTCTAGAAAGCAAGAGCTTGCTTCTTGCTCTAAAGCAGAGTGTGTTTCATGGATGAGGACTGTACTGTGTGTTGCCTTTCGGAAACGGAGTTAAATGGCAGACTCTGTGTCTTCCTACAAGCAAGAGTTCGTTTCTGGTAAATGCAGTCACTTTTGAGCTCAAACGAAGCTACATCTTTAACGAATCTCACACGTTTCTCGCTCTTAAGTGAAAAGCATTGGATATTAGAGGGCCTGTGGTTTGTATCAGTTTCAGAAGCAGAGTTGAACTAGATATGGTCCCTGTGTGTAGAAACACAGTTCTTTTGTTCTAAGCACACTCACGTTTCCTGCCTTATTAGAGACTCTAGAAAGCGAGAGCATGCTTCTTGCTCTAAAGCAGAGCGTGTTTCATGGATGAGAACTGTGCTGTGTGTCTCCCTTCAGAAACGGAGTTAAATGGCAGGCTCTATGTCTTCCTACAAGCAAGAATTCGTTTCAGGTCAACGCAGTCAGTTTTGAGCTCAATGAAGCTACTTCGTCAGAAAGCTCACACATTTCTCGCTCCTAAGTGAAAAGCATTGGATGTTAGAGGGCCTGTGGTTTGTATGAGTTTCAGACGCAGAGTTGAACTAGATATGGTCCGTGTGTGTAGGAAACACAGTTCTTTTGTTCTGAGCACACTCACGTTTCCCGCCTTATTAGAGACTCTAAAAAGCAAGAGCTTGCTTCTTGCTCTAAAGCAGAGTGTCTTTCATGGATGAGAACTGTGCTGTGTGTTTCCCTTAAGTAACGGAGTTAAATGGCAGCCTCTGTGTCTTCCTACAAGCAAGACTTCGTTTCAGGTAAACGCAGTCACTTTTGAGCTCAAATGAAGCTATATCGTTCATGAAGCTCCCACGTTTCTCACTCTTAACTGAAAGGCTTGGATGTTAGAGGGTCTATGGTTTGTATCAGTTTGAGAAGCAGAGTTGAACTAGATATGGTCCGTGTGTGTAGGAAACACAGTTCTTTTGTTCTGAGCACACTCACGTTTCCAGCCTTATTCGAGACTCTAGAAAGCAAGAGCTTGCTTCTTGCTCTAAAGCAGAGTGTCTTTCATGGATGAGAACTGTGCTGTGTGTTTCCCTTCAGAAACGGAGTTAAATGTCAGGCTCTGTGTCTTCCTACAAGCAAGAATTCATTACAGGTCAACGCAGTCAGTTTTGAGCTCAAATGAAGCTATGTCGCCACAAAGCTCACACGTTTCTCGTTCCTAAGTGAAAAGCATTGGATGTTAGAAGGGCTGTGGTTTGGATCAGTTTCAGAAGCAGAGTTGAAGTAGATATGGTCCGTGTGTGTAGGAAACACAGTTCTTTTGTTCTGAGCACACTCACGTTTCCCATGTTATTAGATTCTCTAGAAAGCAAGGGCTTGCTTCTTGCTCTAAAGCAGAGTGTCTTTCAAGGATGAGGACTCTGCTGTGTGTTTCCCTTCAGAAACGTAGTTAAATGGCAAGCTCTGTGTCTTCTTACAATCAAGAGTTAGTTTCCGGTAAATACAGTCACTTTTGAGCTCAAACGAACCTACATCTTTAACGAAGCTCACACGTTTCTCGCTCTTAAGTGAAAAGCAATGGATGTTAGAGGGCCTGTGGTTTGTATCAGTTTCAGAAGCAGAGTTGAACTAGATTTGGTCCGTGTGTGTAGGAAACACAGTTCTTTTATTCTGAGCACTCTCAAGTTTCCAGCCTTATTAGAGACTCTAGAACGCAAGAGCATGCTTCTTGCTCTAAAGCAGTGTGTGTTTCATGGAGAAAAACTGTGCTGTGTGTTTCTCTTCAAAAACGGAGTTCAATGGTAGGCTCTGTGTCTTCCTACAAGCAAGACTTCGTTTCAGGTAAACGCAGTCACTTTTGATTTCAAACGAAGCTACATCTTCACGAAGCTCAAACATTTCTCGCTCTTAAGTGAAAAGCACTGGATGTTACAGGGCCTGTGGTTTGTATCAGTTTCAGAAGCAGAGTTGAACTAGATATGGTCCCTGTGTGTAGAAACACAGTTCTTTTGTTCTGAGCACACTCACGTTTCCTGCCTTATTAGAGACTCTAGAAAGCAAGAGCTTGCTAATTGCTCTAAAGCAGAGTGTGTTTCATGGATGAGAACTGTGCTGTGTGTTCCCCTCAGAAATGGAGTTAAAGGGCAGGCGCTGTGTATTCCTACAAGCAAGACTTCGTTTCAGGTAAACGCAGTCAGATTTGTGCTCAAACGAAGCTACAATGTTCACAAAGCTCACTCGTTTCTCGCTCTTAACTGAAAGGCATTGGATGTTAGAAGGCCTGTGGTTTGTATCAGTTTCAGAAGCAGAGTTGAACTAGATATGGTCCGTGTGTGTAGGAAACACAGTTCTTTTGTTCTGAGCACACTCACGTTTCCCGCCTTATTAGAGACTCTAGAAAGCAAGAGTTTGCTTCTTGCTCTAAAGCAGATTGTCTTTCATGGATGAGAACTGTGATGTGTGTTTCCCTTCAGAAAAGGAGTTAAATTGCAGGCTCTGTGTCCTCCTACAAGCAAGAATTCGTTTCAGATAAACGCAGTCACTTTTGAGCTCAAAGGAAGCTACAGAGTTCACGAAGCTCACATGTTTCTCGCTCTTAAGTGAAAAGCATTGGATGTTAGAGGGCCTGTGATTTGTATCAGTTTCAGAAGCACAGTTGAACTAGATATGGTCCGTGTGTAGGAAACACAGTTCTTTTGTTCTGAGCACACTCAAGTTTCCCGCCTTATTAGAGACTCTAGAAAGCAAGAGCTTGCTTCTTGCTCTAAAGCAGAGTGTGTTTCATGGATGAGGACTGTACTGTGTGTTGCCTTTCGGAAACGGAGTTAAATGGCAGACTCTGTGTCTTCCTACAAGCAAGAGTTCGTTTCTGGTAAATGCAGTCACTTTTGAGCTCAAACGAAGCTACATCTTTAACGAATCTCACACGTTTCTCGCTCTTAAGTGAAAAGCATTGGATATTAGAGGGCCTGTGGTTTGTGTCAGTTTCAGAAGCAGAGTTGAACTAGATATGGTCCCTGTGTGTAGAAACACAGTTCTTTTGTTCTAAGCACACTCACATTTCCTGCCTTATTAGAGACTCTAGAAAGCGAGAGCATGCTTCTTGCTCTAAAGCAGAGCGTGTTTCATGGATGAGAACTGTGCTGTGTGTCTCCCTTCAGAAACGGAGTTAAATGGCAGGCTCTATGTCTTCCTACAAGCAAGAATTCGTTTCAGGTCAACGCAGTCAGTTTTGAGCTCAATGAAGCTACTTCGTCAGAAAGCTCACACATTTCTCGCTCCTAAGTGAAAAGCATTGGATGTTAGAGGGCCTGTGGTTTGTATGAGTTTCAGACGCAGAGTTGAACTAGATATTGTCCGTGTGTGTAGGAAACACAGTTCTTTTGTTCTGAGCACACTCACGTTTCCCGCCTTATTAGAGACTCTAAAAAGCAAGAGCTTGCTTCTTGCTCTAAAGCAGAGTGTCTTTCATGGATGAGAACTGTGCTGTGTGTTTCCCTTAAGTAACGGAGTTAAATGGCAGCCTCTGTGTCTTCCTACAAGCAAGACTTCGTTTCAGGTAAACGCAGTCACTTTTGAGCTCAAATGAAGCTATATCGTTCATGAAGCTCCCACGTTTCTCACTCTTAACTGAAAGGCTTGGATGTTAGAGGGTCTATGGTTTGTATCAGTTTCAGAAGCAGAGTTGAACTAGATATGGTCCGTGTGTGTAGGAAACACAGTTCTTTTGTTCTGAGCACACTCACGTTTCCAGCCTTATTAGAGACTCTAGAAAGCAAGAGCTTGCTTCTTGCTCTAAAGCAGAGTGTCTTTCATGGATGAGAACTGTGCTGTGTGTTTCCCTTCAGAAACGGAGTTAAATGTCAGGCTCTGTGTCTTCCTACAAGCAAGAATTCATTACAGGTCAACGCAGTCATTTTTGAGCTCAAATGAAGCTATGTCGCCACAAAGCTCACACGTTTCTCGTTCCTAAGTGAAAAGCATTGGATGTTAGAAGGCCTGTGGTTTGGATCAGTTTCAGAAGCAGAGTTGAAGTAGATATGGTCCGTGTGTGTACAAACACAGTTCTTTTGTTCTGAGCACACTCACGTTTCCCATGTTATTAGAGTCTCTAGAAAGCAAGGGCTTGCTTCTTGCTCTAAAGCAGAGTGTCTTTCAAGGATGCGGACTCTGCTGTGTGTTTCCCTTCAGAAACGTAGTTAAATGGCAAGCTCTGTGTCTTCTTACAATCAAGAGTTAGTTTCCGGTAAATACAGTCACTTTTGAGCTCAAACGAACCTACATCTTTAACGAAGCTCACACGTTTCTCGCTCTTAAGTGAAAAGCAATGGATGTTAGAGGGCCTGTGGTTTGTATCAGTTTCACAAGCAGAGTTGAACTAGATTTGGTCCGTGTGTGTAGGAAACACAGTTCTTTTGTTCTGAGCACTCTTAAGTTTCCAGCCTTATTAGAGACTCTAGAACGCAAGAGCATGCTTCTTGCTCTAAAGCAGTGTGTGTTTCATGGAGAAAAACTGTGCTGTGTGTTTCTCTTCAAAAACGGAGTTCAATGGTATGCTCTGTGTCTTCCTACAAGCAAGACTTCGTTTCAGGTAAACGCAGTCACTTTTGAGTTCAAACGAAGCTACATCTTCACGAAGCTCAAACATTTCTCGCTCTTAAGTGAAAAGCACTGGATGTTACAGGGCCTGTGGTTTGTATCAGTTTCAGAAGCAGAGTTGAACTAGATATGGTCCCTGTGTGTAGAATCACAGTTCTTTTGTTCTGAGCACACTCACGTTTCCTGCCTTATTAGAGACTCTAGAAAGCAAGAGCTTGCTAATTGCTCTAAAGCAGAGTGTGTTTCATGGATGAGAACTGTGCTGTGTGTTCCCCTCAGATATGGAGTTAAAGGGCAGGCGCTGTGTATTCCTACAAGCAAGACTTCGTTTCTGGTAAACGCAGTCAGATTTGTGCTCAAACGAAGCTACAATGTTCACAAAGCTCACTCGTTTCTCGCTCTTAACTGAAAGGCATTGGATGTTAGAAGGCCTGTGGTTTGTATCAGTTTCAGAAGCAGAGTTGAACTAGATATGGTCCGTGTGTGTAGGAAACACAGTTCTTTTGTTCTGAGCACACTCACGTTTCCCGCCTTATTAGAGACTCTAGAAAGCAAGAGTTTGCTTCTTGCTCTAAAGCAGATTGTCTTTCATGGATGAGAACTGTGCTGTGAGTTTCCCTTCAGAAAAGGAGTTAAATTGCAGGCTCTGTGTCCTCCTGCAAGCAAGAATTCGTTTCAGATAAACGCAGTCACTTTTGAGCTCAAAGGAAGCTACAGAGTTCACGAAGCTCACATGTTTCTCGCTCTTAAGTGAAAAGCATTGGATGTTAGAGGGCCTGTGATTTGTATCAGTTTCAGAAGCACAGTTGAACTAGATATGGTCCGTGTGTAGGAAACACAGTTCTTTTGTTCTGAGCACACTCAAGTTTCCCGCCTTATTAGAGACTCTAGAAAGCAAGAGCTTGCTTCTTGCTCTAAAGCAGAGTGTGTTTCATGGATGAGGACTGTACTGTGTGTTTCCTTTCGGAAACGGAGTTAAATGGCAGACGCTGTGTCTTCCTACAAGCAAGAGTTCGTTTCTGGTAAATGCAGTCACTTTTGAGCTCAAACGAAGCTACATCTTTAACGAATCTCACACGTTTCTTGCTCTTAAGTGAAAAGCATTGGATATTAGAGGGCCTGTGGTTTGTATCAGTTTCAGAAGCAGAGTTGAACTAGATATGGTCCCTGTGTGTAGAAACACAGTTCTTTTGTTCTGAGCACACTCACGTTTCCTGCCTTATTAGAGACTCTAGAAAGCAAGAGCATGCTTCTTGCTCTAAAGCAGAGTGTGTTTCATGGATGAGAACTGTGCTGTGTGTCTCCCTTCAGAAACGGAGTTAAATGGCAGGCTCTATGTCTTCCTACAAGCAAGAATTCGTTTCAGGTCAACGCAGTCAGTTTTGAGCTCAAATGAAGCTGCGTCGTCAGAAAGCTCACACATTTCTTTCTCCTAAGTGAAAAGCACTGGATGTTACAGGGCCTGTGGTTTGTATCAGTTTCAGAAGCAGAGTTGAACTAGATATGGTCCCTGTGTGTAGAAACACAGTTCTTTTGTTCTGAGCACACTCACGTTTCCTGCCTTATTAGAGACTCTAGAAAGCAAGAGCTTGCTTCTTGCTCTAAAGCAGAGTGTGTTTCATGGATGAGAACTGTGCTGTGTGTTCCCCTCAGAAATGGAGTTAAATGGCAGGCGCTGTGTATTCCTACAAGCAAGACTTTGTTTCAGGTAAAGGCAGTCAGTTTTGTGCTCAAACGAAGCTACATCGTTCACGAAGCTCACACGTTTCTCGCTCCTAAGTGAAAAGGATTGGATGTTAGAGGGCCTGTGGTTTGTATCAGTTTCAGAAGCAGAGTTGAACTAGATATGGTCCGTGTGTGTAGGAAACACAGTTCTTTTGTTCTGAGCACACTCACGTTTCCCGCCTTATTAGAGACTCTAGAAAGCAAGAGCTTGCTTCTTGCTCTAAAGCAGAGTGTCTTTCATGGATGAGAACTGTGCTGTGTGTTTCCCTTAAGTAACGGAGTTAAATGGCAGCCTCTGTGTCTTCCTACAAGCAAGACTTCGTTTCAGGTAAACGCAGTCACTTTTGAGCTCAAATGAAGCTATATCGTTCATGAAGCTCCCACGTTTCTCACTCTTAACTGAAAGGCTTGGATGTTAGAGGGTCTATGGTTTGTATCAGTTTCAGAAGCAGAGTTGAACTAGATATGGTCCGTGTGTGTAGGAAACACAGTTCTTTTGTTCTGAGCACACTCACGTTTCCAGCCTTATTAGAGACTCTAGAAAGCAAGAGCTTGCTTCTTGCTCTAAAGCAGAGTGTCTTTCATGGATGAGAACTGTGCTGTGTGTTTCCCTTCAGAAACGGAGTTAAATGTCAGGCTCTGTGTCTTCCTACAAGCAAGAATTCATTACAGGTCAACGCAGTCAGTTTTGAGCTCAAATGAAGCTATGTCGCCACAAAGCTCACATGTTTCTCGTTCCTAAGTGAAAAGCATTGGATGTTAGAAGGCCTGTGGTTTGGATCAGTTTCAGAAGCAGAGTTGAAGTAGATATGGTCCGTGTGTGTACAAACACAGTTCTTTTGTTCTGAGCACACTCACGTTTCCCATGTTATTAGAGTCTCTAGAAAGCAAGGGCTTGCTTCTTGCTCTAAAGCAGAGTGTCTTTCAAGGATGCGGACTCTGCTGTGTGTTTCCCTTCAGAAACGTAGTTAAATGGCAAGCTCTGTGTCTTCTTACAATCAAGAGTTAGTTTCCGGTAAATACAGTCACTTTTGAGCTCAAACGAACCTACATCTTTAACGAAGCTCACACGTTTCTCGCTCTTAAGTGAAAAGCAATGGATGTTAGAGGGCCTGTGGTTTGTATCAGTTTCACAAGCAGAGTTGAACTAGATTTGGTCCGTGTGTGTAGGAAACACAGTTCTTTTGTTCTGAGCACTCTTAAGTTTCCAGCCTTATTAGAGACTCTAGAACGCAAGAGCATGCTTCTTGCTCTAAAGCAGTGTGTGTTTCATGGAGAAAAACTGTGCTGTGTGTTTCTCTTCAAAAACGGAGTTCAATGGTATGCTCTGTGTCTTCCTACAAGCAAGACTTCGTTTCAGGTAAACGCAGTCACTTTTGAGTTCAAACGAAGCTACATCTTCACGAAGCTCAAACATTTCTCGCTCTTAAGTGAAAAGCACTGGATGTTACAGGGCCTGTGGTTTGTATCAGTTTCAGAAGCAGAGTTGAACTAGATATGGTCCCTGTGTGTAGAATCACAGTTCTTTTGTTCTGAGCACACTCACGTTTCCTGCCTTATTAGAGACTCTAGAAAGCAAGAGCTTGCTAATTGCTCTAAAGCAGAGTGTGTTTCATGGATGAGAACTGTGCTGTGTGTTCCCCTCAGATATGGAGTTAAAGGGCAGGTGCTGTGTATTCCTACAAGCAAGACTTCGTTTCTGGTAAACGCAGTCAGATTTGTGCTCAAACGAAGCTACAATGTTCACAAAGCTCACTCGTTTCTCGCTCTTAACTGAAAGGCATTGGATGTTAGAAGGCCTGTGGTTTGTATCAGTTTCAGAAGCAGAGTTGAACTAGATATGGTCCGTGTGTGTAGGAAACACAGTTCTTTTGTTCTGAGCACACTCACGTTTCCCGCCTTATTAGAGACTCTAGAAAGCAAGAGTTTGCTTCTTGCTCTAAAGCAGATTGTCTTTCATGGATGAGAACTGTGCTGTGAGTTTCCCTTCAGAAAAGGAGTTAAATTGCAGGCTCTGTGTCCTCCTGCAAGCAAGAATTCGTTTCAGATAAACGCAGTCACTTTTGAGCTCAAAGGAAGCTACAGAGTTCACGAAGCTCACATGTTTCTCGCTCTTAAGTGAAAAGCATTGGATGTTAGAGGGCCTGTGATTTGTATCAGTTTCAGAAGCACAGTTGAACTAGATATGGTCCGTGTGTAGGAAACACAGTTCTTTTGTTCTGAGCACACTCAAGTTTCCCGCCTTATTAGAGACTCTAGAAAGCAAGAGCTTGCTTCTTGCTCTAAAGCAGAGTGTGTTTCATGGATGAGGACTGTACTGTGTGTTTCCTTTCGGAAACGGAGTTAAATGGCAGACGCTGTGTCTTCCTACAAGCAAGAGTTCGTTTCTGGTAAATGCAGTCACTTTTGAGCTCAAACGAAGCTACATCTTTAACGAATCTCACACGTTTCTTGCTCTTAAGTGAAAAGCATTGGATATTAGAGGGCCTGTGGTTTGTATCAGTTTCAGAAGCAGAGTTGAACTAGATATGGTCCCTGTGTGTAGAAACACAGTTCTTTTGTTCTGAGCACACTCACGTTTCCTGCCTTATTAGAGACTCTAGAAAGCAAGAGCATGCTTCTTGCTCTAAAGCAGAGTGTGTTTCATGGATGAGAACTGTGCTGTGTGTCTCCCTTCAGAAACGGAGTTAAATGGCAGGCTCTATGTCTTCCTACAAGCAAGAATTCGTTTCAGGTCAACGCAGTCAGTTTTGAGCTCAAATGAATCTGCGTCGTCAGAAAGCTCACACATTTCTTTCTCCTAAGTGAAAAGCACTGGATGTTACAGGGCCTGTGGTTTGTATCAGTTTCAGAAGCAGAGTTGAACTAGATATGGTCCCTGTGTGTAGAAACACAGTTCTTTTGTTCTGAGCACACTCACGTTTCCCGCCTTATTAGAGACTCTAGAAAGCAAGAGCTTGCTTCTTGCTCTAAAGCAGAGTGTCTTTCATGGATGAGAACTGTGCTGTGTGTTTCCCTTAAGTAACGGAGTTAAATGGCAGCCTCTGTGTCTTCCTACAAGCAAGACTTCGTTTCAGGTAAACGCAGTCACTTTTGAGCTCAAATGAAGCTATATCGTTCATGAAGCTCCCACGTTTCTCACTCTTAACTGAAAGGCTTGGATGTTAGAGGGTCTATGGTTTGTATCAGTTTCAGAAGCAGAGTTGAACTAGATATGGTCCGTGTGTGTAGGAAACACAGTTCTTTTGTTCTGAGCACACTCACGTTTCCAGCCTTATTAGAGACTCTAGAAAGCAAGAGCTTGCTTCTTGCTCTAAAGCAGAGTGTCTTTCATGGATGAGAACTGTGCTGTGTGTTTCCCTTCAGAAACGGAGTTAAATGTCAGGCTCTGTGTCTTCCTACAAGCAAGAATTCATTACAGGTCAACGCAGTCAGTTTTGAGCTCAAATGAAGTTATGTCGCCACAAAGCTCACACGTTTCTCGTTCCTAAGTGAAAAGCATTGGATGTTAGAAGGCCTGTGGTTTGGATCAGTTTCAGAAGCAGAGTTGAAGTAGATATGGTCCGTGTGTGTAGGAAACACAGTTCTTTTGTTCTGAGCACACTCACGTTTCCCATGTTATTAGAGTCTCTAGAAAGCAAGGGCTTGCTTCTTGCTCTAAAGCAGAGTGTCTTTCAAGGATGCGGACTCTGCTGTGTGTTTCCCTTCAGAAACGTAGTTAAATGGCAAGCTCTGTGTCTTCTTACAATCAAGAGTTATTTTCCGGTAAATACAGTCACTTTTGAGCTCAAACGAACCTACATCTTTAACGAAGCTCACACGTTTCTCGCTCTTAAGTGAAAAGCAATGGATGTTAGAGGGCCTGTGGTTTGTATCAGTTTCAAAAGCAGAGTTGAACTAGATTTGGTCCGTGTGTGTAGGAAACACAGTTCTTTTGTTCTGAGCACTCTTAAGTTTCCAGCCTTATTAGAGACTCTAGAACGCAAGAGCATGCTTCTTGCTCTAAAGCAGTGTGTGTTTCATGGAGAAAAACTGTGCTGTGTGTTTCTCTTCAAAAACGGAGTTCAATGGTATGCTCTGTGTCTTCCTACAAGCAAGACTTCGTTTCAGGTAAACGCAGTCACTTTTGAGTTCAAACGAAGCTACATCTTCACGAAGCTCAAACATTTCTCGCTCTTAAGTGAAAAGCACTGGATGTTACAGGGCCTGTGGTTTGTATCAGTTTCAGAAGCAGAGTTGAACTAGATATGGTCCCTGTGTGTAGAATCACAGTTCTTTTGTTCTGAGCACACTCACGTTTCCTGCCTTATTAGAGACTCTAGAAAGCAAGAGCTTGCTAATTGCTCTAAAGCAGAGTGTGTTTCATGGATGAGAACTGTGCTGTGTGTTCCCCTCAGATATGGAGTTAAAGGGCAGGCGCTGTGTATTCCTACAAGCAAGACTTCGTTTCAGGTAAACGCAGTCAGATTTGTGCTCAAACGAAGCTACAATGTTCACAAAGCTCACTCGTTTCTCGCTCTTAACTGAAAGGCATTGGATGTTAGAAGGCCTGTGGTTTGTATCAGTTTCAGAAGCAGAGTTGAACTAGATATGGTCCGTGTGTGTAGGAAACACAGTTCTTTTGTTCTGAGCACACTCACGTTTCCCGCCTTATTAGAGACTCTAGAAAGCAAGAGTTTGCTTCTTGCTCTAAAGCAGATTGTCTTTCATGGATGAGAACTGTGCTGTGAGTTTCCCTTCAGAAAAGGAGTTAAATTGCAGGCTCTGTGTCCTCCTACAAGCAAGAATTCGTTTCAGATAAACGCAGTCACTTTTGAGCTCAAAGGAAGCTACAGAGTTCACGAAGCTCACATGTTTCTCGCTCTTAAGTGAAAAGCATTGGATGTTAGAGGGCCTGTGATTTGTATCAGTTTCAGAAGCACAGTTGAACTAGATATGGTCCGTGTGTAGGAAACACAGTTCTTTTGTTCTGAGCACACTCAAGTTTCCCGCCTTATTAGAGACTCTAGAAAGCAAGAGCTTGCTTCTTGCTCTAAAGCAGAGTGTGTTTCATGGATGAGGACTGTACTGTGTGTTTCCTTTCGGAAACGGAGTTAAATGGCAGACGCTGTGTCTTCCTACAAGCAAGAGTTCGTTTCTGGTAAATGCAGTCACTTTTGAGCTCAAACGAAGCTACATCTTTAACGAATCTCACACGTTTCTTGCTCTTAAGTGAAAAGCATTGGATATTAGAGGGCCTGTGGTTTGTATCAGTTTCAGAAGCAGAGTTGAACTAGATATGGTCCCTGTGTGTAGAAACACAGTTCTTTTGTTCTGAGCACACTCACGTTTCCTGCCTTATTAGAGACTCTAGAAAGCAAGAGCATGCTTCTTGCTCTAAAGCAGAGTGTGTTTCATGGATGAGAACTGTGCTGTGTGTCTCCCTTCAGAAACGGAGTTAAATGGCAGGCTCTATGTCTTCCTACAAGCAAGAATTCGTTTCAGGTCAACGCAGTCAGTTTTGAGCTCAAATGAAGCTGCGTCGTCAGAAAGCTCACACATTTCTTTCTCCTAAGTGAAAAGCACTGGATGTTACAGGGCCTGTGGTTTGTATCAGTTTCAGAAGCAGAGTTGAACTAGATATGGTCCCTGTGTGTAGAAACACAGTTCTTTTGTTCTGAGCACACTCACGTTTCCTGCCTTATTAGAGACTCTAGAAAGCAAGAGCTTGCTAATTGCTCTAAAGCAGAGTGTGTTTCATGGATGAGAACTGTGCTGTGTGTTCCCCTCAGAAATGGAGTTAAATGGCAGGCGCTGTGTATTCCTACAAGCAAGACTTTGTTTCAGGTAAAGGCAGTCAGTTTTGTGCTCAAACGAAGCTACATCGTTCACGAAGCTCACACGTTTCTCGCTCCTAAGTGAAAAGGATTGGATGTTAGAGGGCCTGTGGTTTGTATCAGTTTCAGAAGCAGAGTTGAACTAGATATGGTCCGTGTGTGTAGGAAACACAGTTCTTTTGTTCTGAGCACACTCACGTTTCCAGCCTTATTAGAGACTCTAGAAAGCAAGAGCTTGCTTCTTGCTCTAAAGCAGAGTGTCTTTCATGGATGAGAACTGTGCTGTGTGTTTCCCTTAAGTAACGGAGTTAAATGGCAGCCTCTGTGTCTTCCTACAAGCAAGACTTCGTTTCAGGTAAACGCAGTCACTTTTGAGCTCAAATGAAGCTATATCGTTCATGAAGCTCCCACGTTTCTCACTCTTAACTGAAAGGCTTGGATGTTAGAGGGTCTATGGTTTGTATCAGTTTCAGAAGCAGAGTTGAACTAGATATGGTCCATGTGTGTAGGAAACACAGTTCTTTTGTTCTGAGCACACTCACGTTTCCAGCCTTATTAGAGACTCTAGAAAGCAAGAGCTTGCTTCTTGCTCTAAAGCAGAGTGTCTTTCATGAATGAGAACTGTGCTGTGTTTTTCCCTTAAGAAACGGAGTTAAATGGCCAGCTCTGTGTCTTCCTACAAGCAAGAATTCGTTACAGGTCAACGCAGTCAGTTTTGAGCTCAAAGGAAGCTACATCGTTCACGAAGCTCACACGTTTCTCGCTCTTAAGTGAAAAGCATTGGATGTTAGAGGGCCTGTGGTTTGTATCAGTTTCAAAAGCAGAGTTGAACTAGATATGGTCCCTGTGTGTAGAAACACAGTTCTTTTTTTCTGAGCACACTCACGTTTCCTGCCTTTTTAGAGACTCTAGAAAGCAATAGCATGCTTCTTGCTCTAAAGTAGAGTGTCTTTCATGGATGAGAACTGTGCTGTGTGTTTCCCGTCAGAAATGGAGTTAAATGGCAGGCGCTGTGTCTTCCTACAAGCAAGACTTCGTTTCAGGTAAACGCAGTCATATTTGTGCTCAAACGAAGCTACAATGTTCACAAAGCTCACTCGTTTCTCGCTCTTAACTGAAAGGCATTGGATGTTAGAAGGCCTGTGGTTTGTATCAGTTTCAGAAGCAGAGTTGAACTAGATATGGTCCGTGTGTGTAGGAAACACAGTTCTTTTGTTCTGAGCACACTCACGTTTCCCGCCTTATTAGAGACTCTAGAAAGCAAGAGTTTGCTTCTTGCTCTAAAGCAGATTGTCTTTCATGGATGAGAACTGTGCTGTGTGTTTCCCTTCAGAAAAGGAGTTAAATTGCAGGCTCTGTGTCCTCCTACAAGCAAGAATTCGTTTCAGATAAACGCAGTCACTTTTGAGCTCAAAGGAAGCTACAGAGTTCACGAAGCTCACATGTTTCTCGCTCTTAAGTGAAAAGCATTGGATGTTAGAGGGCCTGTGGTTTGTATCAGTTTCAGAAGCACAGTTGAACTAGATATGGTCCGTGTGTAGGAAACACAGTTCTTTTGTTCTGAGCACACTCAAGTTTCCCGCCTTATTAGAGACTCTAGAAAGCAAGAGCTTGCTTCTTGCTCTAAAGCAGAGTGTGTTTCATGGATGAGGACTGTACTGTGTGTTGCCTTTCGGAAACGGAGTTAAATGGCAGACTCTGTGTCCTCCTACAAGCAAGAGTTCATTTCTGGTAAATGCAGTCACTTTTGAGCTCAAACGAAGCTACATCTTTAACGAATCTCACATGTTTCTCGCTCTTAAGTGAAAAGCATTGGATATTAGAGGGCCTGTGGTTTGTATCAGTTTCAGAAGCAGAGTTGAACTAGATATGGTCCCTGTGTGTAGAAACACAGTTCTTTTGTTCTAAGCACACTCACGTTTCCTGCCTTATTAGAGACTCTAGAAAGCGAGAGCATGCTTCTTGCTCTAAAGCAGAGCGTGTTTCATGGATGAGAACTGTGCTGTGTGTCTCCCTTCAGAAACGGAGTTAAATGGCAGGCTCTATGTCTTCCTACAAGCAAGAATTCGTTTCAGGTCAACGCAGTCAGTTTTGAGCTCAATGAAGCTACTTCGTCAGAAAGCTCACACATTTCTCGCTCCTAAGTGAAAAGCATTGGATGTTAGAGGGCCTGTGGTTTGTATGAGTTTCAGACGCAGAGTTGAACTAGATATGGTCCGTGTGTGTAGGAAACACAGTTCTTTTGTTCTGAGCACACTCACGTTTCCCGCCTTATTAGAGACTCTAAAAAGCAAGAGCTTGCTTCTTGCTCTAAAGCAGAGTGTCTTTCATGGATGAGAACTGTGCTGTGTGTTTCCCTTAAGTAACGGAGTTAAATGGCAGCCTCTGTGTCTTCCTACAAGCAAGACTTCGTTTCAGGTAAACGCAGTCACTTTTGAGCTCAAATGAAGCTATATCGTTCATGAAGCTCCCACGTTTCTCACTCTTAACTGAAAGGCTTGGATGTTAGAGGGTCTATGGTTTGTATCAGTTTCAGAAGCAGAGTTGAACTAGATATGGTCCGTGTGTGTAGGAAACACAGTTCTTTTGTTCTGAGCACACTCACGTTTCCAGCCTTATTAGAGACTCTAGAAAGCAAGAGCTTGCTTCTTGCTCTAAAGCAGAGTGTCTTTCATGGATGAGAACTGTGCTGTGTGTTTCCCTTCAGAAACGGAGTTAAATGTCAGGCTCTGTGTCTTCCTACAAGCAAGAATTCATTACAGGTCAACGCAGTCAGTTTTGAGCTCAAATGAAGCTATGTCGCCACAAAGCTCACACGTTTCTCGTTCCTAAGTGAAAAGCATTGGATGTTAGAAGGCCTGTGGTTTGGATCAGTTTCAGAAGCAGAGTTGAAGTAGATATGGTCCGTGTGTGTAGGAAACACAGTTCTTTTGTTCTGAGCACACTCACGTTTCCCATGTTATTAGATTCTCTAGAAAGCAAGGGCTTGCTTCTTGCTCTAAAGCAGAGTGTCTTTCAAGGATGAGGACTCTGCTGTGTGTTTCCCTTCAGAAACGTAGTTAAATGGCAAGCTCTGTGTCTTCTTACAATCAAAAGTTAGTTTCCGGTAAATACAGTCACTTTTGAGCTCAAACGAACCTACATCTTTAACGAAGCTCACACGTTTCTCGCTCTTAAGTGAAAAGCAATGGATGTTAGAGGGCCTGTGGTTTGTATCAGTTTCAGAAGCAGAGTTGAACTAGATTTGGTCCGTGTGTGTAGGAAACACAGTTCTTTTATTCTGAGCACTCTCAAGTTTCCAGCCTTATTAGAGACTCTAGAACGCAAGAGCATGCTTCTTGCTCTAAAGCAGTGTGTGTTTCATGGAGAAAAACTGTGCTGTGTGTTTCTCTTCAAAAACGGAGTTCAATGGTAGGCTCTGTGTCTTCCTACAAGCAAGACTTCGTTTCAGGTAAACGCAGTCACTTTTGATTTCAAACGAAGCTACATCTTCACGAAGCTCAAACATTTCTCGCTCTTAAGTGAAAAGCACTGGATGTTACAGGGCCTGTGGTTTGTATCAGTTTCAGAAGCAGAGTTGAACTAGATATGGTCCCTGTGTGTAGAAACACAGTTCTTTTGTTCTGAGCACACTCACGTTTCCTGCCTTATTAGAGACTCTAGAAAGCAAGAGCTTGCTAATTGCTCTAAAGCAGAGTGTGTTTCATGGATGAGAACTGTGCTGTGTGTTCCCCTCAGAAATGGAGTTAAAGGGCAGGCGCTGTGTATTCCTACAAGCAAGACTTCGTTTCAGGTAAACGCAGTCAGATTTGTGCTCAAACGAAGCTACAATGTTCACAAAGCTCACTCGTTTCTCGCTCTTAACTGAAAGGCATTGGATGTTAGAAGGCCTGTGGTTTGTATCAGTTTCAGAAGCAGAGTTGAACTAGATATGGTCCGTGTGTGTAGGAAACACAGTTCTTTTGTTCTGAGCACACTCACGTTTCCCGCCTTATTAGAGACTCTAGAAAGCAAGAGTTTGCTTCTTGCTCTAAAGCAGATTGTCTTTCATGGATGAGAACTGTGCTGTGTTTTTCCCTTAAGAAACGGAGTTAAATGGCCAGCTCTGTGTCTTCCTACAAGCAAGAATTCGTTACAGGTCAACGCAGTCAGTTTTGAGCTCAAATGAAGCTACGTCGCCACAAAGCTCACACGTTTCTCGTTCCTAAGTGAAAAGCATTGGATGTTAGAGGGCCTGTGGTTTGGATCAGTTTCAGACGCAGAGTTGAAGTAGATATGGTCCCTGTGTGTAGAAACACAGTTCTTTTGTTCTGAGCACACTCACGTTTCCTGCCTTATTAGAGACTCTAGAAAGCAAGAGCTTGCTAATTGCTCTAAAGCAGAGTGTCTTTCATGGATGAGAACTGTGCTGTGTGTTTCCCTTAAGTAACGGAGTTAAATGGCAGCCTCTGTGTCTTCCTACAAGCAAGACTTCGTTTAAGGTAAAAGCAGTCACTTTTGAGCTCAAAGGAAGCTACATCGTTCACGAAGCTCACACGTTTCTCGCTCTTAAGTGAAAAGCATTGGATGTTAGAGGGCCTGTGGTTTGTATCAGTTTCAAAAGCAGAGTTGAACTAGATATGGTCCCTGTGTGTAGAAACACAGTTCTTTTTTTCTGAGCACACTCACGTTTCCTGCCTTTTTAGAGACTCTAGAAAGCAATAGCATGCTTCTTGCTCTAAAGTAGAGTGTCTTTCATGGATGAGAACTGTGCTGTGTGTTTCCCGTCAGAAATGGAGTTAAATGGCAGGCGCTGTGTCTTCCTACAAGCAAGACTTCGTTTCAGGTAAACGCAGTCATATTTGTGCTCAAACGAAGCTACAATGTTCACAAAGCTCACTCGTTTCTCGCTCTTAACTGAAAGGCATTGGATGTTAGAAGGCCTGTGGTTTGTATCAGTTTCAGAAGCAGAGTTGAACTAGATATGGTCCGTGTGTGTAGGAAACACAGTTCTTTTGTTCTGAGCACACTCACGTTTCCCGCCTTATTAGAGACTCTAGAAAGCAAGAGTTTGCTTCTTGCTCTAAAGCAGATTGTCTTTCATGGATGAGAACTGTGCTGTGTGTTTCCCTTCAGAAAAGGAGTTAAATTGCAGGCTCTGTGTCCTCCTACAAGCAAGAATTCGTTTCAGATAAACGCAGTCACTTTTGAGCTCAAAGGAAGCTACAGAGTTCACGAAGCTCACATGTTTCTCGCTCTTAAGTGAAAAGCATTGGATGTTAGAGGGCCTGTGGTTTGTATCAGTTTCAGAAGCACAGTTGAACTAGATATGGTCCGTGTGTAGGAAACACAGTTCTTTTGTTCTGAGCACACTCAAGTTTCCCGCCTTATTAGAGACTCTAGAAAGCAAGAGCTTGCTTCTTGCTCTAAAGCAGAGTGTGTTTCATGGATGAGGACTGTACTGTGTGTTGCCTTTCGGAAACGGAGTTAAATGGCAGACTCTGTGTCTTCCTACAAGCAAGAGTTCGTTTCTGGTAAATGCAGTCACTTTTGAGCTCAAACGAAGCTACATCTTTAACGAATCTCACACGTTTCTCGCTCTTAAGTGAAAAGCATTGGATATTAGAGGGCCTGTGGTTTGTATCAGTTTCAGAAGCAGAGTTGAACTAGATATGGTCCCTGTGTGTAGAAACACAGTTCTTTTGTTCTAAGCACACTCACGTTTCCTGCCTTATTAGAGACTCTAGAAAGCGAGAGCATGCTTCTTGCTCTAAAGCAGAGCGTGTTTCATGGATGAGAACTGTGCTGTGTGTCTCCCTTCAGAAACGGAGTTAAATGGCAGGCTCTATGTCTTCCTACAAGCAAGAATTCGTTTCAGGTCAACGCAGTCAGTTTTGAGCTCAATGAAGCTACTTCGTCAGAAAGCTCACACATTTCTCGCTCCTAAGTGAAAAGCATTGGATGTTAGAGGGCCTGTGGTTTGTATGAGTTTCAGACGCAGAGTTGAACTAGATATGGTCCGTGTGTGTAGGAAACACAGTTCTTTTGTTCTGAGCACACTCACGTTTCCCGCCTTATTAGAGACTCTAAAAAGCAAGAGCTTGCTTCTTGCTCTAAAGCAGAGTGTCTTTCATGGATGAGAACTGTGCTGTGTGTTTCCCTTAAGTAACGGAGTTAAATGGCAGCCTCTGTGTCTTCCTACAAGCAAGACTTCGTTTCAGGTAAACGCAGTCACTTTTGAGCTCAAATGAAGCTATATCGTTCATGAAGCTCCCACGTTTCTCACTCTTAACTGAAAGGCTTGGATGTTAGAGGGTCTATGGTTTGTATCAGTTTGAGAAGCAGAGTTGAACTAGATATGGTCCGTGTGTGTAGGAAACACAGTTTTTTGTTCTGAGCACACTCACGTTTCCAGCCTTATTAGAGACTCTAGAAAGCAAGAGCTTGCTTCTTGCTCTAAAGCAGAGTGTCTTTCATGGATGAGAACTGTGCTGTGTGTTTCCCTTCAGAAACGGAGTTAAATGTCAGGCTCTGTGTCTTCCTACAAGCAAGAATTCATTACAGGTCAACGCAGTCAGTTTTGAGCTCAAATGAAGCTATGTCGCCACAAAGCTCACACGTTTCTCGTTCCTAAGTGAAAAGCATTGGATGTTAGAAGGCCTGTGGTTTGGATCAGTTTCAGAAGCAGAGTTGAAGTAGATATGGTCCGTGTGTGTAGGAAACACAGTTCTTTTGTTCTGAGCACACTCACGTTTCCCATGTTATTAGATTCTCTAGAAAGCAAGGGCTTGCTTCTTGCTCTAAAGCAGAGTGTCTTTCAAGGATGAGGACTCTGCTGTGTGTTTCCCTTCAGAAACGTAGTTAAATGGCAAGCTCTGTGTCTTCTTACAATCAAGAGTTAGTTTCCGGTAAATACAGTCACTTTTGAGCTCAAACGAACCTACATCTTTAACGAAGCTCACACGTTTCTCGCTCTTAAGTGAAAAGCAATGGATGTTAGAGGGCCTGTGGTTTGTATCAGTTTCAGAAGCAGAGTTGAACTAGATTTGGTCCGTGTGTGTAGGAAACACAGTTCTTTTATTCTGAGCACTCTCAAGTTTCCAGCCTTATTAGAGACTCTAGAACGCAAGAGCATGCTTCTTGCTCTAAAGCAGTGTGTGTTTCATGGAGAAAAACTGTGCTGTGTGTTTCTCTTCAAAAACGGAGTTCAATGGTAGGCTCTGTGTCTTCCTACAAGCAAGACTTCGTTTCAGGTAAACGCAGTCACTTTTGATTTCAAACGAAGCTACATCTTCACGAAGCTCAAACATTTCTCGCTCTTAAGTGAAAAGCACTGGATGTTACAGGGCCTGTGGTTTGTATCAGTTTCAGAAGCAGAGTTGAACTAGATATGGTCCCTGTGTGTAGAAACACAGTTCTTTTGTTCTGAGCACACTCACGTTTCCTGCCTTATTAGAGACTCTAGAAAGCAAGAGCTTGCTAATTGCTCTAAAGCAGAGTGTGTTTCATGGATGAGAACTGTGCTGTGTGTTCCCCTCAGAAATGGAGTTAAAGGGAAGGCGCTGTGTATTCCTACAAGCAAGACTTCGTTTCAGGTAAACGCAGTCAGATTTGTGCTCAAACGAAGCTACAATGTTCACAAAGCTCACTCGTTTCTCGCTCTTAACTGAAAGGCATTGGATGTTAGAAGGCCTGTGGTTTGTATCAGTTTCAGAAGCAGAGTTGAACTAGATATGGTCCGTGTGTGTAGGAAACACAGTTCTTTTGTTCTGAGCACACTCACGTTTCCCGCCTTATTAGAGACTCTAGAAAGCAAGAGTTTGCTTCTTGCTCTAAAGCAGATTGTCTTTCATGGATGAGAACTGTGATGTGTGTTTCCCTTCAGAAAAGGAGTTAAATTGCAGGCTCTGTGTCCTCCTACAAGCAAGAATTCGTTTCAGATAAACGCAGTCACTTTTGAGCTCAAAGGAAGCTACAGAGTTCACGAAGCTCACATGTTTCTCGCTCTTAAGTGAAAAGCATTGGATGTTAGAGGGCCTGTGATTTGTATCAGTTTCAGAAGCACAGTTGAACTAGATATGGTCCGTGTGTAGGAAACACAGTTCTTTTGTTCTGAGCACACTCAAGTTTCCCGCCTTATTAGAGACTCTAGAAAGCAAGAGCTTGCTTCTTGCTCTAAAGCAGAGTGTGTTTCATGGATGAGGACTGTACTGTGTGTTGCCTTTCGGAAACGGAGTTAAATGGCAGACTCTGTGTCTTCCTACAAGCAAGAGTTCGTTTCTGGTAAATGCAGTCACTTTTGAGCTCAAACGAAGCTACATCTTTAACGAATCTCACACGTTTCTCGCTCTTAAGTGAAAAGCATTGGATATTAGAGGGCCTGTGGTTTGTGTCAGTTTCAGAAGCAGAGTTGAACTAGATATGGTCCGTGTGTGTAGGAAACACAGTTCTTTTGTTCTGAGCACACTCACGTTTCCCGCCTTATTAGAGACTCTAAAAAGCAAGAGCTTGCTTCTTGCTCTAAAGCAGAGTGTCTTTCATGGATGAGAACTGTGCTGTGTGTTTCCCTTAAGTAACGGAGTTAAATGGCAGCCTCTGTGTCTTCCTACAAGCAAGACTTCGTTTCAGGTAAACGCAGTCACTTTTGAGCTCAAATGAAGCTATATCGTTCATGAAGCTCCCACGTTTCTCACTCTTAACTGAAAGGCTTGGATGTTAGAGGGTCTATGGTTTGTATCAGTTTCAGAAGCAGAGTTGAACTAGATATGGTCCGTGTGTGTAGGAAACACAGTTCTTTTGTTCTGAGCACACTCACGTTTCCAGCCTTATTAGAGACTCTAGAAAGCAAGAGCTTGCTTCTTGCTCTAAAGCAGAGTGTCTTTCATGGATGAGAACTGTGCTGTGTGTTTCCCTTCAGAAACGGAGTTAAATGTCAGGCTCTGTGTCTTCCTACAAGCAAGAATTCATTACAGGTCAACGCAGTCAGTTTTGAGCTCAAATGAAGCTATGTCGCCACAAAGCTCACACGTTTCTCGTTCCTAAGTGAAAAGCATTGGATGTTAGAAGGCCTGTGGTTTGGATCAGTTTCAGAAGCAGAGTTGAAGTAGATATGGTCCGTGTGTGTAGGAAACACAGTTCTTTTGTTCTGAGCACACTCACGTTTCCCATGTTATTAGATTCTCTAGAAAGCAAGGGCTTGCTTCTTGCTCTAAAGCAGAGTGTCTTTCAAGGATGAGGACTCTGCTGTGTGTTTCCCTTCAGAAACGTAGTTAAATGGCAAGCTCTGTGTCTTCTTACAATCAAGAGTTAGTTTCCGGTAAATACAGTCACTTTTGAGCTCAAACGAACCTACATCTTTAACGAAGCTCACACGTTTCTCGCTCTTAAGTGAAAAGCAATGGATGTTAGAGGGCCTGTGGTTTGTATCAGTTTCAGAAGCAGAGTTGAACTAGATTTGGTCCGTGTGTGTAGGAAACACAGTTCTTTTATTCTGAGCACTCTCAAGTTTCCAGCCTTATTAGAGACTCTAGAACGCAAGAGCATGCTTCTTGCTCTAAAGCAGTGTGTGTTTCATGGAGAAAAACTGTGCTGTGTGTTTCTCTTCAAAAACGGAGTTCAATGGTAGGCTCTGTGTCTTCCTACAAGCAAGACTTCGTTTCAGGTAAACGCAGTCACTTTTGATTTCAAACGAAGCTACATCTTCACGAAGCTCAAACATTTCTCGCTCTTAAGTGAAAAGCACTGGATGTTACAGGGCCTGTGGTTTGTATCAGTTTCAGAAGCAGAGTTGAACTAGATATGGTCGCTGTGTGTAGAAACACAGTTCTTTTGTTCTGAGCACACTCACGTTTCCTGCCTTATTAGAGACTCTAGAAAGCAAGAGCTTGCTAATTGCTCTAAAGCAGAGTGTGTTTCATGGATGAGAACTGTGCTGTGTGTTCCCCTCAGAAATGGAGTTAAAGGGAAGGCGCTGTGTATTCCTACAAGCAAGACTTCGTTTCAGGTAAACGCAGTCAGATTTGTGCTAAAACGAAGCTACAATGTTCACAAAGCTCACTCGTTTCTCGCTCTTAACTGAAAGGCATTGGATGTTAGAAGGCCTGTGGTTTGTATCAGTTTCAGCAGCAGAGTTGAACTAGATATGGTCCGTGTGTGTAGGAAACACAGTTCTTTTGTTCTGAGCACACTCACGTTTCCCGCCTTATTAGAGACTCTAGAAAGCAAGAGTTTGCTTCTTGCTCTAAAGCAGATTGTCTTTCATGGATGAGAACTGTGATGTGTGTTTCCCTTCAGAAAAGGAGTTAAATTGCAGGCTCTGTGTCCTCCTACAAGCAAGAATTCGTTTCAGATAAACGCAGTCACTTTTGAGCTCAAAGGAAGCTACAGAGTTCACGAAGCTCACATGTTTCTCACTCTTAAGTGAAAAGCATTGGATGTTAGAGGGCCTGTGATTTGTATCAGTTTCAGAAGCACAGTTGAACTAGATATGGTCCGTGTGTAGGAAACACAGTTCTTTTGTTCTGAGCACACTCAAGTTTCCCGCCTTATTAGAGACTCTAGAAAGCAAGAGCTTGCTTCTTGCTCTAAAGCAGAGTGTGTTTCATGGATGAGGACTGTACTGTGTGTTGCCTTTCGGAAACGGAGTTAAATGGCAGACTCTGTGTCTTCCTACAAGCAAGAGTTCGTTTCTGGTAAATGCAGTCACTTTTGAGCTCAAACGAAGCTACATCTTTAACGAATCTCACACGTTTCTCGCTCTTAAGTGAAAAGCATTGGATATTAGAGGGCCTGTGGTTTGTGTCAGTTTCAGAAGCAGAGTTGAACTAGATATGGTCCGTGTGTGTAGGAAACACAGTTCTTTTGTTCTGAGCACACTCACGTTTCCCGCCTTATTAGAGACTCTAAAAAGCAAGAGCTTGCTTCTTGCTCTAAAGCAGAGTGTCTTTCATGGATGAGAACTGTGCTGTGTGTTTCCCTTAAGTAACGGAGTTAAATGGCAGCCTCTGTGTCTTCCTACAAGCAAGACTTCGTTTCAGGTAAACGCAGTCACTTTTGAGCTCAAATGAAGCTATATCGTTCATGAAGCTCCCACGTTTCTCACTCTTAACTGAAAGGCTTGGATGTTAGAGGGTCTATGGTTTGTATCAGTTTCAGAAGCAGAGTTGAACTAGATATGGTCCGTGTGTGTAGGAAACACAGTTCTTTTGTTCTGAGCACACTCACGTTTCCAGCCTTATTAGAGACTCTAGAAAGCAAGAGCTTGCTTCTTGCTCTAAAGCAGAGTGTCTTTCATGGATGAGAACTGTGCTGTGTGTTTCCCTTCAGAAACGGAGTTAAATGTCAGGCTCTGTGTCTTCCTACAAGCAAGAATTCATTACAGGTCAACGCAGTCAGTTTTGAGCTCAAATGAAGCTACGTCGCCACAAAGCTCACACGTTTCTCGTTCCTAAGTGAAAAGCATTGGATGTTAGAAGGCCTGTGGTTTGGATCAGTTTCAGAAGCAGAGTTGAAGTAGATATGGTCCGTGTGTGTAGGAAACACAGTTCTTTTGTTCTGAGCACACTCACGTTTCCCATGTTATTAGAGTCTCTAGAAAGCAAGGGCTTGCTTCTTGCTCTAAAGCAGAGTGTCTTTCAAGGATGCGGACTCTGCTGTGTGTTTCCCTTCAGAAACGTAGTTAAATGGCAAGCTCTGTGTCTTCTTACAATCAAGAGTTAGTTTCCGGTAAATACAGTCACTTTTGAGCTCAAACGAACCTACATCTTTAACGAAGCTCACACGTTTCTCGCTCTTAAGTGAAAAGCAATGGATGTTAGAGGGCCTGTGGTTTGTATCAGTTTCACAAGCAGAGTTGAACTAGATTTGGTCCGTGTGTGTAGGAAACACAGTTCTTTTGTTCTGAGCACTCTTAAGTTTCCAGCCTTATTAGAGACTCTAGAACGCAAGAGCATGCTTCTTGCTCTAAAGCAGTGTGTGTTTCATGGAGAAAAACTGTGCTGTGTGTTTCTCTTCAAAAACGGAGTTCAATGGTATGCTCTGTGTCTTCCTACAAGCAAGACTTCGTTTCAGGTAAACGCAGTCACTTTTGAGTTCAAACGAAGCTACATCTTCACGAAGCTCAAACATTTCTCGCTCTTAAGTGAAAAGCACTGGATGTTACAGGGCCTGTGGTTTGTATCAGTTTCAGAAGCAGAGTTGAACTAGATATGGTCCCTGTGTGTAGAATCACAGTTCTTTTGTTCTGAGCACACTCACGTTTCCTGCCTTATTAGAGACTCTAGAAAGCAAGAGCTTGCTAATTGCTCTAAAGCAGAGTGTGTTTCATGGATGAGAACTGTGCTGTGTGTTCCCCTCAGATATGGAGTTAAAGGGCAGGCGCTGTGTATTCCTACAAGCAAGACTTCGTTTCAGGTAAACGCAGTCAGATTTGTGCTCAAACGAAGCTACAATGTTCACAAAGCTCACTCGTTTCTCGCTCTTAACTGAAAGGCATTGGATGTTAGAAGGCCTGTGGTTTGTATCAGTTTCAGAAGCAGAGTTGAACTAGATATGGTCCGTGTGTGTAGGAAACACAGTTCTTTTGTTCTGAGCACACTCACGTTTCCCGCCTTATTAGAGACTCTAGAAAGCAAGAGTTTGCTTCTTGCTCTAAAGCAGATTGTCTTTCATGGATGAGAACTGTGCTGTGAGTTTCCCTTCAGAAAAGGAGTTAAATTGCAGGCTCTGTGTCCTCCTACAAGCAAGAATTCGTTTCAGATAAACGCAGTCACTTTTGAGCTCAAAGGAAGCTACAGAGTTCACGAAGCTCACATGTTTCTCGCTCTTAAGTGAAAAGCATTGGATGTTAGAGGGCCTGTGATTTGTATCAGTTTCAGAAGCACAGTTGAACTAGATATGGTCCGTGTGTAGGAAACACAGTTCTTTTGTTCTGAGCACACTCAAGTTTCCCGCCTTATTAGAGACTCTAGAAAGCAAGAGCTTGCTTCTTGCTCTAAAGCAGAGTGTGTTTCATGGATGAGGACTGTACTGTGTGTTTCCTTTCGGAAACGGAGTTAAATGGCAGACGCTGTGTCTTCCTACAAGCAAGAGTTCGTTTCTGGTAAATGCAGTCACTTTTGAGCTCAAACGAAGCTACATCTTTAACGAATCTCACACGTTTCTTGCTCTTAAGTGAAAAGCATTGGATATTAGAGGGCCTGTGGTTTGTATCAGTTTCAGAAGCAGAGTTGAACTAGATATGGTCCCTGTGTGTAGAAACACAGTTCTTTTGTTCTGAGCACACTCACGTTTCCTGCCTTATTAGAGACTCTAGAAAGCAAGAGCATGCTTCTTGCTCTAAAGCAGAGTGTGTTTCATGGATGAGAACTGTGCTGTGTGTCTCCCTTCAGAAACGGAGTTAAATGGCAGGCTCTATGTCTTCCTACAAGCAAGAATTCGTTTCAGGTCAACGCAGTCAGTTTTGAGCTCAAATGAAGCCGCGTCGTCAGAAAGCTCACACATTTCTTTCTCCTAAGTGAAAAGCACTGGATGTTACAGGGCCTGTGGTTTGTATCAGTTTCAGAAGCAGAGTTGAACTAGATATGGTCCCTGTGTGTAGAAACACAGTTCTTTTGTTCTGAGCACACTCACGTTTCCTGCCTTATTAGAGACTCTAGAAAGCAAGAGCTTGCTAATTGCTCTAAAGCAGAGTGTGTTTCATGGATGAGAACTGTGCTGTGTGTTCCCCTCAGAAATGGAGTTAAATGGCAGGCGCTGTGTATTCCTACAAGCAAGACTTTGTTTCAGGTAAAGGCAGTCAGTTTTGTGCTCAAACGAAGCTACATCGTTCACGAAGCTCACACGATTCTCGCTCCTAAGTGAAAAGGATTGGATGTTAGAGGGCCTGTGGTTTGTATCAGTTTCAGAAGCAGAGTTGAACTAGATATGGTCCGTGTGTGTAGGAAACACAGTTCTTTTGTTCTGAGCACACTCACGTTTCCCGCCTTATTAGAGACTCTAGAAAGCAAGAGCTTGCTTCTTGCTCTAAAGCAGAGTGTCTTTCAAGGATGAGAACTGTGCTGTGTGTTTCCCTTAAGTAACGGAGTTAAATGGCAGCCTCTGTGTCTTCCTACAAGCAAGACTTCGTTTCAGGTAAACGCAGTCACTTTTGAGCTCAAATGAAGCTATATCGTTCATGAAGCTCCCACGTTTCTCACTCTTAACTGAAAGGCTTGGATGTTAGAGGGTCTATGGTTTGTATCAGTTTCAGAAGCAGAGTTGAACTAGATATGGTCCGTGTGTGTAGGAAACACAGTTCTTTTGTTCTGAGCACACTCACGTTTCCAGCCTTATTAGAGACTCTAGAAAGCAAGAGCTTGCTTCTTGCTCTAAAGCAGAGTGTCTTTCATTAATGAGAACTGTGCTGTGTTTTTCCCTTAAGAAACGGAGTTAAATGGCCAGCTCTGTGTCTTCCTACAAGCAAGAATTCGTTACAGGTCAACGCAGTCAGTTTTGAGCTCAAATGAAGCTACGTCGCCACAAAGCTCACA
Source organism: Onychomys leucogaster (assembly GCA_949786385.1). Taxonomy (NCBI): domain Eukaryota; kingdom Metazoa; phylum Chordata; class Mammalia; order Rodentia; family Cricetidae; genus Onychomys; species Onychomys leucogaster. The sequence goes on along the minus strand of CATKUP010000105.1, from coordinate 460,208 downwards.
CGTTTCTCGTTCCTAAGTGAAAAGCATTGGATGTTAGAGGGCCTGTGGTTTGGATCAGTTTCAGACGCAGAGTTGAAGTAGATATGGTCCCTGTGTGTAGAAACACAGTTCTTTTGTTCTGAGCACACTCACGTTTCCTGCCTTATTAGAGACTCTAGAAAGCAAGAGCTTGCTAATTGCTCTAAAGCAGAGTGTCTTTCATGGATGAGAACTGTGCTGTGTGTTTCCCTTAAGTAACGGAGATAAATGGCAACCTCTGTGTCTTCCTACAAGCAAGACTTCGTTTAAGGTAAACGCAGTCACTTTTGAGCTCAAAGGAAGCTACATCGTTCACGAAGCTCACACGTTTCTCGCTCTTAAGTGAAAAGCATTGGATGTTAGAGGGCCTGTGGTTTGTATCAGTTTCAAAAGCAGAGTTGAACTAGATATGGTCCCTGTGTGTAGAAACACAGTTCTTTTTTTCTGAGCACACTCACGTTTCCTGCCTTTTTAGAGACTCTAGAAAGCAATAGCATGCTTCTTGCTCTAAAGTAGAGTGTCTTTCATGGATGAGAACTGTGCTGTGTGTTTCCCGTCAGAAATGGAGTTAAATGGCAGGCGCTGTGTCTTCCTACAAGCAAGACTTCGTTTCAGGTAAACGCAGTCATATTTGTGCTCAAACGAAGCTACAATGTTCACAAAGCTCACTCGTTTCTCACTCTTAACTGAAAGGCATTGGATGTTAGAAGGCCTGTGGTTTGTATCAGTTTCAGAAGCAGAGTTGAACTAGATATGGTCCGTGTGTGTAGGAAACACAGTTCTTTTGTTCTGAGCACACTCACGTTTCCCGCCTTATTAGAGACTCTAGAAAGCAAGAGTTTGCTTCTTGCTCTAAAGCAGATTGTCTTTCATGGATGAGAACTGTGCTGTGTGTTTCCCTTCAGAAAAGGAGTTAAATTGCAGGCTCTGTGTCCTCTTACAAGCAAGAATTCGTTTCAGATAAACGCAGTCACTTTTGAGCTCAAAGGAAGCTACAGAGTTCACGAAGCTCACATGTTTCTCGCTCTTAAGTGAAAAGCATTGGATGTTAGAGGGCCTGTGGTTTGTATCAGTTTCAGAAGCACAGTTGAACTAGATATGGTCCGTGTGTAGGAAACACAGTTCTTTTGTTCTGAGCACACTCAAGTTTCCCGCCTTATTAGAGACTCTAGAAAGCAAGAGCTTGCTTCTTGCTCTAAAGCAGAGTGTGTTTCATGGATGAGGACTGTACTGTGTGTTGCCTTTCGGAAACGGAGTTAAATGGCAGACTCTGTGTCTTCCTACAAGCAAGAGTTCATTTCTGGTAAATGCAGTCACTTTTGAGCTCAAACGAAGCTACATCTTTAACGAATCTCACACGTTTCTCGCTCTTAAGTGAAAAGCATTGGATATTAGAGGGCCTGTGGTTTGTATCAGTTTCAGAAGCAGAGTTGAACTAGATATGGTCCCTGTGTGTAGAAACACAGTTCTTTTGTTCTAAGCACACTCACGTTTCCTGCCTTATTAGAGACTCTAGAAAGCGAGAGCATGCTTCTTGCTCTAAAGCAGAGCATGTTTCATGGATGAGAACTGTGCTGTGTGTCTCCCTTCAGAAACGGAGTTAAATGGCAGGCTCTATGTCTTCCTACAAGCAAGAATTCGTTTCAGGTCAACGCAGTCAGTTTTGAGCTCAATGAAGCTACTTCGTCAGAAAGCTCACACATTTCTCGCTCCTAAGTGAAAAGCATTGGATGTTAGAGGGCCTGTGGTTTGTATGAGTTTCAGACGCAGAGTTGAACTAGATATGGTCCGTGTGTGTAGGAAACACAGTTCTTTTGTTCTGAGCACACTCACGTTTCCCGCCTTATTAGAGACTCTAAAAAGCAAGAGCTTGCTTCTTGCTCTAAAGCAGAGTGTCTTTCATGGATGAGAACTGTGCTGTGTGTTTCCCTTAAGTAACGGAGTTAAATGGCAGCCTCTGTGTCTTCCTACAAGCAAGACTTCGTTTCAGGTAAACGCAGTCACTTTTGAGCTCAAATGAAGCTATATCGTTCATGAAGCTCCCACGTTTCTCACTCTTAACTGAAAGGCTTGGATGTTAGAGGGTCTATGGTTTGTATCAGTTTCAGAAGCAGAGTTGAACTAGATATGGTCCGTGTGTGTAGGAAACACAGTTCTTTTGTTCTGAGCACACTCACGTTTCCAGCCTTATTAGAGACTCTAGAAAGCAAGAGCTTGCTTCTTGCTCTAAAGCAGAGTGTCTTTCATGGATGAGAACTGTGCTGTGTGTTTCCCTTCAGAAACGGAGTTAAATGTCAGGCTCTGTGTCTTCCTACAAGCAAGAATTCATTACAGGTCAACGCAGTCAGTTTTGAGCTCAAATGAAGCTATGTCGCCACAAAGCTCACACGTTTCTCGTTCCTAAGTGAAAAGCATTGGATGTTAGAAGGCCTGTGGTTTGGATCAGTTTCAGAAGCAGAGTTGAAGTAGATATGGTCCGTGTGTGTAGGAAACACAGTTCTTTTGTTCTGAGCACACTCACGTTTCCCATGTTATTAGATTCTCTAGAAAGCAAGGGCTTGCTTCTTGCTCTAAAGCAGAGTGTCTTTCAAGGATGAGGACTCTGCTGTGTGTTTCCCTTCAGAAACGTAGTTAAATGGCAAGCTCTGTGTCTTCTTACAATCAAGAGTTAGTTTCCGGTAAATACAGTCACTTTTGAGCTCAAACGAACCTACATCTTTAACGAAGCTCACACGTTTCTCGCTCTTAAGTGAAAAGCAATGGATGTTAGAGGGCCTGTGGTTTGTATCAGTTTCAGAAGCAGAGTTGAACTAGATTTGGTCCGTGTGTGTAGGAAACACAGTTCTTTTATTCTGAGCACTCTCAAGTTTCCAGCCTTATTAGAGACTCTAGAACGCAAGAGCATGCTTCTTGCTCTAAAGCAGTATTTGTTTCATGGAGAAAAACTGTGCTGTGTGTTTCTCTTCAAAAACGAAGTTCAATGGTAGGCTCTGTGTCTTCCTACAAGCAAGACTTCGTTTCAGGTAAACACAGTCACTTTTGATTTCAAACGAAGCTACATCTTCACGAAGCTCAAACATTTCTCGCTCTTAAGTGAAAAGCACTGGATGTTACAGGGCCTGTGGTTTGTATCAGTTTCAGAAGCAGAGTTGAACTAGATATGGTCCCTGTGTGTAGAAACACAGTTCTTTTGTTCTGAGCACACTCACGTTTCCTGCCTTATTAGAGACTCTAGAAAGCAAGAGCTTGCTAATTGCTCTAAAGCAGAGTGTGTTTCATGGATGAGAACTGTGCTGTGTGTTCCCCTCAGAAATGGAGTTAAAGGGCAGGCGCTGTGTATTCCTACAAGCAAGACTTCGTTTCAGGTAAACGCAGTCAGATTTGTGCTCAAACGAAGCTACAATGTTCACAAAGCTCACTCGTTTCTCGCTCTTAACTGAAAGGCATTGGATGTTAGAAGGCCTGTGGTTTGTATCAGTTTCAGAAGCAGAGTTGAACTAGATATGGTCCGTGTGTGTAGGAAACACAGTTCTTTTGTTCTGAGCACACTCACGTTTCCCGCCTTATTAGAGACTCTAGAAAGCAAGAGTTTGCTTCTTGCTCTAAAGCAGATTGTCTTTCATGGATGAGAACTGTGATGTGTGTTTCCCTTCAGAAAAGGAGTTAAATTGCAGGCTCTGTGTCCTCCTACAAGCAAGAATTCGTTTCAGATAAACGCAGTCACTTTTGAGCTCAAAGGAAGCTACAGAGTTCACGAAGCTCACATGTTTCTCGCTCTTAAGTGAAAAGCATTGGATGTTAGAGGGCCTGTGATTTGTATCAGTTTCAGAAGCACAGTTGAACTAGATATGGTCCGTGTGTAGGAAACACAGTTCTTTTGTTCTGAGCACACTCAAGTTTCCCGCCTTATTAGAGACTCTAGAAAGCGAGAGCATGCTTCTTGCTCTAAAGCAGAGCGTGTTTCATGGATGAGAACTGTGCTGTGTGTCTCCCTTCAGAAACGGAGTTAAATGGTAGGCTCTATGTCTTCCTACAAGCAAGAATTCGTTTCAGGTCAACGCAGTCAGTTTTGAGCTCAATGAAGCTACTTCGTCAGAAAGCTCACACATTTCTCGCTCCTAAGTGAAAAGCATTGGATGTTAGAGGGCCTGTGGTTTGTATGAGTTTCAGACGCAGAGTTGAACTAGATATGGTCCGTGTGTGTAGGAAACACAGTTCTTTTGTTCTGAGCACACTCACGTTTCCCGCCTTATTAGAGACTCTAAAAAGCAAGAGCTTGCTTCTTGCTCTAAAGCAGAGTGTCTTTCATGGATGAGAACTGTGCTGTGTGTTTCCCTTAAGTAACGGAGTTAAATGGCAGCCTCTGTGTCTTCCTACAAGCAAGACTTCGTTTCAGGTAAACGCAGTCACTTTTGAGCTCAAATGAAGCTATATCGTTCATGAAGCTCCCACGTTTCTCACTCTTAACTGAAAGGCTTGGATGTTAGAGGGTCTATGGTTTGTATCAGTTTCAGAAGCAGAGTTGAACTAGATATGGTCCGTGTGTGTAGGAAACACAGTTCTTTTGTTCTGAGCACACTCACGTTTCCAGCCTTAATAGAGACTCTAGAAAGCAAGAGCTTGCTTCTTGCTCTAAAGCAGAGTGTCTTTCATGGATGAGAACTGTGCTGTGTGTTTCCCTTCAGAAACGGAGTTAAATGTCAGGCTCTGTGTCTTCCTACAAGCAAGAATTCATTACAGGTCAACGCAGTCAGTTTTGAGCTCAAATGAAGCTATGTCGCCACAAAGCTCACACGTTTCTCGTTCCTAAGTGAAAAGCATTGGATGTTAGAAGGCCTGTGGTTTGGATCAGTTTCAGAAGCAGAGTTGAAGTAGATATGGTCCGTGTGTGTAGGAAACACAGTTCTTTTGTTCTGAGCACACTCACGTTTCCCATGTTATTAGAGTCTCTAGAAAGCAAGGGCTTGCTTCTTGCTCTAAAGCAGAGTGTCTTTCAAGGATGCGGACTCTGCTGTGTGTTTCCCTTCAGAAACGTAGTTAAATGGCAAGCTCTGTGTCTTCTTACAATCAAGAGTTAGTTTCCGGTAAATACAGTCACTTTTGAGCTCAAACGAACCTACATCTTTAACGAAGCTCACACGTTTCTCGCTCTTAAGTGAAAAGCAATGGATGTTAGAGGGCCTGTGGTTTGTATCAGTTTCACAAGCAGAGTTGAACTAGATTTGGTCCGTGTGTGTAGGAAACACAGTTCTTTTGTTCTGAGCACTCTCAAGTTTCCAGCCTTATTAGAGACTCTAGAACGCAAGAGCATGCTTCTTGCTCTAAAGCAGTGTGTGTTTCATGGAGAAAAACTGTGCTGTGTGTTTCTCTTCAAAAACGGAGTTCAATGGTATGCTCTGTGTCTTCCTACAAGCAAGACTTCGTTTCAGGTAAACGCAGTCACTTTTGAGTTCAAACGAAGCTACATCTTCACGAAGCTCAAACATTTCTCGCTCTTAAGTGAAAAGCACTGGATGTTACAGGGCCTGTGGTTTGTATCAGTTTCAGAAGCAGAGTTGAACTAGATATGGTCCCTGTGTGTAGAAACACAGTTCTTTTGTTCTGAGCACACTCACGTTTCCTGCCTTATTAGAGACTCTAGAAAGCAAGAGCTTGCTAATTGCTCTAAAGCAGAGTGTGTTTCATGGATGAGAACTGTGCTGTGTGTTCCCCTCAGATATGGAGTTAAAGGGCAGGCGCTGTGTATTCCTACAAGCAAGACTTCGTTTCAGGTAAACGCAGTCAGATTTGTGCTCAAACGAAGCTACAATGTTCACAAAGCTCACTCGTTTCTCGCTCTTAACTGAAAGGCATTGGATGTTAGAAGGCCTGTGGTTTGTATCAGTTTCAGAAGCAGAGTTGAACTAGATATGGTCCGTGTGTGTAGGAAACACAGTTCTTTTGTTCTGAGCACACTCACGTTTCCCGCCTTATTAGAGACTCTAGAAAGCAAGAGTTTGCTTCTTGCTCTAAAGCAGATTGTCTTTCATGGATGAGAACTGTGCTGTGAGTTTCCCTTCAGAAAAGGAGTTAAATTGCAGGCTCTGTGTCCTCCTACAAGCAAGAATTCGTTTCAGATAAACGCAGTCACTTTTGAGCTCAAAGGAAGCTACGGAGTTCACGAAGCTCACATGTTTCTCGCTCTTAAGTGAAAAGCATTGGATGTTAGAGGGCCTGTGATTTGTATCAGTTTCAGAAGCACAGTTGAACTAGATATGGTCCGTGTGTAGGAAACACAGTTCTTTTGTTCTGAGCACACTCAAGTTTCCCGCCTTATTAGAGACTCTAGAAAGCAAGAGCTTGCTTCTTGCTCTAAAGCAGAGTGTGTTTCATGGATGAGGACTGTACTGTGTGTTTCCTTTCGGAAACGGAGTTAAATGGCAGACGCTGTGTCTTCCTACAAGCAAGAGTTCGTTTCTGGTAAATGCAGTCACTTTTGAGCTCAAACGAAGCTACATCTTTAACGAATCTCACACGTTTCTTGCTCTTAAGTGAAAAGCATTGGATATTAGAAGGCCTGTGGTTTGTATCAGTTTCAGAAGCAGAGTTGAACTAGATATGGTCCCTGTGTGTAGAAACACAGTTCTTTTGTTCTGAGCACACTCACGTTTCCTGCCTTATTAGAGACTCTAGAAAGCAAGAGCATGCTTCTTGCTCTAAAGCAGAGTGTGTTTCATGGATGAGAACTGTGCTGTGTGTCTCCCTTCAGAAACGGAGTTAAATGGCAGGCTCTATGTCTTCCTACAAGCAAGAATTCGTTTCAGGTCAACGCAGTCAGTTTTGAGCTCAAATGAAGCTACGTCGTCAGAAAGCTCACACATTTCTTTCTCCTAAGTGAAAAGCACTGGATGTTACAGGGCCTGTGGTTTGTATCAGTTTCAGAAGCAGAGTTGAACTAGATATGGTCCCTGTGTGTAGAAACACAGTTCTTTTGTTCTGAGCACACTCACGTTTCCTGCCTTATTAGAGACTCTAGAAAGCAAGAGCTTGCTAATTGCTCTAAAGCAGAGTGTGTTTCATGGATGAGAACTGTGCTGTGTGTTCCCCTCAGAAATGGAGTTAAATGGCAGGCGCTGTGTATTCCTACAAGCAAGACTTTGTTTCAGGTAAAGGCAGTCAGTTTTGTGCTCAAACGAAGCTACATCGTTCACGAAGCTCACACGTTTCTCGCTCCTAAGTGAAAAGGATTGGATGTTAGAGGGCCTGTGGTTTGTATCAGTTTCAGAAGCAGAGTTGAACTAGATATGGTCCGTGTGTGTAGGAAACACAGTTCTTTTGTTCTGAGCACACTCACGTTTCCCGCCTTATTAGAGACTCTAGAAAGCAAGAGCTTGCTTCTTGCTCTAAAGCAGAGTGTCTTTCATGGATGAGAACTGTGCTGTGTGTTTCCCTTAAGTAACGGAGTTAAATGGCAGCCTCTGTGTCTTCCTACAAGCAAGACTTCGTTTCAGGTAAACGCAGTCACTTTTGAGCTCAAATGAAGCTATATCGTTCATGAAGCTCCCACGTTTCTCACTCTTAACTGAAAGGCTTGGATGTTAGAGGGTCTATGGTTTGTATCAGTTTCAGAAGCAGAGTTGAACTAGATATGGTCCGTGTGTGTAGGAAACACAGTTCTTTTGTTCTGAGCACACTCACGTTTCCAGCCTTATTAGAGACTCTAGAAAGCAAGAGCTTGCTTCTTGCTCTAAAGCAGAGTGTCTTTCATGAATGAGAACTGTGCTGTGTTTTTCCCTTAAGAAACGGAGTTAAATGGCCAGCTCTGTGTCTTCCTACAAGCAAGAATTCGTTACAGGTCAACGCAGTCAGTTTTGAGCTCAAATGAAGCTACGTTGCCACAAAGCTCACACGTTTCTCGTTCCTAAGTGAAAAGCATTGGATGTTAGAGGGCCTGTGGTTTGGATCAGTTTCATACGCAGAGTTGAAGTAGATATGGTCCGTGTGTGTAGGAAACACAGTTCTTTTGTTCTGAGCACACTCACGTTTCCCATGTTATTAGAGTCTCTAGAAAGCAAGGGCTTGCTTCTTGCTCTAAAGCAGAGTGTCTTTCAAGGATGAGGACTCTGCTGTGTGTTTCCCTTCAGAAACGTAGTTAAATTGCAGTCTCTGTGTCTTCTTACAAGCAAGAGATAGTTTCCGGTAAATACAGTCACTTTTGAGCTCAAACGAACCTACATCTTTAACGAAGCTCACACGTTTCTCGCTCTTAAGTGAAAAGCAATAGATGTTAGAGGGCCTGTGGTTTGTATCAGTTTCAGAAGCAGAGTTGAACTAGATTTGGTTCGTGTGTGTAGGAAACACAGTTCTTTTGTTCTGAGCACACTCACGTTTCCAGCCTTATTAGAGACTCTAGAAAGCAAGAGCATGCTTCTTCCTCTAAAGCAGAGTGTCTTTCATGGATGAGAACTGTGCTGTGTGTTTCCCTTCAGAAATGGAGTTAAATGGCAGGCGCTGTGTCTTCCTACAAGCAAGAGTTCGTTTCTGGTAAATGCAGTCACTTTTGAGCTCAAACGAAGCTACATCTTTAACGAATCTCACACGTTTCTCGCTCTTAAGTGAAAAGCATTGGATATTAGAGGGCCTGTGGTTTGTATCAGTTTCAGAAGCAGAGTTGAACTAGATATGGTCCCTGTGTGTAGAAACACAGTTCTTTTGTTCTGAGCACACTCACGTTTCCTGCCTTATTAGAGACTCTAGAAAGCGAGAGCATGCTTCTTGCTCTAAAGCAGAGTGTGTTTCATGCATGAGAACTGTGCTGTGTGTCTCCCTTCAGAAACGGAGTTAAATGGCAGGCTCTATGTCTTCCTACAAGCAAGAATTCGTTTCAAGTCAACGCAGTCAGTTTTGAGCTCAATGAAGCTACGTCGTCAGAAAGCTCACACATTTCTCGCTCCTAAGTGAAAAGCATTGGATGTTAGAGGGCCTGTGGTTTGTATGAGTTTCAGAAGCAGAGTTGAACTAGATATGGTCCGTGTGTGTAGGAAACACAGTTCTTTTGTTCTGAGCACACTCACGTTTCCCGCCTTATTAGAGACTCTAAAATGCAAGAGCTTGCTTCTTGCTCTAAAGCAGAGTGTCTTTCATGGATGAGAACTGTGCTGTGTGTTTCCCTTAAGTAACGGAGTTAAATGGCAGCCTCTGTGTCTTCCTACAAGCAAGACTTCGTTTCAGGTAAACGCAGTCACTTTTGAGCTCAAAGGAAGCTACATCGTTCACGAAGCTCACACGTTTCTCGCTCTTAAGTGAAAAGCATTGGATGTTAGAGGGCCTGTGGTTTGTATCAGTTTCAAAAGCAGAGTTGAACTAGATATGGTCCCTGTGTGTAGAAACACAGTTCTTTTTTTCTGAGCACACTCACGTTTCCTGCCGTTTTAGAGACTCTAGAAAGCAATAGCATGCTTCTTGCTCTAAAGTAGAGTGTCTTTCATGGATGAGAACAGTGCTGTGTGTTTCCTGTCAGAAATGGAGTTAAATGGCAGGCGCTGTGTCTTCCTACAAGCAAGAATTCGTTTCAGGTAAACGCAGTCATATTTGTGCTCAAACGAAGCTACAATGTTCACAAAGCTCACTCGTTTCTCGCTCTTAACTGAAAGGCATTGGATGTTAGAAGGCCTGTGGTTTGTATCAGTTTCAGAAGCAGAGTTGAACTAGATATGGTCCGTGTGTGTAGGAAACACAGTTCTTTTGTTCTGAGCACACTCACGTTTCCCGCCTTATTAGAGACTCTAGAAAGCAAGAGTTTGCTTCTTGCTCTAAAGCAGATTGTCTTTCATGGATGAGAACTGTGATGTGTGTTTCCCTTCAGAAAAGGAGTTAAATTGCAGGCTCTGTGTCCTCCTACAAGCAAGAATTCGTTTCAGATAAACGCAGTCACTTTTGAGCTCAAAGGAAGCTACAGAGTTCACGAAGCTCACATGTTTCTCGCTCTTAAGTGAAAAGCATTGGATGTTAGAGGGCCTGTGATTTGTATCAGTTTCAGAAGCACAGTTGAACTAGATATGGTCCGTGTGTAGGAAACACAGTTCTTTTGTTCTGAGCACACTCAAGTTTCCCGCCTTATTAGAGACTCTAGAAAGCAAGAGCTTGCTTCTTGCTCTAAAGCAGAGTGTGTTTCATGGATGAGGACTGTACTGTGTGTTGCCTTTCGGAAACGGAGTTAAATGGCAGACTCTGTGTCTTCCTACAAGCAAGAGTTCGTTTCTGGTAAATGCAGTCACTTTTGAGCTCAAACGAAGCTACATCTTTAACGAATCTCACACGTTTCTCGCTCTTAAGTGAAAAGCATTGGATATTAGAAGGCCTGTGGTTTGTGTCTGTTTCAGAAGCAGAGTTGAACTAGATATGGTCCCTGTGTGTAGAAACACAGTTCTTTTGTTCTAAGCACACTCACGTTTCCTGCCTTATTAGAGACTCTAGAAAGCGAGAGCATGCTTCTTGCTCTAAAGCAGAGCGTGTTTCATGGATGAGAACTGTGCTGTGTGTCTCCCTTCAGAAACGGAGTTAAATGGCAGGCTCTATGTCTTCCTACAAGCAAGAATTCGTTTCAGGTCAACGCAGTCAGTTTTGAGCTCAATGAAGCTACTTCGTCAGAAAGCTCACACATTTCTCGCTCCTAAGTGAAAAGCATTGGATGTTAGAGGGCCTGTGGTTTGTATGAGTTTCAGACGCAGAGTTGAACTAGATATGGTCCGTGTGTGTAGGAAACACAGTTCTTTTGTTCTGAGCACACTCACGTTTCCCGCCTTATTAGAGACTCTAAAAAGCAAGAGCTTGCTTCTTGCTCTAAAGCAGAGTGTCTTTCATGGATGAGAACTGTGCTGTGTGTTTCCCTTAAGTAACGGAGTTAAATGGCAGCCTCTGTGTCTTCCTACAAGCAAGACTTCGTTTCAGGTAAACGCAGTCACTTTTGAGCTCAAATGAAGCTATATCGTTCATGTAGCTCCCACGTTTCTCACTCTTAACTGAAAGGCTTGGATGTTAGATGGTCTATGGTTTCTATCAGTTTCAGAAGCAGAGTTGAACTAGATATGGTCCGTGTGTGTAGGAAACACAGTTCTTTTGTTCTGAGCACACTCACGTTTCCAGCCTTATTAGAGACTCTAGAAAGCAAGAGCTTGCTTCTTGCTCTAAAGCAGAGTGTCTTTCATGGATGAGAACTGTGCTGTGTGTTTCCCTTCAGAAACGGAGTTAAATGTCAGGCTCTGTGTCTTCCTACAAGCAAGAATTCATTACAGGTCAACGCAGTCAGTTTTGAGCTCAAATGAAGCTATGTCACCACAAAGCTCACACGTTTCTCGTTCCTAAGTGAAAAGCATTGGATGTTAGAAGGCCTGTGGTTTGGATCAGTTTCAGAAGCAGAGTTGAAGTAGATATGGTCCGTGTGTGTAGGAAACACAGTTCTTTTGTTCTGAGCACACTCACGTTTCCCATGTTATTAGAGTCTCTAGAAAGCAAGGGCTTGCTTCTTGCTCTAAAGCAGAGTGTCTTTCAAGGATGCGGACTCTGCTGTGTGTTTCCCTTCAGAAACGTAGTTAAATGGCAAGCTCTGTGTCTTCTTACAATCAAGAGTTAGTTTCCGGTAAATACAGTCACTTTTGAGCTCAAACGAACCTACATCTTTAACGAAGCTCACACGTTTCTCGCTCTTAAGTGAAAAGCAATGGATGTTAGAGGGCCTGTGGTTTGTATCAGTTTCACAAGCAGAGTTGAACTAGATTTGGTCCGTGTGTGTAGGAAACACAGTTCTTTTGTTCTGAGCACTCTCAAGTTTCCAGCCTTATTAGAGACTCTAGAACGCAAGAGCATGCTTCTTGCTCTAAAGCAGTGTGTGTTTCATGGAGAAAAACTGTGCTGTGTGTTTCTCTTCAAAAACGGAGTTCAATGGTATGCTCTGTGTCTTCCTACAAGTAAGACTTCGTTTCAGGTAAACGCAGTCACAATTGAGTTCAAACGAAGCTACATCTTCACGAAGCTCAAACATTTCTCGCTCTTAAGTGAAAAGCACTGGATGTTACAGGGCCTGTGGTTTGTATCAGTTTCAGAAGCAGAGTTGAACTAGATATGGTCCCTGTGTGTAGAATCACAGTTCTTTTGTTCTGAGCACACTCACGTTTCCTGCCTTATTAGAGACTCTAGAAAGCAAGAGCTTGCTAATTGCTCTAAAGCAGAGTGTGTTTCATGGATGAGAACTGTGCTGTGTGTTCCCCTCAGATATGGAGTTAAAGGGCAGGCGCTGTGTATTCCTACAAGCAAGACTTCGTTTCAGGTAAACGCAGTCAGATTTGTGCTCAAACGAAGCTACAATGTTCACAAAGCTCACTCGTTTCTCGCTCTTAACTGAAAGGTTTGGATGTTAGAAGGCCTGTGGTTTGTATCAGTTTCAGAAGCAGAGTTGAACTAGATATGGTCCGTGTGTGTAGGAAACACAGTTCTTTTGTTCTGAGCACACTCACGTTTCCCGCCTTATTAGAGACTCTAGAAAGCAAGAGTTTGCTTCTTGCTCTAAAGCAGATTGTCTTTCATGGATGAGAACTGTGCTGTGAGTTTCCCTTCAGAAAAGGAGTTAAATTGCAGGCTCTGTGTCCTCCTACAAGCAAGAATTCGTTTCAGATAAACGCAGTCACTTTTGAGCTCAAAGGAAGCTACGGAGATCACGAAGCTCACATGTTTCTCGCTCTTAAGTGAAAAGCATTGGATGTTAGAGGGCCTGTGATTTGTATCAGTTTCAGAAGCACAGTTGAACTAGATATGGTCCGTGTGTAGGAAACACAGTTCTTTTGTTCTGAGCACACTCAAGTTTCCCGCCTTATTAGAGACTCTAGAAAGCAAGAGCTTGCTTCTTGCTCTAAAGCAGAGTGTGTTTCATGGATGAGGACTGTACTGTGTGTTTCCTTTCGGAAACGGAGTTAAATGGCAGACGCTGTGTCTTCCTACAAGCAAGAGTTCGTTTCTGGTAAATGCAGTCACTTTTGAGCTCAAACGAAGCTACATCTTTAACGAATCTCACACGTTTCTTGCTCTTAAGTGAAAAGCATTGGATATTAGAGGGCCTGTGGTTTGTATCAGTTTCAGAAGCAGAGTTGAACTAGATATGGTCCCTGTGTGTAGAAACACAGTTCTTTTGTTCTGAGCACACTCACGTTTCCTGCCTTATTAGAGACTCTAGAAAGCAAGAGCATGCTTCTTGCTCTAAAGCAGAGTGTGTTTCATGGATGAGAACTGTGCTGTGTGTCTCCCTTCAGAAACGGAGTTAAATGGCAGGCTCTATGTCTTCCTACAAGCAAGAATTCGTTTCAGGTCAACGCAGTCAGTTTTGAGCTCAAATGAAGCTACGTCGTCAGAAAGCTCACACATTTCTTTCTCCTAAGTGAAAAGCACTGGATGTTACAGGGCCTGTGGTTTGTATCAGTTTCAGAAGCAGAGTTGAACTAGATATGGTCCCTGTGTGTAGAAACACAGTTCTTTTGTTCTGAGCACACTCACGTTTCCTGCCTTATTAGAGACTCTAGAAAGCAAGAGCTTGCTAATTGCTCTAAAGCAGAGTGTGTTTCATGGATGAGAACTGTGCTGTGTGTTCCCCTCAGAAATGGAGTTAAATGGCAGGCGCTGTGTATTCCTACAAGCAAGACTTTGTTTCAGGTAAAGGCAGTCAGTTTTGTGCTCAAACGAAGCTACATCGTTCACGAAGCTCACACGTTTCTCGCTCCTAAGTGAAAAGGATTGGATGTTAGAGGGCCTGTGGTTTGTATCAGTTTCAGAAGCAGAGTTGAACTAGATATGGTCCGTGTGTGTAGGAAACACAGTTCTTTAGTTCTGAGCACACTCACGTTTCCCGCCTTATTAGAGACTCTAGAAAGCAAGAGCTTGCTTCTTGCTCTAAAGCAGAGTGTGTTTCATGGATGAGGACTGTACTGTGTGTTGCCTTTCGGAAACGGAGTTAAATGGCAGACTCTGTGTCTTCCTACAAGCAAGAGTTCATTTCTGGTAAATGCAGTCACTTTTGAGCTCAAACGAAGCTACATCTTTAACGAATCTCACACGTTTCTCGCTCTTAAGTGAAAAGCATTGGATATTAGAGGGCCTGTGGTTTGTATCAGTTTCAGAAGCAGAGTTGAACTAGATATGGTCCCTGTGTGTAGAAACACAGTTCTTTTGTTCTAAGCACACTCACGTTTCCTGCCTTATTAGAGACTCTAGAAAGCGAGAGCATGCTTCTTGCTCTAAAGCAGAGCATGTTTCATGGATGAGAACTGTGCTGTGTGTCTCCCTTCAGAAACGGAGTTAAATGGCAGGCTCTATGTCTTCCTACAAGCAAGAATTCGTTTCAGGTCAACGCAGTCAGTTTTGAGCTCAATGAAGCTACTTCGTCAGAAAGCTCACACATTTCTCGCTCCTAAGTGAAAAGCATTGGATGTTAGAGGGCCTGTGGTTTGTATGAGTTTCAGACGCAGAGTTGAACTAGATATGGTCCGTGTGTGTAGGAAACACAGTTCTTTTGTTCTGAGCACACTCACGTTTCCCGCCTTATTAGAGACTCTAAAAAGCAAGAGCTTGCTTCTTGCTCTAAAGCAGAGTGTCTTTCATGGATGAGAACTGTGCTGTGTGTTTCCCTTAAGTAACGGAGTTAAATGGCAGCCTCTGTGTCTTCCTACAAGCAAGACTTCGTTTCAGGTAAACGCAGTCACTTTTGAGCTCAAATGAAGCTATATCGTTCATGAAGCTCCCACGTTTCTCACTCTTAACTGAAAGGCTTGGATGTTAGAGGGTCTATGGTTTGTATCAGTTTCAGAAGCAGAGTTGAACTAGATATGGTCCGTGTGTGTAGGAAACACAGTTCTTTTGTTCTGAGCACACTCACGTTTCCAGCCTTATTAGAGACTCTAGAAAGCAAGAGCTTGCTTCTTGCTCTAAAGCAGAGTGTCTTTCATGGATGAGAACTGTGCTGTGTGTTTCCCTTCAGAAACGGAGTTAAATGTCAGGCTCTGTGTCTTCCTACAAGCAAGAATTCATTACAGGTCAACGCAGTCAGTTTTGAGCTCAAATGAAGCTATGTCGCCACAAAGCTCACACGTTTCTCGTTCCTAAGTGAAAAGCATTGGATGTTAGAAGGCCTGTGGTTTGGATCAGTTTCAGAAGCAGAGTTGAAGTAGATATGGTCCGTGTGTGTAGGAAACACAGTTCTTTTGTTCTGAGCACACTCACGTTTCCCATGTTATTAGATTCTCTAGAAAGCAAGGGCTTGCTTCTTGCTCTAAAGCAGAGTGTCTTTCAAGGATGAGGACTCTGCTGTGTGTTTCCCTTCAGAAACGTAGTTAAATGGCAAGCTCTGTGTCTTCTTACAATCAAGAGTTAGTTTCCGGTAAATACAGTCACTTTTGAGCTCAAACGAACCTACATCTTTAACGAAGCTCACACGTTTCTCGCTCTTAAGTGAAAAGCAATGGATGTTAGAGGGCCTGTGGTTTGTATCAGTTTCAGAAGCAGAGTTGAACTAGATTTGGTCCGTGTGTGTAGGAAACACAGTTCTTTTATTCTGAGCACTCTCAAGTTTCCAGCCTTATTAGAGACTCTAGAACGCAAGAGCATGCTTCTTGCTCTAAAGCAGTATTTGTTTCATGGAGAAAAACTGTGCTGTGTGTTTCTCTTCAAAAACGAAGTTCAATGGTAGGCTCTGTGTCTTCCTACAAGCAAGACTTCGTTTCAGGTAAACACAGTCACTTTTGATTTCAAACGAAGCTACATCTTCACGAAGCTCAAACATTTCTCGCTCTTAAGTGAAAAGCACTGGATGTTACAGGGCCTGTGGTTTGTATCAGTTTCAGAAGCAGAGTTGAACTAGATATGGTCCCTGTGTGTAGAAACACAGTTCTTTTGTTCTGAGCACACTCACGTTTCCTGCCTTATTAGAGACTCTAGAAAGCAAGAGCTTGCTAATTGCTCTAAAGCAGAGTGTGTTTCATGGATGAGAACTGTGCTGTGTGTTCCCCTCAGAAATGGAGTTAAAGGGCAGGCGCTGTGTATTCCTACAAGCAAGACTTCGTTTCAGGTAAACGCAGTCAGATTTGTGCTCAAACGAAGCTACAATGTTCACAAAGCTCACTCGTTTCTCGCTCTTAACTGAAAGGCATTGGATGTTAGAAGGCCTGTGGTTTGTATCAGTTTCAGAAGCAGAGTTGAACTAGATATGGTCCGTGTGTGTAGGAAACACAGTTCTTTTGTTCTGAGCACACTCACGTTTCCCGCCTTATTAGAGACTCTAGAAAGCAAGAGTTTGCTTCTTGCTCTAAAGCAGATTGTCTTTCATGGATGAGAACTGTGATGTGTGTTTCCCTTCAGAAAAGGAGTTAAATTGCAGGCTCTGTGTCCTCCTACAAGCAAGAATTCGTTTCAGATAAACGCAGTCACTTTTGAGCTCAAAGGAAGCTACAGAGTTCACGAAGCTCACATGTTTCTCGCTCTTAAGTGAAAAGCATTGGATGTTAGAGGGCCTGTGATTTGTATCAGTTTCAGAAGCACAGTTGAACTAGATATGGTCCGTGTGTAGGAAACACAGTTCTTTTGTTCTGAGCACACTCAAGTTTCCCGCCTTATTAGAGACTCTAGAAAGCGAGAGCATGCTTCTTGCTCTAAAGCAGAGCGTGTTTCATGGATGAGAACTGTGCTGTGTGTCTCCCTTCAGAAACGGAGTTAAATGGTAGGCTCTATGTCTTCCTACAAGCAAGAATTCGTTTCAGGTCAACGCAGTCAGTTTTGAGCTCAATGAAGCTACTTCGTCAGAAAGCTCACACATTTCTCGCTCCTAAGTGAAAAGCATTGGATGTTAGAGGGCCTGTGGTTTGTATGAGTTTCAGACGCAGAGTTGAACTAGATATGGTCCGTGTGTGTAGGAAACACAGTTCTTTTGTTCTGAGCACACTCACGTTTCCCGCCTTATTAGAGACTCTAAAAAGCAAGAGCTTGCTTCTTGCTCTAAAGCAGAGTGTCTTTCATGGATGAGAACTGTGCTGTGTGTTTCCCTTAAGTAACGGAGTTAAATGGCAGCCTCTGTGTCTTCCTACAAGCAAGACTTCGTTTCAGGTAAACGCAGTCACTTTTGAGCTCAAATGAAGCTATATCGTTCATGAAGCTCCCACGTTTCTCACTCTTAACTGAAAGGCTTGGATGTTAGAGGGTCTATGGTTTGTATCAGTTTCAGAAGCAGAGTTGAACTAGATATGGTCCGTGTGTGTAGGAAACACAGTTCTTTTGTTCTGAGCACACTCACGTTTCCAGCCTTAATAGAGACTCTAGAAAGCAAGAGCTTGCTTCTTGCTCTAAAGCAGAGTGTCTTTCATGGATGAGAACTGTGCTGTGTGTTTCCCTTCAGAAACGGAGTTAAATGGCAGGCTCTATGTCTTCCTACAAGCAAGACTTCGTTTCAGGTAAACGCAGTCACTTTTGAGCTCAAATGAAGCTATATCGTTCATGAAGCTCCCACGTTTCTCACTCTTAACTGAAAGGCTTGGATGTTAGAGGGTCTATGGTTTGTATCAGTTTCAGAAGCAGAGTTGAACTAGATATGGTCCGTGTGTGTAGGAAACACAGTTCTTTTGTTCTGAGCACACTCACGTTTCCAGCCTTATTAGAGACTCTAGAAAGCAAGAGCTTGCTTCTTGCTCTAAAGCAGAGTGTCTTTCATGGATGAGAACTGTGCTGTGTGTTTCCCTTCAGAAACGGAGTTAAATGTCAGGCTCTGTGTCTTCCTACAAGCAAGAATTCATTACAGGTCAACGCAGTCAGTTTTGAGCTCAAATGAAGCTACGTCGCCACAAAGCTCACACGTTTCTCGTTCCTAAGTGAAAAGCATTGGATGTTAGAAGGCCTGTGGTTTGGATCAGTTTCAGAAGCAGAGTTGAAGTAGATATGGTCCGTGTGTGTAGGAAACACAGTTCTTTTGTTCTGAGCACACTCACGTTTCCCATGTTATTAGAGTCTCTAGAAAGCAAGGGCTTGCTTCTTGCTCTAAAGCAGAGTGTCTTTCAAGGATGCGGACTCTGCTGTGTGTTTCCCTTCAGAAACGTAGTTAAATGGCAAGCTCTGTGTCTTCTTACAATCAAGAGTTAGTTTCCGGTAAATACAGTCACTTTTGAGCTCAAACGAACCTACATCTTTAACGAAGCTCACACGTTTCTCGCTCTTAAGTGAAAAGCAATGGATGTTAGAGGGCCTGTGGTTTGTATCAGTTTCACAAGCAGAGTTGAACTAGATTTGGTCCGTGTGTGTAGGAAACACAGTTCTTTTGTTCTGAGCACTCTTAAGTTTCCAGCCTTATTAGAGACTCTAGAACGCAAGAGCATGCTTCTTGCTCTAAAGCAGTGTGTGTTTCATGGAGAAAAACTGTGCTGTGTGTTTCTCTTCAAAAACGGAGTTCAATGGTATGCTCTGTGTCTTCCTACAAGCAAGACTTCGTTTCAGGTAAACGCAGTCACTTTTGAGTTCAAACGAAGCTACATCTTCACGAAGCTCAAACATTTCTCGCTCTTAAGTGAAAAGCACTGGATGTTACAGGGCCTGTGGTTTGTATCAGTTTCAGAAGCAGAGTTGAACTAGATATGGTCCCTGTGTGTAGAATCACAGTTCTTTTGTTCTGAGCACACTCACGTTTCCTGCCTTATTAGAGACTCTAGAAAGCAAGAGCTTGCTAATTGCTCTAAAGCAGAGTGTGTTTCATGGATGAGAACTGTGCTGTGTGTTCCCCTCAGATATGGAGTTAAAGGGCAGGCGCTGTGTATTCCTACAAGCAAGACTTCGTTTCAGGTAAACGCAGTCAGATTTGTGCTCAAACGAAGCTACAATGTTCACAAAGCTCACTCGTTTCTCGCTCTTAACTGAAAGGCATTGGATGTTAGAAGGCCTGTGGTTTGTATCAGTTTCAGAAGCAGAGTTGAACTAGATATGGTCCGTGTGTGTAGGAAACACAGTTCTTTTGTTCTGAGCACACTCACGTTTCCCGCCTTATTAGAGACTCTAGAAAGCAAGAGTTTGCTTCTTGCTCTAAAGCAGATTGTCTTTCATGGATGAGAACTGTGCTGTGAGTTTCCCTTCAGAAAAGGAGTTAAATTGCAGGCTCTGTGTCCTCCTACAAGCAAGAATTCGTTTCAGATAAACGCAGTCACTTTTGAGCTCAAAGGAAGCTACAGAGTTCACGAAGCTCACATGTTTCTCGCTCTTAAGTGAAAAGCATTGGATGTTAGAGGGCCTGTGATTTGTATCAGTTTCAGAAGCACAGTTGAACTAGATATGGTCCGTGTGTAGGAAACACAGTTCTTTTGTTCTGAGCACACTCAAGTTTCCCGCCTTATTAGAGACTCTAGAAAGCAAGAGCTTGCTTCTTGCTCTAAAGCAGAGTGTGTTTCATGGATGAGGACTGTACTGTGTGTTTCCTTTCGGAAACGGAGTTAAATGGCAGACGCTGTGTCTTCCTACAAGCAAGAGTTCGTTTCTGGTAAATGCAGTCACTTTTGAGCTCAAACGAAGCTACATCTTTAACGAATCTCACACGTTTCTTGCTCTTAAGTGAAAAGCATTGGATATTAGAGGGCCTGTGGTTTGTATCAGTTTCAGAAGCAGAGTTGAACTAGATATGGTCCCTGTGTGTAGAAACACAGTTCTTTTGTTCTGAGCACACTCACGTTTCCTGCCTTATTAGAGACTCTAGAAAGCAAGAGCATGCTTCTTGCTCTAAAGCAGAGTGTGTTTCATGGATGAGAACTGTGCTGTGTGTCTCCCTTCAGAAACGGAGTTAAATGGCAGGCTCTATGTCTTCCTACAAGCAAGAATTCGTTTCAGGTCAACGCAGTCAGTTTTGAGCTCAAATGAAGCCGCGTCGTCAGAAAGCTCACACATTTCTTTCTCCTAAGTGAAAAGCACTGGATGTTACAGGGCCTGTGGTTTGTATCAGTTTCAGAAGCAGAGTTGAACTAGATATGGTCCCTGTGTGTAGAAACACAGTTCTTTTGTTCTGAGCACACTCACGTTTCCTGCCTTATTAGAGACTCTAGAAAGCAAGAGCTTGCTAATTGCTCTAAAGCAGAGTGTGTTTCATGGATGAGAACTGTGCTGTGTGTTCCCCTCAGAAATGGAGTTAAATGGCAGGCGCTGTGTATTCCTACAAGCAAGACTTTGTTTCAGGTAAAGGCAGTCAGTTTTGTGCTCAAACGAAGCTACATCGTTCACGAAGCTCACACGATTCTCGCTCCTAAGTGAAAAGGATTGGATGTTAGAGGGCCTGTGGTTTGTATCAGTTTCAGAAGCAGAGTTGAACTAGATATGGTCCGTGTGTGTAGGAAACACAGTTCTTTTGTTCTGAGCACACTCAAGTTTCCCGCCTTATTAGAGACTCTAGAAAGCAAGAGCTTGCTTCTTGCTCTAAAGCAGAGTGTGTTTCATGGATGAGGACTGTACTGTGTGTTGCCTTTCGGAAACGGAGTTAAATGGCAGACTCTGTGTCTTCCTACAAGCAAGAGTTCATTTCTGGTAAATGCAGTCACTTTTGAGCTCAAACGAAGCTACATCTTTAACGAATCTCACACGTTTCTCGCTCTTAAGTGAAAAGCATTGGATATTAGAGGGCCTGTGGTTTGTATCAGTTTCAGAAGCAGAGTTGAACTAGATATGGTCCCTGTGTGTAGAAACACAGTTCTTTTGTTCTAAGCACACTCACGTTTCCTGCCTTATTAGAGACTCTAGAAAGCGAGAGCATGCTTCTTGCTCTAAAGCAGAGCATGTTTCATGGATGAGAACTGTGCTGTGTGTCTCCCTTCAGAAACGGAGTTAAATGGCAGGCTCTATGTCTTCCTACAAGCAAGAATTCGTTTCAGGTCAACGCAGTCAGTTTTGAGCTCAATGAAGCTACTTCGTCAGAAAGCTCACACATTTCTCGCTCCTAAGTGAAAAGCATTGGATGTTAGAGGGCCTGTGGTTTGTATGAGTTTCAGACGCAGAGTTGAACTAGATATGGTCCGTGTGTGTAGGAAACACAGTTCTTTTGTTCTGAGCACACTCACGTTTCCCGCCTTATTAGAGACTCTAAAAAGCAAGAGCTTGCTTCTTGCTCTAAAGCAGAGTGTCTTTCATGGATGAGAACTGTGCTGTGTGTTTCCCTTAAGTAACGGAGTTAAATGGCAGCCTCTGTGTCTTCCTACAAGCAAGACTTCGTTTCAGGTAAACGCAGTCACTTTTGAGCTCAAATGAAGCTATATCGTTCATGAAGCTCCCACGTTTCTCACTCTTAACTGAAAGGCTTGGATGTTAGAGGGTCTATGGTTTGTATCAGTTTCAGAAGCAGAGTTGAACTAGATATGGTCCGTGTGTGTAGGAAACACAGTTCTTTTGTTCTGAGCACACTCACGTTTCCAGCCTTATTAGAGACTCTAGAAAGCAAGAGCTTGCTTCTTGCTCTAAAGCAGAGTGTCTTTCATGGATGAGAACTGTGCTGTGTGTTTCCCTTCAGAAACGGAGTTAAATGTCAGGCTCTGTGTCTTCCTACAAGCAAGAATTCATTACAGGTCAACGCAGTCAGTTTTGAGCTCAAATGAAGCTATGTCGCCACAAAGCTCACACGTTTCTCGTTCCTAAGTGAAAAGCATTGGATGTTAGAAGGCCTGTGGTTTGGATCAGTTTCAGAAGCAGAGTTGAAGTAGATATGGTCCGTGTGTGTAGGAAACACAGTTCTTTTGTTCTGAGCACACTCACGTTTCCCATGTTATTAGATTCTCTAGAAAGCAAGGGCTTGCTTCTTGCTCTAAAGCAGAGTGTCTTTCAAGGATGAGGACTCTGCTGTGTGTTTCCCTTCAGAAACGTAGTTAAATGGCAAGCTCTGTGTCTTCTTACAATCAAGAGTTAGTTTCCGGTAAATACAGTCACTTTTGAGCTCAAACGAACCTACATCTTTAACGAAGCTCACACGTTTCTCGCTCTTAAGTGAAAAGCAATGGATGTTAGAGGGCCTGTGGTTTGTATCAGTTTCAGAAGCAGAGTTGAACTAGATTTGGTCCGTGTGTGTAGGAAACACAGTTCTTTTATTCTGAGCACTCTCAAGTTTCCAGCCTTATTAGAGATTCTAGAACGCAAGAGCATGCTTCTTGCTCTAAAGCAGTATTTGTTTCATGGAGAAAAACTGTGCTGTGTGTTTCTCTTCAAAAACGAAGTTCAATGGTAGGCTCTGTGTCTTCCTACAAGCAAGACTTCGTTTCAGGTAAACACAGTCACTTTTGATTTCAAACGAAGCTACATCTTCACGAAGCTCAAACATTTCTCGCTCTTAAGTGAAAAGCACTGGATGTTACAGGGCCTGTGGTTTGTATCAGTTTCAGAAGCAGAGTTGAACTAGATATGGTCCCTGTGTGTAGAAACACAGTTCTTTTGTTCTGAGCACACTCACGTTTCCTGCCTTATTAGAGACTCTAGAAAGCAAGAGCTTGCTAATTGCTCTAAAGCAGAGTGTGTTTCATGGATGAGAACTGTGCTGTGTGTTCCCCTCAGAAATGGAGTTAAAGGGCAGGCGCTGTGTATTCCTACAAGCAAGACTTCGTTTCAGGTAAACGCAGTCAGATTTGTGCTCAAACGAAGCTACAATGTTCACAAAGCTCACTCGTTTCTCGCTCTTAACTGAAAGGCATTGGATGTTAGAAGGCCTGTGGTTTGTATCAGTTTCAGAAGCAGAGTTGAAATAGATATGGTCCGTGTGTGTAGGAAACACAGTTCTTTTGTTCTGAGCACACTCACGTTTCCCGCCTTATTAGAGACTCTAGAAAGCAAGAGTTTGCTTCTTGCTCTAAAGCAGATTGTCTTTCATGGATGAGAACTGTGATGTGTGTTTCCCTTCAGAAAAGGAGTTAAATTGCAGGCTCTGTGTCCTCCTACAAGCAAGAATTCGTTTCAGATAAACGCAGTCACTTTTGAGCTCAAAGGAAGCTACAGAGTTCACGAAGCTCACATGTTTCTCGCTCTTAAGTGAAAAGCATTGGATGTTAGAGGGCCTGTGATTTGTATCAGTTTCAGAAGCACAGTTGAACTAGATATGGTCCGTGTGTAGGAAACACAGTTCTTTTGTTCTGAGCACACTCAAGTTTCCCGCCTTATTAGAGACTCTAGAAAGCGAGAGCATGCTTCTTGCTCTAAAGCAGAGCGTGTTTCATGGATGAGAACTGTGCTGTGTGTCTCCCTTCAGAAACGGAGTTAAATGGTAGGCTCTATGTCTTCCTACAAGCAAGAATTCGTTTCAGGTCAACGCAGTCAGTTTTGAGCTCAATGAAGCTACTTCGTCAGAAAGCTCACACATTTCTCGCTCCTAAGTGAAAAGCATTGGATGTTAGAGGGCCTGTGGTTTGTATGAGTTTCAGACGCAGAGTTGAACTAGATATGGTCCGTGTGTGTAGGAAACACAGTTCTTTTGTTCTGAGCACACTCACGTTTCCCGCCTTATTAGAGACTCTAAAAAGCAAGAGCTTGCTTCTTGCTCTAAAGCAGAGTGTCTTTCATGGATGAGAACTGTGCTGTGTGTTTCCCTTAAGTAACGGAGTTAAATGGCAGCCTCTGTGTCTTCCTACAAGCAAGACTTCGTTTCAGGTAAACGCAGTCACTTTTGAGCTCAAATGAAGCTATATCGTTCATGAAGCTCCCACGTTTCTCACTCTTAACTGAAAGGCTTGGATGTTAGAGGGTCTATGGTTTGTATCAGTTTCAGAAGCAGAGTTGAACTAGATATGGTCCGTGTGTGTAGGAAACACAGTTCTTTTGTTCTGAGCACACTCACGTTTCCAGTCTTAATAGAGACTCTAGAAAGCAAGAGCTTGCTTCTTGCTCTAAAGCAGAGTGTCTTTCATGGATGAGAACTGTGCTGTGTGTTTCCCTTCAGAAACGGAGTTAAATGTCAGGCTCTGTGTCTTCCTACAAGCAAGAATTCATTACAGGTCAACGCAGTCAGTTTTGAGCTCAAATGAAGCTATGTCGCCACAAAGCTCACACGTTTCTCGTTCCTAAGTGAAAAGCATTGGATGTTAGAAGGCCTGTGGTTTGGATCAGTTTCAGAAGCAGAGTTGAAGTAGATATGGTCCGTGTGTGTAGGAAACACAGTTCTTTTGTTCTGAGCACACTCACGTTTCCCATGTTATTAGAGTCTCTAGAAAGCAAGGGCTTGCTTCTTGCTCTAAAGCAGAGTGTCTTTCAAGGATGCGGACTCTGCTGTGTGTTTCCCTTCAGAAACGTAGTTAAATGGCAAGCTCTGTGTCTTCTTACAATCAAGAGTTAGTTTCCGGTAAATACAGTCACTTTTGAGCTCAAACGAACCTACATCTTTAACGAAGCTCACACGTTTCTCGCTCTTAAGTGAAAAGCAATGGATGTTAGAGGGCCTGTGGTTTGTATCAGTTTCACAAGCAGAGTTGAACTAGATTTGGTCCGTGTGTGTAGGAAACACAGTTCTTTTGTTCTGAGCACTCTCAAGTTTCCAGCCTTATTAGAGACTCTAGAACGCAAGAGCATGCTTCTTGCTCTAAAGCAGTGTGTGTTTCATGGAGAAAAACTGTGCTGTGTGTTTCTCTTCAAAAACGGAGTTCAATGGTATGCTCTGTGTCTTCCTACAAGCAAGACTTCGTTTCAGGTAAACGCAGTCACTTTTGAGTTCAAACGAAGCTACATCTTCACGAAGCTCAAACATTTCTCGCTCTTAAGTGAAAAGCACTGGATGTTACAGGGCCTGTGGTTTGTATCAGTTTCAGAAGCAGAGTTGAACTAGATATGGTCCCTGTGTGTAGAAACACAGTTCTTTTGTTCTGAGCACACTCACGTTTCCTGCCTTATTAGAGACTCTAGAAAGCAAGAGCTTGCTAATTGCTCTAAAGCAGAGTGTGTTTCATGGATGAGAACTGTGCTGTGTGTTCCCCTCAGATATGGAGTTAAAGGGCAGGCGCTGTGTATTCCTACAAGCAAGACTTCGTTTCAGGTAAACGCAGTCAGATTTGTGCTCAAACGAAGCTACAATGTTCACAAAGCTCACTCGTTTCTCGCTCTTAACTGAAAGGCATTGGATGTTAGAAGGCCTGTGGTTTGTATCAGTTTCAGAAGCAGAGTTGAACTAGATATGGTCCGTGTGTGTAGGAAACACAGTTCTTTTGTTCTGAGCACACTCACGTTTCCCGCCTTATTAGAGACTCTAGAAAGCAAGAGTTTGCTTCTTGCTCTAAAGCAGATTGTCTTTCATGGATGAGAACTGTGCTGTGAGTTTCCCTTCAGAAAAGGAGTTAAATTGCAGGCTCTGTGTCCTCCTACAAGCAAGAATTCGTTTCAGATAAACGCAGTCACTTTTGAGCTCAAAGGAAGCTACAGAGTTCACGAAGCTCACATGTTTCTCGCTCTTAAGTGAAAAGCATTGGATGTTAGAGGGCCTGTGATTTGTATCAGTTTCAGAAGCACAGTTGAACTAGATATGGTCCGTGTGTAGGAAACACAGTTCTTTTGTTCTGAGCACACTCAAGTTTCCCGCCTTATTAGAGACTCTAGAAAGCAAGAGCTTGCTTCTTGCTCTAAAGCAGAGTGTGTTTCATGGATGAGGACTGTACTGTGTGTTTCCTTTCGGAAACGGAGTTAAATGGCAGACGCTGTGTCTTCCTACAAGCAAGAGTTCGTTTCTGGTAAATGCAGTCACTTTTGAGCTCAAACGAAGCTACATCTTTAACGAATCTCACACGTTTCTTGCTCTTAAGTGAAAAGCATTGGATATTAGAAGGCCTGTGGTTTGTATCAGTTTCAGAAGCAGAGTTGAACTAGATATGGTCCCTGTGTGTAGAAACACAGTTCTTTTGTTCTGAGCACACTCACGTTTCCTGCCTTATTAGAGACTCTAGAAAGCAAGAGCATGCTTCTTGCTCTAAAGCAGAGTGTGTTTCATGGATGAGAACTGTGCTGTGTGTCTCCCTTCAGAAACGGAGTTAAATGGCAGGCTCTATGTCTTCCTACAAGCAAGAATTCGTTTCAGGTCAACGCAGTCAGTTTTGAGCTCAAATGAAGCTACGTCGTCAGAAAGCTCACACATTTCTTTCTCCTAAGTGAAAAGCACTGGATGTTACAGGGCCTGTGGTTTGTATCAGTTTCAGAAGCAGAGTTGAACTAGATATGGTCCCTGTGTGTAGAAACACAGTTCTTTTGTTCTGAGCACACTCACGTTTCCTGCCTTATTAGAGACTCTAGAAAGCAAGAGCTTGCTAATTGCTCTAAAGCAGAGTGTGTTTCATGGATGAGAACTGTGCTGTGTGTTCCCCTCAGAAATGGAGTTAAATGGCAGGCGCTGTGTATTCCTACAAGCAAGACTTTGTTTCAGGTAAAGGCAGTCAGTTTTGTGCTCAAACGAAGCTACATCGTTCACGAAGCTCACACGTTTCTCGCTCCTAAGTGAAAAGGATTGGATGTTAGAGGGCCTGTGGTTTGTATCAGTTTCAGAAGCAGAGTTGAACTAGATATGGTCCGTGTGTGTAGGAAACACAGTTCTTTTGTTCTGAGCACACTCACGTTTCCCGCCTTATTAGAGACTCTAGAAAGCAAGAGCTTGCTTCTTGCTCTAAAGCAGAGTGTCTTTCATGGATGAGAACTGTGCTGTGTGTTTCCCTTAAGTAACGGAGTTAAATGGCAGCCTCTGTGTCTTCCTACAAGCAAGACTTCGTTTCAGGTAAACGCAGTCACTTTTGAGCTCAAATGAAGCTATATCGTTCATGAAGCTCCCACGTTTCTCACTCTTAACTGAAAGGCTTGGATGTTAGAGGGTCTATGGTTTGTATCAGTTTCAGAAGCAGAGTTGAACTAGATATGGTCCGTGTGTGTAGGAAACACAGTTCTTTTGTTCTGAGCACACTCACGTTTCCAGCCTTATTAGAGACTCTAGAAAGCAAGAGCTTGCTTCTTGCTCTAAAGCAGAGTGTCTTTCATGAATGAGAACTGTGCTGTGTTTTTCCCTTAAGAAACGGAGTTAAATGGCCAGCTCTGTGTCTTCCTACAAGCAAGAATTCGTTACAGGTCAACGCAGTCAGTTTTGAGCTCAAATGAAGCTACGTTGCCACAAAGCTCACACGTTTCTCGTTCCTAAGTGAAAAGCATTGGATGTTAGAGGGCCTGTGGTTTGGATCAGTTTCAGACGCAGAGTTGAAGTAGATATGGTCCGTGTGTGTAGGAAACACAGTTCTTTTGTTCTGAGCACACTCACGTTTCCCATGTTATTAGAGTCTCTAGAAAGCAAGGGCTTGCTTCTTGCTCTAAAGCAGAGTGTCTTTCAAGGATGAGGACTCTGCTGTGTGTTTCCCTTCAGAAACGTAGTTAAATTGCAGTCTCTGTGTCTTCTTACAAGCAAGAGATAGTTTCCGGTAAATACAGTCACTTTTGAGCTCAAACGAACCTACATCTTTAACGAAGCTCACACGTTTCTCGCTCTTAAGTGAAAAGCAATAGATGTTAGAGGGCCTGTGGTTTGTATCAGTTTCAGAAGCAGAGTTGAACTAGATTTGGTTCGTGTGTGTAGGAAACACAGTTCTTTTGTTCTGAGCACACTCACGTTTCCAGCCTTATTAGAGACTCTAGAAAGCAAGAGCATGCTTCTTCCTCTAAAGCAGAGTGTCTTTCATGGATGAGAACTGTGCTGTGTGTTTCCCTTCAGAAATGGAGTTAAATGGCAGGCGCTGTGTCTTCCTACAAGCAAGAGTTCGTTTCTGGTAAATGCAGTCACTTTTGAGCTCAAACGAAGCTACATCTTTAACGAATCTCACACGTTTCTCGCTCTTAAGTGAAAAGCATTGGATATTAGAGGGCCTGTGGTTTGTATCAGTTTCAGAAGCAGAGTTGAACTAGATATGGTCCCTGTGTGTAGAAACACAGTTCTTTTGTTCTGAGCACACTCACGTTTCCTGCCTTATTAGAGACTCTAGAAAGCGAGAGCATGCTTCTTGCTCTAAAGCAGAGTGTGTTTCATGCATGAGAACTGTGCTGTGTGTCTCCCTTCAGAAACGGAGTTAAATGGCAGGCTCTATGTCTTCCTACAAGCAAGAATTCGTTTCAAGTCAACGCAGTCAGTTTTGAGCTCAATGAAGCTACGTCGTCAGAAAGCTCACACATTTCTCGCTCCTAAGTGAAAAGCATTGGATGTTAGAGGGCCTGTGGTTTGTATGAGTTTCAGAAGCAGAGTTGAACTAGATATGGTCCGTGTGTGTAGGAAACACAGTTCTTTTGTTCTGAGCACACTCACGTTTCCCGCCTTATTAGAGACTCTAAAATGCAAGAGCTTGCTTCTTGCTCTAAAGCAGAGTGTCTTTCATGGATGAGAACTGTGCTGTGTGTTTCCCTTAAGTAACGGAGTTAAATGGCAGCCTCTGTGTCTTCCTACAAGCAAGACTTCGTTTCAGGTAAACGCAGTCACTTTTGAGCTCAAAGGAAGCTACATCGTTCACGAAGCTCACACGTTTCTCGCTCTTAAGTGAAAAGCATTGGATGTTAGAGGGCCTGTGGTTTGTATCAGTTTCAAAAGCAGAGTTGAACTAGATATGGTCCCTGTGTGTAGAAACACAGTTCTTTTTTTCTGAGCACACTCACGTTTCCTGCCGTTTTAGAGACTCTAGAAAGCAATAGCATGCTTCTTGCTCTAAAGTAGAGTGTCTTTCATGGATGAGAACAGTGCTGTGTGTTTCCTGTCAGAAATGGAGTTAAATGGCAGGCGCTGTGTCTTCCTACAAGCAAGAATTCGTTTCAGGTAAACGCAGTCATATTTGTGCTCAAACGAAGCTACAATGTTCACAAAGCTCACTCGTTTCTCGCTCTTAACTGAAAGGCATTGGATGTTAGAAGGCCTGTGGTTTGTATCAGTTTCAGAAGCAGAGTTGAACTAGATATGGTCCGTGTGTGTAGGAAACACAGTTCTTTTGTTCTGAGCACACTCACGTTTCCCGCCTTATTAGAGACTCTAGAAAGCAAGAGTTTGCTTCTTGCTCTAAAGCAGATTGTCTTTCATGGATGAGAACTGTGATGTGTGTTTCCCTTCAGAAAAGGAGTTAAATTGCAGGCTCTGTGTCCTCCTACAAGCAAGAATTCGTTTCAGATAAACGCAGTCACTTTTGAGCTCAAAGGAAGCTACAGAGTTCACGAAGCTCACATGTTTCTCGCTCTTAAGTGAAAAGCATTGGATGTTAGAGGGCCTGTGATTTGTATCAGTTTCAGAAGCACAGTTGAACTAGATATGGTCCGTGTGTAGGAAACACAGTTCTTTTGTTCTGAGCACACTCAAGTTTCCCGCCTTATTAGAGACTCTAGAAAGCAAGAGCTTGCTTCTTGCTCTAAAGCAGAGTGTGTTTCATGGATGAGGACTGTACTGTGTGTTGCCTTTCGGAAACGGAGTTAAATGGCAGACTCTGTGTCTTCCTACAAGCAAGAGTTCGTTTCTGGTAAATGCAGTCACTTTTGAGCTCAAACGAAGCTACATCTTTAACGAATCTCACACGTTTCTCGCTCTTAAGTGAAAAGCATTGGATATTAGAAGGCCTGTGGTTTGTGTCTGTTTCAGAAGCAGAGTTGAACTAGATATGGTCCCTGTGTGTAGAAACACAGTTCTTTTGTTCTAAGCACACTCACGTTTCCTGCCTTATTAGAGACTCTAGAAAGCGAGAGCATGCTTCTTGCTCTAAAGCAGAGCGTGTTTCATGGATGAGAACTGTGCTGTGTGTCTCCCTTCAGAAACGGAGTTAAATGGCAGGCTCTATGTCTTCCTACAAGCAAGAATTCGTTTCAGGTCAACGCAGTCAGTTTTGAGCTCAATGAAGCTACTTCGTCAGAAAGCTCACACATTTCTCGCTCCTAAGTGAAAAGCATTGGATGTTAGAGGGCCTGTGGTTTGTATGAGTTTCAGACGCAGAGTTGAACTAGATATGGTCCGTGTGTGTAGGAAACACAGTTCTTTTGTTCTGAGCACACTCACGTTTCCCGCCTTATTAGAGACTCTAAAAAGCAAGAGCTTGCTTCTTGCTCTAAAGCAGAGTGTCTTTCATGGATGAGAACTGTGCTGTGTGTTTCCCTTAAGTAACGGAGTTAAATGGCAGCCTCTGTGTCTTCCTACAAGCAAGACTTCGTTTCAGGTAAACGCAGTCACTTTTGAGCTCAAATGAAGCTATATCGTTCATGTAGCTCCCACGTTTCTCACTCTTAACTGAAAGGCTTGGATGTTAGATGGTCTATGGTTTCTATCAGTTTCAGAAGCAGAGTTGAACTAGATATGGTCCGTGTGTGTAGGAAACACAGTTCTTTTGTTCTGAGCACACTCACGTTTCCAGCCTTATTAGAGACTCTAGAAAGCAAGAGCTTGCTTCTTGCTCTAAAGCAGAGTGTCTTTCATGGATGAGAACTGTGCTGTGTGTTTCCCTTCAGAAACGGAGTTAAATGTCAGGCTCTGTGTCTTCCTACAAGCAAGAATTCATTACAGGTCAACGCAGTCAGTTTTGAGCTCAAATGAAGCTATGTCACCACAAAGCTCACACGTTTCTCGTTCCTAAGTGAAAAGCATTGGATGTTAGAAGGCCTGTGGTTTGGATCAGTTTCAGAAGCAGAGTTGAACTAGATTTGGTTCGTGTGTGTAGGAAACACAGTTCTTTTGTTCTGAGCACACTCACGTTTCCAGCCTTATTAGAGACTCTAGAAAGCAAGAGCATGCTTCTTCCTCTAAAGCAGAGTGTCTTTCATGGATGAGAACTGTGCTGTGTGTTTCCCTTCAGAAATGGAGTTAAATGGCAGGCGCTGTGTCTTCCTACAAGCAAGAGTTCGTTTCTGGTAAATGCAGTCACTTTTGAGCTCAAACGAAGCTACATCTTTAACGAATCTCACACGTTTCTCGCTCTTAAGTGAAAAGCATTGGATATTAGAGGGCCTGTGGTTTGTATCAGTTTCAGAAGCAGAGTTGAACTAGATATGGTCCCTGTGTGTAGAAACACAGTTCTTTTGTTCTGAGCACACTCACGTTTCCTGCCTTATTAGAGACTCTAGAAAGCGAGAGCATGCTTCTTGCTCTAAAGCAGAGTGTGTTTCATGCATGAGAACTGTGCTGTGTGTCTCCCTTCAGAAACGGAGTTAAATGGCAGGCTCTATGTCTTCCTACAAGCAAGAATTCGTTTCAAGTCAACGCAGTCAGTTTTGAGCTCAATGAAGCTACGTCGTCAGAAAGCTCACACATTTCTCGCTCCTAAGTGAAAAGCATTGGATGTTAGAGGGCCTGTGGTTTGTATGAGTTTCAGAAGCAGAGTTGAACTAGATATGGTCCGTGTGTGTAGGAAACACAGTTCTTTTGTTCTGAGCACACTCACGTTTCCCGCCTTATTAGAGACTCTAAAATGCAAGAGCTTGCTTCTTGCTCTAAAGCAGAGTGTCTTTCATGGATGAGAACTGTGCTGTGTGTTTCCCTTAAGTAACGGAGTTAAATGGCAGCCTCTGTGTCTTCCTACAAGCAAGACTTCGTTTCAGGTAAACGCAGTCACTTTTGAGCTCAAAGGAAGCTACATCGTTCACGAAGCTCACACGTTTCTCGCTCTTAAGTGAAAAGCATTGGATGTTAGAGGGCCTGTGGTTTGTATCAGTTTCAAAAGCAGAGTTGAACTAGATATGGTCCCTGTGTGTAGAAACACAGTTCTTTTTTTCTGAGCACACTCACGTTTCCTGCCGTTTTAGAGACTCTAGAAAGCAATAGCATGCTTCTTGCTCTAAAGTAGAGTGTCTTTCATGGATGAGAACAGTGCTGTGTGTTTCCTGTCAGAAATGGAGTTAAATGGCAGGCGCTGTGTCTTCCTACAAGCAAGAATTCGTTTCAGGTAAACGCAGTCATATTTGTGCTCAAACGAAGCTACAATGTTCACAAAGCTCAC
Source organism: Onychomys leucogaster (assembly GCA_949786385.1). Lineage (NCBI taxonomy): Eukaryota > Metazoa > Chordata > Mammalia > Rodentia > Cricetidae > Onychomys > Onychomys leucogaster. Next base: position 428,238 of record CATKUP010000105.1, on the reverse strand, counting down.
TCGTTTCTCGCTCTTAACTGAAAGGCATTGGATGTTAGAAGGCCTGTGGTTTGTATCAGTTTCAGAAGCAGAGTTGAACTAGATATGGTCCGTGTGTGTAGGAAACACAGTTCTTTTGTTCTGAGCACACTCACGTTTCCCGCCTTATTAGAGACTCTAGAAAGCAAGAGTTTGCTTCTTGCTCTAAAGCAGATTGTCTTTCATGGATGAGAACTGTGATGTGTGTTTCCCTTCAGAAAAGGAGTTAAATTGCAGGCTCTGTGTCCTCCTACAAGCAAGAATTCGTTTCAGATAAACGCAGTCACTTTTGAGCTCAAAGGAAGCTACAGAGTTCACGAAGCTCACATGTTTCTCGCTCTTAAGTGAAAAGCATTGGATGTTAGAGGGCCTGTGATTTGTATCAGTTTCAGAAGCACAGTTGAACTAGATATGGTCCGTGTGTAGGAAACACAGTTCTTTTGTTCTGAGCACACTCAAGTTTCCCGCCTTATTAGAGACTCTAGAAAGCAAGAGCTTGCTTCTTGCTCTAAAGCAGAGTGTGTTTCATGGATGAGGACTGTACTGTGTGTTGCCTTTCGGAAACGGAGTTAAATGGCAGACTCTGTGTCTTCCTACAAGCAAGAGTTCGTTTCTGGTAAATGCAGTCACTTTTGAGCTCAAACGAAGCTACATCTTTAACGAATCTCACACGTTTCTCGCTCTTAAGTGAAAAGCATTGGATATTAGAAGGCCTGTGGTTTGTGTCTGTTTCAGAAGCAGAGTTGAACTAGATATGGTCCCTGTGTGTAGAAACACAGTTCTTTTGTTCTAAGCACACTCACGTTTCCTGCCTTATTAGAGACTCTAGAAAGCGAGAGCATGCTTCTTGCTCTAAAGCAGAGCGTGTTTCATGGATGAGAACTGTGCTGTGTGTCTCCCTTCAGAAACGGAGTTAAATGGCAGGCTCTATGTCTTCCTACAAGCAAGAATTCGTTTCAGGTCAACGCAGTCAGTTTTGAGCTCAATGAAGCTACTTCGTCAGAAAGCTCACACATTTCTCGCTCCTAAGTGAAAAGCATTGGATGTTAGAGGGCCTGTGGTTTGTATGAGTTTCAGACGCAGAGTTGAACTAGATATGGTCCGTGTGTGTAGGAAACACAGTTCTTTTGTTCTGAGCACACTCACGTTTCCCGCCTTATTAGAGACTCTAAAAAGCAAGAGCTTGCTTCTTGCTCTAAAGCAGAGTGTCTTTCATGGATGAGAACTGTGCTGTGTGTTTCCCTTAAGTAACGGAGTTAAATGGCAGCCTCTGTGTCTTCCTACAAGCAAGACTTCGTTTCAGGTAAACGCAGTCACTTTTGAGCTCAAATGAAGCTATATCGTTCATGTAGCTCCCACGTTTCTCACTCTTAACTGAAAGGCTTGGATGTTAGATGGTCTATGGTTTCTATCAGTTTCAGAAGCAGAGTTGAACTAGATATGGTCCGTGTGTGTAGGAAACACAGTTCTTTTGTTCTGAGCACACTCACGTTTCCAGCCTTATTAGAGACTCTAGAAAGCAAGAGCTTGCTTCTTGCTCTAAAGCAGAGTGTCTTTCATGGATGAGAACTGTGCTGTGTGTTTCCCTTCAGAAACGGAGTTAAATGTCAGGCTCTGTGTCTTCCTACAAGCAAGAATTCATTACAGGTCAACGCAGTCAGTTTTGAGCTCAAATGAAGCTATGTCACCACAAAGCTCACACGTTTCTCGTTCCTAAGTGAAAAGCATTGGATGTTAGAAGGCCTGTGGTTTGGATCAGTTTCAGAAGCAGAGTTGAAGTAGATATGGTCCGTGTGTGTAGGAAACACAGTTCTTTTGTTCTGAGCACACTCACGTTTCCCATGTTATTAGAGTCTCTAGAAAGCAAGGGCTTGCTTCTTGCTCTAAAGCAGAGTGTCTTTCAAGGATGCGGACTCTGCTGTGTGTTTCCCTTCAGAAACGTAGTTAAATGGCAAGCTCTGTGTCTTCTTACAATCAAGAGTTAGTTTCCGGTAAATACAGTCACTTTTGAGCTCAAACGAACCTACATCTTTAACGAAGCTCACACGTTTCTCGCTCTTAAGTGAAAAGCAATGGATGTTAGAGGGCCTGTGGTTTGTATCAGTTTCACAAGCAGAGTTGAACTAGATTTGGTCCGTGTGTGTAGGAAACACAGTTCTTTTGTTCTGAGCACTCTCAAGTTTCCAGCCTTATTAGAGACTCTAGAACGCAAGAGCATGCTTCTTGCTCTAAAGCAGTGTGTGTTTCATGGAGAAAAACTGTGCTGTGTGTTTCTCTTCAAAAACGGAGTTCAATGGTATGCTCTGTGTCTTCCTACAAGTAAGACTTCGTTTCAGGTAAACGCAGTCACAATTGAGTTCAAACGAAGCTACATCTTCACGAAGCTCAAACATTTCTCGCTCTTAAGTGAAAAGCACTGGATGTTACAGGGCCTGTGGTTTGTATCAGTTTCAGAAGCAGAGTTGAACTAGATATGGTCCCTGTGTGTAGAATCACAGTTCTTTTGTTCTGAGCACACTCACGTTTCCTGCCTTATTAGAGACTCTAGAAAGCAAGAGCTTGCTAATTGCTCTAAAGCAGAGTGTGTTTCATGGATGAGAACTGTGCTGTGTGTTCCCCTCAGATATGGAGTTAAAGGGCAGGCGCTGTGTATTCCTACAAGCAAGACTTCGTTTCAGGTAAACGCAGTCAGATTTGTGCTCAAACGAAGCTACAATGTTCACAAAGCTCACTCGTTTCTCGCTCTTAACTGAAAGGTTTGGATGTTAGAAGGCCTGTGGTTTGTATCAGTTTCAGAAGCAGAGTTGAACTAGATATGGTCCGTGTGTGTAGGAAACACAGTTCTTTTGTTCTGAGCACACTCACGTTTCCCGCCTTATTAGAGACTCTAGAAAGCAAGAGTTTGCTTCTTGCTCTAAAGCAGATTGTCTTTCATGGATGAGAACTGTGCTGTGAGTTTCCCTTCAGAAAAGGAGTTAAATTGCAGGCTCTGTGTCCTCCTACAAGCAAGAATTCGTTTCAGATAAACGCAGTCACTTTTGAGCTCAAAGGAAGCTACGGAGATCACGAAGCTCACATGTTTCTCGCTCTTAAGTGAAAAGCATTGGATGTTAGAGGGCCTGTGATTTGTATCAGTTTCAGAAGCACAGTTGAACTAGATATGGTCCGTGTGTAGGAAACACAGTTCTTTTGTTCTGAGCACACTCAAGTTTCCCGCCTTATTAGAGACTCTAGAAAGCAAGAGCTTGCTTCTTGCTCTAAAGCAGAGTGTGTTTCATGGATGAGGACTGTACTGTGTGTTTCCTTTCGGAAACGGAGTTAAATGGCAGACGCTGTGTCTTCCTACAAGCAAGAGTTCGTTTCTGGTAAATGCAGTCACTTTTGAGCTCAAACGAAGCTACATCTTTAACGAATCTCACACGTTTCTTGCTCTTAAGTGAAAAGCATTGGATATTAGAGGGCCTGTGGTTTGTATCAGTTTCAGAAGCAGAGTTGAACTAGATATGGTCCCTGTGTGTAGAAACACAGTTCTTTTGTTCTGAGCACACTCACGTTTCCTGCCTTATTAGAGACTCTAGAAAGCAAGAGCATGCTTCTTGCTCTAAAGCAGAGTGTGTTTCATGGATGAGAACTGTGCTGTGTGTCTCCCTTCAGAAACGGAGTTAAATGGCAGGCTCTATGTCTTCCTACAAGCAAGAATTCGTTTCAGGTCAACGCAGTCAGTTTTGAGCTCAAATGAAGCTACGTCGTCAGAAAGCTCACACATTTCTTTCTCCTAAGTGAAAAGCACTGGATGTTACAGGGCCTGTGGTTTGTATCAGTTTCAGAAGCAGAGTTGAACTAGATATGGTCCCTGTGTGTAGAAACACAGTTCTTTTGTTCTGAGCACACTCACGTTTCCTGCCTTATTAGAGACTCTAGAAAGCAAGAGCTTGCTAATTGCTCTAAAGCAGAGTGTGTTTCATGGATGAGAACTGTGCTGTGTGTTCCCCTCAGAAATGGAGTTAAATGGCAGGCGCTGTGTATTCCTACAAGCAAGACTTTGTTTCAGGTAAAGGCAGTCAGTTTTGTGCTCAAACGAAGCTACATCGTTCACGAAGCTCACACGTTTCTCGCTCCTAAGTGAAAAGGATTGGATGTTAGAGGGCCTGTGGTTTGTATCAGTTTCAGAAGCAGAGTTGAACTAGATATGGTCCGTGTGTGTAGGAAACACAGTTCTTTAGTTCTGAGCACACTCACGTTTCCCGCCTTATTAGAGACTCTAGAAAGCAAGAGCTTGCTTCTTGCTCTAAAGCAGAGTGTCTTTCATGGATGAGAACTGTGCTGTGTGTTTCCCTTAAGTAACGGAGTTAAATGGCAGCCTCTGTGTCTTCCTACAAGCAAGACTTCGTTTCAGGTAAACGCAGTCACTTTTGAGCTCAAATGAAGCTATATCGTTCATGAAGCTCCCACGTTTCTCACTCTTAACTGAAAGGCTTGGATGTTAGAGGGTCTATGGTTTGTATCAGTTTCAGAAGCAGAGTTGAACTAGATATGGTCCGTGTGTGTAGGAAACACAGTTCTTTTGTTCTGAGCACACTCACGTTTCCCGCCTTATTAGAGACTCTAGAAAGCAAGAGTTTGCTTCTTGCTCTAAAGCAGATTGTCTTTCATGGATGAGAACTGTGCTGTGTGTTTCCCTTCAGAAAAGGAGTTAAATTGCAGGCTCTGTGTCCTCCTACAAGCAAGAATTCGTTTCAGATAAACGCAGTCACTTTTGAGCTCAAAGGAAGCTACAGAGTTCACGAAGCTCACATGTTTCTCGCTCTTAAGTGAAAAGCATTGGATGTTAGAGGGCCTGTGGTTTGTATCAGTTTCAGAAGCACAGTTGAACTAGATATGTTCCGTGTGTAGGAAACACAGTTATTTTGTTCTGAGCACACTCAAGTTTCCCGCCTTATTAGAGACTCTAGAAAGCAAGAGCTTGCTTCTTGCTCTAAAGCAGAGTGTGTTTCATGGATGAGGACTGTACTGTGTGTTGCCTTTCGGAAACGGAGTAAAATGGCAGACTCTGTGTCTTCCTACAAGCAAGAGTTCATTTCTGGTAAATGCAGTCACTTTTGAGCTCAAACGAAGCTACATCTTTAACGAATCTCACACGTTTCTCGCTCTTAAGTGAAAAGCATTGGATATTAGAGGGCCTGTGGTTTGTATCAGTTTCAGAAGCAGAGTTGAACTAGATATGGTCCCTGTGTGTAGAAACACAGTTCTTTTGTTCTAAGCACACTCACGTTTCCTGCCTTATTAGAGACTCTAGAAAGCGAGAGCATGCTTCTTGCTCTAAAGCAGAGCGTGTTTCATGGATGAGAACTGTGCTGTGTGTCTCCCTTCAGAAACGGAGTTAAATGGCAGGCTCTATGTCTTCCTACAAGCAAGAATTCGTTTCAGGTCAACGCAGTCAGTTTTGAGCTCAATGAAGCTACTTCGTCAGAAAGCTCACACATTTCTCGCTCCTAAGTGAAAAGCATTGGATGTTAGAGGGCCTGTGGTTTGTATGAGTTTCAGACGCAGAGTTGAACTAGATATGGTCCGTGTGTGTAGGAAACACAGTTCTTTTGTTCTGAGCACACTCACGTTTCCCGCCTTATTAGAGACTCTAAAAAGCAAGAGCTTGCTTCTTGCTCTAAAGCAGAGTGTCTTTCATGGATGAGAACTGTGCTGTGTGTTTCCCTTAAGTAACGGAGTTAAATGGCAGCCTCTGTGTCTTCCTACAAGCAAGACTTCGTTTCAGGTAAACGCAGTCACTTTTGAGCTCAAATGAAGCTATATCGTTCATGAAGCTCCCACGTTTCTCACTCTTAACTGAAAGGCTTGGATGTTAGAGGGTCTATGGTTTGTATCAGTTTGAGAAGCAGAGTTGAACTAGATATGGTCCGTGTGTGTAGGAAACACAGTTCTTTTGTTCTGAGCATACTCACGTTTACAGCCTTATTAGAGACTCTAGAAAGCAAGAGCTTGCTTCTTGCTCTAAAGCAGAGTGTCTTTCATGGATGAGAACTGTGCTGTGTGTTTCCCTTCAGAAACGGAGTTAAATGTCAGGCTCTGTGTCTTCCTACAAGCAAGAATTCATTACAGGTCAACGCAGTCAGTTTTGAGCTCAAATGAAGCTATGTCGCCACAAAGCTCACACGTTTCTCGTTCCTAAGTGAAAAGCATTGGATGTTAGAAGGCCTGTGGTTTGGATCAGTTTCAGAAGCAGAGTTGAAGTAGATATGGTCCGTGTGTGTAGGAAACACAGTTCTTTTGTTCTGAGCACACTCACGTTTCCCATGTTATTAGATTCTCTAGAAAGCAAGGGCTTGCTTCTTGCTCTAAAGCAGAGTGTCTTTCAAGGATGAGGACTCTGCTGTGTGTTTCCCTTCAGAAACGTAGTTAAATGGCAAGCTCTGTGTCTTCTTACAATCAAGAGTTAGTTTCCGGTAAATACAGTCACTTTTGAGCTCAAACGAACCTACATCTTTAACGAAGCTCACACGTTTCTCGCTCTTAAGTGAAAAGCAATGGATGTTAGAGGGCCTGTGGTGTGTATCAGTTTCAGAAGCAGAGTTGAACTAGATTTGGTCCGTGTGTGTAGGAAACACAGTTCTTTTATTCTGAGCACTCTCAAGTTTCCAGCCTTATTAGAGACTCTAGAACGCAAGAGCATGCTTCTTGCTCTAAAGCAGTGTGTGTTTCATGGAGAAAAACTGTGCTGTGTGTTTCTCTTCAAAAACGGAGTTCAATGGTAGGCTCTGTGTCTTCCTACAAGCAAGACTTCGTTTCAGGTAAACGCAGTCACTTTTGATTTCAAACGAAGCTACATCTTCACGAAGCTCAAACATTTCTCGCTCTTAAGTGAAAAGCACTGGATGTTACAGGGCCTGTGGTTTGTATCAGTTTCAGAAGCAGAGTTGAACTAGATATGGTCCCTGTGTGTAGAAACACAGTTCTTTTGTTCTGAGCACACTCACGTTTCCTGCCTTATTAGAGACTCTAGAAAGCAAGAGCTTGCTAATTGCTCTAAAGCAGAGTGTGTTTCATGGATGAGAACTGTGCTGTGTGTTCCCCTCAGAAATGGAGTTAAAGGGCAGGCGCTGTGTATTCCTACAAGCAAGACTTCGTTTCAGGTAAACGCAGTCAGATTTGTGCTAAAACGAAGCTACAATGTTCACAAAGCTCACTCGTTTCTCGCTCTTAACTGAAAGGCATTGGATGTTAGAAGGCCTGTGGTTTGTATCAGTTTCAGAAGCAGAGTTGAACTAGATATGGTCCGTGTGTGTAGGAAACACAGTTCTTTTGTTCTGAGCACACTCACGTTTCCCGCCTTATTAGAGACTCTAGAAAGCAAGAGTTTGCTTCTTGCTCTAAAGCAGATTGTCTTTCATGGATGAGAACTGTGATGTGTGTTTCCCTTCAGAAAAGGAGTTAAATTGCAGGCTCTGTGTCCTCTTACAAGCAAGAATTCGTTTCAGATAAACGCAGTCACTTTTGAGCTCAAAGGAAGCTACAGAGTTCACGAAGCTCACATGTTTCTCGCTCTTAAGTGAAAAGCATTGGATGTTAGAGGGCCTGTGATTTGTATCAGTTTCAGAAGCACAGTTGAACTAGATATGGTCCGTGTGTAGGAAACACAGTTCTTTTGTTCTGAGCACACTCAAGTTTCCCGCCTTATTAGAGACTCTAGAAAGCAAGAGCTTGCTTCTTGCTCTAAAGCAGAGTGTGTTTCATGGATGAGGACTGTACTGTGTGTTGCCTTTCGGAAACGGAGTTAAATGGCAGACTCTGTGTCTTCCTACAAGCAAGAGTTCGTTTCTGGTAAATGCAGTCACTTTTGAGCTCAAACGAAGCTACATCTTTAACGAATCTCACACGTTTCTCGCTCTTAAGTGAAAAGCATTGGATATTAGAGGGCCTGTGGTTTGTGTCAGTTTCAGAAGCAGAGTTGAACTAGATATGGTCCCTGTGTGTAGAAACACAGTTCTTTTGTTCTAAGCACACTCACGTTTCCTGCCTTATTAGAGACTCTAGAAAGCGAGAGCATGCTTCTTGCTCTAAAGCAGAGCGTGTTTCATGGATGAGAACTGTGCTGTGTGTCTCCCTTCAGAAACGGAGTTAAATGGCAGGCTCTATGTCTTCCTACAAGCAAGAATTCGTTTCAGGTCAACGCAGTCAGTTTTGAGCTCAAATGAAGCTACGTCGTCAGAAAGCTCACACATTTCTTTCTCCTAAGTGAAAAGCACTGGATGTTACAGGGCCTGTGGTTTGTATCAGTTTCAGAAGCAGAGTTGAACTAGATATGGTCCCTGTGTGTAGAAACACAGTTCTTTTGTTCTGAGCACACTCACGTTTCCTGCCTTATTAGAGACTCTAGAAAGCAAGAACTTGCTAATTGCTCTAAAGCAGAGTGTGTTTCATGGATGAGAACTGTGCTGTGTGTTCCCCTCAGAAATGGAGTTAAATGGCAGGCGCTGTGTATTCCTACAAGCAAGACTTTGTTTCAGGTAAAGGCAGTCAGTTTTGTGCTCAAACGAAGCTACATCGTTCACGAAGCTCACACGTTTCTCGCTCCTAAGTGAAAAGGATTGGATGTTAGAGGGCCTGTGGTTTGTATCAGTTTCAGAAGCAGAGTTGAACTAGATATGGTCCGTGTGTGTAGGAAACACAGTTCTTTTGTTCTGAGCACACTCACGTTTCCCGCCTTATTAGAGACTCTAGAAAGCAAGAGCTTGCTTCTTGCTCTAAAGCAGAGTGTCTTTCATGGATGAGAACTGTGCTGTGTGTTTCCCTTAAGTAACGGAGTTAAATGGCAGCCTCTGTGTCTTCCTACAAGCAAGACTTCGTTTCAGGTAAACGCAGTCACTTTTGAGCTCAAATGAAGCTATATCGTTCATGAAGCTCCCACGTTTCTCACTCTTAACTGAAAGGCTTGGATGTTAGAGGGTCTATGGTTTGTATCAGTTTCAGAAGCAGAGTTGAACTAGATATGGTCCGTGTGTGTAGGAAACACAGTTCTTTTGTTCTGAGCACACTCACGTTTCCAGCCTTATTAGAGACTCTAGAAAGCAAGAGCTTGCTTCTTGCTCTAAAGCAGAGTGTCTTTCATGAATGAGAACTGTGCTGTGTTTTTCCCTTAAGAAACGGAGTTAAATGGCCAGCTCTGTGTCTTCCTACAAGCAAGAATTCGTTACAGGTCAACGCAGTCAGTTTTGAGCTCAAATGAAGCTACGTCGCCACAAAGCTCACACGTTTCTCGTTCCTAAGTGAAAAGCATTGGATGTTAGAGGGCCTGTGGTTTGGATCAGTTTCAGACGCAGAGTTGAAGTAGATATGGTCCGTGTGTGTAGGAAACACAGTTCTTTTGTTCTGAGCACACACACGTTTCCCATGTTATTAGAGTCTCTAGAAAGCAAGGGCTTGCTTCTTGCTCTAAAGCAGAGTGTCTTTCAAGGATGAGGACTCTGCTGTGTGTTTCCCTTCAGAAACGTAGTTAAATTGCAGTCTCTGTGTCTTCTTACAAGCAAGAGATAGTTTCCGGTAAATACAGTCACTTTTGAGCTCAAACGAACCTACATCTTTAACGAAGCTCACACGTTTCTCGCTCTTAAGTGAAAAGCAATAGATGTTAGAGGGCCTGTGGTTTGTATCAGTTTCAGAAGCAGAGTTGAACTAGATTTGGTTCGTGTGTGTAGGAAACACAGTTCTTTTGTTCTGAGCACACTCACGTTTCCAGCCTTATTAGAGACTCTAGAAAGCAAGAGCATGCTTCTTCCTATAAAGCAGAGTGTCTTTCATGGATGAGAACTGTGCTGTGTGTTTCCCTTCAGAAATGGAGTTAAATGGCAGGCGCTGTGTATTCCTACAAGCAAGACTTCGTTTCAGGTAAACGCAGTCAGATTTGTGCTCAAACGAAGCTACATTGTTCACAAAGCTCACACGTTTCTCGCTCTTAACTGAAAGGTATTGGATGTTAGAGGGCCTGTGGTTTCTATCAGTATCAGAAGCAGAGTTGAACTAGATATGGTCCGTGTGTGTAGGAAACACAGTTCTTTTGTTCTGAGCACACTCACGTTTCCCACCTTATTAGAGATTCTAGAAAGCAAGAGCTTGCTTCTTGCTCTAAAGCAGATTGTCTTTCATGGATGAGAACTGTGCTGTGTGTTTCCCTTCAGAAAAGGAGTTAAATTGCAGGCTCTGTGTCCTCCTACAAGTAAGAATTCGTTTCAGATAAACGCAGTCACTTTTGAGCTCAAAGGAATCTACATAGTTCACGAAGCTCACATGTTTCTCGCTCTTAAGTGAAAAGCATTGGATGTTAGAGGGCCTGTGGTTTGTATCAGTTTCAGAAGCACAGTTGAACTAGATATGGTCCGTGTGTGTAGGAAACACAGTTCTTTTGTTCTGAGCACACTCAATTTTCCCGCCTTATTAGAGACTCTAGAAAGCAAGAGCTTGCTTCTTGCTCTAAAGCAGAGTGTGATTCATGGATGAGGACTGTACTGTGTGTTTCCTTTCGGAAACGGAGTTAAATGGCAGACTCTGTGTCTTCCTACAAGCAAGAGTTCGTTTCTGGTAAATGCAGTCACTTTTGAGCTCAAACGAAGCTACATCTTTAACGAATCTCACACGTTTCTCGCTCTTAAGTGAAAAGCATTGGATATTAGAGGGCCTGTGATTTGTATCAGTTTCAGAAGCAGAGTTGAACTAGATATGGTCCCTGTGTGTAGAAACACAGTTCTTTTGTTCTGAGCACACTCACGTTTCCTGCCTTATTAGAGACTCTAGAAAGCGAGAGCATGCTTCTTGCTCTAAAGCAGAGTGTGTTTCATGGATGAGAACTGTGCTGTGTGTCTCCCTTCAGAAACGGAGTTAAATGGCAGGCTCTATGTCTTCCTACAAGCAAGAATTCGTTTCAGGTCAACGCAGTCAGTTTTGAGCTCAATGAAGCTACGTCGTCAGAAAGCTCACACATTTCTCGCTCCTAAGTGAAAAGCATTGGATGTTAGAGGGCCTGTGGTTTGTATGAGTTTCAGAAGCAGAGTTGAACTAGATATGGTCCGTGTGTGTAGGAAACACAGTTCTTTTGTTCTGAGCACACTCACGTTTCCCGCCTTATTAGAGACTCTAAAAAGCAAGAGCTTGCTTCTTGCTCTAAAGCAGAGTGTCTTTCATGGATGAGAACTGTGCTGTGTGTTTCCCTTAAGTAACGGAGTTAAATGGCAGCCTCTGTGTCTTCCTACAAGCAAGACTTCGTTTCAGGTAAACGCAGTCACTTTTGAGCTCAAAGGAAGCTACATCGTTCACGAAGCTCACACGTTTCTCGCTCTTAAGTGAAAAGCATTGGATGTTAGAGGGCCTGTGGTTTGTATCAGTTTCAAAAGCAGAGTTGAACTAGATATGGTCCCTGTGTGTAGAAACACAGTTCTTTTTTTCTGAGCACACTCACGTTTCCTGCCTTTTTAGAGACTCTAGAAAGCAATAGCATGCTTCTTGCTCTAAAGTAGAGTGTCTTTCATGGATGAGAACAGTGCTGTGTGTTTCCCGTCAGAAATGGAGTTAAATGGCAGGCGCTGTGTCTTCCTACAAGCAAGAATTCGTTTCAGGTAAACGCAGTCATATTTGTGCTCAAACGAAGCTACAATGTTCACAAAGCTCACTCGTTTCTCGCTCTTAACTGAAAGGCATTGGATGTTAGAAGGCCTGTGGTTTGTATCAGTTTCAGAAGCAGAGTTGAACTAGATATGGTCCGTGTGTGTAGGAAACACAGTTCTTTTGTTCTGAGCACACTCACGTTTCCCGCCTTATTAGAGACTCTAGAAAGCAAGAGTTTGCTTCTTGCTCTAAAGCAGATTGTCTTTCATGGATGAGAACTGTGATGTGTGTTTCCCTTCAGAAAAGGAGTTAAATTGCAGGCTCTGTGTCCTCCTACAAGCAAGAATTCGTTTCAGATAAACGCAGTCACTTTTGAGCTCAAAGGAAGCTACAGAGTTCACGAAGCTCACATGTTTCTCGCTCTTAAGTGAAAAGCATTGGATGTTAGAGGGCCTGTGATTTGTATCAGTTTCAGAAGCACAGTTGAACTAGATATGGTCCGTGTGTAGGAAACACAGTTCTTTTGTTCTGAGCACACTCAAGTTTCCCGCCTTATTAGAGACTCTAGAAAGCAAGAGCTTGCTTCTTGCTCTAAAGCAGAGTGTGTTTCATGGATGAGGACTGTACTGTGTGTTGCCTTTCGGAAACGGAGTTAAATGGCAGACTCTGTGTCTTCCTACAAGCAAGAGTTCGTTTCTGGTAAATGCAGTCACTTTTGAGCTCAAACGAAGCTACATCTTTAACGAATCTCACACGTTTCTCGCTCTTAAGTGAAAAGCATTGGATATTAGAGGGCCTGTGGTTTGTGTCAGTTTCAGAAGCAGAGTTGAACTAGATATGGTCCCTGTGTGTAGAAACACAGTTCTTTTGTTCTAAGCACACTCACGTTTCCTGCCTTATTAGAGACTCTAGAAAGCGAGAGCATGCTTCTTGCTCTAAAGCAGAGCGTGTTTCATGGATGAGAACTGTGCTGTGTGTCTCCCTTCAGAAACGGAGTTAAATGGCAGGCTCTATGTCTTCCTACAAGCAAGAATTCGTTTCAGGTCAACGCAGTCAGTTTTGAGCTCAATGAAGCTACTTCGTCAGAAAGCTCACACATTTCTCGCTCCTAAGTGAAAAGCATTGGATGTTAGAGGGCCTGTGGTTTGTATGAGTTTCAGACGCAGAGTTGAACTAGATATGGTCCGTGTGTGTAGGAAACACAGTTCTTTTGTTCTGAGCACACTCACGTTTCCCGCCTTATTAGAGACTCTAAAAAGCAAGAGCTTGCTTCTTGCTCTAAAGCAGAGTGTCTTTCATGGATGAGAACTGTGCTGTGTGTTTCCCTTAAGTAACGGAGTTAAATGGCAGCCTCTGTGTCTTCCTACAAGCAAGACTTCGTTTCAGGTAAACGCAGTCACTTTTGAGCTCAAATGAAGCTATATCGTTCATGAAGCTCCCACGTTTCTCACTCTTAACTGAAAGGCTTGGATGTTAGAGGGTCTATGGTTTGTATCAGTTTCAGAAGCAGAGTTGAACTAGATATGGTCCGTGTGTGTAGGAAACACAGTTCTTTTGTTCTGAGCACACTCACGTTTCCAGCCTTATTAGAGACTCTAGAAAGCAAGAGCTTGCTTCTTGCTCTAAAGCAGAGTGTCTTTCATGGATGAGAACTGTGCTGTGTGTTTCCCTTCAGAAACGGAGTTAAATGTCAGGCTCTGTGTCTTCCTACAAGCAAGAATTCATTACAGGTCAACGCAGTCAGTTTTGAGCTCAAATGAAGCTATGTCGCCACAAAGCTCACACGTTTCTCGTTCCTAAGTGAAAAGCATTGGATGTTAGAAGGCCTGTGGTTTGGATCAGTTTCAGAAGCAGAGTTGAAGTAGATATGGTCCGTGTGTGTAGGAAACACAGTTCTTTTGTTCTGAGCACACTCACGTTTCCAGCCTTATTAGAGACTCTAGAAAGCAAGAGCTTGCTTCTTGCTCTAAAGCAGAGTGTCTTTCATGAATGAGAACTGTGCTGTGTGTTTCCCTTCAGAAATGGAGTTAAATGGCAGGCGCTGTGTATTCCTACAAGCAAGACTTCGTTTCAGGTAAACGCAGTCAGATTTGTGCTCAAACGAAGCTACATTGTTCACAAAGCTCACACGTTTCTCGCTCTTAACTGAAAGGTATTGGATGTTAGAGGGCCTGTGGTTTCTATCAGTTTCAGAAGCAGAGTTGAACTAGATATGGTCCGTGTGTGTAGGAAACACAGTTCTTTTGTTCTGAGCACACTCACGTTTCCCACCTTATTAGAGATTCTAGAAAGCAAGAGCTTGCTTCTTGCTCTAAAGCAGATTGTCTTTCATGGATGAGAACTGTGCTGTGTGTTTCCCTTCAGAAAAGGAGTTAAATTGCAGGCTCTGTGTCCTCCTACAAGTAAGAATTCGTTTCAGATAAACGCAGTCACTTTTGAGCTCAAAGGAATCTACATAGTTCACGAAGCTCACATGTTTCTCGCTCTTAAGTGAAAAGCATTGGATGTTAGAGGGCCTGTGGTTTGTATCAGTTTCAGAAGCACAGTTGAACTAGATATGGTCCGTGTGTGTAGGAAACACAGTTCTTTTGTTCTGAGCACACTCAATTTTCCCGCCTTATTAGAGACTCTAGAAAGCAAGAGCTTGCTTCTTGCTCTAAAGCAGAGTGTGATTCATGGATGAGGACTGTACTGTGTGTTTCCTTTCGGAAACGGAGTTAAATGGCAGACTCTGTGTCTTCCTACAAGCAAGAGTTCGTTTCTGGTAAATGCAGTCACTTTTGAGCTCAAACGAAGCTACATCTTTAACGAATCTCACACGTTTCTCGCTCTTAAGTGAAAAGCATTGGATATTAGAGGGCCTGTGATTTGTATCAGTTTCAGAAGCAGAGTTGAACTAGATATGGTCCCTGTGTGTAGAAACACAGTTCTTTTGTTCTGAGCACACTCACGTTTCCTGCCTTATTAGAGACTCTAGAAAGCGAGAGCATGCTTCTTGCTCTAAAGCAGAGTGTGTTTCATGGATGAGAACTGTGCTGTGTGTCTCCCTTCAGAAACGGAGTTAAATGGCAGGCTCTATGTCTTCCTACAAGCAAGAATTCGTTTCAGGTCAACGCAGTCAGTTTTGAGCTCAATGAAGCTACGTCGTCAGAAAGCTCACACATTTCTCGCTCCTAAGTGAAAAGCATTGGATGTTAGAGGGCCTGTGGTTTGTATGAGTTTCAGAAGCAGAGTTGAACTAGATATGGTCCGTGTGTGTAGGAAACACAGTTCTTTTGTTCTGAGCACACTCACGTTTCCCGCCTTATTAGAGACTCTAAAAAGCAAGAGCTTGCTTCTTGCTCTAAAGCAGAGTGTCTTTCATGGATGAGAACTGTGCTGTGTGTTTCCCTTAAGTAACGGAGTTAAATGGCAGCCTCTGTGTCTTCCTACAAGCAAGACTTCGTTTCAGGTAAACGCAGTCACTTTTGAGCTCAAAGGAAGCTACATCGTTCACGAAGCTCACACGTTTCTCGCTCTTAAGTGAAAAGCATTGGATGTTAGAGGGCCTGTGGTTTGTATCAGTTTCAAAAGCAGAGTTGAACTAGATATGGTCCCTGTGTGTAGAAACACAGTTCTTTTTTTCTGAGCACACTCACGTTTCCTGCCTTTTTAGAGACTCTAGAAAGCAATAGCATGCTTCTTGCTCTAAAGTAGAGTGTCTTTCATGGATGAGAACAGTGCTGTGTGTTTCCCGTCAGAAATGGAGTTAAATGGCAGGCGCTGTGTCTTCCTACAAGCAAGAATTCGTTTCAGGTAAACGCAGTCATATTTGTGCTCAAACGAAGCTACAATGTTCACAAAGCTCACTCGTTTCTCGCTCTTAACTGAAAGGCATTGGATGTTAGAAGGCCTGTGGTTTGTATCAGTTTCAGAAGCAGAGTTGAACTAGATATGGTCCGTGTGTGTAGGAAACACAGTTCTTTTGTTCTGAGCACACTCACGTTTCCCGCCTTATTAGAGACTCTAGAAAGCAAGAGTTTGCTTCTTGCTCTAAAGCAGATTGTCTTTCATGGATGAGAACTGTGATGTGTGTTTCCCTTCAGAAAAGGAGTTAAATTGCAGGCTCTGTGTCCTCCTACAAGCAAGAATTCGTTTCAGATAAACGCAGTCACTTTTGAGCTCAAAGGAAGCTACAGAGTTCACGAAGCTCACATGTTTCTCGCTCTTAAGTGAAAAGCATTGGATGTTAGAGGGCCTGTGATTTGTATCAGTTTCAGAAGCACAGTTGAACTAGATATGGTCCGTGTGTAGGAAACACAGTTCTTTTGTTCTGAGCACACTCAAGTTTCCCGCCTTATTAGAGACTCTAGAAAGCAAGAGCTTGCTTCTTGCTCTAAAGCAGAGTGTGTTTCATGGATGAGGACTGTACTGTGTGTTGCCTTTCGGAAACGGAGTTAAATGGCAGACTCTGTGTCTTCCTACAAGCAAGAGTTCGTTTCTGGTAAATGCAGTCACTTTTGAGCTCAAACGAAGCTACATCTTTAACGAATCTCACACGTTTCTCGCTCTTAAGTGAAAAGCATTGGATATTAGAGGGCCTGTGGTTTGTGTCAGTTTCAGAAGCAGAGTTGAACTAGATATGGTCCCTGTGTGTAGAAACACAGTTCTTTTGTTCTAAGCACACTCACGTTTCCTGCCTTATTAGAGACTCTAGAAAGCGAGAGCATGCTTCTTGCTCTAAAGCAGAGCGTGTTTCATGGATGAGAACTGTGCTGTGTGTCTCCCTTCAGAAACGGAGTTAAATGGCAGGCTCTATGTCTTCCTACAAGCAAGAATTCGTTTCAGGTCAACGCAGTCAGTTTTGAGCTCAATGAAGCTACTTCGTCAGAAAGCTCACACATTTCTCGCTCCTAAGTGAAAAGCATTGGATGTTAGAGGGCCTGTGGTTTGTATGAGTTTCAGACGCAGAGTTGAACTAGATATGGTCCGTGTGTGTAGGAAACACAGTTCTTTTGTTCTGAGCACACTCACGTTTCCCGCCTTATTAGAGACTCTAAAAAGCAAGAGCTTGCTTCTTGCTCTAAAGCAGAGTGTCTTTCATGGATGAGAACTGTGCTGTGTGTTTCCCTTAAGTAACGGAGTTAAATGGCAGCCTCTGTGTCTTCCTACAAGCAAGACTTCGTTTCAGGTAAACGCAGTCACTTTTGAGCTCAAATGAAGCTATATCGTTCATGAAGCTCCCACGTTTCTCACTCTTAACTGAAAGGCTTGGATGTTAGAGGGTCTATGGTTTGTATCAGTTTCAGAAGCAGAGTTGAACTAGATATGGTCCGTGTGTGTAGGAAACACAGTTCTTTTGTTCTGAGCACACTCACATTTCCAGCCTTATTAGAGACTCTAGAAAGCAAGAGCTTGCTTCTTGCTCTAAAGCAGAGTGTCTTTCATGGATGAGAACTGTGCTGTGTGTTTCCCTTCAGAAACGGAGTTAAATGTCAGGCTCTGTGTCTTCCTACAAGCAAGAATTCATTACAGGTCAACGCAGTCAGTTTTGAGCTCAAATGAAGCTATGTCGCCACAAAGCTCACACGTTTCTCGTTCCTAAGTGAAAAGCATTGGATGTTAGAAGGCCTGTGGTTTGGATCAGTTTCAGAAGCAGAGTTGAAGTAGATATGGTCCGTGTGTGTAGGAAACACAGTTCTTTTGTTCTGAGCACACTCACGTTTCCCATGTTATTAGAGTCTCTAGAAAGCAAGGGCTTGCTTCTTGCTCTAAAGCAGAGTGTCTTTCAAGGATGCGGACTCTGCTGTGTGTTTCCCTTCAGAAACGTAGTTAAATGGCAAGCTCTGTGTCTTCTTACAATCAAGAGTTAGTTTCCGGTAAATACAGTCACTTTTGAGCTCAAACGAACCTACATCTTTAACGAAGCTCACACGTTTCTCGCTCTTAAGTGAAAAGCAATGGATGTTAGAGGGCCTGTGGTTTGTATCAGTTTCACAAGCAGAGTTGAACTAGATTTGGTCCGTGTGTGTAGGAAACACAGTTCTTTTGTTCTGAGCACTCTCAAGTTTCCAGCCTTATTAGAGACTCTAGAACGCAAGAGCATGCTTCTTGCTCTAAAGCAGTGTGTGTTTCATGGAGAAAAACTGAGCTGTGTGTTTCTCTTCAAAAACGGAGTTCAATGGTATGCTCTGTGTCTTCCTACAAGCAAGACTTCGTTTCAGGTAAACGCAGTCACTTTTGAGTTCAAACGAAGCTACATCTTCACGAAGCTCAAACATTTCTCGCTCTTAAGTGAAAAGCACTGGATGTTACAGGGCCTGTGGTTTGTATCAGTTTCAGAAGCAGAGTTGAACTAGATATGGTCCCTGTGTGTAGAAACACAGTTCTTTTGTTCTGAGCACACTCACGTTTCCTGCCTTATTAGAGACTCTAGAAAGCAAGAGCTTGCTAATTGCTCTAAAGCAGAGTGTGTTTCATGGATGAGAACTGTGCTGTGTGTTCCCCTCAGATATGGAGTTAAAGGGCAGGCGCTGTGTATTCCTACAAGCAAGACTTCGTTTCAGGTAAACGCAGTCAGATTTGTGCTCAAACGAAGCTACAATGTTCACAAAGCTCACTCGTTTCTCGCTCTTAACTGAAAGGCATTGGATGTTAGAAGGCCTGTGGTTTGTATCAGTTTCAGAAGCAGAGTTGAACTAGATATGGTCCGTGTGTGTAGGAAACACAGTTCTTTTGTTCTGAGCACACTCACGTTTCCCGCCTTATTAGAGACTCTAGAAAGCAAGAGTTTGCTTCTTGCTCTAAAGCAGATTGTCTTTCATGGATGAGAACTGTGCTGTGAGTTTCCCTTCAGAAAAGGAGTTAAATTGCAGGCTCTGTGTCCTCCTACAAGCAAGAATTCGTTTCAGATAAACGCAGTCACTTTTGAGCTCAAAGGAAGCTACAGAGTTCACGAAGCTCACATGTTTCTCGCTCTTAAGTGAAAAGCATTGGATGTTAGAGGGCCTGTGATTTGTATCAGTTTCAGAAGCACAGTTGAACTAGATATGGTCCGTGTGTAGGAAACACAGTTCTTTTGTTCTGAGCACACTCAAGTTTCCCGCCTTATTAGAGACTCTAGAAAGCAAGAGCTTGCTTCTTGCTCTAAAGCAGAGTGTGTTTCATGGATGAGGACTGTACTGTGTGTTTCCTTTCGGAAACGGAGTTAAATGGCAGACGCTGTGTCTTCCTACAAGCAAGAGTTCGTTTCTGGTAAATGCAGTCACTTTTGAGCTCAAACGAAGCTACATCTTTAACGAATCTCACACGTTTCTTGCTCTTAAGTGAAAAGCATTGGATATTAGAGGGCCTGTGGTTTGTATCAGTTTCAGAAGCAGAGTTGAACTAGATATGGTCCCTGTGTGTAGAAACACAGTTCTTTTGTTCTGAGCACACTCACGTTTCCTGCCTTATTAGAGACTCTAGAAAGCAAGAGCATGCTTCTTGCTCTAAAGCAGAGTGTGTTTCATGGATGAGAACTGTGCTGTGTGTCTCCCTTCAGAAACGGAGTTAAATGGCAGGCTCTATGTCTTCCTACAAGCAAGAATTCGTTTCAGGTCAACGCAGTCAGTTTTGAGCTCAAATGAAGCTACGTCGTCAGAAAGCTCACACATTTCTTTCTCCTAAGTGAAAAGCACTGGATGTTACAGGGCCTGTGGTTTGTATCAGTTTCAGAAGCAGAGTTGAACTAGATATGGTCCCTGTGTGTAGAAACACAGTTCTTTTGTTCTGAGCACACTCACGTTTCCTGCCTTATTAGAGACTCTAGAAAGCAAGAGCTTGCTAATTGCTCTAAAGCAGAGTGTGTTTCATGGATGAGAACTGTGCTGTGTGTTCCCCTCAGAAATGGAGTTAAATGGCAGGCGCTGTGTATTCCTACAAGCAAGACTTTGTTTCAGGTAAAGGCAGTCAGTTTTGTGCTCAAACGAAGCTACATCGTTCACGAAGCTCACACGTTTCTCGCTCCTAAGTGAAAAGGATTGGATGTTAGAGGGCCTGTGGTTTGTATCAGTTTCAGAAGCAGAGTTGAACTAGATATGGTCCGTGTGTGTAGGAAACACAGTTCTTTTGTTCTGAGCACACTCACGTTTCCCGCCTTATTAGAGACTCTAGAAAGCAAGAGCTTGCTTCTTGCTCTAAAGCAGAGTGTCTTTCATGGATGAGAACTGTGCTGTGTGTTTCCCTTAAGTAACGGAGTTAAATGGCAGCCTCTGTGTCTTCCTACAAGCAAGACTTCGTTTCAGGTAAACGCAGTCACTTTTGAGCTCAAATGAAGCTATATCGTTCATGAAGCTCCCACGTTTCTCACTCTTAACTGAAAGGCTTGGATGTTAGAGGGTCTATGGTTTGTATCAGTTTCAGAAGCAGAGTTGAACTAGATATGGTCCGTGTGTGTAGGAAACACAGTTCTTTTGTTCTGAGCACACTCACGTTTCCAGCCTTATTAGAGACTCTAGAAAGCAAGAGCTTGCTTCTTGCTCTAAAGCAGAGTGTCTTTCATGAATGAGAACTGTGCTGTGTTTTTCCCTTAAGAAACGGAGTTAAATGGCCAGCTCTGTGTCTTCCTACAAGCAAGAATTCGTTACAGGTCAACGCAGTCAGTTTTGAGCTCAAATGAAGCTACGTCGCCACAAAGCTCACACGTTTCTCGTTCCTAAGTGAAAAGCATTGGATGTTAGAGGGCCTGTGGTTTGGATCAGTTTCAGACGCAGAGTTGAAGTAGATATGGTCCGTGTGTGTAGGAAACACAGTTCTTTTGTTCTGAGCACACTCACGTTTCCCATGTTATTAGAGTCTCTAGAAAGCAAGGGCTTGCTTCTTGCTCTAAAGCAGAGTGTCTTTCAAGGATGAGGACTCTGCTGTGTGTTTCCCTTCAGAAACGTAGTTAAATTGCAGTCTCTGTGTCTTCTTACAAGCAAGAGATAGTTTCCGGTAAATACAGTCACTTTTGAGCTCAAACGAACCTACATCTTTAACGAAGCTCACACGTTTCTCGCTCTTAAGTGAAAAGCAATAGATGTTAGAGGGCCTGTGGTTTGTATCAGTTTCAGAAGCAGAGCTGAACTAGATTTGGTTCGTGTGTGTAGGAAACACAGTTCTTTTGTTCTGAGCACACTCACGTTTCCTGCCTTATTAGAGACTCTAGAAAGCAAGAGCATGCTTCTTGCTCTAAAGCAGAGTGTGTTTCATGGATGAGAACTGTGCTGTGTGTCTCCCTTCAGAAACGGAGTTAAATGGCAGGCTCTATGTCTTCCTACAAGCAAGAATTCGTTTCAGGTCAACGCAGTCAGTTTTGAGCTCAAATGAAGCTACGTCGTCAGAAAGCTCACACATTTCTTTCTCCTAAGTGAAAAGCACTGGATGTTACAGGGCCTGTGGTTTGTATCAGTTTCAGAAGCAGAGTTGAACTAGATATGGTCCCTGTGTGTAGAAACACAGTTCTTTTGTTCTGAGCACACTCACGTTTCCTGCCTTATTAGAGACTCTAGAAAGCAAGAGCTTGCTAATTGCTCTAAAGCAGAGTGTGTTTCATGGATGAGAACTGTGCTGTGTGTTCCCCTCAGAAATGGAGTTAAATGGCAGGCGCTGTGTATTCCTACAAGCAAGACTTTGTTTCAGGTAAAGGCAGTCAGTTTTGTGCTCAAACGAAGCTACATCGTTCACGAAGCTCACACGTTTCTCGCTCCTAAGTGAAAAGGATTGGATGTTAGAGGGCCTGTGGTTTGTATCAGTTTCAGAAGCAGAGTTGAACTAGATATGGTCCGTGTGTGTAGGAAACACAGTTCTTTAGTTCTGAGCACACTCACGTTTCCCGCCTTATTAGAGACTCTAGAAAGCAAGAGCTTGCTTCTTGCTCTAAAGCAGAGTGTCTTTCATGGATGAGAACTGTGCTGTGTGTTTCCCTTCAGAAACGGAGTTAAATGGCAGCCTCTGTGTCTTCCTACAAGCAAGACTTCGTTTCAGGTAAACGCAGTCACTTTTGAGCTCAAATGAAGCTATATCGTTCATGAAGCTCCCACGTTTCTCACTCTTAACTGAAAGGCTTGGATGTTAGAGGGTCTATGGTTTGTATCAGTTTCAGAAGCAGAGTTGAACTAGATATGGTCCGTGTGTGTAGGAAACACAGTTCTTTTGTTCTGAGCACACTCACGTTTCCCGCCTTATTAGAGACTCTAGAAAGCAAGAGTTTGCTTCTTGCTCTAAAGCAGATTGTCTTTCATGGATGAGAACTGTGCTGTGTGTTTCCCTTCAGAAAAGGAGTTAAATTGCAGGCTCTGTGTCCTCCTACAAGCAAGAATTCGTTTCAGATAAACGCAGTCACTTTTGAGCTCAAAGGAAGCTACAGAGTTCACGAAGCTCACATGTTTCTCGCTCTTAAGTGAAAAGCATTGGATGTTAGAGGGCCTGTGGTTTGTATCAGTTTCAGAAGCACAGTTGAACTAGATATGGTCCGTGTGTAGGAAACACAGTTCTTTTGTTCTGAGCACACTCAAGTTTCCCGCCTTATTAGAGACTCTAGAAAGCAAGAGCTTGCTTCTTGCTCTAAAGCAGAGTGTGTTTCATGGATGAGGACTGTACTGTGTGTTGCCTTTCGGAAACGGAGTTAAATGGCAGACTCTGTGTCTTCCTACAAGCAAGAGTTCATTTCTGGTAAATGCAGTCACTTTTGAGCTCAAACGAAGCTACATCTTTAACGAATCTCACACGTTTCTCGCTCTTAAGTGAAAAGCATTGGATATTAGAGGGCCTGTGGTTTGTATCAGTTTCAGAAGCAGAGTTGAACTAGATATGGTCCCTGTGTGTAGAAACACAGTTCTTTTGTTCTAAGCACACTCACGTTTCCTGCCTTATTAGAGACTCTAGAAAGCGAGAGCATGCTTCTTGCTCTAAAGCAGAGCGTGTTTCATGGATGAGAACTGTGCTGTGTGTCTCCCTTCAGAAACGGAGTTAAATGGCAGGCTCTATGTCTTCCTACAAGCAAGAATTCGTTTCAGGTCAACGCAGTCAGTTTTGAGCTCAATGAAGCTACTTCGTCAGAAAGCTCACACATTTCTCGCTCCTAAGTGAAAAGCATTGGATGTTAGAGGGCCTGTGGTTTGTATGAGTTTCAGACGCAGAGTTGAACTAGATATGGTCCGTGTGTGTAGGAAACACAGTTCTTTTGTTCTGAGCACACTCACGTTTCCCGCCTTATTAGAGACTCTAAAAAGCAAGAGCTTGCTTCTTGCTCTAAAGCAGAGTGTCTTTCATGGATGAGAACTGTGCTGTGTGTTTCCCTTAAGTAACGGAGTTAAATGGCAGCCTCTGTGTCTTCCTACAAGCAAGACTTCGTTTCAGGTAAACGCAGTCACTTTTGAGCTCAAATGAAGCTATATCGTTCATGAAGCTCCCACGTTTCTCACTCTTAACTGAAAGGCTTGGATGTTAGAGGGTCTATGGTTTGTATCAGTTTGAGAAGCAGAGTTGAACTAGATATGGTCCGTGTGTGTAGGAAACACAGTTCTTTTGTTCTGAGCACACTCACGTTTCCAGCCTTATTAGAGACTCTAGAAAGCAAGAGCTTGCTTCTTGCTCTAAAGCAGAGTGTCTTTCATGGATGAGAACTGTGCTGTGTGTTTCCCTTCAGAAACGGAGTTAAATGTCAGGCTCTGTGTCTTCCTACAAGCAAGAATTCATTACAGGTCAACGCAGTCAGTTTTGAGCTCAAATGAAGCTATGTCGCCACAAAGCTCACACGTTTCTCGTTCCTAAGTGAAAAGCATTGGATGTTAGAAGGCCTGTGGTTTGGATCAGTTTCAGAAGCAGAGTTGAAGTAGATATGGTCCGTGTGTGTAGGAAACACAGTTCTTTTGTTCTGAGCACACTCACGTTTCCCATGTTATTAGATTCTCTAGAAAGCAAGGGCTTGCTTCTTGCTCTAAAGCAGAGTGTCTTTCAAGGATGAGGACTCTGCTGTGTGTTTCCCTTCAGAAACGTAGTTAAATGGCAAGCTCTGTGTCTTCTTACAATCAAGAGTTAGTTTCCGGTAAATACAGTCACTTTTGAGCTCAAACGAACCTACATCTTTAACGAAGCTCACACGTTTCTCGCTCTTAAGTGAAAAGCAATGGATGTTAGAGGGCCTGTGGTGTGTATCAGTTTCAGAAGCAGAGTTGAACTAGATTTGGTCCGTGTGTGTAGGAAACACAGTTCTTTTATTCTGAGCACTCTCAAGTTTCCAGCCTTATTAGAGACTCTAGAACGCAAGAGCATGCTTCTTGCTCTAAAGCAGTGTGTGTTTCATGGAGAAAAACTGTGCTGTGTGTTTCTCTTCAAAAACGGAGTTCAATGGTAGGCTCTGTGTCTTCCTACAAGCAAGACTTCGTTTCAGGTAAACGCAGTCACTTTTGATTTCAAACGAAGCTACATCTTCACGAAGCTCAAACATTTCTCGCTCTTAAGTGAAAAGCACTGGATGTTACAGGGCCTGTGGTTTGTATCAGTTTCAGAAGCAGAGTTGAACTAGATATGGTCCCTGTGTGTAGAAACACAGTTCTTTTGTTCTGAGCACACTCACGTTTCCTGCCTTATTAGAGACTCTAGAAAGCAAGAGCTTGCTAATTGCTCTAAAGCAGAGTGTGTTTCATGGATGAGAACTGTGCTGTGTGTTCCCCTCAGAAATGGAGTTAAAGGGCAGGCGCTGTGTATTCCTACAAGCAAGACTTCGTTTCAGGTAAACGCAGTCAGATTTGTGCTCAAACGAAGCTACAATGTTCACAAAGCTCACTCGTTTCTCGCTCTTAACTGAAAGGCATTGGATGTTAGAAGGCCTGTGGTTTGTATCAGTTTCAGAAGCAGAGTTGAACTAGATATGGTCCGTGTGTGTAGGAAACACAGTTCTTTTGTTCTGAGCACACTCACGTTTCCCGCCTTATTAGAGACTCTAGAAAGCAAGAGTTTGCTTCTTGCTCTAAAGCAGATTGTCTTTCATGGATGAGAACTGTGATGTGTGTTTCCCTTCAGAAAAGGAGTTAAATTGCAGGCTCTGTGTCCTCCTACAAGCAAGAATTCGTTTCAGATAAACGCAGTCACTTTTGAGCTCAAAGGAAGCTACAGAGTTCACGAAGCTCACATGTTTCTCGCTCTTAAGTGAAAAGCATTGGATGTTAGAGGGCCTGTGATTTGTATCAGTTTCAGAAGCACAGTTGAACTAGATATGGTCCGTGTGTAGGAAACACAGTTCTTTTGTTCTGAGCACACTCAAGTTTCCCGCCTTATTAGAGACTCTAGAAAGCAAGAGCTTGCTTCTTGCTCTAAAGCAGAGTGTGTTTCATGGATGAGGACTGTACTGTGTGCTGCCTTTCGGAAACGGAGTTAAATGGCAGACTCTGTGTCTTCCTACAAGCAAGAGTTCGTTTCTGGTAAATGCAGTCACTTTTGAGCTCAAACGAAGCTACATCTTTAACGAATCTCACACGTTTCTCGCTCTTAAGTGAAAAGCATTGGATATTAGAGGGCCTGTGGTTTGTGTCAGTTTCAGAAGCAGAGTTGAACTAGATATGGTCCCTGTGTGTAGAAACACAGTTCTTTTGTTCTAAGCACACTCACGTTTCCTGCCTTATTAGAGACTCTAGAAAGCGAGAGCATGCTTCTTGCTCTAAAGCAGAGCGTGTTTCATGGATGAGAACTGTGCTGTGTGTCTCCCTTCAGAAACGGAGTTAAATGGCAGGCTCTATGTCTTCCTACAAGCAAGAATTCGTTTCAGGTCAACGCAGTCAGTTTTGAGCTCAATGAAGCTACTTCGTCAGAAAGCTCACACATTTCTCGCTCCTAAGTGAAAAGCATTGGATGTTAGAGGGCCTGTGGTTTGTATGAGTTTCAGACGCAGAGTTGAACTAGATATGGTCCGTGTGTGTAGGAAACACAGTTCTTTTGTTCTGAGCACACTCACGTTTCCCGCCTTATTAGAGACTCTAAAAAGCAAGAGCTTGCTTCTTGCTCTAAAGCAGAGTGTCTTTCATGGATGAGAACTGTGCTGTGTGTTTCCCTTAAGTAACGGAGTTAAATGGCAGCCTCTGTGTCTTCCTACAAGCAAGACTTCGTTTCAGGTAAACGCAGTCACTTTTGAGCTCAAATGAAGCTATATCGTTCATGAAGCTCCCACGTTTCTCACTCTTAACTGAAAGGCTTGGATGTTAGAGGGTCTATGGTTTGTATCAGTTTCAGAAGCAGAGTTGAACTAGATATGGTCCGTGTGTGTAGGAAACACAGTTCTTTTGTTCTGAGCACACTCACGTTTCCAGCCTTATTAGAGACTCTAGAAAGCAAGAGCTTGCTTCTTGCTCTAAAGCAGAGTGTCTTTCATGGATGAGAACTGTGCTGTGTGTTTCCCTTCAGAAACGGAGTTAAATGTCAGGCTCTGTGTCTTCCTACAAGCAAGAATTCATTACAGGTCAACGCAGTCAGTTTTGAGCTCAAATGAAGCTATGTCGCCACAAAGCTCACACGTTTCTCGTTCCTAAGTGAAAAGCATTGGATGTTAGAAGGCCTGTGGTTTGGATCAGTTTCAGAAGCAGAGTTGAAGTAGATATGGTCCGTGTGTGTAGGAAACACAGTTCTTTTGTTCTGAGCACACTCACGTTTCCCATGTTATTAGAGTCTCTAGAAAGCAAGGGCTTGCTTCTTGCTCTAAAGCAGAGTGTCTTTCAAGGATGCGGACTCTGCTGTGTGTTTCCCTTCAGAAACGTAGTTAAATGGCAAGCTCTGTGTCTTCTTACAATCAAGAGTTAGTTTCCGGTAAATACAGTCACTTTTGAGCTCAAACGAACCTACATCTTTAACGAAGCTCACACGTTTCTCGCTCTTAAGTGAAAAGCAATGGATGTTAGAGGGCCTGTGGTTTGTATCAGTTTCACAAGCAGAGTTGAACTAGATTTGGTCCGTGTGTGTAGGAAACACAGTTCTTTTGTTCTGAGCACTCTCAAGTTTCCAGCCTTATTAGAGACTCTAGAACGCAAGAGCATGCTTCTTGCTCTAAAGCAGTGTGTGTTTCATGGAGAAAAACTGTGCTGTGTGTTTCTCTTCAAAAACGGAGTTCAATGGTATGCTCTGTGTCTTCCTACAAGCAAGACTTCGTTTCAGGTAAACGCAGTCAATTTTGAGTTCAAACGAAGCTACATCTTCACGAAGCTCAAACATTTCTCGCTCTTAAGTGAAAAGCACTGGATGTTACAGGGCCTGTGGTTTGTATCAGTTTCAGAAGCAGAGTTGAACTAGATATGGTCCCTGTGTGTAGAAACACAGTTCTTTTGTTCTGAGCACACTCACGTTTCCTGCCTTATTAGAGACTCTAGAAAGCAAGAGCTTGCTAATTGCTCTAAAGCAGAGTGTGTTTCATGGATGAGAACTGTGCTGTGTGTTCCCCTCAGATATGGAGTTAAAGGGCAGGCGCTGTGTATTCCTACAAGCAAGACTTCGTTTCAGGTAAACGCAGTCAGATTTGTGCTCAAACGAAGCTACAATGTTCACAAAGCTCACTCGTTTCTCGCTCTTAACTGAAAGGCATTGGATGTTAGAAGGCCTGTGGTTTGTATCAGTTTCAGAAGCAGAGTTGAACTAGATATGGTCCGTGTGTGTAGGAAACACAGTTCTTTTGTTCTGAGCACACTCACGTTTCCCGCCTTATTAGAGACTCTAGAAAGCAAGAGTTTGCTTCTTGCTCTAAAGCAGATTGTCTTTCATGGATGAGAACTGTGCTGTGAGTTTCCCTTCAGAAAAGGAGTTAAATTGCAGGCTCTGTGTCCTCCTACAAGCAAGAATTCGTTTCAGATAAACGCAGTCACTTTTGAGCTCAAAGGAAGCTACAGAGTTCACGAAGCTCACATGTTTCTCGCTCTTAAGTGAAAAGCATTGGATGTTAGAGGGCCTGTGATTTGTATCAGTTTCAGAAGCACAGTTGAACTAGATATGGTCCGTGTGTAGGAAACACAGTTCTTTTGTTCTGAGCACACTCAAGTTTCCCGCCTTATTAGAGACTCTAGAAAGCAAGAGCTTGCTTCTTGC
Organism: Onychomys leucogaster; assembly: GCA_949786385.1. Lineage (NCBI taxonomy): Eukaryota > Metazoa > Chordata > Mammalia > Rodentia > Cricetidae > Onychomys > Onychomys leucogaster. The sequence goes on along the minus strand of CATKUP010000105.1, from coordinate 400,551 downwards.
TCTAAAGCAGAGTGTGTTTCATGGATGAGGACTGTACTGTGTGTTTCCTTTCGGAAACGGAGTTAAATGGCAGACGCTGTGTCTTCCTACAAGCAAGAGTTCGTTTCTGGTAAATGCAGTCACTTTTGAGCTCAAACGAAGCTACATCTTTAACGAATCTCACACGTTTCTTGCTCTTAAGTGAAAAGCATTGGATATTAGAGGGCCTGTGGTTTGTATCAGTTTCAGAAGCAGAGTTGAACTAGATATGGTCCCTGTGTGTAGAAACACAGTTCTTTTGTTCTGAGCACACTCACGTTTCCTGCCTTATTAGAGACTCTAGAAAGCAAGAGCATGCTTCTTGCTCTAAAGCAGAGTGTGTTTCATGGATGAGAACTGTGCTGTGTGTCTCCCTTCAGAAACGGAGTTAAATGGCAGGCTCTATGTCTTCCTACAAGCAAGAATTCGTTTCAGGTCAACGCAGTCAGTTTTGAGCTCAAATGAAGCTACGTCGTCAGAAAGCTCACACATTTCTTTCTCCTAAGTGAAAAGCACTGGATGTTACAGGGCCTGTGGTTTGTATCAGTTTCAGAAGCAGAGTTGAACTAGATATGGTCCCTGTGTGTAGAAACACAGTTCTTTTGTTCTGAGCACACTCACGTTTCCTGCCTTATTAGAGACTCTAGAAAGCAAGAGCTTGCTAATTGCTCTAAAGCAGAGTGTGTTTCATGGATGAGAACTGTGCTGTGTGTTCCCCTCAGAAATGGAGTTAAATGGCAGGCGCTGTGTATTCCTACAAGCAAGACTTTGTTTCAGGTAAAGGCAGTCAGTTTTGTGCTCAAACGAAGCTACATCGTTCACGAAGCTCACACGTTTCTCGCTCCTAAGTGAAAAGGATTGGATGTTAGAGGGCCTGTGGTTTGTATCAGTTTCAGAAGCAGAGTTGAACTAGATATGGTCCGTGTGTGTAGGAAACACAGTTCTTTTGTTCTGAGCACACTCACGTTTCCCGCCTTATTAGAGACTCTAGAAAGCAAGAGCTTGCTTCTTGCTCTAAAGCAGAGTGTCTTTCATGGATGAGAACTGTGCTGTGTGTTTCCCTTAAGTAACGGAGTTAAATGGCAGCCTCTGTGTCTTCCTACAAGCAAGACTTCGTTTCAGGTAAACGCGGTCACTTTTGAGCTCAAATGAAGCTATATCGTTCATGAAGCTCCCACGTTTCTCACTCTTAACTGAAAGGCTTGGATGTTAGAGGGTCTATGGTTTGTATCAGTTTCAGAAGCAGAGTTGAACTAGATATGGTCCGTGTGTGTAGGAAACACAGTTCTTTTGTTCTGAGCACACTCACGTTTCCAGCCTTATTAGAGACTCTAGAAAGCAAGAGCTTGCTTCTTGCTCTAAAGCAGAGTGTCTTTCATGAATGAGAACTGTGCTGTGTTTTTCCCTTAAGAAACGGAGTTAAATGGCCAGCTCTGTGTCTTCCTACAAGCAAGAATTCGTTACAGGTCAACGCAGTCAGTTTTGAGCTCAAATGAAGCTACGTCGCCACAAAGCTCACACGTTTCTCGTTCCTAAGTGAAAAGCATTGGATGTTAGAGGGCCTGTGGTTTGGATCAGTTTCAGACGCAGAGTTGAAGTAGATATGGTCCGTGTGTGTAGGAAACACAGTTCTTTTGTTCTGAGCACACACACGTTTCCCATGTTATTAGAGTCTCTAGAAAGCAAGGGCTTGCTTCTTGCTCTAAAGCAGAGTGTCTTTCAAGGATGAGGACTCTGCTGTGTGTTTCCCTTCAGAAACGTAGTTAAATTGCAGTCTCTGTGTCTTCTTACAAGCAAGAGATAGTTTCCGGTAAATACAGTCACTTTTGAGCTCAAACGAACCTACATCTTTAACGAAGCTCACACGTTTCTCGCTCTTAAGTGAAAAGCAATAGATGTTAGAGGGCCTGTGGTTTGTATCAGTTTCAGAAGCAGAGTTGAACTAGATTTGGTTCGTGTGTGTAGGAAACACAGTTCTTTTGTTCTGAGCACACTCACGTTTCCAGCCTTATTAGAGACTCTAGAAAGCAAGAGCATGCTTCTTCCTATAAAGCAGAGTGTCTTTCATGGATGTGAACTGTGCTGTGTGTTTCCCTTCAGAAATGGAGTTAAATGGCAGGCGCTGTGTATTCCTACAAGCAAGACTTCGTTTCAGGTAAACGCAGTCAGATTTGTGCTCAAACGAAGCTACATTGTTCACAAAGCTCACACGTTTCTCGCTCTTAACTGAAAGGTATTGGATGTTAGAGGGCCTGTGGTTTCTATCAGTTTCAGAAGCAGAGTTGAACTAGATATGGTCCGTGTGTGTAGGAAACACAGTTCTTTTGTTCTGAGCACACTCACGTTTCCCACCTTATTAGAGATTCTAGAAAGCAAGAGCTTGCTTCTTGCTCTAAAGCAGATTGTCTTTCATGGATGAGAACTGTGCTGTGTGTTTCCCTTCAGAAAAGGAGTTAAATTGCAGGCTCTGTGTCCTCCTACAAGTAAGAATTCGTTTCAGATAAACGCAGTCACTTTTGAGCTCAAAGGAATCTACATAGTTCACGAAGCTCACATGTTTCTCGCTCTTAAGTGAAAAGCATTGGATGTTAGAGGGCCTGTGGTTTGTATCAGTTTCAGAAGCACAGTTGAACTAGATATGGTCCGTGTGTGTAGGAAACACAGTTCTTTTGTTCTGAGCACACTCAATTTTCCCGCCTTATTAGAGACTCTAGAAAGCAAGAGCTTGCTTCTTGCTCTAAAGCAGAGTGTGATTCATGGATGAGGACTGTACTGTGTGTTTCCTTTCGGAAACGGAGTTAAATGGCAGACTCTGTGTCTTCCTACAAGCAAGAGTTCGTTTCTGGTAAATGCAGTCACTTTTGAGCTCAAACGAAGCTACATCTTTAACGAATCTCACACGTTTCTCGCTCTTAAGTGAAAAGCATTGGATATTAGAGGGCCTGTGATTTGTATCAGTTTCAGAAGCAGAGTTGAACTAGATATGGTCCCTGTGTGTAGAAACACAGTTCTTTTGTTCTGAGCACACTCACGTTTCCTGCCTTATTAGAGACTCTAGAAAGCGAGAGCATGCTTCTTGCTCTAAAGCAGAGTGTGTTTCATGGATGAGAACTGTGCTGTGTGTCTCCCTTCAGAAACGGAGTTAAATGGCAGGCTCTATGTCTTCCTACAAGCAAGAATTCGTTTCAGGTCAACGCAGTCAGTTTTGAGCTCAATGAAGCTACTTCGTCAGAAAGCTCACACATTTCTCGCTCCTAAGTGAAAAGCATTGGATGTTAGAGGGCCTGTGGTTTGTATGAGTTTCAGAAGCAGAGTTGAACTAGATATGGTCCGTGTGTGTAGGAAACACAGTTCTTTTGTTCTGAGCACACTCACGTTTCCCGCCTTATTAGAGACTCTAAAAAGCAAGAGCTTGCTTCTTGCTCTAAAGCAGAGTGTCTTTCATGGATGAGAACTGTGCTGTGTGTTTCCCTTAAGTAACGGAGTTAAATGGCAGCCTCTGTGTCTTCCTACAAGCAAGACTTCGTTTCAGGTAAACGCAGTCACTTTTGAGCTCAAAGGAAGCTACATCGTTCACGAAGCTCACACGTTTCTCGCTCTTAAGTGAAAAGCATTGGATGTTAGAGGGCCTGTGGTTTGTATCAGTTTCAAAAGCAGAGTTGAACTAGATATGGTCCCTGTGTGTAGAAACACAGTTCTTTTTTTCTGAGCACACTCACGTTTCCTGCCTTTTTAGAGACTCTAGAAAGCAATAGCATGCTTCTTGCTCTAAAGTAGAGTGTCTTTCATGGATGAGAACAGTGCTGTGTGTTTCCCGTCAGAAATGGAGTTAAATGGCAGGCGCTGTGTCTTCCTACAAGCAAGAATTCGTTTCAGGTAAACGCAGTCATATTTGTGCTCAAACGAAGCTACAATGTTCACAAAGCTCACTCGTTTCTCGCTCTTAACTGAAAGGCATTGGATGTTAGAAGGCCTGTGGTTTGTATCAGTTTCAGAAGCAGAGTTGAACTAGATATGGTCCGTGTGTGTAGGAAACACAGTTCTTTTGTTCTGAGCACACTCACGTTTCCCGCCTTATTAGAGACTCTAGAAAGCAAGAGTTTGCTTCTTGCTCTAAAGCAGATTGTCTTTCATGGATGAGAACTGTGATGTGTGTTTCCCTTCAGAAAAGGAGTTAAATTGCAGGCTCTGTGTCCTCCTACAAGCAAGAATTCGTTTCAGATAAACGCAGTCACTTTTGAGCTCAAAGGAAGCTACAGAGTTCACGAAGCTCACATGTTTCTCGCTCTTAAGTGAAAAGCATTGGATGTTAGAGGGCCTGTGATTTGTATCAGTTTCAGAAGCACAGTTGAACTAGATATGGTCCGTGTGTAGGAAACACAGTTCTTTTGTTCTGAGCACACTCAAGTTTCCCGCCTTATTAGAGACTCTAGAAAGCAAGAGCTTGCTTCTTGCTCTAAAGCAGAGTGTGTTTCATGGATGAGGACTGTACTGTGTGTTGCCTTTCGGAAACGGAGTTAAATGGCAGACTCTGTGTCTTCCTACAAGCAAGAGTTCGTTTCTGGTAAATGCAGTCACTTTTGAGCTCAAACGAAGCTACATCTTTAACGAATCTCACACGTTTCTCGCTCTTAAGTGAAAAGCATTGGATATTAGAGGGCCTGTGGTTTGTGTCAGTTTCAGAAGCAGAGTTGAACTAGATATGGTCCCTGTGTGTAGAAACACAGTTCTTTTGTTCTAAGCACACTCACGTTTCCTGCCTTATTAGAGACTCTAGAAAGCGAGAGCATGCTTCTTGCTCTAAAGCAGAGCGTGTTTCATGGATGAGAACTGTGCTGTGTGTCTCCCTTCAGAAACGGAGTTAAATGGCAGGCTCTATGTCTTCCTACAAGCAAGAATTCGTTTCAGGTCAACGCAGTCAGTTTTGAGCTCAATGAAGCTACTTCGTCAGAAAGCTCACACATTTCTCGCTCCTAAGTGAAAAGCATTGGATGTTAGAGGGCCTGTGGTTTGTATGAGTTTCAGACGCAGAGTTGAACTAGATATGGTCCGTGTGTGTAGGAAACACAGTTCTTTTGTTCTGAGCACACTCACGTTTCCCGCCTTATTAGAGACTCTAAAAAGCAAGAGCTTGCTTCTTGCTCTAAAGCAGAGTGTCTTTCATGGATGAGAACTGTGCTGTGTGTTTCCCTTAAGTAACGGAGTTAAATGGCAGCCTCTGTGTCTTCCTACAAGCAAGACTTCGTTTCAGGTAAACGCAGTCACTTTTGAGCTCAAAGGAAGCTACATCGTTCACGAAGCTCACACGTTTCTCGCTCTTAAGTGAAAAGCATTGGATGTTAGAGGGCCTGTGGTTTGTATCAGTTTCAAAAGCAGAGTTGAACTAGATATGGTCCCTGTGTGTAGAAACACAGTTCTTTTTTTCTGAGCACACTCACGTTTCCTGCCTTTTTAGAGACTCTAGAAAGCAATAGCATGCTTCTTGCTCTAAAGTAGAGTGTCTTTCATGGATGAGAACAGTGCTGTGTGTTTCCCGTCAGAAATGGAGTTAAATGGCAGGCGCTGTGTCTTCCTACAAGCAAGAATTCGTTTCAGGTAAACGCAGTCATATTTGTGCTCAAACGAAGCTACAATGTTCACAAAGCTCACTCGTTTCTCGCTCTTAACTGAAAGGCATTGGATGTTAGAAGGCCTGTGGTTTGTATCAGTTTCAGAAGCAGAGTTGAACTAGATATGGTCCGTGTGTGTAGGAAACACAGTTCTTTTGTTCTGAGCACACTCACGTTTCCCGCCTTATTAGAGACTCTAGAAAGCAAGAGTTTGCTTCTTGCTCTAAAGCAGATTGTCTTTCATGGATGAGAACTGTGATGTGTGTTTCCCTTCAGAAAAGGAGTTAAATTGCAGGCTCTGTGTCCTCCTACAAGCAAGAATTCGTTTCAGATAAACGCAGTCACTTTTGAGCTCAAAGGAAGCTACAGAGTTCACGAAGCTCACATGTTTCTCGCTCTTAAGTGAAAAGCATTGGATGTTAGAGGGCCTGTGATTTGTATCAGTTTCAGAAGCACAGTTGAACTAGATATGGTCCGTGTGTAGGAAACACAGTTCTTTTGTTCTGAGCACACTCAAGTTTCCCGCCTTATTAGAGACTCTAGAAAGCAAGAGCTTGCTTCTTGCTCTAAAGCAGAGTGTGTTTCATGGATGAGGACTGTACTGTGTGTTGCCTTTCGGAAACGGAGTTAAATGGCAGACTCTGTGTCTTCCTACAAGCAAGAGTTCGTTTCTGGTAAATGCAGTCACTTTTGAGCTCAAACGAAGCTACATCTTTAACGAATCTCACACGTTTCTCGCTCTTAAGTGAAAAGCATTGGATATTAGAGGGCCTGTGGTTTGTGTCAGTTTCAGAAGCAGAGTTGAACTAGATATGGTCCCTGTGTGTAGAAACACAGTTCTTTTGTTCTAAGCACACTCACGTTTCCTGCCTTATTAGAGACTCTAGAAAGCGAGAGCATGCTTCTTGCTCTAAAGCAGAGCGTGTTTCATGGATGAGAACTGTGCTGTGTGTCTCCCTTCAGAAACGGAGTTAAATGGCAGGCTCTATGTCTTCCTACAAGCAAGAATTCGTTTCAGGTCAACGCAGTCAGTTTTGAGCTCAATGAAGCTACTTCGTCAGAAAGCTCACACATTTCTCGCTCCTAAGTGAAAAGCATTGGATGTTAGAGGGCCTGTGGTTTGTATGAGTTTCAGACGCAGAGTTGAACTAGATATGGTCCGTGTGTGTAGGAAACACAGTTCTTTTGTTCTGAGCACACTCACGTTTCCCGCCTTATTAGAGACTCTAAAAAGCAAGAGCTTGCTTCTTGCTCTAAAGCAGAGTGTCTTTCATGGATGAGAACTGTGCTGTGTGTTTCCCTTAAGTAACGGAGTTAAATGGCAGCCTCTGTGTCTTCCTACAAGCAAGACTTCGTTTCAGGTAAACGCAGTCACTTTTGAGCTCAAAGGAAGCTACATCGTTCACGAAGCTCACACGTTTCTCGCTCTTAAGTGAAAAGCATTGGATGTTAGAGGGCCTGTGGTTTGTATCAGTTTCAAAAGCAGAGTTGAACTAGATATGGTCCCTGTGTGTAGAAACACAGTTCTTTTTTTCTGAGCACACTCACGTTTCCTGCCTTTTTAGAGACTCTAGAAAGCAATAGCATGCTTCTTGCTCTAAAGTAGAGTGTCTTTCATGGATGAGAACAGTGCTGTGTGTTTCCCGTCAGAAATGGAGTTAAATGGCAGGCGCTGTGTCTTCCTACAAGCAAGAATTCGTTTCAGGTAAACGCAGTCATATTTGTGCTCAAACGAAGCTACAATGTTCACAAAGCTCACTCGTTTCTCGCTCTTAACTGAAAGGCATTGGATGTTAGAAGGCCTGTGGTTTGTATCAGTTTCAGAAGCAGAGTTGAACTAGATATGGTCCGTGTGTGTAGGAAACACAGTTCTTTTGTTCTGAGCACACTCACGTTTCCCGCCTTATTAGAGACTCTAGAAAGCAAGAGTTTGCTTCTTGCTCTAAAGCAGATTGTCTTTCATGGATGAGAACTGTGATGTGTGTTTCCCTTCAGAAAAGGAGTTAAATTGCAGGCTCTGTGTCCTCCTACAAGCAAGAATTCGTTTCAGATAAACGCAGTCACTTTTGAGCTCAAAGGAAGCTACAGAGTTCACGAAGCTCACATGTTTCTCGCTCTTAAGTGAAAAGCATTGGATGTTAGAGGGCCTGTGATTTGTATCAGTTTCAGAAGCACAGTTGAACTAGATATGGTCCGTGTGTAGGAAACACAGTTCTTTTGTTCTGAGCACACTCAAGTTTCCCGCCTTATTAGAGACTCTAGAAAGCAAGAGCTTGCTTCTTGCTCTAAAGCAGAGTGTGTTTCATGGATGAGGACTGTACTGTGTGTTGCCTTTCGGAAACGGAGTTAAATGGCAGACTCTGTGTCTTCCTACAAGCAAGAGTTCGTTTCTGGTAAATGCAGTCACTTTTGAGCTCAAACGAAGCTACATCTTTAACGAATCTCACACGTTTCTCGCTCTTAAGTGAAAAGCATTGGATATTAGAGGGCCTGTGGTTTGTGTCAGTTTCAGAAGCAGAGTTGAACTAGATATGGTCCCTGTGTGTAGAAACACAGTTCTTTTGTTCTAAGCACACTCACGTTTCCTGCCTTATTAGAGACTCTAGAAAGCGAGAGCATGCTTCTTGCTCTAAAGCAGAGCGTGTTTCATGGATGAGAACTGTGCTGTGTGTCTCCCTTCAGAAACGGAGTTAAATGGCAGGCTCTATGTCTTCCTACAAGCAAGAATTCGTTTCAGGTCAACGCAGTCAGTTTTGAGCTCAATGAAGCTACTTCGTCAGAAAGCTCACACATTTCTCGCTCCTAAGTGAAAAGCATTGGATGTTAGAGGGCCTGTGGTTTGTATGAGTTTCAGACGCAGAGTTGAACTAGATATGGTCCGTGTGTGTAGGAAACACAGTTCTTTTGTTCTGAGCACACTCACGTTTCCCGCCTTATTAGAGACTCTAAAAAGCAAGAGCTTGCTTCTTGCTCTAAAGCAGAGTGTCTTTCATGGATGAGAACTGTGCTGTGTGTTTCCCTTAAGTAACGGAGTTAAATGGCAGCCTCTGTGTCTTCCTACAAGCAAGACTTCGTTTCAGGTAAACGCAGTCACTTTTGAGCTCAAATGAAGCTATATCGTTCATGAAGCTCCCACGTTTCTCACTCTTAACTGAAAGGCTTGGATGTTAGAGGGTCTATGGTTTGTATCAGTTTCAGAAGCAGAGTTGAACTAGATATGGTCCGTGTGTGTAGGAAACACAGTTCTTTTGTTCTGAGCACACTCACGTTTCCAGCCTTATTAGAGACTCTAGAAAGCAAGAGCTTGCTTCTTGCTCTAAAGCAGAGTGTCTTTCATGGATGAGAACTGTGCTGTGTGTTTCCCTTCAGAAACGGAGTTAAATGTCAGGCTCTGTGTCTTCCTACAAGCAAGAATTCATTACAGGTCAACGCAGTCAGTTTTGAGCTCAAATGAAGCTATGTCGCCACAAAGCTCACACGTTTCTCGTTCCTAAGTGAAAAGCATTGGATGTTAGAAGGCCTGTGGTTTGGATCAGTTTCAGAAGCAGAGTTGAAGTAGATATGGTCCGTGTGTGTAGGAAACACAGTTCTTTTGTTCTGAGCACACTCACGTTTCCCATGTTATTAGAGTCTCTAGAAAGCAAGGGCTTGCTTCTTGCTCTAAAGCAGAGTGTCTTTCAAGGATGCGGACTCTGCTGTGTGTTTCCCTTCAGAAACGTAGTTAAATGGCAAGCTCTGTGTCTTCTTACAATCAAGAGTTAGTTTCCGGTAAATACAGTCACTTTTGAGCTCAAACGAACCTACATCTTTAACGAAGCTCACACGTTTCTCGCTCTTAAGTGAAAAGCAATGGATGTTAGAGGGCCTGTGGTTTGTATCAGTTTCACAAGCAGAGTTGAACTAGATTTGGTCCGTGTGTGTAGGAAACACAGTTCTTTTGTTCTGAGCACTCTCAAGTTTCCAGCCTTATTAGAGACTCTAGAACGCAAGAGCATGCTTCTTGCTCTAAAGCAGTGTGTGTTTCATGGAGAAAAACTGTGCTGTGTGTTTCTCTTCAACAACGGAGTTCAATGGTATGCTCTGTGTCTTCCTACAAGCAAGACTTCGTTTCAGGTAAACGCAGTCACTTTTGAGTTCAAACGAAGCTACATCTTCACGAAGCTCAAACATTTCTCGCTCTTAAGTGAAAAGCACTGGATGTTACAGGGCCTGTGGTTTGTATCAGTTTCAGAAGCAGAGTTGAACTAGATATGGTCCCTGTGTGTAGAAACACAGTTCTTTTGTTCTGAGCACACTCACGTTTCCTGCCTTATTAGAGACTCTAGAAAGCAAGAGCTTGCTAATTGCTCTAAAGCAGAGTGTGTTTCATGGATGAGAACTGTGCTGTGTGTTCCCCTCAGATATGGAGTTAAAGGGCAGGCGCTGTGTATTCCTACAAGCAAGACTTCGTTTCAGGTAAACGCAGTCAGATTTGTGCTCAAACGAAGCTACAATGTTCACAAAGCTCACTCGTTTCTCGCTCTTAACTGAAAGGCATTGGATGTTAGAAGGCCTGTGGTTTGTATCAGTTTCAGAAGCAGAGTTGAACTAGATATGGTCCGTGTGTGTAGGAAACACAGTTCTTTTGTTCTGAGCACACTCACGTTTCCCGCCTTATTAGAGACTCTAGAAAGCAAGAGTTTGCTTCTTGCTCTAAAGCAGATTGTCTTTCATGGATGAGAACTGTGCTGTGAGTTTCCCTTCAGAAAAGGAGTTAAATTGCAGGCTCTGTGTCCTCCTACAAGCAAGAATTCGTTTCAGATAAACGCAGTCACTTTTGAGCTCAAAGGAAGCTACAGAGTTCACGAAGCTCACATGTTTCTCGCTCTTAAGTGAAAAGCATTGGATGTTAGAGGGCCTATGATTTGTATCAGTTTCAGAAGCACAGTTGAACTAGATATGGTCCGTGTGTAGGAAACACAGTTCTTTTGTTCTGAGCACACTCAAGTTTCCCGCCTTATTAGAGACTCTAGAAAGCAAGAGCTTGCTTCTTGCTCTAAAGCAGAGTGTGTTTCATGGATGAGGACTGTACTGTGTGTTTCCTTTCGGAAACGGAGTTAAATGGCAGACGCTGTGTCTTCCTACAAGCAAGAGTTCGTTTCTGGTAAATGCAGTCACTTTTGAGCTCAAACGAAGCTACATCTTTAACGAATCTCACACGTTTCTTGCTCTTAAGTGAAAAGCATTGGATATTAGAGGGCCTGTGGTTTGTATCAGTTTCAGAAGCAGAGTTGAACTAGATATGGTCCCTGTGTGTAGAAACACAGTTCTTTTGTTCTGAGCACACTCACGTTTCCTGCCTTATTAGAGACTCTAGAAAGCAAGAGCATGCTTCTTGCTCTAAAGCAGAGTGTGTTTCATGGATGAGAACTGTGCTGTGTGTCTCCCTTCAGAAACGGAGTTAAATGGCAGGCTCTATGTCTTCCTACAAGCAAGAATTCGTTTCAGGTCAACGCAGTCAGTTTTGAGCTCAAATGAAGCTACGTCGTCAGAAAGCTCACACATTTCTTTCTCCTAAGTGAAAAGCACTGGATGTTACAGGGCCTGTGGTTTGTATCAGTTTCAGAAGCAGAGTTGAACTAGATATGGTCCCTGTGTGTAGAAACACAGTTCTTTTGTTCTGAGCACACTCACGTTTCCTGCCTTATTAGAGACTCTAGAAAGCAAGAGCTTGCTAATTGCTCTAAAGCAGAGTGTGTTTCATGGATGAGAACTGTGCTGTGTGTTCCCCTCAGAAATGGAGTTAAATGGCAGGCGCTGTGTATTCCTACAAGCAAGACTTTGTTTCAGGTAAAGGCAGTCAGTTTTGTGCTCAAACGAAGCTACATCGTTCACGAAGCTCACACGTTTCTCGCTCCTAAGTGAAAAGGATTGGATGTTAGAGGGCCTGTGGTTTGTATCAGTTTCAGAAGCAGAGTTGAACTAGATATGGTCCGTGTGTGTAGGAAACACAGTTCTTTTGTTCTGAGCACACTCACGTTTCCCGCCTTATTAGAGACTCTAGAAAGCAAGAGCTTGCTTCTTGCTCTAAAGCAGAGTGTCTTTCATGGATGAGAACTGTGCTGTGTGTTTCCCTTAAGTAACGGAGTTAAATGGCAGCCTCTGTGTCTTCCTACAAGCAAGAGTTCGTTTCTGGAAAATGCAGTCACTTTTGAGCTCAAACGAAGCTACATCTTTAACGAATCTCACACGTTTCTCGCTCTTAAGTGAAAAGCATTGGATGTTAGAGGGCCTGTGGTTTGTATCAGTTTCAGAAGCAGAGTTGAACTAGATATGGTCCCTGTGTGTAGAAACACAGTTCTTTTGTTCTGAGCACACTCACGTTTCCTGCCTTATTAGAGACTCTAGAAAGCAAGAGCTTGCTTCTTGCTCTAAAGCAGAGTGTGTTTCATGGATGAGGACTGTGCTATGTGTTTCCTTTCAGAAACGGAGTTAAATGGCAGACTCTGTGTCTTCCTACAAGCAAGAGTTCGTTTCTGGAAAATGCAGTCACTTTTGAGCTCAAACGAAGCTACATCTTTAACGAATCTCACACGTTTCTCGCTCTTAAGTGAAAAGCATTGGATGTTAGAGGGCCTGTGGTTTGTATCAGTTTCAGAAGCAGAGTTGAACTAGATATGGTCCCTGTGTGTAGAAACACAGTTCTTTTGTTCTGAGCACACTCACGTTTCCTGCCTTATTAGAGACTCTAGAAAGCAAGAGCTTGCTAATTGCTCTAAAGCAGAGTGTGTTTCATGGATGAGAACTGTGCTGTGTGTTCCCCTCAGAAATGGAGTTAAATGGCAGGCGCTGTGTATTCCTACAAGCAAGACTTTGTTTCAGGTAAAGGCAGTCAGTTTTGTGCTCAAACGAAGCTACATCGTTCACGAAGCTCACACGTTTCTCGCTCCTAAGTGAAAAGGATTGGATGTTAGAGGGCCTGTGGTTTGTATCAGTTTCAGAAGCAGAGTTGAACTAGATATGGTCCGTGTGTGTAGGAAACACAGTTCTTTTGTTCTGAGCACACTCACGTTTCCCGCCTTATTAGAGACTCTAGAAAGCAAGAGCTTGCTTCTTGCTCTAAAGCAGAGTGTCTTTCATGGATGAGAACTGTGCTGTGTGTTTCCCTTAAGTAACGGAGTTAAATGGCAGCCTCTGTGTCTTCCTACAAGCAAGACTTCGTTTCAGGTAAACGCAGTCACTTTTGAGCTCAAATGAAGCTATATCGTTCATGAAGCTCCCACGTTTCTCACTCTTAACTGAAAGGCTTGGATGTTAGAGGGTCTATGGTTTGTATCAGTTTCAGAAGCAGAGTTGAACTAGATATGGTCCGTGTGTGTAGGAAACACAGTTCTTTTGTTCTGAGCACACTCACGTTTCCAGCCTTATTAGAGACTCTAGAAAGCAAGAGCTTGCTTCTTGCTCTAAAGCAGAGTGTCTTTCATGAATGAGAACTGTGCTGTGTTTTTCCCTTAAGAAACGGAGTTAAATGGCCAGCTCTGTGTCTTCCTACAAGCAAGAATTCGTTACAGGTCAACGCAGTCAGTTTTGAGCTCAAATGAAGCTACGTCGCCACAAAGCTCACACGTTTCTCGTTCCTAAGTGAAAAGCATTGGATGTTAGAGGGCCTGTGGTTTGGATCAGTTTCAGACGCAGAGTTGAAGTAGATATGGTCCGTGTGTGTAGGAAACACAGTTCTTTTGTTCTGAGCACACTCACGTTTCCCATGTTATTAGAGTCTCTAGAAAGCAAGGGCTTGCTTCTTGCTCTAAAGCAGAGTGTCTTTCAAGGATGAGGACTCTGCTGTGTGTTTCCCTTCAGAAACGTAGTTAAATTGCAGTCTCTGTGTCTTCTTACAAGCAAGAGATAGTTTCCGGTAAATACAGTCACTTTTGAGCTCAAACGAACCTACATCTTTAACGAAGCTCACACGTTTCTCGCTCTTAAGTGAAAAGCAATAGATGTTAGAGGGCCTGTGGTTTGTATCAGTTTCAGAAGCAGAGTTGAACTAGATTTGGTTCGTGTGTGTAGGAAACACAGTTCTTTTGTTCTGAGCACACTCACGTTTCCAGCCTTATTAGAGACTCTAGAAAGCAAGAGCATGCTTCTTCCTATAAAGCAGAGTGTCTTTCATGGATGAGAACTGTGCTGTGTGTTTCCCTTCAGAAATGGAGTTAAATGGCAGGCGCTGTGTATTCCTACAAGCAAGACTTCGTTTCAGGTAAACGCAGTCAGATTTGTGCTCAAACGAAGCTACATTGTTCACAATGCTCACACGTTTCTCGCTCTTAACTGAAAGGTATTGGATGTTAGAGGGCCTGTGGTTTCTATCAGTTTCAGAAGCAGAGTTGAACTAGATATGGTCCGTGTGTGTAGGAAACACAGTTCTTTTGTTCTGAGCACACTCACGTTTCCCACCTTATTAGAGATTCTAGAAAGCAAGAGCTTGCTTCTTGCTCTAAAGCAGATTGTCTTTCATGGATGAGAACTGTGCTGTGTGTTTCCCTTCAGAAAAGGAGTTAAATTGCAGGCTCTGTGTCCTCCTACAAGTAAGAATTCGTTTCAGATAAACGCAGTCACTTTTGAGCTCAAAGGAATCTACATAGTTCACGAAGCTCACATGTTTCTCGCTCTTAAGTGAAAAGCATTGGATGTTAGAGGGCCTGTGGTTTGTATCAGTTTCAGAAGCACAGTTGAACTAGATATGGTCCGTGTGTGTAGGAAACACAGTTCTTTTGTTCTGAGCACACTCAATTTTCCCGCCTTATTAGAGACTCTAGAAAGCAAGAGCTTGCTTCTTGCTCTAAAGCAGAGTGTGATTCATGGATGAGGACTGTACTGTGTGTTTCCTTTCGGAAACGGAGTTAAATGGCAGACTCTGTGTCTTCCTACAAGCAAGAGTTCGTTTCTGGTAAATGCAGTCACTTTTGAGCTCAAATGAAGCTACATCTTTAACGAATCTCACACGTTTCTCGCTCTTAAGTGAAAAGCATTGGATATTAGAGGGCCTGTGGTTTGTATCAGTTTCAGAAGCAGAGTTGAACTAGATATGGTCCCTGTGTGTAGAAACACAGTTCTTTTGTTCTGAGCACACTCACGTTTCCTGCCTTATTAGAGACTCTAGAAAGCGAGAGCATGCTTCTTGCTCTAAAGCAGAGTGTGTTTCATGCATGAGAACTGTGCTGTGTGTCTCCCTTCAGAAACGGAGTTAAATGGCAGGCTCTATGTCTTCCTACAAGCAAGAATTCGTTTCAGGTCAACGCAGTCAGTTTTGAGCTCAATGAAGCTACGTCGTCAGAAAGCTCACACATTTCTCGCTCCTAAGTGAAAAGCATTGGATGTTAGAGGGCCTGTGGTTTGTATGAGTTTCAGAAGCAGAGTTGAACTAGATATGGTCCGTGTGTGTAGGAAACACAGTTCTTTTGTTCTGAGCACACTCACGTTTCCCGCCTTATTAGAGACTCTAAAAAGCAAGAGCTTGCTTCTTGCTCTAAAGCAGAGTGTCTTTCATGGATGAGAACTGTGCTGTGTGTTTCCCTTAAGTAACGGAGTTAAATGGCAGCCTCTGTGTCTTCCTACAAGCAAGACTTCGTTTCAGGTAATCGCAGTCACTTTTGAGCTCAAAGGAAGCTACATCGTTCACGAAGCTCACACGTTTCTCGCTCTTAAGTGAAAAGCATTGGATGTTAGAGGGCCTGTGGTTTGTATCAGTTTCAAAAGCAGAGTTGAACTAGATATGGTCCCTGTGTGTAGAAACACAGTTCTTTTTTTCTGAGCACACTCACGTTTCCTGCCTTTTTAGAGACTCTAGAAAGCAATAGCATGCTTCTTGCTCTAAAGTAGAGTGTCTTTCATGGATGAGAACAGTGCTGTGTGTTTCCCGTCAGAAATGGAGTTAAATGGCAGGCGCTGTGTCTTCCTACAAGCAAGAATTCGTTTCAGGTAAACGCAGTCATATTTGTGCTCAAACGAAGCTACAATGTTCACAAAGCTCACTCGTTTCTCGCTCTTAACTGAAAGGCATTGGATGTTAGAAGGCCTGTGGTTTGTATCAGTTTCAGAAGCAGAGTTGAACTAGATATGGTCCGTGTGTGTAGGAAACACAGTTCTTTTGTTCTGAGCACACTCACGTTTCCCGCCTTATTAGAGACTCTAGAAAGCAAGAGTTTGCTTCTTGCTCTAAAGCAGATTGTCTTTCATGCATGAGAACTGTGATGTGTGTTTCCCTTCAGAAAAGGAGTTAAATTGCAGGCTCTGTGTCCTCCTACAAGCAAGAATTCGTTTCAGATAAACGCAGTCACTTTTGAGCTCAAAGGAAGCTACAGAGTTCACGAAGCTCACATGTTTCTCGCTCTTAAGTGAAAAGCATTGGATGTTAGAGGGCCTGTGATTTGTATCAGTTTCAGAAGCACAGTTGAACTAGATATGGTCCGTGTGTAGGAAACACAGTTCTTTTGTTCTGAGCACACTCAAGTTTCCCGCCTTATTAGAGACTCTAGAAAGCAAGAGCTTGCTTCTTGCTCTAAAGCAGAGTGTGTTTCATGGATGAGGACTGTACTGTGTGTTTCCTTTCGGAAACGGAGTTAAATGGCAGACGCTGTGTCTTCCTACAAGCAAGAGTTCGTTTCTGGTAAATGCAGTCACTTTTGAGCTCAAACGAAGCTACATCTTTAACGAATCTCACACGTTTCTTGCTCTTAAGTGAAAAGCATTGGATATTAGAGGGCCTGTGGTTTGTATCAGTTTCAGAAGCAGAGTTGAACTAGATATGGTCCCTGTGTGTAGAAACACAGTTCTTTTGTTCTGAGCACACTCACGTTTCCTGCCTTATTAGAGACTCTAGAAAGCAAGAGCATGCTTCTTGCTCTAAAGCAGAGTGTGTTTCATGGATGAGAACTGTGCTGTGTGTCTCCCTTCAGAAACGGAGTTAAATGGCAGGCTCTATGTCTTCCTACAAGCAAGAATTCGTTTCAGGTCAACGCAGTCAGTTTTGAGCTCAAATGAAGCTACGTCGTCAGAAAGCTCACACATTTCTTTCTCCTAAGTGAAAAGCACTGGATGTTACAGGGCCTGTGGTTTGTATCAGTTTCAGAAGCAGAGTTGAACTAGATATGGTCCCTGTGTGTAGAAACACAGTTCTTTTGTTCTGAGCACACTCACGTTTCCTGCCTTATTAGAGACTCTAGAAAGCAAGAGCTTGCTAATTGCTCTAAAGCAGACCGTGTTTCATGGATGAGAACTGTGCTGTGTGTTCCCCTCAGAAATGGAGTTAAATGGCAGGCGCTGTGTATTCCTACAAGCAAGACTTTGTTTCAGGTAAAGGCAGTCAGTTTTGTGCTCAAACGAAGCTACATCGTTCACGAAGCTCACACGTTTCTCGCTCCTAAGTGAAAAGGATTGGATGTTAGAGGGCCTGTGGTTTGTATCAGTTTCAGAAGCAGAGTTGAACTAGATATGGTCCGTGTGTGTAGGAAACACAGTTCTTTTGTTCTGAGCACACTCACGTTTCCCGCCTTATTAGAGACTCTAGAAAGCAAGAGCTTGCTTCTTGCTCTAAAGCAGATTGTCTTTCATGGATGAGAACTGTGCTGTGTGTTTCCCTTAAGTAACGGAGTTAAATGGCAGCCTCTGTGTCTTCCTACAAGCAAGACTTCGTTTCAGGTAAACGCAGTCACTTTTGAGCTCAAATGAAGCTATATCGTTCATGAAGCTCCCACGTTTCTCACTCTTAACTGAAAGGCTTGGATGTTAGAGGGTCTATGGTTTGTATCAGTTTCAGAAGCAGAGTTGAACTAGATATGGTCCGTGTGTGTAGGAAACACAGTTCTTTTGTTCTGAGCACACTCACGTTTCCTGCCTTTTTAGAGACTCTAGAAAGCAATAGCATGCTTCTTGCTCTAAAGTAGAGTGTCTTTCAAGGATGAGAACAGTGCTGTGTGTTTCCCGTCAGAAATGGAGTTAAAT
Source organism: Onychomys leucogaster (assembly GCA_949786385.1). Classification (NCBI taxonomy): domain Eukaryota; kingdom Metazoa; phylum Chordata; class Mammalia; order Rodentia; family Cricetidae; genus Onychomys; species Onychomys leucogaster. The sequence goes on along the minus strand of CATKUP010000105.1, from coordinate 382,942 downwards.
GGCAGGCGCTTGTCTTCCTACAAGCAAGAATTCGTTTCAGGTAAACGCAGTCATATTTGTGCTCAAACGAAGCTACAATGTTCACAAAGCTCACTCGTTTCTCGCTCTTAACTGAAAGGCATTGGATGTTAGAAGGCCTGTGGTTTGTATCAGTTTCAGAAGCAGAGTTGAACTAGATATGGTCCGTGTGTGTAGGAAACACAGTTCTTTTGTTCTGAGCACACTCACGTTTCCCGCCTTATTAGAGACTCTAGAAAGCAAGAGTTTGCTTCTTGCTCTAAAGCAGATTGTCTTTCATGCATGAGAACTGTGATGTGTGTTTCCCTTCAGAAAAGGAGTTAAATTACAGGCTCTGTGTCCTCCTACAAGCAAGAATTCGTTTCAGATAAACGCAGTCACTTTTGAGCTCAAAGGAAGCTAACGAGTTCACGAAGCTCACATGTCTCTCGCTCTTAAGTGAAAAGCATTGGATGTTAGAGGGCCTGTGATTTGTATCAGTTTCAGAAGCACAGTTGAACTAGATATGGTCTGTGTGTAGGAAACACAGTTCTTTTGTTCTGAGCACACTCAAGTTTCCCGCCTTATTAGAGACTCTAGAAAGCAAGAGCTTGCTTCTTGCTCTAAAGCAGAGTGTGTTTCATGGATGAGGACTGTACTGTGTGTTGCCTTTCGGAAACGGAGTTAAATGGCAGACTCTGTGTCTTCCTACAAGCAAGAGTTCGTTTCTGGTAAATGCAGTCACTTTTGAGCTCAAACGAAGCTACATCTTTAACGAATCTCACACGTTTCTCGCTCTTAAGTGAAAAGCATTGGATATTAGAAGGCCTGTGGTTTGTGTCTGTTTCAGAAGCAGAGTTGAACTAGATATGGTCCCTGTGTGTAGAAACACAGTTCTTTTGTTCTAAGCACACTCACGTTTCCTGCCTTATTAGAGACTCTAGAAAGCGAGAGCATGCTTCTTGCTCTAAAGCAGAGCGTGTTTCATGGAAGAGAACTGTGCTGTGTGTCTCCCTTCAGAAACGGAGTTAAATGGCAGGCTCTATGTCTTCCTACAAGCAAGAATTCGTTTCAGGTCAACGCAGTCAGTTTTGAGCTCAATGAAGCTACTTCGTCAGAAAGCTCACACATTTCTCGCTCCTAAGTGAAAAGCATTGGATGTTAGAGGGCCTGTGGTTTGTATGAGTTTCAGACGCAGAGTTGAACTAGATATGGTCCGTGTGTGTAGGAAACACAGTTCTTTTGTTCTGAGCACACTCACGTTTCCCGCCTTATTAGAGACTCTAAAAAGCAAGAGCTTGCTTCTTGCTCTAAAGCAGAGTGTCTTTCATGGATGAGAACTGTGCTGTGTGTTTCCCTTAAGTAACGGAGTTAAATGGCAGCCTCTGTGTCTTCCTACAAGCAAGACTTCGTTTCAGGTAAACGCAGTCACTTTTGAGCTCAAATGAAGCTATATCGTTCATGTAGCTCCCACGTTTCTCACTCTTAACTGAAAGGCTTGGATGTTAGAGGGTCTATGGTTTGTATCAGTTTCAGAAGCAGAGTTGAACTAGATATGGTCCGTGTGTGTAGGAAACACAGTTCTTTTGTTCTGAGCACACTCACGTTTCCAGCCTTATTAGAGACTCTAGAAAGCAAGAGCTTGCTTCTTGCTCTAAAGCAGAGTGTCTTTCATGGATGAGAACTGTGCTGTGTGTTTCCCTTCAGAAACGGAGTTAAATGTCAGGCTCTGTGTCTTCCTACAAGCAAGAATTCATTACAGGTCAACGCAGTCAGTTTTGAGCTCAAATGAAGCTATGTCACCACAAAGCTCACACGTTTCTCGTTCCTAAGTGAAAAGCATTGGATGTTAGAAGGCCTGTGGTTTGGATCAGTTTCAGAAGCAGAGTTGAAGTAGATATGGTCCGTGTGTGTAGGAAACACAGTTCTTTTGTTCTGAGCACACTCACGTTTCCCATGTTATTAGAGTCTCTAGAAAGCAAGGGCTTGCTTCTTGCTCTAAAGCAGAGTGTCTTTCAAGGATGCGGACTCTGCTGTGTGTTTCCCTTCAGAAACGTAGTTAAATGGCAAGCTCTGTGTCTTCTTACAATCAAGAGTTAGTTTCCGGTAAATACAGTCACTTTTGAGCTCAAACGAACCTACATCTTTAACGAAGCTCACACGTTTCTCGCTCTTAAGTGAAAAGCAATGGATGTTAGAGGGCCTGTGGTTTGTATCAGTTTCACAAGCAGAGTTGAACTAGATTTGGTCCGTGTGTGTAGGAAACACAGTTCTTTTGTTCTGAGCACTCTCAAGTTTCCAGCCTTATTAGAGACTCTAGAACGCAAGAGCATGCTTCTTGCTCTAAAGCAGTGTGTGTTTCATGGAGAAAAACTGTGCTGTGTGTTTCTCTTCAAAAACGGAGTTCAATGGTATGCTCTGTGTCTTCCTACAAGTAAGACTTCGTTTCAGGTAAACGCAGTCACAATTGAGTTCAAACGAAGCTACATCTTCACGAAGCTCAAACATTTCTCGCTCTTAAGTGAAAAGCACTGGATGTTACAGGGCCTGTGGTTTGTATCAGTTTCAGAAGCAGAGTTGAACTAGATATGGTCCCTGTGTGTAGAATCACAGTTCTTTTGTTCTGAGCACACTCACGTTTCCTGCCTTATTAGAGACTCTAGAAAGCAAGAGCTTGCTAATTGCTCTAAAGCAGAGTGTGTTTCATGGATGAGAACTGTGCTGTGTGTTCCCCTCAGATATGGAGTTAAAGGGCAGGCGCTGTGTATTCCTACAAGCAAGACTTCGTTTCAGGTAAACGCAGTCAGATTTGTGCTCAAACAAAGCTACAATGTTCACAAAGCTCACTCGTTTCTCGCTCTTAACTGAAAGGCATTGGATGTTAGAAGGCCTGTGGTTTGTATCAGTTTCAGAAGCAGAGTTGAACTAGATATGGTCCGTGTGTGTAGGAAACACAGTTCTTTTGTTCTGAGCACACTCACGTTTCCCGCCTTATTAGAGACTCTAGAAAGCAAGAGTTTGCTTCTTGCTCTAAAGCAGATTGTCTTTCATGGATGAGAACTGTGCTGTGAGTTTCCCTTCAGAAAAGGAGTTAAATTGCAGGCTCTGTGTCCTCCTACAAGCAAGAATTCGTTTCAGATAAACGCAGTCACTTTTGAGCTCAAAGGAAGCTACAGAGTTCACGAAGCTCACATGTTTCTCGCTCTTAAGTGAAAAGCATTGGATGTTAGAGGGCCTGTGATTTGTATCAGTTTCAGAAGCACAGTTGAACTAGATATGGTCCGTGTGTAGGAAACACAGTTCTTTTGTTCTGAGCACACTCAAGTTTCCCGCCTTATTAGAGACTCTAGAAAGCAAGAGCTTGCTTCTTGCTCTAAAGCAGAGTGTGTTTCATGGATGAGGACTGTACTGTGTGTTTCCTTTCGTAAACGGAGTTAAATGGCAGACGCTGTGTCTTCCTACAAGCAAGAGTTCGTTTCTGGTAAATGCAGTCACTTTTGAGCTCAAACGAAGCTACATCTTTAACGAATCTCACACGTTTCTTGCTCTTAAGTGAAAAGCATTGGATATTAGAGGGCCTGTGGTTTGTATCAGTTTCAGAAGCAGAGTTGAACTAGATATGGTCCCTGTGTGTAGAAACACAGTTCTTTTTTTCTGAGCACACTCACGTTTCCTGCCTTATTAGAGACTCTAGAAAGCAAGAGCATGCTTCTTGCTCTAAAGCAGAGTGTGTTTCATGGATGAGAACTGTGCTGTGTGTCTCCCTTCAGAAACGGAGTTAAATGGCAGGCTCTATGTCTTCCTACAAGCAAGAATTCGTTTCAGGTCAACGCAGTCAGTTTTGAGCTCAAATGAAGCTACGTCGTCAGAAAGCTCACACATTTCTTTCTCCTAAGTGAAAAGCACTGGATGTTACAGGGCCTGTGGTTTGTATCAGTTTCAGAAGCAGAGTTGAACTAGATATGGTCCCTGTGTGTAGAAACACAGTTCTTTTGTTCTGAGCACACTCACGTTTCCTGCCTTATTAGAGACTCTAGAAAGCAAGAGCTTGCTAATTGCTCTAAAGCAGAGTGTGTTTCATGGATGAGAACTGTGCTGTGTGTTCCCCTCAGAAATGGAGTTAAATGGAAGGCGCTGTGTATTCCTACAAGCAAGACTTTGTTTCAGGTAAAGGCAGTCAGTTTTGTGCTCAAACGAAGCTACATCGTTCACGAAGCTCACACGTTTCTCGCTCCTAAGTGAAAAGGATTGGATGTTAGAGGGCCTGTGGTTTGTATCAGTTTCAGAAGCAGAGTTGAACTAGATATGGTCCGTGTGTGTAGGAAACACAGTTCTTTAGTTCTGAGCACACTCACGTTTCCCGCCTTATTAGAGACTCTAGAAAGCAAGAGCTTGCTTCTTGCTCTAAAGCAGAGTGTCTTTCATGGATGAGAACTGTGCTGTGTGTTTCCCTTAAGTAACGGAGTTAAATGGCAGCCTCTGTGTCTTCCTACAAGCAAGACTTCGTTTCAGGTAAACGCAGTCACTTTTGAGCTCAAATGAAGCTATATCGTTCATGAAGCTCCCACGTTTCTCACTCTTAACTGAAAGGCTTGGATGTTAGAGGGTCTATGGTTTGTATCAGTTTCAGAAGCAGAGTTGAACTAGATATGGTCCGTGTGTGTAGGAAACACAGTTCTTTTGTTCTGAGCACACTCACGTTTCCAGCCTTATTAGAGACTCTAGAAAGCAAGAGCTTGCTTCTTGCTCTAAAGCAGAGTGTCTTTCATGAATGAGAACTGTGCTGTGTTTTTCCCTTAAGAAACGGAGTTAAATGGCCAGCTCTGTGTCTTCCTACAAGCAAGAATTCGTTACAGGTCAACGCAGTCAGTTTTGAGCTCAAATGAAGCTACGTCGCCACAAAGCTCACACGTTTCTCGTTCCTAAGTGAAAAGCATTGGATGTTAGAGGGCCTGTGGTTTGGATCAGTTTCAGATGCAGAGTTGAAGTAGATATGGTCCGTGTGTGTAGGAAACACAGTTCTTTTGTTCTGAGCACACACACGTTTCCCATGGTATTAGAGTCTCTAGAAAGCAAGGGCTTGCTTCTTGCTCTAAAGCAGAGTGTCTTTCAAGGATGAGGACTCTGCTGTGTGTTTCCCTTCAGAAACGTAGTTAAATTGCAGTCTCTGTGTCTTCTTACAAGCAAGAGATAGTTTCCGGTAAATACAGTCACTTTTGAGCTCAAACGAACCTACATCTTTAACGAAGCTCACACGTTTCTCGCTCTTAAGTGAAAAGCAATGGATGTTAGAGGGCCTGTGGTTTGTATCAGTTTCAGAAGCAGAGTTGAACTAGATTTGGTTCGTGTGTGTAGGAAACACAGTTCTTTTGTTCTGAGCACACTCACGTTTCCAGCCTTATTAGAGACTCTAGAAAGCAAGAGCATGCTTCTTCCTCTAAAGCAGAGTGTCTTTCATGGATGAGAACTGTGCTGTGTGTTTCCCTTCAGAAATGGAGTTAAATGGCAGGCGCTGTGTATTCCTACAAGCAAGACTTCGTTTCAGGTAAACGCAGTCAGATTTGTGCTCAAACGAAGCTACATTGTTCACAAAGCTCACACGTTTCTCGCTCTTAACTGAAAGGTATTGGATGTTAGAGGGCCTGTGGTTTCTATCAGTTTCAGAAGCAGAGTTGAACTAGATATGGTCCGTGTGTGTAGGAAACACAGTTCTTTTGTTCTGAGCACACTCACGTTTCCCACCTTATTAGAGATTCTAGAAAGCAAGAGCTTGCTTCTTGCTCTAAAGCAGATTGTCTTTCATGGATGAGAACTGTGCTGTGTGTTTCCTTTCGGAAACGGAGTTAAATGGCAGACTCTGTGTCTTCCTACAAGCAAGAGTTCGTTTCTGGTAAATGCAGTCACTTTTGAGCTCAAACGAAGCTACATCTTTAACGAATCTCACACGTTTCTCGCTCTTAAGTGAAAAGCATTGGATATTAGAGGGCCTGTGGTTTGTATCAGTTTCAGAAGCAGAGTTGAACTAGATATGGTCCCTGTGTGTAGAAACACAGTTCTTTTGTTCTGAGCACACTCACGTTTCCTGCCTTATTAGAGACTCTAGAAAGCGAGAGCATGCTTCTTGCTCTAAAGCAGAGTGTGTTTCATGCATGAGAACTGTGCTGTGTGTCTCCCTTCAGAAACGGAGTTAAATGGCAGGCTCTATGTCTTCCTACAAGCAAGAATTCGTTTCAGGTCAACGCAGTCAGTTTTGAGCTCAATGAAGCTACTTCGTCAGAAAGCTCACACATTTCTCGCTCCTAAGTGAAAAGCATTGGATGTTAGAGGGCCTGTGGTTTGTATGAGTTTCAGAAGCAGAGTTGAACTAGATATGGTCCGTGTGTGTAGGAAACACAGTTCTTTTGTTCTGAGCACACTCATGTTTCCCGCCTTATTAGAGACTCTAAAAAGCAAGAGCTTGCTTCTTGCTCTAAAGCAGAGTGTCTTTCATGGATGAGAACTGTGCTGTGTGTTTCCCTTAAGTAACGGAGTTAAATGGCAGCCTCTGTGTCTTCCTACAAGCAAGACTTCGTTTCAGGTAAACGCAGTCACTTTTGAGCTCAAAGGAAGCTACATCGTTCACGAAGCTCACACGTTTCTCGCTCTTAAGTGAAAAGCATTGGATGTTAGAGGGCCTGTGGTTTGTATCAGTTTCAAAAGCAGAGTTGAACTAGATATGGTCCCTGTGTGTAGAAACACAGTTCTTTTTTTCTGAGCACACTCACGTTTCCTGCCTTTTTAGAGACTCTAGAAAGCAATAGCATGCTTCTTGCTCTAAAGTAGAGTGTCTTTCATGGATGAGAACTGTGCTGTGTGTTTCCCGTCAGAAATGGAGTTAAATGGCAGGCGCTGTGTCTTCCTACAAGCAAGAATTCGTTTCAGGTAAACGCAGTCATATTTGTGCTCAAACGAAGCTACAATGTTCACAAAGCTCACTCGTTTCTCGCTCTTAACTGAAAGGCATTGGATGTTAGAAGGCCTGTGGTTTGTATCAGTTTCAGAAGCAGAGTTGAACTAGATATGGTCCGTGTGTGTAGGAAACACAGTTCTTTTGTTCTGAGCACACTCACGTTTCCCGCCTTATTAGAGACTCTAGAAAGCAAGAGTTTGCTTCTTGCTCTAAAGCAGATTGTCTTTCATGGATGAGAACTGTGCTGTGTGTTTCCCTTCAGAAAAGGAGTTAAATTGCAGGCTCTGTGTCCTCCTACAAGCAAGAATTCGTTTCAGATAAACGCAGTCACTTTTGAGCTCAAAGGAATCTACATAGTTCACGAAGCTCACATGTTTCTCGCTCTTAAGTGAAAAGCATTGGATGTTAGAGGGCCTGTGGTTTGTATCAGTTTCAGAAGCACAGTTGAACTAGATATGGTCCGTGTGTGTAGGAAACACAGTTCTTTTGTTCTGAGCACACTCAAGTTTCCCGCCTTATTAGAGACTCTAGAAAGCAAGAGCTTGCTTCTTGCTCTAAAGCAGAGTGTGATTCATGGATGAGGACTGTACTGTGTGTTTCCTTTCGGAAACGGAGTTAAATGGCAGACTCTGTGTCTTCCTACAAGCAAGAGTTCGTTTCTGGTAAATGCAGTCACTTTTGAGCTCAAACGAAGCTACATCTTTAACGAATCTCACACGTTTCTCGCTCTTAAGTGAAAAGCATTGGATATTAGAGGGCCTGTGGTTTGTATCAGTTTCAGAAGCAGAGTTGAACTAGATATGGTCCCTGTGTGTAGAAACACAGTTCTTTTTTTCTGAGCACACTCACGTTTCCTGCCTTATTAGAGACTCTAGAAAGCGAGAGCATGCTTCTTGCTCTAAAGCAGAGTGTGTTTCATGCATGAGAACTGTGCTGTGTGTCTCCCTTCAGAAACGGAGTTAAATGGCAGGCTCTATGTCTTCCTACAAGCAAGAATTCGTTTCAGGTCAACGCAGTCAGTTTTGAGCTCAAATGAAGCTACGTCGTCAGAAAGCTCACACATTTCTTTCTCCTAAGTGAAAAGCACTGGATGTTACAGGGCCTGTGGTTTGTATCAGTTTCAGAAGCAGAGTTGAACTAGATATGGTCCCTGTGTGTAGAAACACAGTTCTTTTGTTCTGAGCACACTCACGTTTCCTGCCTTATTAGAGACTCTAGAAAGCAAGAGCTTGCTAATTGCTCTAAAGCAGAGTGTGTTTCATGGATGAGAACTGTGCTGTGTGTTCCCCTCAGAAATGGAGTTAAATGGCAGGCGCTGTGTATTCCTACAAGCAAGACTTTGTTTCAGGTAAAGGCAGTCAGTTTTGTGCTCAAACGAAGCTACATCGTTCACGAAGCTCACACGTTTCTCGCTCCTAAGTGAAAAGGATTGGATGTTAGAGGGCCTGTGGTTTGTATCAGTTTCAGAAGCAGAGTTGAACTAGATATGGTCCGTGTGTGTAGGAAACACAGTTCTTTAGTTCTGAGCACACTCACGTTTCCCGCCTTATTAGAGACTCTAGAAAGCAAGAGCTTGCTTCTTGCTCTAAAGCAGAGTGTCTTTCATGGATGAGAACTGTGCTGTGTGTTTCCCTTAAGTAACGGAGTTAAATGGCAGCCTCTGTGTCTTCCTACAAGCAAGACTTCGTTTCAGGTAAACGCAGTCACTTTTGAGCTCAAATGAAGCTATATCGTTCATGAAGCTCCCACGTTTCTCACTCTTAACTGAAAGGCTTGGATGTTAGAGGGTCTATGGTTTGTATCAGTTTCAGAAGCAGAGTTGAACTAGATATGGTCCGTGTGTGTAGGAAACACAGTTCTTTTGTTCTGAGCACACTCACGTTTCCAGCCTTATTAGAGACTCTAGAAAGCAAGAGCTTGCTTCTTGCTCTAAAGCAGAGTGTCTTTCATGAATGAGAACTGTGCTGTGTTTTTCCCTTAAGAAACGGAGTTAAATGGCCAGCTCTGTGTCTTCCTACAAGCAAGAATTCGTTACAGGTCAACGCAGTCAGTTTTGAGCTCAAATGAAGCTACGTCGCCACAAAGCTCACACGTTTCTCGTTCCTAAGTGAAAAGCATTGGATGTTAGAGGGCCTGTGGTTTGGATCAGTTTCAGACGCAGAGTTGAAGTAGATATGGTCCGTGTGTGTAGGAAACACAGTTCTTTTGTTCTGAGCACACACACGTTTCCCATGTTATTAGAGTCTCTAGAAAGCAAGGGCTTGCTTCTTGCTCTAAAGCAGAGTGTCTTTCAAGGATGAGGACTCTGCTGTGTGTTTCCCTTCAGAAACGTAGTTAAATTGCAGTCTCTGTGTCTTCTTACAAGCAAGAGATAGTATCCGGTAAATACAGTCACTTTTGAGCTCAAACGAACCTACATCTTTAACGAAGCTCACACGTTTCTCGCTCTTAAGTGAAAAGCAATGGATGTTAGAGGGCCTGTGGTTTGTATCAGTTTCAGAAGCAGAGTTGAACTAGATTTGGTTCGTGTGTGTAGGAAACACAGTTCTTTTGTTCTGAGCACACTCACGTTTCCAGCCTTATTAGAGACTCTAGAAAGCAAGAGCATGCTTCTTGCTCTAAAGCAGAGTGTCTTTCATGGATGAGAACTGTGCTGTGTGTTTCCCTTCAGAAATGGAGTTAAATGGCAGGCGCTGTGTATTCCTACAAGCAAGACTTCGTTTCAGGTAAACGCAGTCAGATTTGTGCTCAAACGAAGCTACATTGTTCACAAAGCTCACACGTTTCTCGCTCTTAACTGAAAGGTATTGGATGTTAGAGGGCCTGTGGTTTCTATCAGTTTCAGAAGCAGAGTTGAACTAGATATGGTCCGTGTGTGTAGGAAACACAGTTCTTTTGTTCTGAGCACACTCACGTTTCCTGCCTTATTAGAGACTCTAGAAAGCAAGAGCATGCTTCTTGCTCTAAAGCAGAGTGTGTTTCATGGATGAGAACTGTGCTGTGTGTCTCCCTTCAGAAACGGAGTTAAATGGCAGGCTCTATGTCTTCCTACAAGCAAGAATTCGTTTCAGGTCAACGCAGTCAGTTTTGAGCTCAAATGAAGCTACGTCGTCAGAAAGCTCACACATTTCTTTCTCCTAAGTGAAAAGCACTGGATGTTACAGGGCCTGTGGTTTGTATCAGTTTCAGAAGCAGAGTTGAACTAGATATGGTCCCTGTGTGTAGAAACACAGTTCTTTTGTTCTGAGCACACTCACGTTTCCTGCCTTATTAGAGACTCTAGAAAGCAAGAGCTTGCTAATTGCTCTAAAGCAGAGTGTGTTTCATGGATGAGAACTGTGCTGTGTGTTCCCCTCAGAAATGGAGTTAAATGGCAGGCGCTGTGTATTCCTACAAGCAAGACTTTGTTTCAGGTAAAGGCAGTCAGTTTTGTGCTCAAACGAAGCTACATCGTTCACGAAGCTCACACGTTTCTCGCTCCTAAGTGAAAAGGATTGGATGTTAGAGGGCCTGTGGTTTGTATCAGTTTCAGAAGCAGAGTTGAACTAGATATGGTCCGTGTGTGTAGGAAACACAGTTCTTTAGTTCTGAGCACACTCACGTTTCCCGCCTTATTAGAGACTCTAGAAAGCAAGAGCTTGCTTCTTGCTCTAAAGCAGAGTGTCTTTCATGGATGAGAACTGTGCTGTGTGTTTCCCTTAAGTAACGGAGTTAAATGGCAGCCTCTGTGTCTTCCTACAAGCAAGACTTCGTTTCAGGTAAACGCAGTCACTTTTGAGCTCAAATGAAGCTATATCGTTCATGAAGCTCCCACGTTTCTCACTCTTAACTGAAAGGCTTGGATGTTAGAGGGTCTATGGTTTGTATCAGTGTCAGAAGCAGAGTTGAACTAGATATGGTCCGTGTGTGTAGGAAACACAGTTCTTTTGTTCTGAGCACACTCACGTTTCCAGCCTTATTAGAGACTCTAGAAAGCAAGAGCTTGCTTCTTGCTCTAAAGCAGAGTGTCTTTCATGAATGAGAACTGTGCTGTGTTTTTCCCTTAAGAAACGGAGTTAAATGGCCAGCTCTGTGTCTTCCTACAAGCAAGAATTCGTTACAGGTCAACGCAGTCAGTTTTGAGCTCAAATGAAGCTACGTCGCCACAAAGCTCACACGTTTCTCGTTCCTAAGTGAAAAGCATTGGATGTTAGAGGGCCTGTGGTTTGGATCAGTTTCAGACGCAGAGTTGAAGTAGATATGGTCCGTGTGTGTAGGAAACACAGTTCTTTTGTTCTGAGCACACACACGTTTCCCATGTTATTAGAGTCTCTAGAAAGCAAGGGCTTGCTTCTTGCTCTAAAGCAGAGTGTCTTTCAAGGATGAGGACTCTGCTGTGTGTTTCCCTTCAGAAACGTAGTTAAATGGCAGTCTCTGTGTCCTCTTACAAGCAAGAGATAGTTTCCGGTAAATACAGTCACTTTTGAGCTCAAACGAACCTACATCTTTAACGAAGCTCACACGTTTCTCGCTCTTAAGTGAAAAGCAATGGATGTTAGAGGGCCTGTGGTTTGTATCAGTTTCAGAAGCAGAGTTGAACTAGATATGGTCCCTGTGTGTAGAAACACAGTTCTTTTGTTCTGAGCACACTCACGTTTCCTGCCTTATTAGAGACTCTAGAAAGCGAGAGCATGCTTCTTGCTCTAAAGCAGAGCGTGTTTCATGGATGAGAACTGTGCTGTGTGTCTCCCTTCAGAAACGGAGTTAAATGGCAGGCTCTATGTCTTCCTACAAGCAAGAATTCGTTTCAGGTCAACGCAGTCAGTTTTGAGCTCAATGAAGCTACGTCGTCAGAAAGCTCACACATTTCTCGCTCCTAAGTGAAAAGCATTGGATGTTAGAGGGCCTGTGGTTTGTATGAGTTTCAGAAGCAGAGTTGAACTAGATATGGTCCGTGTGTGTAGGAAACACAGTTCTTTTGTTCTGAGCACACTCATGTTTCCCGCCTTATTAGAGACTCTAAAAAGCAAGAGCTTGCTTCTTGCTCTAAAGCAGAGTGTCTTTCATGGATGAGAACTGTGCTGTGTGTTTCCCTTAAGTAACGGAGTTAAATGGCAGCCTCTGTGTCTTCCTACAAGCAAGACTTCGTTTCAGGTAAACGCAGTCACTTTTGAGTTCAAAGGAAGCTACATCGTTCACGAAGCTCACACGTTTCTCGCTCTTAAGTGAAAAGCATTGGATGTTAGAGGGCCTGTGGTTTGTATCAGTTTCAAAAGCAGAGTTGAACTAGATATGGTCCCTGTGTGTAGAAACACAGTTCTTTTGTTCTGAGCACACTCACGTTTCCCGCCTTATTAGAGACTCTAGAAAGCAAGAGATTGCTTCTTGCTCTAAAGCAGATTGTCTTTCATGGATGAGAACTGTGCTGTGTGTTTCCCTTCAGAAAAGGAGTTAAATTGCAGGCTCTGTGTCCTCCTACAAGCAAGAATTCGTTTCAGATAAACGCAGTCACTTTTGAGCTCAAAGGAATCTACATAGTTCACGAAGCTCACATGTTTCTCGCTCTTAAGTGAAAAGCATTGGATGTTAGAGGGCCTGTGGTTTGTATCAGTTTCAGAAGCACAGTTGAACTAGATATGGTCCGTGTGTGTAGGAAACACAGTTCTTTTGTTCTGAGCACACTCAAGTTTCCCGCCTTATTAGAGACTCTAGAAAGCAAGAGCTTGCTTCTTGCTCTAAAGCAGAGTGTGATTCATGGATGAGGACTGTACTGTGTGTTTCCTTTCGGAAACGGAGTTAAATGGCAGACTCTGTGTCTTCCTACAAGCAAGAGTTCGTTTCTGGTAAATGCAGTCACTTTTGAGCTCAAACGAAGCTACATCTTTAAAGAATCTCACACGTTTCTCGCTCTTAAGTGAAAAGCATTGGATATTAGAGGGCCTGTGGTTTGTATCAGTTTCAGAAGCAGAGTTGAACTAGATATGGTCCCTGTGTGTAGAAACACAGTTCTTTTTTTCTGAGCACACTCACGTTTCCTGCCTTATTAGAGACTCTAGAAAGCGAGAGCATGCTTCTTGCTCTAAAGCAGAGTGTGTTTCATGCATGAGAACTGTGCTGTGTGTCTCCCTTCAGAAACGGAGTTAAATGGCAGGCTCTATGTCATCCTACAAGCAAGAATTCGTTTCAGGTCAACGCAGTCAGTTTTGAGCTCAATGAAGCTACGTCGTCAGAAAGCTCACACATTTCTCGCTCCTAAGTGAAAAGCATTGGATGTTAGAGGGCCTGTGGTTTGTATGAGTTTCAGAAGCAGAGTTGAACTAGATATGGTCCGTGTGTGTAGGAAACACAGTTCTTTTGTTCTGAGCACACTCACGTTTCCCGCCTTATTAGAGACTCTAAAAAGCAAGAGCTTGCTTCTTGCTCTAAAGCAGAGTGTCTTTCATGGATGAGAACTGTGCTGTGTGTTTCCCTTAAGTAACGGAGTTAAATGGCAGCCTCTGTGTCCTCCTACAAGCAAGAATTCGTTTCAGATAAACGCAGTCACTTTTGAGCTCAAAGAAAGCTACAGAGTTCACGAAGCTCACATGTTTCTCGCTCTTAAGTGAAAAGCATTGGATGTTAGAGGGCCTGTGATTTGTATCAGTTTCAGAAGCACAGTTGAACTAGATATGGTCCGTGTGTAGGAAACACAGTTCTTTTGTTCTGAGCACACTCAAGTTTCCCGCCTTATTAGAGACTCTAGAAAGCAAGAGCTTGCTTCTTGCTCTAAAGCAGAGTGTGTTTCATGGATGAGGACTGTACTGTGTGTTTCCTTTCGGAAACGGAGTTAAATGGCAGACGCTGTGTCTTCCTACAAGCAAGAGTTCGTTTCTGGTAAATGCAGTCACTTTTGAGCTCAAACGAAGCTACATCTTTAACGAATCTCACACGTTTCTTGCTCTTAAGTGAAAAGCATTGGATATTAGAGGGCCTGTGGTTTGTATCAGTTTCAGAAGCAGAGTTGAACTAGATATGGTCCCTGTGTGTAGAAACACAGTTCTTTTGTTCTGAGCACACTCACGTTTCCTGCCTTATTAGAGACTCTAGAAAGCAAGAGCATGCTTCTTGCTCTAAAGCAGAGTGTGTTTCATGGATGAGAACTGTGCTGTGTGTCTCCCTTCAGAAACGGAGTTAAATGGCAGGCTCTATGTCTTCCTACAAGCAAGAATTCGTTTCAGGTCAACGCAGTCAGTTTTGAGCTCAAATGAAGCTACGTCGTCAGAAAGCTCACACATTTCTTTCTCCTAAGTGAAAAGCACTGGATGTTACAGGGCCTGTGGTTTGTATCAGTTTCAGAAGCAGAGTTGAACTAGATATGGTCCCTGTGTGTAGAAACACAGTTCTTTTGTTCTGAGCACACTCACGTTTCCTGCCTTATTAGAGACTCTAGAAAGCAAGAGTTTGCTAATTGCTCTAAAGCAGAGTGTGTTTCATGGATGAGAACTGTGCTGTGTGTTCCCCTCAGAAATGGAGTTAAATGGCAGGCGCTGTGTATTCCTACAAGCAAGACTTTGTTTCAGGTAAAGGCAGTCAGTTTTGTGCTCAAACGAAGCTACATCGTTCACGAAGCTCACACGTTTCTCGCTCCTAAGTGAAAAGGATTGGATGTTAGAGGGCCTGTGGTTTGTATCAGTTTCAGAAGCAGAGTTGAACTAGATATGGTCCGTGTGTGTAGGAAACACAGTTCTTTAGTTCTGAGCACACTCACGTTTCCCGCCTTATTAGAGACTCTAGAAAGCAAGAGCTTGCTTCTTGCTCTAAAGCAGAGTGTCTTTCATGGATGAGAACTGTGCTGTGTGTTTCCCTTAAGTAACGGAGTTAAATGGCAGCCTCTGTGTCTTCCTACAAGCAAGACTTCGTTTCAGGTAAACGCAGTCACTTTTGAGCTCAAATGAAGCTATATCGTTCATGAAGCTCCCACGTTTCTCACTCTTAACTGAAAGGCTTGGATGTTAGAGGGTCTATGGTTTGTATCAGTTTCAGAAGCAGAGTTGAACTAGATATGGTCCGTGTGTGTAGGAAACACAGTTCTTTTGTTCTGAGCACACTCACGTTTCCAGCCTTATTAGAGACTCTAGAAAGCAAGAGCTTGCTTCTTGCTCTAAAGCAGAGTGTCTTTCATGAATGAGAACTGTGCTGTGTTTTTCCCTTAAGAAACGGAGTTAAATGGCCAGCTCTGTGTCTTCCTACAAGCAAGAATTCGTTACAGGTCAACGCAGTCAGTTTTGAGCTCAAATGAAGCTACGTCGCCACAAAGCTCACACGTTTCTCGTTCCAAAGTGAAAAGCATTGGATGTTAAAGGGCCTGTGGTTTGGATCAGTTTCAGACGCAGAGTTGAAGTAGATATGGTCCGTGTGTGTAGGAAACACAGTTCTTTTGTTCTGAGCACACTCACGTTTCCCATGTTATTAGAGTCTCTAGAAAGCAAGGGCTTGCTTCTTGCTCTAAAGCAGAGTGTCTTTCAAGGATGAGGACTCTGCTGTGTGTTTCCCTTCAGAAACGTAGTTAAATTGCAGTCTCTGTGTCTTCTTACAAGCAAGAGATAGTTTCCGGTAAATACAGTCACTTTTGAGCTCAAACGAACCTACATCTTTAACGAAGCTCACACGTTTCTCGCTCTTAAGTGAAAAGCAATGGATGTTAGAGGGCCTGTGGTTTGTATCAGTTTCAGAAGCAGAGTTGAACTAGATTTGGTTCGTGTGTGTAGGAAACACAGTTCTTTTGTTCTGAGCACACTCACGTTTCCTGCCTTATTAGAGACTCTAGAAAGCAAGAGCATGCTTCTTGCTCTAAAGCAGAGTGTCTTTCATGGATGAGAACTGTGCTGTGTGTTTCCCTTAAGTAACGGAGTTAAATGGCAGCCTCTGTGTCTTCCTACAAGCAAGACTTCGTTTCAGGTAAACGCAGTCACTTTTGAGCTCAAAGGAAGCTACATCGTTCACGAAGCTCACACGTTTCTCGCTCTTAAGTGAAAAGCATTGGATGTTAGAGGGCCTGTGGTTTGTATCAGTTTCAAAAGCAGAGTTGAACTAGATATGGTCCCTGTGTGTAGAAACACAGTTCTTTTTTTCTGAGCACACTCACGTTTCCTGCCTTTTTAGAGACTCTAGAAAGCAATAGCATGCTTCTTGCTCTAAAGTAGAGTGTCTTTCATGGATGAGAACTGTGCTGTGTGTTTCCCGTCAGAAATGGAGTTAAATGGCAGGCGCTGTGTCTTCCTACAAGCAAGACTTCGTTTCAGGTAAACGCAGTCATATTTGTGCTCAAACGAAGCTACAATGTTCACAAAGCTCACTCGTTTCTCGCTCTTAACTGAAAGGCATTGGATGTTAGAAGGCCTGTGGTTTGTATCAGTTTCAGAAGCAGAGTTGAACTAGATATGGTCCGTGTGTGTAGGAAACACAGTTCTTTTGTTCTGAGCACACTCACGTTTCCCGCCTTATTAGAGACTCTAGAAAGCAAGAGTTTGCTTCTTGCTCTAAAGCAGATTGTCTTTCATGGATGAGAACTGTGCTGTGTGTTTCCCTTCAGAAAAGGAGTTAAATTGCAGGCTCTGTGTCCTCCTACAAGCAAGAATTCGTTTCAGATAAACGCAGTCACTTTTGAGCTCAAAGGAACCTACATCTTTAACGAAGCTCACACGTTTCTCGCTCTTAAGTGAAAAGCAATGGATGTTAGAGGGCCTGTGGTTTGTATCAGTTTCACAAGCAGAGTTGAACTAGATTTGGTCCGTGTGTGTAGGAAACACAGTTCTTTTGTTCTGAGCACTCTCAAGTTTCCAGCCTTATTAGAGACTCTAGAACGCAAGAGCATGCTTCTTGCTCTAAAGCAGTGTGTGTTTCATGGAGAAAAACTGTGCTGTGTGTTTCTCTTCAAAAACGGAGTTCAATGGTATGCTCTGTGTCTTCCTACAAGTAAGACTTCGTTTCAGGTAAACGCAGTCACAATTGAGTTCAAACGAAGCTACATCTTCACGAAGCTCAAACATTTCTCGCTCTTAAGTGAAAAGCACTGGATGTTACAGGGCCTGTGGTTTGTATCAGTTTCAGAAGCAGAGTTGAACTAGATATGGTCCCTGTGTGTAGAATCACAGTTCTTTTGTTCTGAGCACACTCACTTTTCCTGCCTTATTAGAGACTCTAGAAAGCAAGAGCTTGCTAATTGCTCTAAAGCAGAGTGTGTTTCATGGATGAGAACTGTGCTGTGTGTTCCCCTCAGATATGGAGTTAAAGGGCAGGCGCTGTGTATTCCTACAAGCAAGACTTCGTTTCAGGTAAACGCAGTCAGATTTGTGCTCAAACAAAGCTACAATGTTCACAAAGCTCACTCGTTTCTCGCTCTTAACTGAAAGGCATTGGATGTTAGAAGGCCTGTGGTTTGTATCAGTTTCAGAAGCAGAGTTGCACTAGATATGGTCCGTGTGTGTAGGAAACACAGTTCTTTTGTTCTGAGCACACTCACGTTTCCCGCCTTATTAGAGACTCTAGAAAGCAAGAGTTTGCTTCTTGCTCTAAAGCAGATTGTCTTTCATGGATGAGAACTGTGCTGTGAGTTTCCCTTCAGAAAAGGAGTTAAATTGCAGGCTCTGTGTCCTCCTACAAGCAAGAATTCGTTTCAGATAAACGCAGTCACTTTTGAGCTCAAAGGAAGCTACAGAGTTCACGAAGCTCACATGTTTCTCGCTCTTAAGTGAAAAGCATTGGATGTTAGAGGGCCTGTGATTTGTATCAGTTTCAGAAGCACAGTTGAACTAGATATGGTCCGTGTGTAGGAAACACAGTTCTTTTGTTCTGAGCACACTCAAGTTTCCCGCCTTATTAGAGACTCTAGAAAGCAAGAGCTTGCTTCTTGCTCTAAAGCAGAGTGTGTTTCATGGATGAGGACTGTACTGTGTGTTTCCTTTCGTAAACGGAGTTAAATGGCAGACGCTGTGTCTTCCTACAAGCAAGAGTTCGTTTCTGGTAAATGCAGTCACTTTTGAGCTCAAACGAAGCTACATCTTTAACGAATCTCACACGTTTCTTGCTCTTAAGTGAAAAGCATTGGATATTAGAGGGCCTGTGGTTTGTATCAGTTTCAGAAGCAGAGTTGAACTAGATATGGTCCCTGTGTGTAGAAACACAGTTCTTTTTTTCTGAGCACACTCACGTTTCCTGCCTTATTAGAGACTCTAGAAAGCAAGAGCATGCTTCTTGCTCTAAAGCAGAGTGTGTTTCATGGATGAGAACTGTGCTGTGTGTCTCCCTTCAGAAACGGAGTTAAATGGCAGGCTCTATGTCTTCCTACAAGCAAGAATTCGTTTCAGGTCAACGCAGTCAGTTTTGAGCTCAAATGAAGCTACGTCGTCAGAAAGCTCACACATTTCTTTCTCCTAAGTGAAAAGCACTGGATGTTACAGGGCCTGTGGTTTGTATCAGTTTCAGAAGCAGAGTTGAACTAGATATGGTCCCTGTGTGTAGAAACACAGTTCTTTTGTTCTGAGCACACTCACGTTTCCTGCCTTATTAGAGACTCTAGAAAGCAAGAGCTTGCTAATTGCTCTAAAGCAGAGTGTGTTTCATGGATGAGAACTGTGCTGTGTGTTCCCCTCAGAAATGGAGTTAAATGGCAGGCGCTGTGTATTCCTACAAGCAAGACTTTGTTTCAGGTAAAGGCAGTCAGTTTTGTGCTCAAACGAAGCTACATCGTTCACGAAGCTCACACGTTTCTCGCTCCTAAGTTAAAAGGATTGGATGTTAGAGGGCCTGTGGTTTGTATCAGTTTCAGAAGCAGAGTTGAACTAGATATGGTCCGTGTGTGTAGGAAACACAGTTCTTTAGTTCTGAGCACACTCACGTTTCCCGCCTTATTAGAGACTCTAGAAAGCAAGAGCTTGCTTCTTGCTCTAAAGCAGAGTGTCTTTCATGGATGAGAACTGTGCTGTGTGTTTCCCCTAAGTAACGGAGTTAAATGGCAGCCTCTGTGTCTTCCTACAAGCAAGACTTCGTTTCAGGTAAACGCAGTCACTTTTGAGCTCAAATGAAGCTATATCGTTCATGAAGCTCCCACGTTTCTCACTCTTAACTGAAAGGCTTGGATGTTAGAGGGTCTATGGTTTGTATCAGTTTCAGAAGCAGAGTTGAACTAGATATGGTCCGTGTGTGTAGGAAACACAGTTCTTTTGTTCTGAGCACACTCACGTTTCCAGCCTTATTAGAGACTCTAGAAAGCAAGAGCTTGCTTCTTGCTCTAAAGCAGAGTGTCTTTCATGAATGAGAACTGTGCTGTGTTTTTCCCTTAAGAAACGGAGTTAAATGGCCAGCTCTGTGTCTTCCTACAAGCAAGAATTCGTTACAGGACAACGCAGTCAGTTTTGAGCTCAAATGAAGCTACGTCGCCACAAAGCTCACACGTTTCTCGTTCCTAAGTGAAAAGCATTGGATGTTAGAGGGCCTGTGGTTTGGATCAGTTTCAGATGCAGAGTTGAAGTAGATATGGTCCGTGTGTGTAGGAAACACAGTTCTTTTGTTCTGAGCACACACACGTTTCCCATGGTATTAGAGTCTCTAGAAAGCAAGGGCTTGCTTCTTGCTCTAAAGCAGAGTGTCTTTCAAGGATGAGGACTCTGCTGTGTGTTTCCCTTCAGAAACGTAGTTAAATTGCAGTCTCTGTGTCTTCTTACAAGCAAGAGATAGTTTCCGGTAAATACAGTCACTTTTGAGCTCAAACGAACCTACATCTTTAACGAATCTCACACGTTTCTCGCTCTTAAGTGAAAAGCATTGGATATTAGAGGGCCTGTGGTTTGTATCAGTTTCAGAAGCAGAGTTGAACTAGATATGGTCCCTGTGTGTAGAAACACAGTTCTTTTGTTCTGAGCACACTCACGTTTCCTGCCTTATTAGAGACTCTAGAAAGCGAGAGCATGCTTCTTGCTCTAAAGCAGAGTGTGTTTCATGCATGAGAACTGTGCTGTGTGTCTCCCTTCAGAAACGGAGTTAAATGGCAGGCTCTATGTCTTCCTACAAGCAAGAATTCGTTTCAGGTCAACGCAGTCAGTTTTGAGCTCAATGAAGCTACTTCGTCAGAAAGCTCACACATTTCTCGCTCCTAAGTGAAAAGCATTGGATGTTAGAGGGCCTGTGGTTTGTATGAGTTTCAGAAGCAGAGTTGAACTAGATATGGTCCGTGTGTGTAGGAAACACAGTTCTTTTGTTCTGAGCACACTCATGTTTCCCGCCTTATTAGAGACTCTAAAAAGCAAGAGCTTGCTTCTTGCTCTAAAGCAGAGTGTCTTTCATGGATGAGAACTGTGCTGTGTGTTTCCCTTAAGTAACGGAGTTAAATGGCAGCCTCTGTGTCTTCCTACAAGCAAGACTTCGTTTCAGGTAAACGCAGTCACTTTTGAGCTCAAAGGAAGCTACATCGTTCACGAAGCTCACACGTTTCTCGCTCTTAAGTGAAAAGCATTGGATGTTAGAGGGCCTGTGGTTTGTATCAGTTTCAAAAGCAGAGTTGAACTAGATATGGTCCCTGTGTGTAGAAACACAGTTCTTTTTTTCTGAGCACACTCACGTTTCCTGCCTTTTTAGAGACTCTAGAAAGCAATAGCATGCTTCTTGCTCTAAAGTAGAGTGTCTTTCATGGATGAGAACTGTGCTGTGTGTTTCCCGTCAGAAATGGAGTTAAATGGCAGGCGCTGTGTCTTCCTACAAGCAAGAATTCGTTTCAGGTAAACGCAGTCATATTTGTGCTCAAACGAAGCTACAATGTTCACAAAGCTCACTCGTTTCTCGCTCTTAACTGAAAGGCATTGGATGTTAGAAGGCCTGTGGTTTGTATCAGTTTCAGAAGCAGAGTTGAACTAGATATGGTCCGTGTGTGTAGGAAACACAGTTCTTTTGTTCTGAGCACACTCACGTTTCCCGCCTCATTAGAGACTCTAGAAAGCAAGAGTTTGCTTCTTGCTCTAAAGCAGATTGTCTTTCATGGATGAGAACTGTGCTGTGTGTTTCCCTTCAGAAAAGGAGTTAAATTGCAGGCTCTGTGTCCTCCTACAAGCAAGAATTCGTTTCAGATAAACGCAGTCACTTTTGAGCTCAAAGGAATCTACATAGTTCACGAAGCTCACATGTTTCTCGCTCTTAAGTGAAAAGCATTGGATGTTAGAGGGCCTGTGGTTTGTATCAGTTTCAGAAGCACAGTTGAACTAGATATGGTCCGTGTGTGTAGGAAACACAGTTCTTTTGTTCTGAGCACACTCAAGTTTCCCGCCTTATTAGAGACTCTAGAAAGCAAGAGCTTGCTTCTTGCTCTAAAGCAGAGTGTGATTCATGGATGAGGACTGTACTGTGTGTTTCCTTTCGGAAACGGAGTTAAATGGCAGACTCTGTGTCTTCCTACAAGCAAGAGTTCGTTTCTGGTAAATGCAGTCACTTTTGAGCTCAAACGAAGCTACATCTTTAACGAATCTCACACGTTTCTCGCTCTTAAGTGAAAAGCATTGGATATTAGAGGGCCTGTGGTTTGTATCAGTTTCAGAAGCAGAGTTGAACTAGATATGGTCCCTGTGTGTAGAAACACAGTTCTTTTTTTCTGAGCACACTCACGTTTCCTGCCTTATTAGAGACTCTAGAAAGCGAGAGCATGCTTCTTGCTCTAAAGCAGAGTGTGTTTCATGCATGAGAACTGTGCTGTGTGTCTCCCTTCAGAAACGGAGTTAAATGGCAGGCTCTATGTCTTCCTACAAGCAAGAATTCGTTTCAGGTCAACGCAGTCAGTTTTGAGCTCAAATGAAGCTACGTCGTCAGAAAGCTCACACATTTCTTTCTCCTAAGTGAAAAGCACTGGATGTTACAGGGCCTGTGGTTTGTATCAGTTTCAGAAGCAGAGTTGAACTAGATATGGTCCCTGTGTGTAGAAACACAGTTCTTTTGTTCTGAGCACACTCACGTTTCCTGCCTTATTAGAGACTCTAGAAAGCAAGAGCTTGCTAATTGCTCTAAAGCAGAGTGTGTTTCATGGATGAGAACTGTGCTGTGTGTTCCCCTCAGAAATGGAGTTAAATGGCAGGCGCTGTGTATTCCTACAAGCAAGACTTTGTTTCAGGTAAAGGCAGTCAGTTTTGTGCTCAAACGAAGCTACATCGTTCACGAAGCTCACACGTTTCTCGCTCCTAAGTGAAAAGGATTGGATGTTAGAGGGCCTGTGGTTTGTATCAGTTTCAGAAGCAGAGTTGAACTAGATATGGTCCGTGTGTGTAGGAAACACAGTTCTTTAGTTCTGAGCACACTCACGTTTCCCGCCTTATTAGAGACTCTAGAAAGCAAGAGCTTGCTTCTTGCTCTAAAGCAGAGTGTCTTTCATGGATGAGAACTGTGCTGTGTGTTTCCCTTAAGTAACGGAGTTAAATGGCAGCCTCTGTGTCTTCCTACAAGCAAGACTTCGTTTCAGGTAAACGCAGTCACTTTTGAGCTCAAATGAAGCTATATCGTTCATGAAGCTCCCACGTTTCTCACTCTTAACTGAAAGGCTTGGATGTTAGAGGGTCTATGGTTTGTATCAGTTTCAGAAGCAGAGTTGAACTAGATATGGTCCGTGTGTGTAGGAAACACAGTTCTTTTGTTCTGAGCACACTCACGTTTCCAGCCTTATTAGAGACTCTAGAAAGCAAGAGCTTGCTTCTTGCTCTAAAGCAGAGTGTCTTTCATGAATGAGAACTGTGCTGTGTTTTTCCCTTAAGAAACGGAGTTAAATGGCCAGCTCTGTGTCTTCCTACAAGCAAGAATTCGTTACAGGTCAACGCAGTCAGTTTTGAGCTCAAATGAAGCTACGTCGCCACAAAGCTCACACGTTTCTCGTTCCTAAGTGAAAAGCATTGGATGTTAGAGGGCCTGTGGTTTGGATCAGTTTCAGACGCAGAGTTGAAGTAGATATGGTCCGTGTGTGTAGGAAACACAGTTCTTTTGTTCTGAGCACACACACGTTTCCCATGTTATTAGAGTCTCTAGAAAGCAAGGGCTTGCTTCTTGCTCTAAAGCAGAGTGTCTTTCAAGGATGAGGACTCTGCTGTGTGTTTCCCTTCAGAAACGTAGTTAAATTGCAGTCTCTGTGTCTTCTTACAAGCAAGAGATAGTATCCGGTAAATACAGTCACTTTTGAGCTCAAACGAACCTACATCTTTAACGAAGCTCACACGTTTCTCGCTCTTAAGTGAAAAGCAATGGATGTTAGAGGGCCTGTGGTTTGTATCAGTTTCAGAAGCAGAGTTGAACTAGATATGGTTCGTGTGTGTAGGAAACACAGTTCTTTTGTTCTGAGCACACTCACGTTTCCAGCCTTATTAGAGACTCTAGAAAGCAAGAGCATGCTTCTTGCTCTAAAGCAGAGTGTCTTTCATGGATGAGAACTGTGCTGTGTGTTTCCCTTCAGAAATGGAGTTAAATGGCAGGCGCTGTGTATTCCTACAAGCAAGACTTCGTTTCAGGTAAACGCAGTCAGATTTGTGCTCAAACGAAGCTACATTGTTCACAAAGCTCACACGTTTCTCGCTCTTAACTGAAAGGTATTGGATGTTAGAGGGCCTGTGGTTTCTATCAGTTTCAGAAGCAGAGTTGAACTAGATATGGTCCGTGTGTGTAGGAAACACAGTTCTTTTGTTCTGAGCACACTCACGTTTCCTGCCTTATTAGAGACTCTAGAAAGCAAGAGCATGCTTCTTGCTCTAAAGCAGAGTGTGTTTCATGGATGAGAACTGTGCTGTGTGTCTCCCTTCAGAAACGGAGTTAAATGGCAGGCTCTATGTCTTCCTACAAGCAAGAATTCGTTTCAGGTCAACGCAGTCAGTTTTGAGCTCAAATGAAGCTACGTCGTCAGAAAGCTCACACATTTCTTTCTCCTAAGTGAAAAGCACTGGATGTTACAGGGCCTGTGGTTTGTATCAGTTTCAGAAGCAGAGTTGAACTAGATATGGTCCCTGTGTGTAGAAACACAGTTCTTTTGTTCTGAGCACACTCACGTTTCCTGCCTTATTAGAGACTCTAGAAAGCAAGAGCTTGCTAATTGCTCTAAAGCAGAGTGTGTTTCATGGATGAGAACTGTGCTGTGTGTCTCCCTTCAGAAACGGAGTTAAATGGCAGGCTCTATGTCTTCCTACAAGCAAGAATTCATTTCAGGTCAACGCAGTCAGTTTTGAGCTCAATGAAGCTACGTCGTCAGAAAGCTCACACATTTCTCGCTCCTAAGTGAAAAGCATTGGATGTTAGAGGGCCTGTGGTTTGTATGAGTTTCAGAAGCAGAGTTGAACTAGATATGGTCCGTGTGTGTAGGAAACACAGTTCTTTTGTTCTGAGCACACTCATGTTTCCCGCCTTATTAGAGACTCTAAAAAGCAAGAGCTTGCTTCTTGCTCTAAAGCAGAGTGTCTTTCATGGATGAGAACTGTGCTGTGTGTTTCCCTTATGTAACGGAGTTAAATGGCAGCCTCTGTGTCTTCCTACAAGCAAGACTTCGTTTCAGGTAAACGCAGTCGCTTTTGAGTTCAAAGGAAGCTACATCGTTCACGAAGCTCACACGTTTCTCGCTCTTAAGTGAAAAGCATTGGATGTTAGAGGGCCTGTGGTTTGTATCAGTTTCAAAATCAGAGTTGAACTAGATATGGTCCCTGTGTGTAGAAACACAGTTCTTTTGTTCTGAGCACACTCACGTTTCCCGCCTTATTAGAGACTCTAGAAAGCAAGAGTTTGCTTCTTGCTCTAAAGCAGATTGTCTTTCATGGATGAGAACTGTGCTGTGTGTTTCCCTTCAGAAAAGGAGTTAAATTGCAGGCTCTGTGTCCTCCTACAAGCAAGAATTCGTTTCAGATAAACGCAGTCACTTTTGAGCTCAAAGGAATCTACATAGTTCACGAAGCTCACATGTTTCTCGCTCTTAAGTGAAAATCATTGGATGTTAGAGGGCCTGTGGTTTGTATCAGTTTCAGAAGCACAGTTGAACTAGATATGGTCCGTGTGTGTAGGAAACACAGTTCTTTTGTTCTGAGCACACTCAAGTTTCCCGCCTTATTAGAGGCTCTAGAAAGCAAGAGCTTGCTTCTTGCTCTAAAGCAGAGTGTGATTCATGGATGAGGACTGTACTGTGTGTTTCCTTTCGGAAACGGAGTTAAATGGCAGACTCTGTGTCTTCCTACAAGCAAGAGTTCGTTTCTGGTAAATGCAGTCACTTTTGAGCTCAAACGAAGCTACATCTTTAAAGAATCTCACACGTTTCTCGCTCTTAAGTGAAAAGCATTGGATATTAGAGGGCCTGTGGTTTGTATCAGTTTCAGAAGCAGAGTTGAACTAGATATGGTCCCTGTGTGTAGAAACACAGTTCTTTTTTTCTGAGCACACTCACGTTTCCTGCCTTATTAGAGACTCTAGAAAGCGAGAGCATGCTTCTTGCTCTAAAGCAGAGTGTGTTTCATGCATGAAAACTGTGCTGTGTGTCTCCCTTCAGAAACGGAGTTAAATGGCAGGCTCTATGTCATCCTACAAGCAAGAATTCGTTTCAGGTCAACGCAGTCAGTTTTGAGCTCAATGAAGCTACGTCGTCAGAAAGCTCACACATTTCTCGCTCCTAAGTGAAAAGCATTGGATGTTAGAGGGCCTGTGGTTTGTATGAGTTTCAGAAGCAGAGTTGAACTAGATATGGTCCGTGTGTGTAGGAAACACAGTTCTTTTGTTCTGAGCACACTCACGTTTCCCGCCTTATTAGAGACTCTAAAAAGCAAGAGCTTGCTTCTTGCTCTAAAGCAGAGTGTCTTTCATGGATGAGAACTGTGCTGTGTGTTTCCCTTAAGTAACGGAGTTAAATGGCAGCCTCTGTGTCCTCCTACAAGCAAGAATTCGTTTCAGATAAACGCAGTCACTTTTGAGCTCAAAGAAAGCTACAGAGTTCACGAAGCTCACATGTTTCTCGCTCTTAAGTGAAAAGCATTGGATGTTAGAGGGCCTGTGATTTGTATCAGTTTCAGAAGCACAGTTGAACTAGATATGGTCCGTGTGTAGGAAACACAGTTCTTTTGTTCTGAGCACACTCAAGTTTCCCGCCTTATTAGAGACTCTAGAAAGCAAGAGCTTGCTTCTTGCTCTAAAGCAGAGTGTGTTTCATGGATGAGGACTGTACTGTGTGTTTCCTTTCGGAAACGGAGTTAAATGGCAGACGCTGTGTCTTCCTACAAGCAAGAGTTCGTTTCTGGTAAATGCAGTCACTTTTGAGCTCAAACGAAGCTACATCTTTAACGAATCTCACACGTTTCTTGCTCTTAAGTGAAAAGCATTGGATATTAGAGGGCCTGTGGTTTGTATCAGTTTCAGAAGCAGAGTTGAACTAGATATGGTCCCTGTGTGTAGAAACACAGTTCTTTTGTTCTGAGCACACTCACGTTTCCTGCCTTATTAGAGACTCTAGAAAGCAAGAGCATGCTTCTTGCTCTAAAGCAGAGTGTGTTTCATGGATGAGAACTGTGCTGTGTGTCTCCCTTCAGAAACGGAGTTAAATGGCAGGCTCTATGTCTTCCTACAAGCAAGAATTCGTTTCAGGTCAACGCAGTCAGTTTTGAGCTCAAATGAAGCTACGTCGTCAGAAAGCTCACACATTTCTTTCTCCTAAGTGAAAAGCACTGGATGTTACAGGGCCTGTGGTTTGTATCAGTTTCAGAAGCAGAGTTGAACTAGATATGGTCCCTGTGTGTAGAAACACAGTTCTTTTGTTCTGAGCACACTCACGTTTCCTGCCTTATTAGAGACTCTAGAAAGCAAGAGTTTGCTAATTGCTCTAAAGCAGAGTGTGTTTCATGGATGAGATCTGTGCTGTGTGTTCCCCTCAGAAATGGAGTTAAATGGCAGGCGCTGTGTATTCCTACAAGCAAGACTTTGTTTCAGGTAAAGGCAGTCAGTTTTGTGCTCAAACGAAGCTACATCGTTCACGAAGCTCACACGTTTCTCGCTCCTAAGTGAAAAGGATTGGATGTTAGAGGGCCTGTGGTTTGTATCAGTTTCAGAAGCAGAGTTGAACTAGATATGGTCCGTGTGTGTAGGAAACACAGTTCTTTAGTTCTGAGCACACTCACGTTTCCCGCCTTATTAGAGACTCTAGAAAGCAAGAGCTTGCTTCTTGCTCTAAAGCAGAGTGTCTTTCATGGATGAGAACTGTGCTGTGTGTTTCCCTTAAGTAACGGAGTTAAATGGCAGCCTGTGTGTCTTCCTACAAGCAAGACTTCGTTTCAGGTAAACGCAGTCACTTTTGAGCTCAAATGAAGCTATATCGTTCATGAAGCTCCCACGTTTCTCACTCTTAACTGAAAGGCTTGGATGTTAGAGGGTCTATGGTTTGTATCATTTTCAGAAGCAGAGTTGAACTAGATATGGTCCGTGTGTGTAGGAAACACAGTTCTTTTGTTCTGAGCACACTCACGTTTCCAGCCTTATTAGAGACTCTAGAAAGCAAGAGCTTGCTTCTTGCTCTAAAGCAGAGTGTCTTTCATGAATGAGAACTGTGCTGTGTTTTTCCCTTAAGAAACGGAGTTAAATGGCCAGCTCTGTGTCTTCCTACAAGCAAGAATTCGTTACAGGTCAACGCAGTCAGTTTTGAGCTCAAATGAAGCTACGTCGCCACAAAGCTCACACGTTTCTCGTTCCAAAGTGAAAAGCATTGGATGTTAAAGGGCCTGTGGTTTGGATCAGTTTCAGACGCAGAGTTGAAGTAGATATGGTCCGTGTGTGTAGGAAACACAGTTCTTTTGTTCTGAGCACACTCACGTTTCCCATGTTATTAGAGTCTCTAGAAAGCAAGGGCTTGCTTCTTGCTCTAAAGCAGAGTGTCTTTCAAGGATGAGGACTCTGCTGTGTGTTTCCCTTCAGAAACGTAGTTAAATTGCAGTCTCTGTGTCTTCTTACAAGCAAGAGATAGTTTCCGGTAAATACAGTCACTTTTGAGCTCAAACGAACCTACATCTTTAACGAAGCTCACACGTTTCTCGCTCTTAAGTGAAAAGCAATGGATGTTAGAGGGCCTGTGGTTTGTATCAGTTTCAGAAGCAGAGTTGAACTAGATTTGGTTCGTGTGTGTAGGAAACACAGTTCTTTTGTTCTGAGCACACTCACGTTTCCTGCCTTATTAGAGACTCTAGAAAGCAAGAGCATGCTTCTTGCTCTAAAGCAGAGTGTCTTTCATGGATGAGAACTGTGCTGTGTGTTTCCCGTCAGAAATGGAGTTAAATGGCAGGCGCTGTGTCTTCCTACAAGCAAGACTTCGTTTCAGGTAAACGCAGTCATATTTGTGCTCAAACGAAGCTACAATGTTCACAAAGCTCACTCGTTTCTCGCTCTTAACTGAAAGGCATTGGATGTTAGAAGGCCTGTGGTTTGTATCAGTTTCAGAAGCAGAGTTGAACTAGATATGGTCCGTGTGTGTAGGAAACACAGTTCTTTTGTTCTGAGCACACTCACGTTTCCCGCCTTATTAGAGACTCTAGAAAGCAAGAGTTTGCTTCTTGCTCTAAAGCAGATTGTCTTTCATGGATGAGAACTGTGCTGTGTGTTTCCCTTCAGAAAAGGAGTTAAATTGCAGGCTCTGTGTCCTCCTACAAGCAAGAATTCGTTTCAGATAAACGCAGTCACTTTTGAGCTCAAAGGAATCTACATAGTTCACGAAGCTCACATGTTTCTCGCTCTTAAGTGAAAAGCATTGGATGTTAGAGGGCCTGTGGTTTGTATCAGTTTCAGAAGCACAGTTGAACTAGATATGGTCCGTGTGTGTAGGAAACACAGTTCTTTTGTTCTGAGCACACTCAAGTTTCCCGCCTTATTAGAGACTCTAGAAAGCAAGAGCTTGCTTCTTGCTCTAAAGCAGAGTGTGATTCATGGATGAGGACTGTACTGTGTGTTTCCTTTCGGAAACGGAGTTAAATGGCAGACTCTGTGTCTTCCTACAAGCAAGAGTTCGTTTCTGGTAAATGCAGTCACTTTTGAACTCAAACGAAGCTACATCTTTAACGAATCTCACACGTTTCTCGCTCTTAAGTGAAAAGCATTGGATATTAGAGGGCCTGTGGTTTGTATCAGTTTCAGAAGCAGAGTTGAACTAGATATGATCCCTGTGTGTAGAAACACAGTTCTTTTGTTCTGAGCACACTCACGTTTCCTGCCTTATTAGAGACTCTAGAAAGCGAGAGCATGCTTCTTGCTCTAAAGCAGAGTGTGTTTCATGCATGAGAACTGTGCTGTGTGTCTCCCTTCAGAAACGGAGTTAAATGGCAGGCTCTATGTCATCCTAAAAGCAAGAATTCGTTTCAGGTCAACGCAGTCAGTTTTGAGCTCAATGAAGCTACGTCGTCAGAAAGCTCACACATTTCTCGCTCCTAAGTGAAAAGCATTGGATGTTAGAGGGCCTGTGGTTTGTATGAGTTTCAGAAGCAGAGTTGAACTAGATATGGTCCGTGTGTGTAGGAAACACAGTTCTTTTGTTCTGAGCACACTCACGTTTCCCGCCTTATTAGAGACTCTAAAAAGCAAGAGCTTGCTTCTTGCTCTAAAGCAGAGTGTCTTTCATGGATGAGAACTGTGCTGTGTGTTTCCCTTAAGTAACGGAGTTAAATGGCAGCCTCTGTGTCTTCCTACAAGCAAGACTTCGTTTCAGGTAAACGCAGTCACTTTTGAGCTCAAATGAAGCTATATCGTTCATGAAGCTCCCACGTTTCTCCCTCTTAACTGAAAGGCTTGGATGTTAGAGGGTCTATGGTTTGTATCAGTTTCAGAAGCAGAGTTGAACTAGATATGGTCCGTGTGTGTAGGAATCACAGTTCTTTTGTTCTGAGCACACTCACGTTTCCAGCCTTATTAGAGACTCTAGAAAGCAAGAGCTTGCTTCTTGCTCTAAAGCAGAGTGTCTTTCATGGATGAGAACTGTGCTGTGTGTTTCCCTTCAGAAACGGAGTTAAATGTCAGGCTCTGTGTCTTCCTACAAGCAAGAATTCATTACAGGTCAACGCAGTCAGTTTTGAGCTCAAATGAAGCTACGTCGCCACAAAGCTCACACGTTTCTCGTTCCTAAGTGAAAAGCATTGGATGTTAGAAGGCCTGTGGTTTGGATCAGTTTCAGAAGCAGAGTTGAAGTAGATATGGTCCGTGTGTGTAGGAAACACAGTTCTTTTGTTCTGAGCACACTCACGTTTCCCATGTTATTAGAGTCTCTAGAAAGCAATGGCTTGGTTCTTGCTCTAAAGCAGAGTGTCTTTCAAGGATGAGGACTCTGCTGTGTGTTTCCCTTCAGAAACGTAGTTAAATGGCAAGCTCTGTGTCTTCTTACAATCAAGAGTTAATTTCCGGTAAATACAGTCACTTTTGAGCTCAAACGAACCTACATCTTTAACGAAGCTCACACGTTTCTCGCTCTTAAGTGAAAAGCAATGGATGTTAGAGGGCCTGTGGTTTGTATCAGTTTCAGAAGCAGAGTTGCACTAGATATGGTCCGTGTGTGTAGGAAACACAGTTCTTTTGTTCTGAGCACACTCACGTTTCCCGCCTTATTAGAGATTCTAGAAAGCAAGAGTTTGCTTCTTGCTCTAAAGCAGACTGTCTTTCATGGATGAGAACTGTGCTGTGTGTTTCCCTTCAGAAAAGGAGTTAAATTGCAGGCTCTGTGTCCTCCTACAAGCAAGAATTCGTTTCAGATAAACGCAGTCACTTTTGAGCTCAAAGGAATCTACAGAGTTCACGAAGCTCACATGTTTCTCGCTCTTAAGTGAAAAGCATTGGATGTTAGAGGGCCTGTGGTTTGTATCAGTTTCAGAAGCACAGTTGAACTAGATATGGTCCGTGTGTGTAGGAAACACAGTTCTTTTGTTCTGAGCACACTCAAGTTTCCCGCCTTATTAGAGACTCTAGAAAGCAAGAGCTTGCTTCTTGCTCTAAAGCAGAGTGTGTTTCATGGATGAGGACTGTACTGTGTGTTTCCTTTCGGAAACGGAGTTAAATGGCAGACTCTGTGTCTTCCTACAAGCAAGAGTTCGTTTCTGGTAAATGCAGTCACTTTTGAGCTCAAACGAAGCTACATCTTTAACGAATCTCACACGTTTCTCGCTCTTAAGTGAAAAGCATTGGATATTAGAGGGCCTGTGGTTTGTATCAGTTTCAGAAGCAGAGTTGAACTAGATATGGTCCCTGTGTGTAGAAACACAGTTCTTTTGTTCTGAGCACACTCACGTTTCCTGCCTTATTAGAGACTCTAGAAAGCGAGAGCATGCTTCTTGCTCTAAAGCAGAGTGTGTTTCATGGATGAGAACTGTGCTGTGTGTCTCCCTTCAGAAACGGAGTTAAATGGCAGGCTCTATGTCTTCCTACAAGCAAGAATTCGTTTCAGGTCAACGCAGTCAGTTTTGAGCTCAATGAAGCTACTTCGTCAGAAAGCTCACACATTTCTCGCTCCTAAGTGAAAAGCATTGGATGTTAGAGGGCCTGTGGTTTGTATGAGTTTCAGAAGCAGAGTTGAACTAGATATGGTCCGTGTGTGTAGGAAACACAGTTCTTTTGTTCTGAGCACACTCACGTTTCCCGCCTTATTAGAGACTCTAAAAAGCAAGAGCTTGCTTCTTGCTCTAAAGCAGAGTGTCTTTCATGGATGAGAACTGTGCTGTGTGTTTCCCTTCAGAAACGGAGTTAAATGGCAGCCTCTGTGTCTTCCTACAAGCAAGACTTCGTTTCAGGTAAACGCAGTCACTTTTGAGCTCAAATGAATCTATATCGTTCATGAAGCTCCCACGTTTCTCCCTCTTAACTGAAAGGCTTGGATGTTAGAGGGTCTATGGTTTGTATCAGTTTCAGAAGCAGAGTTGAACTAGATATGGTCCGTGTGTGTAGGAAACACAGTTCTTTTGTTCTGAGCACACTCACGTTTCCAGCCTTATTAGAGACTCTAGAAAGCAAGAGCTTGCTTCTTGCTCTAAAGCAGAGTGTCTTTCATGGATGAGAACTGTGCTGTGTGTTTCCCTTCAGAAACGGAGTTAAATGTCAGGCTCTGTGTCTTCCTACAAGCAAGAATTCATTACAGGTCAACGCAGTCAGTTTTGAGCTCAAATGAAGCTACGTCGCCACAAAGCTCACACGTTTCTCGTTCCTAAGTGAAAAGCATTGGATGTTAGAGGGCCTGTGGTTTGGATCAGTTTCAGACGCAGAGTTGAAGTAGATATGGTCCGTGTGTGTAGGAAACACAGTTCTTTTGTTCTGAGCACACACACGTTTCCCATGTTATTAGAGTCTCTAGAAAGCAAGGGCTTGCTTCTTGCTCTAAAGCAGAGTGTCTTTCAAGGATGAGGACTCTGCTGTGTGTTTCCCTTCAGAAACGTAGTTAAATGGCAGTCTCTGTGTCCTCTTACAAGCAAGAGATAGTTTCCGGTAAATACAGTCACTTTTGAGCTCAAACGAACCTACATCTTTAACGAAGCTCACACGTTTCTCGCTCTTAAGTGAAAAGCAATGGATGTTAGAGGGCCTGTGGTTTGTATCAGTTTCAGAAGCAGAGTTGAACTAGATATGGTCCCTGTGTGTAGAAACACAGTTCTTTTGTTCTGAGCACACTCACGTTTCCTGCCTTATTAGAGACTCTAGAAAGCGAGAGCATGCTTCTTGCTCTAAAGCAGAGCGTGTTTCATGGATGAGAACTGTGCTGTGTGTCTCCCTTCAGAAACGGAGTTAAATGGCAGGCTCTATGTCTTCCTACAAGCAAGAATTCATTTCAGGTCAACGCAGTCAGTTTTGAGCTCAATGAAGCTACGTCGTCAGAAAGCTCACACATTTCTCGCTCCTAAGTGAAAAGCATTGGATGTTAGAGGGCCTGTGGTTTGTATGAGTTTCAGAAGCAGAGTTGAACTAGATATGGTCCGTGTGTGTAGGAAACACAGTTCTTTTGTTCTGAGCACACTCATGTTTCCCGCCTTATTAGAGACTCTAAAAAGCAAGAGCTTGCTTCTTGCTCTAAAGCAGAGTGTCTTTCATGGATGAGAACTGTGCTGTGTGTTTCCCTTCAGAAAAGGAGTTAAATTGCAGGCTCTGTGTCCTCCTACAAGCAAGAATTCGTTTCAGATAAACGCAGTCACTTTTGAGCTCAAAGGAATCTACATAGTTCACGAAGCTCACATGTTTCTCGCTCTTAAGTGAAAAGCATTGGATGTTAGAGGGCCTGTGGTTTGTATCAGTTTCAGAAGCACAGTTGAACTAGATATGGTCCGTGTGTGTAGGAAACACAGTTCTTTTGTTCTGAGCACACTCAAGTTTCCCGCCTTATTAGAGACTCTAGAAAGCAAGAGCTTGCTTCTTGCTCTAAAGCAGAGTGTGATTCATGGATGAGGACTGTACTGTGTGTTTCCTTTCGGAAACGGAGTTAAATGGCAGACTCTGTGTCTTCCTACAAGCAAGAGTTCGTTTCTGGTAAATGCAGTCACTTTTGAGCTCAAACGAAGCTACATCTTTAAAGAATCTCACACGTTTCTCGCTCTTAAGTGAAAAGCATTGGATATTAGAGGGCCTGTGGTTTGTATCAGTTTCAGAAGCAGAGTTGAACTAGATATGGTCCCTGTGTGTAGAAACACAGTTCTTTTTTTCTGAGCACACTCACGTTTCCTGCCTTATTAGAGACTCTAGAAAGCGAGAGCATGCTTCTTGCTCTAAAGCAGAGTGTGTTTCATGCATGAAAACTGTGCTGTGTGTCTCCCTTCAGAAACGGAGTTAAATGGCAGGCTCTATGTCATCCTACAAGCAAGAATTCGTTTCAGGTCAACGCAGTCAGTTTTGAGCTCAATGAAGCTACGTCGTCAGAAAGCTCACACATTTCTCGCTCCTAAGTGAAAAGCATTGGATGTTAGAGGGCCTGTGGTTTGTATGAGTTTCAGAAGCAGAGTTGAACTAGATATGGTCCGTGTGTGTAGGAAACATAGTTCTTTTGTTCTGAGCACACTCACGTTTCCCGGCTTATTAGAGACTCTAAAAAGCAAGAGCTTGCTTCTTGCTCTAAAGCAGAGTGTCTTTCATGGATGAGAACTGTGCTGTGTGTTTCCCTTAAGTAACGGAGTTAAATGGCAGCCTCTGTGTCCTCCTACAAGCAAGAATTCGTTTCAGATAAACGCAGTCACTTTTGAGCTCAAAGAAAGCTACAGAGTTCACGAAGCTCACATGTTTCTCGCTCTTAAGTGAAAAGCATTGGATGTTAGAGGGCCTGTGATTTGTATCAGTTTCAGAAGCACAGTTGAACTAGATATGGTCCGTGTGTAGGAAACACAGTTCTTTTGTTCTGAGCACACTCAAGTTTCCCGCCTTATTAGAGACTCTAGAAAGCAAGAGCTTGCTTCTTGCTCTAAAGCAGAGTGTGTTTCATGGATGAGGACTGTACTGTGTGTTTCCTTTCGGAAACGGAGTTAAATGGCAGACGCTGTGTCTTCCTACAAGCAAGAGTTCGTTTCTGGTAAATGCAGTCACTTTTGAGCTCAAACGAAGCTACATCTTTAACGAATCTCACACGTTTCTTGCTCTTAAGTGAAAAGCATTGGATATTAGAGGGCCTGTGGTTTGTATCAGTTTCAGAAGCAGAGTTGAACTAGATATGGTCCCTGTGTGTAGAAACACAGTTCTTTTGTTCTGAGCACACTCACGTTTCCTGCCTTATTAGAGACTCTAGAAAGCAAGAGCATGCTTCTTGCTCTAAAGCAGAGTGTGTTTCATGGATGAGAACTGTGCTGTGTGTCTCCCTTCAGAAACGGAGTTAAATGGCAGGCTCTATGTCTTCCTACAAGCAAGAATTCGTTTCAGGTCAACGCAGTCAGTTTTGAGCTCAAATGAAGCTACGTCGTCAGAAAGCTCACACATTTCTTTCTCCTAAGTGAAAAGCACTGGATGTTACAGGGCCTGTGGTTTGTATCAGTTTCAGAAGCAGAGTTGAACTAGATATGGTCCCTGTGTGTAGAAACACAGTTCTTTTGTTCTGAGCACACTCACGTTTCCTGCCTTATTAGAGACTCTAGAAAGCAAGAGTTTGCTAATTGCTCTAAAGCAGAGTGTGTTTCATGGATGAGATCTGTGCTGTGTGTTCCCCTCAGAAATGGAGTTAAATGGCAGGCGCTGTGTATTCCTACAAGCAAGACTTTGTTTCAGGTAAAGGCAGTCAGTTTTGTGCTCAAACGAAGCTACATCGTTCACGAAGCTCACACGTTTCTCGCTCCTAAGTGAAAAGGATTGGATGTTAGAGGGCCTGTGGTTTGTATCAGTTTCAGAAGCAGAGTTGAACTAGATATGGTCCGTGTGTGTAGGAAACACAGTTCTTTAGTTCTGAGCACACTCACGTTTCCCGCCTTATTAGAGACTCTAGAAAGCAAGAGCTTGCTTCTTGCTCTAAAGCAGAGTGTCTTTCATGGATGAGAACTGTGCTGTGTGTTTCCCTTAAGTAACGGAGTTAAATGGCAGCCTCTGTGTCTTCCTACAAGCAAGACTTCGTTTCAGGTAAACGCAGTCACTTTTGAGCTCAAATGAAGCTATATCGTTCATGAAGCTCCCACGTTTCTCACTCTTAACTGAAAGGCTTGGATGTTAGAGGGTCTATGGTTTGTATCAGTTTCAGAAGCAGAGTTGAACTAGATATGGTCCGTGTGTGTAGGAAACACAGTTCTTTTGTTCTGAGCACACTCACGTTTCCAGCCTTATTAGAGACTCTAGAAAGCAAGAGCTTGCTTCTTGCTCTAAAGCAGAGTGTCTTTCATGAATGAGAACTGTGCTGTGTTTTTCCCTTAAGAAACGGAGTTAAATGGCCAGCTCTGTGTCTTCCTACAAGCAAGAATTCGTTACAGGTCAACGCAGTCAGTTTTGAGCTCAAATGAAGCTACGTCGCCACAAAGCTCACACGTTTCTCGTTCCAAAGTGAAAAGCATTGGATGTTAAAGGGCCTGTGGTTTGGATCAGTTTCAGACGCAGAGTTGAAGTAGATATGGTCCGTGTGTGTAGGAAACACAGTTCTTTTGTTCTGAGCACACTCACGTTTCCCATGTTATTAGAGTCTCTAGAAAGCAAGGGCTTGCTTCTTGCTCTAAAGCAGAGTGTCTTTCAAGGATGAGGACTCTGCTGTGTGTTTCCCTTCAGAAACGTAGTTAAATTGCAGTCTCTGTGTCTTCTTACAAGCAAGAGATAGTTTCCGGTAAATACAGTCACTTTTGAGCTCAAACGAACCTACATCTTTAACGAAGCTCACACGTTTCTCGCTCTTAAGTGAAAAGCAATGGATGTTAGAGGGCCTGTGGTTTGTATCAGTTTCAGAAGCAGAGTTGAACTAGATTTGGTTCGTGTGTGTAGGAAACACAGTTCTTTTGTTCTGAGCACACTCACGTTTCCTGCCTTATTAGAGACTCTAGAAAGCAAGAGCATGCTTCTTGCTCTAAAGCAGAGTGTCTTTCATGGATGAGAACTGTGCTGTGTGTTTCCCTTAAGTAACGGAGTTAAATGGCAGCCTCTGTGTCTTCCTACAAGCAAGACTTCGTTTCAGGTAAACGCAGTCACTTTTGAGCTCAAAGGAAGCTACATCGTTCACGAAGCTCACACGTTTCTCGCTCTTAAGTGAAAAGCATTGGATGTTAGAGGGCCTGTGGTTTGTATCAGTTTCAAAAGCAGAGTTGAACTAGATATGGTCCCTGTGTGTAGAAACACAGTTCTTTTTTTCTGAGCACACTCACGTTTCCTGCCTTTTTAGAGACTCTAGAAAGCAATAGCATGCTTCTTGCTCTAAAGTAGAGTGTCTTTCATGGATGAGAACTGTGCTGTGTGTTTCCCGTCAGAAATGGAGTTAAATGGCAGGCGCTGTGTCTTCCTACAAGCAAGACTTCGTTTCAGGTAAACGCAGTCATATTTGTGCTCAAACGAAGCTACAATGTTCACAAAGCTCACTCGTTTCTCGCTCTTAACTGAAAGGCATTGGATGTTAGAAGGCCTGTGGTTTGTATCAGTTTCAGAAGCAGAGTTGAACTAGATATGGTCCGTGTGTGTAGGAAACACAGTTCTTTTGTTCTGAGCACACTCACGTTTCCCGCCTTATTAGAGACTCTAGAAAGCAAGAGTTTGCTTCTTGCTCTAAAGCAGATTGTCTTTCATGGATGAGAACTGTGCTGTGTGTTTCCCTTCAGAAAAGGAGTTAAATTGCAGGCTCTGTGTCCTCCTACAAGCAAGAATTCGTTTCAGATAAACGCAGTCACTTTTGAGCTCAAAGGAATCTACATAGTTCACGAAGCTCACATGTTTCTCGCTCTTAAGTGAAAAGCATTGGATGTTAGAGGGCCTGTGGTTTGTATCAGTTTCAGAAGCACAGTTGAACTAGATATGGTCCGTGTGTGTAGGAAACACAGTTCTTTTGTTCTGAGCACACTCAAGTTTCCCGCCTTATTAGAGACTCTAGAAAGCAAGAGCTTGCTTCTTGCTCTAAAGCAGAGTGTGATTCATGGATGAGGACTGTACTGTGTGTTTCCTTTCGGAAACGGAGTTAAATGGCAGACTCTGTGTCTTCCTACAAGCAAGAGTTCGTTTCTGGTAAATGCAGTCACTTTTGAACTCAAACGAAGCTACATCTTTAACGAATCTCACACGTTTCTCGCTCTTAAGTGAAAAGCATTGGATATTAGAGGGCCTGTGGTTTGTATCAGTTTCAGAAGCAGAGTTGAACTAGATATGATCCCTGTGTGTAGAAACACAGTTCTTTTGTTCTGAGCACACTCACGTTTCCTGCCTTATTAGAGACTCTAGAAAGCGAGAGCATGCTTCTTGCTCTAAAGCAGAGTGTGTTTCATGCATGAGAACTGTGCTGTGTGTCTCCCTTCAGAAACGGAGTTAAATGGCAGGCTCTATGTCATCCTACAAGCAAGAATTCGTTTCAGGTCAACGCAGTCAGTTTTGAGCTCAATGAAGCTACGTCGTCAGAAAGCTCACACATTTCTCGCTCCTAAGTGAAAAGCATTGGATGTTAGAGGGCCTGTGGTTTGTATGAGTTTCAGAAGCAGAGTTGAACTAGATATGGTCCGTGTGTGTAGGAAACACAGTTCTTTTGTTCTGAGCACACTCACGTTTCCCGCCTTATTAGAGACTCTAAAAAGCAAGAGCTTGCTTCTTGCTCTAAAGCAGAGTGTCTTTCATGGATGAGAACTGTGCTGTGTGTTTCCCTTAAGTAACGGAGTTAAATGGCAGCCTCTGTGTCTTCCTACAAGCAAGACTTCGTTTCAGGTAAACGCAGTCACTTTTGAGCTCAAATGAAGCTATATCGTTCATGAAGCTCCCACGTTTCTCCCTCTTAACTGAAAGGCTTGGATGTTAGAGGGTCTATGGTTTGTATCAGTTTCAGAAGCAGAGTTGAACTAGATATGGTCCGTGTGTGTAGGAATCACAGTTCTTTTGTTCTGAGCACACTCACGTTTCCAGCCTTATTAGAGACTCTAGAAAGCAAGAGCTTGCTTCTTGCTCTAAAGCAGAGTGTCTTTCATGGATGAGAACTGTGCTGTGTGTTTCCCTTCAGAAACGGAGTTAAATGTCAGGCTCTGTGTCTTCCTACAAGCAAGAATTCATTACAGGTCAACGCAGTCAGTTTTGAGCTCAAATGAAGCTACGTCGCCACAAAGCTCACACGTTTCTCGTTCCTAAGTGAAAAGCATTGGATGTTAGAAGGCCTGTGGTTTGGATCAGTTTCAGAAGCAGAGTTGAAGTAGATATGGTCCGTGTGTGTAGGAAACACAGTTCTTTTGTTCTGAGCACACTCACGTTTCCCATGTTATTAGAGTCTCTAGAAAGCAATGGCTTGGTTCTTGCTCTAAAGCAGAGTGTCTTTCAAGGATGAGGACTCTGCTGTGTGTTTCCCTTCAGAAACGTAGTTAAATGGCAAGCTCTGTGTCTTCTTACAATCAAGAGTTAATTTCCGGTAAATACAGTCACTTTTGAGCTCAAACGAACCTACATCTTTAACGAAGCTCACACGTTTCTCGCTCTTAAGTGAAAAGCAATGGATGTTAGAGGGCCTGTGGTTTGTATCAGTTTCAGAAGCAGAGTTGCACTAGATATGGTCCGTGTGTGTAGGAAACACAGTTCTTTTGTTCTGAGCACACTCACGTTTCCCGCCTTATTAGAGATTCTAGAAAGCAAGAGTTTGCTTCTTGCTCTAAAGCAGACTGTCTTTCATGGATGAGAACTGTGCTGTGTGTTTCCCTTCAGAAAAGGAGTTAAATTGCAGGCTCTGTGTCCTCCTACAAGCAAGAATTCGTTTCAGATAAACGCAGTCACTTTTGAGCTCAAAGGAATCTACAGAGTTCACGAAGCTCACATGTTTCTCGCTCTTAAGTGAAAAGCATTGGATGTTAGAGGGCCTGTGGTTTGTATCAGTTTCAGAAGCACAGTTGAACTAGATATGGTCCGTGTGTGTAGGAAACACAGTTCTTTTGTTCTGAGCACACTCAAGTTTCCCGCCTTATTAGAGACTCTAGAAAGCAAGAGCTTGCTTCTTGCTCTAAAGCAGAGTGTGTTTCATGGATGAGGACTGTACTGTGTGTTTCCTTTCGGAAACGGAGTTAAATGGCAGACTCTGTGTCTTCCTACAAGCAAGAGTTCGTTTCTGGTAAATGCAGTCACTTTTGAGCTCAAACGAAGCTACATCTTTAACGAATCTCACACGTTTCTCGCTCTTAAGTGAAAAGCATTGGATATTAGAGGGCCTGTGGTTTGTATCAGTTTCAGAAGCAGAGTTGAACTAGATATGGTCCCTGTGTGTAGAAACACAGTTCTTTTGTTCTGAGCACACTCACGTTTCCTGCCTTATTAGAGACTCTAGAAAGCGAGAGCATGCTTCTTGCTCTAAAGCAGAGTGTGTTTCATGGATGAGAACTGTGCTGTGTGTCTCCCTTCAGAAACGGAGTTAAATGGCAGGCTCTATGTCTTCCTACAAGCAAGAATTCGTTTCAGGTCAACGCAGTCAGTTTTGAGCTCAATGAAGCTACTTCGTCAGAAAGCTCACACATTTCTCGCTCCTAAGTGAAAAGCATTGGATGTTAGAGGGCCTGTGGTTTGTATGAGTTTCAGAAGCAGAGTTGAACTAGATATGGTCCGTGTGTGTAGGAAACACAGTTCTTTTGTTCTGAGCACACTCACGTTTCCCGCCTTATTAGAGACTCTAAAAAGCAAGAGCTTGCTTCTTGCTCTAAAGCAGAGTGTGTTTCATGGATGAGAACTGTGCTGTGTGTCTCCCTTCAGAAACGGAGTTAAATGGCAGGCTCTATGTCTTCCTACAAGCAAGAATTCGTTTCAGGTCAACGCAGTCAGTTTTGAGCTCAAATGAAGCTACGTCGTCAGAAAGCTCACACATTTCTTTCTCCTAAGTGAAAAGCACTGGATGTTACAGGGCCTGTGGTTTGTATCAGTTTCAGAAGCAGAGTTGAACTAGATATGGTCCCTGTGTGTAGAAACACAGTTCTTTTGTTCTGAGCACACTCACGTTTCCTGCCTTATTAGAGACTCTAGAAAGCAAGAGTTTGCTAATTGCTCTAAAGCAGAGTGTGTTTCATGGATGAGATCTGTGCTGTGTGTTCCCCTCAGAAATGGAGTTAAATGGCAGGCGCTGTGTATTCCTACAAGCAAGACTTTGTTTCAGGTAAAGGCAGTCAGTTTTGTGCTCAAACGAAGCTACATCGTTCACGAAGCTCACACGTTTCTCGCTCCTAAGTGAAAAGGATTGGATGTTAGAGGGCCTGTGGTTTGTATCAGTTTCAGAAGCAGAGTTGAACTAGATATGGTCCGTGTGTGTAGGAAACACAGTTCTTTAGTTCTGAGCACACTCACGTTTCCCGCCTTATTAGAGACTCTAGAAAGCAAGAGCTTGCTTCTTGCTCTAAAGCAGAGTGTCTTTCATGGATGAGAACTGTGCTGTGTGTTTCCCTTAAGTAACGGAGTTAAATGGCAGCCTCTGTGTCTTCCTACAAGCAAGACTTCGTTTCAGGTAAACGCAGTCACTTTTGAGCTCAAATGAAGCTATATCGTTCATGAAGCTCCCACGTTTCTCACTCTTAACTGAAAGGCTTGGATGTTAGAGGGTCTATGGTTTGTATCAGTTTCAGAAGCAGAGTTGAACTAGATATGGTCCGTGTGTGTAGGAAACACAGTTCTTTTGTTCTGAGCACACTCACGTTTCCAGCCTTATTAGAGACTCTAGAAAGCAAGAGCTTGCTTCTTGCTCTAAAGCAGAGTGTCTTTCATGAATGAGAACTGTGCTGTGTTTTTCCCTTAAGAAACGGAGTTAAATGGCCAGCTCTGTGTCTTCCTACAAGCAAGAATTCGTTACAGGTCAACGCAGTCAGTTTTGAGCTCAAATGAAGCTACGTCGCCACAAAGCTCACACGTTTCTCGTTCCAAAGTGAAAAGCATTGGATGTTAAAGGGCCTGTGGTTTGGATCAGTTTCAGACGCAGAGTTGAAGTAGATATGGTCCGTGTGTGTAGGAAACACAGTTCTTTTGTTCTGAGCACACTCACGTTTCCCATGTTATTAGAGTCTCTAGAAAGCAAGGGCTTGCTTCTTGCTCTAAAGCAGAGTGTCTTTCAAGGATGAGGACTCTGCTGTGTGTTTCCCTTCAGAAACGTAGTTAAATTGCAGTCTCTGTGTCTTCTTACAAGCAAGAGATAGTTTCCGGTAAATACAGTCACTTTTGAGCTCAAACGAACCTACATCTTTAACGAAGCTCACACGTTTCTCGCTCTTAAGTGAAAAGCAATGGATGTTAGAGGGCCTGTGGTTTGTATCAGTTTCAGAAGCAGAGTTGAACTAGATTTGGTTCGTGTGTGTAGGAAACACAGTTCTTTTGTTCTGAGCACACTCACGTTTCCTGCCTTATTAGAGACTCTAGAAAGCAAGAGCATGCTTCTTGCTCTAAAGCAGAGTGTCTTTCATGGATGAGAACTGTGCTGTGTGTTTCCCTTAAGTAACGGAGTTAAATGGCAGCCTCTGTGTCTTCCTACAAGCAAGACTTCGTTTCAGGTAAACGCAGTCACTTTTGAGCTCAAAGGAAGCTACATCGTTCACGAAGCTCACACGTTTCTCGCTCTTAAGTGAAAAGCATTGGATGTTAGAGGGCCTGTGGTTTGTATCAGTTTCAAAAGCAGAGTTGAACTAGATATGGTCCCTGTGTGTAGAAACACAGTTCTTTTTTTCTGAGCACACTCACGTTTCCTGCCTTTTTAGAGACTCTAGAAAGCAATAGCATGCTTCTTGCTCTAAAGTAGAGTGTCTTTCATGGATGAGAACTGTGCTGTGTGTTTCCCGTCAGAAATGGAGTTAAATGGCAGGCGCTGTGTCTTCCTACAAGCAAGACTTCGTTTCAGGTAAACGCAGTCATATTTGTGCTCAAACGAAGCTACAATGTTCACAAAGCTCACTCGTTTCTCGCTCTTAACTGAAAGGCATTG
Source organism: Onychomys leucogaster (assembly GCA_949786385.1). NCBI lineage: Eukaryota > Metazoa > Chordata > Mammalia > Rodentia > Cricetidae > Onychomys > Onychomys leucogaster. Next base: position 340,508 of record CATKUP010000105.1, on the reverse strand, counting down.
GATGTTAGAAGGCCTGTGGTTTGTATCAGTTTCAGAAGCAGAGTTGAACTAGATATGGTCCGTGTGTGTAGGAAACACAGTTCTTTTGTTCTGAGCACACTCACGTTTCCCGCCTTATTAGAGACTCTAGAAAGCAAGAGTTTGCTTCTTGCTCTAAAGCAGATTGTCTTTCATGGATGAGAACTGTGCTGTGTGTTTCCCTTCAGAAAAGGAGTTAAATTGCAGGCTCTGTGTACTCCTACAAGCAAGAATTCGTTTCAGATAAACGCAGTCACTTTTGAGCTCAAAGGAATCTACATAGTTCACGAAGCTCACATGTTTCTCGCTCTTAAGTGAAAAGCATTGGATGTTAGAGGGCCTGTGGTTTGTATCAGTTTCAGAAGCACAGTTGAACTAGATATGGTCCGTGTGTGTAGGAAACACAGTTCTTTTGTTCTGAGCACACTCAAGTTTCCCGCCTTATTAGAGACTCTAGAAAGCAAGAGCTTGCTTCTTGCTCTAAAGCAGAGTGTGATTCATGGATGAGGACTGTACTGTGTGTTTCCTTTCGGAAACGGAGTTAAATGGCAGACTCTGTGTCTTCCTACAAGCAAGAGTTCGTTTCTGGTAAATGCAGTCACTTTTGAACTCAAACGAAGCTACATCTTTAACGAATCTCACACGTTTCTCGCTCTTAAGTGAAAAGCATTGGATATTAGAGGGCCTGTGGTTTGTATCAGTTTCAGAAGCAGAGTTGAACTAGATATGATCCCTGTGTGTAGAAACACAGTTCTTTTGTTCTGAGCACACTCACGTTTCCTGCCTTATTAGAGACTCTAGAAAGCGAGAGCATGCTTCTTGCTCTAAAGCAGAGTGTGTTTCATGCATGAGAACTGTGCTGTGTGTCTCCCTTCAGAAACGGAGTTAAATGGCAGGCTCTATGTCATCCTACAAGCAAGAATTCGTTTCAGGTCAACGCAGTCAGTTTTGAGCTCAATGAAGCTACGTCGTCAGAAAGCTCACACATTTCTCGCTCCTAAGTGAAAAGCATTGGATGTTAGAGGGCCTGTGGTTTGTATGAGTTTCAGAAGCAGAGTTGAACTAGATATGGTCCGTGTGTGTAGGAAACACAGTTCTTTTGTTCTGAGCACACTCACGTTTCCCGCCTTATTAGAGACTCTAAAAAGCAAGAGCTTGCTTCTTGCTCTAAAGCAGAGTGTCTTTCATGGATGAGAACTGTGCTGTGTGTTTCCCTTAAGTAACGGAGTTAAATGGCAGCCTCTGTGTCTTCCTACAAGCAAGACTTCGTTTCAGGTAAACGCAGTCACTTTTGAGCTCAAATGAAGCTATATCGTTCATGAAGCTCCCACGTTTCTCCCTCTTAACTGAAAGGCTTGGATGTTAGAGGGTCTATGGTTTGTATCAGTTTCAGAAGCAGAGTTGAACTAGATATGGTCCGTGTGTGTAGGAATCACAGTTCTTTTGTTCTGAGCACACTCACGTTTCCAGCCTTATTAGAGACTCTAGAAAGCAAGAGCTTGCTTCTTGCTCTAAAGCAGAGTGTCTTTCATGGATGAGAACTGTGCTGTGTGTTTCCCTTCAGAAACGGAGTTAAATGTCAGGCTCTGTGTCTTCCTACAAGCAAGAATTCATTACAGGTCAACGCAGTCAGTTTTGAGCTCAAATGAAGCTACGTCGCCACAAAGCTCACACGTTTCTCGTTCCTAAGTGAAAAGCATTGGATGTTAGAAGGCCTGTGGTTTGGATCAGTTTCAGAAGCAGAGTTGAAGTAGATATGGTCCGTGTGTGTAGGAAACACAGTTCTTTTGTTCTGAGCACACTCACGTTTCCCATGTTATTAGAGTCTCTAGAAAGCAATGGCTTGGTTCTTGCTCTAAAGCAGAGTGTCTTTCAAGGATGAGGACTCTGCTGTGTGTTTCCCTTCAGAAACGTAGTTAAATGGCAAGCTCTGTGTCTTCTTACAATCAAGAGTTAATTTCCGGTAAATACAGTCACTTTTGAGCTCAAACGAACCTACATCTTTAACGAAGCTCACACGTTTCTCGCTCTTAAGTGAAAAGCAATGGATGTTAGAGGGCCTGTGGTTTGTATCAGTTTCAGAAGCAGAGTTGCACTAGATATGGTCCGTGTGTGTAGGAAACACAGTTCTTTTGTTCTGAGCACACTCACGTTTCCCGCCTTATTAGAGATTCTAGAAAGCAAGAGTTTGCTTCTTGCTCTAAAGCAGACTGTCTTTCATGGATGAGAACTGTGCTGTGTGTTTCCCTTCAGAAAAGGAGTTAAATTGCAGGCTCTGTGTCCTCCTACAAGCAAGAATTCGTTTCAGATAAACGCAGTCACTTTTGAGCTCAAAGGAATCTACAGAGTTCACGAAGCTCACATGTTTCTCGCTCTTAAGTGAAAAGCATTGGATGTTAGAGGGCCTGTGGTTTGTATCAGTTTCAGAAGCACAGTTGAACTAGATATGGTCCGTGTGTGTAGGAAACACAGTTCTTTTGTTCTGAGCACACTCAAGTTTCCCGCCTTATTAGAGACTCTAGAAAGCAAGAGCTTGCTTCTTGCTCTAAAGCAGAGTGTGTTTCATGGATGAGGACTGTACTGTGTGTTTCCTTTCGGAAACGGAGTTAAATGGCAGACTCTGTGTCTTCCTACAAGCAAGAGTTCGTTTCTGGTAAATGCAGTCACTTTTGAGCTCAAACGAAGCTACATCTTTAACGAATCTCACACGTTTCTCGCTCTTAAGTGAAAAGCATTGGATATTAGAGGGCCTGTGGTTTGTAATAGTTTCAGAAGCAGAGTTGAACTAGATATGGTCCCTGTGTGTAGAAACACAGTTCTTTTGTTCTGAGCACACTCACGTTTCCTGCCTTATTAGAGACTCTAGAAAGCGAGAGCATGCTTCTTGCTCTAAAGCAGAGTGTGTTTCATGGATGAGAACTGTGCTGTGTGTCTCCCTTCAGAAACGGAGTTAAATGGCAGGCTCTATGTCTTCCTACAAGCAAGAATTCGTTTCAGGTCAACGCAGTCAGTTTTGAGCTCAATGAAGCTACTTCGTCAGAAAGCTCACACATTTCTCGCTCCTAAGTGAAAAGCATTGGATGTTAGAGGGCCTGTGGTTTGTATGAGTTTCAGAAGCAGAGTTGAACTAGATATGGTCCGTGTGTGTAGGAAACACAGTTCTTTTGTTCTGAGCACACTCACGTTTCCCGCCTTATTAGAGACTCTAAAAAGCAAGAGCTTGCTTCTTGCTCTAAAGCAGAGTGTCTTTCATGGATGAGAACTGTGCTGTGTGTTTCCCTTCAGAAACGGAGTTAAATGGCAGCCTCTGTGTCTTCCTACAAGCAAGACTTCGTTTCAGGTAAACGCAGTCACTTTTGAGCTCAAATGAATCTATATCGTTCATGAAGCTCCCACGTTTCTCCCTCTTAACTGAAAGGCTTGGATGTTAGAGGGTCTATGGTTTGTATCAGTTTCAGAAGCAGAGTTGAACTAGATATGGTCCGTGTGTGTAGGAAACACAGTTCTTTTGTTCTGAGCACACTCACGTTTCCAGCCTTATTAGAGACTCTAGAAAGCAAGAGCTTGCTTCTTGCTCTAAAGCAGAGTGTCTTTCATGGATGAGAACTGTGCTGTGTGTTTCCCTTCAGAAACGGAGTTAAATGTCAGGCTCTGTGTCTTCCTACAAGCAAGAACTCATTACAGGTCAACGCAGTCAGTTTTGAGCTCAAATGAAGCTACGTCGCCACAAAGCTCACACGTTTCTCGTTCCTAAGTGAAAAGCATTGGATGTTAGAAGGCCTGTGGTTTGGATCAGTTTCAGAAGCAGAGTTGAAGTAGATATGGTCCGTGTGTGTAGGAAACACAGTTCTTTTGTTCTGAGCACACTCACGTTTCCCATGTTATTAGAGTCTCTAGAAAGCAAGGGCTTGCTTCTTGCTCTAAAGCAGAGTGTCTTTCAAGGATGAGGACTCTGCTGTGTGTTTCCCTTCAGAAACGTAGTTAAATGGCAAGCTCTGTGTCTTCTTACAATCAAGAGTTAGTTTCCGGTAAATACAGTCACTTTTGAGCTCAAACGAACCTACATCTTTAACGAAGCTCACACGTTTCTCGCTCTTAAGTGAAAAGCAATGGATGTTAGAGGGCCTGTGGTTTGTATCAGTTTCAGAAGCAGAGTTGAACTAGATTTGGTCCTTGTGTGTAGGAAACACAGTTCTTTTGTTCTGAGCACTCTCAAGTTTCCAGCCTTATTAGAGACTCTAGAACGCAAGAGCATGCTTCTTGCTCTAAAGCAGTGTGTGTTTCATGGAGAAAAACTGTGCTGTGTGTTTCTCTTCAAAAACGGAGTTCAATGGTAGGCTCTGTGTCTTCCTACAAGCAAGACTTCGTTTCAGGTAAACGCAGTCACTTTTGAGTTCAAACGAAGCTACATCTTCACGAAGCTCAAACATTTCTCGCTCTTAAGTGAGAAGCACTGGATGTTACAGGGTCTGTGGTTTGTATCAGTTTCAGAAGCAGAGTTGAACTAGATATGGTCCCTGTGTGTAGAAACACAGTTCTTTTGTTCTGAGCACACTCACGTTTCCTGCCTTATTAGAGACTCTAGAAAGCAAGAGCTTGCCAATTGCTCTAAAGCAGAGTGTGTTTCATGGATGAGAACTGTGCTGTTTGTTCCCCTCAGAAATGGAGTTAAATGGCAGGCGCTGTGTATTCCTACAAGCAAGACTTCGTTTCAGGTAAACGCAGTCAGATTTGTGCTCAAACGAAGCTACAATATTCACAAAGCTCACTCGTTTCTCGCTCTTAACTGAAAGGCATTGGATGTTAGAAGGCCTGTGGTTTGTATCAGTTTCAGAAGCAGAGTTGAACTAGATATGGTCCGTGTGTGTAGGAAACACAGTTCTTTTGTTCTGAGCACACTCAAGTTACCCGCCTTATTAGAGACTCTAGAAAGCAAGAGCTTGCTTCTTGCTCTAAAGCAGAGTGTGTTTCATGGATGAGAACTGTGCTGTGTGTTTCCCTTCAGAAAAGGAGTTAAATTGCAGGCTCTGTGTCCTCCTACAAGTAAGAAGTCGTTTCAGATAAACGCAGTCACTTTTGAGCTCAAAGGAATCTACATAGTTCACGAAGCTCACATGTTTCTCGCTCTTAAGTGAAAAGCATTGGATGTTAGAGGGCCTGTGGTTTGTATCAGTTTCAGAAGCACAGTTGAACTAGATATGGTCTGTGTGTGTAGGAAACACAGTTCTTTTGTTCTGAGCACACTCAAGTTTCCCGCCTTATTAGAGACTCTAGAAAGCAAGAGCTTGCTTCTTGCTCTAAAGCAGAGTGTGATTCATGGATGAGGACTCTACTGTGTGTTTCCTTTCGGAAACGGAGTTAAATGGCAGACTCTGTGTCTTCCTACAAGCAAGAGTTCGTTTCTGGTAAATGCAGTCACTTTTGAGCTCAAACGAAGCTACATCTTTAACGAATCTCACACGTTTCTCGCTCTTAAGTGAAAAGCATTGGATATTAGAGGGCCTGTGGTTTGTATCAGTTTCAGAAGCAGAGTTGAACTAGATATGGTCCCTGTGTGTAGAAACACAGTTCTTTTGTTCTGAGCACACTCACGTTTCCTGCCTTATTAGAGACTCTAGAAAGCGAGAGCATGCTTCTTGCTCTAAAGCAGAGTGTGTTTCATGCATGAGAACTGTGCTGTGTGTCTCCCTTCAGAAACGGAGTTAAATGGCAGGCTCTATGTCTTCCTACAAGCAAGAATTCGTTTCAGGTCAACGCAGTCAGTTTTGAGCTCAATGAAGCTACGTCGTCAGAAAGCTCACACATTTCTCGCTCCTAAGTGAAAAGCATTGGATGTTAGAGGGCCTGTGGTTTGTATGAGTTTCAGAAGCAGAGTTGAACTAGATATGGTCCGTGTGTGTAGGAAACACAGTTCTTTTGTTCTGAGCACACTCATGTTTCCCGCCTTATTAGAGACTCTAAAAAGCAAGAGCTTGCTTCTTGCTCTAAAGCAGAGTGTCTTTCATGGATGAGAACTGTGCTGTGTGTTTCCCTTAAGTAACGGAGTTAAATGGCCGCCTCTGTGTCTTCCTACAAGCAAGACTTCGTTTCAGGTAAACGCAGTCACTTTTGAGCTCAAAGGAAGCTACATCGTTCACGAAGCTCACACGTTTCTCGCTCTTAAGTGAAAAGCATTGGATGTTAGAGGGCCTGTGGTTTGTATCAGTTTCAAAAGCAGAGTTGAACTAGATATGGTCCCTGTGTGTAGAAACACAGTTCTTTTTTTCTGAGCACACTCATGTTTCCTGCCTTTTTAGAGACTCTAGAAAGCAATAGCATGCTTCTTGCTCTAAAGTAGAGTGTCTTTCATGGATGAGAACTGTGCTGTGTGTTTCCCGTCAGAAATGGAGTTAAATGGCAGGCGCTGTGTCTTCCTACAAGCAAGAATTCGTTTCAGGTAAACGCAGTCATATTTGTGCTCAAACGAAGCTACAATGTTCACAAAGCTCACTCGTTTCTCGCTCTTAACTGAAAGGCATTGGATGTTAGAAGGCCTGTGGTTTGTATCAGTTTCAGAAGCAGAGTTGAACTAGATATGGTCCGTGTGTGTAGGAAACACAGTTCTTTTGTTCTGAGCACACTCACGTTTCCCGCCTTATTAGAGACTCTAGAAAGCAAGAGTTTGCTTCTTGCTCTAAAGCAGATTGTCTTTCATGGATGAGAACTGTGCTGTGTGTTTCCCTTCAGAAAAGGAGTTAAATTGCAGGCTCTGTGTCCTCCTACAAGCAAGAATTCGTTTCAGATAAACGCAGTCACTTTTGAGCTCAAAGGAATCTACATAGTTCACGAAGCTCACATGTTTCTCGCTCTTAAGTGAAAAGCATTGGATGTTAGAGGGCCTGTGGTTTGTATCAGTTTCAGAAGCACAGTTGAACTAGATATGGTCCGTGTGTGTAGGAAACACAGTTCTTTTGTTCTGAGCACACTCAAGTTTCCCGCCTTATTAGAGACTCTAGAAAGCAAGAGCTTGCTTCTTGCTCTAAAGCAGAGTGTGATTCATGGATGAGGACTGTACTGTGTGTTTCCTTTCGGAAACGGAGTTAAATGGCAGACTCTGTGTCTTCCTACAAGCAAGAGTTCGTTTCTGGTAAATGCAGTCACTTTTGAGCTCAAACGAAGCTACATCTTTAACGAATCTCACACGTTTCTCGCTCTTAAGTGAAAAGCATTGGATATTAGAGGGCCTGTGGTTTGTATCAGTTTCAGAAGCAGAGTTGAACTAGATATGGTCCCTGTGTGTAGAAACACAGTTCTTTTTTTCTGAGCACACTCACGTTTCCTGCCTTATTAGAGACTCTAGAAAGCGAGAGCATGCTTCTTGCTCTAAAGCAGAGTGTGTTTCATGCATGAGAACTGTGCTGTGTGTCTCCCTTCAGAAACGGAGTTAAATGGCAGGCTCTATGTCATCCTACAAGCAAGAATTCGTTTCAGGTCAACACAGTCAGTTTTGAGCTCAATGAAGCTACGTCGTCAGAAAGCTCACACATTTCTCGCTCCTAAGTGAAAAGCATTGGATGTTAGAGGGCCTGTGGTTTGTATGAGTTTCAGAAGCAGAGTTGAACTAGATATGGTCCGTGTGTGTAGGAAACACAGTTCTTTTGTTCTGAGCACACTCACGTTTCCCGCCTTATTAGAGACTCTAAAAAGCAAGAGCTTGCTTCTTGCTCTAAAGCAGAGTGTCTTTCATGGATTAGAACTGTGCTGTGTGTTTCCCTTAAGTAACGGAGTTAAATGGCAGCCTCTGTGTCCTCCTACAAGCAAGAATTCGTTTCAGATAAACGCAGTCACTTTTGAGCTCAAAGAAAGCTACAGAGTTCACGAAGCTCACATGTTTCTCGCTCTTAAGTGAAAAGCATTGGATGTTAGAGGGCCTGTGATTTGTATCAGTTTCAGAAGCACAGTTGAACTAGATATGGTCCGTGTGTAGGAAACACAGTTCTTTTGTTCTGAGCACACTCAAGTTTCCCGCCTTATTAGAGACTCTAGAAAGCAAGAGCTTGCTTCTTGCTCTAAAGCAGAGTGTGTTTCATGGATGAGGACTGTACTGTGTGTTTCCTTTCGGAAACGGAGTTAAATGGCAGACGCTGTGTCTTCCTACAAGCAAGAGTTCGTTTCTGGTAAATGCAGTCACTTTTGAGCTCAAACGAAGCTACATCTTTAACGAATCTCACACGTTTCTTGCTCTTAAGTGAAAAGCATTGGATATTAGAGGGCCTGTGGTTTGTATCAGTTTCAGAAACAGAGTTGAACTAGATATGGTCCCTGTGTGTAGAAACACAGTTCTTTTGTTCTGAGCACACTCACGTTTCCTGCCTTATTAGAGACTCTAGAAAGCAAGAGCATGCTTCTTGCTCTAAAGCAGAGTGTGTTTCATGGATGAGAACTGTGCTGTGTGTCTCCCTTCAGAAACGGAGTTAAATGGCAGGCTCTATGTCTTCCTACAAGCAAGAATTCGTTTCAGGTCAACGCAGTCAGTTTTGAGCTCAAATGAAGCTACGTCGTCAGAAAGCTCACACATTTCTTTCTCCTAAGTGAAAAGCACTGGATGTTACAGGGCCTGTGGTTTGTATCAGTTTCAGAAGCAGAGTTGAACTAGATATGGTCCCTGTGTGTAGAAACACAGTTCTTTTGTTCTGAGCACACTCACGTTTCCTGCCTTATTAGAGACTCTAGAAAGCAAGAGTTTGCTAATTGCTCTAAAGCAGAGTGTGTTTCATGGATGAGAACTGTGCTGTGTGTTCCCCTCAGAAATGGAGTTAAATGGCAGGCGCTGTGTATTCCTACAAGCAAGACTTTGTTTCAGGTAAAGGCAGTCAGTTTTGTGCTCAAACGAAGCTACATCGTTCACGAAGCTCACACGTTTCTCGCTCCTAAGTGAAAAGGATTGGATGTTAGAGGGCCTGTGGTTTGTATCAGTTTCAGAAGCAGAGTTGAACTAGATATGGTCCGTGTGTGTAGGAAACACAGTTCTTTTGTTCTGAGCACACTCACGTTTCCCGCCTTATTAGAGACTCTAGAAAGCAAGAGCTTGCTTCTTGCTCTAAAGCAGAGTGTCTTTCATGGATGAGAACTGTGCTGTGTGTTTCCCTTAAGTAACGGAGTTAAATGGCAGCCTCTGTGTCTTCCTACAAGCAAGACTTCGTTTCAGGTAAACGCAGTCACTTTTGAGCTCAAATGAAGCTATATCGTTCATGAAGCTCCCACGTTTCTCACTCTTAACTGAAAGGCTTGGATGTTAGAGGGTCTATGGTTTGTATCAGTTTCAGAAGCAGAATTGAACTAGATATGGTCCGTGTGTGTAGGAAACACAGTTCTTTTGTTCTGAGCACACTCACGTTTCCAGCCTTATTAGAGACTCTAGAAAGCAAGAGCTTGCTTCTTGCTCTAAAGCAGAGTGTCTTTCATGAATGAGAACTGTGCTGTGTTTTTCCCTTAAGAAACGGAGTTAAATGGCCAGCTCTGTGTCTTCCTACAAGCAAGAATTCGTTACAGGTCAACGCAGTCAGTTTTGAGCTCAAATGAAGCTACGTCGCCACAAAGCTCACACGTTTCTCGTTCCTAAGTGAAAAGCATTGGATGATAGAGGGCCTGTGGTTTGGATCAGTTTCAGACGCAGAGTTGAAGTAGATATGGTCCGTGTGTGTAGGAAACACAGTTCTTTTGTTCTGAGCACACTCACGTTTCCCATGTTATTAGAGTCTCTAGAAAGCAAGGGCTTGCTTCTTGCTCTAAAGCAGAGTGTCTTTCAAGGATGAGGACTCTGCTGTGTGTTTCCCTTCAGAAACGTAGTTAAATTGCAGTCTCTGTGTCTTCTTACAAGCAAGAGATAGTTTCCGGTAAATACAGTCACTTTTGAGCTCAAACGAACCTACATCTTTAACGAAGCTCACACGTTTCTCGCTCTTAAGTGAAAAGCAATGGATGTTAGAGGGCCTGTGGTTTGTATCAGTTTCAGAAGCAGAGTTGAACTAGATTTGGTTCGTGTGTGTAGGAAACACAGTTCTTTTGTTCTGAGCACACTCACGTTTCCAGCCTTATTAGAGACTCTAGAAAGCAAGAGCATGCTTCTTGCTCTAAAGCAGAGTGTCTTTCATGGATGAGAACTGTGCTGTGTGTTTCCCTTAAGTAACGGAGTTAAATGGCAGCCTCTGTGTCTTCCTACAAGCAAGACTTCGTTTCAGGTAAACGCAGTCACTTTTGAGCTCAAAGGAAGCTACATCGTTCACGAAGCTCACACGTTTCTCGCTCTTAAGTGAAAAGCATTGGATGTTAGAGGGCCTGTGGTTTGTATCAGTTTCAAAAGCAGAGTTGAACTAGATATGGTCCCTGTGTGTAGAAACACAGTTCTTTTTTTCTGAGCACACTCACGTTTCCTGCTTCTTAGAGACTCTAGAAAGCAATAGCATGCTTCTTGCTCTAAAGTAGAGTGTCTTTCATGGATGAGAACTGTGCTGTGTGTTTCCCGTCAGAAATGGAGTTAAATGGCAGGCGCTGTGTCTTCCTACAAGCAAGACTTCGTTTCAGGTAAACGCAGTCATATTTGTGCTCAAACGAAGCTACAATGTTCACAAAGCTCACTCGTTTCTCGCTCTTAACTGAAAGGCATTGGATGTTAGAAGGCCTGTGGTTTGTATCAGTTTCAGAAGCAGAGTTGAACTAGATATGGTCCGTGTGTGTAGGAAACACAGTTCTTTTGTTCTGAGCACACTCACGTTTCCCGCCTTACTAGAGACTCTAGAAAGCAAGAGTTTGCTTCTTGCTCTAAAGCAGATTGTCTTTCATGGATGAGAACTGTGCTGTGTGTTTCCCTTCAGAAAAGGAGTTAAATTGCAGGCTCTGTGTCCTCCTACAAGCATGAATTCGTTTCAGATAAACGCAGTCACTTTTGAGCTCAAAGGAATCTACATAGTTCACGAAGCTCACATGTTTCTCGCTCTTAAGTGAAAAGCATTGGATGTTAGAGGGCCTGTGGTTTGTATCAGTTTCAGAAGCACAGTTGAACTAGATATGGTCCGTGTGTGTAGGAAACACAGTTCTTTTGTACTGAGCACACTCAAGTTTCCCGCCTTATTAGAGACTCTAGAAAGCAAGAGCTTGCTTCTTGCTCTAAAGCAGAGTGTGATTCATGGATGAGGACTGTACTGTGTGTTTCCTTTCGGAAACGGAGTTAAATGGCAGACTCTGTGTCTTCCTACAAGCAAGAGTTCGTTTCTGGTAAATGCAGTCACTTTTGAACTCAAACGAAGCTACATCTTTAACGAATCTCACACGTTTCTCGCTCTTAAGTGAAAAGCATTGGATATTAGAGGGCCTGTGGTTTGTATCAGTTTCAGAAGCAGAGTTGAACTAGATATGATCCCTGTGTGTAGAAACACAGTTCTTTTGTTCTGAGCACACTCACGTTTCCTGCCTTATTAGAGACTCTAGAAAGCGAGAGCATGCTTCTTGCTCTAAAGCAGAGTGTGTTTCATGCATGAGAACTGTGCTGTGTGTCTCCCTTCAGAAACGGAGTTAAATGGCAGGCTCTATGTCATCCTACAAGCAAGAATTCGTTTCAGGTCAACGCAGTCAGTTTTGAGCTCAATGAAGCTACGTCGTCAGAAAGCTCACACATTTCTCGCTCCTAAGTGAAAAGCATTGGATGTTAGAGGGCCTGTGGTTTGTATGAGTTTCAGAAGCAGAGTTGAACTAGATATGGTCCGTGTGTGTAGGAAACACAGTTCTTTTGTTCTGAGCACACTCACGTTTCCCGCCTTATTAGAGACTCTAAAAAGCAAGAGCTTGCTTCTTGCTCTAAAGCAGAGTGTCTTTCATGGATGAGAACTGTGCTGTGTGTTTCCCTTAAGTAACGGAGTTAAATGGCAGCCTCTGTGTCTTCCTACAAGCAAGACTTCGTTTCAGGTAAACGCAGTCACTTTTGAGCTCAAATGAAGCTATATCGTTCATGAAGCTCCCACGTTTCTCCCTCTTAACTGAAAGGCTTGGATGTTAGAGGGTCTATGGTTTGTATCAGTTTCAGAAGCAGAGTTGAACTAGATATGGTCCGTGTGTGTAGGAATCACAGTTCTTTTGTTCTGAGCACACTCACGTTTCCAGCCTTATTAGAGACTCTAGAAAGCAAGAGCTTGCTTCTTGCTCTAAAGCAGAGTGTCTTTCATGGATGAGAACTGTGTTGTGTGTTTCCCTTCAGAAACGGAGTTAAATGTCAGGCTCTGTGTCTTCCTACAAGCAAGAATTCATTACAGGTCAACGCAGTCAGTTTTGAGCTCAAATGAAGCTACGTCGCCACAAAGCTCACACGTTTCTCGTTCCTAAGTGAAAAGCATTGGATGTTAGAAGGCCTGTGGTTTGGATCAGTTTCAGAAGCAGAGTTGAAGTAGATATGGTCCGTGTGTGTAGGAAACACAGTTCTTTTGTTCTGAGCACACTCACGTTTCCCATGTTATTAGAGTCTCTAGAAAGCAATGGCTTGGTTCTTGCTCTAAAGCAGAGTGTCTTTCAAGGATGAGGACTCTGCTGTGTGTTTCCCTTCAGAAACGTAGTTAAATGGCAAGCTCTGTGTCCTCCTACAAGCAAGAATTCGTTTCAGATAAACGCAGTCACTTTTGAGCTCAAAGGAATCTACATAGTTCACGAAGCTCACATGTTTCTCGCTCTTAAGTGAAAAGCATTGGATGTTAGAGGGCCTGTGGTTTGTATCAGTTTCAGAAGCACAGTTGAACTAGATATGGTCCGTGTGTGTAGGAAACACAGTTCTTTTGTTCTGAGCACACTCAAGTTTCCCGCCTTATTAGAGACTCTAGAAAGCAAGAGCTTGCTTCTTGCTCTAAAGCAGAGTGTGTTTCATGGATGAGGACTGTACTGTGTGTTTCCTTTCGGAAACGGAGTTAAATGGCAGACTCTGTGTCTTCCTACAAGCAAGAGTTCGTTTCTGGTAAATGCAGTCACTTTTGAGCTCAAACGAAGCTACATCTTTAACGAATCTCACACGTTTCTCGCTCTTAAGTGAAAAGCATTGGATATTAGAGGGCCTGTGGTTTGTATCAGTTTCAGAAGCAGAGTTGAACTAGATATGGTCCCTGTGTGTAGAAACACAGTTCTTTTGTTCTGAGCACACTCACGTTTCCTGCCTTATTAGAGACTCTAGAAAGCGAGAGCATGCTTCTTGCTCTAAAGCAGAGTGTGTTTCATGGATGAGAACTGTGCTGTGTGTCTCCCTTCAGAAACGGAGTTAAATGGCAGGCTCTATGTCTTCCTACAAGCAAGAATTCGTTTCAGGTCAACGCAGTCAGTTTTGAGCTCAATGAAGCTACTTCGTCAGAAAGCTCACACATTTCTCGCTCCTAAGTGAAAAGCATTGGATGTTAGAGGGCCTGTGGTTTGTATGAGTTTCAGAAGCAGAGTTGAACTAGATATGGTCCGTGTGTGTAGGAAACACAGTTCTTTTGTTCTGAGCACACTCACGTTTCCCGCCATATTAGAGACTCTAAAAAGCAAGAGCTTGCTTCTTGCTCTAAAGCAGAGTGTCTTTCATGGATGAGAACTGTGCTGTGGGTTTCCCTTCAGAAACGGAGTTAAATGGCAGCCTCTGTGTCTTCCTACAAGCAAGACTTCGTTTCAGGTAAACGCAGTCACTTTTGAGCTCAAATGAAGCTATATCATTCATGAAGCTCCCACGTTTCTCCCTCTTAACTGAAAGGCTTGGATGTTAGAGGGTCTATGGTTTGTATCAGTTTCAGAAGCAGAGTTGAACTAGATATGGTCCGTGTGTGTAGGAAACACAGTTCTTTTGTTCTGAGCACACTCACGTTTCCAGCCTTATTAGAGACTCTAGAAAACAAGAGCTTGCTTCTTGCTCTAAAGCAGAGTGTCTTTCATGGATGAGAACTGTGCTGTGTGTTTCCTTTCGGAAACGGAGTTAAATGGCAGACTCTGTGTCTTCCTACAAGCAAGAGTTCGTTTCTGGTAAATGCAGTCACTTTTGAGCTCAAACGAAGCTACATCTTTAACGAATCTCACACGTTTCTCGCTCTTAAGTGAAAAGCATTGGATATTAGAGGGCCTGTGGTTTGTATCAGTTTCAGAAGCAGAGTTGAACTAGATATGGTCCCTGTGTGTAGAAACACAGTTCTTTTGTTCTGAGCACACTCACGTTTCCTGCCTTATTAGAGACTCTAGAAAGCAAGAGTTTGCTAATTGCTCTAAAGCAGAGTGTGTTTCATGGATGAGAACTGTGCTGTGTGTTCCCCTCAGAAATGGAGTTAAATGGCAGGCGCTGTGTATTCCTACAAGCAAGACTTTGTTTCAGGTAAAGGCAGTCAGTTTTGTGCTCAAACGAAGCTACATCGTTCACGAAGCTCACACGTTTCTCGCTCCTAAGTGAAAAGGATTGGATGTTAGAGGGCCTGTGGTTTGTATCAGTTTCAGAAGCAGAGTTGAACTAGATATGGTCCGTGTGTGTAGGAAACACAGTTCTTTTGTTCTGAGCACACTCACGTTTCCCGCCTTATTAGAGACTCTAGAAAGCAAGAGCTTGCTTCTTGCTCTAAAGCAGAGTGTCTTTCATGGATGAGAACTGTGCTGTGTGTTTCCCTTAAGTAACGGAGTTAAATGGCAGCCTCTGTGTCTTCCTACAAGCAAGACTTCGTTTCAGGTAAACGCAGTCACTTTTGAGCTCAAATGAAGCTATATCGTTCATGAAGCTCCCACGTTTCTCACTCTTAACTGAAAGGCTTGGATGTTAGAGGGTCTATGGTTTGTATCAGTTTCAGAAGCAGAGTTGAACTAGATATGGTCGGTGTGTGTAGGAAACACAGTTCTTTTGTTCTGAGCACACTCACGTTTCCAGCCTTATTAGAGACTCTAGAAAGCAAGAGCTTGCTTCTTGCTCTAAAGCAGAGTGTCTTTCATGAATGAGAACTGTGCTGTGTTTTTCCCTTAAGAAACGGAGTTAAATGGCCAGCTCTGTGTCTTCCTACAAGCAAGAATTCGTTACAGGTCAACGCAGTCAGTTTTGAGCTCAAATGAAGCTACGTCGCCACAAAGCTCACAGGTTTCTCGTTCCTAAGTGAAAAGCATTGGATGTTAGAGGGCCTGTGGTTTGGATCAGTTTCAGACGCAGAGTTGAAGTAGATATGGTCCGTGTGTGTAGGAAACACAGTTCTTTTGTTCTGAGCACACTCACGTTTCCCATGTTATTAGAGTCTCTAGAAAGCAAGGGCTTGCTTCTTGCTCTAAAGCAGAGTGTCTTTCAAGGATGAGGACTCTGCTGTGTGTTTCCCTTCAGAAACGTAGTTAAATTGCAGTCTCTGTGTCTTCTTACAAGCAAGAGATAGTTTCCGGTAAATACAGTCACTTTTGAGCTCAAACGAACCTACATCTTTAACGAAGCTCACACGTTTCTCGCTCTTAAGTGAAAAGCAATGGATGTTAGAGGGCCTGTGGTTTGTATCAGTTTCAGAAGCAGAGTTGAACTAGATTTGGTTCGTGTGTGTAGGAAACACAGTTCTTTTGTTCTGAGCACACTCACGTTTCCAGCCTTATTAGAGACTCTAGAAAGCAAGAGCATGCTTCTTGCTCTAAAGCAGAGTGTCTTTCATGGATGAGAACTGTGCTGTGTGTTTCCCGTCAGAAATGGAGTTAAATGGCAGGCGCTGTGTCTTCCTACAAGCAAGACTTCGTTTCAGGTAAACGCAGTCATATTTGTGCTCAAACGAAGCTACAATGTTCACAAAGCTCACTCGTTTCTCGCTCTTAACTGAAAGGCATTGGATGTTAGAAGGCCTGTGGTTTGTATCAGTTTCAGAAGCAGAGTTGAACTAGATATGGTCCGTGTGTGTAGGAAACACAGTTCTTTTGTTCTGAGCACACTCACGTTTCCCGCCTTATTAGAGACTCTAGAAAGCAAGAGTTTGCTTCTTGCTCTAAAGCAGATTGTCTTTCATGGATGAGAACTGTGCTGTGTGTTTCCCTTCAGAAAAGGAGTTAAATTGCAGGCTCTGTGTCCTCCTACAAGCATGAATTCGTTTCAGATAAACGCAGTCACTTTTGAGCTCAAAGGAATCTACATAGTTCACGAAGCTCACATGTTTCTCGCTCTTAAGTGAAAAGCATTGGATGTTAGAGGGCCTGTGGTTTGTATCAGTTTCAGAAGCACAGTTGAACTAGATATGGTCCGTGTGTGTAGGAAACACAGTTCTTTTGTTCTGAGCACACTCAAGTTTCCCGCCTTATTAGAGACTCTAGAAAGCAAGAGCTTGCTTCTTGCTCTAAAGCAGAGTGTGATTCATGGATGAGGACTGTACTGTGTGTTTCCTTTCGGAAACGGAGTTAAATGGCAGACTCTGTGTCTTCCTACAAGCAAGAGTTCGTTTCTGGTAAATGCAGTCACTTTTGAACTCAAACGAAGCTACATCTTTAACGAATCTCACACGTTTCTCGCTCTTAAGTGAAAAGCATTGGATATTAGAGGGCCTGTGGTTTGTATCAGTTTCAGAAGCAGAGTTGAACTAGATATGATCCCTGTGTGTAGAAACACAGTTCTTTTGTTCTGAGCACACTCACGTTTCCTGCCTTATTAGAGACTCTAGAAAGCGAGAGCATGCTTCTTGCTCTAAAGCAGAGTGTGTTTCATGCATGAGAACTGTGCTGTGTGTCTCCCTTCAGAAACGGAGTTAAATGGCAGGCTCTATGTCATCCTACAAGCAAGAATTCGTTTCAGGTCAACACAGTCAGTTTTGAGCTCAATGAAGGTACGTCGTCAGAAAGCTCACACATTTCTCGCTCCTAAGTGAAAAGCATTGGATGTTAGAGGGCCTGTGGTTTGTATGAGTTTCAGAAGCAGAGTTGAACTAGATATGGTCCGTGTGTGTAGGAAACACAGTTCTTTTGTTCTGAGCACACTCACGTTTCCCGCCTTATTAGAGACTCTAAAAAGCAAGAGCTTGCTTCTTGCTCTAAAGCAGAGTGTCTTTCATGGATGAGAACTGTGCTGTGGGTTTCCCTTAAGTAACGGAGTTAAATGGCAGCCTCTGTGTCTTCCTACAAGCAAGACTTCGTTTCAGGTAAACGCAGTCACTTTTGAGCTCAAATGAAGCTATATCGTTCATGAAGCTCCCACGTTTCTCCCTCTTAACTGAAAGGCTTGGATGTTAGAGGGTCTATGGTTTGTATCAGTTTCAGAAGCAGAGTTGAACTAGATATGGTCCGTGTGTGTAGGAATCACAGTTCTTTTGTTCTGAGCACACTCACGTTTCCAGCCTTATTAGAGACTCTAGAAAGCAAGAGCTTGCTTCTTGCTCTAAAGCAGAGTGTCTTTCATGGATGAGAACTGTGCTGTGTGTTTCCCTTCAGAAACGGAGTTAAATGTCAGGCTCTGTGTCTTCCTACATGCAAGAATTCATTACAGGTCAACGCAGTCAGTTTTGAGCTCAAATGAAGCTACGTCGCCACAAAGCTCACACGTTTCTCGTTCCTAAGTGAAAAGCATTGGATGTTAGAAGGCCTGTGGTTTGGATCAGTTTCAGAAGCAGAGTTGAAGTAGATATGGTCCGTGTGTGTAGGAAACACAGTTCTTTTGTTCTGAGCACACTCACGTTTCCCATGTTATTAGAGTCTCTAGAAAGCAATGTCTTGGTTCTTGCTCTAAAGCAGAGTGTCTTTCAAGGATGAGGACTCTGCTGTGTGTTTCCCTTCAGAAACGTAGTTAAATGGCAAGCTCTGTGTCTTCTTACAATCAAGAGTTAATTTCCGGTAAATACAGTCACTTTTGAGCTCAAACGAACCTACATCTTTAACGAAGCTCACACGTTTCTCGCTCTTAAGTGAAAAGCAATGGATGTTAGAGGGCCTGTGGTTTGTATCAGTTTCAGAAGCAGAGTTGCACTAGATATGGTCCGTGTGTGTAGGAAACACAGTTCTTTTGTTCTGAGCACACTCACGTTTCCCGCCTTATTAGAGATTCTAGAAAGCAAGAGTTTGCTTCTTGCTCTAAAGCAGATTGTCTTTCATGGATGAGAACTGTGCTGTGTGTTTCCCTTCAGAAAAGGAGTTAAATTGCAGGCTCTGTGTCCTCCTACAAGCAAGAATTCGTTTCAGATAAACGCAGTCACTTTTGAGCTCAAAGGAATCTACATAGTTCACGAAGCTCACATGTTTCTCGCTCTTAAGTGAAAAGCATTGGATGTTAGAGGGCCTGTGGTTTGTATCAGTTTCAGAAGCACAGTTGAACTAGATATGGTCCGTGTGTGTAGGAAACACAGTTCTTTTGTTCTGAGCACACTCAAGTTTCCCGCCTTATTAGAGACTCTAGAAAGCAAGAGCTTGCTTCTTGCTCTAAAGCAGAGTGTGTTTCATGGATGAGGACTGTACTGTGTGTTTCCTTTCGGAAACGGAGTTAAATGGCAGACTCTGTGTCTTCCTACAAGCAAGAGTTCGTTTCTGGTAAATGCAGTCACTTTTGAGCTCAAACGAAGCTACATCTTTAACGAATCTCACACGTTTCTCGCTCTTAAGTGAAAAGCATTGGATATTAGAGGGCCTGTGGTTTGTATCAGTTTCAGAAGCAGAGTTGAACTAGATATGATCCCTGTGTGTAGAAACACAGTTCTTTTGTTCTGAGCACACTCACGTTTCCTGCCTTATTAGAGACTCTAGAAAGCGAGAGCATGCTTCTTGCTCTAAAGCAGAGTGTGTTTCATGCATGAGAACTGTGCTGTGTGTCTCCCTTCAGAAACGGAGTTAAATGGCAGGCTCTATGTCATCCTACAAGCAAGAATTCGTTTCAGGTCAACACAGTCAGTTTTGAGCTCAATGAAGCTACGTCGTCAGAAAGCTCACACATTTCTCGCTCCTAAGTGAAAAGCATTGGATGTTAGAGGGCCTGTGGTTTGTATGAGTTTCAGAAGCAGAGTTGAACTAGATATGGTCCGTGTGTGTAGGAAACACAGTTCTTTTGTTCTGAGCACACTCACGTTTCCCGCCTTATTAGAGACTCTAAAAAGCAAGAGCTTGCTTCTTGCTCTAAAGCAGAGTGTCTTTCATGGATGAGAACTGTGCTGTGTGTTTCCCTTAAGTAACGGAGTTAAATGGCAGCCTCTGTGTCTTCCTACAAGCAAGACTTCGTTTCAGGTAAACGCAGTCACTTTTGAGCTCAAATGAAGCTATATCGTTCATGAAGCTCCCACGTTTCTCCCTCTTAACTGAAAGGCTTGGATGTTAGAGGGTCTATGGTTTGTATCAGTTTCAGAAGCAGAGTTGAACTAGATATGGTCCGTGTGTGTAGGAATCACAGTTCTTTTGTTCTGAGCACACTCACGTTTCCAGCCTTATTAGAGACTCTAGAAAGCAAGAGCTTGCTTCTTGCTCTAAAGCAGAGTGTCTTTCATGGATGAGAACTGTGCTGTGTGTTTCCCTTCAGAAACGGAGTTAAATGTCAGGCTCTGTGTCTTCCTACATGCAAGAATTCATTACAGGTCAACGCAGTCAGTTTTGAGCTCAAATGAAGCTACGTCGCCACAAAGCTCACACGTTTCTCGTTCCTAAGTGAAAAGCATTGGATGTTAGAAGGCCTGTGGTTTGGATCAGTTTCAGAAGCAGAGTTGAAGTAGATATGGTCCGTGTGTGTAGGAAACACAGTTCTTTTGTTCTGAGCACACTCACGTTTCCCATGTTATTAGAGTCTCTAGAAAGCAATGGCTTGGTTCTTGCTCTAAAGCAGAGTGTCTTTCAAGGATGAGGACTCTGCTGTGTGTTTCCCTTCAGAAACGTAGTTAAATGGCAAGCTCTGTGTCTTCTTACAATCAAGAGTTAATTTCCGGTAAATACAGTCACTTTTGAGCTCAAACGAACCTACATCTTTAACGAAGCTCACACGTTTCTCGCTCTTAAGTGAAAAGCAATGGATGTTAGAGGGCCTGTGGTTTGTATCAGTTTCAGAAGCAGAGTTGCACTAGATATGGTCCGTGTGTGTAGGAAACACAGTTCTTTTGTTCTGAGCACACTCACGTTTCCCGCCTTATTAGAGATTCTAGAAAGCAAGAGTTTGCTTCTTGCTCTAAAGCAGATTGTCTTTCATGGATGAGAACTGTGCTGTGTGTTTCCCTTCAGAAAAGGAGTTAAATTGCAGGCTCTGTGTCCTCCTACAAGCAAGAATTCGTTTCAGATAAACGCAGTCACTTTTGAGCTCAAAGGAATCTACATAGTTCACGAAGCTCACATGTTTCTCGCTCTTAAGTGAAAAGCATTGGATGTTAGAGGGCCTGTGGTTTGTATCAGTTTCAGAAGCACAGTTGAACTAGATATGGTCCGTGTGTGTAGGAAACACAGTTCTTTTGTTCTGAGCACACTCAAGTTTCCCGCCTTATTAGAGACTCTAGAAAGCAAGAGCTTGCTTCTTGCTCTAAAGCAGAGTGTGTTTCATGGATGAGGACTGTACTGTGTGTTTCCTTTCGGAAACGGAGTTAAATGGCAGACTCTGTGTCTTCCTACAAGCAAGAGTTCGTTTCTGGTAAATGCAGTCACTTTTGAGCTCAAACGAAGCTACATCTTTAACGAATCTCACACGTTTCTCGCTCTTAAGTGAAAAGCATTGGATATTAGAGGGCCTGTGGTTTGTATCAGTTTCAGAAGCAGAGTTGAACTAGATATGGTCCCTGTGTGTAGAAACACAGTTCTTTTGTTCTGAGCACACTCACGTTTCCTGCCTTATTAGAGACTCTAGAAAGCGAGAGCATGCTTCTTGCTCTAAAGCAGAGTGTGTTTCATGGATGAGAACTGTGCTGTGTGTCTCCCTTCAGAAACGGAGTTAAATGGCAGGCTCTATGTCTTCCTACAAGCAAGAATTCGTTTCAGGTCAACGCAGTCAGTTTTGAGCTCAATGAAGCTACTTCGTCAGAAAGCTCACACATTTCTCGCTCCTAAGTGAAAAGCATTGGATGTTAGAGGGCCTGTGGTTTGTATGAGTTTCAGAAGCAGAGTTGAACTAGATATGGTCCGTGTGTGTAGGAAACACAGTTCTTTTGTTCTGAGCACACTCACGTTTCCCGCCATATTAGAGACTCTAAAAAGCAAGAGCTTGCTTCTTGCTCTAAAGCAGAGTGTCTTTCATGGATGAGAACTGTGCTGTGGGTTTCCCTTCAGAAACGGAGTTAAATGGCAGCCTCTGTGTCTTCCTACAAGCAAGACTTCGTTTCAGGTAAACGCAGTCACTTTTGAGCTCAAATGAAGCTATATCGTTCATGAAGCTCCCACGTTTCTCCCTCTTAACTGAAAGGCTTGGATGTTAGAGGGTCTATGGTTTGTATCAGTTTCAGAAGCAGAGTTGAACTAGATATGGTCCGTGTGTGTAGGAAACACAGTTCTTTTGTTCTGAGCACACTCACGTTTCCAGCCTTATTAGAGACTCTAGAAAACAAGAGCTTGCTTCTTGCTCTAAAGCAGAGTGTCTTTCATGGATGAGAACTGTGCTGTGTGTTTCCCTTCAGAAACGGAGTTAAATGTCAGGCTCTGTGTCTTCCTACAAGCAAGAATTCATTACAGGTCAACGCAGTCAGTTTTGAGCTCAAATGAAGCTACGTCGCCACAAAGCTCACACGTTTCTCGTTCCTAAGTGAAAAGCATTGGATGTTAGAAGGCCTGTGGTTTGGATCAGTTTCAGAAGCAGAGTTGAAGTAGATATGGTCCGTGTGTGTAGGAAACACAGTTCTTTTGTTCTGAGCACACTCACGTTTCCCATGTTATTAGAGTCTCTAGAAAGCAAGGGCTTGCTTCTTGCTCTAAAGCAGAGTGTCTTTCAAGGATGAGGACTCTGCTGTGTGTTTCCCTTCATAAACGTAGTTAAATGGCAAGCTCTGTGTCTTCTTACAATCAAGAGTTAGTTTCCGGTAAATACAGTCACTTTTGAGCTCAAACGAACCTACATCTTTAACGAAGCTCACACGTTTCTCGCTCTTAAGTGAAAAGCAATGGATGTTAGAGGGCCTGTGGTTTGTATCAGTTTCAGAAGCAGAGTTGAACTAGATTTGGTCCTTGTGTGTAGGAAACACAGTTCTTTTGTTCTGAGCACTCTCAAGTTTCCAGCCTTATTAGAGACTCTAGAACGCAAGAGCATGCTTCTTGCTCTAAAGCAGTGTGTGTTTCATGGAGAAAAACTGTGCTGTGTGTTTCTCTTCAAAAACGGAGTTCAATGGTAGGCTCTGTGTCTTCCTACAAGCAAGACTTCGTTTCAGGTAAACGCAGTCACTTTTGAGTTCAAACGAAGCTACATCTTCACGAAGCTCAAACATTTCTCGCTCTTAAGTGAGAAGCACTGGATGTTACAGGGCCTGTGGTTTGTATCAGTTTCAGAAGCAGAGTTGAACTAGATATGGTCCCTGTGTGTAGAAACACAGTTCTTTTGTTCTGAGCACACTCACGTTTCCTGCCTTATTAGAGACTCTAGAAAGCAAGAGCTTGCTAATTGCTCTAAAGCAGAGTGTGTTTCATGGATGAGAACTGTGCTGTTTGTTCCCCTCAGAAATGGAGTTAAATGGCAGGCGCTGTGTATTCCTACAAGCAAGACTTCGTTTCAGGTAAACGCAGTCAGATTTGTGCTCAAACGAAGCTACAATATTCACAAAGCTCACTCGTTTCTCGCTCTTAACTGAAAGGCATTGGATGTTAGAAGGCCTGTGGTTTGTATCAGTTTCAGAAGCAGAGTTGAACTAGATATGGTCCGTGTGTGTAGGAAACACAGTTCTTTTTTTCTGAGCACACTCAAGTTACCCGCCTTATTAGAGACTCTAGAAAGCAAGAGCTTGCTTCTTGCTCTAAAGCAGAGTGTGTTTCATGGATGAGAACTGTGCTGTGTGTTTCCCTTCAGAAAAGGAGTTAAATTGCAGGCTCTGTGTCCTCCTACAAGTAAGAATTCGTTTCAGATAAACGCAGTCACTTTTGAGCTCAAAGGAATCTACATAGTTCACGAAGCTCACATGTTTCTCGCTCTTAAGTGAAAAGCATTGGATGTTAGAGGGCCTGTGGTTTGTATCAGTTTCAGAAGCACAGTTGAACTAGATATGGTCCGTGTGTGTAGGAAACACAGTTCTTTTGTTCTGAGCACACTCAATTTTCCCGCCTTATTAGAGACTCTAGAAAGCAAGAGCTTGCTTCTTGCTCTAAAGCAGAGTGTGATTCATGGATGAGGACTCTACTGTGTGTTTCCTTTCGGAAACGGAGTTAAATGGCAGACTCTGTGTCTTCCTACAAGCAAGAGTTCGTTTCTGGTAAATGCAGTCACTTTTGAGCTCAAACGAAGCTACATCTTTAACGAATCTCACACGTTTCTCGCTCTTATGTGAAAAGCATTGGATATTAGAGGGCCTGTGGTTTGTATCAGTTTCAGAAGCAGAGTTGAACTAGATATGGTCCCTGTGTGTAGAAACACAGTTCTTTTGTTCTGAGCACACTCACGTTTCCTGCCTTATTAGAGACTCTAGAAAGCGAGAGCATGCTTCTTGCTCTAAAGCAGAGTGTGTTTCATGCATGAGAACTGTGCTGCGTGTCTCCCTTCAGAAACGGAGTTAAATGGCAGGCTCTATGTCTTCCTACAAGCAAGAATTCGTTTCAGGTCAACGCAGTCAGTTTTGAGCTCAATGAAGCTACGTCGTCAGAAAGCTCACACATTTCTCGCTCGTAAGTGAAAAGCATTGGATGTTAGAGGGCCTGTGGTTTGTATGAGTTTCAGAAGCAGAGTTGAACTAGATATGGTCCGTGTGTGTAGGAAACACAGTTCTTTTGTTCTGAGCACACTCACGTTTCCCGCCTTATTAGAGACTCTAAAAAGCAAGAGCTTGCTTCTTGCTCTAAAGCAGAGTGTCTTTCATGGATGAGAACTGTGCTGTGTGTTTCCCTTAAGTAACGGAGTTAAATGGCAGCCTCTGTGTCTTCCTACAAGCAAGACTTCGTTTCAGGTAAACGCAGTCACTTTTGAGCTCAAAGGAAACTACATCGTTCACGAAGCTCACACGTTTCTCGCTCTTAAGTGAAAAGCATTGGATGTTAGAGGGCCTGTGGTTTGTATCAGTTTCAAAAGCAGAGTTGAACTAGATATGGTCCCTGTGTGTAGAAACACAGTTCTTTTTTTCTGAGCACACTCACGTTTCCTGCCTTTTTAGAGACTCTAGAAAGCAATAGCATGCTTCTTGCTCTAAAGTAGAGTGTCTTTCATGGATGAGAACTGTGCTGTGTGTTTCCCGTCAGAAATGGAGTTAAATGGCAGGCGTTGTGTCTTCCTACAAGCAAGACTTCGTTTCAGGTAAACGCAGTCATATTTGTGCTCAAACGAAGCTACAATGTTCACAAAGCTCACTCGTTTCTCGCTCTTAACTGAAAGGCATTGGATGTTAGAAGGCCTGTGGTTTGTATCAGTTTCAGAAGCAGAGTTGAACTAGATATGGTCCGTGTGTGTAGGAAACACAGTTCTTTTGTTCTGAGCACACTCACGTTTCCCGCCTTATTAGAGACTCTAGAAAGCAAGAGTTTGCTTCTTGCTCTAAAGCAGAGTGTCTTTCATGGATGAGAACTGTGCTGTGTGTTTCCCTTCAGAAAAGGAGTTAAATTGCAGGCTCTGTGTCCTCCTACAAGCAAGAATTCGTTTCACATAAACGCAGTCACTTTTGAGCTCAAAGGAATCTACATAGTTCACGAAGCTCACATGTTTCTCGCTCTTAAGTGAAAAGCATTGGATGTTAGAGGGCCTGTGGTTTGTATCAGTTTCAGAAGCACAGTTGAACTAGATATGGTCCGTGTGTGTAGGAAACACAGTTCTTTTGTTCTGAGCACACTCAAGTTTCCCGCCTTATTAGAGACTCTAGAAAGCAAGAGCTTGCTTCTTGCTCTAAAGCAGAGTGTGATTCATGGATGAGGACTGTACTGTGTGTTTCCTTTCGGAAACGGAGTTAAATGGCAGACTCTGTGTCTTCCTACAAGCAAGAGTTCGTTTCTGGTAAATGCAGTCACTTTTGAGCTCAAACGAAGCTACATCTTTAACGAATCTCACACGTTTCTCGCTCTTAAGTGAAAAGCATTGGATATTAGAGGGCCTGTGGTTTGTATCAGTTTCAGAAGCAGAGTTGAACTAGATATGGTCCCTGTGTGTAGAAACACAGTTCTTTTTTTCTGAGCACACTCACGTTTCCTGCCTTATTAGAGACTCTAGAAAGTGAGAGCATGCTTCTTGCTCTAAAGCAGAGTGTGTTTCATGCATGAGAACTGTGCTGTGTGTCTCCCTTCAGAAACGGAGTTAAATGGCAGGCTCTATGTCATCCTACAAGCAAGAATTCGTTTCAGGTCAACGCAGTCAGTTTTGAGCTCAATGAAGCTACGTCGTCAGAAAGCTCACACATTTCTCGCTCCTAAGTGAAAAGCATTGGATGTTAGAGGGCCTGTGGTTTGTATGAGTTTCAGAAGCAGAGTTGAACTAGATATGGTCTGTGTGTGTAGGAAACACAGTTCTTTTGTTCTGAGCACACTCACGTTTCCCGCCTTATTAGAGACTCTAAAAAGCAAGAGCTTGCTTCTTGCTCTAAAGCAGAGTGTCTTTCATGGATGAGAACTGTGCTGTGTGTTTCCCTTAAGTAACGGAGTTAAATGGCAGCCTCTGTGTCTTCCTACAAGCAAGACTTCGTTTCAGGTAAACGCAGTCACTTTTGAGCTCAAATGAAGCTATATCGTTCATGAAGCTCCCACGTTTCTCCCTCTTAACTGAAAGGCTTGGATGTTAGAGGGTCTATGGTTTGTATCAGTTTCAGAAGCAGAGTTGAACTAGATATGGTCCGTGTGTGTAGGAATCACAGTTCTTTTGTTCTGAGCACACTCACGTTTCCAGCCTTATTAGAGACTCTAGAAAGCAAGAGCTTGCTTCTTGCTCTAAAGCAGAGTGTCTTTCATGGATGAGAACTGTGCTGTGTGTTTCCCTTCAGAAACGGAGTTAAATGTCAGGCTCTGTGTCTTCCTACAAGCAAGAATTCATTACAGGTCAACGCAGTCAGTTTTGAGCTCAAATGAAGCTACGTCGCCACAAAGCTCACACGTTTCTCGTTCCTAAGTGAAAAGCATTGGATGTTAGAAGGCCTGTGGTTTGGATCAGTTTCAGAAGCAGAGTTGAAGTAGATATGGTCCGTGTGTGTAGGAAACACAGTTCTTTTGTTCTGAGCACACTCACGTTTCCCATGTTATTAGAGTCTCTAGAAAGCAATGGCTTGGTTCTTGCTCTAAAGCAGAGTGTCTTTCAAGGATGAGGACTCTGCTGTGTGTTTCCCTTCAGAAACGTAGTTAAATGGCAAGCTCTGTGTCTTCTTACAATCAAGAGTTAGTTTCCGGTAAATACAGTCACTTTTGAGCTCAAACGAACCTACATCTTTAACGAAGCTCACACGTTTCTCGCTCTTAAGTGAAAAGCAATGGATGTTAGAGGGCCTGTGGTTTGTATCAGTTTCAGAAGCAGAGTTGCACTAGATATGGTCCGTGTGTGTAGGAAACACAGTTCTTTTGTTCTGAGCACACTCACGTTTCCCGCCTTATTAGAGATTCTAGAAAGCAAGAGTTTGCTTCTTGCTCTAAAGCAGAGTGTCTTTCATGGATGAGAACTGTGCTGTGTGTTTCCCTTCAGAAAAGGAGTTAAATTGCAGGCTCTGTGTCCTCCTACAAGCAAGAATTCGTTTCAGATAAACGCAGTCACTTTTGAGCTCAAAGGAATCTACATAGTTCACGAAGCTCACATGTTTCTCGCTCTTAAGTGAAAAGCATTGGATGTTAGAGGGCCTGTGGTTTGTATCAGTTTCAGAAGCAGAGTTGAACTAGATATGGTCCGTGTGTGTAGGAAACACAGTTCTTTTGTTCTGAGCACACTCACGTTTCCAGCCTTATTAGAGACTCTAAAAAGCAAGAGCTTGCTTCTTGCTCTAAAGCAGAGTGTCTTTCATGGATGAGAACTGTGCTGTGTGTTTCCCTTCAGAAACGGAGTTAAATGGCAGCCTCTGTGTCTTCCTACAAGCAAGACTTCGTTTCAGGCAAACGCAGTCACTTTTGAGCTCAAATGAAGCTATATCGTTCATGAAGCTCCCACGTTTCTCCCTCTTAACTGAAAGGCTTGGATGTTAGAGGGTCTATGGTTTGTATCAGTTTCAGAAGCAGAGTTGAACTAGATATGGTCCGTGTGTGTAGGAAACACAGTTCTTTTGTTCTGAGCACACTCACGTTTCCAGCCTTATTAGAGACTCTAGAAAGCAAGAGCTTGCTTCTTGCTCTAAAGCAGAGTGTCTTTCATGGATGAGAACTGTGCTGTGTGTTTCCCTTCAGAAACGGAGTTAAATGTCAGGCTCTGTGTCTTCCTACAAGCAAGAATTCATTACAGGTCAACGCAGTCAGTTTTGAGCTCAAATGAAGCTACGTCGCCACAAAGCTCACACGTTTCTCGTTCCTAAGTGAAAAGCATTGGATGTTAGAAGGCCTGTGGTTTGGATCAGTTTCAGAAGCAGAGTTGAAGTAGATATGGTCCGTGTGTGTAGGAAACACAGTTCTTTTGTTCTGAGCACACTCACGTTTCCCATGTTATTAGAGTCTCTAGAAAGCAAGGGCTTGCTTCTTGCTCTAAAGCAGAGTGTCTTTCAAGGATGAGGACTCTGCTGTGTGTTTCCCTTCAGAAACGTAGTTAAATGGCAAGCTCTGTGTCTTCTTACAATCAAGAGTTAGTTTCCGGTAAATACAGTCACTTTTGAGCTCAAACGAACCTACATCTTTAACGAAGCTCACACGTTTCTCGCTCTTAAGTGAAAAGCAATGGATGTTAGAGGGCCTGTGGTTTGTATCAGTTTCAGAAGCAGAGTTGAACTAGATTTGGTCCTTGTGTGTAGGAAACACAGTTCTTTTGTTCTGAGCACTCTCAAGTTTCCAGCCTTATTAGAGACTCTAGAACGCAAGAGCATGCTTCTTGCTCTAAAGCAGTGTGTGTTTCATGGAGAAAAACTGTGCTGTGTGTTTCTCTTCAAAAACGGAGTTCAATGGTAGGCTCTGTGTCTTCCTACAAGCAAGACTTCGTTTCAGGTAAACGCAGTCACTTTTGAGTTCAAACGAAGCTACATCTTCACGAAGCTCAAACATTTCTCGCTCTTAAGTGAGAAGCACTGGATGTTACAGGGCCTGTGGTTTGTATCAGTTTCAGAAGCAGAGTTGAACTAGATATGGTCCCTGTGTGTAGAAACACAGTTCTTTTGTTCTGAGCACACTCACGTTTCCTGCCTTATTAGAGACTCTAGAAAGCAAGAGCTTGCTAATTGCTCTAAAGCAGAGTGTGTTTCATGGATGAGAACTGTGCTGTTTGTTCCCCTCAGAAATGGAGTTAAATGGCAGGCGCTGTGTATTCCTACAAGCAAGACTTCGTTTCAGGTAAACGCAGTCAGATTTGTGCTCAAACGAAGCTACAATGTTCACAAAGCTCACTCGTTTCTCGCTCTTAACTGAAAGGCATTGGATGTTAGAAGGCCTGTGGTTTGTATCAGTTTCAGAAGCAGAGTTGAACTAGATATGGTCCGTGTGTGTAGGAAACACAGTTCTTTTGTTCTGAGCACACTCACGTTTCCCGCCTTATTAGAGACTCTAGAAAGCAGGAGCTTGCTTCTTGCTCTAAAGCAGAGTGTGTTTCATGGATGAGGACTGTACTATGTGTTTCCTTTCGGAAACGGAGTTAAATGGCAGACTCTGTGTCTTCCTACAAGCAAGAGTTCGTTTCTGGTAAATGCAGTCACTTTTGAGCTCAAAAAGCTACATCTTTAACGAATCTCACACGTTTCTCGCTCTTAAGTGAAAAGCATTGGATATTAGAGGGCCTGTGGTTTGTATCAGTTTCAGAAGCAGAGTTGAACTAGATATGGTCCCTGTGTGTAGAAACACAGTTCTTTTGTTCTGAGCACACTCACGTTTCCTGCCTTATTAGAGACTCTAGAAAGCGAGAGCATGCTTCTTGCTCTAAAGCAGAGTGTGTTTCATGGATGAGAACTGTGCTGTGTGTCTCCCTTCAGAAACGGAGTTAAATGGCAGGCTCTATGTCTTCCTACAAGCAAGAATTCGTTTCAGGTCAACGCAGTCAGTTTTGAGCTCAATGAAGCTACTTCGTCAGAAAGCTCACACATTTCTCGCTCCTAAGTGAAAAGCATTGGATGTTAGAGGGCCTGTGGTTTGTATGAGTTTCAGAAGCAGAGTTGAACTAGATATGGTCCGTGTGTGTAGGAAACACAGTTCTTTTGTTCTGAGCACACTCACGTTTCCCGCCTTATTAGAGACTCTAAAAAGCAAGAGCTTGCTTCTTGCTCTAAAGCAGAGTTTCTTTCATGGATGAGAACTGTGCTGTGTATTTCCCTTAAGTAACGGAGTTAAATGGCAGCCTCTGTGTCTTCCTACAAGCAAGATTTCGTTTCAGGTAAACGCAGTCACTTTTTAGCTCAAATGAAGCTATATCGTTCATGAAGCTCCCACGTTTCTCACTCTTAACTGAAAGGCTTGGATGTTAGAGGGTCTATGGTTTGTATCAGTTTCAGAAGCAGAGTTGAACTACATATGGTCCGTGTGTGTAGGAAACACAGTTCTTTTGTTCTGAGCACACTCACGTTTCCAGCCTTATTAGAGACTCTAGAAAGCAAGAGCTTGCTTCTTGCTCTAAAGCAGAGTGTCTTTCATGGATGAGAACTGTGCTGTGTGTTTCCCTTCAGAAACGGAGTTAAATGTCAGGCTCTGTGTCTTCCTACAAGCAAGAATTCATTACAGGTCAACGCAGTCAGTTTTGAGCTCAAATGAAGCTATGTCGCCACAAAGCTCACACGTTTCTCGTTCCTAAGTGAAAAGCATTGGATGTTAGAAGGCCTGTGGTTTGGATCAGTTTCAGAAGCAGAGTTGAAGTAGATATGGTCCGTGTGTGTAGGAAACACAGTTCTTTTGTTCTGAGCACACTCACGTTTCCCATGTTATTAGAGTCTCTAGAAAGCAAGGGCTTGCTTCTTGCTCTAAAGCAGAGTGTCTTTCAAGGATGAGGACTCTGCTGTGTGTTTCCCTTCAGAAACGTAGTTAAATGGCAAGCTCTGTGTCTTCTTACAATCAAGAGTTAGTTTCCGGTAAATACAGTCACTTTTGAGCTCAAACGAACCTACATCTTTAACGAAGCTCACACGTTTCTCGCTCTTAAGTGAAAAGCAATGGATGTTAGAGGGCCTGTGGTTTGTATCAGTTTCAGAAGCAGAGTTGAACTAGATTTGGTCCGTGTGTGTAGGAAACACAGTTCTTTTGTTCTGAGCACTCTCAAGTTTCCAGCCTTATTAGAGACTCTAGAACGCAAGAGCATGCTTCTTGCTCTAAAGCAGTGTGTGTTTCATGGAGAAAAACTGTGCTGTGTGTTTCTCTTCAAAAACGGAGTTCAATGGTAGGCTCTGTGTCTTCCTACAAGCAAGACTTCGTTTCAGGTAAACGCAGTCACTTTTGATTTCAAACGAAGCTACATCTTCACGAAGCTCAAACATTTCTCGCTCTTAAGTGAAAAGCACTGGATGTTACAGGGCCTGTGGTTTGTATCAGTTTCAGAAGCAGAGTTGAACTAGATATGGTCCCTGTGTGTACAAACACAGTTCTTTTGTTCTGAGCACACTCACGTTTCCTGCCTTATTAGAGACTCTAGAAAGCAAGAGCTTGCTAATTGCTCTAAAGCAGAGTGTGTTTCATGGATGAGAACTGTGCTGTGTGTTCCCCTCAGAAATGGAGTTAAAGGGCAGGCGCTGTGTATTCCTACAAGCAAGACTTCGTTTCAGGTAAACGCAGTCAGATTTGTGCTCAAACGAAGCTACAATGTTCACAAAGCTCACTCGTTTCTCGCTCTTAACTGAAAGGCATTGGATGTTAGAAGGCCTGTGGTTTGTATCAGTTTCAGAAGCAGAGTTGAACTAGATATGGTCCGTGTGTGTAGGAAACACAGTTCTTTTGTTCTGAGCACACTCACGTTTCCCGCCTTATTAGAGACTCTAGAAAGCAAGAGCTTGCTTCTTGCTCTAAAGCAGAGTGTGTTTCATGGATGAGGACTGTACTGTGTGTTGCCTTTCGGAAACGGAGTTAAATGGCAGACTCTGTGTCTTCCTACAAGCAAGAGTTCGTTTCTGGTAAATGTAGTCACTTTTGAGCTCAAACGAAGCTACATCTTTAACGAATCTCACACGTTTCTCGCTCTTAAGTGAAAAGCATTGGATATTAGAGGGCCTGTGGTTTGTATCAGTTTCAGAAGCAGAGTTGAACTAGATATGGTCCCTGTGTGTAGAAACACAGTTCTTTTGTTCTAAGCACACTCACGTTTCCTGCCTTATTAGAGACTCTAGAAAGCGAGAGCATGCTTCTTGCTCTAAAGCAGAGCATGTTTCATGGATGAGAACTGTGCTGTGTGTCTCCCTTCAGAAACGGAGTTAAATGGCAGGCTCTATGTCTTCCTACAAGCAAGAATTCGTTTCAGGTCAACGCAGTCAGTTTTGAGCTCAATGAAGCTACTTCGTCAGAAAGCTCACACATTTCTCGCTCCTAAGTGAAAAGCATTGGATGTTAGAGGGCCTGTGGTTTGTATGAGTTTCAGACGCAGAGTTGAACTAGATATGGTCCGTGTGTGTAGGAAACACAGTTCTTTTGTTCTGAGCACACTCACGTTTCCAGCCTTATTAGAGACTCTAAAAAGCAAGAGCTTGCTTCTTGCTCTAAAGCAGAGTGTCTTTCATGGATGAGAACTGTGCTGTGTGTTTCCCTTAAGTAACGGAGTTAAATGGCAGCCTCTGTGTCTTCCTACAAGCAAGACTTCGTTTCAGGTAAACGCAGTCACTTTTGAGCTCAAATGAAGCTATATCGTTCATGTAGCTCCCACGTTTCTCACTCTTAACTGAAAGGCTTGGACGTTAGAGGGTCTATGGTTTGTATCAGTTTCAGAAGCAGAGTTGAACTAGATATGGTCCGTGTGTGTAGGAAACACAGTTCTTTTGTTCTGAGCACACTCACGTTTCCAGCCTTATTAGAGACTCTAGAAAGCAAGAGCTTGCTTCTTGCTCTAAAGCAGAGTGTCTTTCATGGATGAGAACTGTGCTGTGTGTTTCCCTTCAGAAACGGAGTTAAATGTCAGGCTCTGTGTCTTCCTACAAGCAAGAATTCATTACAGGTCAACGCAGTCAGTTTTGAGCTCAAATGAAGCTATGTCGCCACAAAGCTCACACGTTTCTCGTTCCTAAGTGAAAAGCATTGGATGTTAGAAGGCCTGTGGTTTGGATCAGTTTCAGAAGCAGAGTTGAATTAGATATGGTCCGTGTGTGTAGGAAACACAGTTCTTTTGTTCTGAGCACACTCACGTTTCCCATGTTATTAGAGTCTCTAGAAAGCAAGGGCTTGCTTCTTGCTCTAAAGCAGAGTGTCTTTCAAGGATGCGGACTCTGCTGTGTGTTTCCCTTCAGAAACGTAGTTAAATGGCAAGCTCTGTGTCTTCTTACAATCAAGAGTTAGTTTCCGGTAAATACAGTCACTTTTGAGCTCAAACGAACCTACATCTTTAACGAAGCTCACACGTTTCTCGCTCTTAACTGAAAGGCATTGGATGTTAGAGGGTCTATGGTTTGTATCAGTTTCAGAAGCAGAGTTGAACTAGATATGGTCCGTGTGTGTAGGAAACAC
This sequence comes from Onychomys leucogaster, assembly GCA_949786385.1. NCBI lineage: Eukaryota > Metazoa > Chordata > Mammalia > Rodentia > Cricetidae > Onychomys > Onychomys leucogaster. Next base: position 307,745 of record CATKUP010000105.1, on the reverse strand, counting down.
AGTTCTTTTGTTCTGAGCACTCTCAAGTTTCCAGCCTTATTAGAGACTCTAGAACGCAAGAGCATGCTTCTTGCTCTAAAGCAGTGTGTGTTTCATGGAGAAAAACTGTGCTGTGTGTTTCTCTTCAAAAACGGAGTTCAATGGTATGCTCTGTGTCTTCCTACAAGCAAGACTTCGTTTCAGGTAAACGCAGTCACTTTTGAGTTCAAACGAAGCTACATCTTCACGAAGCTCAAACATTTCTCGCTCTTAAGTGAAAAGCACTGGATGTTACAGGGCCTGTGGTTTGTATCAGTTTCAGAAGCAGAGTTGAACTAGATATGGTCCCTGTGTGTACAAACACAGTTCTTTTGTTCTGAGCACACTCACGTTTCCTGCCTTATTAGAGACTCTAGAAAGCAAGAGCTTGCTAATTGCTCTAAAGCAGAGTGTGTTTCATGGATGAGAACTGTGCTGTGTGTTCCCCTCAGATATGGAGTTAAAGGGCAGGCGCTGTGTATTCCTACAAGCAAGACTTCGTTTCAAGTAAACGCAGTCAGATTTGTGCTCAAACGAAGCTACAATGTTCACAAAGCTCACTCGTTTCTCGCTCTTAACTGAAAGGCATTGGATGTTAGAAGGCCTGTGGTTTGTATCAGTTTCAGAAGCAGAGTTGAACTAGATATGGTCCGTGTGTGTAGGAAACACAGTTCTTTTGTTCTGAGCACACTCACGTTTCCCGCCTTATTAGAGACTCTAGAAAGCAAGAGTTTGCTTCTTGCTCTAAAGCAGATTGTCTTTCATGGATGAGAACTGTGCTGTGAGTTTCCCTTCAGAAAAGGAGTTAAATTGCAGGCTCTGTGTCCTCCTACAAGCAAGAATTCGTTTCAGATAAACGCAGTCACTTTTGAGCTCAAAGGAAGCTACAGAGTTCACGAAGCTCACATGTTTCTCGCTCTTAAGTGAAAAGCATTGGATGTTAGAGGGCCTGTGATTTGTATCAGTTTCAGAAGCACAGTTGAACTAGATATGGTCCGTGTGTAGGAAACACAGTTCTTTTGTTCTGAGCACACTCAAGTTTCCCGCCTTATTAGAGACTCTAGAAAGCAAGAGCTTGCTTCTTGCTCTAAAGCAGAGTGTGTTTCATGGATGAGGACTGTACTGTGTGTTTCCTTTCGGAAACGGAGTTAAATGTCAGACGCTGTGTCTTCCTACAAGCAAGAGTTCGTTTCTGGTAAATGCAGTCACTTTTGAGCTCAAACGAAGCTACATCTTTAACGAATCTCACACGTTTCTTGCTCTTAAGTGAAAAGCATTGGATATTAGAGGGCCTGTGGTTTGTATCAGTTTCAGAAGCAGAGTTGAACTAGATATGGTCCCTGTGTGTAGAAACACAGTTCTTTTGTTCTGAGCACACTCACGTTTCCTGCCTTATTAGAGACTCTAGAAAGCAAGAGCATGCTTCTTGCTCTAAAGCAGAGTGTGTTTCATGGATGAGAACTGTGCTGTGTGTCTCCCTTCAGAAACGGAGTTAAAAGGCAGGCTCTATGTCTTCCTACAAGCAAGAATTCGTTTCAGGTCAACGCAGTCAGTTTTGAGCTCAAATGAAGCTACGTCGTCAGAAAGCTCACACATTTCTTTCTCCTAAGTGAAAAGCACTGGATGTTACAGGGCCTGTGGTTTGTATCAGTTTCAGAAGCAGAGTTGAACTAGATATGGTCCCTGTGTGTAGAAACACAGTTCTTTTGTTCTGAGCACACTCACGTTTCCTGCCTTATTAGAGACTCTAGAAAGCAAGAGCTTGCTAATTGCTCTAAAGCAGAGTGTGTTTCATGGATGAGAACTGTGCTGTGTGTTCCCCTCAGAAATGGAGTTAAATGGCAGGCGCTGTGTATTCCTACAAGCAAGACTTTGTTTCAGGTAAAGGCAGTCAGTTTTGTGCTCAAACGAAGCTACATCGTTCACGAATCTCACACGTTTCTCGCTCCTAAGTGAAAAGGATTGGATGTTAGAGGGCCTGTGGTTTGTATCAGTTTCAGAAGCAGAGTTGAACTAGATATGGTCCGTGTGTGTAGGAAACACAGTTCTTTTGTTCTGAGCACACTCACGTTTCCAGCCTTATTAGAGACTCTAGAAAGCAAGAGCTTGCTTCTTGCTCTAAAGCAGAGTGTCTTTCATGGATGAGAACTGTGCTGTGTGTTTCCCTTAAGTAACGGAGTTAAATGGCAGCCTCTGTGTCTTCCTACAAGCAAGACTTCGTTTCAGGTAAACGCAGTCACTTTTGAGCTCAAATGAAGCTATATCGTTCATGAAGCTCCCACGTTTCTCACTCTTAACTGAAAGGCTTGGATGTTAGAGGGTCTATGGTTTGTATCAGTTTCAGAAGCAGAGTTGAACTAGATATGGTCCGTGTGTGTAGGAAACACAGTTCTTTTGTTCTGAGCACACTCACGTTTCCAGCCTTATTAGAGACTCTAGAAAGCAAGAGCTTGCTTCTTGCTCTAAAGCAGAGTGTCTTTCATGAATGAGAACTGTGCTGTGTTTTTCCCTTAAGAAACGGAGTTAAATGGCCAGCTCTGTGTCTTCCTACAAGCAAGAATTCGTTACAGGTCAACGCAGTCAGTTTTGAGCTCAAATGAAGCTACGTCGCCACAAAGCTCACACGTTTCTCGTTCCTAAGTGAAAAGCATTGGATGTTAGAGGGCATGTGGTTTGGATCAGTTTCAGACGCAGAGTTGAAGTAGATATGGTCCGTGTGTGTAGGAAACACAGTTCTTTTGTTCTGAGCACACTCACGTTTCCCATGTTATTAGAGTCTCTAGAAAGCAAGGGCTTGCTTCTTGCTCTAAAGCAGAGTGTCTTTCAAGGATGAGGACTCTGCTGTGTGTTTCCCTTCAGAAACGTAGTTAAATTGCAGTCTCTGTGTCTTCTTACAAGCAAGAGATAGTTTCCGGTAAATACAGTCACTTTTGAGCTCAAACGAACCTACATCTTTAACGAAGCTCACACGTTTCTCGCTCTTAAGTGAAAAGCAATGGATGTTAGAGGGCCTGTGGTTTGTATCAGTTTCAGAAGCAGAGTTGAACTAGATTTGGTTCGTGTGTGTAGGAAACACAGTTCTTTTGTTCTGAGCACACTCACGTTTCCAGCCTTATTAGAGACTCTAGAAAGCAAGAGCATGCTTCTTGCTCTAAAGCAGAGTGTCTTTCATGGATGAGAACTGTGCTGTGTGTTTCCCTTCAGAAATGGAGTTAAATGGCAGGCGCTGTGTATTCCTACAAGCAAGACTTCGTTTCAGGTAAACGCAGTCAGATTTGTGCTCAAACGAAGCTACATTGTTCACAAAGCTCACACGTTTCTCGCTCTTAACTGAAAGGTATTGGATGTTAGAGGGCCTGTGGTTTCTATCAGTTTCAGAAGCAGAGTTGAACTAGATATGGTCCGTGTGTGTAGGAAACACAGTTCTTTTGTTCTGAGCACACTCACGTTTCCCAACTTATTAGAGACTCTAGAAAGCAAGAGCTTGCTTCTTGCTCTAAAGCAGAGTGTCTTTCATGGATGAGAACTGTGCTGTGTGTTTCCCTTCAGAAACGGAGTTAAATGTCAGGCTCTGTGTCTTCCTACAAGCAAGAATTCATTACAGGTCAACGCAGTCAGTTTTGAGCTCAAATGAAGCTACGTCGCCACAAAGCTCACACGTTTCTCGTTCCTAAGTGAAAAGCATTGGATGTTAGAAGGCCTGTGGTTTGGATCAGTTTCAGAAGCAGAGTTGAAGTAGATATGGTCCGTGTGTGTAGGAAACACAGTTCTTTTGTTCTGAGCACACTCACGTTTCCCATGTTATTAGAGTCTCTAGAAAGCAATGGCTTGGTTCTTGCTCTAAAGCAGAGTGTCTTTCAAGGATGAGGACTCTGCTGTGTGTTTCCCTTCAGAAACGTAGTTAAATGGCAAGCTCTGTGTCTTCTTACAATCAAGAGTTAGTTTCCGGTAAATACAGTCACTTTTGAGCTCAAACGAACCTACATCTTTAACGAAGCTCACACGTTTCTCGCTCTTAAGTGAAAAGCAATGGATGTTAGAGGGCCTGTGGTTTGTATCAGTTTCAGAAGCAGAGTTGCACTAGATATGGTCCGTGTGTGTAGGAAACACAGTTCTTTTGTTCTGAGCACACTCACGTTTCCCGCCTTATTAGAGATTCTAGAAAGCAAGAGTTTGCTTCTTGCTCTAAAGCAGAGTGTCTTTCATGGATGAGAACTGTGCTGTGTGTTTCCCTTCAGAAAAGGAGTTAAATTGCAGGCTCTGTGTCCTCCTACAAGCAAGAATTCGTTTCAGATAAACGCAGTCACTTTTGAGCTCAAAGGAATCTACATAGTTCACGAAGCTCACATGTTTCTCGCTCTTAAGTGAAAAGCATTGGATGTTAGAGGGCCTGTGGTTTGTATCAGTTTCAGAAGCAGAGTTGAACTAGATATGGTCCGTGTGTGTAGGAAACACAGTTCTTTTGTTCTGAGCACACTCACGTTTCCAGCCTTATTAGAGACTCTAAAAAGCAAGAGCTTGCTTCTTGCTCTAAAGCAGAGTGTCTTTCATGGATGAGAACTGTGCTGTGTGTTTCCCTTCAGAAACGGAGTTAAATGGCAGCCTCTGTGTCTTCCTACAAGCAAGACTTCGTTTCAGGCAAACGCAGTCACTTTTGAGCTCAAATGAAGCTATATCGTTCATGAAGCTCCCACGTTTCTCCCTCTTAACTGAAAGGCTTGGATGTTAGAGGGTCTATGGTTTGTATCAGTTTCAGAAGCAGAGTTGAACTAGATATGGTCCGTGTGTGTAGGAAACACAGTTCTTTTGTTCTGAGCACACTCACGTTTCCAGCCTTATTAGAGACTCTAGAAAGCAAGAGCTTGCTTCTTGCTCTAAAGCAGAGTGTCTTTCATGGATGAGAACTGTGCTGTGTGTTTCCCTTCAGAAACGGAGTTAAATGTCAGGCTCTGTGTCTTCCTACAAGCAAGAATTCATTACAGGTCAACGCAGTCAGTTTTGAGCTCAAATGAAGCTACGTCGCCACAAAGCTCACACGTTTCTCGTTCCTAAGTGAAAAGCATTGGATGTTAGAAGGCCTGTGGTTTGGATCAGTTTCAGAAGCAGAGTTGAAGTAGATATGGTCCGTGTGTGTAGGAAACACAGTTCTTTTGTTCTGAGCACACTCACGTTTCCCATGTTATTAGAGTCTCTAGAAAGCAAGGGCTTGCTTCTTGCTCTAAAGCAGAGTGTCTTTCAAGGATGAGGACTCTGCTGTGTGTTTCCCTTCAGAAACGTAGTTAAATGGCAAGCTCTGTGTCTTCTTACAATCAAGAGTTAGTTTCCGGTAAATACAGTCACTTTTGAGCTCAAACGAACCTACATCTTTAACGAAGCTCACACGTTTCTCGCTCTTAAGTGAAAAGCAATGGATGTTAGAGGGCCTGTGGTTTGTATCAGTTTCAGAAGCAGAGTTGAACTAGATTTGGTCCTTGTGTGTAGGAAACACAGTTCTTTTGTTCTGAGCACTCTCAAGTTTCCAGCCTTATTAGAGACTCTAGAACGCAAGAGCATGCTTCTTGCTCTAAAGCAGTGTGTGTTTCATGGAGAAAAACTGTGCTGTGTGTTTCTCTTCAAAAACGGAGTTCAATGGTAGGCTCTGTGTCTTCCTACAAGCAAGACTTCGTTTCAGGTAAACGCAGTCACTTTTGAGTTCAAACGAAGCTACATCTTCACGAAGCTCAAACATTTCTCGCTCTTAAGTGAGAAGCACTGGATGTTACAGGGCCTGTGGTTTGTATCAGTTTCAGAAGCAGAGTTGAACTAGATATGGTCCCTGTGTGTAGAAACACAGTTCTTTTGTTCTGAGCACACTCACGTTTCCTGCCTTATTAGAGACTCTAGAAAGCAAGAGCTTGCTAATTGCTCTAAAGCAGAGTGTGTTTCATGGATGAGAACTGTGCTGTTTGTTCCCCTCAGAAATGGAGTTAAATGGCAGGCGCTGTGTATTCCTACAAGCAAGACTTCGTTTCAGGTAAACGCAGTCAGATTTGTGCTCAAACGAAGCTACAATGTTCACAAAGCTCACTCGTTTCTCGCTCTTAACTGAAAGGCATTGGATGTTAGAAGGCCTGTGGTTTGTATCAGTTTCAGAAGCAGAGTTGAACTAGATATGGTCCGTGTGTGTAGGAAACACAGTTCTTTTGTTCTGAGCACACTCACGTTTCCCGCCTTATTAGAGACTCTAGAAAGCAGGAGCTTGCTTCTTGCTCTAAAGCAGAGTGTGTTTCATGGATGAGGACTGTACTATGTGTTTCCTTTCGGAAACGGAGTTAAATGGCAGACTCTGTGTCTTCCTACAAGCAAGAGTTCGTTTCTGGTAAATGCAGTCACTTTTGAGCTCAAAAAGCTACATCTTTAACGAATCTCACACGTTTCTCGCTCTTAAGTGAAAAGCATTGGATATTAGAGGGCCTGTGGTTTGTATCAGTTTCAGAAGCAGAGTTGAACTAGATATGGTCCCTGTGTGTAGAAACACAGTTCTTTTGTTCTGAGCACACTCACGTTTCCTGCCTTATTAGAGACTCTAGAAAGCGAGAGCATGCTTCTTGCTCTAAAGCAGAGTGTGTTTCATGGATGAGAACTGTGCTGTGTGTCTCCCTTCAGAAACGGAGTTAAATGGCAGGCTCTATGTCTTCCTACAAGCAAGAATTCGTTTCAGGTCAACGCAGTCAGTTTTGAGCTCAATGAAGCTACTTCGTCAGAAAGCTCACACATTTCTCGCTCCTAAGTGAAAAGCATTGGATGTTAGAGGGCCTGTGGTTTGTATGAGTTTCAGAAGCAGAGTTGAACTAGATATGGTCCGTGTGTGTAGGAAACACAGTTCTTTTGTTCTGAGCACACTCACGTTTCCCGCCTTATTAGAGACTCTAAAAAGCAAGAGCTTGCTTCTTGCTCTAAAGCAGAGTTTCTTTCATGGATGAGAACTGTGCTGTGTATTTCCCTTAAGTAACGGAGTTAAATGGCAGCCTCTGTGTCTTCCTACAAGCAAGATTTCGTTTCAGGTAAACGCAGTCACTTTTTAGCTCAAATGAAGCTATATCGTTCATGAAGCTCCCACGTTTCTCACTCTTAACTGAAAGGCTTGGATGTTAGAGGGTCTATGGTTTGTATCAGTTTCAGAAGCAGAGTTGAACTACATATGGTCCGTGTGTGTAGGAAACACAGTTCTTTTGTTCTGAGCACACTCACGTTTCCAGCCTTATTAGAGACTCTAGAAAGCAAGAGCTTGCTTCTTGCTCTAAAGCAGAGTGTCTTTCATGGATGAGAACTGTGCTGTGTGTTTCCCTTCAGAAACGGAGTTAAATGTCAGGCTCTGTGTCTTCCTACAAGCAAGAATTCATTACAGGTCAACGCAGTCAGTTTTGAGCTCAAATGAAGCTATGTCGCCACAAAGCTCACACGTTTCTCGTTCCTAAGTGAAAAGCATTGGATGTTAGAAGGCCTGTGGTTTGGATCAGTTTCAGAAGCAGAGTTGAAGTAGATATGGTCCGTGTGTGTAGGAAACACAGTTCTTTTGTTCTGAGCACACTCACGTTTCCCATGTTATTAGAGTCTCTAGAAAGCAAGGGCTTGCTTCTTGCTCTAAAGCAGAGTGTCTTTCAAGGATGAGGACTCTGCTGTGTGTTTCCCTTCAGAAACGTAGTTAAATGGCAAGCTCTGTGTCTTCTTACAATCAAGAGTTAGTTTCCGGTAAATACAGTCACTTTTGAGCTCAAACGAACCTACATCTTTAACGAAGCTCACACGTTTCTCGCTCTTAAGTGAAAAGCAATGGATGTTAGAGGGCCTGTGGTTTGTATCAGTTTCAGAAGCAGAGTTGAACTAGATTTGGTCCGTGTGTGTAGGAAACACAGTTCTTTTGTTCTGAGCACTCTCAAGTTTCCAGCCTTATTAGAGACTCTAGAACGCAAGAGCATGCTTCTTGCTCTAAAGCAGTGTGTGTTTCATGGAGAAAAACTGTGCTGTGTGTTTCTCTTCAAAAACGGAGTTCAATGGTAGGCTCTGTGTCTTCCTACAAGCAAGACTTCGTTTCAGGTAAACGCAGTCACTTTTGATTTCAAACGAAGCTACATCTTCACGAAGCTCAAACATTTCTCGCTCTTAAGTGAAAAGCACTGGATGTTACAGGGCCTGTGGTTTGTATCAGTTTCAGAAGCAGAGTTGAACTAGATATGGTCCCTGTGTGTACAAACACAGTTCTTTTGTTCTGAGCACACTCACGTTTCCTGCCTTATTAGAGACTCTAGAAAGCAAGAGCTTGCTAATTGCTCTAAAGCAGAGTGTGTTTCATGGATGAGAACTGTGCTGTGTGTTCCCCTCAGAAATGGAGTTAAAGGGCAGGCGCTGTGTATTCCTACAAGCAAGACTTCGTTTCAGGTAAACGCAGTCAGATTTGTGCTCAAACGAAGCTACAATGTTCACAAAGCTCACTCGTTTCTCGCTCTTAACTGAAAGGCATTGGATGTTAGAAGGCCTGTGGTTTGTATCAGTTTCAGAAGCAGAGTTGAACTAGATATGGTCCGTGTGTGTAGGAAACACAGTTCTTTTGTTCTGAGCACACTCACGTTTCCCGCCTTATTAGAGACTCTAGAAAGCAAGAGCTTGCTTCTTGCTCTAAAGCAGAGTGTGTTTCATGGATGAGGACTGTACTGTGTGTTGCCTTTCGGAAACGGAGTTAAATGGCAGACTCTGTGTCTTCCTACAAGCAAGAGTTCGTTTCTGGTAAATGTAGTCACTTTTGAGCTCAAACGAAGCTACATCTTTAACGAATCTCACACGTTTCTCGCTCTTAAGTGAAAAGCATTGGATATTAGAGGGCCTGTGGTTTGTATCAGTTTCAGAAGCAGAGTTGAACTAGATATGGTCCCTGTGTGTAGAAACACAGTTCTTTTGTTCTAAGCACACTCACGTTTCCTGCCTTATTAGAGACTCTAGAAAGCGAGAGCATGCTTCTTGCTCTAAAGCAGAGCATGTTTCATGGATGAGAACTGTGCTGTGTGTCTCCCTTCAGAAACGGAGTTAAATGGCAGGCTCTATGTCTTCCTACAAGCAAGAATTCGTTTCAGGTCAACGCAGTCAGTTTTGAGCTCAATGAAGCTACTTCGTCAGAAAGCTCACACATTTCTCGCTCCTAAGTGAAAAGCATTGGATGTTAGAGGGCCTGTGGTTTGTATGAGTTTCAGACGCAGAGTTGAACTAGATATGGTCCGTGTGTGTAGGAAACACAGTTCTTTTGTTCTGAGCACACTCACGTTTCCAGCCTTATTAGAGACTCTAAAAAGCAAGAGCTTGCTTCTTGCTCTAAAGCAGAGTGTCTTTCATGGATGAGAACTGTGCTGTGTGTTTCCCTTAAGTAACGGAGTTAAATGGCAGCCTCTGTGTCTTCCTACAAGCAAGACTTCGTTTCAGGTAAACGCAGTCACTTTTGAGCTCAAATGAAGCTATATCGTTCATGTAGCTCCCACGTTTCTCACTCTTAACTGAAAGGCTTGGACGTTAGAGGGTCTATGGTTTGTATCAGTTTCAGAAGCAGAGTTGAACTAGATATGGTCCGTGTGTGTAGGAAACACAGTTCTTTTGTTCTGAGCACACTCACGTTTCCAGCCTTATTAGAGACTCTAGAAAGCAAGAGCTTGCTTCTTGCTCTAAAGCAGAGTGTCTTTCATGGATGAGAACTGTGCTGTGTGTTTCCCTTCAGAAACGGAGTTAAATGTCAGGCTCTGTGTCTTCCTACAAGCAAGAATTCATTACAGGTCAACGCAGTCAGTTTTGAGCTCAAATGAAGCTATGTCGCCACAAAGCTCACACGTTTCTCGTTCCTAAGTGAAAAGCATTGGATGTTAGAAGGCCTGTGGTTTGGATCAGTTTCAGAAGCAGAGTTGAATTAGATATGGTCCGTGTGTGTAGGAAACACAGTTCTTTTGTTCTGAGCACACTCACGTTTCCCATGTTATTAGAGTCTCTAGAAAGCAAGGGCTTGCTTCTTGCTCTAAAGCAGAGTGTCTTTCAAGGATGCGGACTCTGCTGTGTGTTTCCCTTCAGAAACGTAGTTAAATGGCAAGCTCTGTGTCTTCTTACAATCAAGAGTTAGTTTCCGGTAAATACAGTCACTTTTGAGCTCAAACGAACCTACATCTTTAACGAAGCTCACACGTTTCTCGCTCTTAACTGAAAGGCATTGGATGTTAGAGGGTCTATGGTTTGTATCAGTTTCAGAAGCAGAGTTGAACTAGATATGGTCCGTGTGTGTAGGAAACACAGTTCTTTTGTTCTGAGCACTCTCAAGTTTCCAGCCTTATTAGAGACTCTAGAACGCAAGAGCATGCTTCTTGCTCTAAAGCAGTGTGTGTTTCATGGAGAAAAACTGTGCTGTGTGTTTCTCTTCAAAAACGGAGTTCAATGGTATGCTCTGTGTCTTCCTACAAGCAAGACTTCGTTTCAGGTAAACGCAGTCACTTTTGAGTTCAAACGAAGCTACATCTTCACGAAGCTCAAACATTTCTCGCTCTTAAGTGAAAAGCACTGGATGTTACAGGGCCTGTGGTTTGTATCAGTTTCAGAAGCAGAGTTGAACTAGATATGGTCCCTGTGTGTACAAACACAGTTCTTTTGTTCTGAGCACACTCACGTTTCCTGCCTTATTAGAGACTCTAGAAAGCAAGAGCTTGCTAATTGCTCTAAAGCAGAGTGTGTTTCATGGATGAGAACTGTGCTGTGTGTTCCCCTCAGATATGGAGTTAAAGGGCAGGCGCTGTGTATTCCTACAAGCAAGACTTCGTTTCAAGTAAACGCAGTCAGATTTGTGCTCAAACGAAGCTACAATGTTCACAAAGCTCACTCGTTTCTCGCTCTTAACTGAAAGGCATTGGATGTTAGAAGGCCTGTGGTTTGTATCAGTTTCAGAAGCAGAGTTGAACTAGATATGGTCCGTGTGTGTAGGAAACACAGTTCTTTTGTTCTGAGCACACTCACGTTTCCCGCCTTATTAGAGACTCTAGAAAGCAAGAGTTTGCTTCTTGCTCTAAAGCAGATTGTCTTTCATGGATGAGAACTGTGCTGTGAGTTTCCCTTCAGAAAAGGAGTTAAATTGCAGGCTCTGTGTCCTCCTACAAGCAAGAATTCGTTTCAGATAAACGCAGTCACTTTTGAGCTCAAAGGAAGCTACAGAGTTCACGAAGCTCACATGTTTCTCGCTCTTAAGTGAAAAGCATTGGATGTTAGAGGGCCTGTGATTTGTATCAGTTTCAGAAGCACAGTTGAACTAGATATGGTCCGTGTGTAGGAAACACAGTTCTTTTGTTCTGAGCACACTCAAGTTTCCCGCCTTATTAGAGACTCTAGAAAGCAAGAGCTTGCTTCTTGCTCTAAAGCAGAGTGTGTTTCATGGATGAGGACTGTACTGTGTGTTTCCTTTCGGAAACGGAGTTAAATGTCAGACGCTGTGTCTTCCTACAAGCAAGAGTTCGTTTCTGGTAAATGCAGTCACTTTTGAGCTCAAACGAAGCTACATCTTTAACGAATCTCACACGTTTCTTGCTCTTAAGTGAAAAGCATTGGATATTAGAGGGCCTGTGGTTTGTATCAGTTTCAGAAGCAGAGTTGAACTAGATATGGTCCCTGTGTGTAGAAACACAGTTCTTTTGTTCTGAGCACACTCACGTTTCCTGCCTTATTAGAGACTCTAGAAAGCAAGAGCATGCTTCTTGCTCTAAAGCAGAGTGTGTTTCATGGATGAGAACTGTGCTGTGTGTCTCCCTTCAGAAACGGAGTTAAAAGGCAGGCTCTATGTCTTCCTACAAGCAAGAATTCGTTTCAGGTCAACGCAGTCAGTTTTGAGCTCAAATGAAGCTACGTCGTCAGAAAGCTCACACATTTCTTTCTCCTAAGTGAAAAGCACTGGATGTTACAGGGCCTGTGGTTTGTATCAGTTTCAGAAGCAGAGTTGAACTAGATATGGTCCCTGTGTGTAGAAACACAGTTCTTTTGTTCTGAGCACACTCACGTTTCCTGCCTTATTAGAGACTCTAGAAAGCAAGAGCTTGCTAATTGCTCTAAAGCAGAGTGTGTTTCATGGATGAGAACTGTGCTGTGTGTTCCCCTCAGAAATGGAGTTAAATGGCAGGCGCTGTGTATTCCTACAAGCAAGACTTTGTTTCAGGTAAAGGCAGTCAGTTTTGTGCTCAAACGAAGCTACATCGTTCACGAATCTCACACGTTTCTCGCTCCTAAGTGAAAAGGATTGGATGTTAGAGGGCCTGTGGTTTGTATCAGTTTCAGAAGCAGAGTTGAACTAGATATGGTCCGTGTGTGTAGGAAACACAGTTCTTTTGTTCTGAGCACACTCACGTTTCCAGCCTTATTAGAGACTCTAGAAAGCAAGAGCTTGCTTCTTGCTCTAAAGCAGAGTGTCTTTCATGGATGAGAACTGTGCTGTGTGTTTCCCTTAAGTAACGGAGTTAAATGGCAGCCTCTGTGTCTTCCTACAAGCAAGACTTCGTTTCAGGTAAACGCAGTCACTTTTGAGCTCAAATGAAGCTATATCGTTCATGAAGCTCCCACGTTTCTCACTCTTAACTGAAAGGCTTGGATGTTAGAGGGTCTATGGTTTGTATCAGTTTCAGAAGCAGAGTTGAACTAGATATGGTCCGTGTGTGTAGGAAACACAGTTCTTTTGTTCTGAGCACACTCACGTTTCCAGCCTTATTAGAGACTCTAGAAAGCAAGAGCTTGCTTCTTGCTCTAAAGCAGAGTGTCTTTCATGAATGAGAACTGTGCTGTGTTTTTCCCTTAAGAAACGGAGTTAAATGGCCAGCTCTGTGTCTTCCTACAAGCAAGAATTCGTTACAGGTCAACGCAGTCAGTTTTGAGCTCAAATGAAGCTACGTCGCCACAAAGCTCACACGTTTCTCGTTCCTAAGTGAAAAGCATTGGATGTTAGAGGGCATGTGGTTTGGATCAGTTTCAGACGCAGAGTTGAAGTAGATATGGTCCGTGTGTGTAGGAAACACAGTTCTTTTGTTCTGAGCACACTCACGTTTCCCATGTTATTAGAGTCTCTAGAAAGCAAGGGCTTGCTTCTTGCTCTAAAGCAGAGTGTCTTTCAAGGATGAGGACTCTGCTGTGTGTTTCCCTTCAGAAACGTAGTTAAATTGCAGTCTCTGTGTCTTCTTACAAGCAAGAGATAGTTTCCGGTAAATACAGTCACTTTTGAGCTCAAACGAACCTACATCTTTAACGAAGCTCACACGTTTCTCGCTCTTAAGTGAAAAGCAATGGATGTTAGAGGGCCTGTGGTTTGTATCAGTTTCAGAAGCAGAGTTGAACTAGATTTGGTTCGTGTGTGTAGGAAACACAGTTCTTTTGTTCTGAGCACACTCACGTTTCCAGCCTTATTAGAGACTCTAGAAAGCAAGAGCATGCTTCTTGCTCTAAAGCAGAGTGTCTTTCATGGATGAGAACTGTGCTGTGTGTTTCCCTTCAGAAATGGAGTTAAATGGCAGGCGCTGTGTATTCCTACAAGCAAGACTTCGTTTCAGGTAAACGCAGTCAGATTTGTGCTCAAACGAAGCTACATTGTTCACAAAGCTCACACGTTTCTCGCTCTTAACTGAAAGGTATTGGATGTTAGAGGGCCTGTGGTTTCTATCAGTTTCAGAAGCAGAGTTGAACTAGATATGGTCCGTGTGTGTAGGAAACACAGTTCTTTTGTTCTGAGCACACTCACGTTTCCCAACTTATTAGAGATTCTAGAAAGCAAGAGCTTGCTTCTTGCTCTAAAGCAGATTGTCTTTCATGGATGAGAACTGTGCTGTGTGTTTCCCTTCAGAAAAGGAGTTAAATTGCAGGCTCTGTGTCCTCCTACAAGTAAGAATTCGTTTCAGATAAACGCAGTCACTTTTGAGCTCAAAGGAATCTACATAGTTCACGAAGCTCACATGTTTCTCGCTCTTAAGTGAAAAGCATTGGATGTTAGAGGGCCTGTGGTTTGTATCAGTTTCAAAAGCAGAGTTGAACTAGATATGGTCCCTGTGTGTAGAAACACAGTTCTTTTTTTCTGAGCACACTCACGTTTCCTGCCTTTTTAGAGACTCTAGAAAGCAATAGCATGCTTCTTGCTCTAAAGTAGAGTGTCTTTCATGGATGAGAACTGTGCTGTGTGTTTCCCGTCAGAAATGGAGTTAAATGGCAGGCGCTGTGTCTTCCTACAAGCAAGACTTCGTTTCAGGTAAACGCAGTCATATTTGTGCTCAAACGAAGCTACAATGTTCACAAAGCTCACTCGTTTCTCGCTCTTAACTGAAAGGCATTGGATGTTAGAAGGCCTGTGGTTTGTATCAGTTTCAGAAGCAGAGTTGAACTAGATATGGTCCGTGTGTGTAGGATACACAGTTCTTTTGTTCTGAGCACACTCACGTTTCCCGCCTTATTAGAGACTCTAGAAAGCAAGAGCTTGCTTCTTGCTCTAAAGCAGAGTGTGATTCATGGATGAGGACTGTACTGTGTGTTTCCTTTCGGAAACGGAGTTAAATGGCAGACTCTGTGTCTTCCTACAAGCAAGAGTTCGTTTCTGGTAAATGCAGTCACTTTTGAGCTCAAACGAAGCTACATCTTTAACGAATCTCACACGTTTCTCGCTCTTAAGTGAAAAGCATTGGATATTAGAGGGCCTGTGGTTTGTATCAGTTTCAGAAGCAGAGTTGAACTAGATATGGTCCCTGTGTGTAGAAACACAGTTCTTTTTTTCTGAGCACACTCACGTTTCCTGCCTTATTAGAGACTCTAGAAAGCGAGAGCATGCTTCTTGCTCTAAAGCAGAGTGTGTTTCATGCATGAGAACTGTGCTGTGTGTCTCCCTTCAGAAACGGAGTTAAATGGCAGGCTCTATGTCATCCTACAAGCAAGAATTCGTTTCAGGTCAACACAGTCAGTTTTGAGCTCAATGAAGCTACGTCGTCAGAAAGCTCACACATTTCTCGCTCCTAAGTGAAAAGCATTGGATGTTAGAGGGCCTGTGGTTTGTATGAGTTTCAGAAGCAGAGTTGAACTAGATATGGTCCGTGTGTGTAGGAAACACAGTTCTTTTGTTCTGAGCACACTCACGTTTCCCGCCTTATTAGAGACTCTAAAAAGCAAGAGCTTGCTTCTTGCTCTAAAGCAGAGTGTCTTTCATGGATGAGAACTGTGCTGTGTGTTTCCCTTAAGTAACGGAGTTAAATGGCAGCCTCTGTGTCTTCCTACAAGCAAGACTTCGTTTCAGGTAAACGCAGTCACTTTTGAGCTCAAATGAAGCTATATCGTTCATGAAGCTCCCACGTTTCTCCCTCTTAACTGAAAGGCTTGGATGTTAGAGGGTCTATGGTTTGTATCAGTTTCAGAAGCAGAGTTGAACTAGATATGGTCCGTGTGTGTAGGAATCACAGTTCTTTTGTTCTGAGCACACTCACGTTTCCAGCCTTATTAGAGACTCTAGAAAGCAAGAGCTTGCTTCTTGCTCTAAAGCAGAGTGTCTTTCATGGATGAGAACTGTGCTGTGTGTTTCCCTTCAGAAACGGAGTTAAATGTCAGGCTCTGTGTCTTCCTACAAGCAAGAATTCGTTACAGGTCAACGCAGTCAGTTTTGAGCTCAAATGAAGCTACGTCGCCACAAAGCTCACACGTTTCTCGTTCCTAAGTGAAAAGCATTGGATGTTAGAAGGCCTGTGGTTTGGATCAGTTTCAGAAGCAGAGTTGAAGTAGATATGGTCCGTGTGTGTAGGAAACACAGTTCTTTTGATCTGAGCACACTCACGTTTCCCATGTTATTAGAGTCTCTAGAAAGCAATGGCTTGGTTCTTGCTCTAAAGCAGAGTGTCTTTCAAGGATGAGGACTCTGCTGTGTGTTTCCCTTCAGAAACGTAGTTAAATTGCAGTCTCTGTGTCTTCTTACAATCAAGAGTTAGTTTCCGGTAAATACAGTCACTTTTGAGCTCAAACGAACCTACATCTTTAACGAAGCTCACACGTTTCTCGCTCTTAAGTGAAAAGCAATGGATGTTAGAGGGCCTGTGGTTTGTATCAGTTTCAGAAAAAGAGTTGCACTAGATATGGTCCGTGTGTGTAGGAAACACAGTTCTTTTGTTCTGAGCACACTCACGTTTCCCGCCTTATTAGAGATTCTAGAAAGCAAGAGTTTGCTTCTTGCTCTAAAGCAGATTGTCTTTCATGGATGAGAACTGTGCTGTGTGTTTCCCTTCAGAAAAGGAGTTAAATTGCAGGCTCTGTGTCCTCCTACAAGCAAGAATTCGTTTCAGATAAACGCAGTCACTTTTGAGCTCAAAGGAATCTACATAGTTCACGAAGCTCACATGTTTCTCGCTCTTAAGTGAAAAGCATTGGATGTTAGAGGGCCTGTGGTTTGTATCAGTTTCAGAAGTACAGTTGAACTAGATATGGTCCGTGTGTGTAGGAAACACAGTTCTTTTGTTCTGAGCACACTCAAGTTTCCCGCCTTATTAGAGACTCTAGAAAGCAAGAGCTTGCTTCTTGCTCTAAAGCAGAGTGTGTTTCATGGATGAGGACTGTACTGTGTGTTTCCTTTCGGAAACGGAGTTAAATGGCAGACTCTGTGTCTTCCTACAAGCAAGAGTTCGTTTCTGGTAAATGCAGTCACTTTTGAGCTCAAACGAAGCTACATCTTTAACGAATCTCACACGTTTCTCGCTCTTAAGTGAAAAGCATTGGATATTAGAGGGCCTGTGGTTTGTATCAGTTTCAGAAGCAGAGTTGAACTAGATATGGTCCCTGTGTGTAGAAACACAGTTCTTTTGTTCTGAGCACACTCACGTTTCCTGCCTTATTAGAGACTCTAGAAAGCGAGAGCATGCTTCTTGCTCTAAAGCAGAGTGTGTTTCATGTATGAGAACTGTGCTGTGTGTCTCCCTTCAGAAACGGAGTTAAATGGCAGGCTCTATGTCTTCCTACAAGCAAGAATTCGTTTCAGGTCAACGCAGTCAGTTTTGAGCTCAATGAAGCTACTTCGTCAGAAAGCTCACACATTTCTCGCTCCTAAGTGAAAAGCATTGCATGTTAGAGGGCCTGTGGGTTGTATGAGTTTCAGAAGCAGAGTTGAACTAGATATGGTCCGTGTGTGTAGGAAACACAGTTCTTTTGTTCTGAGCACACTCACGTTTCCCGCCTTATTAGAGACTCTAAAAAGCAAGAGCTTGCTTCTTGCTCTAAAGCAGAGTGTCTTTCATGGATGAGAACTGTGCTGTGTGTTTCCCTTCAGAAACGGAGTTAAATGGCAGCCTCTGTGTCTTCCTACAAGCAAGACTTCGTTTCAGGTAAATGCAGTCACTTTTGAGCTCAAATGAAGCTATATCGTTCATGAAGCTCCCACGTTTCTCCCTCTTAACTGAAAGGCTTGGATGTTAGAGGGTCTATGGTTTGTATCAGTTTCAGAAGCAGAGTTGAACTAGATATGGTCCGTGTGTGTAGGAAACACAGTTCTTTTGTTCTGAGCACACTCACGTTTCCAGCCTTATTAGAGACTCTAGAAAGCAAGAGCTTGCTTCTTGCTCTAAAGCAGAGTGTCTTCATGGATGAGAACTGTGCTGTGTGTTTCCCTTCAGAAACGGAGTTAAATGTTAGGCTCTGTGTCTTCCTACAAGCAAGAATTCATTACAGGTCAACGCAGTCAGTTTTGAGCTCAAATGAAGCTACGTCGCCACAAAGCTCACACGTTTCTCGTTCCTAAGTGAAAAGCATTGGATGTTAGAAGGCCTGTGGTTTGGATCAGTTTCAGAAGCAGAGTTGAAGTAGATATGGTCCGTGTGTGTAGGAAACACAGTTCTTTTGTTCTGAGCACACTCACGTTTCCCATGTTATTAGAGTCTCTAGAAAGCAAGGGCTTGCTTCTTGCTCTAAAGCAGAGTGTCTTTCAAGGATGAGGACTCTGCTGTGTGTTTCCCTTCAGAAACGTAGTTAAATGGCAAGCTCTGTGTCTTCTTACAATCAAGAGTTAGTTTCCGGTAAATACAGTCACTTTTGAGCTCAAACGAACCTACATCTTTAACGAAGCTCACACGTTTCTCGCTCTTAAGTGAAAAGCAATGGATGTTAGAGGGCCTGTGGTTTGTATCAGTTTCAGAAGCAGAGTTGAACTAGATTTGGTCCTTGTGTGTAGGAAACACAGTTCTTTTGTTCTGAGCACTCTCAAGTTTCCAGCCTTATTAGAGACTCTAGAACGCAAGAGCATGCTTCTTGCTCTAAAGCAGTGTGTGTTTCATGGAGAAAAACTGTGCTGTGTGTTTCTCTTCAAAAACGGAGTTCAATGGTAGGCTCTGTGTCTTCCTACAAGCAAGACTTCGTTTCAGGTAAACGCAGTCACTTTTGAGTTCAAACGAAGCTACATCTTCACGAAGCTCAAACATTTCTCGCTCTTAAGTGAGAAGCACTGGATGTTACAGGGCCTGTGGTTTGTATCAGTTTCAGAAGCAGAGTTGAACTAGATATGGTCCCTGTGTGTAGAAACACAGTTCTTTTGTTCTGAGCACACTCACGTTTCCTGCCTTATTAGAGACTCTAGAAAGCAAGAGCTTGCTAATTGCTCTAAAGCAGAGTGTGTTTCATGGATGAGAACTGTGCTGTTTGTTCCCCTCAGAAATGGAGTTAAATGGCAGGCGCTGTGTATTCCTACAAGCAAGACTTCGTTTCAGGTAAACGCAGTCAGATTTGTGCTCAAACGAAGCTACAATGTTCACAAAGCTCACTCGTTTCTCGCTCTTAACTGAAAGGCATTGGATGTTAGAAGGCCTGTGGTTTGTATCAGTTTCAGAAGCAGAGTTGAACTAGATATGGTCCGTGTGTGTAGGAAACACAGTTCTTTTGTTCTGAGCACACTCAAGTTACCCGCCTTATTAGAGACTCTAGAAAGCAAGAGCTTGCTTCTTGCTCTAAAGCAGAGTGTGTTTCATGGATGAGGACTGTACTATGTGTTTCCTTTCGGAAACGGAGTTAAATGGCAGACTCTGTGTCTTCCTACAAGCAAGAGTTCGTTTCTGGTAAATGCAGTCACTTTTGAGCTCAAAAAGCTACATCTTTAACGAATCTCACACGTTTCTCGCTCTTAAGTGAAAAGCATTGGATATTAGAGGGCCTGTGGTTTGTATCAGTTTCAGAAGCAGAGTTGAACTAGATATGGTCCCTGTGTGTAGAAACACAGTTCTTTTGTTCTGAGCACACTCACGTTTCCTGCCTTATTAGAGACTCTAGAAAGCGAGAGCATGCTTCTTGCTCTAAAGCAGAGTGTGTTTCATGGATGAGAACTGTGCTGTTTGTTCCCCTCAGAAATGGAGTTAAATGGCAGGCGCTGTGTATTCCTACAAGCAAGACATCGTTTCAGGTAAACGCAGTCAGATTTGTGCTCAAACGAAGCTACAATGTTCACAAAGCTCACTCGTTTCTCGCTCTTAACTGAAAGGCATTGGATGTTAGAAGGCCTGTGGTTTATATCAGTTTCAGAAGCAGAGTTGAACTAGATATGGTCCGTGTGTGTAGGAAACACAGTTCTTTTGTTCTGAGCACACTCACGTTTCCCGCCTTATTAGAGACTCTAGAAAGCAAGAGTTTGCTTCTTGCTCTAAAGCAGATTGTCTTTCATGGATGAGAACTGTGCTGTGTGTTTCCCTTCAGAAAAGGAGTTAAATTGCAGGCTCTGTGTCCTCCTACAAGCAAGAATTCGTTTCAGATAAACGCAGTAACTTTTGAGCTCAAAGGAAGCTACAGAGTTCACGAAGCTCACATGTTTCTCGCTCTTAAGTGAAAAGCATTGGATGTTAGAGGGCCTGTGATTTGTATCAGTTTCAGAAGCACAGTTGAACTAGATATGGTCCGTGTGTAGGAAACACAGTTCTTTTGTTCTGAGCACACTCAAGTTTCCCGCCTTATTAGAGACTCTAGAAAGCAAGAGCTTGCTTCTTGCTCTAAAGCAGAGTGTGTTTCATGGATGAGGACTGTACTGTGTGTTGCCTTTCGGAAACGGAGTTAAATGGCAGACTCTGTGTCTTCCTACAAGCAAGAGTTCGTTTCTGGTAAATGCAGTCACTTTTGAGCTCAAACGAAGCTACATCTTTAACGAATCTCACACGTTTCTCGCTCTTAAGTGAAAAGCATTGGATATTAGAGGGCCTGTGGTTTGTATCAGTTTCAGAAGCAGAGTTGAACTAGATATGGTCCCTGTGTCTAGAAACACAGTTCTTTTGTTCTAAGCACACTCACGTTTCCTGCCTTATTAGAGACTCTAGAAAGCGAGAGCATGCTTCTTGCTCTAAAGCAGAGCGTGTTTCATGGATGAGAACTGTGCTGTGTGTCTCCCTTCAGAAACGGAGTTAAATGGCAGGCTCTATGTCTTCCTACAAGCAAGAATTCGTTTCAGGTCAACGCAGTCAGTTTTGAGCTCAATGAAGCTACTTCGTCAGAAAGCTCACACATTTCTCGCTCCTAAGTGAAAAGCATTGGATGTTAGAGGGCCTGTGGTTTGTATGAGTTTCAGACGCAGAGTTGAACTAGATATGGTCCGTGTGTGTAGGAAACACAGTTCTTTTGTTCTGAGCACACTCACGTTTCCCGCCTTATTAGAGACTCTAAAAAGCAAGAGCTTGCTTCTTGCTCTAAAGCAGAGTATCTTTCATGGATGAGAACTGTGCTGTGTGTTTCCCTTAAGTAACGGAGTTAAATGGCAGCCTCTGTGTCTTCCTACAAGCAAGACTTCGTTTCAGGTAAACGCAGTCACTTTTGAGCTCAAATGAAGCTATATCGTTCATGAAGCTCCCACGTTTCTCACTCTTAACTGAAAGGCTTGGATGTTAGAGGGTCTATGGTTTGTATCAGTTTCAGAAGCAGAGTTGAACTAGATATGGTCCGTGTGTGTAGGAAACACAGTTCTTTTGTTCTGAGCACACTCACGTTTCCAGCCTTATTAGAGACACTAGAAAGCAAGAGCTTGCTTCTTGCTCTAAAGCAGAGTGTCTTTCATGGATGAGAACTGTGCTGTGTGTTTCCCTTCAGAAACGGAGTTAAATGTCAGGCTCTGTGTCTTCCTACAAGCAAGAATTCATTACAGGTCAACGCAGTCAGTTTTGAGCTCAAATGAAGCTATGTCGCCACAAAGCTCACAAGTTTCTCGTTCCTAAGTGAAAAGCATTGGATGTTAGAAGGCCTGTGGTTTGGATCAGTTTCAGAAGCAGAGTTGAAGTAGATATGGTCCGTGTGTGTAGGAAACACAGTTCTTTTGTTCTGAGCACACTCACGTTTCCCATGTTATTAGATTCTCTAGAAAGCAAGGGCTTGCTTCTTGCTCTAAAGCAGAGTGTCTTTCAAGGATGAGGACTCTGCTGTGTGTTTCCCTTCAGAAACGTAGTTAAATGGCAAGCTCTGTGTCTTCTTACAATCAAGAGTTAGTTTCCGGTAAATACAGTCACTTTTGAGCTCAAACGAACCTACATCTTTAACGAAGCTCACATGTTTCTCGCTCTTAAGTGAAAAGCAATGGATGTTAGAGGGCCTGTGGTTTGTATCAGTTTCAGAAGCAGAGTTGAACTAGATTTGGTCCGTGTGTGTAGGAAACACAGTTCTTTTGTTCTGAGCACTCTCAAGTTTCCAGCCTTATTAGAGACTCTAGAACGCAAGAGCATGCTTCTTGCTCTAAAGCAGTGTGTGTTTCATGGAGAAAAACTGTGCTGTGTGTTTCTCTTCAAAAACGGAGTTCAATGGTAGGCTCTGTGTCTTCCTACAAGCAAGACTTCGTTTCAGGTAAACGCAGTCACTTTTGATTTCAAACGAAGCTACATCTTCACGAAGCTCAAACATTTCTCGCTCTTAAGTGAAAAGCACTGGATGTTACAGGGCCTGTGGTTTGTATCAGTTTCAGAAGCAGAGTTGAACTAGATATGGTCCCTGTGTGTAGAAACACAGTTCTTTTGTTCTGAGCACACTCACGTTTCCTGCCTTATTAGAGACTCTAGAAAGCAAGAGCTTGCTAATTGCTCTAAAGCAGAGTGTGTTTCATGGATGAGAACTGTGCTGTGTGTTCCCCTCAGAAATGGAGTTAAAGGGCAGGCGCTGTGTATTCCTACAAGCAAGACTTCGTTTCAGGTAAACGCAGTCAGATTTGTGCTCAAACGAAGCTACAATGTTCACAAAGCTCACTCGTTTCTCGCTCTTAACTGAAAGGCATTGGATGTTAGAAGGCCTGTGGTTTGTATCAGTTTCAGAAGCAGAGTTGAACTAGATATGGTCCGTGTTTGTAGGAAACACAGTTCTTTTGTTCTGAGCACACTCACGTTTCCCGCCTTATTAGAGACTCTAGAAAGCAAGAGTTTGCTTCTTGCTCTAAAGCAGATTGTCTTTCATGGATGAGAACTGTGCTGTGTGTTTCCCTTCAGAAAAGGAGTTAAATTGCAGGCTCTGTGTCCTCCTACAAGCAAGAATTCGTTTCAGATAAACGCAGTCACTTTTGAGCTCAAAGGAAGCTACAGAGTTCACGAAGCTCACATGTTTCTCGCTCTTAAGTGAAAAGCATTGGATGTTAGAGGGCCTGTGATTTGTATCAGTTTCAGAAGCACAGTTGAACTAGATATGGTCCGTGTGTAGGAAACACAGTTCTTTTGTTCTGAGCACACTCAAGTTTCCCGCCTTATTAGAGACTCTAGAAAGCAAGAGCTTGCTTCTTGCTCTAAAGCAGAGTGTGTTTCATGGATGAGGACTGTACTGTGTGTTGCCTTTCGGAAACGGAGTTAAATGGCAGACTCTGTGTCTTCCTACAAGCAAGAGTTCGTTTCTGGTAAATGCAGTCACTTTTGAGCTCAAACGAAGCTACATCTTTAACGAATCTCACACGTTTCTCGCTCTTAAGTGAAAAGCATTGGATATTAGAGGGCCTGTGGTTTGTATCAGTTTCAGAAGCAGAGTTGAACTAGATATGGTCCCTGTGTGTAGAAACACAGTTCTTTTGTTCTAAGCACACTCACGTTTCCTGCCTTATTAGAGACTCTAGAAAGCGAGAGCATGCTTCTTGCTCTAAAGCAGAGCGTGTTTCATGGATGAGAACTGTGCTGTGTGTCTCCCTTCAGAAACGGAGTTAAATGGCAGGCTCTATATCTTCCTACAAGCAAGAATTCGTTTCAGG
This sequence comes from Onychomys leucogaster, assembly GCA_949786385.1. Taxonomy (NCBI): domain Eukaryota; kingdom Metazoa; phylum Chordata; class Mammalia; order Rodentia; family Cricetidae; genus Onychomys; species Onychomys leucogaster. The sequence continues at coordinate 284,521 of CATKUP010000105.1, read as the reverse complement.
TCAACGCAGTCAGTTTTGAGCTCAATGAAGCTACTTCGTCAGAAAGCTCACAAATTTCTCGCTCCTAAGTGAAAAGCATTGGATGTTAGAGGGCCTGTGGTTTGTATGAGTTTCAGACGCAGAGTTGAACTAGATATGGTCCGTGTGTGTAGGAAACACAGTTCTTTTGTTCTGAGCACACTCACGTTTCCCGCCTTATTAGAGACTCTAAAAAGCAAGAGCTTGCTTCTTGCTCTAAAGCAGAGTGTCTTTCATGGATGAGAACTGTGCTGTGTGTTTCCCTTAAGTAACGGAGTTAAATGGCAGCCTCTGTGTCTTCCTACAAGCAAGACTTCGTTTCAGGTAAACGCAGTCACTTTTGAGCTCAAATGAAGCTATATCGTTCATGAAGCTCCCACGTTTCTCACTCTTAACTGAAAGGCTTGGATGTTAGAGGGTCTATGGTTTGTATCAGTTTCAGAAGCAGAGTTGAACTAGATATGGTCCGTGTGTGTAGGAAACACAGTTCTTTTGTTCTGAGCACACTCACGTTTCCAGCCTTATTAGAGACTCTAGAAAGCAAGAGCTTGCTTCTTGCTCTAAAGCAGAGTGTCTTTCATGGATGAGAACTGTGCTGTGTGTTTCCCTTCAGAAACGGAGTTAAATGTCAGGCTCTGTGTCTTCCTACAAGCAAGAATTCATTACAGGTCAACGCAGTCAGTTTTGAGCTCAAATGAAGCTATGTCGCCACAAAGCTCACACGTTTCTCGTTCCTAAGTGAAAAGCATTGGATGTTAGAAGGCCTGTGGTTTGGATCAGTTTCAGAAGCAGAGTTGAAGTAGATATGGTCAGTGTGTGTAGGAAACACAGTTCTTTTGTTCTGAGCACACTCACGTTTCCCATGTTATTAGAGTCTCTAGAAAGCAAGGGCTTGCTTCTTGCTCTAAAGCAGAGTGTCTTTCAAGGATGAGGACTCTGCTGTGTGTTTCCCTTCAGAAACGTAGTTAAATGGCAAGCTCTGTGTCTTCTTACAATCAAGAGTTAGTTTCCGGTAAATACAGTCACTTTTGAGCTCAAACGAACCTACATCTTTAACGAAGCTCACACGTTTCTCGCTCTTAAGTGAAAAGCAATGGATGTTAGAGGGCCTGTGGTTTGTATCAGTTTCAGAACCACAGTTGAACTAGATATGGTCCGTGTGTAGGAAACACAGTTCTTTTGTTCTGAGCACACTCAAGTTTCCCGCCTTATTAGAGACTCTAGAAAGCAAGAGCTTGCTTCTTGCTCTAAAGCAGAGTGTGTTTCATGGATGAGGACTGTACTGTGTGTTTCCTTTCGGAAACGGAGTTAAATGGCAGACGCTGTGTCTTCCTACAAGCAAGAGTTCGTTTCTGGTAAATGCAGTCACTTTTGAGCTCAAACGAAGCTACATCTTTAACGAATCTCACACGTTTCTTGCTCTTAAGTGAAAAGCATTGGATATTAGAGGGCCTGTGGTTTGTATCAGTTTCAGAAGCAGAGTTGAACTAGATATGGTCCCTGTGTGTAGAAACACAGTTCTTTTGTTCTGAGCACACTCACGTTTCCTGCCTTATTAGAGACTCTAGAAAGCAAGAGCATGCTTCTTGCTCTAAAGCAGAGTGTGTTTCATGGATGAGAACTGTGCTGTGTGTCTCCCTTCAGAAACGGAGTTAAATGGCAGGCTCTATGTCTTCCTACAAGCAAGAATTCGTTTCAGGTCAACGCAGTCAGTTTTGAGCTCAATGAAGCTACTTCGTCAGAAAGCTCACACATTTCTCGCTCCTAAGTGAAAAGCATTGGATGTTAGAGGGCCTGTGGTTTGTATGAGTTTCAGACGCAGAGTTGAACTAGATATGGTCCGTGTGTGTAGGAAACACAGTTCTTTTGTTCTGAGCACACTCACGTTTCCCGCCTTATTAGAGACTCTAAAAAGCAAGAGCTTGCTTCTTGCTCTAAAGCAGAGTGTCTTTCATGGATGAGAACTGTGCTGTGTGTTTCCCTTAAGTAACGGAGTTAAATGGCAGCCTCTGTGTCTTCCTACAAGCAAGACTTCGTTTCAGGTAAACGCAGTCACTTTTGAGCTCAAATGAAGCTATATCGTTCATGAAGCTCCCACGTTTCTCACTCTTAACTGAAAGGCTTGGATGTTAGAGGGTCTATGGGTTGTATCAGTTTCAGAAGCAGAGTTGAACTAGATATGGTCCGTGTGTGTAGGAAACACAGTTCTTTTGTTCTGAGCACACTCACGTTTCCAGCCTTATTAGAGACTCTAGAAAGCAAGAGCTTGCTTCTTGCTCTAAAGCAGAGTGTCTTTCATGGATGAGAACTGTGCTGTGTGTTTCCCTTCAGAAACGGAGTTAAATGTCAGGCTCTGTGTCTTCCTACAAGCAAGAATTCATTACAGGTCAACGCAGTCAGTTTTGAGCTCAAATGAAGCTATGTCGCCACAAAGCTCACACGTTTCTCGTTCCTAAGTGAAAAGCATTGGATGTTAGAAGGCCTGTGGTTTGGATCAGTTTCAGAAGCAGAGTTGAAGTAGATATGGTCCGTGTGTGTAGGAAACACAGTTCTTTTGTTCTGAGCACACTCACGTTTCCCATGTTATTAGAGTCTCTAGAAAGCAAGGGCTTGCTTCTTGCTCTAAAGCAGAGTGTCTTTCAAGGATGAGGACTCTGCTGTGTGTTTCCCTTCAGAAACGTAGTTAAATGGCAAGCTCTGTGTCTTCTTACAATCAAGAGTTAGTTTCCGGTAAATACAGTCACTTTTGAGCTCAAACGAACCTACATCTTTAACGAAGCTCACAGGTTTCTCGCTCTTAAGTGAAAAGCAATGGATGTTAGAGGGCCTGTGGTTTGTATCAGTTTCACAAGCAGAGTTGAACTAGATTTGGTCCGTGTGTGTAGGAAACACAGTTCTTTTGTTCTGAGCACTCTCAAGTTTCCAGCCTTATTAGAGACTCTAGAACGCAAGAGCATGCTTCTTGCTCTAAAGCAGTGTGTGTTTCATGGAGAAAAACTGTGCTGTGTGTTTCTCTTCAAAAACGGAGTTCAATGGTATGCTCTGTGTCTTCCTACAAGCAAGACTTCGTTTCAGGTAAACGCAGTCACTTTTGAGTTCAAACGAAGCTACATCTTCACGAAGCTCAAACATTTCTCGCTCTTAAGTGAAAAGCACTGGATGTTACAGGGCCTGTGGTTTGTATCAGTTTCAGAAGCAGAGTTGAACTAGATATGGTCCCTGTGTGTAGAAACACAGTTCTTTTGTTCTGAGCACACTCACGTTTCCTGCCTTATTAGAGACTCTAGAAAGCAAGAGCTTGCTAATTGCTCTAAAGCAGAGTGTGTTTTATGGATGAGAACTGTGCTGTGTGTTCCCCTCAGATATGGAGTTAAATGGCAGGCGCTGTGTATTCCTACAAGCAAGACTTCGTTTCAGGTAAACGCAGTCAGATTTGTGCTCAAACGAAGCTACAATGTTCACAAAGCTCACTCGTTTCTCGCTCTTAACTGAAAGGCATTGGATGTTAGAAGGCCTGTGGTTTGTATCAGTTTCAGAAGCAGAGTTGAACTAGATATGGTCCGTGTGTGTAGGAAACACAGTTCTTTTGTTCTGAGCACACTCACGTTTCCCGCCTTATTAGAGACTCTAGAAAGCAAGAGTTTGCTTCTTGCTCTAAAGCAGATTGTCTTTCATGGATGAGAACTGTGCTGTGAGTTTCCCTTCAGAAAAGGAGTTAAATTGCAGGCTCTGTGTCCTCCTACAAGCAAGAATTAGTTTCAGATAAACGCAGTCACTTTTGAGCTCAAAGGAAGCTACAGAGTTCACGAAGCTCACATGTTTCTCGCTCTTAAGTGAAAAGCATTGGATGTTAGAGGGCCTGTGATTTGTATCAGTTTCAGAACCACAGTTGAACTAGATATGGTCCGTGTGTAGGAAACACAGTTCTTTTGTTCTGAGCACACTCAAGTTTCCCGCCTTATTAGAGACTCTAGAAAGCAAGAGCTTGCTTCTTGCTCTAAAGCAGAGTGTGTTTCATGGATGAGGACTGTACTGTGTGTTTCCTTTCGGAAACGGAGTTAAATGGCAGACGCTGTGTCTTCCTACAAGCAAGAGTTCGTTTCTGGTAAATGCAGTCACTTTTGAGCTCAAACGAAGCTACATCTTTAACGAATCTCACACGTTTTTTGCTCTTAAGTGAAAAGCATTGGATATTAGAGGGCCTGTGGTTTGTATCAGTTTCAGAAGCAGAGTTGAACTAGATATGGTCCCTGTGTGTAGAAACACAGTTCTTTTGTTCTGAGCACACTCACGTTTCCTGCCTTATTAGAGACTCTAGAAAGCAAGAGCATGCTTCTTGCTCTAAAGCAGAGTGTGTTTCATGGATGAGAACTGTGCTGTGTGTCTCCCTTCAGAAACGGAGTTAAATGGCAGGCTCTATGTCTTCCTACAAGCAAGAATTCGTTTCAGGTCAACGCAGTCAGTTTTGAGCTCAAATGAAGCTACGTCGTCAGAAAGCTCACACATTTCTTTCTCCTAAGTGAAAAGCACTGGATGTTACAGGGCCTGTGGTTTGTATCAGTTTCAGAAGCAGAGTTGAACTAGATATGGTCCCTGTGTGTAGAAACACAGTTCTTTTGTTCTGAGCACACTCACGTTTCCTGCCTTATTAGAGACTCTAGAAAGCAAGAGCTTGCTAATTGCTCTAAAGCAGAGTGTGTTTCATGGATGAGAACTGTGCTGTGTGTTCCCCTCAGAAATGGAGTTAAATGGCAGGCGCTGTGTATTCCTACAAGCAAGACTTTGTTTCAGGTAAAGGCAGTCAGTTTTGTGCTCAAACGAAGCTACATCGTTCACGAAGCTCACACGTTTCTCGCTCCTAAGTGAAAAGGATTGGATGTTAGAGGGCCTGTGGTTTGTATCAGTTTCAGAAGCAGAGTTGAACTAGATATGGTCCGTGTGTGTAGGAAACACAGTTCTTTTGTTCTGAGCACACTCACGTTTCCCGCCTTATTAGAGACTCTAGAAAGCAAGAGCTTGCTTCTTGCTCTAAAGCAGAGTGTCTTTCATGGATGAGAACTGTGCTGTGTGTTTCCCTTAAGTAACGGAGTTAAATGGCAGCCTCTGTGTCTTCCTACAAGCAAGACTTCGTTTCAGGTAAACGCAGTCACTTTTGAGCTCAAATGAAGCTATATCGTTCATGAAGCTCCCACGTTTCTCACACTTAACTGAAAGGCTTGGATGTTAGAGGGTCTATGGTTTGTATCAGTTTCAGAAGCAGAGTTGAACTAGATATGGTCCGTGTGTGTAGGAAACACAGTTCTTTTGTTCTGAGCACACTCACGTTTCCAGCCTTATTAGAGACTCTAGAAAGCAAGAGCTTGCTTCTTGCTCTAAAGCAGAGTGTCTTTCATGAATGAGAACTGTGCTGTGTTTTTCCCTTAAGAAACGGAGTTAAATGGCCAGCTCTGTGTCTTCCTACAAGCAAGAATTCGTTACAGGTCAACGCAGTCAGTTTTGAGCTCAAATGAAGCTACGTCGCCACAAAGCTCACACGTTTCTCGTTCCTAAGTGAAAAGCATTGGATGTTAGAGGGCCTGTGGTTTGGATCAGTTTCAGACGCAGAGTTGAAGTAGATATGGTCCGTGTGTGTAGGAAACACAGTTCTTTTGTTCTGAGCACACTCACGTTTCCCATGTTATTAGAGTCTCTAGAAAGCAAGGGCTTGCTTCTTGCTCTAAAGCAGAGTGTCTTTCAAGGATGAGGACTCTGCTGTGTGTTTCGCTTCAGAAACGTAGTTAAATTGCAGTCTCTGTGTCTTCTTACAAGCAAGAGATAGTTTCCGGTAAATACAGTCACTTTTGAGCTCAAACGAACCTACATCTTTAACGAAGCTCACACGTTTCTCGCTCTTAAGTGAAAAGCAATGGATGTTAGAGGGCCTGTGGTTTGTATCAGTTTCAGAAGCAGAGTTGAACTAGATTTGGTTCGTGTGTGTAGGAAACACAGTTCTTTTTTTCTGAGCACACTCACGTTTCCAGCCTTATTAGAGACTCTAGAAAGCAAGAGCATGCTTCTTGCTCTAAAGCAGAGTGTCTTTCATGGATGAGAACTGTGCTGTGTGTTTCCCTTCAGAAATGGAGTTAAATGGCAGGCGCTGTGTATTCCTACAAGCAAGACTTCGTTTCAGGTAAACGCAGTCAGATTTGTGCTCAAACGAAGCTACATTGTTCACAAAGCTCACACGTTTCTCGCTCTTAACTGAAAGGTATTGGATGTTAGAGGGCCTGTGGTTTCTATCAGTTTCAGAAGCAGAGTTGAACTAGATATGGTCCGTGTGTGTAGGAAACACAGTTCTTTTGTTCTGAGCACACTCACGTTTCCCACCTTATTAGAGATTCTAGAAAGCAAGAGCTTGCTTCTTGCTCTAAAGCAGATTGTCTTTCATGGAAGAGAACTGTGCTGTGTGTTTCCCTTCAGAAAAGGAGTTAAATTGCAGTCTCTGTGTCCTCCTACTAGCAAGAATTCGTTTCAGATAAATGCAGTCACTTTTGAGCTCAAAGGAAGCTACATAGTTCACTAAGCTCACATGTTTCTCGCTCTTAAGTGAAAATCATTGGATGTTAGATGGCTTGTGGTTTGTATCAGTTTCAGAAGCACAGTTGAACTAGATATGGTCCGTGTGTAGGAAACACAGTTCTTTTGTTCTGAGCACACTCAAGTTTCCCGCCTTATTAGAGACTCTAGAAAGCAAGAGCTTGCTTCTTGCTCTAAAGCAGAGTGTGTTTCATGGATGAGAACTGTGCTGTGTGTTTCCCTTCAGAAACGGAGTTAAATGGCTGGCTCTGTGTCTTCCTACAAGCAAGACTTAGTTTCAGGTAAACGCAGTCACTTTTGAGCTCTAATGAAGCTACATCGTCACGAAGCTCTCACGTTTCTCGCTCTTAAGTGAAAAGCATTGGATGTTAGAGGGCCTGTGGTTTGTATCAGTTTCAGAAGCAGAGTTGAACTAGATATGGTCCGTGTGTGTAGGAAACACAGTACTTTTGTTCTGAGCACACTCACGTTTCCCATGTTATTAGAGTCTATAGAAAGCAAGGGCTTGCTTCTTGCTCTAAAGCAGAGTGTCTTTCATGGATGAGGACTCTGCTGTGTGTTTCCCTTCAGAAACGGTGTTAAATGGCAGGCTCTGTGTCTTCCTACAAGCAAGAGTTAGTTTCCGGAAAATACTGTCACTTTTGAGCTCAAAGGAAGCTACATCGTTCACGAAGCTCACACATTTCTCGCTCTTAAGTGAAAAGCACTGGATGTTAGAGGGCCTGTGGTTTGTATCAGTTTCAGAAGCAGAGTTGAACGAGATATGTTCCGTCTGTGTAGGAAACACAGTTCTTTTGTTCTGAGCACACTCACGTTTCCAGCCTTATTAGAGACTCTAGAAATCAAGAGCTTGCTAATTGCTCTAAAGCAGAGTGTCTTTCATGGATGAGAACTGTGCTGTGTGTTTCCCTTCAGAAATGGAGTTAAAGGGCAGGCGCTGTGTCTTCATACAAGCAAGACATCGTTTCAGATAAACGCAGTCACCTTTGAGCTCAAAGGAAGCTACATAGTTCACGAAGCTCACACGTTTCTCACTCATAAGTGAAAAGGATTGGATGTTAGAGGGCTTGTGGTTTGTATCAGTTTCCGAAGCAGAGTTGAACTAGATATGGTCCGTGTGTGTAGGAAACACAGACTTTTGTTTGAGCACACTCACGTTTCCCGCCTTATTAGAGACTCTAGAAAGTAAGAGCTTGCTTCTTGCTCTAAATCAGAGTGTCTTTCATGGATGAGAACTGTGCTGTGTGTTTCCCTTAAGTAACGGAGTTAAATGGCAGCCTCTGTGTCTTCCCACAAGCAAGAGTTAGTTTCCGGTAAATACAGTCACTTTTGAGCTCAAAGGAAGCTACATCTTTAACGAAGCTCACACGTTTCTCACACTTAAGTGAAAAGCAAAGGATGTTAGTGGGCCTGTGGTTTGTATCAGTTGCTGAAGCAGAGTTGAACTAGATTTGGTCCGTGTGTGTAGGAAACACAGTTCTTTTGTTCTGAGCACACTCACGTTTCCAGCCTTATTAGAGACTCTAGAAAGCAAGAGCTTGCTTCTTGCTCTAAAGCAGAGTGTCTTTCATGGATGAGAACTGTGCTGTGTGTTTCGCTTCAAAAACGGAGTTTAATGGCAGGCTCTGTGTCTTCATACAAGCAAGACTTAGTTTCAGGTAAACACAGTCACTTTTGAGCTCAAATGAAGCTACATCGTCACGAAGCTCACACGTTTCTCGCTCTTAAGTGAAAAGCATTGGATGTTAGAGGGCCTGTGGTTTGGATCAGTTTCAGAAGCAGTGTTGAACTAGATATGGTCCGTGTGTGTAGGAAACACAGTTCTTTTGTTCTGAGCACACTCACGTTTCCCATGTTATTAGAGTCTCTAGAAAGCAAGGGCTTGCTTCTTACTCTAAAGCAGAGTGTCTTTCATGGATGAGGAATCTGCTGTGTGTTTCCCTTCAGAAACGGAGTTAAATGGCACGCTCTGTGTCTTCCTACAAGCAAGTCTTCTTTTCAGGAAAACGCAGTCACTTTTGAGCTCAAATGAAGCTACATAGTCACGTAGCTCACACGTTTCTCGCTCTTAAGTGAAAAGCATTGGATGTTAGAGGGCCTGTGGTTTGTATCAGTTTCAGAAGCAGAGTTGAACTAGATATGGTCCCTGTGGGTAGGAAACAGAGTTCTTTTCTTCTGAGCATGCTCACGTTTCAAGCCTTATTAGAGACTCTAGAAAGCAAGAGCTTGCTTCTTACTCTAAAGCAGAGGGTGTTTCATGGTTGAGGACTGTGGTGTGTGTTTCCCTTCAGAAACGAAGTTAAATGGCAGACTCTGTGTCTTCCTACAAGCAAGAGTTCGATTCCAGTAAATGCAGTCAGTTTTGAGCTCAAGCGAAACTACATCTTTAACGAGGCAAACACGTTTCTCGCTCTGAAGTGAAAAGCATTGGATGTTAGAGGGCCTGTGGTTTGTATTAGTTTCAGAAGCTGAGTTGAACTAGATATGGTCCCTGTGTGTAGAAACACAGTTCTTTTGTTCTGAGCACACGCAGGTTTCCTGCCTTATTAGAGACTCTAGAAAGCAAGAGCATGCTTCTTGCTCTAAAGCAGAGTGTGTTTCATGGAGGAGAACTGTGCTGTGTGTTTCCCTTCAAAAACGGAGTTCAATGGTAGGCTCTGTGTCCTCCTACAAGCAAGAATTCGTTTCAGATAAACGCAGTCACCTTTGAGCTCAAAGGAAGCTACATATTCACGAAGCTCACACGTTTCTCACTCATAAGTGAAAAGGATTGGATGTTAGAGGGCCTGTGGTTTTTATCAGTTTCCGAAGCAGAGTTGAACTAGATATGGTCCGTGTGTGTAGGAAACACAGTTCTTTTGTTCTGAGCACACTCACGTTTCCCGCCTTATTAGAGACTCTAGAAAGCAAGAGCTTGCTTCTTGCTCTAAAGCAGAGTGTCTTTCATGGATGAGAACTGTGCTGTGTGTTTCCCTTAAGTAACGGAGTTAAATGGCAGCCTCCGTGTCTTCCTACAAGCAAGACTTCGTTTCAGGTAAACGCAGTCACATTTGAGCTCAAATGAAGCTATATCGTTCACGAAGCTCCAACGTTTCTTGCTCTTAACTGAAAGGCTTGGATGTTAGAGGGTCTATGGTTTGTATCAGTTTCAGAAGCAGAGTTGAACTAGATATGGTCCCTGTGGGTAGGAAACACAGTTCTTTTGTTCTAAGCACGCTCACGTTTCTAGCCTTATTAGAGACTCTAGAAAGCAAGAGCTTGCTTCTTGCTCTAAAGCAGAGCGTGTTTCATGGATGAGGACTGTGGTGTGTGTTTCCCTTCAGAAACGGAGTTAAATGGCAGACTCCGTGTCTTCCTACAAGCAAGAGTTCGATTCCGGTAAATGCAGTCAGTTTTGAGCTCAAACGAAACTACATCTTTAACGAAGCAAACACGTTTCTCGCTCTTAAGTGAAAAGCATTGGATGTTAGAGGGCCTGTGGTTTGTATTAGTTTGAGAAGCAGAGTTGAACTACATATGTTCCGTATGCGTAGGAAACACAGTTCTTTTGTTCTGAGCACACTCATGTTTCCAGCCTTATTAGAGACTCTAGAAATCAAGAGCTTGCTAATTGCTCTAAAGCAGAGTGTCTTTCATGGATGAGAACTGTGCTGTGTGTTACCCTTCAGAAATGGAGTTAAAGGGCAGGCGCTGTGTCTTCCTACAAGCAAGACTTCGTTTCAAGTAAACGCAGTCAGTTTTGTGCTCAAACAAAGCTACATTGTTCACAAAGCTCACACGTTTCTCGCTCTTAACTGAAATGCATTGGATGTTAGAGGGCCTGTGGTTTATATCAGTTTCAGAAGCAGAGTTGAACTAGATATGGTCCGTGTGTGTAGGAAACACAGTTCTTTTGTTCTGAGCAGACTCACGTTTCCCGCCTTATTAGAGACTCTAGAAAGCAAGAGCTTGCTTCTTGCTCTCAAGCAGATTGTCTTTCATGGATGAGAACTGTGCTGTGTGTTTCCCTTCAGAAACGGAGTTAATTGGCAGGCTCTGTGTCCTCCTACAAGCAAGAATTCGTTTCAGATAAACGGAGTCACCTTTGAGCACAAAGGATGCTACATAGTTCACGAAGCTCACACGTTTCTCTCTCATAAGTGAAAAGGACTGGATGTTAGAGGGCATTTGGTTTGTATCAGTTTTAAAGCAGAGTTGAACTAGATATGGTCCCTGTGGGTAGGAAACACAGTTCTATTGTTCTGAGCACGCTCACGTTTCCAGCCTTATTAGAGACTCTAGAAAGCAAGAGCTTGCTTCTTGCTCTAAAGCAGAGCGTGTTTCATGGATGAGAACTGTGGTGTGTGTTTCCCTTCAGAAACGGAGTTAAATGGCAGACTCTGTGTCTTCCTACAAGCAAGAGTTCGATTCCGGTAAATGCAGTTACTTTTGAGCTCAAACGAATTTACATCTTTAACGAAGCTCACACGTTTCTCACTCTTAACTGAAAGGCATTTGATGTTAGAGGGTGTATGGTTTGTATCAGTTTCAGAAGCAGAGTTGAACTAGATATGGTCCGTGTGTGTAGGAAACACAGTTCTTTTGTTCTGAGCACACTCACGTTTCCAGCCTTATTAGAGACTCTAGAAAGCAAGAGCTTGCTTCTTGCTCTAAAGCAGATTGTCTTTCATGGATGAGAACTGTGCTGTGTGTTTCCCTTCAGAAACGGAGTTAAATGGCAGGCTCTGTGTCATCCTACAAGCAAGAATTCGTTTCAGATAAACGCAGTCACCTTTGAGCTCAAAGGAAGCTACATAGTTCACGAAGCTCACACGTTTCTCACTCATAAGTGAAAAGGATTGGATGTTAGAGGGCCTGTGGTTTGTATCAGTTTCCCAAGCAGAGTTGAACTATATATGTTCCGTGTGTGTAGGAAACACAGTTCTTTTGTTCTGAGCACACTCACGTTTCCCACATTATTAGAGACTCTAGAATGCAAGAGCATGTTTCTTGCTCTAAAGCAGAGTGTGTTTCATGGAAGAGAACTGTGCTGTGTGTTTCCCTTCAGAAACGGAGTTAAATGGCAGGCTCTGTGTCTTCCTACAAGCTAGACTTCGTTTCAGGTAAACGCAGTCACTTTTGAGCTCAAACGAAGCTACATCATTCACGAAGCTCTCACGTTTCTCGCTCTTAAATGAAAGGCATTGGATGTTAGAGGGTCTATGGTTTGTATCAGATTCAGAAGCAGAGTTGAACTAGATATGGTCCATGTGTGTAGGAAACACAGTTCTTTTGTTCTGAGCACACTCACCTTTCCAGCCTTATTAGAGACTCTAGAAAGCAAGAGCTTGCTTCTTGCTCTAAAGCAGAGTGTGTTTCATGGATGAGAACTGTGCTGTGTGTTTCCCTTCAGAAACGGAGTTAAATGGCAGGCTCTGTGTCTTCCTACAAGCAAAAATTCGTTTCAGGTCAACGCAGTCAATTTTGAGCTCAAATGAAGCTACGTCGTCAGAAAGCTCACACGTTTCTCGCTCCTAAGTGAAAAGCATTGGATGTTAGAGGGCCTGTGGTTTGTATCAGTTTCAGAAGCAGAGTTCAACTTGATATGGTGCGTGTGTGTAGGAAAAACAGTTCTTTTGTTCTGAGCACACTCACGTTTCCTGCCTTATTAGAGACTCTAGAAAGCAAGAGCTTGCTTCTTGCTCTAAAGCAGAGTGTCTTTCATGGATGAGAACTGTGATGTTTGTTTCCCTTCAGAAACGGAGTTAAATGGCAGGCTCTGTGTCTTCCTACAAGCAAGACTTCGTTTCAGGTAAACGCAGTCACTTTTGAGCTCAAATGAAGCTATAGAGTTCACGAAGCTCCCACGTTTCTCGCCCTTAACTGAAAGGCTTGGATGTTAGAGGGTCTATGGTTTGTATCAGTTTCAGAAGCAGAGTTGAACTAGATATGATCCGTGTGTAGGAAACACAGTTCTTTTGTTCTGAGCACACTTACGTTTCCAGATTATTAGAGACTCTAGAAACAAGAGGTTGCTTCTTGCTCTAAAGCAGAGTGTCTTTCATGGATGAGAACTGTGCTGTGTGTTTCCCTTCAGAAACGGAGTTAAATGGCAGGCTCTGTGTCTTCCTACAAGCAAAAATTCGTTTCAGGTCAACGCAGTCAGTTTTGAGCTCAAATGAAGCTACGTCGTCAGAAAGCTCACACGTTTCTCGCTCCTAAGTGAAAAGCATTGGATGTTAGAGGGCCTGTGGTTTGTATCAGTTTCAGAAGCAGAGTTCAACTAGATATGGTGCGTGTGTGTAGGAAACACAGTTCTTTTGTTCTGAGCACACTCACGTTTCCTGCCTTATTAGAGACTCTAGAAAGCAAGAGCTTGCTTCTTGCTCTAAAGCAGAGTGTCTTTCATGGATGAGAACTGTGATGTGTGTTTCCCTTCAGTAACGGAGTTAAATGGCAGGCTCTGTGTCTTCCTACAAGCAAGACTTCGTTTCAGGTAAACGCAGTCACTTTTGAGCTCAAATGAAGCTATAGAGTTCACGAAGCTCCCACGTTTCTCGCCCTTAACTGAAAGGCTTGGATGTTAGAGGGTCTATGGTTTGTATCAGTTTCAGAAGCAGAGTTGAACTAGATATGATCCGTGTGTAGGAAACACAGTTCTTTTGTTCTGAGCACACTCACGTTTCCAGATTATTTGAGACTCTAGAAACAAGAGGTTGCTTCTTGCTCTAAAGCAGAGTGTCTTTCATGGATGAGAACTGTGCTGTGTGTTTCCCTTCAGAAATGGAGTACAATGGCAGGCTCTGTGTCTTCCTACGAGCAAGAATTCGTTACAGGTCAACGCAGTCAGTTTTGAGCTCAAATGAAGCTACGTCCCCACAAAGCTCACACGTTTTTCGCTGCTAAGTGAAAAGCATTGGATGTTAGAGGGCCTGTGGTTTGTGTCAGTTTCAGAAGCATAGTTGAACTAGATATGGTCCGTGTGTGTAGCAAACACAGTTCTTTTGTTCTGAGCACACTCACGTTTCCCGCATTATTAGAGACTCTAGAAAGCAAGAGCTTGCTTCTTGCTCTAAAGCAGAGTGTCTTTAATGGATGAGAACTATGCTGTGTGTTTCCCTTCAGAGACGGGGTTAAATGGCTGGCTCTGTGTCTTCATACAAGCATGACTTAGTTTCAGGTAAACGCAGTCACTTTTGCGCTCTAATGAAGCTACATCGTCACGAAGCTCACACGTTTCTCACTCTTAAGTGAAAAGCATTGGATGTTAGAGGGCCTGTGGTTTGTATCAGTTTCAGAAGCAGAGTTGAACTAGATACGGTCCGTGTGTGTAGGAAACACAGTTCTTTTGTTCTGAGCACACTCACGTTTCCCATGTTATTAGAGTCTCTAGAAAGCAAGGGCTTGCTTCTTGCTCTAAAGCACTGTGTCTTTCTATGGATGAGGACTCTGCTGTGTGTTTCCCTTCAGAAACGGAGTTAAATGGCAGGCTCTGTGTCTTCCTACAAGCAAGAGTTAGTTTACGGTAAATACAGTCACTTTTGAGCTCAAACGAAGCTACTACATCTTTAAGGAAGCTCACACGTTTCTCGCTCTTAAGTGAAAAGCAATGGATGTTAGAAGGCCTGTGGTTTGTATCAGTTTCAGAAGCAGAGTTGAACTAGATTTGGTCCGTGTGTAGGAAACACAGTTCTTTTGTTCTAAGCACACTCAAGTTTCCAGCCTTATTAGAGACTCTGGAAAGCAAGAGCTTGCTTCTTGCTCTAAAGCAGAGTGTGTTTCATGGATGAGAACTGTGCTGTGTGTTTCCCTTCAGAAATGGAGTTAAATGGCAGGCTCTATGTCTTCCTACAAGCAAGTCTTCTTTTAAGGTAAACGCAGTCACTTTTGAGCTCAAATGAAGCTACATAGTCACTTATCTCACACGTTTCTCGCTCTTAAGTGAAAAGCAATGGATGTTAGAGGGCCTGTGGTTTGTATCAGTTTCAAAGCAGAGTTGAACTAGATATGGTCCCTGTGGGTAGGAAACACAGTTCTTTTGTTCTGAGCACGCTCACGTTTCCAGGCTTATTAGAGGCTCTAGAAAGCAAGAGCTTGCTTCTTGCTCTAAAGCAGAGCGTGTTTCATGGACGAGGACTGTGGTGGGTGTTTCCCCTCAGAAACGGAGTTAAATGGCAGACTCTGTGTCTTCCTACAAGCATATTCGATTCCGGTAAATGCAGTCACTTTTGAGCTCAAACGAAGCTACATCTTTAACGAAGCTCACACGTTTCTCGCTCTTAAGTGAAAAGCATTGGATGTTAGAGGGCCTGTGGATTGCATTAGTATCAGAAGCAGAGTTGAACTAAATATGGTCCCTGTGTGTAGAAACACAGTTCATTTGTTCTGAGCACACTCACGTTTCCTGCCTTATTATAGACTCTAGAAAGCATGAGCATGCTTCTTGCTCTAAAGCAGAGTGTGTTTCATGGAGGAGAACTGTGCTGTGTGTTTCCCTTCAAAAACGGAGTTCAATGGTTGATTCTGTGTCTTCCTACAAGCAAGACTTCGTTTCAGGTAAACACAGTCACTTTTGAGCTCAAACGAAGCTACATCGTTCACAAAGCTCACACAATTCTCGCTCTTAAGTGAAAAGCACTGGATGTTAGAGGGCCTGTGGTTTGTATCAGTTTCAGAAGCAGAGTTGAACGAGATATGTTCCGTCTGTGTAGGAAACACAGTTCTTTTGTTCTGAGCACACTCACATTTCCATCCTTATTAGAGACTCTAGAAAGCAAGAGTTTGCTAATGCTCTAAGGCAGAGTGTGTTTCATGGATGAGAACTGTGCTGTGTGTTTCCCTTCAGAAACGGAGTTAAATGGCAGGCTCTGTATCTTCCTACAAGCTAGACTTCATTTCAGGTAAACGCAGTCACTTTTGAGCTCAAACGAAGCTACATCGTTCACGAAGCTCTCACGTTTCTCGCTCTTAACTGAAAGGCTTTGGATGTTAGAGGGTCTTTGGTTTGTATCTGTTTCAGAAGCCGAGTTGAACTAGATATGGTCCGTGTGTGTAGGAAACACAGTTCTTTTGTTCTGAGCACACTCACGTTTCCAGCCTTATTAGAGATTCTAGAAAGCAAGAGCTTGCTTCTTGCTCTAAAGCAGAGTGTGTTTCATGGATGAGAACTGTGCTGTGTGTTTCCCTTCAGAAACGGAGTTAAATGGCTGGCTCTGTGTCTTCCTACAAGCAAGAATTCGTTTCAGGTCAACGCAGTCAGTTTTGAGCTCAAATGAAGCTATGTCGTCAGAAAGCTCACACGTTTCTCGCTCCTAAGTGAAAAGCATTGGATGTTAGAGGGCCTGTGGTTTGTATCAATTTCAGAAGCAGAGTTCAACTAGATATGGTCCGTGTGTGTAGGAAACACAGTTCTTTTGATCTGAGCACACTCAGGTTTCCCGCCTTAATAGAGACTCTAGAAAGCAAGAGCTTGCTTCTTGCTCTAAAGCAGAGTGTCTTTCATGGATGAGAACTGTGCTGTGTGTTTCCCTTAAGTAACGGAGTTAAATGGCAGCCTCTGTGTCTTCCTACAAGCAAGACTTCGTTTCAGATAAACACAGTCACTTTTGAGCTCAAATGAAGCTATATCGTTCACGAAGCTCCCATGTTTCACGCCCTTAACTCAAAGGCTTGGATGTTATAGGGTCTATGGTTTGTATCAGTTTCAGAAGCAGAGTTGAACTAGATATGATCCGTGTGTGTAGGAAACACAGTTCTTTTGTTCTGAGCACACTCACGTTTCCAGCCTTATTAGAGACTCTAGAAAGCAAGAGGTTGCTTCTTGCTCTAAAGCAGAGTGTCTTTCATGGATGAGAACTGTGCTGGGTGTTTCCCTTCAGAAATGGAGTAAAATGGCAGGCTCTGTGTCTTCCTACAAGCAAGAATTCGTTACAGGTCAACGCAGTCAGTTTTGAGCTCAAATGAAGCTACATCGCCACAAAGATCACACGTTTCTCGCTCCTAAGTGAAAAGCATTGGATGTTAGAGGGCCTGTGGTTTGTATCAGTTTCAGAAGCAGAGTTGAACTAGATACGGTCCGTGTGTGTAGGAAACACAGTTCTTTGTTTTGAGCACAATCACGTTTCCCATGTTATTAGAGTCTCTAGAAAGCAAGGGCTTGCTTCTTGCTCTAAAGCAGAGTGTCTTTCTATGGATGAGGACTCTGCTGTGTGTTTCCCTTCAGAAACGGAGTTAAATGGCAGGCTCTGTGTCTTCCTACAAACAAGAGTTAGTTTCCGGTAAATACAGTCACTTTTGAGCTCAAAGGAAGCTACATCTTTAACGAAGCTCACACGTTTCTCGCTCTTAAGTGAAAAGCAATGGATGTTAGAGGGCCTGTGGTTTGTATCAGTTTCAGAAGCAGAGTTGAACTAGATTTGGTCCGTGTGTGTAGGAAACACAGTTCTTTTGTTCTGAGCACACTCAAGTTTCCAGCCTTATTAGAGACTCTAGAAAGCAAGAGCTTGCTTCTTGCTCTAAAGCATAGTGTGTTTCATGGATGAGAACTGTGCTGTGTGTTTCCCTACAGAAACGGAGTTAAATGGCAGGCTCTGTGTCTTCCTACAAGCTAGAATTCGTTTCAGGTAAACGCAGTCACTTTTGAGCTCAAACGAAGCTACATCGTTCACGAAGCTCTCACGTTTCTCGCTCTTAACTGAAAGGCTTTGGATGTTAGAGGGTCTATGGTTTGTATCTGTTTCAGAAGCAGAGTTGAACTAGATATGGTCCGTGTGTGTAGGAAACACAGTTCTTTTGTTCTGAGCACACTCACGTTTCCAGATTATTTGAGACTCTAGAAACAAGAGGTTGCTTCTTGCTCTAAAGCAGAGTGTCTTTCATGGATGAGAACTGTGCTGTGTGTTTCCCTTCAGAAATGGAGTACAATGGCAGGCTCTGTGTCTTCCTACAAGCAAGAATTCGTTACAGGTCAACGCAGTCAGTTTTGAGCTCAAATGAAGCTACGTCCCCACAAAGCTCACACGTTTTTCGCTGCTAAGTGAAAAGCATTGGATGTTAGAGGGCCTGTGGTTTGTGTCAGTTTCAGAAGCATAGTTGAACTAGATATGGTCCGTGTGTGTAGCAAACACAGTTCTTTTGTTCTGAGCACACTCACGTTTCCCGCATTATTAGAGACTCTAGAAAGCAAGAGCTTGCTTCTTGCTCTAAAGCAGAGTGTCTTTAATGGATGAGAACTATGCTGTGTGTTTCCCTTCAGAGACGGGGTTAAATGGCTGGCTCTGTGTCTTCATACAAGCATGACTTAGTTTCAGGTAAACGCAGTCATTTTGCGCTCTAATGAAGCTACATCGTAACGAAGCTCACACGTTTCTCACTCTTAAGTGAAAAGCATTGGATGTTAGAGGGCCTGTGGTTTGTATCAGTTTCAGAAGCAGAGTTGAACTAGATACGGTCCGTGTGTGTAGGAAACACAGTTCTTTTGTTCTGAGCACACTCACGTTTCCCATGTTATTAGAGTCTCTAGAAAGCAAGGGCTTGCTTCTTGCTCTAAAGCACTGTGTCTTTCTATGGATGAGGACTCTGCTGTGTGTTTCCCTTCAGAAACGGAGTTAAATGGCAGGCTCTGTGTCTTCCTACAAGCAAGAGTTAGTTTACGGTAAATACAGTCACTTTTGAGCTCAAACGAAGCTACTACATCTTTAAGGAAGCTCACACGTTTCTCGCTCTTAAGTGAAAAGCAATGGATGTTAGAAGGCCTGTGGTTTGTATCAGTTTCAGAAGCAGAGTTGAACTAGATTTGGTCCGTGTGTAGGAAACACAGTTCTTTTGTTCTAAGCACACTCAAGTTTCCAGCCTTATTAGAGACTCTGGAAAGCAAGAGCTTGCTTCTTGCTCTAAAGCAGAGTGTGTTTCATGGATGAGAACTGTGCTGTGTGTTTCCCTTCAGAAATGGAGTTAAATGGCAGGCTCTATGTCTTCCTACAAGCAAGTCTTCTTTTCAGGTAAACGCAGTCACTTTTGAGCTCAAATGAAGCTACATAGTCACTTATCTCACACGTTTCTCGCTCTTAAGTGAAAAGCAATGGATGTTAGAGGGCCTGTGGTTTGTATCAGTTTCAAAGCAGAGTTGAACTAGATATGGTCCCTGTGGGTAGGAAACACAGTTCTTTTGTTCTGAGCACGCTCACGTTTCCAGGCTTATTAGAGGCTGTAGAAAGCAAGAGCTTGCTTCTTGCTCTAAAGCAGAGCGTGTTTCATGGACGAGGACTGTGGTGGGTGTTTCCCCTCAGAAACGGAGTTAAATGGCCGACTCTGTGTCTTCCTACAAGCATAGTTCGATTCCGGTAAATGCAGTCACTTTTGAGCTCAAACGAAGCTACATCTTTAACGAAGCTCACACGTTTCTTGCTCTTAAGTGAAAAGCATTGGATGTTAGAGGGCCTGTGGATTGCATTAGTATCAGAAGCAGAGTTGAACTAAATATGGTCCCTGTGTGTAGAAACACAGTTCATTTGTTCTGAGCACACTCACGTTTCCTGCCTTATTATAGACTCTAGAAAGCATGAGCATGCTTCTTGCTCTAAAGCAGAGTGTGTTTCATGGAGGAGAACTGTGCTGTGTGTTTCCCTTCAAAAACGGAGTTCAATGGTTGGCTCTGTGTCTTCCTACAAGCAAGACTTCGTTTCAGGTAAACACAGTCACTTTTGAGCTCAAACGAAGCTACATCGTTCACAAAGCTCACACAATTCTCGCTCTTAAGTGAAAAGCACTGGATGTTAGAGGGCCTGTGGTTTGTATCAGTTTCAGAAGCAGAGTTGAACGAGATATGTTCCGTCTGTGTAGGAAACACAGTTCTTTTGTTCTGAGCACACTCACATTTCCATCCTTATTAGAGACTCTAGAAAGCAAGAGTTTGCTAATGCTCTAAGGCAGAGTGTGTTTCATGGATGAGAACTGTGCTGTGTGTTTCCCTTCAGAAACGGAGTTAAATGGCAGGCTCTGTATCTTCCTACAAGCTAGACTTCATTTCAGGTAAACGCAGTCACTTTTGAGCTCAAACGAAGCTACATCGTTCACGAAGCTCTCACGTTTCTCGCTCTTAACTGAAAGGCTTTGGATGTTAGAGGGTCTTTGGTTTGTATCTGTTTCAGAAGCCGAGTTGAACTAGATATGGTCCGTGTGTGTAGGAAACACAGTTCTTTTGTTCTGAGCACACTCACGTTTCCAGCCTTATTAGAGATTCTAGAAAGCAAGAGCTTGCTTCTTGCTCTAAAGCAGAGTGTGTTTCATGGATGAGAACTGTGCTGTGTGTTTCCCTTCAGAAACGGAGTTAAATGGCTGGCTCTGTGTCTTCCTACAAGCAAGAATTCGTTTCAGGTCAACGCAGTCAGTTTTGAGCTCAAATGAAGCTATGTCGTCAGAAAGCTCACACGTTTCTCGCTCCTAAGTGAAAAGCATTGGATGTTAGAGGGCCTGTGGTTTGTATCAATTTCAGAAGCAGAGTTCAACTAGATATGGTCCGTGTGTGTAGGAAACACAGTTCTTTTGATCTGAGCACACTCATGTTTCCCACCTTAATAGAGACTCTAGAAAGCAAGAGCTTGCTTCTTGCTCTAAAGCAGAGTGTCTTTCATGGATGAGAACTGTGCTGTGTGTTTCCCTTAAGTAACGGAGTTAAATGGCAGCCTCTGTGTCTTCCTACAAGCAAGACTTCGTTTCAGATAAACACAGTCACTTTTGAGCTCAAATGAAGCTATATCGTTCACGAAGCTCCCATGTTTCACGCCCTTAACTGAAAGGCTTGGATGTTATAGGGTCTATGGTTTGTATCAGTTTCAGAAGCAGAGTTGAACTAGATATGATCCGTGTGTGTAGGAAACACAGTTCTTTTGTTCTGAGCACACTCACGTTTCCAGCCTTATTAGAGACTCTAGAAAGCAAGAGGTTGCTTCTTGCTCTAAAGCAGAGTGTCTTTCATGGATGAGAACTGTGCTGGGTGTTTCCCTTCAGAAATGGAGTAAAATGGCAGGCTCTGTGTCTTCCTACAAGCAAGAATTCGTTACAGGTCAACGCAGTCAGTTTTGAGCTCAAATGAAGCTACATCGCCACAAAGATCACACGTTTCTCGCTCCTAAGTGAAAAGCATTGGATGTTAGAGGGCCTGTGGTTTGTATCAGTTTCAGAAGCAGAGTTGAACTAGATACGGTCCGTGTGTGTAGGAAACACAGTTCTTTGTTTTGAGCACAATCACGTTTCCCATGTTATTAGAGTCTCTAGAAAGCAAGGGCTTGCTTCTTGCTCTAAAGCAGAGTGTCTTTCTATGGATGAGGACTCTGCTGTGTGTTTCCCTTCAGAAACGGAGTTAAATGGCAGGCTCTGTGTCTTCCTACAAACAAGAGTTAGTTTCCGGTAAATACAGTCACTTTTGAGCTCAAAGGAAGCTACATCTTTAACGAAGCTCACACGTTTCTCGCTCTTAAGTGAAAAGCAATGGATGTTAGAGGGCCTGTGGTTTGTATCAGTTTCAGAAGCAGAGTTGAACTAGATTTGGTCCGTGTGTGTAGGAAACACAGTTCTTTTGTTCTGAGCACACTCAAGTTTCCAGCCTTATTAGAGACTCTAGAAAGCAAGAGCTTGCTTCTTGCTCTAAAGCATAGTGTGTTTCATGGATGAGAACTGTGCTGTGTGTTTCCCTACAGAAACGGAGTTAAATGGCAGGCTCTGTGTCTTCCTACAAGCTAGAATTCGTTTCAGGTAAACGCAGTCACTTTTGAGCTCAAACGAAGCTACATCGTTCACGAAGCTCTCACGTTTCTCGCTCTTAACTGAAAGGCTTTGGATGTTAGAGGGTCTATGGTTTGTATCTGTTTCAGAAGCAGAGTTGAACTAGATATGGTCCGTGTGTGTAGGAAACACAGTTCTTTTGTTCTGAGCACACTCACGTTTCCAGATTATTTGAGACTCTAGAAACAAGAGGTTGCTTCTTGCTCTAAAGCAGAGTGTCTTTCATGGATGAGAACTGTGCTGTGTGTTTCCCTTCAGAAATGGAGTACAATGGCAGGCTCTGTGTCTTCCTACAAGCAAGAATTCGTTACAGGTCAACGCAGTCAGTTTTGAGCTCAAATGAAGCTACGTCCCCACAAAGCTCACACGTTTTTCGCTGCTAAGTGAAAAGCATTGGATGTTAGAGGGCCTGTGGTTTGTGTCAGTTTCAGAAGCATAGTTGAACTAGATATGGTCCGTGTGTGTAGCAAACACAGTTCTTTTGTTCTGAGCACACTCACGTTTCCCGCATTATTAGAGACTCTAGAAAGCAAGAGCTTGCTTCTTGCTCTAAAGCAGAGTGTCTTTAATGGATGAGAACTATGCTGTGTGTTTCCCTTCAGAGACGGGGTTAAATGGCTGGCTCTGTGTCTTCATACAAGCATGACTTAGTTTCAGGTAAACGCAGTCACTTTTGCGCTCTAATGAAGCTACATCGTCACGAAGCTCACACGTTTCTCACTCTTAAGTGAAAAGCATTGGATGTTAGAGGGCCTGTGGTTTGTATCAGTTTCAGAAGCAGAGTTGAACTAGATACGGTCCGTGTGTGTAGGAAACACAGTTCTTTTGTTCTGAGCACACTCACGTTTCCCATGTTATTAGAGTCTCTAGAAAGCAAGGGCTTGCTTCTTGCTCTAAAGCACTGTGTCTTTCTATGGATGAGGACTCTGCTGTGTGTTTCCCTTCAGAAACGGAGTTAAATGGCAGGCTCTGTGTCTTCCTACAAGCAAGAGTTAGTTTACGGTAAATACAGTCACTTTTGAGCTCAAACGAAGCTACTACATCTTTAAGGAAGCTCACACGTTTCTCGCTCTTAAGTGAAAAGCAATGGATGTTAGAGGGCCTGTGGTTTGTATCAGTTTCAAAGCAGAGTTGAACTAGATATGGTCCCTGTGGGTAGGAAACACAGTTCTTTTGTTCTGAGCACGCTCACGTTTCCAGGCTTATTAGAGGCTCTAGAAAGCAAGAGCTTGCTTCTTGCTCTAAAGCAGAGCGTGTTTCATGGACGAGGACTGTGGTGGGTGTTTCCCCTCAGAAACCGAGTTAAATGGCAGACTCTGTGTCTTCCTACAAGCATAGTTCGATTCCGGTAAATGCAGTCACTTTTGAGCTCAAACGAAGCTACATCTTTAACGAAGCTCACACGTTTCTCGCTCTTAAGTGAAAAGCATTGGATGTTAGAGGGCCTGTGGATTGCATTAGTATCAGAAGCAGAGTTGAACTAAATATGGTCCCTGTGTGTAGAAACACAGTTCATTTGTTCTGAGCACACTCACGTTTCCTGCCTTATTATAGACTCTAGAAAGCATGAGCATGCTTCTTGCTCTAAAGCAGAGTGTGTTTCATGGAGGAGAACTGTGCTGTGTGTTTCCCTTCAAAAACGGAGTTCAATGGTTGATTCTGTGTCTTCCTACAAGCAAGACTTCGTTTCAGGTAAACACAGTCACTTTTGAGCTCAAACGAAGCTACATCGTTCACAAAGCTCACACAATTCTCGCTCTTAAGTGAAAAGCACTGGATGTTAGAGGGCCTGTGGTTTGTATCAGTTTCAGAAGCAGAGTTGAACGAGATATGTTCCGTCTGTGTAGGAAACACAGTTCTTTTGTTCTGAGCACACTCACATTTCCATCCTTATTAGAGACTCTAGAAAGCAAGAGTTTGCTAATGCTCTAAGGCAGAGTGTGTTTCATGGATGAGAACTGTGCTGTGTGTTTCCCTTCAGAAACGGAGTTAAATGGCAGGCTCTGTATCTTCCTACAAGCTAGACTTCATTTCAGGTAAACGCAGTCACTTTTGAGCTCAAACGAAGCTACATCGTTCACGAAGCTCTCACGTTTCTCGCTCTTAACTGAAAGGCTTTGGATGTTAGAGGGTCTTTGGTTTGTATCTGTTTCAGAAGCCGAGTTGAACTAGATATGGTCCGTGTGTGTAGGAAACACAGTTCTTTTGTTCTGAGCACACTCACGTTTCCAGCCTTATTAGAGATTCTAGAAAGCAAGAGCTTGCTTCTTGCTCTAAAGCAGAGTGTATTTCATGGATGAGAACTGTGCTGTGTGTTTCCCTTCAGAAACGGAGTTAAATGGCTGGCTCTGTGTCTTCCTACAAGCAAGAATTCGTTTCAGGTCAACGCAGTCAGTTTTGAGCTCAAATGAAGCTATGTCGTCAGAAAGCTCACACGTTTCTCGCTCCTAAGTGAAAAGCATTGGATGTTAGAGGGCCTGTGGTTTGTATCAATTTCAGAAGCAGAGTTCAACTAGATATGGTCCGTGTGTGTAGGAAACACAGTTCTTTTGATCTGAGCACACTCAGGTTTCCCGCCTTAATAGAGACTCTAGAAAGCAAGAGCTTGCTTCTTGCTCTAAAGCAGAGTGTCTTTCATGGATGAGAACTGTGCTGTGTGTTTCCCTTAAGTAACGGAGTTAAATGGCAGCCTCTGTGTCTTCCTACAAGCAAGACTTCGTTTCAGATAAACACAGTCACTTTTGAGCTCAAATGAAGCTATATCGTTCACGAAGCTCCCATGTTTCACGCCCTTAACTGAAAGGCTTGGATGTTATAGGGTCTATGGTTTGTATCAGTTTCAGAAGCAGAGTTGAACTAGATATGATCCGTGTGTGTAGGAAACACAGTTCTTTTGTTCTGAGCACACTCACGTTTCCAGCCTTATTAGAGACTCTAGAAAGCAAGAGGTTGCTTCTTGCTCTAAAGCAGAGTGTCTTTCATGGATGAGAACTGTGCTGGGTGTTTCCCTTCAGAAATGGAGTAAAATGGCAGGCTCTGTGTCTTCCTACAAGCAAGAATTCGTTACAGGTCAACGCAGTCAGTTTTGAGCTCAAATGAAGCTACATCGCCACAAAGATCACACGTTTCTCGCTCCTAAGTGAAAAGCATTGGATGTTAGAGGGCCTGTGGTTTGTATCAGTTTCAGAAGCAGAGTTGAACTAGATACGGTCCGTGTGTGTAGGAAACACAGTTCTTTGTTTTGAGCACAATCACGTTTCCCATGTTATTAGAGTCTCTAGAAAGCAAGGGCTTGCTTCTTGCTCTAAAGCAGAGTGTCTTTCTATGGATGAGGACTCTGCTGTGTGTTTCCCTTCAGAAACGGAGTTAAATGGCAGGCTCTGTGTCTTCCTACAAACAAGAGTTAGTTTCCGGTAAATACAGTCACTTTTGAGCTCAAAGGAAGCTACATCTTTAACGAAGCTCACACGTTTCTCGCTCTTAAGTGAAAAGCAATGGATGTTAGAGGGCCTGTGGTTTGTATCAGTTTCAGAAGCAGAGTTGAACTAGATTTGGTCCGTGTGTGTAGGAAACACAGTTCTTTTGTTCTGAGCACACTCAAGTTTCCAGCCTTATTAGAGACTCTAGAAAGCAAGAGCTTGCTTCTTGCTCTAAAGCATAGTGTGTTTCATGGATGAGAACTGTGCTGTGTGTTTCCCTACAGAAACGGAGTTAAATGGCAGGCTCTGTGTCTTCCTACAAGCTAGAATTCGTTTCAGGTAAACGCAGTCACTTTTGAGCTCAAACGAAGCTACATCGTTCACGAAGCTCTCACGTTTCTCGCTCTTAACTGAAAGGCTTTGGATGTTAGAGGGTCTATGGTTTGTATCTGTTTCAGAAGCAGAGTTGAACTAGATATGGTCCGTGTGTGTAGGAAACACAGTTCTTTTGTTCTGAGCACACTCACGTTTCCAGCCTTATTAGAGACTCTAGAAAGCAAGAGCTTGCTTCTTGCTCTAAAGCAGAGTGTGTTTCATGGATGAGAACTGTGCTGTGTGTTTCCCTTCAGAAACGGAGTTAAATGGCAGGCTCTGTGTCTTCCTACAAGCAAGAATTCGTTTCAGGTCAACGCAGTCAGTTTTGAGCTCAAATGAAGCTATGTCGTCAGAAAGCTCACACGTTTCTCGCTCCTAAGTGAAAAGCATTGGATGTTAGAGGGCCTGTGGTTTGTATCAATTTCAGAAGCAGAGTTCAACTAGATATGGTCCGTGTGTGTAGGAAACACAGTTCTTTTGATCTGAGCACACTCATGTTTCCCGCCTTAATAGAGACTCTAGAAAGCAAGAGCTTGCTTCTTGCTCTAAAGCAGAGTGTCTTTCATGGATGAGAACTGTGCTGTGTGTTTCCCTTAAGTAACGGAGTTAAATGGCAGCCTCTGTGTCTTCCTACAAGCAAGACTTCGTTTCAGGTAAACACAGTCACTTTTGAGCTCAAATGAAGCTATATCGTTCACGAAGCTCCCATGTTTCTCGCCCTTAACTGAAAGGCTTGGATGTTAGAGGGTCTATGGTTTGTATCAGTTTCAGAAGCAGAGTTGAACTAGATATGATCCGTGTGTGTAGGAAACACAGTTCTATTGTTCTGAGCACACTCACGTTTCCAGCCTTATTAGAGACTCTAGAAAGCAAGAGGTTGCTTCTTGCTCTAAAGCAGAGTGTCTTTCATGGATGAGAACTGTGCTGGGTGTTTCCCTTCAGAAATGGAGTAAAATGGCAGGCTCTGTGTCTTCCTACAAGCAAGAATTCGTTACAGGTCAATGTAGTCAGTTTTGAGCTCAAATGAAGCTACGTCGCGACAAAGCTCACACGTTTCTCGCTCGTAAGTGAAAAGCATTGGATATTAGAGGGCCTGTGGTTTGTATCAGTTTCAGAAGCAGAGTTGAACTAGATACGGTCCGTGTGTGTAGGAAACACAGTTCTTTGTTCTGAGCACATCACGTTTCCCATGTTATTAGAGTCTCTAGAAAGCAAGGGCTTGCTTCTTGCTCTAAAGCAGAGTGTCTTTCTATGGATGAGGACTCTGTTGTGTGTTTCCCTTCAGAAACGGAGTTAAATGGCAGGCTCTGTGTCTTCCTACAAGCAAGAGTTAGTTTCCGGTAAATACAGTCACTTTTGAGCTCAAAGGAAGCTACATCTTTAACGAAGCTCACACGTTTCTCGCTCTTAAGTGAAAAGCAATGGATGTTAGAGTGCCTGTGGTTTGTATCAGTTTCAGAAGCAGAGTTGAACTAGATTTGGTCCGTGTGTGTAGGAAACACAGTTCTTTTGTTCTGAGCACACTCAAGTTTCCCGCCTTATTTGAGACTCTAGAAAGCAAGAGCTTGCTTCTTGCTCTAAAGCAGAGTGTGTTCCATGGATGAGGACTGTGGTGTGTGTTTCCCTTCAGAAACGGAGTTAAATGGCAGACTCTGTGTCTTCCTACAAGCAAGAGTTCGATTCCGGTAAATGCAGTCACTTTTGAGCTCAAACGAATCTACATCTTTAACGAAGCTCACACGTTTCTCACTCTTAAGTGAAAAGCATTGGATGTTAGAGGGCCTGTGGATTGTATTAGTTTCAGAAGCAGCGTTGAAATAAATATGGTCCCTGTGTGTAGAAACTCAGTTCTTTTGTTCTGAGCACACTCACGTTTCCTGCCTTATTAGAGACTCCAGAAAGCAAGAGCTTGCTTCTTGCTCTAAAGCAGATTGTCTTTCATGGAAGAGAACTGCTTTGTGTGTTTCCATTCAGAAACGGAGTTAAATGGCAGGCTCTGTGTCCTCCTACAAGCAAGAATTCGTTTCAGATAAACGCAGTCACCTTTGAGCTCAAAGGAAGCTACATAGTTCACGAAGCTCACACGTTTCTCACTCATAAGTGAAAAGGATTGGATGTTAGAGGGCCTGTGGTTTGTATCAGTTTCCGAAGCAGAGTTGAACTATATATGTTCCGTGTGTGTAGGAAACACAGTTCTTTTGTTCTGAGCACACTCACGTTTCCCACATTATTAGAGACTCTAGAATGCAAGAGCATGTTTCTTGCTCTAAAGCAGAGTGTGTTTCATGGAAGAGAACTGTGCTGTGTGTTTCCCTTCAGAAACGGAGTTAAATGGCAGGCTCTGTGTCTTCCTACAAGCTAGAATTCGTTTCAGGTAAACGCAGTCACTTTTGAGCTCAAACGAAGCTACATCGTTCACGAAGCTCTCACGTTTCTCGCTCTTAAATGAAAGGCATTGGATGTTAGAGGGTCTATGGTTTGTATCAGTTTCAGAAGCAGAGTTGAACTAGATATGGTCCATGTGTGTAGGAAACACAGTTCTTTTGTTCTGAGCACACTCACGTTTCCAGCCTTATTAGAGAATCTAGAAAGCAAGAGCTTGCTTCTTGCTCTAAAGCAGAGTGTGTTTCATGGATGAGAACTGTGCTGTGTGTTTCCCTTCAGAAACGGAGTTAAATGGCAGGCTCTGTGTCTTCCTACAATCAAGAATTCGTTTCAGGTCAACGCAGTCAGTTTTGAGCTCAAATGAAGCTATGTCGTCAGAAAGCTCACACGTTTCTCGCTCCTAAGTGAAAAGCATTGGATGTTAGAGGGCCTGTGGTTTGTATCAATTTCAGAAGCAGAGTTCAACTAGATATGGTCCGTGTGTGTAGGAAACACAGTTCTTTTGATCTGAGCACACTCATGTTTCCCGCTTTAATAGAGACTCTAGAAAGCAAGAGCTTGCTTCTTGCTCTAAAGCAGAGTGTCTTTCATGGATGAGAACTGTGCTGTGTGTTTCCCTTAAGTAACGGAGTTAAATGGCAGCCTCTGTGTCTTCCTACAAGCAAGACTTCGTTTCAGGTAAACACAGTCACTTTTGAGCTCAAATGAAGCTATATCGTTCACGAAGCTCCCATGTTTCTCGCCCTTAACTGAAAGGCTTGGATGTTAGAGGGTCTATGGTTTGTATCAGTTTCAGAAGCAGAGTTGAACTAGATATGATCCGTGTGTGTACGAAACACAGTTCTATTGTTCTGAGCACACTCACGTTTCCAGCCTTATTAGAGACTCTAGAAAGCAAGAGGTTGCTTCTTGCTCTAAAGCAGAGTGTCTTTCATGGATGAGAACTGTGCTGGGTGTTTCCCTTCAGAAATGGAGTAAAATGGCAGGCTCTGTGTCTTCCTACAAGCAAGAATTCGTTACAGGTCAACGTAGTCAGTTTTGAGCTCAAATGAAGCTACGTCGCCACAAAGCTCACACGTTTCTCGCTCGTAAGTGAAAAGCATTGGATGTTAGAGGGCCTGTGGTTTGTATCAGTTTCAGAAGCAGAGTTGAACTAGATACGGTCCGTGTGTGTAGGAAACACAGTTCTTTGTTCTGAGCACACTCACGTTTCCCATGTTATTAGAGTCTCTAGAAAGCAAGGGCTTGCTTCTTGCTCTAAAGCAGAGTGTCTTTCTATGGAAGAGGACTCTGTTGTGTGTTTCCCTTCAGAAACGGAGTTAAATGGCAGGCTCTGTGTCTTCCTACAAGCAAGAGTTAGTTTCCGGTAAATACAGTCACTTTTGAGCTCAAAGGAAGCTACATCTTTAACGAAGCTCACACGTTTCTCGCTCTTAAGTGAAAAGCAATGGATGTTAGAGGGCCTGTAGTTTGTATCAGTTTCAGAAGCAGAGTTGAACTAGATTTGGTCCGTGTGTGTAGGAAACACAGTTCTTTTGTTGTGAGCACACTCAAGTTTCCAGCCTTATTAGAGACTCTAGAAAGCAAGAGCTTGCTTCTTGCTCTAAAGCAGAGTGTGTTTCATGGATGAGAACTGTGCTGTGTGTTTCCCTACAGAAACGGAGTTAAATGGCAGGCTCTATGTCTTCCTACAAGCAAGTCTTCTTTTCAGGTAAACGCAGTCACTTTTGAGCTCAAATGAAGCTACATAGTCACGTATCTCACACGTTTCTCGCTCTTAAGTGAAAAG
Source organism: Onychomys leucogaster (assembly GCA_949786385.1). Lineage (NCBI taxonomy): Eukaryota > Metazoa > Chordata > Mammalia > Rodentia > Cricetidae > Onychomys > Onychomys leucogaster. The sequence continues at coordinate 255,199 of CATKUP010000105.1, read as the reverse complement.
CATTGGATGTTATAGGGCATGTGGTTTGTATAAGTTTCAAAGCAGAGTTGAACTAGATATGGTCCCTGTGGGTAGGAAACACAGTTCTATTGTTCTGAGCACACTCACGTTTCCAGCCTTATTAGAGACTCTACAAAGCAAGAGCTTGCTTCTTGCTCTAAAGCAGAGCGTGTTCCATGGATGAGGACTGTGGTGTGTGTTTCCCTTCAGAAACGGAGTTAAATGGCAGACTCTGTGTCTTCCTACAAGCAAGAGTTCGATTCCGGTAAATGCAGTCACTTTTGAGCTCAAACGAATCTACATCTTTAACGAAGCTCACACGTTTCTCACTCTTAAGTGAAAAGCATTGGATGTTAGAGGGCCTGTGGATTGTATTAGTTTCAGAAGCAGAGTTGAAATAAATATGGTCCCTGTGTGTAGAAACTCAGTTCTTTTGTTCTGAGCACACTCACGTTTCCTGCCTTATTAGAGACTCTAGAAAGCAAGAGCTTGCTTCTTGCTCTAAAGCAGATTGTCTTTCATGGATGAGAACTGCTTTGTGTGTTTCCATTCAGAAACGGAGTTAAATGGCAGGCTCTGTGTCCTCCTACAAGCAAGAATTCGTTTCAGATAAACGCAGTCACCTTTGAGCTCAAAGGAAGCTACATAGTTCACGAAGCTCACACGTTTCTCACTCATAAGTGAAAAGGATTGGATGTTAGAGGGCCTGTGGTTTGTATCAGTTTCCGAAGCAGAGTTGAACTATATATGTTCCGTGTGTGTAGGAAACACAGTTCTTTTGTTCTGAGCACACTCACGTTTCCCACATTATTAGAGACTCTAGAATGCAAGAGCATGTTTCTTGCTCTAAAGCACAGTGTGTTTCATGGAAGAGAACTGTGCTGTGTGTTTCCCTTCAGAAACAGTGTTAAATGGCAGGCTCTGTGTCTTCCTACAAGCTAGAATTCGTTTCAGGTAAACGCAGTCACTTTTGAGATCAAACGAAGCAACATCGTTCACGAAGCTCTCACGTTTCTCGCTCTTAAATGTAAGGCATTGGATGTTAGAGGGTCTATGGTTTGTATCAGTTTCAGAAGCAGAGTTGAACTAGATATGGTCCCTGTGGGTAGGAAACACAGTTCTTTTGTTCTGAGCACGCTCACGTTTCCAGCCTTATTAGAGACTCTAGAAAGCAAGAGCTTGCTTCTTGCTCTAAAGCAGAGCGTGTTTCATGGACGAGGACTGTGGTGGTTGTTTCCCTTCAGAAACGGAGTTAAATGGCAGACTCTGTGTCTTCCTACAAGCATAGTTCGATTCCGGTAAATGCAGTCACTTTTGAGCTCAAACGAAGCTACATCTTTAACGAAGCTCACACGTTTCTCGCTCTTAAGTGAAAAGCATTGGATGTTAGAGGGCCTGTGGATTGCATTAGTATCAGAAGCAGAGTTGAACTAAATATGGTCCCTGTGTGTAGAAACACAGTTCTTTTGTTCTGAGCACACTCACGTTTCCTGCCTTATTAGAGACTCTAGAAAGCAAGAGCATGCTTCTTGCTCTAAAGCAGAGTGTGTTTCATGGAGGAGAACTGTGCTGTGTGTTTCCCTTCAGAAACGGAGTTCAATGGTTGGATCTGTGTCTTCCTACAAGCAAGACTTCGTTTCAGGTAAACACAGTCACTTTTGAGCTCAAACGAAGCTACATCGTTCACAAAGCTCACACATTTCTCGCTCTTAAGTGAAAAGCACTGGATGTTAGAGGGCCTGTGGTTTGTATCAGTTTCAGAAGCAGAGTTGAACGAGATATGTTCCGTCTGTGTAGGAAACACAGTTCTTTTGTTCTGAGCACACTCACGTTTCCCGCATTATTACAGACTCTAGAAAGCAAGAGCTTGCTTCTTGCTCTAAAGCAGAGTGTCTTTAATGGATGAGAACTATGCTGTGTGTTTCCCTTCAGAAACGGGGTTAAATGGCTGGCTCTGTGTCTTCATACAAGCATGACTTAGTTTCAGGTAAAGACAGTCACTTTTGAGCTCTAATGAAGCTACATCGTCATGAAGCTCACACGTTTCTCACTCTTAAGTGAAAAGCATTGGACGTTAGAGGGCCTGTGGTTTGTATCAGTTTCAGAAGCAGAGTTGAACTAGATACGGTCCGTGTGTGTAGGAAACACAGTTCTTTTGTTCTGAGCACACTAACGTTTCCCATGTTATTAGAGTCTCTAGAAAGCAAGGGCTTGCTTCTTGCTCTAAAGCACTGTGTCTTTCTATGGATGAGGACTCTGCTGTGTGTTTCCCTTCAGAATCGGAGTTAAATGGCAGGCTCTGTGTCTTCCTACAAGCAAGAGTTAGTTTACGGTAAATACAGTCACTTTTGAGCTCAAACGAAGCTACTACATCTTTAACGAAGCTCACACGTTTCTCGCTCTTAAGTGAAAAGCAATGGATGTTAGAAGGCCTGTGGTTTGTATCAGTTTCAGAAGCAGAGTTGAACTAGATATGGTCCGTGTGTGTAGGAAACACAGTTCTTTTGTTCTGAGCACACTCAAGTTTCCAGCCTTATTAGAGACTCTGGAAAGCAAGAGCTTGCTTCTTGCTCTAAAGCAGAGTGTGTTTCATGGATGAGAACTGTGCTGTGTGTTTCCCTTCCGAAATGGAGTTAAATGGCAGGCTCTATGTCTTCCTACAAGCAAGTCTTCTTTTCAGGTAAACGCAGTCACTTTTGAGCTCAAATGAAGCTACATAGTCACTTATCTCACACGTTTCTCGCTCTTAAGTGAAAAGCAATGGATGTTAGAGGGCCTGTGGTTTGTATCAGTTTCAAAGCAGAGTTGAACTAGATATGGTCCCTGTGGGTAGGAAACACAGTTCTTTTGTTCTGAGCACGCTCACGTTTCCAGCCTTACTAGAGACTCTAGAAAGCAAGAGCTTGCTTCTTGCTCTAAAGCAGAGCGTGTTTCATGGACGAGGACTGTGGTGGTTGTTTCCCTTCAGAAACGGAGTTAAATGGCAGACTCTGTGTCTTCCTACAAGCATAGTTCGATTCCGGTTAATGCAGTCACTTTTGAGCTCAAACGAAGCTACATCTTTAACGAAGCTCACACGTTTCTCGCTCTTAAGTGAAAAGCATTGGATGTTAGAGGGCCTGTGGATTGCATTAGTATCAGAAGCAGAGTTGAACTAAATATGGTCCCTGTGTGTAGAAACACAGTTCTTTTGTTCTGAGCACACTCACGTTTCCTGCCTTATTAGAGACTCTAGAAAGCAAGAGCATGCTTCTTGCTCTAAAGCAGAGTGTGTTTCATGGAGGAGAACTGTGCTGTGTGTTTCCCTTCAAAAATGGAGTTCAATGGTTGGATCTGTGTCTTCCTACAAGCAAGACTTCCTTTCAGGTAAACACAGTCACTTTTGAGCTCAAAGGAAGCTACATCGTTCACAAAGCTCACACATTTCTCGCTCTTAAGTGAAAAGCACTGGATGTTAGAGGGCCTGTGGTTTGTATCAGTTTCAGAAGCAGAGTTGAACGAGATATGTTCCGTCTGTGTAGGAAACACAGTTCTTTTGTTCTGAGCACACTCACGTTTCCATCCTTATTAGAGACTCTAGAAAGCAAGAGTTTGCTAATTGCTCTAAAGCAGAGTGTCTTTCATGGATGAGAACTGTGCTGTGTGTTTCCCTTCAGAAATGGAGTTAAATGGCAGGCGCTGTGTCTTCCTACAAGCAAGATTTCGTTTCAGGTAAACGCAGTCATTTTTGTGCTCAAACGAAGCTACATTGTTCACAAAGCTCACACGTTTCTCGCTCTTAACTGAAAGGCATTGGATGTTAGAGGGCCTGTGGTTTGTATCAGTTTCAGAAGCAGAGTTGAACTAGATATGGTCCGTGTGTAGGAAACACAGTTCTTTTGTTCTGAGCACACTCACTTTTCCCACCTTATTAGAGACTCTAGAATGCAAGAGCATGCTTCTTGCTCTAAGGCAGAGTGTGTTTCATGGATGAGAACTGTGCTGTGTGTTTCCCTTCAGAAACGGAGTTAAATGGCAGGCTCTGTATCTTCCTACAAGCTAGACTTCATTTCAGGTAAACGCAGTCACTTTTGAGCTCAAAGGAAGCTACATCGTTCACGAAGCTCTCACGTTTCTCGCTCTTAACTGAAAGGCTTTGGATGTTAGAGGGTCTATGGTTTGTATCAGTTTCAGAAGCAGAGTTGAACTAGATATGGTCCGTGTGTAGGAAGCACAGTTCTTTTGTTCTGAGCACACTCAAGTTTCCAGCCTTATTAGAGACTCTGGAAAGCAAGAGCTTGCTTCTTGCTCTAAAGCAGAGTGTGTTTCATGGATGAGTACTGTGCTGTGTGTTTCCCTTCTGAAATGGAGTTAAATGGCAGGCTCTATGTCTTCCTACAAGCAAGTCTTCTTTTCAGGTAAACGCAGTCACTTTTGAGCTCAAATGAAGCTACATAGTCACTTATCTCACACGTTTCTCGCTCTTAAGTGAAAAGCAATGGATGTTAGAGGGCCTGTGGTTTGTATCAGTTTCAAAGCAGAGTTGAACTAGATATGGTCCCTGTGGGTAGGAAACACAGTTCTTTTGTTCTGAGCACGCTCACGTTTCCAGCCTTATTAGAGACTCTAGAAAGCAAGAGCTTGCTTCTTGCTCTAAAGCAGAGCATGTTTCATGGACGAGGACTGTGGTGGTTGTTTCCCTTCAGAAACGGAGTTAAATGGCAGACTCTGTGTCTTCCTACAAGCATAGTTCGATTCCGGTAAATGCAGTCACTTTTGAGCTCAAACGAAGCTACATCTTTAACGAAGCTCACACGTTTCTCGCTCTTAAGTGAAAAGCATTGGATGTTAGAGGGCCTGTGGATTGCATTAGTATCAGAAGCAGAGTTGAACTAAATATGGTCCCTGTGTGTAGAAACACAGTTCTTTTGTTCTGAGCACACTCACGTTTCCTGCCTTATTAGAGACTCTAGAAAGCAAGAGCATGCTTCTTGCTCTAAAGCAGAGTGTGTTTCATGGAGGAGAACTGTGCTGTGTGTTTCCGTTCAAAAACGGAGTTCAATGGTTGGATCTGTGTCTTCCTACAAGCAAGACTTCGTTTCAGGTAAACACAGTCACTTTTGAGCTCAAAGGAAGCTACATCGTTCACAAAGCTCACACATTTCTCGCTCTTAAGTGAAAAGCACTGGATGTTAGAGGGCCTGTGGTTTGTATCAGTTTCAGAAGCAGAGTTGAACGAGATATGTTCCGTCTGTGTAGGAAACACAGTTCTTTTGTTCTGAGCACACTCACGTTTCCCGCATTATTAGAGACTCTAGAAAGCAAGAGCTTGCTTCTTGCTCTAAAGCAGAGTGTCTTTAATGGATGAGAACTATGCTGTGTGTTTCCCTTCAGAAACGGGGTTAAATGGCTGACTCTGTGTCTTCATACAAGCATGACTTAGTTTCAGGTAAACACAGTCACTTTTGAGCTCTAATGAAGCTACATCGTCACGAAGCTCACACGTTTCTAACTCTTAAGTGAAAAGCATTGGACGTTAGAGGGCCTGTGGTTTGTATCAGTTTCAGAAGCAGAGTTGAACTAGATACGGTCCGTGTGTGTAGGAAACACAGTTCTTTTGTTCTGAGCACACTCACGTTTCCCATGTTATTAGAACTCTAGAAAGCAAGGGCTTGCTTCTTGCTCTAAAGCACTGTGTCTTTCTATGGATGAGGACTCTGCTGTGTGTTTCCCTTCAGAATCGGAGTTAAATGGCAGGCTCTGTGTCTTCATACAAGCATGACTTAGTTTCAGGTAAACACAGTCACTTTTGAGCTCAAATGAAGCTACATAGTCTCGTATCTCACACGTTTCTCGCTCTTAAGTGAAAAGCATTGGATGTTATAGGGCATGTGGTTTGTATAAGTTTCAAAGCAGAGTTGAACTAGATATGGTCCCTGTGGGTAGGAAACACAGTTCTATTGATCTGAGCACACTCACGTTTCCAGCCTTATTAGAGACTCTACAAAGCAAGAGCTTGCTTCTTGCTCTAAAGCAGAGCGTGTTCCATGGATGAGGACTGTGGTGTGTGTTTCCCTTCAGAAACGGAGTTAAATGGCAGACTCTGTGTCTTCCTACAAGCAAGAGTTCGATTCCGGTAAATGCAGTCACTTTTGAGCTCAAACGAAGCTACATCTTTAACGAAGCTCACACGTTTCTCGCTCTTCAGTGAAAAGCATTGGATGTTAGAGGGCCTGTGGATTGTATTAGTTTCAGAAGCAGAGTTGAACTAAATATGGTCCCTGTGTGTAGAAACTCAGTTCTTTTGTTCTGAGCACAATCACGTTTCCAGCCTTATTAGAGACTCTAGAAAGCAAGAGCTTGCTTCTTGCTCTAAAGCAGATTGTCTTTCATGGATGAGAACTGCTTTGTGTGTTTCCCTTCAGAAACGGAGTTAAATGGCAGGCTCTGTGTCCTCCTACAAGCAAAAATTCGTTTCAGGTCAACGCACTCAGTTTTGAGCTCAAATGAAGCTACGTCCTCAGAAAGCTCACACGTTTCTCGCTCCTAAGTGAAAAGCATTGGATGTTATAGGGCCTGTGGTTTGTATCAGTTTCAGAAGCAGAGTCCAACTAGATATGGTGCGTGTGTGTAGGAGACACAGTTCTTTTGTTCTGAGCACACTCACGTTTCCCGCCTTATTAGAGACTCTAGAAAGCAAGAGCTTGCTTCTTGCTCTAAAGCAGAGTGTCTTTCATGGATGAGAACTGTGATGTGTGTTGCCCTTCAGTAACGGAGTTAAATGGCAGGCTCTGTGTCTTCCTACAAGCAAGACTTCGTTTCAGGTAAACGCAGTCACTTTTGAGCTCAAATGAAGCTATAGAGTTCACGAAGCTCCCACGTTTCTCGCCCTTAACTGAAAGGCTTGGATGTTAGAGGGTCTATGGTTTGTATCAGTTTCAGAAGCAGAGTTGAACTAGATATGATCCGTGTGTGTAGGAAACACAGTTCTTTTGTTCTGAGCATACTCACGTTTCCAGATTATTAGAGACTCTAGAAAGCAAGAGGTTGCTTCTTGCTCTAAAGCAGAGTGTCTTTCATAGATGAGAACTGTGCTGTGTTTTTCCCTTCAGAAATGGAGTACAATGGCAGGCTCTGTGTCTTCCTACAAGCAAGAATTCGTTACAGGTCAACGCAGTCAGTTTTGAGCTCAAATGAAGCTACGTCCCCATAAAGCTCACACGTTTTTCGCTCCTAAGTGAAAAGCATTGGATGTTAGAGGGCCTGTGGTTTGTGTCAGTTTCAGAAGCATAGTTGAACTAGATATGGTCCGTGTGTGTAGGAAACACAGTTCTTTTGTTCTGAGCACACTCAAGTTTCCCGCATTTTTAGAGACTCTAGAAAACAAGAGCTTGCTTCTTGCTCTAAAGCAGAGTGTCTTTAATGGATGAGAACTATGCTGTGTGTTTCCCTTCAGAAACGGGGTTAAATGGCTGGCTCTGTGTCTTCATACAAGCATGACTTAGTTTCAGGTAAACGCAGTCACTTTTGAGCTCTAATGAAGCTACATCGTCATGAAGCTCACACGTTTCTCACTCTTAAGTGAAACGCATTGGATGTTAGAGGGCCTGTGGTTTGTATCAGTTTCAGAAGCAGAGTTGAACTAGATTCGGTCCGTGTGTGTAGGAAACACAGTTCTTTTGTTCTGAGCACACTCACGTTTCCCATGTTTTTAGAGTCTCTAGAAAGCAAGGGCTTGCTTCTTGCTCTAAAGCAGAGTGTCTTTCTATGGATGAGGACTCAGCGGTGTGTTTCCCTTCAGAAACGGAGTTAAATGGCAGGCTCTGTGTCTTCCTACAAGCAAGAGTTAGTTTACGGAAAATACAGTCACTTTTGAGCTCAAACGAAGCTACTACATCTTTAACGAAGCTCACACGTTTCTCGCTCTTAAGTGAAAAGCAATGGATGTTAGAAGGTCTGTGGTTTGTATCAGTTTCAGAAGCAGAGTTGAACTAGATTTGGTCCGTGTGTAGGAAACACAGTTCTTTTGTTCTGAGCACACTCAAGTTTCCAGCCTTATTAGAGACTCTGGAAAGCAAGAGCTTGGTTCTTGCTCTAAAGCAGAGTGTGTTTCATGGATGAGAACTGTGCTGTGTGTTTCCCTTCCGAAATGGAGTTAAATGGCAGGCTCTATGTCTTCCTACAAGCAAGTCTTCTTTTCAGGTAAACGCAGTCACTTTTGAGCTCAAATGAAGCTACATAGTCACTTATCTCACACGTTTCTCGCTCTTAAGTGAAAAGCACTGGATGTTAGAGGGCCTGTGGTTTGTATCAGTTTCAGAAGCAGAGTTGAACGAGATATGTTCCGTCTGTGTAGGAAACACAGTTCTTTTGTTCTGAGCACACTCACGTTTCCATCCTTATTAGAGACTCTAGAAAGCAAGAGTTTGCTAATTGCTCTAAAGCAGAGTGTCTTTCATGGATGAGAACTGTGCTGTGTGTTTCCCTTCAGAAATGGAGTTAAATGGCAGGCGCTGTGTCTTCCTACAAGCAAGATTTCGTTTCAGGTAAACGCAGTCAGTTTTGTGCTCAAACGAAGCTACATTGTTCACAAAGCACACACGTTTCTCGCTCTTAACTGAAAGGCATTGGATGTTAGAGGGCCTGTGGTTTGTATCAGTTTCAGAAGCAGAGTTGAACTAGATATGGTCCGTGTGTAGGAAACACAGTTCTTTTGTTCTGAGCACACTCACTTTTCCCACCTTATTAGAGACTCTAGAATGCAAGAGCATGCTTCTTGCTCTAAGGCAGAGTGTGTTTCATGGATGAGAACTGTGCTGTGTGTTTCCCTTCAGAAACGGAGTTAAATGGCAGGCTCTGTATCTTCCTACAAGCTAGACTTCATTTCAGGTAAACGCAGTCACTTTTGAGCTCAAAGGAAGCTACATCGTTCACGAAGCTCTCACGTTTCTCGCTCTTAACTGAAAGGCTTTGGATGTTAGAGGGTCTATGGTTTGTATCAGTTTCAGAAGCAGAGTTGAACTAGATATGGTCCGTGTGTAGGAAGCACAGTTCTTTTGTTCTGAGCACACTCAAGTTTCCAGCCTTATTAGAGACTCTGGAAAGCAAGAGCTTGCTTCTTGCTCTAAAGCAGAGTGTGTTTCATGGATGAGTACTGTGCTGTGTGTTTCCCTTCCGAAATGGAGTTAAATGGCAGGTTCTATGTCTTCCTACAAGCAAGTCTTCTTTTCAGGTAAACGCAGTCATGTTGAGCTCAAATGAAGCTACATAGTCACTTATCTCACTCGTTTCTCGCTCTTAAGTGAAAAGCAATGGATGTTAGAGGGCCTGTGGTTTGTATCAGTTTCAAAGCAGAGTTGAACTAGATATGGTCCCTGTGGGTAGGAAACACAGTTCTTTTGTTCTGAGCACGCTCACGTTTCCAGCCTTATTAGAGACTCTAGAAAGCAAGAGCTTGCTTCTTGCTCTAAAGCAGAGCATGTTTCATGGACGAGGACTGTGGTGGTTGTTTCCCTTCAGAAACGGAGTTAAATGGCAGACTCTGTGTCTTCCTACAAGCATAGTTCGATTCCGGTAAATGCAGTCACTTTTGAGCTCAAACGAAGCTACATCTTTAACGAAGCTCACACGTTTCTCGCTCTTAAGTGAAAAGCATTGGATGTTAGAGGGCCTGTGGATTGCATTAGTATCAGAAGCAGAGTTGAACTAAATATGGTCCCTGTGTGTAGAAACACAGTTCTTTTGTTCTGAGCACACTCACGTTTCCTGCCTTATTAGAGACTCTAGAAAGCAAGAGCATGCTTCTTGCTCTAAAGCAGAGTGTGTTTCATGGAGGAGAACTGTGCTGTGTGTTTCCGTTCAAAAACGGAGTTCAATGGTTGGATCTGTGTCTTCCTACAAGCAAGACTTCGTTTCAGGTAAACACAGTCACTTTTGAGCTCAAAGGAAGCTACATCGTTCACAAAGCTCACACATTTCTCGCTCTTAAGTGAAAAGCACTGGATGTTAGAGGGCCTGTGGTTTGTATCAGTTTCAGAAGCAGAGTTGAACGAGATATGTTCCGTCTGTGTAGGAAACACAGTTCTTTTGTTCTGAGCACACTCACGTTTCCCGCATTATTAGAGACTCTAGAAAGCAAGAGCTTGCTTCTTGCTCTAAAGCAGAGTGTCTTTAATGGATGAGAACTATGCTGTGTGTTTCCCTTCAGAAACGGGGTTAAATGGCTGACTCTGTGTCTTCATACAAGCATGACTTAGTTTCAGGTAAACACAGTCACTTTTGAGCTCTAATGAAGCTACATCGTCACGAAGCTCACACGTTTCTCACTCTTAAGTGAAAAGCATTGGACGTTAGAGGGCCTGTGGTTTGTATCAGTTTCAGAAGCAGAGTTGAACTAGATACGGTCCGTGTGTGTAGGAAACACAGTTCTTTTGTTCTGAGCACACTCACTTTTCCCACCTTATTAGAGACTCTAGAATGCAAGAGCATGCTTCTTGCTCTAAGGCAGAGTGTGTTTCATGGATGAGAACTGTGCTGTGTGTTTCCCTTCAGAAACGGAGTTAAATGGCAGGCTCTGTGTCTTCCTACAAGCTAAACTTCATTTCAGGTAAACGCAGTCACTTTTGAGCTCAAACGAAGCTACATCGTTCACGAAGCTCTCACGTTTCTCGCTCTTAACTGAAAGGCATTGGATGTTAGAGGGTCTATGGTTTGTATTAGTTTCAGAAGCAGAGTTGAACTAGATATGGTCCGTGTGTGTAGGAAACACAGTTCTTTTGTTCTGAGCACACTCACGTATCCAGCCTTATTAGAGACTCTAGAAAGCAAGAGCTTCTTCTTGCTCTAAAGCAGAGTGTCTTTCATGGATGAGAACTGTGCTGTGTGTTTCCCTTCAGTAACGGAGTTAAATGACAGGCTCTTTGTCTTCCTACAAGCAAGACTTCGTTTCAGGTAAACGCAGTCACTTTTGAGCTCAAATGAAGCTATAGAGTTCACGAAACTCCCACGTTTCTCGCACTTAACTGAAAGGCTTGGATGTTAGAGGGTCTATGGTTTGTATCAGTTTCAGAAACAGAGTTGAACTAGATATGATCCGTGTGTGTAGGAAACACAGTTCTTTTGTTCTGAGCATACTCACGTTTCCAGATTATTAGAGACTCTAGAAAGCAAGAGGTTGCTAATTGCTCTAAAGCAGAGTGTCTTTCATAGATGAGAACTGTGCTGTGTGTTTCCTTTCAGAAATGGAGTACAATGGCAGGCTCTGAGTCTTCCTACAAGCAAGAATTCGTTACAGGTCAACGCAGTCAGTTTTGAGCTCAAATGAAGCTACGTCCCCACAAAGCTCACACGTTTTTCGCTCCTAAGTGAAAAGCATTGGATGTTAGAGGGCCTGTGGTTTGTGTCAGTTTCAGAAGCATAGTTGAACTAGATATGGTCCGTGTGTGTAGGAAACACAGTTCTTTTGTTCTGAGCACACTCACGTTTCCCGCATTATTAGAGTCTAGAAAGCAAGAGCTTGCTTCTTGCTCTAAAGCAGAGTGTCTTTAATGGATGAGAACTATGCTGTGTGTTTCCCTTCAGAAACGGGGTTAAATGGCTGGCTCTGTGTCTTCATACAAGCATGACTTAGTTTCAGGTAAACGCAGTCACTTTTGAGCTCTAATGAAGCTACATCGTCACGAAGCTCACAAGTTTCTCACTCTTAAGTGAAAAGCATTGGATGTTAGAGGGCCTGTGGTTTGTATCAGTTTCAGAAGCAGAGTTGAACTAGATTCGGTCCGTGTGTGTAGGAAACACAGTTCTTTTGTTCTGAGCACACTCACGTTTCCCATGTTATTAGAGTCTCTAGAAAGCAAGGGCGTGCTTCTAGCTCTAAAGCAGAGTGTCTTTCTATGGATGAGGACTCTGCTGTGTGTTTCTCTTCAGAAACGGAGTTAAATGGCAGGCTCTGTGTCTTCCTACAAGCAAGAGTTTGTTTACGGTAAATACAGTAACTTTTGAGCTCAAACGAAGCTACTACATCTTTAACGAAGCTCACACGTTTCTCGCTCTTAAGTGAAAATCAATGGATGTTAGAAGGTCTGTGGTTTGTATCAGTTTCAGAAGCGGAGTTGAACTAGATTTGGTCCGTGTGTAGGAAACACAGTTCTTTTGTTCTGAGCACACTCAAGTTTCCAGCCTTATTAGAGACTCTGGAAAGCAAGAGCTTGGTTCTTGCTCTAAAGCAGAGTGTGTTTCATGGATGAGAACTGTGCTGTGTGTTTCCCTTCAGAAATGGAGTTAAATGGCAGGCTCTATGTCTTCCTACAAGCAAGTCTTCTTTTCAGGTAAACGCAGTCACTTTTGAGCTCAAATGAAGCTACATAGTCACTTATCTCACACGTTTCTCGCTCTTAAGTGAAAAGCAATGGATGTTAGAGGGCCTGTGGTTTGTATCAGTTTCAAAGCAGAGTTGAACTAGATATGGTCCCTGTGGGTAGGAAACACAGTTCTTTTGTTCTGAGCACGCTCACGTTTCCAGACTTATTAGAGACTCTAGAAAGCAAGAGCTTGCTTCTTGCTCTAAAGCAGAGCGTGTTTCATGGACGAGGACTGTGGTGTGTGTTTCCCTTCAGAAACAGAGTTTAATGGCAGACTCTGTGTCTTCCTACAAGCATAGTTCGATTCCGGTAAATGCAGTCACATTTGAGCTCAAACGAAGCTACATCTTTAACGAAGCTCACACGTTTCTCGCTCTTAAGTGAAAAGCATTGGATGTTAGAGGGCCTGTGGATTGCATTAGTATCAGAAGCAGAGTTGAACTAAATATGGTCCCTGTGTGTAGAAACACAGTTCTTTTGTTCTGAGCACACTCACGTTTCCTGCCTTATTAGAGACTCTAGAAAGCAAGAGCATGCTTCTTGCTCTAAAGCAGAGTGTGTTTCATGGAGGAGAACTGTGCTGTGTGTTTCCCTTCAAAAACGGAGTTCAATGGTTGGATCTGTGTCTTCCTACAAGCAAGACTTCGTTTCAGGTAAACACAGTCACTTTTGAGCTCAAACGAAGCTACATCGTTCACAAAGCTCACACATTTCTCGCTCTTAAGTGAAAAGCACTGGATGTTAGAGGGCCTGTGGTTTGTATCAGTTTTAGAAGCAGAGTTGAACGAGATATGTTCCGTCTGTGTAGGAAACACAGTTCTTTTGTTCTGAGCACACTCACGTTTCCAGCCTTATTAGAGACACTAGAAAGCAAGAGTTTGCTAATTGCTCTAAAGCAGAGTGTCTTTCATGGATGAGAACTGTGCTGTGTGTTTCCCTTCAGAAACGGAGTTAAATGGCAGGCTCTGTGTCTTCCTACAAGCTAAACTTCATTTCAGGTAAACGCAGTCACTTTTGAGCTCAAACGAAGCTACATCGTTCAGGAAGCTCTCACGTTTCTCGCTCTTAACTGAAAGGCATTGGATGTTAGAGGGTCTATGGTTTGTATCAGTTTCAGAAGCAGAGTTGAACTAGATATGGTCCGTGTGTGTAGGAAACACAGTTCTTTTGTTCTGAGCACACTCACGTTTCCAGCCTTATTAGAGACTCTAGAAAGCAAGAGCTTCTTCTTGCTCTAAAGCAGAGTGTGTTTCATGGATGAGAACTGTGCTGTGTGTTTCCCTTCAGAAACGGAGTTAAATGGCAGGCTCTGTGTCTTCCTACAAGCAAGAATTCGTTTCAGGTCAACGCAGTCAGTTTTGAGCTCAAACGAAGCTACATCGTTCACGAAGCTCTCACGATTCTCGCTCTTAACTGAAAGGCATTGGATGTTAGAGGGTCTATGGTTTGTATCAGTTTCAGAAGCAGAGTTGAACTAGATATGGTCCGTGTGTGTAGGAAACACAGTTCTTTTGTTCTGAGCACACTCACGTTTCCAGCCTTATTAGAGACTCTAGAAAGCAAGAGCTTGCTTCTTGCTCTAAAGCAGAGGGTGTTTCATGGATGAGAACTGTGCTGTGTGTTTCCCTTCAGAAACGGAGTTAAATGGCAGGCTCTGTGTCTTCCTACAAGCAAAAATTCGTTTCAGGTCAACGCAGTCAGTTTTGAGCTCAAATGAAGCTACGTCCTCAGAAAGCTCACACGTTTCTCGCTCCTAAGTGAAAAGCATTGGATGTTAGAGGGCCTGTGGTTTGTATCAGTTTCAGAAGCAGTGTTCAACTAGATATGGTGCGTGTGTGTAGGAAACATAGTTCTTTTGTTCTGAGCACACTCACGTTTCCCGCCTTATTAGAGACTCTAGAAAGCAAGAGCTTGCTTCTTGCTCTAAAGCAGAGTGTCTTTCATGGATGAGAACTGTGATGTGTGTTTCCCTTCAGTAACGGAGTTAAATGGCAGGCTCTGTGTCTTCCTACAAGCAAGACTTCGTTTCAGGTAAACGCAGTCACTTTTGAGCTCAAATGAAGCTATAGAGTTCACGAAGCTCCCACGTTTCTCGCCCTTACTTGAAAGGCTTGGATGTTAGAGGGTCTATGGTTTGTATCAGTTTCAGAAGCAGAGTTGAACTAGATATGATCCGTGTGTGTAGGAAACACAGTTCTTTTGTTCTGAGCATACTCACGTTTCCAGATTATTAGAGACTCTAGAAAGCAAGAGGTTGCTTCTTGCTCTAAAGCAGAGTGTCTTTCATAGATGAGAACTGTGCTGTGTGTTTCCCTTCAGAAATGGAGTACAATGGCAGGCTCTGTGTCTTCCTACAAGCAAGAATTCGTTACAGGTCAACGCAGTCAGTTTTGAGCTCAAATGAAGCTACGTCCCCACAAAGCTCACACGTTTTTCACTCCTAAGTGAAAAGCATTGGATGTTAGAGGGCCTGTGGTTTGTGTCAGTTTCAGAAGCATAGTTGAACTAGATATGGTCCGTGTGTGTAGGAAACACAGTTCTTTTGTTCTGAGCACACTCACGTTTCCCGCATTATTACAGACTCTAGAAAGCAAGATCTTGCTTCTTGCTCTAAAGCAGAGTGTCTTTAATGGATGAGAACTATGCTGTGTGTTTCCCTTCAGAAACGGGGTTAAATGGCTGGCTCTGTGTCTTCATACAAGCATGACTTAGTTTCAGGTAAACGCAGTCACTTTTGAGCTCTAATGAAGCTACATCGTCACGAAGCTCACAAGTTTCTCACTCTTAAGTGAAAAGCATTGGATGTTAGAGGGCCTGTGGTTTGTATCAGTTTCAGAAGCAGAGTTGAACTAGATTCGGTCCGTGTGTGTAGGAAACACAGTTCTTTTGTTCTGAGCACACTCACGTTTCCCATGTTATTAGAGTCTCTAGAAAGCAAGGGCGTGCTTCTAGCTCTAAAGCAGAGTGTCTTTCTATGGATGAGGACTCTGCTGTGTGTTTCCCTTCATAAACGGAGTTAAAAGGCAGGCTCTGTGTCTTCCTACAAGCAAGAGTTTGTTTACGGTATATACAGTCACTTTTGAGCTCAAACGAAGCTACTACATCTTTAAAGAAGCTCACACGTTTCTCGCTCTTAAGTGAAAAGCAATGGATGTTAGAAGGTCTGTGGTTTGTATCAGTTTCAGAAGCAGAGTTGAACTAGATTTGGTCCGTGTGTAGGAAACACAGCTCTTTTGTTCTGAGCACACTCAAGTTTCCAGCCTTATTAGAGACTCTGGAAAGCAAGAGCTTGGTTCTTGCTCTAAAGCAGAGTGTGTTTCATGGATGAGAACTGTGCTGTGTGTTTCCCTTCAGAAATGGAGTTAAATGGCAGGCTCTATGTCTTCCTACAATCAAGTATTCTTTTCAGGTAAACGCAGTCACTTTTGAGCTCAAATGAAGCTACATAGTCACTTATCTCACACGTTTCTCGCTCTTAAGTGAAAAGCAATGGATGTTAGAGGGCCTGTGGTTTGTATCAGTTTCAAAGCAGAGTTGAACTAGATATGGTCCCTGTGGGTAGGAAACACAGTTCTTTTGTTCTGAGCACGCTCACGTTTCCAGACTTATTAGAGACTCTAGAAAGCAAGAGCTTGCTTCTTGCTCTAAAGCAGAGCGTGTTTCATGGACGAGGACTGTGGTGTGTGTTTCCCTTCAGAAACAGAGTTTAATGGCAGACTCTGTGTCTTCCTACAAGCATAGTTCGATTCCGGTAAATGCAGTCACATTTGAGCTCAAACGAAGCTACATCTTTAACGAAGCTCACACGTTTCTCGCTCTTAAGTGAAAAGCATTGGATGTTAGAGGGCCTGTGGATTGCATTAGCATCAGAAGCAGAGTTGAACTAAATATGGTCCCTGTGTGTAGAAACACAGTTCTTTTGTTCTGAGCACACTCACGTTTCCTGCCTTATTAGAGACTCTAGAAAGCAAGAGCATGCTTCTTGCTCTAAAGCAGAGTGTGTTTCATGGAGGAGAACTGTGCTGTGTGTTTCCCTTCAAAAACGGAGTTCAATGGTTGGATCTGTGTCTTCCTACAAGCAAGACTTCGTTTCAGGTAAACACAGTCACTTTTGAGCTCAAACGAAGCTACATCGTTCACAAAGCTCACACATTTCTCGCTCTTAAGTGAAAAGCACTGGATGTTAGAGGGCCTGTGGTTTGTATCAGTTTTAGAAGCAGAGTTGAACGAGATATGTTCCGTCTGTGTAGGAAACACAGTTCTTTTGTTCTGAGCACACTCACGTTTCCAGCCTTATTAGAGACACTAGAAAGCAAGAGTTTGCTAATTGCTCTAAAGCAGAGTGTCTTTCATGGATGAGAACTGTGCTGTGTGTTTCCCTTCAGAAACGGAGTTAAATGGCAGGCTCTGTGTCTTCCTACAAGCTAAACTTCATTTCAGGTAAACGCAGTCACTTTTGAGCTCAAACGAAGCTACATCGTTCAGGAAGCTCTCACGTTTCTCGCTCTTAACTGAAAGGCATTGGATGTTAGAGGGTCTATGGTTTGTATCAGTTTCAGAAGCAGAGTTGAACTAGATATGGTCCGTGTGTGTAGGAAACACAGTTCTTTTGTTCTGAGCACACTCACGTTTCCAGCCTTATTAGAGACTCTAGAAAGCAAGAGCTTCTTCTTGCTCTAAAGCAGAGTGTGTTTCATGGATGAGAACTGTGCTGTGTGTTTCCCTTCAGAAACGGAGTTAAATGGCAGGCTCTGTGTCTTCCTACAAGCAAGAATTCGTTTCAGGTCAACGCAGTCAGTTTTGAGCTCAAACGAAGCTACATCGTTCACGAAGCTCTCACGATTCTCGCTCTTAACTGAAAGGCATTGGATGTTAGAGGGTCTATGGTTTGTATCAGTTTCAGAAGCAGAGTTGAACTAGATATGGTCCGTGTGTGTAGGAAACACAGTTCTTTTGTTCTGAGCACACTCACGTTTCCAGCCTTATTAGAGACTCTAGAAAGCAAGAGCTTGCTTCTTGCTCTAAAGCAGAGGGTGTTTCATGGATGAGAACTGTGCTGTGTGTTTCCCTTCAGAAACGGAGTTAAATGGCAGGCTCTGTGTCTTCCTACAAGCAAAAATTCGTTTCAGGTCAACGCAGTCAGTTTTGAGCTCAAATGAAGCTACGTCCTCAGAAAGCTCACACGTTTCTCGCTCCTAAGTGAAAAGCATTGGATGTTAGAGGGCCTGTGGTTTGTATCAGTTTCAGAAGCAGAGTTCAACTAGATATGGTGCGTGTGTGTAGGAAACATAGTTCTTTTGTTCTGAGCACACTCACGTTTCCCGCCTTATTAGAGACTCTAGAAAGCAAGAGCTTGCTTCTTGCTCTAAAGCAGAGTGTCTTTCATGGATGAGAACTGTGATGTGTGTTTCCCTTCAGTAACGGAGTTAAATGGCAGGCTCTGTGTCTTCCTACAAGCAAGACTTCGTTTCAGGTAAACGCAGTCACTTTTGAGCTCAAATGAAGCTATAGAGTTCACGAAGCTCCCACGTTTCTCGCCCTTACTTGAAAGGCTTGGATGTTAGAGGGTCTATGGTTTGTATCAGTTTCAGAAGCAGAGTTGAACTAGATATGATCCGTGTGTGTAGGAAACACAGTTCTTTTGTTCTGAGCATACTCACGTTTCCAGATTATTAGAGACTCTAGAAAGCAAGAGGTTGCTTCTTGCTCTAAAGCAGAGTGTCTTTCATAGATGAGAACTGTGCTGTGTGTTTCCCTTCAGAAATGGAGTACAATGGCAGGCTCTGTGTCTTCCTACAAGCAAGAATTCGTTACAGGTCAACGCAGTCAGTTTTGAGCTCAAATGAAGCTACGTCCCCACAAAGCTCACACGTTTTTCACTCCTAAGTGAAAAGCATTGGATGTTAGAGGGCCTGTGGTTTGTGTCAGTTTCAGAAGCATAGTTGAACTAGATATGGTCCGTGTGTGTAGGAAACACAGTTCTTTTGTTCTGAGCACACTCACGTTTCCCGCATTATTACAGACTCTAGAAAGCAAGATCTTGCTTCTTGCTCTAAAGCAGAGTGTCTTTAATGGATGAGAACTATGCTGTGTGTTTCCCTTCAGAAACGGGGTTAAATGGCTGGCTCTGTGTCTTCATACAAGCATGACTTAGTTTCAGGTAAACGCAGTCACTTTTGAGCTCTAATGAAGCTACATCGTCACGAAGCTCACAAGTTTCTCACTCTTAAGTGAAAAGCATTGGATGTTAGAGGGCCTGTGGTTTGTATCAGTTTCAGAAGCAGAGTTGAACTAGATTCGGTCCGTGTGTGTAGGAAACACAGTTCTTTTGTTCTGAGCACACTCACGTTTCCCATGTTATTAGAGTCTCTAGAAAGCAAGGGCGTGCTTCTAGCTCTAAAGCAGAGTGTCTTTCTATGGATGAGGACTCTGCTGTGTGTTTCCCTTCATAAACGGAGTTAAAAGGCAGGCTCTGTGTCTTCCTACAAGCAAGAGTTTGTTTACGGTATATACAGTCACTTTTGAGCTCAAACGAAGCTACTACATCTTTAAAGAAGCTCACACGTTTCTCGCTCTTAAGTGAAAAGCAATGGATGTTAGAAGGTCTGTGGTTTGTATCAGTTTCAGAAGCAGAGTTGAACTAGATTTGGTCCGTGTGTAGGAAACACAGCTCTTTTGTTCTGAGCACACTCAAGTTTCCAGCCTTATTAGAGACTCTGGAAAGCAAGAGCTTGGTTCTTGCTCTAAAGCAGAGTGTGTTTCATGGATGAGAACTGTGCTGTGTGTTTCCCTTCAGAAATGGAGTTAAATGGCAGGCTCTATGTCTTCCTACAATCAAGTATTCTTTTCAGGTAAACGCAGTCACTTTTGAGCTCAAATGAAGCTACATAGTCACTTATCTCACACGTTTCTCGCTCTTAAGTGAAAAGCAATGGATGTTAGAGGGCCTGTGGTTTTTTATCAGTTTCAAAGCAGAGTTGAACTAGATATGGTCCCTGTGGGTAGGAAACACAGTTCTTTTGTTCTGAGCACGCTCACGTTTCCAGACTTATTAGAGACTCTAGAAAGCAACAGCTTGCTTCTTGCTCTAAAGCAGAGCGTGTTTCATGGACGAGGACTGTGGTGTGTGTTTCCCTTCAGAAACAGAGTTTAATGGCAGACTCTGTGTCTTCCTACAAGCATAGTTCGATTCCGGTAAATGCAGTCACATTTGAGCTCAAACGAAGCTACATCTTTAACGAAGCTCACATGTTTCTCGCTCTTAAGTGAAAAGCATTGGATGTTAGAGGGCCTGTGGATTGCATTAGTATCAGAAGCAGAGTTGAACTAAATATGGTCCCTGTGTGTAGAAACACAGTTCTTTTGTTCTGAGCACACTCACGTTTCCTGCCTTATTAGAGACTCTAGAAAGCAAGAGCATGCTTCTTGCTCTAAAGCAGAGTGTGTTTCATGGAGGAGAACTGTGCTGTGTGTTTCCCTTCAAAAATGGAGTTCAATGGTTGGATCTGTGTCTTCCTACAAGCAAGACTTCCTTTCAGGTAAACACAGTCACTTTTGAGCTCAAAGGAAGCTACATCGTTCACAAAGCTCACACATTTCTCGCTCTTAAGTGAAAAGCACTGGATGTTAGAGGGCCTGTGGTTTGTATCAGTTTCAGAAGCAGAGTTGAACGAGATATGTTCCGTCTGTGTAGGAAACACAGTTCTTTTGTTCTGAGCACACTCACGTTTCCATCCTTATTAGAGACTCTAGAAAGCAAGAGTTTGCTAATTGCTCTAAAGCAGAGTGTCTTTCATGGATGAGAACTGTGCTGTGTGTTTCCCTTCAGAAATGGAGTTAAATGGCAGGCGCTGTGTCTTCCTACAAGCAAGACTTCGTTTCAGGTAAACGCAGTCAGTTTTGTGCTCAAACGAAGCTACATTGTTCACAAAGCTCACACGTTTCTCGCTCTTAACTGAAAGGCATTGGATGTTAGAGAGCCTGTGGTTTGTATCAGTTTCAGAAGCAGAGTTGAACTAGATATGGTCCGTGTGTGTAGGAAACACAGTTCTTTTGTTCTGAGCACACTCACGTTTCCTGCCTTATTAGAGACTCTAGAAAGCAAGAGCTTGCTTCTTGCTCTAAAGCAGAGCGTGTTTCATGGACGAGGACTGTGGTGTGTGTTTCCCTTCAGAAACAGAGTTTAATGGCAGACTCTGTGTCTTCCTACAAGCATAGTTCGATTCCGGTAAATGCAGTCACATTTGAGCTCAAACGAAGCTACATCTTTAACGAAGCTCACATGTTTCTCGCTCTTAAGTGAAAAGCATTGGATGTTAGAGGGCCTGTGGATTGCATTAGTATCAGAAGCAGAGTTGAACTAAATATGGTCCCTGTGTGTAGAAACACAGTTCTTTTGTTCTGAGCACACTCACGTTTCCAGCCTTATTAGAGACTCTAGAAAGCAAGAGCTTCTTCTTGCTCTAAAGCAGAGTGTGTTTCATGGATGAGAACTGTGCTGTGTGTTTCCCTTCAGAAACGGAGTTAAATGGCAGGCTCTGTGTCTTCCTACAAGCAAGAATTCGTTTCAGGTCAACGCAGTCAGTTTTGAGCTCAAACGAAGCTACATCGTTCACGAAGCTCTCACGATTCTCGCTCTTAACTGAAAGGCATTGGATGTTAGAGGGTCTATGGTTTGTATCAGTTTCAGAAGCAGAGTTGAACTAGATATGGTCCGTGTGTGTAGGAAACACAGTTCTTTTGTTCTGAGCACACTCACGTTTCCAGCCTTATTAGAGACTCTAGAAAGCAAGAGCTTGCTTCTTGCTCTAAAGCAGAGGGTGTTTCATGGATGAGAACTGTGCTGTGTGTTTCCCTTCAGAAACGGAGTTAAATGGCAGGCTCTGTGTCTTCCTACAAGCAAAAATTCGTTTCAGGTCAACGCAGTCAGTTTTGAGCTCAAATGAAGCTACGTCCTCAGAAAGCTCACACGTTTCTCGCTCCTAAGTGAAAAGCATTGGATGTTAGAGGGCCTGTGGTTTGTATCAGTTTCAGAAGGAGAGTTCAACTAGATATGGTGCGTGTGTGTAGGAAACATAGTTCTTTTGTTCTGAGCACACTCACGTTTCCCGCCTTATTAGAGACTCTAGAAAGCAAGAGCTTGCTTCTTGCTCTAAAGCAGAGTGTCTTTCATGGATGAGAACTGTGATGTGTGTTTCCCTTCAGTAACGGAGTTAAATGGCAGGCTCTGTGTCTTCCTACAAGCAAGACTTCGTTTCAGGTAAACGCAGTCACTTTTGAGCTCAAATGAAGCTATAGAGTTCACGAAGCTCCCACGTTTCTCGCCCTTACTTGAAAGGCTTGGATGTTAGAGGGTCTATGGTTTGTATCAGTTTCAGAAGCAGAGTTGAACTAGATATGATCCGTGTGTGTAGGAAACACAGTTCTTTTGTTCTGAGCATACTCACGTTTCCAGATTATTAGAGACTCTAGAAAGCAAGAGGTTGCTTCTTGCTCTAAAGCAGAGTGTCTTTCATAGATGAGAACTGTGCTGTGTGTTTCCCTTCAGAAATGGAGTACAATGGCAGGCTCTGTGTCTTCCTACAAGCAAGAATTCGTTACAGGTCAACGCAGTCAGTTTTGAGCTCAAATGAAGCTACGTCCCCACAAAGCTCACACGTTTTTCACTCCTAAGTGAAAAGCATTGGATGTTAGAGGGCCTGTGGTTTGTGTCAGTTTCAGAAGCATAGTTGAACTAGATATGGTCCGTGTGTGTAGGAAACACAGTTCTTTTGTTCTGAGCACACTCACGTTTCCCGCATTATTACAGACTCTAGAAAGCAAGATCTTGCTTCTTGCTCTAAAGCAGAGTGTCTTTAATGGATGAGAACTATGCTGTGTGTTTCCCTTCAGAAACGGGGTTAAATGGCTGGCTCTGTGTCTTCATACAAGCATGACTTAGTTTCAGGTAAACGCAGTCACTTTTGAGCTCTAATGAAGCTACATCGTCACGAAGCTCACAAGTTTCTCACTCTTAAGTGAAAAGCATTGGATGTTAGAGGGCCTGTGGTTTGTATCAGTTTCAGAAGCAGAGTTGAACTAGATTCGGTCCGTGTGTGTAGGAAACACAGTTCTTTTGTTCTGAGCACACTCACGTTTCCCATGTTATTAGAGTCTCTAGAAAGCAAGTGCGTGCTTCTAGCTCTAAAGCAGAGTGTCTTTCTATGGATGAGGACTCTGCTGTGTGTTTCCCTTCATAAACGGAGTTAAAAGGCAGGCTCTGTGTCTTCCTACAAGCAAGAGTTTGTTTACGGTATATACAGTCACTTTTGAGCTCAAACGAAGCTACTACATCTTTAAAGAAGCTCACACGTTTCTCGCTCTTAAGTGAAAAGCAATGGATGTTAGAAGGTCTGTGGTTTGTATCAGTTTCAGAAGCAGAGTTGAACTAGATTTGGTCCGTGTGTAGGAAACACAGCTCTTTTGTTCTGAGCACACTCAAGTTTCCAGCCTTATTAGAGACTCTGGAAAGCAAGAGCTTGGTTCTTGCTCTAAAGCAGAGTGTGTTTCATGGATGAGAACTGTGCTGTGTGTTTCCCTTCAGAAATGGAGTTAAATGGCAGGCTCTATGTCTTCCTACAATCAAGTATTCTTTTCAGGTAAACGCAGTCACTTTTGAGCTCAAATGAAGCTACATAGTCACTTATCTCACACGTTTCTCGCTCTTAAGTGAAAAGCAATGGATGTTAGAGGGCCTGTGGTTTGTATCAGTTTCAAAGCAGAGTTGAACTAGATATGGTCCCTGTGGGTAGGAAACACAGTTCTTTTGTTCTGAGCACGCTCACGTTTCCAGACTTATTAGAGACTCTAGAAAAAAAGAGCTTGCTTCTTGCTCTAAAGCAGAGCGTGTTTCATGGACGAGGACTGTGGTGTGTGTTTCCCTTCAGAAACAGAGTTTAATGGCAGACTCTGTGTCTTCCTACAAGCATAGTTCGATTCCGGTAAATGCAGTCACATTTGAGCTCAAACGAAGCTACATCTTTAACGAAGCTCACACGTTTCTCGCTCTTAAGTGAAAAGCATTGGATGTTAGAGGGCCTGTGGATTGCATTAGTATCAGAAGCAGAGTTGAACTAAATATGGTCCCTGTGTGTAGAAACACAGTTCTTTTGTTCTGAGCACACTCACGTTTCCTGCCTTATTAGAGACTCTAGAAAGCAAGAGCATGCTTCTTGCTCTAAAGCAGAGTGTGTTTCATGGAGGAGAACTGTGCTGTGTGTTTCCCTTCAAAAACGGAGTTCAATGGTTGGATCTGTGTCTTCCTACAAGCAAGACTTCGTTTCAGGTAAACACAGTCACTTTTGAGCTCAAACGAAGCTACATCGTTCACAAAGCTCACACATTTCTCGCTCTTAAGTGAAAAGCACTGGATGTTAGAGGGCCTGTGGTTTGTATCAGTTTTAGAAGCAGAGTTGAACGAGATATGTTCCGTCTGTGTAGGAAACACAGTTCTTTTGTTCTGAGCACACTCACGTTTCCAGCCTTATTAGAGACACTAGAAAGCAAGAGTTTGCTAATTGCTCTAAAGCAGAGTGTCTTTCATGGATGAGAACTGTGCTGTGTGTTTCCCTTCAGAAACGGAGTTAAATGGCAGGCTCTGTGTCTTCCTACAAGCTAAACTTCATTTCAGGTAAACGCAGTCACTTTTGAGCTCAAACGAAGCTACATCGTTCAGGAAGCTCTCACGTTTCTCGCTCTTAACTGAAAGGCATTGGATGTTAGAGGGTCTATGGTTTGTATCAGTTTCAGAAGCAGAGTTGAACTAGATATGGTCCGTGTGTGTAGGAAACACAGTTCTTTTGTTCTGAGCACACTCACGTTTCCAGCCTTATTAGAGACTCTAGAAAGCAAGAGCTTCTTCTTGCTCTAAAGCAGAGTGTGTTTCATGGATGAGAACTGTGCTGTGTGTTTCCCTTCAGAAACGGAGTTAAATGGCAGGCTCTGTGTCTTCCTACAAGCAAGAATTCGTTTCAGGTCAACGCAGTCAGTTTTGAGCTCAAACGAAGCTACATCGTTCACGAAGCTCTCACGATTCTCGCTCTTAACTGAAAGGCATTGGATGTTAGAGGGTCTATGGTTTGTATCAGTTTCAGAAGCAGAGTTGAACTAGATATGGTCCGTGTGTGTAGGAAACACAGTTCTTTTGTTCTGAGCACACTCACGTTTCCAGCCTTATTAGAGACTCTAGAAAGAAAGAGCTTGCTTCTTGCTCTAAAGCAGAGGGTGTTTCATGGATGAGAACTGTGCTGTGTGTTTCCCTTCAGAAACGGAGTTAAATGGCAGGCTCTGTGTCTTCCTACAAGCAAAAATTCGTTTCAGGTCAACGCAGTCAGTTTTGAGCTCAAATGAAGCTACGTCCTCAGAAAGCTCACACGTTTCTCGCTCCTAAGTGAAAAGCATTGGATGTTAGAGGGCCTGTGGTTTGTATCAGTTTCAGAAGCAGAGTTCAACTAGATATGGTGCGTGTGTGTAGGAAACATAGTTCTTTTGTTCTGAGCACACTCACGTTTCCCGCCTTATTAGAGACTCTAGAAAGCAAGAGCTTGCTTCTTGCTCTAAAGCAGAGTGTCTTTCATGGATGAGAACTGTGATGTGTGTTTCCCTTCAGTAACGGAGTTAAATGGCAGGCTCTGTGTCTTCCTACAAGCAAGACTTCGTTTCAGGTAAACGCAGTCACTTTTGAGCTCAAATGAAGCTATAGAGTTCACGAAGCTCCCACGTTTCTCGCCCTTACTTGAAAGGCTTGGATGTTAGAGGGTCTATGGTTTGTATCAGTTTCAGAAGCAGAGTTGAACTAGATATGATCCGTGTGTGTAGGAAACACAGTTCTTTTGTTCTGAGCATACTCACGTTTCCAGATTATTAGAGACTCTAGAAAGCAAGAGGTTGCTTCTTGCTCTAAAGCAGAGTGTCTTTCATAGATGAGAACTGTGCTGTGTGTTTCCCTTCAGAAATGGAGTACAATGGCAGGCTCTGTGTCTTCCTACAAGCAAGAATTCGTTACAGGTCAACGCAGTCAGTTTTGAGCTCAAATGAAGCTACGTCCCCACAAAGCTCACACGTTTTTCACTCCTAAGTGAAAAGCATTGGATGTTAGAGGGCCTGTGGTTTGTGTCAGTTTCAGAAGCATAGTTGAACTAGATATGGTCCGTGTGTGTAGGAAACACAGTTCTTTTGTTCTGAGCACACTCACGTTTCCCGCATTATTACAGACTCTAGAAAGCAAGATCTTGCTTCTTGCTCTAAAGCAGAGTGTCTTTAATGGATGAGAACTATGCTGTGTGTTTCCCTTCAGAAACGGGGTTAAATGGCTGGCTCTGTGTCTTCATACAAGCATGACTTAGTTTCAGGTAAACGCAGTCACTTTTGAGCTCTAATGAAGCTACATCGTCACGAAGCTCACACGTTTCTCACTCTTAAGTGAAAAGCATTGGATGTTAGAGGGCCTGTGGTTTGTATCAGTTTCAGAAGCAGAGTTGAACTAGATTCGGTCCGTGTGTGTAGGAAACACAGTTCTTTTGTTCTGAGCACACTCACGTTTCCCATGTTATTAGAGTCTCT
Source organism: Onychomys leucogaster (assembly GCA_949786385.1). Classification (NCBI taxonomy): domain Eukaryota; kingdom Metazoa; phylum Chordata; class Mammalia; order Rodentia; family Cricetidae; genus Onychomys; species Onychomys leucogaster. The sequence continues at coordinate 229,262 of CATKUP010000105.1, read as the reverse complement.
AGAAAGCAAGGGCGTGCTTCTAGCTCTAAAGCAGAGTGTCTTTCTATGGATGAGGACTCTGCTGTGTGTTTCCCTTCATAAACGGAGTTAAAAGGCAGGCTCTGTGTCTTCCTACAAGCAAGAGTTTGTTTACGGTATATACAGTCACTTTTGAGCTCAAACGAAGCTACTACATCTTTAAAGAAGCTCACACGTTTCTCGCTCTTAAGTGAAAAGCAATGGATGTTAGAAGGTCTGTGGTTTGTATCAGTTTCAGAAGCAGAGTTGAACTAGATTTGGTCCGTGTGTAGGAAACACAGCTCTTTTGTTCTGAGCACACTCAAGTTTCCAGCCTTATTAGAGACTCTGGAAAGCAAGAGCTTGGTTCTTGCTCTAAAGCAGAGTGTGTTTCATGGATGAGAACTGTGCTGTGTGTTTCCCTTCAGAAATGGAGTTAAATGGCAGGCTCTATGTCTTCCTACAATCAAGTATTCTTTTCAGGTAAACGCAGTCACTTTTGAGCTCAAATGAAGCTACATAGTCACTTATCTCACACGTTTCTCGCTCTTAAGTGAAAAGCAATGGATGTTAGAGGGCCTGTGGTTTTTTATCAGTTTCAAAACAGAGTTGAACTAGATATGGTCCCTGTGGGTAGGAAACACAGTTCTTTTGTTCTGAGCACGCTCACGTTTCCAGACTTATTAGAGACTCTAGAAAGCAAGAGCTTGCTTCTTGCTCTAAAGCAGAGCGTGTTTCATGGACGAGGACTGTGGTGTGTGTTTCCCTTCAGAAACAGAGTTTAATGGCAGACTCTGTGTCTTCCTACAAGCATAGTTCGATTCCGGTAAATGCAGTCACATTTGAGCTCAAACGAAGCTACATCTTTAACGAAGCTCACATGTTTCTCGCTCTTAAGTGAAAAGCATTGGATGTTAGAGGGCCTGTGGATTGCATTAGTATCAGAAGCAGAGTTGAACTAAATATGGTCCCTGTGTGTAGAAACACAGTTCTTTTGTTCTGAGCACACTCACGTTTCCTGCCTTATTAGAGACTCTAGAAAGCAAGAGCATGCTTCTTGCTCTAGCAGAGTGTGTTTCATGGAGGAGAACTGTGCTGTGTGTTTCCCTTCAAAAACGGAGTTCAATGGTTGGATCTGTGTCTTCCTACAAGCAAGACTTCGTTTCAGGTAAACACAGTCACTTTTGAGCTCAAACGAAGCTACATCGTTCACAAAGCTCACACATTTCTCGCTCTTAAGTGAAAAGCACTGGATGTTAGAGGGCCTGTGGTTTGTATCAGTTTTAGAAGCAGAGTTGAACGAGATATGTTCCGTCTGTGTAGGAAACACAGTTCTTTTGTTCTGAGCACACTCACGTTTCCAGCCTTATTAGAGACTCTAGAAAGCAAGAGTTTGCTAATTGCTCTAAAGCAGAGTGTCTTTCATGGATGAGAACTGTGCTGTGTGTTTCCCTTCAGAAATGGAGTTAAATGGCAGGCGCTGTGTCTTCCTACAAGCAAGACTTCGTTTCAGGTAAACGCAGTCAGTTTTGTGCTCAAACGAAGCTACATTGTTCACAAAGCTCACACGTTTCTCGCTCTTAACTGAAAGGCATTGGATGTTAGAGAGCCTGTGGTTTGTATCAGTTTCAGAAGCAGAGTTGAACTAGATATGGTCCGTGTGTGTAGGAAACACAGTTCTTTTGTTCTGAGCACACTCACTTTTCCCACCTTATTAGAGACTCTAGAATGCAAGAGCATGCTTCTTGCTCTAAGGCAGAGTGTGTTTCATGGATGAGAACTGTGCTGTGTGTTTCCCTTCAGAAACGGAGTTAAATGGCAGGCTCTGTGTCTTCCTACAAGCTAAACTTCATTTTAGGTAAACGCAGTCACTTTTGAGCTCAAACGAAGCTACATCGTTCACGAAGCTCTCACGTTTCTCGCTCTTAACTGAAAGGCATTGGATGTTAGAGGGTCTATGGTTTGTATCAGTTTCAGAAGCAGAGTTGAACTAGATATGGTCCTTGTGTGTAGGAAACACAGTTCTTTTGTTCTGAGCACACTCACGTTTCCAGCCTTATTAGAGACTCTAGAAAGCAAGAGCTTCTTCTTGCTCTAAAGCAGAGTGTGTTTCATGGATGAGAACTGTGCTGTGTGTTTCCCTTCAGAAACGGAGTTAAATGGCAGGCTCTGTGTCTTCCTACAAGCAAGAATTCGTTTCAGGTCAACGCAGTCAGTTTTGAGCTCAAACGAAGCTACATCGTTCACGAAGCTCTCACGATTCTCGCTCTTAACTGAAAGGCATTGGATGTTAGAGGGTCTATGGTTTGTATCAGTTTCAGAAGCAGAGTTGAACTAGATATGGTCCGTGTGTGTAGGAAACACAGTTCTTTTGTTCTGAGCACACTCACGTTTCCAGCCTTATTAGAGACTCTAGAAAGCAAGAGCTTGCTTCTTGCTCTAAAGCAGAGTGTGTTTCATGGATGAGAACTGTGCTGTGTGTTTCCCTTCAGAAACGGAGTTAAATGGCAGGCTCTGTGTCTTCCTACAAGCAAAAATTCGTTTCAGGTCAACGCAGTCAGTTTTGAGCTCAAATGAAGCTACGTCCTCAGAAAGCTCACACGTTTCTCGCTCCTAAGTGAAAAGCATTGGATGTTAGAGGGCCTGTGGTTTGTATCAGTTTCAGAAGCAGAGTTCAACTAGATATGGTGCGTGTGTGTAGGAAACATAGTTCTTTTGTTCTGAGCACACTCACGTTTCCAGCCTTATTAGAGACTCTAGAAAGCAAGAGCTGGCTTCTTGCTCTAAAGCAGAGCGTGTTTCATGGACGAGGACTGTGGTGTGTGTTTCCCTTCAGAAACGGAGTTAAATGGCAGACTCTGTGTCTTCCTACAAGCATAGTTCGATTCCGGTAAATGCAGTCACTTTTGAGCTCAAACGAAGCTACATCTTTAACGAAGCTCACACGTTTGGCGCTCTTAAGTGAAAAGCATTGGATGTTAGAGGGCCTGTGGATTGCATTAGTTTCAGAAGCAGAGTTGAACTAAATATGGTCCCTGTGTGTAGAAACACAGTTCTTTTGTTCTGAGCACACTCACGTTTCCTGCCTTATTAGAGACTCTAGAAAGCAAGAGCATGCTTCTTGCTCTAAAGCAGAGTGTGTTTCATGGAGGAGAAATGTGCTGTGTGTTTCCCTTCAAAAACGGAGTTCAATGGTTGGCTCTGTGTCTTCCTACAAGCAAGACTTCGTTTCAGGTAAACACAGTCACTTTGAGCTCAAACGAAGCTACATCTTTCACAAAGCTCACACATTTCTCGCTCTTAAGTGAAAAGCACTGGATGTTAGAGGGCCTGTGGTTTGTATCAGTTTCAGAAGCAGAGTTGAACTAGATATGGTCCGTGTGTGTAGGAAACACAGTTCTTTTGTTCTGAGCACACTCACTTTTCCCACCTTATTAGAGACTCTAGAAAGCGAGAGCATGCTTCTTGCTCTAAAGCAGAGTGTGTTTCATGGATGAGAACTGTGCTGTGTGTTTCCCTTCAGAAACGGAGTTAAATGGCAGGCTCTATGTCTTCCTACAAGCAAGTCTTCTTTTCAGGTAAACACAGTCAATTTTGAGCTCAAATGAAGCTACATAGTCACGTAACTCACACGTTTCTCGCTCTTAAGTGAAAAGCAATGGATGTTAGAGGGCCTGTGGTTTGTATCAGTTTCAAAGCAGAGTTGAACTAGATATGGTCCCTGTGGGTAGGAAACACAGTTCTTTTGTTCTGAGCACGCTCACGTTTCCAGCCTTATTAGAGACTCTAGAAAGCAAGAGCTTGCTTCTTGCTCTAAAGCAGAGCGTGTTTCATGGACGAGGACTGTGGTGTGTGTTTCCCTTCAGAAACGGAGTTAAATGGCAGGCTCTGTGTCTTCCTACAAGCAAGAATTCGTTCCAAGTCAACGCAGTCAGTTTTGAGCTCAAATGAAGCTACGTCGTCAGAAAACTCACATGTTTCTCGCTCCTAAGTGAAAAGCATTGGATGTTAGAGGGCCTGTGGTTTGTATCAGTTTCAGAAGCAGAGTTGAACTAGATATGGTCCGTGTGTGTAGGAAACACAGTTCTTTTGTTCTGAGCACACTCACGTTTCCCGCCTTATTAGAGACTCTAGAAAGCAAGAGCTTGCTTCTTGCTCTAAAGCAGAGTGTCTTTCATGGATGAGAGCTGTGCTGTGTGTTTCCCTTAAGGAACGGAGTTAAATGGCAGCATCTGTGTCTTCCTACAAGCATGACTTAGTTTCAGGTAAACGCAGTCACTTTTGAGCTCTAATGAAGCTACATCGTCACGAAGCTCACACGTTTCTCACTCTAAAGTGAAAAGCAATGAATGTTAGAGGGCCTGTGGTTTGTATCAGTTTCAGAAGCAGAGTTGAACTAGATACGGTCCGTGTGTGTAGGAAACACAGTTCTTTTGTTCTAGCACACTCACGTTTCCCATGTTATTAGAGTCTCTAGAAAGCAAGGGCTTGCTTCTTGCTCTAAAGCAGAGTGTCTTTCTATGGATGAGGACTCTGCTGTGTGTTTCCCTTCAGAAACGGAGTTAAATGGCAGGCTCTGTGTCTTCCTACAAGCAAGAGTTAGTTTACGGTAAATACAGTCACTTTTGAGCTCAAACGAAGCTACATCTTTAACGAAGCTCACACGTTTCTCGCTCTTAAGTGAAAAGCAATGGATGTTAGAAGGCCTGGGGTTTGTATCAGTTTCAGAAGCAGAGTTGAACTAGATTTGGTCCGTCTGTAGGAAACACAGTTCTTTTGTTCTGAGCACACCCAAGTTTCCAGCCTTATTAGAGACTCTGGAAAGCAAGAGCTTGCTTCTTGCTCTAAAGCAGAGTGTGTTTCATGGATGAGAACTGTGCTGTGTGTTTCCCTTCAGAAACGGAGTTAAATGGCAGGCTCTATGTCTTCCTACAAGCAAGTCTTCTTTTCAGGTAAACGCAGTCAATTTTGAGCTCAAATGAAGCTACATAGTCACGTATCTCACAGGTTTCTCGCTCTTAAGTGAAAAGCAATGGATGTTAGAGGGCCTGTGGTTTGTATCAGTTTCAAAGCAGAGTTGAACTAGATATGGTCCCTGTGGGTAGGAAACACAGTTCTTTTGTTCTGAGCACGCTCACGTTTCCAGCCTTATTAGAGACTCTAGAAAGCAAGAGCTTGCTTCTTGCTCTAAAGCAGAGCGTGTTTCATGGACGAGGACTGTGGTGTGTGTTTCCCTTCAGAAACAGAGTTAAATGGCAGACTCTGTGTCTTCCTACAAGCATAGTTCGATTCCGGTAAATGCAGTCACTTTTGAGCTCAAACGAAGCTACATCTTTAACGAAGCTCACACATTTCTCGCTCTTAAGTGAAAAGCATTGGATGTTAGAGGGCCTGTGGATTGCATTAGTATCAGAAGCAGAGTTGAACTAAATATGGTCCCTGTGTGTAGAAACACAGTTCTTTTGTTCTGAGCAAACTCACGTTTCCTGCCTTATTAGAGACTCTAGAAAGCAAGAGCATGCTTCTTGCTCTAAAGCAGAGTGTGTTTCATGGAGGAGAACTGTGCTGTGTGTTTCCCTTCAAAAACGGAGTTCAATGGTTGGATCTGTGTCTTCCTACAAGCAAGACTTCGTTTCAGGTAAACACAGTCACTTTTGAGCTCAAACGAAGCTACATCATTCACAAAGCTCACACATTTCTCGCTCTTAAGTGAAAAGCACTGGATGTTAGAGAGCCTGTGGTTTGTATCAGTTTCAGAAGCAGAGTTGAACGAGATATGTTCCGTCTGTGTAGGAAACACAGTTCTTTTATTCTGAGCACACTCACGTTTCCAGCCTTATTAGAGACTCTAGAAAGCAAGAGTTTGCTAATTGCTCTAAAGCAGAGTGTCTTTCATGGATGAGAACTGTGCTGTGTGTTTCCCTTCAGAAACGGAGTTAAATGGCAGGCTCTGTGTCTTCCTACAAGCTAAACTTCATTTCAGGTAAACGCAGTCACTTTTGAGCTCAAACGAAGCTACATTGTTCACGAAGCTCTCACGTTTCTCGCTCTTAACTGAAAGGCATTGGATGTTAGAGGGTCTATGGTTTGTATCAGTTTCAGAAGCAGAGTTGAACTAGATATGGTCCGTGTGTGTAGGAAACACAGTTCTTTTGTTCTGAGCACACTCACGTTTCCAGCCTTATTAGAGACTCTAGAATGCAAGAGCATGCTTCTTGCTCTAAGGCAGAGTGTGTTTCATGGATGAGAACTGTGCTGTGTGTTTCCCTTCAGAAACGGAGTTAAATGGCAGGCTCTGTGTCTTCCTACAAGCTAAACTTCATTTCAGGTAAACGCAGTCACTTTTGAGCTCAAACGAAGCTACATCGTTCACGAAGCTCTCACGTTTCTCGCTCTTAACTGAAAGGCATTGGATGTTAGAGGGTCTATGGTTTCTATCAGTTTCAGAAGCAGAGTTGAACTAGATATGGTCCGTGTGTGTAGAAAACACAGTTCTTTTGTTCTGAGCACACTCACGTTTCCCGCATTATTAGAGACTCTAGAAAGCAAGAGCTTGCTTCTTGCTCTAAAGCAGAGTGTCTTTAATGGATGAGAACTGTGCTGTGTGTTTCCCTTCAGAAACGGAGTTAAATGGCAGGCTCTGTGTCTTCCTACAAGCAAAAATTCGTTTCAGGTCAACGCAGTCAGTTTTGAGCTCAAATGAAGCTACGTCCTCAGAAAGCTCACACGTTTCTCGCTCCTAAGTGAAAAGCATTGGATGTTAGAGGGCCTGTGGTTTGTATCAGTTTCAGAAGCAGAGTTCAACTAGATATGGTGCGTGTGTGTAGGAAACATAGTTCTTTTGTTCTGAGCACACTCACGTTTCCCGCCTTATTAGAGACTCTAGAAAGCAAGAGCTTGCTTCTTGCTCTAAAGCAGAGTGTCTTTAATGGATGAGAACTGTGCTGTGTGTTTCCCTTCAGAAACGGGGTTAAATGGCTGGCTCTGTGTCTTCATACAAGCATGACTTAGTTTCAGGTAAACGCAGTCACTTTTGAGCTCTAATGAAGCTACATCGTCACGAAGCTCACACGTTTCTCACTCTTAAGTGAAAAGCATTGGATGTTAGAGAGCCTGTTGTTTGTATCAGTTTCAAAGCAGAGTTGAACTAGATATACTCCCTGTGGGTAGGAAACACAGTTCTTTTGTTCTGAGCACGCTCACGTTTCCAGCCTTATTAGAGACTCTAGAAAGCAAGAGCTGGCTTCTTGCTCTAAAGCAGAGCGTGTTTCATGGACGAGGACTGTGGTGTGTGTTTCCCTTCAGAAACGGAGTTAAATGGCAGACTCTGTGTCTTCCTACAAGCATAGTTCGATTCCGGTAAATGCAGTCACTTTTGGGCTCAAACGAAGCTACATCTTTAACGAAGCTCACACGTTTGGCGCTCTTAAGTGAAAAGCATTGGATGTTAGAGGGCCTGTGGATTGCATTAGTTTCAGAAGCAGAGTTGAACTAAATATGGTCCCTGTGTGTAGAAACACAGTTCTTTTGTTCTGAGCACACTCACGTTTCCTGCCTTATTAGAGACTCTAGAAAGCAAGAGCATGCTTCTTGCTCTAAAGCAGAGTGTGTTTCATGGAGGAGAACTGTGCTGTGTGTTTCCCTTCAAAAACGGAGTTCAATGGTTGGCTCTGTGTCTTCCTACAAGCAAGACTTCGTTTCAGGTAAACACAGTCACTTTGAGCTCAAACGAAGCTACATCTTTCACAAAGCTCACACATTTCTCGCTCTTAAGTGAAAAGCACTGGATGTTAGAGGGCCTGTGGTTTGTATCAGTTTCAGAAGCAGAGTTGAACTAGATATGGTCCGTGTGTGTAGGAAACACAGTTCTTTTGTTCTGAGCACACTCACTTTTCCCACCTTATTAGAGACTCTAGAAAGCGAGAGCATGCTTCTTGCTCTAAAGCAGAGTGTGTTTCATGGAGGAGAACTGTGCTGTGTGTTTCCCTTCAGAAACGGAGTTAAATGGCAGGCTCTGTGTCTTCCTACAAGCAAGAGTTAGTTTAAGGTAAATACAGTCACTTTTGAGCTCAAACGAAGCTACATCTTTAACGAAGCTCACACGTTTCTCGCTCTTAAGTGAAAAGCAATGGATGTTAGAAGGCCTGGGGTTTGTATCAGTTTCAGAAGCAGAGTTGAACTAGATTTGGTCCGTGTGTAGGAAAACAGTTCTTTTGTTCTGAGCACACTCAAGTTTCCAGCCTTATTAGAGACTCTGGAAAGCAAGAGCTTGCTTCTTGCTCTAAAGCAGAGCGTGTTTCATGGACGAGGACTGTGGTGTGTGTTTCCCTTCAGAAACAGAGTTAAATGGCAGACTCTGTGTCTTCCTACAAGCATAGTTCGATTCTGGTAAATGCAGTCACTTTTGAGCTCAAACGAAGCTACATCTTTAACGAAGCTCACACATTTCTCGCTCTTAAGTGAAAAGCATTGGATGTTAGAGGGCCTGTGGATTGCATTAGTATCAGAAGCAGAGTTGAACTAAATATGGTCCCTGTGTGTAGAAACACAGTTCTTTTGTTCTGAGCAAACTCACGTTTCCTGCCTTATTAGAGACTCTAGAAAGCAAGAGCATGCTTCTTGCTCTAAAGCAGAGTGTGTTTCATGGAGGAGAACTGTGCTGTGTGTTTCCCTTCAAAAACGGAGTTCAATGGTTGGATCTGTGTCTTCCTACAAGCAAGACTTCGTTTCAGGTAAACACAGTCACTTTTGAGCTCAAACGAAGCTACATCGTTCACAAAGCTCACACATTTCTCGCTCTTAAGTGAAAAGCACTGGATGTTAGAGAGCCTGTGGTTTGTATCAGTTTCAGAAGCAGAGTTGAACGAGATATGTTCCGTCTGTGTAGGAAACACAGTTCTTTTATTCTGAGCACACTCACGTTTCCAGCATTATTAGAGACTCTAGAAAGCAAGAGTTTGCTAATTGCTCTAAAGCAGAGTGTCTTTCATGGATGAGAACTGTGCTGTGTGTTTCCCTTCAGAAACGGAGTTAAATGGCAGGCTCTGTGTCTTCCTACAAGCTAAACTTCATTTCAGGTAAACGCAGTCACTTTTGAGCTCAAACGAAGCTACATCGTTCACGAAGCTCTCACGTTTCTCGCTCTTAACTGAAAGGCATTGGATGTTAGAGGGTCTATGGTTTGTATCAGTTTCAGAAGCAGAGTTGAACTAGATATGGTCCGTGTGTGTAGGAAACACAGTTCTTTTGTTCTGAGCACACTCACGTTTCCAGCCTTATTAGAGACTCTAGAATGCAAGAGCATGCTTCTTGCTCTAAGGCAGAGTGTGTTTCATGGATGAGAACTGTGCTGTGTGTTTCCCTTCAGAAACGGAGTTAAATGGCAGGCTCTGTGTCTTCCTACAAGCTAAACTTCATTTCAGGTAAACGCAGTCACTTTTGAGCTCAAACGAAGCTACATTGTTCACGAAGCTCTCACGTTTCTCGCTCTTAACTGAAAGGCATTGGATGTCAGAGGCTCTATGGTTTGTATCAGTTTCAGAAGCAGAGTTGAACTAGATATGGTCCGTGTGTGTAGAAAACACAGTTCTTTTGTTCTGAGCACACTCACGTTTCCCGCATTATTAGAGACTCTAGAAAGCAAGAGCTTGCTTCTTGCTCTAAAGCAGAGGGTGTTTCATGGATGAGAACTGTGCTGTGTGTTTCCCTTCAGAAACGGAGTTAAATGGCAGGCTCTGTGTCTTCCTACAAGCAAAAATTCGTTTCAGGTCAACGCAGTCAGTTTTGAGCTCAAATGAAGCTACGTCCTCAGAAAGCTCACACGTTTCTCGCTCCTAAGTGAAAAGCATTGGATGTTAGAGGGCCTGTGGTTTGTATCAGTTTCAGAAGCAGAGTTCAACTAGATATGGTGCGTGTGTGTAGGAAACATAGTTCTTTTGTTCTGAGCACACTCACGTTTCCCGCCTTATTAGAGACTCTAGAAAGCAAGAGCTTGCTTCTTGCTCTAAAGCAGAGTGTCTTTAATGGATGAGAACTGTGCTGTGTGTTTCCCTTCAGAAACGGGGTTAAATGGCTGGCTCTGTGTCTTCATACAAGCATGACTTAGTTTCAGGTAAACGCAGTCACTTTTGAGCTCTAATGAAGCTACATCGTCACGAAGCTCACACGTTTCTCACTCTTAAGTGAAAAGCATTGGATGTTAGAGGGCCTGTGGTTTGTATCAGTTTCAAAGCAGAGTTGAACTAGATATACTCCCTGTGGGTAGGAAACACAGTTCTTTTGTTCTGAGCACGCTCACGTTTCCAGCCTTATTAGAGACTCTAGAAAGCAAGAGCTGGCTTCTTGCTCTAAAGCAGAGCGTGTTTCATGGACGAGGACTGTGGTGTGTGTTTCCCTTCAGAAACGGAGTTAAATGGCAGACTCTGTGTCTTCCTACAAGCATAGTTCGATTCCGGTAAATGCAGTCACTTTTGAGCTCAAACGAAGCTACATCTTTAACGAAGCTCACACGTTTGGCGCTCTTAAGTGAAAAGCATTGGATGTTAGAGGGCCTGTGGATTGCATTAGTTTCAGAAGCAGAGTTGAACTAAATATGGTCCCTGTGTGTAGAAACACAGTTCTTTTGTTCTGAGCACACTCACGTTTCCTGCCTTATTAGAGACTCTAGAAAGCAAGAGCATGCTTCTTGCTCTAAAGCAGAGTGTGTTTCATGGAGGAGAACTGTGCTGTGTGTTTCCCTTCAAAAACGGAGTTCAATGGTTGGCTCTGTGTCTTCCTACAAGCAAGACTTCGTTCCAGGTAAACACAGTCACTTTGAGCTCAAACGAAGCTACATCTTTCACAAAGCTCACACATTTCTCGCTCTTAAGTGAAAAGCACTGGATGTTAGAGGGCCTGTGGTTTGTATCAGTTTCAGAAGCAGAGTTGAACTAGATATGGTCCGTGTGTGTAGGAAACACAGTTCTTTTGTTCTGAGCACACTCACTTTTCCCACCTTATTAGAGACTCTAGAAAGCGAGAGCATGCTTCTTGCTCTAAAGCAGAGTGTGTTTCATGGAGGAGAACTGTGCTGTGTGTTTCCCTTCAGAAACGGAGTTAAATGGCAGGCTCTGTGTCTTCCTACAAGCAAGAGTTAGTTTAAGGTAAATACAGTCACTTTTGAGCTCAAACGAAGCTACATCTTTAACGAAGCTCACACGTTTCTCGCTCTTAAGTGAAAAGCAATGGATGTTAGAAGGCCTGGGGTTTGTATCAGTTTCAGAAGCAGAGTTGAACTAGATTTGGTCCGTGTGTAGGAAAACAGTTCTTTTGTTCTGAGCACACTCAAGTTTCCAGCCTTATTAGAGACTCTGGAAAGCAAGAGCTTGCTTCTTGCTCTAAAGCAGAGTGTGTTTCATGGATGAGAACTGTGCTGTGTGTTTCCCTTCAGAAACGGAGTTAAATGGCAGGCTCTATGTCTTCCTACAAGCAAGTCTTCTTTTCAGGTAAACGCAGTCAATTTTGAGATCAAATGAAGCTACATAGTCACGTAACTCACACGTTTCTCGCTCTTAAGTGAAAAGCAATGGATGTTAGAGGGCCTGTGGTTTGTATCAGTTTCAAAGCAGAGTTGAACTAGATATGGTCCCTGTGGGTAGGAAACACAGTTCTTTTGTTCTGAGCACGCTCACGTTTCCAGCCTTATTAGAGACTCTAGAAAGCAAGAGCTTGCTTCTTGCTCTAAAGCAGAGCGTGTTTCATGGACGAGGACTGTGGTGTGTGTTTCCCTTCAGAAACGGAGTTAAATGGCAGGCTCTGTGTCTTCCTACAAGCAAGAATTCGTTCCAAGTCAACGCAGTCAGTTTTGAGCTCAAATGAAGCTACGTCGTCAGAAAACTCACACGTTTCTCGCTCCTAAGTGAAAAGCATTGGATGTTAGAGGACCTGTGGTTTGTATCAGTTTCAGAAGCAGAGTTGAACTAGATATGGTCCGTGTGTGTAGGAAACACAGTTCTTTTGTTCTGAGCACACTCACGTTTCCCGCCTTATTAGAGACTCTAGAAAGCAAGAGCTTGCTTCTTGCTCTAAAGCAGAGTGTCTTTCATGGATGAGAGCTGTGCTGTGTGTTTCCCTTAAGGAACGGAGTTAAATGGCAGCCTCTGTGTCTTCCTACAAGCATGACTTAGTTTCAGGTAAACGCAGTCACTTTTGAGCTCTAATGAAGCTACATCGTCACGAAGCTCACACGTTTCTCACTCTAAAGTGAAAAGCAATGAATGTTAGAGGGCCTGTGGTTTGTATCAGTTTCAGAAGCAGAGTTGAACTAGATACGGTCCGTGTGTGTAGGAAACACAGTTCTTTTGTTCTGAGCACACCCAAGTTTCCAGCCTTATTAGAGACTCTGGAAAGCAAGAGCTTGCTTCTTGCTCTAAAGCAGAGTGTGTTTCATGGATGAGAACTGTGCTGTGTGTTTCCCTTCAGAAACGGAGTTAAATGGCAGGCTCTATGTCTTCCTACAAGCAAGTCTTCTTTTCAGGTAAACGCAGTCAATTTTGAGCTCAAATGAAGCTACATAGTCACGTATCTCACAGGTTTCTCGCTCTTAAGTGAAAAGCAATGGATGTTAGAGGGCCTGTGGTTTGTATCAGTTTCAAAGCAGAGTTGAACTAGGTATGGTCCCTGTGGGTAGGAAACACAGTTCTTTTGTTCTGAGCACGCTCACGTTTCCAGCCTTATTAGAGACTCTAGAAAGCAAGAGCTTGCTTCTTGCTCTAAAGCAGAGCGTGTTTCATGGACGAGGACTGTGGTGTGTGTTTCCCTTCAGAAACAGAGTTAAATGGCAGACTCTGTGTCTTCCTACAAGCATAGTTCGATTCCGGTAAATGCAGTCACTTTTGAGCTCAAACGAAGCTACATCTTTAACGAAGCTCACACATTTCTCGCTCTTAAGTGAAAAGCATTGGATGTTAGAGGGCCTGTGGATTGCATTAGTATCAGAAGCAGAGTTGAACTAAATATGGTCCCTGTGTGTAGAAACACAGTTCTTTTGTTCTGAGCAAACTCACGTTTCCTGCCTTATTAGAGACTCTAGAAAGCAAGAGCATGCTTCTTGCTCTAAAGCAGAGTGTGTTTCATGGAGGAGAACTGTGCTGTGTGTTTCCCTTCAAAAACGGAGTTCAATGGTTGGATCTGTGTCTTCCTACAAGCAAGACTTCGTTTCAGGTAAACACAGTCACTTTTGAGCTCAAACGAAGCTACATCGTTCACAAAGCTCACACATTTCTCGCTCTTAAGTGAAAAGCACTGGATGTTAGAGAGCCTGTGGTTTGTATCAGTTTCAGAAGCAGAGTTGAACGAGATATGTTCCGTCTGTGTAGGAAACACAGTTCTTTTAGTCTGAGCACACTCACGTTTCCAGCCTTATTAGAGACTCTAGAAAGCAAGAGTTTGCTAATTGCTCTAAAGCAGAGTGTCTTTCATGGATGAGAACTGTGCTGTGTGTTTCCCTTCAGAAACGGAGTTAAATGGCAGGCTCTGTGTCTTCCTACAAGCTAAACTTCATTTCAGGTAAACGCAGTCACTTTTGAGCTCAAACGAAGCTACATTGTTCACGAAGCTCTCACGTTTCTCGCTCTTAACTGAAAGGCATTGGATGTTAGAGGGTCTATGGTTTGTATCAGTTTCAGAAGCAGAGTTGAACTAGATATGGTCCGTGTGTAGGAAACACAGTTCTTTTGTTCTGAGCACACTCACGTTTCCAGCCTTATTAGAGACTCTAGAATGCAAGAGCATGCTTCTTGCTCTAAGGCAGAGTGTGTTTCATGGATGAGAACTGTGCTGTGTGTTTCCCTTCAGAAACGGAGTTAAATGGCAGGCTCTGTGTCTTCCTACAAGCTAAACTTCATTTCAGGTAAACGCAGTCACTTTTGAGCTCAAACGAAGCTACATCGTTCACGAAGCTCTCACGTTTCTCGCTCTTAACTGAAAGGCATTGGATGTTAGAGGGTCTATGGTTTGTATCAGTTTCAGAAGCAGAGTTGAACTAGATATGGTCCTTGTGTGTAGGAAACACAGTTCTTTTGTTCTGAGCACACTCACGTTTCCAGCCTTATTAGAGACTCTAGAAAGCAAGAGCTTCTTCTTGCTCTAAAGCAGAGTGTGTTTCATGGATGAGAACTGTGCTGTGTGTTTCCCTTCAGAAACGGAGTTAAATGGCAGGCTCTGTGTCTTCCTACAAGCAAGAATTCGTTTCAGGTCAACGCAGTCAGTTTTGAGCTCAAACGAAGCTACATCGTTCACGAAGCTCTCACGATTCTCGCTCTTAACTGAAAGGCATTGGATGATAGAGGGTCTATGGTTTGTATCAGTTTCAGAAGCAGAGTTGAACTAGATATGGTCCGTGTGTGTAGGAAACACAGTTCTTTTGTTCTGAGCACACTCACGTTTCCAGCCTTATTAGAGACTCTAGAAAGCAAGAGCTTGCTTCTTGCTCTAAAGCAGAGTGTGTTTCATGGATGAGAACTGTGCTGTGTGTTTCCCTTCAGAAACGGAGTTAAATGGCAGGCTCTGTGTCTTCCTACAAGCAAAAATTCGTTTCAGGTCAACGCAGTCAGTTTTGAGCTCAAATGAAGCTACGTCCTCAGAAAGCTCACACGTTTCTCGCTCCTAAGTGAAAAGCATTGGATGTTAGAGGGCCTGTGGTTTGTATCAGTTTCAGAAGCAGAGTTCAACTAGATATGGTGCGTGTGTGTAGGAAACATAGTTCTTTTGTTCTGAGCACACTCACGTTTCCCGCCTTATTAGAGACTCTAGAAAGCAAGAGCTTGCTTCTTGCTCTAAAGCAGAGTGTCTTTAATGGATGAGAACTGTGCTGTGTGTTTCCCTTCAGAAACGGGGTTAAATGGCTGGCTCTGTGTCTTCATACAAGCATGACTTAGTTTCAGGTAAACGCAGTCACTTTTGAGCTCTAATGAAGCTACATCGTCACGAAGCTCACACGTTTCTCACTCTTAAGTGAAAAGCATTGGATGTTAGAGGGCCTGTTGTTTGTATCAGTTTCAAAGCAGAGTTGAACTAGATATACTCCCTGTGGGTAGGAAACACAGTTCTTTTGTTCTGAGCACGCTCACGTTTCCAGCCTTATTAGAGACTCTAGAAAGCAAGAGCTGGCTTCTTGCTCTAAAGCAGAGCGTGTTTCATGGACGAGGACTGTGGTGTGTGTTTCCCTTCAGAAACGGAGTTAAATGGCAGACTCTGTGTCTTCCTACAAGCATAGTTCGATTCCGGTAAATGCAGTCACTTTTGAGCTCAAACGAAGCTACATCTTTAACGAAGCTCACACGTTTGGCGCTCTTAAGTGAAAAGCATTGGATGTTAGAGGGCCTGTGGATTGCATTAGTTTCAGAAGCAGAGTTGAACTAAATATGGTCCCTGTGTGTAGAAACACAGTTCTTTTGTTCTGAGCACACTCACGTTTCCTGCCTTATTAGAGACTCTAGAAAGCAAGAGCATGCTTCTTGCTCTAAAGCAGAGTGTGTTTCATGGAGGAGAACTGTGCTGTGTGTTTCCCTTCAAAAACGGAGTTCAATGGTTGGCTCTGTGTCTTCCTACAAGCAAGACTTCGTTTCAGGTAAACACAGTCACTTTGAGCTCAAACGAAGCTACATCTTTCACAAAGCTCACACATTTCTCGCTCTTAAGTGAAAAGCACTGGATGTTAGAGGGCCTGTGGTTTGTATCAGTTTCAGAAGCAGAGTTGAACTAGATATGGTCCGTGTGTGTAGGAAACACAGTTCTTTTGTTCTGAGCACACTCACTTTTCCCACCTTATTAGAGACTCTAGAAAGCGAGAGCATGCTTCTTGCTCTAAAGCAGAGTGTGTTTCATGGATGAGAATTGTGCTGTGTGTTTCCCTTCAGAAACGGAGTTAAATGGCAGGCTCTATGTCTTCCTACAAGCAAGTCTTCTTTTCAGGTAAACACAGTCAATTTTGAGCTCAAATGAAGCTACATAGTCACGTAACTCACACGTTTCTCGCTCTTAAGTGAAAAGCAATGGATGTTAGAGGGCCTGTGGTTCGTATCAGTTTCAAAGCAGAGTTGAACTAGATATGGTCCCTGTGGGTAGGAAACACAGTTCTTTTGTTCTGAGCACGCTCACGTTTCCAGCCTTATTAGAGACTCTAGAAAGCAAGAGCTTGCTTCTTGCTCTAAAGCAGAGCGTGTTTCATGGACGAGGACTGTGGTGTGTGTTTCCCTTCAGAAACGGAGTTAAATGGCAGGCTCTGTGTCTTCCTACAAGCAAGAATTCGTTCCAAGTCAACGCAGTCAGTTTTGAGCTCAAATGAAGCTACATCGTCACGAAGCTCACACGTTTCTCACTCTAAAGTGAAAAGCAATGAATGTTAGAGGGCCTGTGGTTTGTATCAGTTTCAGAAGCAGAGTTGAACTAGATACAGTCCGTGTGTGTAGGAAACACAGTTCTTTTGTTCTAGCACACTCACGTTTCCCATGTTATTAGAGTCTCTAGAAAGCAAGGGCTTGCTTCTTGCTCTAAAGCAGAGTGTCTTTCTATGGATGAGGACTCTGCTGTGTGTTTCCCTTCAGTAACGGAGTTAAATGGCAGGCTCTGTGTCTTCCTACAAGCAAGAGTTAGTTTACGGTAAATACAGTCACTTTTGAGCTCAAACGAAGCTACATCTTTAACGAAGCTCACACGTTTCTCGCTCTTAAGTGAAAAGCAATGGATGTTAGAAGGCCTGGGGTTTGTATCAGTTTCAGAAGCAGAGTTGAACTAGATTTGGTCCGTCTGTAGGAAACACAGTTCTTTTGTTCTGAGCACACCCAAGTTTCCAGCCTTATTAGAGACTCTGGAAAGCAAGAGCTTGCTTCTTGCTCTAAAGCAGAGTGTGTTTCATGGATGAGAACTGTGCTGTGTGTTTCCCTTCAGAAACGGAGTTAAATGGCAGGCTCTATGTCTTCCTACAAGCAAGTCTTCTTTTCAGGTAAACGCAGTCAATTTTGAGCTCAAATGAAGCTACATAGTCACGTATCTCACAGGTTTCTCGCTCTTAAGTGAAAAGCAATGGATGTTAGAGGGCCTGTGGTTTGTATCAGTTTCAAAGCAGAGTTGAACTAGATATGGTCCCTGTGGGTAGGAAACACAGTTCTTTTGTTCTGAGCACGCTCACGTTTCCAGCCTTATTAGAGACTCTAGAAAGCAAGAGCTTGCTTCTTGCTCTAAAGCAGAGCGTGTTTCATGGACGAGGACTGTGGTGTGTGTTTCCCTTCAGAAACAGAGTTAAATGGCAGACTCTGTGTCTTCCTACAAGCATAGTTCGATTCCGGTAAATGCAGTCACTTTTGAGCTCAAACGAAGCTACATCTTTAACGAAGCTCACACATTTCTCGCTCTTAAGTGAAAAGCATTGGATGTTAGAGGGCCTGTGGATTGCATTAGTATCAGAAGCAGAGTTGAACTAAATATGGTCCCTGTGTGTAGAAACACAGTTCTTTTGTTCTGAGCAAACTCACGTTTCCTGCCTTATTAGAGACTCTAGAAAGCAAGAGCATGCTTCTTGCTCTAAAGCAGAGTGTGTTTCATGGAGGAGAACTGTGCTGTGTGTTTCCCTTCAAAAACGGAGTTCAATGGTTGGATCTGTGTCTTCCTACAAGCAAGACTTCGTTTCAGGTAAACACAGTCACTTTTGAGCTCAAACGAAGCTACATCGTTCACAAAGCTCACACATTTCTCGCTCTTAAGTGAAAAGCACTGGATGTTAGAGAGCCTGTGGTTTGTATCAGTTTCAGAAGCAGAGTTGAACGAGATATGTTCCGTCTGTGTAGGAAACACAGTTCTTTTATTCTGAGCACACTCACGTTTCCAGCATTATTAGAGACTCTAGAAAGCAAGAGTTTGCTAATTGCTCTAAAGCAGAGTGTCTTTCATGGATGAGAACTGTGCTGTGTGTTTCCCTTCAGAAACGGAGTTAAATGGCAGGCTCTGTGTCTTCCTACAAGCTAAACTTCATTTCAGGTAAACGCAGTCACTTTTGAGCTCAAACGAAGCTACATCGTTCACGAAGCTCTCACGTTTCTCGCTCTTAACTGAAAGGCATTGGATGTTAGAGGGTCTATGGTTTGTATCAGTTTCAGAAGCAGAGTTGAACTAGATATGGTCCGTGTGTGTAGGAAACACAGTTCTTTTGTTCTGAGCACACTCACGTTTCCAGCCTTATTAGAGACTCTAGAATGCAAGAGCATGCTTCTTGCTCTAAGGCAGAGTGTGTTTCATGGATGAGAACTGTGCTGTGTGTTTCCCTTCAGAAACGGAGTTAAATGGCAGGCTCTGTGTCTTCCTACAAGCTAAACTTCATTTCAGGTAAACGCAGTCACTTTTGAGCTCAAACGAAGCTACATCGTTCACGAAGCTCTCACGTTTCTCGCTCTTAACTGAAAGGCATTGGATGTCAGAGGGTCTATGGTTTGTATCAGTTTCAGAAGCAGAGTTGAACTAGATATGGTCCGTGTGTGTAGGAAACACAGTTCTTTTGTTCTGAGCACACTCACGTTTCCAGCCTTATTAGAGACTCTAGAAAGCAAGAGCATGCTTCTTGCTCTAAAGCAGAGTGTGTTTCATGGATGAGAACTGTGCTGTGTGTTTCCCTTCAGAAACGGAGTTCAATGGTTGGCTCTGTGTCTTCCTACAAGCAAGACTTCGTTCCAGGTAAACACAGTCACTTTGAGCTCAAACGAAGCTACATCTTTCACAAAGCTCACACGTTTCTCGCTCCTAAGTGAAAAGCATTGGATGTTAGAGGGCCTGTGGTTTGTATCAGTTTCAGAAGCAGAGTTCAACTAGATATGGTGCGTGTGTGTAGGAAACATAGTTCTTTTGTTCTGAGCAAACTCACGTTTCCCGCCTTATTAGAGACTCTAGAAAGCAAGAGCTTGCTTCTTGCTCTAAAGCAGAGTGTCTTTAATGGTTGAGAACTGTGCTGTGTGTTTCCCTTCAGAAACGGGGTTAAATGGCTGGCTCTGTGTCTTCATACAAGCATGACTTAGTTTCAGGTAAACGCAGTCACTTTTGAGCTCTAATGAAGCTACATCGTCACGAAGCTCACACGTTTCTCACTCTTAAGTGAAAAGCATTGGATGTTAGAGGGCCTGTGGTTTGTATCAGTTTCAAAGCAGAGTTGAACTAGATATACTCCCTGTGGGTAGGAAACACAGTTCTTTTGTTCTGAGCACGCTCACGTTTCCAGCCTTATTAGAGACTCTAGAAAGCAAGAGCTGGCTTCTTGCTCTAAAGCAGAGCGTGTTTCATGGACGAGGACTGTGGTGTGTGTTTCCCTTCAGAAACGGAGTTAAATGGCAGACTCTGTGTCTTCCTACAAGCATAGTTCGATTCCGGTAAATGCAGTCACTTTTGAGCTCAAACGAAGCTACATCTTTAACGAAGCTCACACGTTTCGCGCTCTTAAGTGAAAAGCATTGGATGTTAGAGGGCCTGTGGATTGCATTAGTTTCAGAAGCAGAGTTGAACTAAATATGGTCCCTGTGTGTAGAAACACAGTTCTTTTGTTCTGAGCACACTCACGTTTCCTGCCTTATTAGAGACTCTAGAAAGCAAGAGCATGCTTCTTGCTCTAAAGCAGAGTGTGTTTCATGGAGGAGAACTGTGCTCTGTGTTTCCCTTCAAAAACGGAGTTCAATGGTTGGCTCTGTGTCTTCCTACAAGCAAGACTTCGTTTCAGGTAAACACAGTCACTTTGAGCTCAAACGAAGCTACATCTTTCACAAAGCTCACACATTTCTCGCTCTTAAGTGAAAAGCACTGGATGTTAGAGGGCCTGTGGTTTGTATCAGTTTCAGAAGCAGAGTTGAACTAGATATGGTCCGTGTGTGTAGGAAACACAGTTCTTTTGTTCTGAGCACACTCACTTTTCCCACCTTATTAGAGACTCTAGAATGCAAGAGCATGCTTCTTGCTCTAAGGCAGAGTGTGTTTCATGGATGAGAACTGTGCTGTGTGTTTCCCTTCAGAAACGGAGTTAAATGGCAGGCTCTTTGTCTTCCTACAAGCTAAACTTCATTTCAGGTAAACGCAGTCACTTTTGAGCTCAAACGAAGCTACATCGTTCACGAAGCTCTCAAGTTTCTCGCTCTTAACTGAAAGGCATTGGATGTTAGAGGGTCTATGGTTTGTATCAGTTTCAGAAGCAGAGTTGAACTAGATATGGTCCGTGTGTGTAGGAAACACAGTTCTTTTGTTCTGAGCACACTCACGTTTCCAGCATTATTAGAGACTCTAGAAAGCAAGAGCTTCTTCTTGCTCTAAAGCAGAGTGTGTTTCATGGATGAGAACTGTGCTGTGTGTTTCCCTTCAGAAACGGAGTTAAATGGCAGGCTCTGTGTCTTCCTACAAGCAAGAATTCGTTCCAGGTCAACGCAGTCAGTTTTGAGCTCAAATGAAGCTACGTCGTCAGAAAACTCACACGTTTCTCGCTCCTATGTGAAAAGCATTGGATGTTAGAGGGCCTGTGGTTTGTATCAGTTTCAGAAGCAGAGTTGAACTAGATATGGTCCGTGTGTGTAGGAAACACAGTTCTTTTGTTCTGAGCACACTCACGTTTCCCGCCTTATTAGAGACTCTAGAAAGCAAGAGCTTGCTTCTTGCTCTAAAGCAGAGTGTCTTTCATGGATGAGAGCTGTGCTGTGTGTTTCCCTTAAGTTACGGAGTTAAATGGCAGCCTCTGTGTCTTCCTACAAGCAAGACTTCGTTTCAGGTAAACGCAGTCACTTTTGAGTTCAAATGAAGCTGCATCGTTCATGAAGCTCCCACGTTTCTCGCTCTTAACTGAAAGGCTTAGATGTTAGAGGGTCTATGGTTTGTATCAGTTTCAGAAGCAGAGGTGAACTAGATACGGTCTGTGTGTGTAGGAAACACAGTTCTTTTGTTCTGAGCACACTCACGTTTCCCGCATTATTAGAGACTCTAGAAAGCAAGAGCTTGCTTCTTGCTCTAAAGCAGAGTGTCTTTAATGGATGAGAACTGTGCTGTGTGTTTCCCTTCAGAAACGGGGTTAAATGGCTGGCTCTGTGTCTTCATACAAGCATGACTTAGTTTCAGGTAAACGCAGTCACTTTTGAGCTCTAATGAAGCTACATCGTCACGAAGCTCACACGTTTCTCACTCTAAAGTGAAAAGCAATGAATGTTAGAAGGCCTGTGGTTTGTATCAGTTTCAGAAGCAGAGTTGAACTAGATATGGTCTGTGTGTGTAGGAAACACAGTTCTTTTGTTCTGAGCACACTCACGTTTCCCATGTTATTAGAGTCTCTAGTAAGCAAGGGCTTGCTTCTTGCTCTAAAGCAGAGTGTCTTTCTATGGATGAGGACTCTGCTGTGTGTTTCCCTTCAGAAACGGAGTTAAATGGCAGGCTCTGTGTCTTCCTACAAGCAAGAGTTAGTTTACGGTAAATACAGTCACTTTTGAGCTCAAACGAAGCTACATCTTTAAAGAAGCTCACACATTTCTCGCTCTTAAGTGAAAAGCAATGGATGTTAGAAGGCCTGGGGTTTGTATCAGTTTCAGAAGCAGAGTTGAACTAGATTTGGTCCGTGTGTAGGAAACACAGTTCTTTTGTTCTGAGCACACTCAAGTTTCCAGCCTTATTAGAGACTCTGGAAAGCAAGAGCTTGCTTCTTGCTCTAAAGCAGAGTGTGTTTCATGGATGAGAACTGTGCTGTGTTTTTCCCTTCAGAAACGGAGTTAAATGGCAGGCTCTATGTCTTCCTACAAGCAAGTCTTCTTTTCAGGTAAACGCAGTCAATTTTGAGCTCAAATGAAGCTACATAGTCACGTAACTCACACGTTTCTCGCTCTTAAGTGAAAAGCAATGGATGTTAGAGGGCCTGTGGTTTGTATCAGTTTCAAAGCAGAGTTGAACTAGATATGGTCCCTGTGGGTAGGAAACACAGTTCTTTTGTTCTGAGCACGCTCACGTTTCCAGCCTTATTAGAGACTCTAGAAAGCAAGAGCTTGCTTCTTGCTCTAAAGCAGAGCGTGTTTCATGGACGAGGACTGTGCTGTGTGTTTCCCTTCAGAAACGGAGTTAAATGGCAGGCTCTGTGTCTTCCTACAAGCAAGAATTCGTTCCAAGTCAACGCAGTCAGTTTTGAGCTCAAATGAAGCTATGTCGTCAGAAAACTCACACGTTTCTCGCTCCTAAGTGAAAAGCATTGGATGTTAGAGGGCCTGTGGTTTGTATCAGTTTCAGAAGCAGAGTTGAACTAGATATGGTCCGTGTGTGTAGGAAACACAGTTCTTTTGTTCTGAGCACACTCACGTTTCCCGCCTTATTAGAGACTCTAGAAAGCAAGAGCTTGCTTCTTGCTCTAAAGCAGAGTGTCTTTCATGGATGAGAGCTGTGCTGTGTGTTTCCCTTAAGGAACGGAGTTAAATGGCAGCCTCTGTGTCTTCCTACAAGCAAGAATTCGTTTCAGATAAACGCAGTCACTTTTGAGTTCAAAGGAAGCTGCATCGTTCATGAAGCTCCCACGTTTCTCGCTCTTAACTGAAAGGCTTAGATGTTAGAGGGTCTATGGTTTGTATCAGTTTCAGAAGCAGAGTTGAACTAGATACGGTCTGTGTGTGTAGGAAACACAGTTCTTTTGTTCTAGCACACTCACGTTTCCCATGTTATTAGAGTCTCTAGAAAGCAAGGGCTTGCTTCTTGCTCTAAAGCAGAGTGTCTTTCTATGGATGAGGACTCTGCTGTGTGTTTCCCTTCAGAAACGGAGTTAAATGGCAGGCTCTGTGTCTTCCTACAAGCAAGAGTTAGTTTACGGTAAATACAGTCACTTTTGAGCTCAAACGAAGCTACATCTTTAACGAAGCTCACACGTGTCTCACTCTTAAGTGAAAAGCAATGGATGTTAGAAGGCCTGGGGTTTGTATCAGTTTCAGAAGCAGAGTTGAACTAGATTTGGTCCGTGTGTAGGAAACACAGTTCTTTTGTTCTGAGCACACCCAAGTTTCCAGCCTTATTAGAGACTCTGGAAAGCAAGAGCTTGCTTCTTGCTCTAAAGCAGAGTGTGTTTCATGGATGAGAACTGTGCTGTGTGTTTCCCTTCAGAAACGGAGTTAAATGGCAGGCTCTATGTCTTCCTACAAGCAAGTCTTCTTTTCAGGTAAACGCAGTCAATTTTGAGCTCAAATGAAGCTACATAGTCACGTATCTCACAGGTTTCTCGCTCTTAAGTGAAAAGCAATGGATGTTAGAAGGCCTGTGGTTTGTATCAGTTTCAAAGCAGAGTTGAACTAGATATGGTCCCTGTGGGTAGGAAACACAGTTCTTTTGTTCTGAGCACGCTCACGTTTCCAGCCTTATTAGAGACTCTAGAAAGCAAGAGCTTGCTTCTTGCTCTAAAGCAGAGCGTGTTTCATGGACGAGGACTGTGGTGTGTGTTTCCCTTCAGAAACGGAGTTAAATGGCAGACTCTGTGTCTTCCTACAAGCATAGTTCGATTCCGGTAAATGCAGTCACTTTTGAGCTCAAACGAAGCTACATCTTTAACGAAGCTCACACGTTTCTCGCTCTTAAGTGAAAAGCATTGGATGTTAGAGGGCCTGTGGATTGCATTAGTTTCAGAAGCATAGTTGAACTAAATATGGTCCCTGTGTGTAGAAACACAGTTCTTTTGTTCTGAGCACACTCACGTTTCCTGCCTTATTAGAGACTCTAGAAAGCAAGAGCATGCTTCTTGCTCTAGAGCAGAGTGTGTTTCATGGAGGAGAACTGTGCTGTGTGTTTCCCTTCAAAAACGGAGTTCAATGGTTGGCTCTGTGTCTTCCTACAAGCAAGAATTCGTTTCAGGTAAACACAGTCACTTTGAGCTCAAACGAAGCTACATCGTTCAAAAAGCTCACACATTTCTCGCTCTTAAGTGAAAAGCACTGGATGTTAGAGGGCCTGTGGTTTGTATCAGTTTCAGAAGCAGAGTTGAACTAGATATGGTCCGTGTGTGTAGGAAACACAGTTCTTTTGTTCTGAGCACACTCACTTTTCCCACCTTATTAGAGTCTCTAGAATGCAAGAGCATGCTTCTTGCTCTAAGGCAGAGTGTGTTTCATGGATGAGAACTGTGCTGTGTGTTTCCCTTCAGAAACGGAGTTAAATGGCAGGCTCTACGTCTTCCTACAAGCAAGTCTTCTTTTCAGGTAAACGCAGTCAATTTTGAGCTCAAATGAAGCTACATAGTCACGTAACTCACACGTTTCTCGCTCTTAAGTGAAAAGCAATGGATGTTAGAGGACCTGTGGTTTGTATCAGTTTCAAAGCAGAGTTGAACTAGATATGGTCCCTGTGGGTAGGAAACACAGTTCTTTTGTTCTGAGCACGCTCACGTTTCCAGCCTTATTAGAGACTCTAGAAAGCAAGAGCTTGCTTCTTGCTCTAAAGCAGAGCGTGTTTCATGGACGAGGACTGTGGTGTGTGTTTCCCTTCAGAAACGGAGTTAAATGGCAGGGTCTGTGTCTTCCTACAAGCAAGAATTCGTTCCAGGTCAACGCAGTCAGTTTTGAGCTCAAATGAAGCTACGTCGTCAGAAAACTCACATTTTTCTCGCTCCTAAGTGAAAAGCATTGGATGTTAGAGGGCTTGTGGTTTGTATCAGTTTCAGAAGCAGAGTTGAACTAGATATGGTCCGTGTGTGTAGGAAACACAATTCTTTTGTTCTGAGCACACTCACGTTTCCTGCCTTATTAGAGACTCTAGAAAGCAAGAGCTTGCTTCTTCCTTTAAAGCATAGTGTCTTTCATGGATGAGAAGTGTGCTGTGTGTTTCCCTTCAGTAACAGAGTTAAATGGCAGCCTCTGTGTCTTCCTACAAGCAAGACTTCGTTTCAGGTAAACGCAGTCACTTTTGAGTTCAAATGAAGCTGCATCGTTCATGAAGCTCCCACGTTTCTCGCTCTTAACTGAAAGGCTTAGATGTTAGAGGGTCTATGGTTTGTATCAGTTTCAGAAGCAGAGTTGAACGAGATACGGTCTGTGTGTGTAGGAAACACAGTTCTTTTGTTCTGAGCACACTCACGTTCCCGCATTATTAGAGACTCTAGAAAGCAAGAGCTTGCTTCTTGCTCTAAAGCAGAGTGTCTTTAATGGATGAGAACTGTGCTGTGTGTTTCCCTTCAGAAACGGGGTTAAATGGCTGGCTCTGTGTCTTCATACAAGCATGACTTAGTTTCAGGTAAACGCAGTCACTTTTGAGCTCTAATGAAGCTACATCGTCACGAAGCTCACACGTTTCTCACTCTAAAGTGAAAAGCAATGAATGTTAGAGGGCCTGTGGTTTGTATCAGTTTCAGAAGCAGAGTTGAACTAGATACGGTCCGTGTGTGTAGGAAACACAGTTCTTTTGTTCTGAGCACACTCACGTTTCCCATGTTATTAGAGTCTCTAGAAAGCAAGGGCTTGCTTCTTGCTCTAAAGCAGAGTGTCTTTCTATGGATGAGGACTCTGCTGTGTGTTTCCCTTCAGAAACGGAGTTAAATGGCAGGCTCTGTGTCTTCCTACAAGCAAGAGTTAGTTTACGGTAAATACAGTCACTTTTGAGCTCAAACAAAGCTACATCTTTAACGAAGCTCACACGTTTCTCGCTCTTAAGTGAAAAGCAATGGATGTTAGAAGGCCTGGGGTTTGTATCAGTTTCAGAAGCAGAGTTGAACTAGATTTGGTCCGTGTGTAGGAAACACAGTTCTTTTGTTCTGAGCACACTCAAGTTTCCAGCCTTATTAGAGACTCTGGAAAGCAAGAGCTTGCTTCTTGCTCTAAAGCAGAGTGTGTTTCATGGATGAGAACTGTGCTGTGTGTTTCCCTTCAGAAACGGAGTTAAATGGCAGGCTCTACGTCTTCCTACAAGCAAGTCTTCTTTTCAGGTAAACGCAGTCAATTTTGAGCTCAAATGAAGCTACATAGTCACGTAACTCACACGTTTCTCGCTCTTAAGTGAAAAGCAATGGATGTTAGAGGACCTGTGGTTTGTATCAGTTTCAAAGCAGAGTTGAACTAGATATGGTCCCTGTGGGTAGGAAACACAGTTCTTTTGTTCTGAGCACGCTCACGTTTCCAGCCTTATTAGAGACTCTAGAAAGCAAGAGCTTGCTTCTTGCTCTAAAGCAGAGCGTGTTTCATGGACGAGGACTGTGGTGTGTGTTTCCCTTCAGAAACGGAGGTAAATGGCAGGGTCTGTGTCTTCCTACAAGCAAGAATTCGTTCCAGGTCAACGCAGTCAGTTTTGAGCTCAAATGAAGCTACGTCGTCAGAAAACTCACATTTTTCTCGCTCCTAAGTGAAAAGCATTGAATGTTAGAGGGCCTGTGGTTTGTATCAGTTTCAGAAGCAGAGTTGAACTAGATATGGTCCGTGTGTGTAGGAAACACAATTCTTTTGTTCTGAGCACACTCACGTTTCCTGCCTTATTAGAGACTCTAGAAAGCAAGACCTTGCTTCTTCCTTTAAAGCATAGTGTCTTTAATGGATGAGAAGTGTGCTGTGTGTTTCCCTTCAGTAACGGAGTTAAATGGCAGCCTCTGTGTCTTCCTACAAGCAAGACTTCGTTTCAGGTAAACGCAATCACTTTTGAGTTCAAATGAAGCTGCATCGTTCATGAAGCTCCCACGTTTCTCGCTCTTAACTGAAAGGCTTAGATGTTAGAGGGTCTATGGTTTGTATCAGTTTCAGAAGCAGAGTTGAACGAGATACGGTCTGTGTGTGTAGGAAACACAGTTCTTTTGTTCTGAGCACACTCACGTTCCCGCATTATTAGAGACTCTAGAAAGCAAGAGCTTGCTTCTTGCTCTAAAGCAGAGTGTCTTTTATGGATGAGAACTGTGCTGTGTGTTTCCCTTCAGAAACGGGGTTAAATGGCTGGCTCTGTGTCTTCATACAAGCATGACTTAGTTTCAGGTAAACGCAGTCACTTTTGAGCTCTAATGAAGCTACATCGTCACGAAGCTCACACGTTTCTCACTCTAAAGTGAAAAGCAATGAATGTTAGAGGGCCTGTGGTTTGTATCAGTTTCAGAAGCAGAGTTGAACTAGATACGGTCCGTGTGTGTAGGAAACACAGTTCTTTTGTTCTGAGCACACTCACGTTTCCCATGTTATTAGAGTCTCTAGAAAGCAAGGGCTTGCTTCTTGCTCTAAAGCAGAGTGTCTTTCTATGGATGAGGACTCTGCTGTGTGTTTCCCTTCAGAAACGGAGTTAAATGGCAGGCTCTGTGTCTTCCTACAAGCAAGAGTTAGTTTACGGTAAATACAGTCACTTTTGAGCTCAAACAAAGCTACATCTTTAACGAAGCTCACACGTTTCTCGCTCTTAAGTGAAAAGCAATGGATGTTAGAAGGCCTGGGGTTTGTATCAGTTTCAGAAGCAGAGTTGAACTAGATTTGGTCCGTGTGTAGGAAACACAGTTCTTTGTTCTGAGCACACTCAAGTTTCCAGCCTTATTAGAGACTCTGGAAAG
Organism: Onychomys leucogaster; assembly: GCA_949786385.1. NCBI lineage: Eukaryota > Metazoa > Chordata > Mammalia > Rodentia > Cricetidae > Onychomys > Onychomys leucogaster. The sequence goes on along the minus strand of CATKUP010000105.1, from coordinate 201,757 downwards.
CAAGAGCTTGCTTCTTGCTCTAAAGCAGAGTGTGTTTCATGGATGAGAACTGTGCTGTGTGTTTCCCTTCAGAAACGGAGTTAAATGGCAGGCTCTACGTCTTCCTACAAGCAAGTCTTCTTTTCAGGTAAACGCAGTCAATTTTGAGCTCAAATGAAGCTACATAGTCACGTAACTCACACGTTTCTCGCTCTTAAGTGAAAAGCAATGGATGTTAGAGGGCCTGTGGTTTGTATCAGTTTCAAAGCAGAGTTGAACTAGATATGGTCCTTGTGGGTAGGAAACACAGTTCTTTTGTTCTGAGCACGCTCACGTTTCCAGCCTTTTTAGAGACTCTAGAAAGCAAGAGCTTGCTTCTTGCTCTAAAGCAGAGCGTGTTTCATGGACGAGGACTGTGGTGTGTGTTTCCCTTCAGAAACGGAGTTAAATGGCAGGGTCTGTGTCTTCCTACAAGCAAGAATTCGTTCCAGGTCAACGCAGTCAGTTTTGAGCTCAAATGAAGCTACGTCGTCAGAAAACTCACACGTTTCTCGCTCCTAAGTGAAAAGCATTGGATGTTAGAGGGCCTGTGGTTTGTATCAGTTTCAGAAGCAGAGTTGAACTAGATATGGTCCGTGTGTGTAGGAAACACAGTTCTTTTGTTCTGAGCACACTCACGTTTCCCGCCTTATTAGAGACTCTAGAAAGCAAGAGCTTGCTTCTTGCTCTAAAGCAGAGTGTCTTTCATGGATGAGAGCTGTGCTGTGTGTTTCCCTTAAGGAACGGAGTTAAATGGCAGCCTCTGTGTCTTCCTACAAGCAAGAATTCGTTTCAGGTAAATGCAGTCACTTTTGAGTTCAAATGAAGCTGCATCGTTCATGAAGCTCCCACGTTTCTCGCTCTTAACTTAAAGGCTTAGATGTTAGAGGGTCTATGGTTTGTATCAGTTTCAGAAGCAGAGTTGAACGAGATACGGTCTGTGTGTGTAGGAAACACAGTTCTTTTGTTCTGAGCACACTCACGTTCCCGCATTATTAGAGACTCTAGAAAGCAAGAGCTTGCTTCTTGCTCTAAAGCAGAGTGTCTTTTATGGATGAGAACTGTGCTGTGTGTTTCCCTTCAGAAACGGGGTTAAATGGCTGGCTCTGTGTCTTCATACAAGCATGACTTAGTTTCAGGTAAACGCAGTCACTTTTGAGCTCTAATGAAGCTACATCGTCACGAAGCTCACACGTTTCTCACTCTAAAGTGAAAAGCAATGAATGTTAGAGGGCCTGTGGTTTGTATCAGTTTCAGAAGCAGAGTTGAACTAGATACGGTCCGTGTGTGTAGGAAACACAGTTCTTTTGTTCTGAGCACACTCACGTTTCCCATGTTATTAGAGTCTCTAGAAAGCAAGGGCTTGCTTCTTGCTCTAAAGCAGAGTGTCTTTCTATGGATGAGGACTCTGCTGTGTGTTTCCCTTCAGAAACGGAGTTAAATGGCAGGCTCTGTGTCTTCCTACAAGCAAGAGTTAGTTTACGGTAAATACAGTCACTTTTGAGCTCAAACAAAGCTACATCTTTAACGAAGCTCACACGTTTCTCGCTCTTAAGTGAAAAGCAATGGATGTTAGAAGGCCTGGGGTTTGTATCAGTTTCAGAAGCAGAGTTGAACTAGATTTGGTCCGTGTGTAGGAAACACAGTTCTTTGTTCTGAGCACACTCAAGTTTCCAGCCTTATTAGAGACTCTGGAAAGCAAGAGCTTGCTTCTTGCTCTAAAGCAGAGTGTGTTTCATGGATGAGAACTGTGCTGTGTGTTTCCCTTCAGAAACGGAGTTAAATGGCAGGCTCTACGTCTTCCTACAAGCAAGTCTTCTTTTCAGGTAAACGCAGTCAATTTTGAGCTCAAATGAAGCTACATAGTCACGTAACTCACACGTTTCTCGCTCTTAAGTGAAAAGCAATGGATGTTAGAGGGCCTGTGGTTTGTATCAGTTTCAAAGCAGAGTTGAACTAGATATGGTCCTTGTGGGTAGGAAACACAGTTCTTTTGTTCTGAGCACGCTCACGTTTCCAGCCTTTTTAGAGACTCTAGAAAGCAAGAGCTTGCTTCTTGCTCTAAAGCAGAGCGTGTTTCATGGACGAGGACTGTGGTGTGTGTTTCCCTTCAGAAACGGAGTTAAATGGCAGGGTCTGTGTCTTCCTACAAGCAAGAATTCGTTCCAGGTCAACGCAGTCAGTTTTGAGCTCAAATGAAGCTACGTCGTCAGAAAACTCACACGTTTCTCGCTCCTAAGTGAAAAGCATTGGATGTTAGAGGGCCTGTGGTTTGTATCAGTTTCAGAAGCAGAGTTGAACTAGATATGGTCCGTGTGTGTAGGAAACACAGTTCTTTTGTTCTGAGCACACTCACGTTTCCCGCCTTATTAGAGACTCTAGAAAGCAAGAGCTTGCTTCTTGCTCTAAAGCAGAGTGTCTTTCATGGATGAGAGCTGTGCTGTGTGTTTCCCTTAAGGAACGGAGTTAAATGGCAGCCTCTGTGTCTTCCTACAAGCAAGAATTCGTTTCAGGTAAATGCAGTCACTTTTGAGTTCAAATGAAGCTGCATCGTTCATGAAGCTCCCACGTTTCTCGCTCTTAACTTAAAGGCTTAGATGTTAGAGGGTCTATGGTTTGTATCAGTTTCAGAAGCAGAGTTGAACTAGATACGGTCTGTGTGTGTAGGGAACACAGTTCTTTTGTTCTGAGCACACTCACGTTTCCCGCATTATTAGAGACTCTAGAAAGCAAGAGCTTGCTTCTTGCTCTAAAGCAGAGTGTCTTTAATGGATGAGAACTGTGCTGTGTGTTTCCCTTCAGAAACGGAGTTAAATGGCTGGCTCTGTGTCTTCATACAAGGATGACTTAGTTTCAGGTAAACGCAGTCACTTTTGAGCTCTAATGAAGCTACATCGTCACGAAGCTCACACGTTTCTCACTCTAAAGTGAAAAGCAATGAATGTTAGAGGGCCTGTGGTTTGTATCAGTTTCAGAAGCAGAGTTGAACTAGATACGGTCCGTGTGTGTAGGAAACACAGTTCTTTTGTTCTGAGCACACTCACGTTTCCCATGTTATTAGAGTCTCTAGAAAGCAAGGGCTTGCTTCTTGCTCTAAAGCAGAGTGTCTTTCTATGGATGAGGACTCTGCTGTGTGTTTCCCTTCAGAAACGGAGTTAAATGGCAGGCTCTGTGTCTTCCTACAAGCAAGAGTTAGTTTACGGTAAATACAGTCACTTTTGAGCTCAAACGAAGCTACATCTTTAACGAAGCTCACACGTTTCTCGCTCTTAAGTGAAAAGCAATGGATGTTAGAAGGCCTGGGGTTTGTATCAGTTTCAGAAGCAGAGTTGAACTAGATTTGGTCCGTGTGTAGGAAACACAGTTCTTTTGTTCTGAGCACACTCAAGTTTCCAGCCTTATTAGAATCTCTGGAAAGCAAGAGCTTGCTTCTTGCTCTAAAGCAGAGTGTGTTTCATGGATGAGAACTGTGCTGTGTGTTTCCCTTCAGAAACGGAGTTAAATGGCAGGCTCTATGTCTTCCTACAAGCAAGTCTTCTTTTCAGGTAAACGCAGTCAATTTTGAGCTCAAATGAAGCTACATAGTCACGTATCTCACAGGTTTCTCGCTCATAAGTGAAAAGCAATGGATGTTAGAGGGCCTGTGGTTTGTATCAGTTTCAAAGCAGAGTTGAACTAGATATGGTCCCTGTGGGTAGGAAACACAGTTCTTTTGTTCTGAGCACGCTCACGTTTCCAGCCTTATTAGAGACTCTAGAAAGCAAGAGCTTGCTTCTTGCTGTAAAGCAGAGCATGTTTCATGGACGAGGACTGTGGTGTGTTTCCCTTCAGAAACGGAGTTAAATGGCAGACTCTGTGTCTTCCTACAAGCATAGTTCGATTCCGGTAAATGCAGTCACTTTTGAGCTCAAACGAAGCTACATCTTTAACGAAGCTCACACGTTTCTCGCTCTTAAGTGAAAAGCATTGGATGTTAGAGGGCCTGTGGATTGCATTAGTTTCAGAAGCAGAGTTGAACTAAATATGGTCCCTGTGTGTAGAAACACAGTTCTTTTGTTCTGAGCACACTCACGTTTCCTGCCTTATTAGAGACTCTAGAAAGCAAGAGCATGCTTCTTGCTCTAAAGCAGAGTGTGTTTCATGGAGGAGAACTGTGCTCTGTGTTTCCCTTCAAAAACGGAGTTCAATGGTTGGCTCTGTGTCTTCCTACAAGCAAGACTTAGTTTCAGGTAAACACAGTCACTTTGAGCTCAAACGAAGCTACATCGTTCAAAAAGCTCACACATTTCTCGCTCTTAAGTGAAAAGCACTGGATGTTAGAGGGCCTGTGGTTTGTATCAGTTTCAGAAGCAGAGTTGAACTAGATATGGTCCGTGTGTGTAGGAAACACAGTTCTTTTGTTCTGAGCACACTCACTTTTCCCACCTTATTAGAGTCTCTAGAATGCAAGAGCATGCTTCTTGCTCTAAGGCAGAGTGTGTTTCATGGATGAGAACTGTGCTGTGTGTTTCCCTTCAGAAACGGAGTTAAATGGCAGGCTCTGTGGTCTTCCTACAAGCTAAACTTCATTTCAGGTAAACGCAGTCACTTTTAAGCTCAAACGAAGCTACATCGTTCACGAAGCTCTCACGTTTCTCGCTCTTAACTGAAAGGCATTGGATGTTAGAGGGTCTATGGTTTGTATCAGTTTCAGAAGCAGAGTTGAACTAGATATGGTCCGTGTGTGTAGGAAACACAGTTCTTTTGTTCTGAGCACACTCACTTTTCCCACCTTATTAGAGACTCTAGAATGCAAGAGCATGCTTCTTGCTCTAAAGCAGAGTGTGTTTCATGGATGAGAACTGTACTGTGTGTTTCCCTTCAGAAACGGAGTTAAATGGCAGGCTCTGTGTCTTCCTACAAGCAAGAATTCGTTTCAGGTCAACGCAGTCAGTTTTGACCTCAAATGAAGCTACGCCGTCAGAAAACTCACACGTTACTCGCTCCTAAGTGAAAAGCATTGGATGTTAGAGGGCCTGTGGTTTGTATCAGTTTCAGAAGCAGAGTTGAACTAGATATGGTCCGTGTGTGTAGGAAACACAGTTCTTTTGTTCTGAGCACACTCACGTTTCCCGCCTTATTAGAGACTCTAGAAAGCAAGAGCTTGCTTCTTGCTCTAAAGCAGAGTGTCTTTCATGGATGAGAACTGTGCTGTGTGTTTCCCTTAAGTAACATAGTTAAATGGCAGCCTCTGTGTCTTCCTACAAGCAAGACTTCGTTTCAGGTAAATGCAGTCACTTTTGAGCTCAAATGAAGCTACATCGTTCATGAAGCTCCCACGTTTCTCGCTCTTAACTTAAAGGCTTAGATGTTAGAGGGTGTATGGTTTGTATCAGTTTCAGAAGCAGAGTTGAACTAGATACGGTCCGTGTGTGTAGGAAACACAGTTCTTTTGTTCTGAGCACACTCAGGTTTCCCATGTTATTAGAGTCTCTAGAAAGCAAGGGCTTGCTTCTTGCTTTAAAGCAGATTGTCTTTCATGGATGAGAACTGTGCTGTGTGTTTCCCTTCAGAAACGGAGTTAAATGGCAGGCTCTGTGTCCTCCTACATGCAAGAATTTGTTTCAGATAAACGCAGTCACCTTTGAGCTCAAAGGAAGCTACATAGTTCACGAAGCTCACACGTTTCTCACTCATAAGTGAAAAGGATTGGATGTTTGAGGGCCTGTGGTTTGTATCAGTTTCCGAAGCAGAGTTGAACTATATATGGTCCGTGTGTGTAGGAAACACAGTTCTTTTGTTCTGAGCACACTCACGTTTCCCACCTTATTAGAGACTCTAGAATGCAAGAGCATGCTTCTTGCTCTAAAGCAGAGTGTCTTTCATGGATGAGAACTGTGCTGTGTGTTTCCCTTCAGTAACGGAGTTAAATGGCAGGCTCTATGTCTTCCTACAAGCAAGAATTCGTTTCAGGTCAACGCAGTCAGTTTTGAGCTCAAATGAAGCTACATCGTCAGAAAGCTCACACGTTTCTCGCTCCTAAGTGAAAAGCATTGGATGTTAGAGGGCCTGTGGTTTGTATCAGTTTCAGAAGCAGAGTTTAACTAGAAATGGTCGTGTGTGTAGGAAACACAATTCTTTTGTTCTGAGCACACTCACGTTTCCTGCCTTATTAGAGACTCTAGAAAGCAAGAGCTTGCTTCTTCCTTTAAAGCAGAGTGTCTTTCATGGATGAGAAGTGTGCTGTGTGTTTCCCTTAAGTAACGGAGTTTAATGGCAGCCTCTGTGTCTTCCTACAAGCAAGACTTCGTTTCAGGTAAACGCAGTCACTTTTGAGCTCAAATGAAGCTACATCGTTCATGAAGCTCCCACGTTTCTCGCTCTTAACTTAAAGGCTTAGATGTTAGAGGGTCTATGGTTTGTATCAGTTTCAGAAGCAGAGTTGAACTAGATACGGTCCGTGTGTGTAGGAAACACAGTTCTTTTGTTCTGAGCACACTCACGTTTCCCATGTTATTAGAGTCTCTAGAAAGCAAGGGCTTGCTTCTTGCTCTAAAGCAGATTGTCTTTCATGGATGAGAACTGTGCTGTGTGTTTCCCTTCAGAAACGGAGTTAAATGGCAGGCTCTGTGTCCTCCTACAAGCAAGAATTTGTTTCAGATAAACGCAGTCACCTTTGAGCTCAAAGGAAGCTACATAGTTCACGAAGCTCACACGTTTCTCACTCATAAGTGAAAAGGATTGGATGTTAGAGGGCCTGTGGTTTGTATCAGTTTCCGAAGCAGAGTTGAACTATATATGGTCCGTGTGTGTAGGAAACACAGTTCTTTTGTTCTGAGCACACTCACGTTTCCCACCTTATTAGAGAGTCTAGAATGCAAGAGCATGCTTCTTGCTCTAAAGCAGAGTGTGTTTCATGGATGAGAACTGTGCTGTGTGTTTCCCTTCAGTAACGGAGTTAAGTGGCAGGCTCTATGTCTTCCTACAAGCTAGACTTCGTTTCAGGTAAACGCAGTCACTTTTGAGCTCAAACGAAGCTACATCGTTCACGAAGCTCTCACGTTTCTCGCTCTTAAATGAAAGGCATTGGATGTTAGAGGGTCTATGGTATGTATCAGTTTCAGAAGCAGAGTTGAACTAGATATGGTCCATGTGTGTAGGAAACACAGTTCTTTGGTTCTGAGCACACTCACGTTTACAGCCTTATTAGAGACTCTAGAAAGCAAGAGCTTGCTTCTTGCTCTAAAGCAGAGTGTGTTTCATGGACGAGAACTGTGCTGTGTGTTTCCCTTCAGAAACGGAGTTAAATGGCAGGCTCTGTATCTTCCTACAAGCAAGAATTCGTTTCAGGTCAACGCAGACAGTTTTGAGCTCAAATGAAGCTATGTCGTCAGAAAGCTCACACGTTTCTCGCTCCTAAGTGAAAAGCATTGGATGTTAGAGGGCCTGTGGTTTGTATCAGTTTCAGAAGCAGAGTTGAACTAAATATGGTCCCTGTGTGTAGAAACACAGTTCTTTTGTTCTGAGCAAACTCACGTTTCCCATGTTATTAGAGTCTCTAGATAGCAAGGGCTTGCTTCTTGCTCTAAAGCAGAGTGTCTTTCTATGGATGAGGACTCTGCTGTGTGTTTCCCTTCAGAAACGGAGTTAAATGGCAGGCTCTGTGTCTTCCTACAAGCAAGAGTTAGTTTACGGTAAATACAGTCACTTTTGAGCTCAAACGAAGCTACATCTTTAACGAAGCTCACACGTTTCTCGCTCTTAAGTGAAAAGCAATGGATGTTAGAAGGCCTGTGGTTTGTATCAGTTTCAGAAGCAGAGTTGAACTAGATTTGGTCCGTGTGTAGGAAACACAGTTCTTTTGTTCTGAGCACACTCAAGTTTCCAGCCTTATTAGAGACTCTGGAAAGCAAGAGCTTGCTTCTTGCTCTAAAGCAGAGTGTGTTTCATGGATGAGAACTGTGCTGTGTGTTTCCCTTCAGAAACGGAGTTAAATGGCAGGCTCTATGTCTTCCTACAAGCAAGTCTTCTTTTCAGGTAAACGCAGTCAATTTTGAGCTCAAATGAAGCTACATAGTCACGTAACTCACACGTTTCTCGCTCTTAAGTGAAAAGCAATGGATGTTAGAGGGCCTGTGGTTTGTATCAGTTTCAAAGCAGAGTTGAACTAGATATGGTCCGTGTGTGTAGGAAACACAGTTCTTTTGTTCTGAGCACGCTCACGTTTCCAGCCTTATTAGAGACTCTAGAAAGCAAGAGCTTGCTTCTTGCTCTAAAGCAGAGCGTGTTTCATGGACGAGGACTGTGGTGTGTGTTTCCCTTCAGAAACGGAGTTAAATGGCAGGGTCTGTGTCTTCCTACAAGCAAGAATTCGTTCCAGGTCAACGCAGTCAGTTTTGAGCTCAAATGAAGCTACGTAGTCAGAAAACTCACACGTTTCTCGCTCCTAAGTGAAAAGCATTGGATGTTAGAGGGCCTGTGGTTTGTATCAGTTTCAGAAGCAGAGTTGAACTAGATATGGTCCGTGTGTGTAGGAAACACAGTTCTTTTGTTCTGAGCACACTCACGTTTCCCGCCTTATTAGAGACTCTAGAAAGCAAGAGCTTGCTTCTTGCTCTAAAGCAGAGTGTCTTTCATGGATGAGAGCTGTGCTGTGTGTTTCCCTTAAGGAACGGAGTTAAATGGCAGCCTCTGTGTTTTCCTACAAGCAAGACTTCGTTTCAGGTAAACGCAGTCACTTTTGAGTTCAAATGAAGCTGCATCGTTCATGAAGCTCCCACGTTTCTCGCTCTTAACTGAAAGACTTAGATGTTAGAGGGTCTATGGTTTGTATCAGTTTCAGAAGCAGAGTTGAACTAGATACGGTCTGTGTGTGTAGGAAACACAGTTCTTTTGTTCTGAGCACACTCACGTTTCCCGCATTATTAGAGACTCTAGAAAGCAAGAGCTTGCTTCTTGCTCTAAAGCAGAGTGTCTTTAATGGATGAGAACTGTGCTGTGTGTTTCCCTTCAGAAACGGGGTTAAATGGCTGGCTCTGTGTCTTCATACAAGCATGACTTAGTTTCAGGTAAACGCAGTCACTTTTGAGCTCTAATGAAGCTACATCGTCACGAAGCTCACACGTTTCTCACTCTAAAGTGAAAAGCAATGAATGTTAGAGGGCCTGTGGTTTGTATCAGTTTCAGAAGCAGAGTTGAACTAGATACGGTCCGTGTGTGTAGGAAACACAGTTCTTTTGTTCTGAGCACACTCACGTTTCCCATGTTATTAGAGTCTTTAGAAAGCAAGGGCTTGCTTCTTGCTCTAAAGCAGAGTGTCTTTCTATGGATGAGGACTCTGCTGTGTGTTTCCCTTCAGAAACGGAGTTAAATGGCAGGCTCTGTGTCTTCCTACAAGCAAGAGTTAGTTTACGGTAAATACAGTCAATTTTGAGCTCAAACAAAGCTACATCTTTAACGAAGCTCACACGTTTCTCGCTCTTAAGTGAAAAGCAATGGATGTTAGAAGGCCTGGGGTTTGTATCAGTTTCAGAAGCAGAGTTGAACTAGATTTGGTCCGTGTGTAGGAAACACAGTTCTTTTGTTCTGAGCACACTCAAGTTTCCAGCCTTATTAGAGACTCTGGAAAGCAAGAGCTTGCTTCTTGCTCTAAAGCAGAGTGTGTTTCATGGATGAGAACTGTGCTGTGTGTTTCCCTTCAGAAACGGAGTTAAATGGCAGGCTCTGTGTCCTCCTACATGCAAGAATTTGTTTCAGATAAACGCAGTCACCTTTGAGCTCAAAGGAAGCTACATAGTTCACGAAGCTCACACGTTTCTCACTCATAAGTGAAAAGGATTGGATGTTTGAGGGCCTGTGGTTTGTATCAGTTTCCGAAGCAGAGTTGAACTATATATGGTCCGTGTGTGTAGGAAACACAGTTCTTTTGTTCTGAGCACACTCACGTTTCCCACCTTATTAGAGACTCTAGAATGCAAGAGCATGCTTCTTGCTCTAAAGCAGAGTGTCTTTCATGGATGAGAACTGTGCTGTGTGTTTCCCTTCAGTAACGGAGTTAAATGGCAGGCTCTATGTCTTCCTACAAGCTAGACTTCGTTTCAGGTAAACGCAGTCACTTTTGAGCTCAAACGAAGCTACATCGTTCACGAAGCTCTCACGTTTCTCGCTCTTAAATGAAAGGCATTGGATGTTAGAGGGTCTATGGTTTGTATCAGTTTCAGAAGCAGAGTTGAACTAGATATGGTCCATGTGTGTAGGAAACACAGTTCTTTGGTTCTGAGCACACTCACGTTTCCAGCCTTATTAGAGACTCTAGAAAGCAAGAGCTTGTTTCTTGCTCTAAAGCAGAGTGTGTTTCATGGACGAGAACTGTGCTGTGTGTTTCCCTTCAGAAACAGAGGTAAATGGCAGGCTCTGTGTCTTACTACAAGCAAGAATTCGTTTCAGGTCAACGCAGTCAGTTTTGAGCTCAAATGAAGCTACAGCGTCAGAAAGCTCACACGTTTCTCGCTCCTAAGTGAAAAGCATTGGATGTTAGAGGGCCTGTGGTTTGTATCAGTTTCAGAAGCAGAGTTTAACTAGAAATGGTCGTGTGTGTAGGAAACACAATTCTTTTGTTCTGAGCACACTCACATTTCCTGCCTTATTAGAGACTCTAGAAAGCAAGAGCTTGCTTCTTCCTTTAAAGCAGAGTGTCTTTCATGGATGAGAAGTGTGCTGTGTGTTTCCCTTAAGTAACGGAGTTTAATGGCAGCCTCTGTGTCTTCCTACAAGCAAGACTTCGTTTCAGGTAAACGCAGTCACTTTTGAGCTCAAATGAAGCTACATCGTTCATGAAGCTCCCACGTTTCTCGCTCTTAACTTAAAGGCTTAGATGTTAGAGGGTCTATGGTTTGTATCAGTTTCAGAAGCAGAGTTGAACTAGATACGGTCCGTGTGTGTAGGAAACACAGTTCTTTTGTTCTGAGCACACTCACGTTTCCCATGTTATTAGAGTCTCTAGAAAGCAAGGGCTTGCTTCTTGCTCTAAAGCAGATTGTCTTTCATGGATGAGAACTGTGCTGTGTGTTTCCCTTCAGAAACGGAGTTAAATGGCAGGCTCTGTGTCCTCCTACAAGCAAGAATTTGTTTCAGATAAACGCAGTCACCTTTGAGCTCAAAGGAAGCTACATAGTTCACGAAGCTCACACGTTTCTCACTCATAAGTGAAAAGGATTGGATGTTAGAGGGCCTGTGGTTTGTATCAGTTTCCGAAGCAGAGTTGAACTATATATGGTCCGTGTGTGTAGGAAACACAGTTCTTTTGTTCTGAGCACACTCACGTTTCCCACCTTATTAGAGACTCTAGAATGCAAGAGCATGCTTCTTGCTCTAAAGCAGAGTGTGTTTCATGGATGAGAACTGTGCTGTGTGTTTCCCTTCAGTAACGGAGTTAAGTGGCAGGCTCTATGTCTTCCTACAAGCTAGACTTCGTTTCAGGTAAACGCAGTCACTTTTGAGCTCAAACGAAGCTACATCGTTCACGAAGCTCTCACGTTTCTCGCTCTTAAATGAAAGGCATTGGATGTTAGAGGGTCTATGGTATGTATCAGTTTCAGAAGCAGAGTTGAACTAGATATGGTCCATGTGTGTAGGAAACACAGTTCTTTGGTTCTGAGCACACTCACGTTTACAGCCTTATTAGAGACTCTAGAAAGCAAGAGCTTGCTTCTTGCTCTAAAGCAGAGTGTGTTTCATGGACGAGAACTGTGCTGTGTGTTTCCCTTCAGAAACGGAGTTAAATGGCAGGCTCTGTATCTTCCTACAAGCAAGAATTCGTTTCAGGTCAACGCAGACAGTTTTGAGCTCAAATGAAGCTATGTCGTCAGAAAGCTCACACGTTTCTCGCTCCTAAGTGAAAAGCATTGGATGTTAGAGGGCCTGTGGTTTGTATCAGTTTCAGAAGCAGAGTTGAACTAAATATGGTCCCTGTGTGTAGAAACACAGTTCTTTGGTTCTGAGCAAACTCACGTTTCCCATGTTATTAGAGTCTCTAGATAGCAAGGGCTTGCTTCTTGCTCTAAAGCAGAGTGTCTTTCTATGGATGAGGACTCTGCTGTGTGTTTCCCTTCAGAAACGGAGTTAAATGGCAGGCTCTGTTTCTTCCTACAAGCAAGAGTTAGTTTACGGTAAATACAGTCACTTTTGAGCTCAAACGAAGCTACATCTTTAACGAAGCTCACACGTTTCTCGCTCTTAAGTGAAAAGCAATGGATGTTAGAAGGCCTGTGGTTTGTATCAGTTTCAGAAGCAGAGTTGAACTAGATTTGGTCCGTGTGTAGGAAACACAGTTCTTTTGTTCTGAGCACACTCAAGTTTCCAGCCTTATTAGAGACTCTGGAAAGCAAGAGCTTGCTTCTTGCTCTAAAGCAGAGTGTGTTTCATGGATGAGAACTGTGCTGTGTGTTTCCCTTCAGAAACGGAGTTAAATGGCAGGCTCTATGTCTTCCTACAAGCAAGTCTTCTTTTCAGGTAAACGCAGTCAATTTTGAGCTCAAATGAAGCTACATAGTCACGTAACTCACACGTTTCTCGCTCTTAAGTGAAAAGCAATGGATGTTAGAGGGCCTGTGGTTTGTATCAGTTTCAAAGCAGAGTTGAACTAGATATGGTCCATGTGTGTAGGAAACACAGTTCTTTGGTTCTGAGCACACTCACGTTTCCAGCCTTATTAGAGACTCTAGAAAGCAAGAGCTTGTTTCTTGCTCTAAAGCAGAGTGTGTTTCATGGACGAGAACTGTGCTGTGTGTTTCCCTTCAGAAACAGAGGTAAATGGCAGGCTCTGTGTCTTACTACAAGCAAGAATTCGTTTCAGGTCAACGCAGTCAGTTTTGAGCTCAAATGAAGCTACAGCGTCAGAAAGCTCACACGTTTCTCGCTCCTAAGTGAAAAGCATTGGATGTTAGAGGGCCTGTGGTTTGTATCAGTTTCAGAAGCAGAGTTTAACTAGAAATGGTCGTGTGTGTAGGAAACACAATTCTTTTGTTCTGAGCACACTCACATTTCCTGCCTTATTAGAGACTCTAGAAAGCAAGAGCTTGCTTCTTCCTTTAAAGCAGAGTGTCTTTCATGGATGAGAAGTGTGCTGTGTGTTTCCCTTAAGTAACGGAGTTTAATGGCAGCCTCTGTGTCTTCCTACAAGCAAGACTTCGTTTCAGGTAAACGCAGTCACTTTTGAGCTCAAATGAAGCTACATCGTTCATGAAGCTCCCACGTTTCTCGCTCTTAACTTAAAGGCTTAGATGTTAGAGGGTCTATGGTTTGTATCAGTTTCAGAAGCAGAGTTGAACTAGATACGGTCCGTGTGTGTAGGAAACACAGTTCTTTTGTTCTGAGCACACTCACGTTTCCCATGTTATTAGAGTCTCTAGAAAGCAAGGGCTTGCTTCTTGCTCTAAAGCAGATTGTCTTTCATGGATGAGAACTGTGCTGTGTGTTTCCCTTCAGAAACGGAGTTAAATGGCAGGCTCTGTGTCCTCCTACAAGCAAGAATTTGTTTCAGATAAACGCAGTCACCTTTGAGCTCAAAGGAAGCTACATAGTTCACGAAGCTCACACGTTTCTCACTCATAAGTGAAAAGGATTGGATGTTAGAGGGCCTGTGGTTTGTATCAGTTTCCGAAGCAGAGTTGAACTATATATGGTCCGTGTGTGTAGGAAACACAGTTCTTTTGTTCTGAGCACACTCACGTTTCCCACCTTATTAGAGACTCTAGAATGCAAGAGCATGCTTCTTGCTCTAAAGCAGAGTGTGTTTCATGGATGAGAACTGTGCTGTGTGTTTCCCTTCAGTAACGGAGTTAAGTGGCAGGCTCTATGTCTTCCTACAAGCTAGACTTCGTTTCAGGTAAACGCAGTCACTTTTGAGCTCAAACGAAGCTACATCGTTCACGAAGCTCTCACGTTTCTCGCTCTTAAATGAAAGGCATTGGATGTTAGAGGGTCTATGGTATGTATCAGTTTCAGAAGCAGAGTTGAACTAGATATGGTCCATGTGTGTAGGAAACACAGTTCTTTGGTTCTGAGCACACTCACGTTTACAGCCTTATTAGAGACTCTAGAAAGCAAGAGCTTGCTTCTTGCTCTAAAGCAGAGTGTGTTTCATGGACGAGAACTGTGCTGTGTGTTTCCCTTCAGAAACGGAGTTAAATGGCAGGCTCTGTATCTTCCTACAAGCAAGAATTCGTTTCAGGTCAACGCAGACAGTTTTGAGCTCAAATGAAGCTATGTCGTCAGAAAGCTCACACGTTTCTCGCTCCTAAGTGAAAAGCATTGGATGTTAGAGGGCCTGTGGTTTGTATCAGTTTCAGAAGCAGAGTTGAACTAAATATGGTCCCTGTGTGTAGAAACACAGTTCTTTGGTTCTGAGCAAACTCACGTTTCCCATGTTATTAGAGTCTCTAGATAGCAAGGGCTTGCTTCTTGCTCTAAAGCAGAGTGTCTTTCTATGGATGAGGACTCTGCTGTGTGTTTCCCTTCAGAAACGGAGTTAAATGGCAGGCTCTGTGTCTTCCTACAAGCAAGAGTTAGTTTACGGTAAATACAGTCACTTTTGAGCTCAAACGAAGCTACATCTTTAACGAAGCTCACACGTTTCTCGCTCTTAAGTGAAAAGCAATGGATGTTAGAAGGCCTGTGGTTTGTATCAGTTTCAGAAGCAGAGTTGAACTAGATTTGGTCCGTGTGTAGGAAACACAGTTCTTTTGTTCTGAGCACACTCAAGTTTCCAGCCTTATTAGAGACTCTGGAAAGCAAGAGCTTGCTTCTTGCTCTAAAGCAGAGTGTGTTTCATGGATGAGAACTGTGCTGTGTGTTTCCCTTCAGAAACGGAGTTAAATGGCAGGCTCTATGTCTTCCTACAAGCAAGTCTTCTTTTCAGGTAAACGCAGTCAATTTTGAGCTCAAATGAAGCTACATAGTCACGTAACTCACACGTTTCTCGCTCTTAAGTGAAAAGCAATGGATGTTAGAGGGCCTGTGGTTTGTATCAGTTTCAAAGCAGAGTTGAACTAGATATGGTCCGTGTGTGTAGGAAACACAGTTCTTTTGTTCTGAGCACGCTCACGTTTCCAGCCTTATTAGAGACTCTAGAAAGCAAGAGCTTGCTTCTTGCTCTAAAGCAGAGCGTGTTTCATGGACGAGGACTGTGGTGTGTGTTTCCCTTCAGAAACGGAGTTAAATGGCAGGGTCTGTGTCTTCCTACAAGCAAGAATTCGTTCCAGGTCAACGCAGTCAGTTTTGAGCTCAAATGAAGCTACGTCGTCAGAAAACTCACACGTTTCTCGCTCCTAAGTGAAAAGCATTGGATGTTAGAGGGCCTGTGGTTTGTATCAGTTTCAGAAGCAGAGTTGAACTAGATATGGTCCGTGTGTGTAGGAAACACAGTTCTTTTGTTCTGAGCACACTCACGTTTCCCGCCTTATTAGAGACTCTAGAAAGCAAGAGCTTGCTTCTTGCTCTAAAGCAGAGTGTCTTTCATGGATGAGAGCTGTGCTGTGTGTTTCCCTTAAGGAACGGAGTTAAATGGCAGCCTCTGTGTTTTCCTACAAGCAAGACTTCGTTTCAGGTAAACGCAGTCACTTTTGAGTTCAAATGAAGCTGCATCGTTCATGAAGCTCCCACGTTTCTCGCTCTTAACTGAAAGACTTAGATGTTAGAGGGTCTATGGTTTGTATCAGTTTCAGAAGCAGAGTTGAACTATATACGGTCTGTGTGTGTAGGAAACACAGTTCTTTTGTTCTGAGCACACTCACGTTTCCCGCATTATTAGAGACTCTAGAAAGCAAGAGCTTGCTTCTTGCTCTAAAGCAGAGTGTCTTTAATGGATGAGAACTGTGCTGTGTGTTTCCCTTCAGAAACGGGGTTAAATGGCTGGCTCTGTGTCTTCATACAAGCATGACTTAGTTTCAGGTAACCGCAGTCACTTTTGAGCTCTAATGAAGCTACATCGTCACGAAGCTCACACGTTTCTCACTCTAAAGTGAAAAGCAATGAATGTTAGAGGGCCTGTGGTTTGTATCAGTTTCAGAAGCAGAGTTGAACTAGATACGGTCCATGTGTGTAGGAAACACAGTTCTTTTGTTCTGAGCACACTCACGTTTCCCATGTTATTAGAGTCTCTAGAAAGCAAGGGCTTGCTTCTTGCTCTAAAGCAGAGTGTCTTTCTATGGATGAGGACTCTGCTGTGTGTTTCCCTTCAGAAACGGAGTTAAATGGCAGGCTCTGTGTCTTCCTACAAGCAAGAGTTAGTTTACGGTAAATACAGTCAATTTTGAGCTCAAACAAAGCTACATCTTTAACGAAGCTCACACGTTTCTCGCTCTTAAGTGAAAAGCAATGGATGTTAGAAGGCCTGGGGTTTGTATCAGTTTCAGAAGCAGAGTTGAACTAGATTCGGTCCGTGTGTAGGAAACACAGTTCTTTTGTTCTGAGCACACTCAAGTTTCCAGCCTTATTAGAGACTCTGGAAAGCAAGAGCTTGCTTCTTGCTCTAAAGCAGAGTGTGTTTCATGGATGAGAACTGTGCTGTGTGTTTCCCTTCAGAAACGGAGTTAAATGGCAGGCTCTATGTCTTCCTACAAGCAAGTCTTCTTTTCAGGTAAACGCAGTCAATTTTGAGCTCAAATGAAGCTACATAGTCACGTAACTCACACGTTTCTCGCTCTTAAGTGAAAAGCAATGGATGTTAGAGGGCCTGTGGTTTGTATCAGTTTCAAAGCAGAGTTGAACTAGATATGGTCCCTGTGGGTAGGAAACACAGTTCTTTTGTTCTGAGCACGCTCACGTTTCCAGCCTTATTAGAGACTCTAGAAAGCAAGAGCTTGCTTCTTGCTCTAAAGCAGAGCGTGTTTCATGGACGAGGACTGTGGTGTGTGTTTCCCTTCAGAAACGGAGTTAAATGGCAGGGTCTGTGTCTTCCTACAAGCAAGAATTCGTTCCAGGTCAACGCAGTCAGTTTTGAGCTCAAATGAAGCTACGTCGTCAGAAAACTCACACGTTTCTCGCTCCTAAGTGAAAAGCATTGGATGTTAGAGGGCCTGTGGTTTGTATCAGTTTCAGAAGCAGAGTTGAACTAGATATGGTCCGTGTGTGTAGGAAACACAGTTCTTTTGTTCTGAGCACACTCACGTTTCCCGCCTTATTAGAGACTCTAGAAAGCAAGAGCTTGCTTCTTGCTCTAAAGCAGAGTGTCTTTCATGGATGAGAGCTGTGCTGTGTGTTTCCCTTAAGGAACGGAGTTAAATGGCAGCCTCTGTGTTTTCCTACAAGCAAGACTTCGTTTCAGGTAAACGCAGTCACTTTTGAGTTCAAATGAAGCTGCATCGTTCATGAAGCTCCCACGTTTCTCGCTCTTAACTGAAAGACTTAGATGTTAGAGGGTCTATGGTTTGTATCAGTTTCAGAAGCAGAGTTGAACTATATACGGTCTGTGTGTGTAGGAAACACAGTTCTTTTGTTCTGAGCACACTCACGTTTCCCGCATTATTAGAGACTCTAGAAAGCAAGAGCTTGCTTCTTGCTCTAAAGCAGAGTGTCTTTAATGGATGAGAACTGTGCTGTGTGTTTCCCTTCAGAAACGGGGTTAAATGGCTGGCTCTGTGTCTTCATACAAGCATGACTTAGTTTCAGGTAACCGCAGTCACTTTTGAGCTCTAATGAAGCTACATCGTCACGAAGCTCACACGTTTCTCACTCTAAAGTGAAAAGCAATGAATGTTAGAGGGCCTGTGGTTTGTATCAGTTTCAGAAGCAGAGTTGAACTAGATACGGTCCGTGTGTGTAGGAAACACAGTTCTTTTGTTCTGAGCACACTCACGTTTCCCATGTTATTAGAGTCTCTAGAAAGCAAGGGCTTGCTTCTTGCTCTAAAGCAGAGTGTCTTTCTATGGATGAGGACTCTGCTGTGTGTTTCCCTTCAGAAACGGAGTTAAATGGCAGGCTCTGTGTCTTCCTACAAGCAAGAGTTAGTTTACGGTAAATACAGTCAATTTTGAGCTCAAACAAAGCTACATCTTTAACGAAGCTCACACGTTTCTCGCTCTTAAGTGAAAAGCAATGGATGTTAGAAGGCCTGGGGTTTGTATCAGTTTCAGAAGCAGAGTTGAACTAGATTCGGTCCGTGTGTAGGAAACACAGTTCTTTTGTTCTGAGCACACTCAAGTTTCCAGCCTTATTAGAGACTCTGGAAAGCAAGAGCTTGCTTCTTGCTCTAAAGCAGAGTGTGTTTCATGGATGAGAACTGTGCTGTGTGTTTCCCTTCAGAAACGGAGTTAAATGGCAGGCTCTATGTCTTCCTACAAGCAAGTCTTCTTTTCAGGTAAACGCAGTCAATTTTGAGCTCAAATGAAGCTACATAGTCACGTAACTACCACGTTTCTCGCTCTTAAGTGAAAAGCAATGGATGTTAGAGGGCCTGTGGTTTGTATCAGTTTCAAAGCAGAGTTGAACTAGATATGGTCCCTGTGGGTAGGAAACACAGTTCTTTTGTTCTGAGCACGCTCACGTTTCCAGCCTTATTAGAGACTCTAGAAAGCAAGAGCTTGCTTCTTGCTCTAAAGCAGAGCGTGTTTCATGGACGAGGACTGTGGTGTGTGTTTCCCTTCAGAAACGGAGTTAAATGGCAGGGTCTGTGTCTTCCTACAAGCAAGAATTCGTTCCAGGTCAACGCAGTCAGTTTTGAGTTCAAATGAAGCTACGTCGTCAGAAAACTCACACGTTTCTCGCTCCTAAGTGAAAAGCATTGGATGTTAGAGGGCCTGTGGTTTGTATCAGTTTCAGAAGCAGAGTTGAACTAGATATGGTCCGTGTGTGTAGGAAACACAGTTCTTTTGTTCTGAGCACACTCACGTTTCCCGCCTTATTAGAGACTCTAGAAAGCAAGAGCTTGCTTCTTGCTCTAAAGCAGAGTGTCTTTCATGGATGAGAGCTGTGCTGTGTGTTTCCCTTAAGGAACGGAGTTAAATGGCAGCCTCTGTGTCTTCCTACAAGCAAGACTTCGTTTCAGGTAAATGCAGTCACTTTTGAGTTCAAATGAAGCTGCATCGTTCATGAAGCTCCCACGTTTCTCGCTCTTAACTGAAAGGCTTAGATGTTAGAGGGTCTATGGTTTGTATCAGTTTCAGAAGCAGAGTTGAACTAGATACGGTCTGTGTGTGTAGGGAACACAGTTCTTTTGTTCTGAGCACACTCACGTTTCCCGCATTATTAGAGACTCTAGAAAGCAAGAGCTTGCTTCTTGCTCTAAAGCAGAGTGTCTTTAATGGATGAGAACTGTGCTGTGTGTTTCCCTTCAGAAACGGAGTTAAATGGCTGGCTCTGTGTCTTCATACAAGCATGACTTAGTTTCAGGTAAACGCAGTCACTTTTGAGCTCTAATGAAGCTACATCGTCACGAAGCTCACACGTTTCTCACTCTAAAGTGAAAAGCAATGAATGTTAGAGGGCCTGTGGTTTGTATCAGTTTCAGAAGCAGAGTTGAACTAGATATGGTCCGTGTGTGTAGGAAACACAGTTCTTTTGTTCTGAGCACACTCACGTTTCCCATGTTATTAGAGTCTCTAGAAAGCAAGGGCTTGCTTCTTGCTCTAAAGCAGAGTGTCTTTCTATGGATGAGGACTCTGCTGTGTGTTTCCCTTCAGAAACGGAGTTAAATGGCAGACTCTGTGTCTTCCTACAAGCATAGTTCGATTCCGGTAAATGCAGTCACTTTTGAGCTCAAACGAAGCTACATCTTTAACGAAGCTCACACGTTTCTCGCTCTTAAGTGAAAAGCATTGGATGTTAGAGGGCCTGTGGATTGCATTAGTTTCAGAAGCAGAGTTGAACTAAATATGGTCCCTGTGTGTAGAAACACAGTTCTTTTGTTCTGAGCACACTCACGTTTCCTGCCTTATTAGAGACTCTAGAAAGCAAGAGCATGCTTCTTGCTCTAAAGCAGAGTGTGTTTCATGGAGGAGAACTGTGCTCTGTGTTTCCCTTCAAAAACGGAGTTCAATGGTTGGCTCTGTGTCTTCCTACAAGCAAGACTTCGTTTCAGGTAAACACAGTCACTTTGAGCTCAAACGAAGCTACATCGTTCAAAAAGCTCACACATTTCTCGCTCTTAAGTGAAAAGCACTGGATGTTAGAGGGCCTGTGGTTTGTATCAGTTTCAGAAGCAGAGTTGAACTAGATATGGTCCGTGTGTGTAGGAAACACAGTTCTTTTGTTCTGAGCACACTCACTTTTCCCAACTTATTAGAGTCTCTAGAATGCAAGAGCATGCTTCTTGCCCTAAGGCAGAGTGTGTTTCATGGATGAGAACTGTGCTGTGTGTTTCCCTTCAGAAACGGAGTTAAATGTCAGGCTCTGTGTCTTCCTACAAGCTAAACTTCATTTCAGGTAAACGCAGTCACTTTTGAGCTCAAATGAAGCTACATCGTTCATGAAGCTCCCACGTTTCTCGCTCTTAACTTAAAGGCTTAGATGTTAGAGGGTCTATGGTTTGTATCAGTTTCAGAAGCAGAGTTGAACTAGATACGGTCCGTGTGTGTAGGACACACAGTTCTTTTGTTCTGAGCACACTCACGTTTCCCATGTTATTAGAGTCTCTAGAAAGCAAGGGCTTGCTTCTTGCTCTAAAGCAGATTGTCTTTCATGGATGAGAACTGTGCTGTGTGTTTCCCTTCCGAAATGGAGTTAAATGGCAGGCTCTGTGTCCTCCTACAAGCAAGAATTTGTTTCAGATAAACGCAGTCACCTTTGAGCTCAGAGGAAGCTACATAGTTCACGAAGCTCACACGTTTCTCACTCATAAGTGAAAAGGATTGGATGTTAGAGGGCCTGTGGTTTGTATCAGTTTCCGAAGCAGAGTTGAACTATATATGGTCCGTGTGTGTAGGAAACACAGTTCTTTTGTTCTGAGCACACTCACGTTTCCCACCTTATTAGAGACTCTAGAATGCAAGAGCATGCTTCTTGCTCTAAAGCAGAGTGTGTTTCATGGATGAGAACTGTGCTGTGTGTTTCCCTTCAGTAACGGAGTTAAATGGCAGGCTCTATGTCTTCCTACAAGCTAGACTTCGTTTCAGGTAAACGCAGTCACTTTTGAGCTCAAACGAAGCTACATCGTTCACGAAGCTCTCACGTTTCTCGCTCTTAAATGAAAGGCATTGGATGTTAGAGGGTCTATTGTTTGTATCAGTTTCAGAAGCAGAGATGAACTAGATATGGTCCATGTGTGTAAGAAACACAGTTCTTTGGTTCTGAGCACACTCACGTTTCCAGCCTTATTAGAGACTCTAGAAAGCAAGAGCTTGCTTCTTGCTCTAAAGCAGAGTGTGTTTCATGGACGAGAACTGTGCTGTGTGTTTCCCTTCAGAAACGGAGTTAAATGGCAGGCTCTGTATCTTCCTACAAGCAAGAATTCGTTTCAGGTCAACGCAGTCAGTTTTGAGCTCAAATGAAGCTATGTCGTCAGAAAGCTCACACGTTTCTCGCTCCTAAGTGAAAAGCATTGGATGTTAGAGGGCCTGTGGTTTGTATCAGTTTCAGAAGCAGAGTTGAACTAAATATGGTCCCTGTGTGTAGAAACACAGTTCTTTTGTTCTGAGCACACTCACGTTTCCTGCCTTATTAGAGACTCTAGAAAGCAATAGCATGCTTCTTGCTCTAAAGCAGAGTGTGTTTCATGGAGGAGAACTGTGCTGTGTGTTTCCCTTCAAAAACGGAGTTCAATGGTTGGCTCTGTGTCTTCCTACAAGCAAGACTTCGTTTCAGGTAAACACAGTCACTTTTGAGCTCAAACGAAGCTACATCGTTCACAAAGCTCACACATTTCTCGCTCTTAACTGAAAGGCATTGGATGTTAGAGGGCCTGTGGTTTGTATCAGTTTCAGAAGCAGAGTTGAACTAGATATGGTCCGTGTGTGTAGGAAACACAGTTCTTTTGTTCTGAGCACACTCACTTTTCCCACCTTATTATAGACTCTAGAATGCAAGAGCATGCTTCTTGCTCTAAGGCAGAGTGTGCTTCATGGATGAGAACTGTGGTGTGTGTTTCCCTTCAGAAACGGAGTTAAATGGCAGGCTCTGTGTCTTCCTGCAAGCAAGAGTTAGTTTACGGTAAATACAGTCACTTTTGAGCTCAAACGAAGCTACATCTTTAACGAAGCTCACACGTTTCTCGCTCTTAAGTGAAAAGCAATGGATGTTAGAAGGCCTGGGGTTTGTATCAGTTTCAGAAGCAGAGTTGAACTAGATTTGGTCCGTGTGTAGGAAACACAGTTCTTTTGTTCTGAGCACACCCAAGTTTCCAGCCTTATTAGAGACTCTGGAAAGCAAGAGCTTGCTTCTTGCTCTAAAGCAGAGTGTGTTTCATGGATGAGAACTGTGCTGTGTGTTTCCCTTCAGAAACGGAGTTAAATGGCAGGCTCTATGTCTTCCTACAAGCAAGTCTTCTTTTCAGGTAAACGCAGTCAATTTTGAGCTCAAATGAAGCTACATAGTCACGTATCTCACAGGTTTCTCGCTCTTAAGTGAAAAGCAATGGATGTTAGAGGGCCTGTGGTTTGTATCAGTTTCAAAGCAGAGTTGAACTAGATATGGTCCCTGTGGGTAGGAAACACAGTTCTTTTGTTCTGAGCACGCTCACGTTTCCAGCCATATTAGAGACTCTAGAAAGCAAGAGCTTGCTTCTTGCTCTAAAGCAGAGCATGTTTCTTGGACGAGGACTGTGGTGTGTGTTTCCCTTCAGAAACGGAGTTAAATGGCAGACTCTGTGTCTTCCTACAAGCATAGTTCGATTCCGGTAAATGCAGTCACTTTTGAGCTCAAACGAAGCTACATCTTTAACGAAGCTCACACGTTTCTCGGTCTTAAGTGAAAAGCATTGGATGTTAGAGGGCCTGTGGATTGCATTAGTTTCAGAAGCAGAGTTGAACTAAATATGGTCCCTGTGTGTAGAAACACAGTTCTTTTGTTCTGAGCACACTCACGTTTCCTGCCTTATTAGAGACTCTAGAAAGCAAGAGCATGCTTCTTGCTCTAAAGCAGAGTGTGTTTCATGGAGGAGAACTGTGCTGTGTGTTTCCCTTCAAAAACGGAGTTCAATGGTTGGCTCTGTGTCTTCCTACAAGCAAGACTTCGTTTCAGGTAAACACAGTCACTTTGAGCTCAAACGAAGCTACATCGTTCAAAAAGCTCACACATTTCTCGCTCTTAAGTGAAAAGCACTGGATGTTAGAGGGCCTGTGGTCTGTATCAGTTTCAGAAGCAGAGTTGAACTAGATATGGTCCATGTGTGTAGGAAACACAGTTCTTTTGTTCTGAGCACACTCACTTTTACCACCTTATTAGAGTCTCTAGAATGCAAGAGCATGCTTCTTGCTCTAAGGCAGAGTGTGTTTCATGGATGAGAACTGTGCTGTGTGTTTCCCTTCAGAAACGGAGTTAAATGGCAGGCTCTGTGTTTTCCTACAAGCTAAACTTCATTTCAGGTAAACGCAGTCACTTTTAAGCTCAAACGAAGCTACATCGTTCATGAAGCTCCCACGTTTCTCGCTCTTAACTTAAAGGCTTAGATGTTAGAGGGTCTATGGTTTGTATCAGTTTCAGAAGCAGAGTTGAACTAGATACGGTCCCTGTGTGTAGGACACACAATTCTTTTGTTCTGAGCACACTCACGTTTCCCATGTTATTAGAGTCTCTAGAAAGCAAGGGCTTGCTTCTTGCTCTAAAGCAGATTGTCTTTCATGGATGAGAACTGTGCTGTGTGTTTCCCTTCAGAAACGGAGTTAAATGGCAGGCTCTGTGTCTTCATACAAGCATGACTTAGTTTCAGGTAACCGCAGTCACTTTTGAGCTCTAATGAAGCTACATCGTCACGAAGCTCACACGTTTCTCACTCTAAAGTGAAAAGCAATGAATGTTAGAGGGCCTGTGGTTTGTATCAGTTTCAGAAGCAGAGTTGAACTAGATACGGTCCGTGTGTGTAGGAAACACAGTTCTTTTGTTCTGAGCACACTCACGTTTCCCATGTTATTAGAGTCTCTAGAAAGCAAGGGCTTGCTTCTTGCTCTAAAGCAGAGTGTCTTTCTATGGATGAGGACTCTGCTGTGTGTTTCCCTTCAGAAACGGAGTTAAATGGCAGGCTCTGTGTCTTCCTACAAGCAAGAGTTAGTTTACGGTAAATACAGTCAATTTTGAGCTCAAACAAAGCTACATCTTTAACGAAGCTCACACGTTTCTCGCTCTTAAGTGAAAAGCAATGGATGTTAGAAGGCCTGGGGTTTGTATCAGTTTCAGAAGCAGAGTTGAACTAGATTCGGTCCGTGTGTAGGAAACACAGTTCTTTTGTTCTGAGCACACTCAAGTTTCCAGCCTTATTAGAGACTCTGGAAAGCAAGAGCTTGCTTCTTGCTCTAAAGCAGAGTGTGTTTCATGGATGAGAACTGTGCTGTGTGTTTCCCTTCAGAAACGGAGTTAAATGGCAGGCTCTATGTCTTCCTACAAGCAAGTCTTCTTTTCAGGTAAACGCAGTCAATTTTGAGCTCAAATGAAGCTACATAGTCACGTAACTCACACGTTTCTCGCTCTTAAGTGAAAAGCAATGGATGTTAGAGGGCCTGTGGTTTGTATCAGTTTCAAAGCAGAGTTGAACTAGATATGGTCCCTGTGGGTAGGAAACACAGTTCTTTTGTTCTGAGCACGCTCACGTTTCCAGCCTTATTAGAGACTCTAGAAAGCAAGAGCTTGCTTCTTGCTCTAAAGCAGAGCGTGTTTCATGGACGAGGACTGTGGTGTGTGTTTCCCTTCAGAAACGGAGTTAAATGGCAGGGTCTGTGTCTTCCTACAAGCAAGAATTCGTTCCAGGTCAACGCAGTCAGTTTTGAGCTCAAATGAAGCTACGTCGTCAGAAAACTCACACGTTTCTCGCTCCTAAGTGAAAAGCATTGGATGTTAGAGGGCCTGTGGTTTGTATCAGTTTCAGAAGCAGAGTTGAACTAGATATGGTCCGTGTGTGTAGGAAACACAGTTCTTTTGTTCTGAGCACACTCACGTTTCCCGCCTTATTAGAGACTCTAGAAAGCAAGAGCTTGCTTCTTGCTCTAAAGCAGAGTGTCTTTCATGGATGAGAGCTGTGCTGTGTGTTTCCCTTAAGGAACGGAGTTAAATGGCAGCCTCTGTGTTTTCCTACAAGCAAGACTTCGTTTCAGGTAAACGCAGTCACTTTTGAGTTCAAATGAAGCTGCATCGTTCATGAAGCTCCCACGTTTCTCGCTCTTAACTGAAAGACTTAGATGTTAGAGGGTCTATGGTTTGTATCAGTTTCAGAAGCAGAGTTGAACTATATACGGTCTGTGTGTGTAGGAAACACAGTTCTTTTGTTCTGAGCACACTCACGTTTCCCGCATTATTAGAGACTCTAGAAAGCAAGAGCTTGCTTCTTGCTCTAAAGCAGAGTGTCTTTAATGGATGAGAACTGTGCTGTGTGTTTCCCTTCAGAAACGGGGTTAAATGGCTGGCTCTGTGTCTTCATACAAGCATGACTTAGTTTCAGGTAACCGCAGTCACTTTTGAGCTCTAATGAAGCTACATCGTCACGAAGCTCACACGTTTCTCACTCTAAAGTGAAAAGCAATGAATGTTAGAGGGCCTGTGGTTTGTATCAGTTTCAGAAGCAGAGTTGAACTAGATACGGTCCGTGTGTGTAGGAAACACAGTTCTTTTGTTCTGAGCACACTCACGTTTCCCATGTTATTAGAGTCTCTAGAAAGCAAGGGCTTGCTTCTTGCTCTAAAGCAGAGTGTCTTTCTATGGATGAGGACTCTGCTGTGTGTTTCCCTTCAGAAACGGAGTTAAATGGCAGGCTCTGTGTCTTCCTACAAGCAAGAGTTAGTTTACGGTAAATACAGTCAATTTTGAGCTCAAACAAAGCTACATCTTTAACGAAGCTCACACGTTTCTCGCTCTTAAGTGAAAAGCAATGGATGTTAGAAGGCCTGGGGTTTGTATCAGTTTCAGAAGCAGAGTTGAACTAGATTCGGTCCGTGTGTAGGAAACACAGTTCTTTTGTTCTGAGCACACTCAAGTTTCCAGCCTTATTAGAGACTCTGGAAAGCAAGAGCTTGCTTCTTGCTCTAAAGCAGAGTGTGTTTCATGGATGAGAACTGTGCTGTGTGTTTCCCTTCAGAAACGGAGTTAAATGGCAGGCTCTATGTCTTCCTACAAGCAAGTCTTCTTTTCAGGTAAACGCAGTCAATTTTGAGCTCAAATGAAGCTACATAGTCACGTAACTCACACGTTTCTCGCTCTTAAGTGAAAAGCAATGGATGTTAGAGGGCCTGTGGTTTGTATCAGTTTCAAAGCAGAGTTGAACTAGATATGGTCCCTGTGGGTAGGAAACACAGTTCTTTTGTTCTGAGCACGCTCACGTTTCCAGCCTTATTAGAGACTCTAGAAAGCAAGAGCTTGCTTCTTGCTCTAAAGCAGAGCGTGTTTCATGGACGAGGACTGTGGTGTGTGTTTCCCTTCAGAAACGGAGTTAAATGGCAGGGTCTGTGTCTTCCTACAAGCAAGAATTCGTTCCAGGTCAACGCAGTCAGTTTTGAGCTCAAATGAAGCTACGTCGTCAGAAAACTCACACGTTTCTCGCTCCTAAGTGAAAAGCATTGGATGTTAGAGGGCCTGTGGTTTGTATCAGTTTCAGAAGCAGAGTTGAACTAGATATGGTCCGTGTGTGTAGGAAACACAGTTCTTTTGTTCTGAGCACACTCACGTTTCCCGCCTTATTAGAGACTCTAGAAAGCAAGAGCTTGCTTCTTGCTCTAAAGCAGAGTGTCTTTCATGGATGAGAGCTGTGCTGTGTGTTTCCCTTAAGGAACGGAGTTAAATGGCAGCCTCTGTGTTTTCCTACAAGCAAGACTTCGTTTCAGGTAAACGCAGTCACTTTTGAGTTCAAATGAAGCTGCATCGTTCATGAAGCTCCCACGTTTCTCGCTCTTAACTGAAAGACTTAGATGTTAGAGGGTCTATGGTTTGTATCAGTTTCAGAAGCAGAGTTGAACTATATACGGTCTGTGTGTGTAGGAAACACAGTTCTTTTGTTCTGAGCACACTCACGTTTCCCGCATTATTAGAGACTCTAGAAAGCAAGAGCTTGCTTCTTGCTCTAAAGCAGAGTGTCTTTAATGGATGAGAACTGTGCTGTGTGTTTCCCTTCAGAAACGGGGTTAAATGGCTGGCTCTGTGTCTTCATACAAGCATGACTTAGTTTCAGGTAACCGCAGTCACTTTTGAGCTCTAATGAAGCTACATCGTCACGAAGCTCACACGTTTCTCACTCTAAAGTGAAAAGCAATGAATGTTAGAGGGCCTGTGGTTTGTATCAGTTTCAGAAGCAGAGTTGAACTAGATACGGTCCGTGTGTGTAGGAAACACAGTTCTTTTGTTCTGAGCACACTCACGTTTCCCATGTTATTAGAGTCTCTAGAAAGCAAGGGCTTGCTTCTTGCTCTAAAGCAGAGTGTCTTTCTATGGATGAGGACTCTGCTGTGTGTTTCCCTTCAGAAACGGAGTTAAATGGCAGGCTCTGTGTCTTCCTACAAGCAAGAGTTAGTTTACGGTAAATACAGTCAATTTTGAGCTCAAACAAAGCTACATCTTTAACGAAGCTCACACGTTTCTCGCTCTTAAGTGAAAAGCAATGGATGTTAGAAGGCCTGGGGTTTGTATCAGTTTCAGAAGCAGAGTTGAACTAGATTCGGTCCGTGTGTAGGAAACACAGTTCTTTTGTTCTGAGCACACTCAAGTTTCCAGCCTTATTAGAGACTCTGGAAAGCAAGAGCTTGCTTCTTGCTCTAAAGCAGAGTGTGTTTCATGGATGAGAACTGTGCTGTGTGTTTCCCTTCAGAAACGGAGTTAAATGGCAGGCTCTATGTCTTCCTACAAGCAAGTCTTCTTTTCAGGTAAACGCAGTCAATTTTGAGCTCAAATGAAGCTACATAGTCACGTAACTACCACGTTTCTCGCTCTTAAGTGAAAAGCAATGGATGTTAGAGGGCCTGTGGTTTGTATCAGTTTCAAAGCAGAGTTGAACTAGATATGGTCCCTGTGGGTAGGAAACACAGTTCTTTTGTTCTGAGCACGCTCACGTTTCCAGCCTTATTAGAGACTCTAGAAAGCAAGAGCTTGCTTCTTGCTCTAAAGCAGAGCGTGTTTCATGGACGAGGACTGTGGTGTGTGTTTCCCTTCAGAAACGGAGTTAAATGGCAGGGTCTGTGTCTTCCTACAAGCAAGAATTCGTTCCAGGTCAACGCAGTCAGTTTTGAGTTCAAATGAAGCTACGTCGTCAGAAAACTCACACGTTTCTCGCTCCTAAGTGAAAAGCATTGGATGTTAGAGGGCCTGTGGTTTGTATCAGTTTCAGAAGCAGAGTTGAACTAGATATGGTCCGTGTGTGTAGGAAACACAGTTCTTTTGTTCTGAGCACACTCACGTTTCCCGCCTTATTAGAGACTCTAGAAAGCAAGAGCTTGCTTCTTGCTCTAAAGCAGAGTGTCTTTCATGGATGAGAGCTGTGCTGTGTGTTTCCCTTAAGGAACGGAGTTAAATGGCAGCCTCTGTGTCTTCCTACAAGCAAGACTTCGTTTCAGGTAAATGCAGTCACTTTTGAGTTCAAATGAAGCTGCATCGTTCATGAAGCTCCCACGTTTCTCGCTCTTAACTGAAAGGCTTAGATGTTAGAGGGTCTATGGTTTGTATCAGTTTCAGAAGCAGAGTTGAACTAGATACGGTCTGTGTGTGTAGGGAACACAGTTCTTTTGTTCTGAGCACACTCACGTTTCCCGCATTATTAGAGACTCTAGAAAGCAAGAGCTTGCTTCTTGCTCTAAAGCAGAGTGTCTTTAATGGATGAGAACTGTGCTGTGTGTTTCCCTTCAGAAACGGAGTTAAATGGCTGGCTCTGTGTCTTCATACAAGCATGACTTAGTTTCAGGTAAACGCAGTCACTTTTGAGCTCTAATGAAGCTACATCGTCACGAAGCTCACACGTTTCTCACTCTAAAGTGAAAAGCAATGAATGTTAGAGGGCCTGTGGTTTGTATCAGTTTCAGAAGCAGAGTTGAACTAGATATGGTCCGTGTGTGTAGGAAACACAGTTCTTTTGTTCTGAGCACACTCACGTTTCCCATGTTATTAGAGTCTCTAGAAAGCAAGGGCTTGCTTCTTGCTCTAAAGCAGAGTGTCTTTCTATGGATGAGGACTCTGCTGTGTGTTTCCCTTCAGAAACGGAGTTAAATGGCAGACTCTGTGTCTTCCTACAAGCATAGTTCGATTCCGGTAAATGCAGTCACTTTTGAGCTCAAACGAAGCTACATCTTTAACGAAGCTCACACGTTTCTCGCTCTTAAGTGAAAAGCATTGGATGTTAGAGGGCCTGTGGATTGCATTAGTTTCAGAAGCAGAGTTGAACTAAATATGGTCCCTGTGTGTAGAAACACAGTTCTTTTGTTCTGAGCACACTCACGTTTCCTGCCTTATTAGAGACTCTAGAAAGCAAGAGCATGCTTCTTGCTCTAAAGCAGAGTGTGTTTCATGGAGGAGAACTGTGCTCTGTGTTTCCCTTCAAAAACGGAGTTCAATGGTTGGCTCTGTGTCTTCCTACAAGCAAGACTTCGTTTCAGGTAAACACAGTCACTTTGAGCTCAAACGAAGCTACATCGTTCAAAAAGCTCACACATTTCTCGCTCTTAAGTGAAAAGCACTGGATGTTAGAGGGCCTGTGGTTTGTATCAGTTTCAGAAGCAGAGTTGAACTAGATATGGTCCGTGTGTGTAGGAAACACAGTTCTTTTGTTCTGAGCACACTCACTTTTCCCAACTTATTAGAGTCTCTAGAATGCAAGAGCATGCTTCTTGCCCTAAGGCAGAGTGTGTTTCATGGATGAGAACTGTGCTGTGTGTTTCCCTTCAGAAACGGAGTTAAATGTCAGGCTCTGTGTCTTCCTACAAGCTAAACTTCATTTCAGGTAAACGCAGTCACTTTTGAGCTCAAATGAAGCTACATCGTTCATGAAGCTCCCACGTTTCTCGCTCTTAACTTAAAGGCTTAGATGTTAGAGGGTCTATGGTTTGTATCAGTTTCAGAAGCAGAGTTGAACTAGATACGGTCCGTGTGTGTAGGACACACAGTTCTTTTGTTCTGAGCACACTCACGTTTCCCATGTTATTAGAGTCTCTAGAAAGCAAGGGCTTGCTTCTTGCTCTAAAGCAGATTGTCTTTCATGGATGAGAACTGTGCTGTGTGTTTCCCTTCCGAAATGGAGTTAAATGGCAGGCTCTGTGTCCTCCTACAAGCAAGAATTTGTTTCAGATAAACGCAGTCACCTTTGAGCTCAGAGGAAGCTACATAGTTCACGAAGCTCACACGTTTCTCACTCATAAGTGAAAAGGATTGGATGTTAGAGGGCCTGTGGTTTGTATCAGTTTCCGAAGCAGAGTTGAACTATATATGGTCCGTGTGTGTAGGAAACACAGTTCTTTTGTTCTGAGCACACTCACGTTTCCCACCTTATTAGAGACTCTAGAATGCAAGAGCATGCTTCTTGCTCTAAAGCAGAGTGTGTTTCATGGATGAGAACTGTGCTGTGTGTTTCCCTTCAGTAACGGAGTTAAATGGCAGGCTCTATGTCTTCCTACAAGCTAGACTTCGTTTCAGGTAAACGCAGTCACTTTTGAGCTCAAACGAAGCTACATCGTTCACGAAGCTCTCACGTTTCTCGCTCTTAAATGAAAGGCATTGGATGTTAGAGGGTCTATTGTTTGTATCAGTTTCAGAAGCAGAGTTGAACTAGATATGGTCCATGTGTGTAAGAAACACAGTTCTTTGGTTCTGAGCACACTCACGTTTCCAGCCTTATTAGAGACTCTAGAAAGCAAGAGCTTGCTTCTTGCTCTAAAGCAGAGTGTGTTTCATGGACGAGAACTGTGCTGTGTGTTTCCCTTCAGAAACGGAGTTAAATGGCAGGCTCTGTATCTTCCTACAAGCAAGAATTCGTTTCAGGTCAACGCAGTCAGTTTTGAGCTCAAATGAAGCTATGTCGTCAGAAAGCTCACACGTTTCTCGCTCCTAAGTGAAAAGCATTGGATGTTAGAGGGCCTGTGGTTTGTATCAGTTTCAGAAGCAGAGTTGAACTAAATATGGTCCCTGTGTGTAGAAACACAGTTCTTTTGTTCTGAGCACACTCACGTTTCCTGCCTTATTAGAGACTCTAGAAAGCAATAGCATGCTTCTTGCTCTAAAGCAGAGTGTGTTTCATGGAGGAGAACTGTGCTGTGTGTTTCCCTTCAAAAACGGAGTTCAATGGTTGGCTCTGTGTCTTCCTACAAGCAAGACTTCGTTTCAGGTAAACACAGTCACTTTTGAGCTCAAACGAAGCTACATCGTTCACAAAGCTCACACATTTCTCGCTCTTAACTGAAAGGCATTGGATGTTAGAGGGCCTGTGGTTTGTATCAGTTTCAGAAGCAGAGTTGAACTAGATATGGTCCGTGTGTGTAGGAAACACAGTTCTTTTGTTCTGAGCACACTCACTTTTCCCACCTTATTATAGACTCTAGAATGCAAGAGCATGCTTCTTGCTCTAAGGCAGAGTGTGCTTCATGGATGAGAACTGTGGTGTGTGTTTCCCTTCAGAAACGGAGTTAAATGGCAGGCTCTGTGTCTTCCTGCAAGCAAGAGTTAGTTTACGGTAAATACAGTCACTTTTGAGCTCAAACGAAGCTACATCTTTAACGAAGCTCACACGTTTCTCGCTCTTAAGTGAAAAGCAATGGATGTTAGAAGGCCTGGGGTTTGTATCAGTTTCAGAAGCAGAGTTGAACTAGATTTGGTCCGTGTGTAGGAAACACAGTTCTTTTGTTCTGAGCACACCCAAGTTTCCAGCCTTATTAGAGACTCTGGAAAGCAAGAGCTTGCTTCTTGCTCTAAAGCAGAGTGTGTTTCATGGATGAGAACTGTGCTGTGTGTTTCCCTTCAGAAACGGAGTTAAATGGCAGGCTCTATGTCTTCCTACAAGCAAGTCTTCTTTTCAGGTAAACGCAGTCAATTTTGAGCTCAAATGAAGCTACATAGTCACGTATCTCACAGGTTTCTCGCTCTTAAGTGAAAAGCAATGGATGTTAGAGGGCCTGTGGTTTGTATCAGTTTCAAAGCAGAGTTGAACTAGATATGGTCCCTGTGGGTAGGAAACACAGTTCTTTTGTTCTGAGCACGCTCACGTTTCCAGCCATATTAGAGACTCTAGAAAGCAAGAGCTTGCTTCTTGCTCTAAAGCAGAGCATGTTTCTTGGACGAGGACTGTGGTGTGTGTTTCCCTTCAGAAACGGAGTTAAATGGCAGACTCTGTGTCTTCCTACAAGCATAGTTCGATTCCGGTAAATGCAGTCACTTTTGAGCTCAAACGAAGCTACATCTTTAACGAAGCTCACACGTTTCTCGGTCTTAAGTGAAAAGCATTGGATGTTAGAGGGCCTGTGGATTGCATTAGTTTCAGAAGCAGAGTTGAACTAAATATGGTCCCTGTGTGTAGAAACACAGTTCTTTTGTTCTGAGCACACTCACGTTTCCTGCCTTATTAGAGACTCTAGAAAGCAAGAGCATGCTTCTTGCTCTAAAGCAGAGTGTGTTTCATGGAGGAGAACTGTGCTCTGTGTTTCCCTTCAAAAACGGAGTTCAATGGTTGGCTCTGTGTCTTCCTACAAGCAAGACTTCGTTTCAGGTAAACACAGTCACTTTGAGCTCAAACGAAGCTACATCGTTCAAAAAGCTCACACATTTCTCGCTCTTAAGTGAAAAGCACTGGATGTTAGAGGGCCTGTGGTCTGTATCAGTTTCAGAAGCAGAGTTGAACTAGATATGGTCCATGTGTGTAGGAAACACAGTTCTTTTGTTCTGAGCACACTCACTTTTACCACCTTATTAGAGTCTCTAGAATGCAAGAGCATGCTTCTTGCTCTAAGGCAGAGTGTGTTTCATGGATGAGAACTGTGCTGTGTGTTTCCCTTCAGAAACGGAGTTAAATGGCAGGCTCTGTGTTTTCCTACAAGCTAAACTTCATTTCAGGTAAACGCAGTCACTTTTAAGCTCAAACGAAGCTACATCGTTCATGAAGCTCCCACGTTTCTCGCTCTTAACTTAAAGGCTTAGATGTTAGAGGGTCTATGGTTTGTATCAGTTTCAGAAGCAGAGTTGAACTAGATACGGTCCCTGTGTGTAGGACACACAGTTCTTTTGTTCTGAGCACACTCACGTTTCCCATGTTATTAGAGTCTCTAGAAAGCAAGGGCTTGCTTCTTGCTCTAAAGCAGATTGTCTTTCATGGATGAGAACTGTGCTGTGTGTTTCCCTTCAGAAACGGAGTTAAATGGCAGGCTCTGTGTCCTCCTACAAGCAAGAATTTGTTTCAGATAAACGCAGTCACCTTTGAGCTCAAAGGAAGCTACATAGTTCACGAAGCTCACACGTTTCTCACTCATAAGTGAAAAGGATTGGATGTTAGAGGGCCTGTGGTTTGTATCAGTTTCAGAAGCAGAGTTGAACTAAATATGGTCCCTGTGTGTAGAAACACAGTTCTTTTGTTCTGAGCACACTCACGTTTCCTGCCTTATTAGAGACTCTAGAAAGCAATAGCATGCTTCTTGCTCTAAAGCAGAGTGTGTTTCATGGAGGAGAACTGTGCTGTGTGTTTCCCTTCAAAAACGGAGTTCAATGGTTGGCTCTGTGTCTTCCTACAAGCAAGACTTCGTTTCAGGTAAACACAGTCACTTTTGAGCTCAAACGAAGCTACATCGTTCACAAAGCTCACACATTTCTCGCTCTTAACTGAAAGGCATTGGATGTTAGAGGGCCTGTGGTTTGTATCAGTTTCAGAAGCAGAGTTGAACTAGATATGGTCCGTGTGTGTAGGAAACACAGTTCTTTTGTTCTGAGCACACTCACTTTTCCCACCTTATTATAGACTCTAGAATGCAAGAGCATGCTTCTTGCTCTAAGGCAGAGTGTGCTTCATGGATGAGAACTGTGGTGTGTGTTTCCCTTCAGAAACGGAGTTAAATGGCAGGCTCTGTGTCTTCCTGCAAGCAAGAGTTAGTTTACGGTAAATACAGTCACTTTTGAGCTCAAACGAAGCTACATCTTTAACGAAGCTCACACGTTTCTCGCTCTTAAGTGAAAAGCAATGGATGTTAGAAGGCCTGGGGTTTGTATCAGTTTCAGAAGCAGAGTTGAACTAGATTTGGTCCGTGTGTAGGAAACACAGTTCTTTTGTTCTGAGCACACCCAAGTTTCCAGCCTTATTAGAGACTCTGGAAAGCAAGAGCTTGCTTCTTGCTCTAAAGCAGAGTGTGTTTCATGGATGAGAACTGTGCTGTGTGTTTCCCTTCAGAAACGGAGTTAAATGGCAGGCTCTATGTCTTCCTACAAGCAAGTCTTCTTTTCAGGTAAACGCAGTCAATTTTGAGCTCAAATGAAGCTACATAGTCACGTATCTCACAGGTTTCTCGCTCTTAAGTGAAAAGCAATGGATGTTAGAGGGCCTGTGGTTTGTATCAGTTTCAAAGCAGAGTTGAACTAGATATGGTCCCTGTGGGTAGGAAACACAGTTCTTTTGTTCTGAGCACGCTCACGTTTCCAGCCATATTAGAGACTCTAGAAAGCAAGAGCTTGCTTCTTGCTCTAAAGCAGAGCATGTTTCTTGGACGAGGACTGTGGTGTGTGTTTCCCTTCAGAAACGGAGTTAAATGGCAGACTCTGTGTCTTCCTACAAGCATAGTTCGATTCCGGTAAATGCAGTCACTTTTGAGCTCAAACGAAGCTACATCTTTAACGAAGCTCACACGTTTCTCGCTCTTAAGTGAAAAGCATTGGATGTTAGAGGGCCTGTGGATTGCATTAGTTTCAGAAGCAGAGTTGAACTAAATATGGTCCCTGTGTGTAGAAACACAGTTCTTTTGTTCTGAGCACACTCACGTTTCCTGCCTTATTAGAGACTCTAGAAAGCAAGAGCATGCTTCTTGCTCTAAAGCAGAGTGTGTTTCATGGAGGAGAACTGTGCTCTGTGTTTCCCTTCAAAAACGGAGTTCAATGGTTGGCTCTGTGTCTTCCTACAAGCAAGACTTCGTTTCAGGTAAACACAGTCACTTTGAGCTCAAACGAAGCTACATCGTTCAAAAAGCTCACACATTTCTCGCTCTTAAGTGAAAAGCACTGGATGTTAGAGGGCCTGTGGTCTGTATCAGTTTCAGAAGCAGAGTTGAACTAGATATGGTCCATGTGTGTAGGAAACACAGTTCTTTTGTTCTGAGCACACTCACTTTTACCACCTTATTAGAGTCTCTAGAATGCAAGAGCATGCTTCTTGCTCTAAGGCAGAGTGTGTTTCATGGATGAGAACTGTGCTGTGTGTTTCCCTTCAGAAACGGAGTTAAATGGCAGGCTCTGTGTTTTCCTACAAGCTAAACTTCATTTCAGGTAAACGCAGTCACTTTTAAGCTCAAACGAAGCTACATCGTTCATGAAGCTCCCACGTTTCTCGCTCTTAACTTAAAGGCTTAGATGTTAGAGGGTCTATGGTTTGTATCAGTTTCAGAAGCAGAGTTGAACTAGATACGGTCCCTGTGTGTAGGACACACAGTTCTTTTGTTCTGAGCACACTCACGTTTCCCATGTTATTAGAGTCTCTAGAAAGCAAGGGCTTGCTTCTTGCTCTAAAGCAGATTGTCTTTCATGGATGAGAACTGTGCTGTGTGTTTCCCTTCAGAAACGGAGTTAAATGGCAGGCTCTGTGTCCTCCTACAAGCAAGAATTTGTTTCAGATAAACGCAGTCACCTTTGAGCTCAAAGGAAGCTACATAGTTCACGAAGCTCACACGTTTCTCACTCATAAGTGAAAAGGATTGGATGTTAGAGGGCCTGTGGTTTGTATCAGTTTCCGAAGCAGAGTTGAACTATATATGGTCCTTGTGTGTAGGAAACACAGTTCTTTTGTTCTGAGCACACTCACGTTTCCCACCTTATTAGAGACTCTAGAATGCAAGAGCATGCTTCTTGCTCTAAAGCAGAGTGTGTTTCATGGATGAGAACTGTGCTGTGTGTTTCCCTTCAGTAACGGAGTTAAATGGCAGGCTCTATGTCTTCCTACAAGCTAGACTTCGTTTCAGGTAAACGCAGTCACTTTGAGCTCAAACGAAGCTACATCGTTCAAGAAGCACTCACGTTTCTCGCTCTTAAATGAAAGGCATTGGATGTTAGAGGGTCTATTGTTTGTATCAGTTTCAGAAGCAGAGTTGAACTAGATATGGTCCATGTGTGTAAGAAACACAGTTCTTTGGTTCTGAGCACACTCACGTTTCCAGCCTTATTAGAGACTCTAGAAAGCAAGAGCTTGCTTCTTGCTCTAAAGCAGAGTGTGTTTCATGGACGAGAACTGTGCTGTGTGTTTCCCTTCAGAAACGGAGTTAAATGGCAGGCTCTGTATCTTCCTACAAGCAAGAATTCGTTTCAGGTCAACGCAGTCAGTTTTGAGCTCAAATGAAGCTATGTCGTCAGAAAGCTCACACGTTTCTCGCTCCTAAGTGAAAAGCATTGGATGTTAGAGGGCCTGTGGTTTGTATCAGTTTCAGAAGCAGAGTTGAACTAAATATGGTCCCTGTGTGTAGAAACACAGTTCTTTTGTTCTGAGCACACTCACGTTTCCTGCCTTATTAGAGACTCTAGAAAGCAATAGCATGCTTCTTGCTCTAAAGCAGAGTGTGTTTCATGGAGGAGAACTGTGCTGTGTGTTTCCCTTCAAAAACGGAGTTCAATGGTTGGCTCTGTGTCTTCCTACAAGCAAGACTTCGTTTCAGGTAAACACAGTCACTTTTGAGCTCAAACGAAGCTACATCGTTCACAAAGCTCACACATTTCTCGCTCTTAACTGAAAGGCATTGGATGTTAGAGGGCCTGTGGTTTGTATCAGTTTCAGAAGCAGAGTTGAACTAGATATGGTCCGTGTGTGTAGGAAACACAGTTCTTTTGTTCTGAGCACACTCACTTTTCCCACCTTATTATAGACTCTAGAATGCAAGAGCATGCTTCTTGCTCTAAGGCAGAGTGTGCTTCATGGATGAGAACTGTGGTGTGTGTTTCCCTTCAGAAACGGAGTTAAATGGCAGGCTCTGTGTCTTCCTACAAGCAAGAGTTAGTTTACGGTAAATACAGTCACTTTTGAGCTCAAACGAAGCTACATCTTTAACGAAGCTCACACGTTTCTCGCTCTTAAGTGAAAAGCAATGGATGTTAGAAGGCCTGGGGTTTGTATCAGTTTCAGAAGCAGAGTTGAACTAGATTTGGTCCGTGTGTAGGAAACACAGTTCTTTTGTTCTGAGCACACCCAAGTTTCCAGCCTTATTAGAGACTCTGGAAAGCAAGAGCTTGCTTCTTGCTCTAAAGCAGAGTGTGTTTCATGGATGAGAACTGTGCTGTGTGTTTCCCTTCAGAAACGGAGTTAAATGGCAGGCTCTATGTCTTCCTACAAGCAAGTCTTCTTTTCAGGTAAACGCAGTCAATTTTGAGCTCAAATGAAGCTACATAGTCACGTATCTCACAGGTTTCTCGCTCTTAAGTGAAAAGCAATGGATGTTAGAGGGCCTGTGGTTTGTATCAGTTTCAAAGCAGAGTTGAACTTGATATGGTCCCTGTGGGTAGGAAACACAGTTC
The DNA here is from genome assembly GCA_949786385.1 of Onychomys leucogaster. NCBI lineage: Eukaryota > Metazoa > Chordata > Mammalia > Rodentia > Cricetidae > Onychomys > Onychomys leucogaster. The sequence goes on along the minus strand of CATKUP010000105.1, from coordinate 163,984 downwards.
TTTTGTTCTGAGCACGCTCACGTTTCCAGCCATATTAGAGACTCTAGAAAGCAAGAGCTTGCTTCTTGCTCTAAAGCAGAGCATGTTTCTTGGACGAGGACTGTGGTGTGTGTTTCCCTTCAGAAACGGAGTTAAATGGCAGACTCTGTGTCTTCCTACAAGCATAGTTCGATTCCGGTAAATGCAGTCACTTTTGAGCTCAAACGAAGCTACATCTTTAACGAAGCTCACACGTTTCTCGCTCTTAAGTGAAAAGCATTGGATGTTAGAGGGCCTGTGGATTGCATTAGTTTCAGAAGCAGAGTTGAACTAAATATGGTCCCTGTGTGTAGAAACACAGTTCTTTTGTTCTGAGCACACTCACGTTTCCTGCCTTATTAGAGACTCTAGAAAGCAAGAGCATGCTTCTTGCTCTAAAGCAGAGTGTGTTTCATGGAGGAGAACTGTGCTCTGTGTTTCCCTTCAAAAACGGAGTTCAATGGTTGGCTCTGTGTCTTCCTACAAGCAAGACTTCGTTTCAGGTAAACACAGTCACTTTGAGCTCAAACGAAGCTACATCGTTCAAAAAGCTCACACATTTCTCGCTCTTAAGTGAAAAGCACTGGATGTTAGAGGGCCTGTGGTCTGTATCAGTTTCAGAAGCAGAGTTGAACTAGATATGGTCCATGTGTGTAGGAAACACAGTTGTTTTGTTCTGAGCACACTCACTTTTCCCACCTTATTAGAGTCTCTAGAATGCAAGAGCATGCTTCTTGCTCTAAGGCAGAGTGTGTTTCATGGATGAGAACTGTGCTGTGTGTTTCCCTTCAGAAACGGAGTTAAATGGCAGGCTCTGTGTTTTCCTACAAGCTAAACTTCATTTCAGGTAAACGCAGTCACTTTTAAGCTCAAACGAAGCTACATCGTTCACGAAGCTCTCACGTTTCTCGCTCTTAACTGAAAGGCATTGGATGTTAGAGGGTCTATGGTTTGTATCAGTTTCAGAAGCAGAGTTGAACTAGATATGGTCCGTGTGTGTAGGAAACACAGTTCTTTTGTTCGGAGCACACTCACTTTTCCCACCTTATTAGAGACTCTAGAATGCAAGAGCATGCTTCTTGCTCTAAAGCAGAGTGTGTTTCATGGATGAGAACTGTACTGTGTGTTTCCCTTCAGAAACGGAGTTAAATGGCAGGCTCTGTGTCTTCCTACAAGCAAGAATTCGTTTCAGGTCAACGCAGTCAGTTTTGACCTCAAATGAAGCTACGCCGTCAGAAAACTCACACGTTACTCGCTCCTAAGTGAAAAGCATTGGATGTTAGAGGGCCTGTGGTTTGTATCAGTTTCAGAAGCAGAGTTGAACTAGATATGGTCCGTATGTGTAGGAAACACAGTTCTTTTGTTCTGAGCACACTCACGTTTCCCGCCTTATTAGAGACTCTAGAAAGCAAGAGCTTGCTTCTTGCTCTAAAGCAGAGTGTCTTTCATGGATGAGAACTGTGCTGTGTGTTTCCCTTAAGTAACATAGTTAAATGGCAGCCTCTGTGTCTTCCTACAAGCAAGACTTCGTTTCAGGTAAATGCAGTCACTTTTGAGCTCAAATGAAGCTACATCGTTCATGAAGCTCCCACGTTTCTCGCTCTTAACTTAAAGGCTTAGATGTTAGAGGGTGTATGGTTTGTATCAGTTTCAGAAGCAGAGTTGAACTAGATACGGTCCGTGTGTGTAGGAAACACAGTTCTTTTGTTCTGAGCACACTCACGTTTCCCATGTTATTAGAGTCTCTAGAAAGCAAGGGCTTGCTTCTTGCTCTAAAGCAGATTGTCTTTCATGGATGAGAATTGTGCTGTGTGTTTCCCTTCAGAAACGGAGTTAAATGGCAGGCTCTGTGTCCTCCTACAAGCAAGAATTTGTTTCAGATAAACGCAGTCACCTTTGAGCTCAAAGGAAGCTACATAGTTCACGAAGCTCACACGTTTCTCACTCATAAGTGAAAAGGATTGGATGTTAGAGGGCCTGTGGTTTGTATCAGTTTCCGAAGCAGAGTTGAACTATATATGGTCCGTGTGTGTAGGAAACACAGTTCTTTTGTTCTGAGCACACTCACGTTTCCCACCTTATTATAGACTCTAGAATGCAAGAGCATGCTTCTTGCTCTAAAGCAGAGTGTCTTTCATGGATGAGAACTGTGCTGTGTGTTTCCCTTCAGTAACGGAGTTAAATGGCAGGCTCTATGTCTTCCTACAAGCTAGAATTCGTTTCAGGTAAACGCAGTCACTTTTGAGCTCAAACGAAGCTACATCGTTCACGAAGCTCTCACGTTTCTCGCTCTTAAATGAAAGGCATTGGATGTTAGAGGGTCTATGGTTTGTATCAGTTTCAGAAGCAGAGTTGAACTAGATATGGTCCATGTGTGTAGGAAACACAGTTCTTTGGTTCTGAGCACACTCACGTTTCCAGCCTTATTAGAGACTCTAGAAAGCAAGAGCTTGTTTCTTGCTCTAAAGCAGAGTGTGTTTCATGGACAAGAACTGTGCTGTGTGTTTCCCTTCAGAAACGGAGGTAAATGGCAGGCTCTTTGTCTTCCTACAAGCAAGAATTCGTTCCAGGTCAACGCAGTCAGTTTTGAGTTCAAATGAAGCTACGTCGTCAGAAAACTCACACGTTTCTAGCTCCTAAGTGAAAAGCATTGGATGTTAGAGGGCCTGTGGTTTGTATCAGTTTCAGAAGCAGAGTTGAACTAGATATGGTCCGTGTGTGTAGGAAACACAGTTCTTTTGTTCTGAGCACACTCACGTTTCCCGCCTTATTAGAGACTCTAGAAAGCAAGAGCTTGCTTCTTGCTCTAAAGCAGAGTGTCTTTCATGGATGAGAGCTGTGCTGTGTGTTTTCCTTAAGGAACGGAGTTAAATGGCAGCCTCTGTGTCTTCCTACAAGCAAGACTTCGTTTCAGGTAAATGCAGTCACTTTTGAGTTCAAATGAAGCTGCATCGTTCATGAAGCTCCCACGTTTCTCGCTCTTAACTGAAAGGCTTAGATGTTAGAGGGTCTATGGTTTGTATCAGTTTCAGAAGCAGAGTTGAACTAGATATGGTCTGTGTGTGTAGGGAACACAGTTCTTTTGTTCTGAGCACACTCACGTTTCCCGCATTATTAGAGACTCTAGAAAGCAAGAGCTTGCTTCTTGCTCTAAAGCAGAGTGTCTTTAATGGATGAGAACTGTGCTGTGTGTTTCCCTTCAGAAACGGAGTTAAATGGCTGGCTCTGTGTCTTCATACAAGCATGACTTAGTTTCAGGTAACCGCAGTCACTTTTGAGCTCTAATGAAGCTACATCGTCACGAAGCTCACACGTTTCTCACTCTAAAGTGAAAAGCAATGAATGTTAGAGGGCCTGTGGTTTGTATCAGTTTCAGAAGCAGAGTTGAACTAGATACGGTCCGTGTGTGTAGGAAACACAGTTCTTTTGTTCTGAGCACACTCACGTTTCCCATGTTATTAGAGTCTCTAGAAAGCAAGGGCTTGCTTCTTGCTCTAAAGCAGAGTGTCTTTCTATGGATGAGGACTCTGCTGTGTGTTTCCCTTCAGAAACGGAGTTAAATGGCAGGCTCTGTGTCTTCCTACAAGCAAGAGTTAGTTTACGGTAAATACAGTCAATTTTGAGCTCAAACAAAGCTACATCTTTAACGAAGCTCACACGTTTCTCGCTCTTAAGTGAAAAGCAATGGATGTTAGAAGGCCTGGGGTTTGTATCAGTTTCAGAAGCAGAGTTGAACTAGATTCGGTCCGTGTGTAGGAAACACAGTTCTTTTGTTCTGAGCACACTCAAGTTTCCAGCCTTATTAGAGACTCTGGAAAGCAAGAGCTTGCTTCTTGCTCTAAAGCAGAGTGTGTTTCATGGAGGAGAACTGTGCTGTGTGTTTCCCTTCAAAAACGGAGTTCAATGGTTGGCTCTGTGTCTTCCTACAAGCAAGACTTCGTTTCAGGTAAACACAGTCACTTTTGAGCTCAAACGAAGCTACATCGTTCACAAAGCTCACACATTTCTCGCTCTTAACTGAAAGGCATTGGATGTTAGAGGGCCTGTGGTTTGTATCAGTTTCAGAAGCAGAGTTGAACTAGATATGGTCCGTGTGTGTAGGAAACACAGTTCTTTTGTTCTGAGCACACTCACTTTTCCCACCTTATTATAGACTCTAGAATGCAAGAGCATGCTTCTTGCTCTAAGGCAGAGTGTGCTTCATGGATGAGAACTGTGGTGTGTGTTTCCCTTCAGAAACGGAGTTAAATGGCAGGCTCTGTGTCTTCCTACAAGCAAGAGTTAGTTTACGGTAAATACAGTCACTTTTGAGCTCAAACGAAGCTACATCTTTAACGAAGCTCACACGTTTCTCGCTCTTAAGTGAAAAGCAATGGATGTTAGAAGGCCTGGGGTTTGTATCAGTTTCAGAAGCAGAGTTGAACTAGATTTGGTCCGTGTGTAGGAAACACAGTTCTTTTGTTCTGAGCACACCCAAGTTTCCAGCCTTATTAGAGACTCTGGAAAGCAAGAGCTTGCTTCTTGCTCTAAAGCAGAGTGTGTTTCATGGATGAGAACTGTGCTGTGTGTTTCCCTTCAGAAACGGAGTTAAATGGCAGGCTCTATGTCTTCCTACAAGCAAGTCTTCTTTTCAGGTAAACGCAGTCAATTTTGAGCTCAAATGAAGCTACATAGTCACGTATCTCACAGGTTTCTCGCTCTTAAGTGAAAAGCAATGGATGTTAGAGGGCCTGTGGTTTGTATCAGTTTCAAAGCAGAGTTGAACTTGATATGGTCCCTGTGGGTAGGAAACACAGTTCTTTTGTTCTGAGCACGCTCACGTTTCCAGCCATATTAGAGACTCTAGAAAGCAAGAGCTTGCTTCTTGCTCTAAAGCAGAGCATGTTTCTTGGACGAGGACTGTGGTGTGTGTTTCCCTTCAGAAACGGAGTTAAATGGCAGACTCTGTGTCTTCCTACAAGCATAGTTCGATTCCGGTAAATGCAGTCACTTTTGAGCTCAAACGAAGCTACATCTTTAACGAAGCTCACACGTTTCTCGCTCTTAAGTGAAAAGCATTGGATGTTAGAGGGCCTGTGGATTGCATTAGTTTCAGAAGCAGAGTTGAACTAAATATGGTCCCTGTGTGTAGAAACACAGTTCTTTTGTTCTGAGCACACTCACGTTTCCTGCCTTATTAGAGACTCTAGAAAGCAAGAGCATGCTTCTTGCTCTAAAGCAGAGTGTGTTTCATGGAGGAGAACTGTGCTCTGTGTTTCCCTTCAAAAACGGAGTTCAATGGTTGGCTCTGTGTCTTCCTACAAGCAAGACTTCGTTTCAGGTAAACACAGTCACTTTGAGCTCAAACGAAGCTACATCGTTCAAAAAGCTCACACATTTCTCGCTCTTAAGTGAAAAGCACTGGATGTTAGAGGGCCTGTGGTCTGTATCAGTTTCAGAAGCAGAGTTGAACTAGATATGGTCCATGTGTGTAGGAAACACAGTTGTTTTGTTCTGAGCACACTCACTTTTCCCACCTTATTAGAGTCTCTAGAATGCAAGAGCATGCTTCTTGCTCTAAGGCAGAGTGTGTTTCATGGATGAGAACTGTGCTGTGTGTTTCCCTTCAGAAACGGAGTTAAATGGCAGGCTCTGTGTTTTCCTACAAGCTAAACTTCATTTCAGGTAAACGCAGTCACTTTTAAGCTCAAACGAAGCTACATCGTTCACGAAGCTCTCACGTTTCTCGCTCTTAACTGAAAGGCATTGGATGTTAGAGGGTCTATGGTTTGTATCAGTTTCAGAAGCAGAGTTGAACTAGATATGGTCCGTGTGTGTAGGAAACACAGTTCTTTTGTTCGGAGCACACTCACTTTTCCCACCTTATTAGAGACTCTAGAATGCAAGAGCATGCTTCTTGCTCTAAAGCAGAGTGTGTTTCATGGATGAGAACTGTACTGTGTGTTTCCCTTCAGAAACGGAGTTAAATGGCAGGCTCTGTGTCTTCCTACAAGCAAGAATTCGTTTCAGGTCAACGCAGTCAGTTTTGACCTCAAATGAAGCTACGCCGTCAGAAAACTCACACGTTACTCGCTCCTAAGTGAAAAGCATTGGATGTTAGAGGGCCTGTGGTTTGTATCAGTTTCAGAAGCAGAGTTGAACTAGATATGGTCCGTATGTGTAGGAAACACAGTTCTTTTGTTCTGAGCACACTCACGTTTCCCGCCTTATTAGAGACTCTAGAAAGCAAGAGCTTGCTTCTTGCTCTAAAGCAGAGTGTCTTTCATGGATGAGAACTGTGCTGTGTGTTTCCCTTAAGTAACATAGTTAAATGGCAGCCTCTGTGTCTTCCTACAAGCAAGACTTCGTTTCAGGTAAATGCAGTCACTTTTGAGCTCAAATGAAGCTACATCGTTCATGAAGCTCCCACGTTTCTCGCTCTTAACTTAAAGGCTTAGATGTTAGAGGGTGTATGGTTTGTATCAGTTTCAGAAGCAGAGTTGAACTAGATACGGTCCGTGTGTGTAGGAAACACAGTTCTTTTGTTCTGAGCACACTCACGTTTCCCATGTTATTAGAGTCTCTAGAAAGCAAGGGCTTGCTTCTTGCTCTAAAGCAGATTGTCTTTCATGGATGAGAATTGTGCTGTGTGTTTCCCTTCAGAAACGGAGTTAAATGGCAGGCTCTGTGTCCTCCTACAAGCAAGAATTTGTTTCAGATAAACGCAGTCACCTTTGAGCTCAAAGGAAGCTACATAGTTCACGAAGCTCACACGTTTCTCACTCATAAGTGAAAAGGATTGGATGTTAGAGGGCCTGTGGTTTGTATCAGTTTCCGAAGCAGAGTTGAACTATATATGGTCCGTGTGTGTAGGAAACACAGTTCTTTTGTTCTGAGCACACTCACGTTTCCCACCTTATTATAGACTCTAGAATGCAAGAGCATGCTTCTTGCTCTAAAGCAGAGTGTCTTTCATGGATGAGAACTGTGCTGTGTGTTTCCCTTCAGTAACGGAGTTAAATGGCAGGCTCTATGTCTTCCTACAAGCTAGAATTCGTTTCAGGTAAACGCAGTCACTTTTGAGCTCAAACGAAGCTACATCGTTCACGAAGCTCTCACGTTTCTCGCTCTTAAATGAAAGGCATTGGATGTTAGAGGGTCTATGGTTTGTATCAGTTTCAGAAGCAGAGTTGAACTAGATATGGTCCATGTGTGTAGGAAACACAGTTCTTTGGTTCTGAGCACACTCACGTTTCCAGCCTTATTAGAGACTCTAGAAAGCAAGAGCTTGTTTCTTGCTCTAAAGCAGAGTGTGTTTCATGGACAAGAACTGTGCTGTGTGTTTCCCTTCAGAAACGGAGGTAAATGGCAGGCTCTTTGTCTTCCTACAAGCAAGAATTCGTTCCAGGTCAACGCAGTCAGTTTTGAGTTCAAATGAAGCTACGTCGTCAGAAAACTCACACGTTTCTAGCTCCTAAGTGAAAAGCATTGGATGTTAGAGGGCCTGTGGTTTGTATCAGTTTCAGAAGCAGAGTTGAACTAGATATGGTCCGTGTGTGTAGGAAACACAGTTCTTTTGTTCTGAGCACACTCACGTTTCCCGCCTTATTAGAGACTCTAGAAAGCAAGAGCTTGCTTCTTGCTCTAAAGCAGAGTGTCTTTCATGGATGAGAGCTGTGCTGTGTGTTTTCCTTAAGGAACGGAGTTAAATGGCAGCCTCTGTGTCTTCCTACAAGCAAGACTTCGTTTCAGGTAAATGCAGTCACTTTTGAGTTCAAATGAAGCTGCATCGTTCATGAAGCTCCCACGTTTCTCGCTCTTAACTGAAAGGCTTAGATGTTAGAGGGTCTATGGTTTGTATCAGTTTCAGAAGCAGAGTTGAACTAGATATGGTCTGTGTGTGTAGGGAACACAGTTCTTTTGTTCTGAGCACACTCACGTTTCCCGCATTATTAGAGACTCTAGAAAGCAAGAGCTTGCTTCTTGCTCTAAAGCAGAGTGTCTTTAATGGATGAGAACTGTGCTGTGTGTTTCCCTTCAGAAACGGAGTTAAATGGCTGGCTCTGTGTCTTCATACAAGCATGACTTAGTTTCAGGTAACCGCAGTCACTTTTGAGCTCTAATGAAGCTACATCGTCACGAAGCTCACACGTTTCTCACTCTAAAGTGAAAAGCAATGAATGTTAGAGGGCCTGTGGTTTGTATCAGTTTCAGAAGCAGAGTTGAACTAGATACGGTCCGTGTGTGTAGGAAACACAGTTCTTTTGTTCTGAGCACACTCACGTTTCCCATGTTATTAGAGTCTCTAGAAAGCAAGGGCTTGCTTCTTGCTCTAAAGCAGAGTGTCTTTCTATGGATGAGGACTCTGCTGTGTGTTTCCCTTCAGAAACGGAGTTAAATGGCAGGCTCTGTGTCTTCCTACAAGCAAGAGTTAGTTTACGGTAAATACAGTCAATTTTGAGCTCAAACAAAGCTACATCTTTAACGAAGCTCACACGTTTCTCGCTCTTAAGTGAAAAGCAATGGATGTTAGAAGGCCTGGGGTTTGTATCAGTTTCAGAAGCAGAGTTGAACTAGATTCGGTCCGTGTGTAGGAAACACAGTTCTTTTGTTCTGAGCACACTCAAGTTTCCAGCCTTATTAGAGACTCTGGAAAGCAAGAGCTTGCTTCTTGCTCTAAAGCAGAGTGTGTTTCATGGATGAGAACTGTGCTGTGTGTTTCCCTTCAGAAACGGAGTTAAATGGCAGGCTCTATGTCTTCCTACAAGCAAGTCTTCTTTTCAGGTAAACGCAGTCAATTTTGAGCTCAAATGAAGCTACATAGTCACGTAACTCACACGTTTCTCGCTCTTAAGTGAAAAGCAATGGATGTTAGAGGGCCTGTGGTTTGTATCAGTTTCAAAGCAGAGTTGAACTAGATATGGTCCCTGTGGGTAGGAAACACAGTTCTTTTGTTCTGAGCACGCTCACGTTTCCAGCCTTATTAGAGACTCTAGAAAGCAAGAGCTTGCTTCTTGCTCTAAAGCAGAGCGTGTTTCATGGACGAGGACTGTGGTGTGTGTTTCCCTTCAGAAACGGAGTTAAATGGCAGGGTCTGTGTCTTCCTACAAGCAAGAATTCGTTCCAGGTCAACGCAGTCAGTTTTGAGCTCAAATGAAGCTACGTCGTCAGAAAACTCACACGTTTCTCGCTCCTAAGTGAAAAGCATTGGATGTTAGAGGGCCTGTGGTTTGTATCAGTTTCAGAAGCAGAGTTGAACTAGATATGGTCCGTGTGTGTAGGAAACACAGTTCTTTTGTTCTGAGCACACTCACGTTTCCCGCCTTATTAGAGACTCTAGAAAGCAAGAGCTTGCTTCTTGCTCTAAAGCAGAGTGTCTTTCATGGATGAGAGCTGTGCTGTGTGTTTCCCTTAAGGAACGGAGTTAAATGGCAGCCTCTGTGTTTTCCTACAAGCAAGACTTCGTTTCAGGTAAACGCAGTCACTTTTGAGTTCAAATGAAGCTGCATCGTTCATGAAGCTCCCACGTTTCTCGCTCTTAACTGAAAGACTTAGATGTTAGAGGGTCTATGGTTTGTATCAGTTTCAGAAGCAGAGTTGAACTATATACGGTCTGTGTGTGTAGGAAACACAGTTCTTTTGTTCTGAGCACACTCACGTTTCCCACATTATTAGAGACTCTAGAAAGCAAGAGCTTGCTTCTTGCTCTAAAGCAGAGTGTCTTTAATGGATGAGAACTGTGCTGTGTGTTTCCCTTCAGAAACGGGGTTAAATGGCTGGCTCTGTGTCTTCATACAAGCATGACTTAGTTTCAGGTAACCGCAGTCACTTTTGAGCTCTAATGAAGCTACATCGTCACGAAGCTCACACGTTTCTCACTCTAAAGTGAAAAGCAATGAATGTTAGAGGGCCTGTGGTTTGTATCAGTTTCAGAAGCAGAGTTGAACTAGATACGGTCCGTGTGTGTAGGAAACACAGTTCTTTTGTTCTGAGCACACTCACGTTTCCCATGTTATTAGAGTCTCTAGAAAGCAAGGGCTTGCTTCTTGCTCTAAAGCAGAGTGTCTTTCTATGGATGAGGACTCTGCTGTGTGTTTCCCTTCAGAAACGGAGTTAAATGGCAGGCTCTGTGTCTTCCTACAAGCAAGAGTTAGTTTACGGTAAATACAGTCAATTTTGAGCTCAAACAAAGCTACATCTTTAACGAAGCTCACACGTTTCTCGCTCTTAAGTGAAAAGCAATGGATGTTAGAAGGCCTGGGGTTTGTATCAGTTTCAGAAGCAGAGTTGAACTAGATTCGGTCCGTGTGTAGGAAACACAGTTCTTTTGTTCTGAGCACACTCAAGTTTCCAGCCTTATTAGAGACTCTGGAAAGCAAGAGCTTGCTTCTTGCTCTAAAGCAGAGTGTGTTTCATGGATGAGAACTGTGCTGTGTGTTTCCCTTCAGAAACGGAGTTAAATGGCAGGCTCTATGTCTTCCTACAAGCAAGTCTTCTTTTCAGGTAAACGCAGTCAATTTTGAGCTCAAATGAAGCTACATAGTCACGTAACTACCACGTTTCTCGCTCTTAAGTGAAAAGCAATGGATGTTAGAGGGCCTGTGGTTTGTATCAGTTTCAAAGCAGAGTTGAACTAGATATGGTCCCTGTGGGTAGGAAACACAGTTCTTTTGTTCTGAGCACGCTCACGTTTCCAGCCTTATTAGAGACTCTAGAAAGCAAGAGCTTGCTTCTTGCTCTAAAGCAGAGCGTGTTTCATGGACGAGGACTGTGGTGTGTGTTTCCCTTCAGAAACGGAGTTAAATGGCAGGGTCTGTGTCTTCCTACAAGCAAGAATTCGTTCCAGGTCAACGCAGTCAGTTTTGAGTTCAAATGAAGCTACGTCGTCAGAAAACTCACACGTTTCTCGCTCCTAAGTGAAAAGCATTGGATGTTAGAGGGCCTGTGGTTTGTATCAGTTTCAGAAGCAGAGTTGAACTAGATATGGTCCGTGTGTGTAGGAAACACAGTTCTTTTGTTCTGAGCACACTCACGTTTCCCGCCTTATTAGAGACTCTAGAAAGCAAGAGCTTGCTTCTTGCTCTAAAGCAGAGTGTCTTTCATGGATGAGAGCTGTGCTGTGTGTTTCCCTTAAGGAACGGAGTTAAATGGCAGCCTCTGTGTCTTCCTACAAGCAAGACTTCGTTTCAGGTAAATGCAGTCACTTTTGAGTTCAAATGAAGCTGCATCGTTCATGAAGCTCCCACGTTTCTCGCTCTTAACTGAAAGGCTTAGATGTTAGAGGGTCTATGGTTTGTATCAGTTTCAGAAGCAGAGTTGAACTAGATACGGTCTGTGTGTGTAGGGAACACAGTTCTTTTGTTCTGAGCACACTCACGTTTCCCGCATTATTAGAGACTCTAGAAAGCAAGAGCTTGCTTCTTGCTCTAAAGCAGAGTGTCTTTAATGGATGAGAACTGTGCTGTGTGTTTCCCTTCAGAAACGGAGTTAAATGGCTGGCTCTGTGTCTTCATACAAGCATGACTTAGTTTCAGGTAAACGCAGTCACTTTTGAGCTCTAATGAAGCTACATCGTCACGAAGCTCACACGTTTCTCACTCTAAAGTGAAAAGCAATGAATGTTAGAGGGCCTGTGGTTTGTATCAGTTTCAGAAGCAGAGTTGAACTAGATATGGTCCGTGTGTGTAGGAAACACAGTTCTTTTGTTCTGAGCACACTCACGTTTCCCATGTTATTAGAGTCTCTAGAAAGCAAGGGCTTGCTTCTTGCTCTAAAGCAGAGTGTCTTTCTATGGATGAGGACTCTGCTGTGTGTTTCCCTTCAGAAACGGAGTTAAATGGCAGACTCTGTGTCTTCCTACAAGCATAGTTCGATTCCGGTAAATGCAGTCACTTTTGAGCTCAAACGAAGCTACATCTTTAACGAAGCTCACACGTTTCTCGCTCTTAAGTGAAAAGCATTGGATGTTAGAGGGCCTGTGGATTGCATTAGTTTCAGAAGCAGAGTTGAACTAAATATGGTCCCTGTGTGTAGAAACACAGTTCTTTTGTTCTGAGCACACTCACGTTTCCTGCCTTATTAGAGACTCTAGAAAGCAAGAGCATGCTTCTTGCTCTAAAGCAGAGTGTGTTTCATGGAGGAGAACTGTGCTCTGTGTTTCCCTTCAAAAACGGAGTTCAATGGTTGGCTCTGTGTCTTCCTACAAGCAAGACTTCGTTTCAGGTAAACACAGTCACTTTGAGCTCAAACGAAGCTACATCGTTCAAAAAGCTCACACATTTCTCGCTCTTAAGTGAAAAGCACTGGATGTTAGAGGGCCTGTGGTTTGTATCAGTTTCAGAAGCAGAGTTGAACTAGATATGGTCCGTGTGTGTAGGAAACACAGTTCTTTTGTTCTGAGCACACTCACTTTTCCCAACTTATTAGAGTCTCTAGAATGCAAGAGCATGCTTCTTGCCCTAAGGCAGAGTGTGTTTCATGGATGAGAACTGTGCTGTGTGTTTCCCTTCAGAAACGGAGTTAAATGTCAGGCTCTGTGTCTTCCTACAAGCTAAACTTCATTTCAGGTAAACGCAGTCACTTTTGAGCTCAAATGAAGCTACATCGTTCATGAAGCTCCCACGTTTCTCGCTCTTAACTTAAAGGCTTAGATGTTAGAGGGTCTATGGTTTGTATCAGTTTCAGAAGCAGAGTTGAACTAGATACGGTCCGTGTGTGTAGGACACACAGTTCTTTTGTTCTGAGCACACTCACGTTTCCCATGTTATTAGAGTCTCTAGAAAGCAAGGGCTTGCTTCTTGCTCTAAAGCAGATTGTCTTTCATGGATGAGAACTGTGCTGTGTGTTTCCCTTCCGAAATGGAGTTAAATGGCAGGCTCTGTGTCCTCCTACAAGCAAGAATTTGTTTCAGATAAACGCAGTCACCTTTGAGCTCAGAGGAAGCTACATAGTTCACGAAGCTCACACGTTTCTCACTCATAAGTGAAAAGGATTGGATGTTAGAGGGCCTGTGGTTTGTATCAGTTTCCGAAGCAGAGTTGAACTATATATGGTCCGTGTGTGTAGGAAACACAGTTCTTTTGTTCTGAGCACACTCACGTTTCCCACCTTATTAGAGACTCTAGAATGCAAGAGCATGCTTCTTGCTCTAAAGCAGAGTGTGTTTCATGGATGAGAACTGTGCTGTGTGTTTCCCTTCAGTAACGGAGTTAAATGGCAGGCTCTATGTCTTCCTACAAGCTAGACTTCGTTTCAGGTAAACGCAGTCACTTTTGAGCTCAAACGAAGCTACATCGTTCACGAAGCTCTCACGTTTCTCGCTCTTAAATGAAAGGCATTGGATGTTAGAGGGTCTATTGTTTGTATCAGTTTCAGAAGCAGAGTTGAACTAGATATGGTCCATGTGTGTAAGAAACACAGTTCTTTGGTTCTGAGCACACTCACGTTTCCAGCCTTATTAGAGACTCTAGAAAGCAAGAGCTTGCTTCTTGCTCTAAAGCAGAGTGTGTTTCATGGACGAGAACTGTGCTGTGTGTTTCCCTTCAGAAACGGAGTTAAATGGCAGGCTCTGTATCTTCCTACAAGCAAGAATTCGTTTCAGGTCAACGCAGTCAGTTTTGAGCTCAAATGAAGCTATGTCGTCAGAAAGCTCACACGTTTCTCGCTCCTAAGTGAAAAGCATTGGATGTTAGAGGGCCTGTGGTTTGTATCAGTTTCAGAAGCAGAGTTGAACTAAATATGGTCCCTGTGTGTAGAAACACAGTTCTTTTGTTCTGAGCACACTCACGTTTCCTGCCTTATTAGAGACTCTAGAAAGCAATAGCATGCTTCTTGCTCTAAAGCAGAGTGTGTTTCATGGAGGAGAACTGTGCTGTGTGTTTCCCTTCAAAAACGGAGTTCAATGGTTGGCTCTGTGTCTTCCTACAAGCAAGACTTCGTTTCAGGTAAACACAGTCACTTTTGAGCTCAAACGAAGCTACATCGTTCACAAAGCTCACACATTTCTCGCTCTTAACTGAAAGGCATTGGATGTTAGAGGGCCTGTGGTTTGTATCAGTTTCAGAAGCAGAGTTGAACTAGATATGGTCCGTGTGTGTAGGAAACACAGTTCTTTTGTTCTGAGCACACTCACTTTTCCCACCTTATTATAGACTCTAGAATGCAAGAGCATGCTTCTTGCTCTAAGGCAGAGTGTGCTTCATGGATGAGAACTGTGGTGTGTGTTTCCCTTCAGAAACGGAGTTAAATGGCAGGCTCTGTGTCTTCCTGCAAGCAAGAGTTAGTTTACGGTAAATACAGTCACTTTTGAGCTCAAACGAAGCTACATCTTTAACGAAGCTCACACGTTTCTCGCTCTTAAGTGAAAAGCAATGGATGTTAGAAGGCCTGGGGTTTGTATCAGTTTCAGAAGCAGAGTTGAACTAGATTTGGTCCGTGTGTAGGAAACACAGTTCTTTTGTTCTGAGCACACCCAAGTTTCCAGCCTTATTAGAGACTCTGGAAAGCAAGAGCTTGCTTCTTGCTCTAAAGCAGAGTGTGTTTCATGGATGAGAACTGTGCTGTGTGTTTCCCTTCAGAAACGGAGTTAAATGGCAGGCTCTATGTCTTCCTACAAGCAAGTCTTCTTTTCAGGTAAACGCAGTCAATTTTGAGCTCAAATGAAGCTACATAGTCACGTATCTCACAGGTTTCTCGCTCTTAAGTGAAAAGCAATGGATGTTAGAGGGCCTGTGGTTTGTATCAGTTTCAAAGCAGAGTTGAACTAGATATGGTCCCTGTGGGTAGGAAACACAGTTCTTTTGTTCTGAGCACGCTCACGTTTCCAGCCATATTAGAGACTCTAGAAAGCAAGAGCTTGCTTCTTGCTCTAAAGCAGAGCATGTTTCTTGGACGAGGACTGTGGTGTGTGTTTCCCTTCAGAAACGGAGTTAAATGGCAGACTCTGTGTCTTCCTACAAGCATAGTTCGATTCCGGTAAATGCAGTCACTTTTGAGCTCAAACGAAGCTACATCTTTAACGAAGCTCACACGTTTCTCGCTCTTAAGTGAAAAGCATTGGATGTTAGAGGGCCTGTGGATTGCATTAGTTTCAGAAGCAGAGTTGAACTAAATATGGTCCCTGTGTGTAGAAACACAGTTCTTTTGTTCTGAGCACACTCACGTTTCCTGCCTTATTAGAGACTCTAGAAAGCAAGAGCATGCTTCTTGCTCTAAAGCAGAGTGTGTTTCATGGAGGAGAACTGTGCTGTGTGTTTCCCTTCAAAAACGGAGTTCAATGGTTGGCTCTGTGTCTTCCTACAAGCAAGACTTCGTTTCAGGTAAACACAGTCACTTTGAGCTCAAACGAAGCTACATCGTTCAAAAAGCTCACACATTTCTCGCTCTTAAGTGAAAAGCACTGGATGTTAGAGGGCCTGTGGTCTGTATCAGTTTCAGAAGCAGAGTTGAACTAGATATGGTCCATGTGTGTAGGAAACACAGTTCTTTTGTTCTGAGCACACTCACTTTTACCACCTTATTAGAGTCTCTAGAATGCAAGAGCATGCTTCTTGCTCTAAGGCAGAGTGTGTTTCATGGATGAGAACTGTGCTGTGTGTTTCCCTTCAGAAACGGAGTTAAATGGCAGGCTCTGTGTTTTCCTACAAGCTAAACTTCATTTCAGGTAAACGCAGTCACTTTTAAGCTCAAACGAAGCTACATCGTTCATGAAGCTCCCACGTTTCTCGCTCTTAACTTAAAGGCTTAGATGTTAGAGGGTCTATGGTTTGTATCAGTTTCAGAAGCAGAGTTGAACTAGATACGGTCCCTGTGTGTAGGACACACAGTTCTTTTGTTCTGAGCACACTCACGTTTCCCATGTTATTAGAGTCTCTAGAAAGCAAGGGCTTGCTTCTTGCTCTAAAGCAGATTGTCTTTCATGGATGAGAACTGTGCTGTGTGTTTCCCTTCAGAAACGGAGTTAAATGGCAGGCTCTGTGTCCTCCTACAAGCAAGAATTTGTTTCAGATAAACGCAGTCACCTTTGAGCTCAAAGGAAGCTACATAGTTCACGAAGCTCACACGTTTCTCACTCATAAGTGAAAAGGATTGGATGTTAGAGGGCCTGTGGTTTGTATCAGTTTCCGAAGCAGAGTTGAACTATATATGGTCCTTGTGTGTAGGAAACACAGTTCTTTTGTTCTGAGCACACTCACGTTTCCCACCTTATTAGAGACTCTAGAATGCAAGAGCATGCTTCTTGCTCTAAAGCAGAGTGTGTTTCATGGATGAGAACTGTGCTGTGTGTTTCCCTTCAGTAACGGAGTTAAATGGCAGGCTCTATGTCTTCCTACAAGCTAGACTTCGTTTCAGGTAAACGCAGTCACTTTTGAGCTCAAACGAAGCTACATCGTTCACGAAGCTCTCACGTTTCTCGCTCTTAAATGAAAGGCATTGGATGTTAGAGGGTCTATTGTTTGTATCAGTTTCAGAAGCAGAGTTGAACTAGATATGGTCCATGTGTGTAAGAAACACAGTTCTTTGGTTCAGAGCACACTCACGTTTCCAGCCTTATTAGAGACTCTAGAAAGCAAGAGCTTGCTTCTTGCTCTAAAGCAGAGTGTGTTTCATGGACGAGAACTGTGCTGTGTGTTTCCCTTCAGAAACGGAGTTAAATGGCAGGCTCTGTATCTTCCTACAAGCAAGAATTCGTTTCAGGTCAACGCAGTCAGTTTTGAGCTCAAATGAAGCTATGTCGTCAGAAAGCTCACACGTTTCTCGCTCCTAAGTGAAAAGCATTGGATGTTAGAGGGCCTGTGGTTTGTATCAGTTTCAGAAGCAGAGTTGAACTAAATATGGTCCCTGTGTGTAGAAACACAGTTCTTTTGTTCTGAGCACACTCACTTTTCCTGCCTTATTAGAGACTCTAGAATGCAAGAGCATGCTTCTTGCTCTAAGGCAGAGTGTGCTTCATGGATGAGAACTGTGGTGTGTGTTTCCCTTCAGAAACGGAGTTAAATGGCAGGCTCTGTGTCTTCCTGCAAGCAAGAGTTAGTTTACGGTAAATACAGTCACTTTTGAGCTCAAACGAAGCTACATCTTTAACGAAGCTCACACGTTTCTCGCTCTTAAGTGAAAAGCAATGGATGTTAGAAGGCCTGGGGTTTGTATCAGTTTCAGAAGCAGAGTTGAACTAGATTTGGTCCGTGTGTAGGAAACACAGTTCTTTTGTTCTGAGCACACCCAAGTTTCCAGCCTTATTAGAGACTCTGGAAAGCAAGAGCTTGCTTCTTGCTCTAAAGCAGAGTGTGTTTCATGGATGAGAACTGTGCTGTGTGTTTCCCTTCAGAAACGGAGTTAAATGGCAGGCTCTATGTCTTCCTACAAGCAAGTCTTCTTTTCAGGTAAACGCAGTCAATTTTGAGCTCAAATGAAGCTACATAGTCACGTATCTCACAGGTTTCTCGCTCTTAAGTGAAAAGCAATGGATGTTAGAGGGCCTGTGGTTTGTATCAGTTTCAAAGCAGAGTTGAACTAGATATGGTCCCTGTGGGTAGGAAACACAGTTCTTTTGTTCTGAGCACGCTCACGTTTCCAGCCATATTAGAGACTCTAGAAAGCAAGAGCTTGCTTCTTGCTCTAAAGCAGAGCATGTTTCTTGGACGAGGACTGTGGTGTGTGTTTCCCTTCAGAAACGGAGTTAAATGGCAGACTCTGTGTCTTCCTACAAGCATAGTTCGATTCCGGTAAATGCAGTCACTTTTGAGCTCAAACGAAGCTACATCTTTAACGAATCTCACACGTTTCTCGCTCTTAAGTGAAAAGCATTGGATGTTAGAGGGCCTGTGGATTGCATTAGTTTCAGAAGCAGAGTTGAACTAAATATGGTCCCTGTGTGTAGAAACACAGTTCTTTTGTTCTGAGCACACTCACGTTTCCTGCCTTATTAGAGACTCTAGAAAGCAAGAGCATGCTTCTTGCTCTAAAGCAGAGTGTGTTTCATGGAGGAGAACTGTGCTCTGTGTTTCCCTTCAAAAACGGAGTTCAATGGTTGGCTCTGTGTCTTCCTACAAGCAAGACTTCGTTTCAGGTAAACACAGTCACTTTGAGCTCAAACGAAGCTACATCGTTCAAAAAGCTCACACATTTCTCGCTCTTAAGTGAAAAGCACTGGATGTTAGAGGGCCTGTGGTCTGTATCAGTTTCAGAAGCAGAGTTGAACTAGATATGGTCCATGTGTGTAGGAAACACAGTTCTTTTGTTCTGAGCACACTCACTTTTACCACCTTATTAGAGTCTCTAGAATGCAAGAGCATGCTTCTTGCTCTAAGGCAGAGTGTGTTTCATGGATGAGAACTGTGCTGTGTGTTTCCCTTCAGAAACGGAGTTAAATGGCAGGCTCTGTGTTTTCCTACAAGCTAAACTTCATTTCAGGTAAACGCAGTCACTTTTAAGCTCAAACGAAGCTACATCGTTCATGAAGCTCCCACGTTTCTCGCTCTTAACTTAAAGGCTTAGATGTTAGAGGGTCTATGGTTTGTATCAGTTTCAGAAGCAGAGTTGAACTAGATACGGTCCCTGTGTGTAGGACACACAGTTCTTTTGTTCTGAGCACACTCACGTTTCCCATGTTATTAGAGTCTCTAGAAAGCAAGGGCTTGCTTCTTGCTCTAAAGCAGATTGTCTTTCATGGATGAGAACTGTGCTGTGTGTTTCCCTTCAGAAACGGAGTTAAATGGCAGGCTCTGTGTCCTCCTACAAGCAAGAATTTGTTTCAGATAAACGCAGTCACCTTTGAGCTCAAAGGAAGCTACATAGTTCACGAAGCTCACACGTTTCTCACTCATAAGTGAAAAGGATTGGATGTTAGAGGGCCTGTGGTTTGTATCAGTTTCCGAAGCAGAGTTGAACTATATATGGTCCTTGTGTGTAGGAAACACAGTTCTTTTGTTCTGAGCACACTCACGTTTCCCACCTTATTAGAGACTCTAGAATGCAAGAGCATGCTTCTTGCTCTAAAGCAGAGTGTGTTTCATGGATGAGAACTGTGCTGTGTGTTTCCCTTCAGTAACGGAGTTAAATGGCAGGCTCTATGTCTTCCTACAAGCTAGACTTCGTTTCAGGTAAACGCAGTCACTTTGAGCTCAAACGAAGCTACATCGTTCAAGAAGCACTCACGTTTCTCGCTCTTAAATGAAAGGCATTGGATGTTAGAGGGTCTATTGTTTGTATCAGTTTCATAAGCAGAGTTGAACTAGATATGGTCCATGTGTGTAAGAAACACAGTTCTTTGGTTCTGAGCACACTCACGTTTCCAGCCTTATTAGAGACTCTAGAAAGCAAGAGCTTGCTTCTTGCTCTAAAGCAGAGTGTGTTTCATGGACGAGAACTGTGCTGTGTGTTTCCCTTCAGAAACGGAGTTAAATGGCAGGCTCTGTATCTTCCTACAAGCAAGAATTCGTTTCAGGTCAACGCAGTCAGTTTTGAGCTCAAATGAAGCTATGTCGTCAGAAAGCTCACACGTTTCTCGCTCCTAAGTGAAAAGCATTGGATGTTAGAGGGCCTGTGGTTTGTATCAGTTTCAGAAGCAGAGTTGAACTAAATATGGTCCCTGTGTGTAGAAACACAGTTCTTTTGTTCTGAGCACACTCACGTTTCCTGCCTTATTAGAGACTCTAGAAAGCAATAGCATGCTTCTTGCTCTAAAGCAGAGTGTGTTTCATGGAGGAGAACTGTGCTGTGTGTTTCCCTTCAAAAACGGAGTTCAATGGTTGGCTCTGTGTCTTCCTACAAGCAAGACTTCGTTTCAGGTAAACACAGTCACTTTTGAGCTCAAACGAAGCTACATCGTTCACAAAGCTCACACATTTCTCGCTCTTAACTGAAAGGCATTGGATGTTAGAGGGCCTGTGGTTTGTATCAGTTTCAGAAGCAGAGTTGAACTAGATATGGTCCGTGTGTGTAGGAAACACAGTTCTTTTGTTCTGAGCACACTCACTTTTCCCACCTTATTATAGACTCTAGAATGCAAGAGCATGCTTCTTGCTCTAAGGCAGAGTGTGCTTCATGGATGAGAACTGTGGTGTGTGTTTCCCTTCAGAAACGGAGTTAAATGGCAGGCTCTGTGTCTTCCTACAAGCAAGAGTTAGTTTACGGTAAATACAGTCACTTTTGAGCTCAAACGAAGCTACATCTTTAACGAAGCTCACACGTTTCTCGCTCTTAAGTGAAAAGCAATGGATGTTAGAAGGCCTGGGGTTTGTATCAGTTTCAGAAGCAGAGTTGAACTAGATTTGGTCCGTGTGTAGGAAACACAGTTCTTTTGTTCTGAGCACACCCAAGTTTCCAGCCTTATTAGAGACTCTGGAAAGCAAGAGCTTGCTTCTTGCTCTAAAGCAGAGTGTGTTTCATGGATGAGAACTGTGCTGTGTGTTTCCCTTCAGAAACGGAGTTAAATGGCAGGCTCTATGTCTTCCTACAAGCAAGTCTTCTTTTCAGGTAAACGCAGTCAATTTTGAGCTCAAATGAAGCTACATAGTCACGTATCTCACAGGTTTCTCGCTCTTAAGTGAAAAGCAATGGATGTTAGAGGGCCTGTGGTTTGTATCAGTTTCAAAGCAGAGTTGAACTTGATATGGTCCCTGTGGGTAGGAAACACAGTTCTTTTGTTCTGAGCACGCTCACGTTTCCAGCCATATTAGAGACTCTAGAAAGCAAGAGCTTGCTTCTTGCTCTAAAGCAGAGCATGTTTCTTGGACGAGGACTGTGGTGTGTGTTTCCCTTCAGAAACGGAGTTAAATGGCAGACTCTGTGTCTTCCTACAAGCATAGTTCGATTCCGGTAAATGCAGTCACTTTTGAGCTCAAACGAAGCTACATCTTTAACGAAGCTCACACGTTTCTCGCTCTTAAGTGAAAAGCATTGGATGTTAGAGGGCCTGTGGATTGCATTAGTTTCAGAAGCAGAGTTGAACTAAATATGGTCCCTGTGTGTAGAAACACAGTTCTTTTGTTCTGAGCACACTCACGTTTCCTGCCTTATTAGAGACTCTAGAAAGCAAGAGCATGCTTCTTGCTCTAAAGCAGAGTGTGTTTCATGGAGGAGAACTGTGCTCTGTGTTTCCCTTCAAAAACGGAGTTCAATGGTTGGCTCTGTGTCTTCCTACAAGCAAGACTTCGTTTCAGGTAAACACAGTCACTTTGAGCTCAAACGAAGCTACATCGTTCAAAAAGCTCACACATTTCTCGCTCTTAAGTGAAAAGCACTGGATGTTAGAGGGCCTGTGGTCTGTATCAGTTTCAGAAGCAGAGTTGAACTAGATATGGTCCATGTGTGTAGGAAACACAGTTGTTTTGTTCTGAGCACACTCACTTTTCCCACCTTATTAGAGTCTCTAGAATGCAAGAGCATGCTTCTTGCTCTAAGGCAGAGTGTGTTTCATGGATGAGAACTGTGCTGTGTGTTTCCCTTCAGAAACGGAGTTAAATGGCAGGCTCTGTGTTTTCCTACAAGCTAAACTTCATTTCAGGTAAACGCAGTCACTTTTAAGCTCAAACGAAGCTACATCGTTCACGAAGCTCTCACGTTTCTCGCTCTTAACTGAAAGGCATTGGATGTTAGAGGGTCTATGGTTTGTATCAGTTTCAGAAGCAGAGTTGAACTAGATATGGTCCGTGTGTGTAGGAAACACAGTTCTTTTGTTCGGAGCACACTCACTTTTCCCACCTTATTAGAGACTCTAGAATGCAAGAGCATGCTTCTTGCTCTAAAGCAGAGTGTGTTTCATGGATGAGAACTGTACTGTGTGTTTCCCTTCAGAAACGGAGTTAAATGGCAGGCTCTGTGTCTTCCTACAAGCAAGAATTCGTTTCAGGTCAACGCAGTCAGTTTTGACCTCAAATGAAGCTACGCCGTCAGAAAACTCACACGTTACTCGCTCCTAAGTGAAAAGCATTGGATGTTAGAGGGCCTGTGGTTTGTATCAGTTTCAGAAGCAGAGTTGAACTAGATATGGTCCGTATGTGTAGGAAACACAGTTCTTTTGTTCTGAGCACACTCACGTTTCCCGCCTTATTAGAGACTCTAGAAAGCAAGAGCTTGCTTCTTGCTCTAAAGCAGAGTGTCTTTCATGGATGAGAACTGTGCTGTGTGTTTCCCTTAAGTAACATAGTTAAATGGCAGCCTCTGTGTCTTCCTACAAGCAAGACTTCGTTTCAGGTAAATGCAGTCACTTTTGAGCTCAAATGAAGCTACATCGTTCATGAAGCTCCCACGTTTCTCGCTCTTAACTTAAAGGCTTAGATGTTAGAGGGTGTATGGTTTGTATCAGTTTCAGAAGCAGAGTTGAACTAGATACGGTCCGTGTGTGTAGGAAACACAGTTCTTTTGTTCTGAGCACACTCACGTTTCCCATGTTATTAGAGTCTCTAGAAAGCAAGGGCTTGCTTCTTGCTCTAAAGCAGATTGTCTTTCATGGATGAGAATTGTGCTGTGTGTTTCCCTTCAGAAACGGAGTTAAATGGCAGGCTCTGTGTCCTCCTACAAGCAAGAATTTGTTTCAGATAAACGCAGTCACCTTTGAGCTCAAAGGAAGCTACATAGTTCACGAAGCTCACACGTTTCTCACTCATAAGTGAAAAGGATTGGATGTTAGAGGGCCTGTGGTTTGTATCAGTTTCCGAAGCAGAGTTGAACTATATATGGTCCGTGTGTGTAGGAAACACAGTTCTTTTGTTCTGAGCACACTCACGTTTCCCACCTTATTATAGACTCTAGAATGCAAGAGCATGCTTCTTGCTCTAAAGCAGAGTGTCTTTCATGGATGAGAACTGTGCTGTGTGTTTCCCTTCAGTAACGGAGTTAAATGGCAGGCTCTATGTCTTCCTACAAGCTAGAATTCGTTTCAGGTAAACGCAGTCACTTTTGAGCTCAAACGAAGCTACATCGTTCACGAAGCTCTCACGTTTCTCGCTCTTAAATGAAAGGCATTGGATGTTAGAGGGTCTATGGTTTGTATCAGTTTCAGAAGCAGAGTTGAACTAGATATGGTCCATGTGTGTAGGAAACACAGTTCTTTGGTTCTGAGCACACTCACGTTTCCAGCCTTATTAGAGACTCTAGAAAGCAAGAGCTTGTTTCTTGCTCTAAAGCAGAGTGTGTTTCATGGACAAGAACTGTGCTGTGTGTTTCCCTTCAGAAACGGAGGTAAATGGCAGGCTCTTTGTCTTCCTACAAGCAAGAATTCGTTCCAGGTCAACGCAGTCAGTTTTGAGTTCAAATGAAGCTACGTCGTCAGAAAACTCACACGTTTCTAGCTCCTAAGTGAAAAGCATTGGATGTTAGAGGGCCTGTGGTTTGTATCAGTTTCAGAAGCAGAGTTGAACTAGATATGGTCCGTGTGTGTAGGAAACACAGTTCTTTTGTTCTGAGCACACTCACGTTTCCCGCCTTATTAGAGACTCTAGAAAGCAAGAGCTTGCTTCTTGCTCTAAAGCAGAGTGTCTTTCATGGATGAGAGCTGTGCTGTGTGTTTTCCTTAAGGAACGGAGTTAAATGGCAGCCTCTGTGTCTTCCTACAAGCAAGACTTCGTTTCAGGTAAATGCAGTCACTTTTGAGTTCAAATGAAGCTGCATCGTTCATGAAGCTCCCACGTTTCTCGCTCTTAACTGAAAGGCTTAGATGTTAGAGGGTCTATGGTTTGTATCAGTTTCAGAAGCAGAGTTGAACTAGATATGGTCTGTGTGTGTAGGGAACACAGTTCTTTTGTTCTGAGCACACTCACGTTTCCCGCATTATTAGAGACTCTAGAAAGCAAGAGCTTGCTTCTTGCTCTAAAGCAGAGTGTCTTTAATGGATGAGAACTGTGCTGTGTGTTTCCCTTCAGAAACGGAGTTAAATGGCTGGCTCTGTGTCTTCATACAAGCATGACTTAGTTTCAGGTAAACGCAGTCACTTTTGAGCTCTAATGAAGCTACATCGTCACGAAGCTCACACGTTTCTCACTCTAAAGTGAAAAGCAATGAATGTTAGAGGGCCTGTGGTTTGTATCAGTTTCAGAAGCAGAGTTGAACTAGATACGGTCCGTGTGTGTAGGAAACACAGTTCTTTTGTTCTGAGCACACTCACGTTTCCCATGTTATTAGAGTCCCTAGAAAGCAAGGGCTTGCTTCTTGCTCTAAAGCAGAGTGTCTTTCTATGGATGAGGACTCTGCTGTGTGTTTCCCTTCAGAAACGGAGTTAAATGGCAGGCTCTGTGTCTTCCTACAAGCATAGTTCGATTCCGGTAAATGCAGTCACTTTTGAGCTCAAACGAAGCTACATCTTTAACGAAGCTCACACGTTTCTCGCTCTTAAGTGAAAAGCATTGGATGTTAGAGGGCCTGTGGATTGCATTAGTTTCAGAAGCAGAGTTGAACTAAATATGGTCCCTGTGTGTAGAAACACAGTTCTTTTGATCTGAGCACACTCACGTTTCCTGCCTTATTAGAGACTCTAGAAAGCAAGAGCATGCTTCTTGCTCTAAAGCAGAGTGTGTTTCATGGAGGAGAACTGTGCTCTGTGTTTCCCTTCAAAAACGGAGTTCAATGGTTGGCTCTGTGTCTTCCTACAAGCAAGACTTCGTTTCAGGTAAACACAGTCACTTTGAGCTCAAACGAAGCTACATCGTTCAAAAAGCTCACACATTTCTCGCTCTTAAGTGAAAAGCACTGGATGTTAGAGGGCCTGTGGTTTGTATCAGTTTCAGAAGCAGAGTTGAACTAGATATGGTCCGTGTGTGTAGGAAACACAGTTCTTTTGTTCTGAGCACACTCACTTTTCCCACCTTATTAGAGTCTCTAGAATGCAAGAGCATGCTTCTTGCTCTAAGGCAGAGTGTGTTTCATGGATGAGAACTGTGCTGTGTGTTTCCCTTCAGAAACGGAGTTAAATGGCAGGCTCTGTGTCTTCCTACAAGCTAAACTTCATTTCAGGTAAACGCAGTCACTTTTGAGCTCAAATGAAGCTACATCGTTCATGAAGCTCCCACGTTTCTCGCTCTTAACTTAAAGGCTTAGATGTTAGAGGGTCTATGGTTTGTATCAGTTTCAGAAGCAGAGTTGAACTAGATACGGTCCGTGTGTGTAGGAAACACAGTTCTTTTGTTCTGAGCACACTCACGTTTCCCATGTTATTAGAGTCTCTAGAAAGCAAGGGCTTGCTTCTTGCTCTAAAGCAGATTGTCTTTCATGGATGAGAACTGTGCTGTGTGTTTCCCTTCAGAAACGGAGTTAAATGGCAGGCTCTGTGTCCTCCTACAAGCAAGAATTTGTTTCAGATAAACGCAGTCACCTTTGAGCTCAAAGGAAGCTACATAGTTCACGAAGCTCACACGTTTCTCACTCATAAGTGAAAAGGATTGGATGTTAGAGGGCCTGTGGTTTGTATCAGTTTCCGAAGCAGAGTTGAACTATATATGGTCCGTGTGTGTAGGAAACACAGTTCTTTTGTTCTGAGCACACTCACGTTTCCCACCTTATTAGAGACTCTAGAATGCAAGAGCATGCTTCTTTCTCTAAAGCAGAGTGTGTTTCATGGATGAGAACTGTGCTGTGTGTTTCCCTTCAGTAACGGAGTTAAATGGCAGGCTCTATGTCTTCCTACAAGCTAGACTTCGTTTCAGGTAAACGCAGTTACTTTTGAGCTCAAACGAAGCTACATCGTACACGAAGCTCTCACGTTTCTCGCTCTTAAATGAAAGGCATTGGATGTTAGAGGGTCTACTGTTTGTATCAGTTTCAGAAGCAGAGTTGAACTAGATATGGTCCATGTGTGTAGGAAACACAGTTCTTTGGTTCAGAGCACACTCACGTTTCCAGCCTTATTAGAGACTCTAGAAAGCAAGAGCTTGCTTCTTGCTCTAAAGCAGAGTGTGTTTCATGGACGAGAACTTTGCTGTGTGTTTCCCTTCAGAAACGGAGTTAAATGGCAGGCTCTGTATATTCCTACAAGCAAGAATTCGTTTCAGGTCAACGCAGTCAGTTTTGAGCTCAAATGAAGCTATGTCTTCAGAAAGCTCACACGTTTCTCGCTCCTAAGTGAAAAGCATTGGATGTTAGAGGGCCTGTGGTTTGTATCAGTTTCAGAAGCAGAGTTGAACTAAATATGGTCCCTGTGTGTAGAAACACAGTTCTTTTGTTCTGAGCACACTCACGTTTCCTGCCTTATTAGAGACTCTAGAAAGCAATAGCATGCTTCTTGCTCTAAAGCAGAGTGTGTTTCATGGAGGAGAACTGTGCTGTGTGTTTCCCTTCAAAAACGGAGTTCAATGGTTGGCTCTGTGTCTTCCTACAAGCAAGACTTCGTTTCAGGTAAACACAGTCACTTTTGAGCTCAAACGAAGCTACATCGTTCACAAAGCTCACACATTTCTCGCTCTTAACTGAAAGGCATTGGATGTTAGAGGCCCTGTGGTTTGTATCAGTTTCAGAAGCAGAGTTAAACTAGATATGGTCCGTGTGTGTAGGAAACACAGTTCTTTTGTTCTAGGCACACTCACTTTTCCCACCTTATTATAGACTCTAGAATGCAAGAGCATGCTTCTTGCTCTAAGGCAGAGTGTGCTTCATGGATGAGAACTGTGGTGTGTGTTTCCCTTCAGAAACGGAGTTAAATGGCAGGCTCTGTGTCTTCCTACAAGCAAGAGTTAGTTTACGGTAAATACAGTCACTTTTGAGCTCAAACGAAGCTACATCTTTAACGAAGCTCACACGTTTCTCACTCTTAAGTGAAAAGCAATGGATGTTAGAAGGCCTGGGGTTTGTATCAGTTTCAGAAGCAGAGTTGAACTAGATTTGGTCCGTGTGTAGGAAACACAGTTCTTTTGTTCTGAGCACACCCAAGTTTCCAGCCTTATTAGAGACTCTGGAAAGCAAGAGCTTGCTTCTTGCTCTAAAGCAGAGTGTGTTTCATGGATGAGAACTGTGCTGTGTGTTTCCCTTCAGAAACGGAGTTAAATGGCAGGCTCTATGTCTTCCTACAAGCAAGTCTTCTTTTCAGGTAAACGCAGTCAATTTTGAGCTCAAATGAAGCTACATAGTCACGTATCTCACAGGTTTCTCGCTCTTAAGTGAAAAGCAATGGATGTTAGAGGGCCTGTGGTTTGTATCAGTTTCAAAGCAGAGTTGAACTAGATATGGTCCCTGTGGGTAGGAAACACAGTTCTTTTGTTCTGAGCACGCTCACGTTTCCAGCCATATTAGAGACTCTAGAAAGCAAGAGCTTGCTTCTTGCTCTAAAGCAGAGCATGTTTCTTGGACGAGGACTGTGGTGTGTGTTTCCCTTCAGAAACGGAGTTAAATGGCAGACTCTGTGTCTTCCTACAAGCATAGTTCGATTCCGGTAAATGCAGTCACTTTTGAGCTCAAACGAAGCTACATCTTTAACGAAGCTCACACGTTTCTCGCTCTTAAGTGAAAAGCATTGGATGTTAGAGGGCCTGTGGATTGCATTAGTTTCAGAAGCAGAGTTGAACTAAATATGGTCCCTGTGTGTAGAAACACAGTTCTTTTGTTCTGAGCACACTCACGTTTCCTGCCTTATTAGAGACTCTAGAAAGCAAGAGCATGCTTCTTGCTCTAAAGCAGAGTGTGTTTCATGGAGGAGAACTGTGCTCTGTGTTTCCCTTCAAAAACGGAGTTCAATGGTTGGCTCTGTGTCTTCCTACAAGCAAGACTTCGTTTCAGGTAAACACAGTCACTTTGAGCTCAAACGAAGCTACATCGTTCAAAAAGCTCACACATTTCTCGCTCTTAAGTGAAAAGCACTGGATGTTAGAGGGCCTGTGGTCTGTATCAGTTTCAGAAGCAGAGTTGAACTAGATATGGTCCGTGTGTGTAGGAAACACAGTTCTTTTGTTCTGAGCACACTCACGTTTCCCGCCTTATTAGAGACTCTAGAAAGCAAGAGCTTGCTTCTTGCTCTAAAGCAGAGTGTCTTTCATGGATGAGAACTGTGCTGTGTGTTTCCCTTCAAAAACGGAGTTCAATGGTTGGCTCTGTGTCTTCCTACAAGCAAGACTTCGTTTCAGGTCAACGCAGTCAATTTTGACCTCAAATGAAGCTACGCCGTCAGAAAACTCACACGTTACTCGCTCCTAAGTGAAAAGCATTGGATGTTAGAGGGCCTGTGGTTTGTATCAGTTTCAGAAGCAGAGTTGAACTAGATATGGTCCGTGTGTGTAGGAAACACAGTTCTTTTGTTCTGAGCACACTCACGTTTCCCGCCTTATTAGAGACTCTAGAAAGCAAGAGCTTGCTTCTTGCTCTAAAGCAGAGTGTCTTTCATGGATGAGAACTGTGCTGTGTGTTTCCCTTAAGTAACATAGTTAAATGGCAGCCTCTATGTCTTCCTACAAGCAAGACTTCGTTTCAGGTAAATGCAGTCACTTTTGAGCTCAAATGAAGCTACATCGTTCATGAAGCTCCCACGTTTCTCGCTCTTAACTTAAAGGCTTAGATGTTAGAGGGTGTATGGTTTGTATCAGTTTCAGAAGCAGAGTTGAACTAGATACGGTCCGTGTGTGTAGGAAACACAGTTCTTTTGTTCTGAGCACACTCACGTTTCCCATGTTATTAGAGTCTCTAGAAAGCAAGGGCTTGCTTCTTGCTCTAAAGCTGATTGTCTTTCATGGATGAGAACTGTGCTGTGTGTTTCCCTTCAGAAACGGAGTTAAATTGCAGGCTCTGTGTCCTCCTACAAGCAAGAATTTGTTTCAGATAAACGCAGTCACCTTTGAGCTCAAAGGAAGCTACATAGTTCACGAAGCTCACACGTTTCTCACTCATAAGTGAAAAGGATTGGATGTTAGAGGGCCTGTGGTTTGTATCAGTTTCCGAAGCAGAGTTGAACTATATATGGTCCGTGTGTGTAGGAAACACAGTTCTTTTGTTCTGAGCACACTCACGTTTCCCACCTTATTAGAGACTCTAGAATGCAAGAGCATGCTTCTTGCTCTAAAGCAGAGTGTCTTTCATGGATGAGAACTGTGCTGTGTGTTTCCCTTCAGTAACGGAGTTAAATGGCAGGCTCTATGTCTTCCTACAAGCTAGACTTCGTTTCAGGTAAACGCAGTCACTTTTGAGCTCAAACGAAGCTACATCGTTCACGAAGCTCTCACGTTTCTCGCTCTTAAATGAAAGGCATTGGATGTTAGAGGGTCTATGGTTTGTATCAGTTTCAGAAGCAGAGTTGAACTAGATATGGTCCATGTGTGTAGGAAACACAGTTCTTTGGTTCTGAGCACACTCACGTTTCCAGCATTATTAGAGACTCTAGAAAGCAAGAGCTTGTTTCTTGCTCTAAAGCAGAGTGTGTTTCATGGACAAGAACTGTGCTGTGTGTTTCCCTTCAGAAACGGAGGTAAATGGCAGGCTCTGTGTCTTCCTACAAGCAAGAATTCGTTTCAGGTCAACGCAGTCAGTTTTGAGCTCAAATGAAGCTACATCGTCAGAAAGCTCACACGTTTCTCGCTCCTAAGTTAAAAGCATTGGATGTTAGAGGGCCTGTGGTTTGTATCAGTTTCAGAAGCAGAGTTTAACTAGAAATGGTCCGTGTGTGTAGGAAACACAATTCTTTTGTTCTGAGCACACTCACGTTTCCTGCCTTATTAGAGACTCTAGAAAGCAAGAGCTTGCTTCTTCCTTTAAAGCAGAGTGTCTTTCATGGATGAGAAGTGTGCTGTGTGTTTCCCTTAAGTAACAGAGTTAAATGGCAGCCTCTGTGTCTTCCTACAAGCAAGACTTCGTTTCAGGTAAACGCAGTCACTTTTGAGCTCAAATGAAGCTACATCGTTCATGAAGCTCCCACGTTTCTCGCTCTTAACTTAAAGGCTTAGATGTTAGAGGGTCTATGGTTTGTATCAGTTTCAGAAGCAGAGTTGAACTAGATACGGTCCGTGTGTGTAGGAAACACAGTTCTTTTGTTCTGAGCACACTCACGTTTCCCATGTTATTAGAGTCTCTAGAAAGCAAGGGCTTGCTTCTTGCTCTAAAGCAGATTGTCTTTCATGGATGAGAACTGTGCTGTGTGTTTCCCTTCAGAAACGGAGTTAAATGGCAGGCTCTGTGTCCTCCTACAAGCAAGAATTTGTTTCAGATAAACGCAGTCACCTTTGAGCTCAAAGGAAGCTACATAGTTCACGAAGCTCACACGTTTCTCACTCATAAGTGAAAAGGATTGGATGTTAGAGGGCCTGTGGTTTGTATCAGTTTCCGAAGCAGAGTTGAACTATATATGGTCCGTATGTGTAGGAAACACAGTTCTTTTGTTCTGAGCACACTCACGTTTCCCACCTTATTAGAGACTCTAGAATGCAAGAGCATGCTTCTTGCTCTAAAGCAGAGTGTGTTTCATGGATGAGAACTGTGCTGTGTGTTTCCCTTCAGTAACGGAGTTAAATGGCAGGCTCTATGTCTTCCTACAAGCTAGACTTCGTTTCAGGTAAACGCAGTCACTTTTGAGCTCAAACGAAGCTACATCGTTCACGAAGCTCTCACGTTTCTCGCTCTTAAATGAAAGGCATTGGATGTTAGAGGGCCTGTGGTTTGTATCAGTTTCAGAAGCAGAGTTGAACTAAATATGGTCCCTGTGTGTAGAAACACAGTTCTTTTGTTCTGAGCACACTCACGTTTCCTGCCTTATTAGAGACTCTAGAAAGCAATAGCATGCTTCTTGCTCTAAAGCAGAGTGTGTTTCATGGAGGAGAACTGTGCTGTGTGTTTCCCTTCAAAAACGGAGTTCAATGGTTGGTTCTGTGTCTTCCTACAAGCAAGACTTCGTTTCAGGTAAACACAGTCACTTTTGAGCTCAAACGAAGCTACATCGTTCACAAAGCTCACACATTTCTCGCTCTTAACTGAAAGGCATTGGATGTTAGAGGGCCTGTGGTTTGTATCAGTTTCAGAAGCAGAGTTGAACTAGATATGGTCCGTGTGTGTAGGAAACACAGTTCTTTTGTTCTGAGCACACTCACTTTTCCCACCTTATTATAGACTCTAGAATGCAAGAGCATGCTTCTTGCTCTAAGGCAGAGTGTGCTTCATGGATGAGAACTGTGGTGTGTGTTTCCCTTCAGAAACGGAGTTAAATGGCAGGCTCTGTGTCTTCCTAAAAGCTAAACTTCATTTCAGGTAAACGCAGTCACTTTTGAGCTCAAACGAAGCTACATCGTTTACGAAACTCTCACGTTTCTCGCTCTTAACAGAAAGGCATTGGATGTTAGAGGGTCTATGGTTTGTATCAGTTTCAGAAGCAGAGTTGAACTAGATATGGTCCGTGTGTGTAGGAAACACAGTTCTTTTATTCTGAGCACACTCACGTTTCCAGCCTTATTAGAGACTCTAGAAAGCAAGAGCTTCTTCTTGCTCTAAAGCAGAGTGTGTTTCATGGATGAGAACTGTGCTGTGTGTTTCCCTTCAGAAACGGAGTTAAATGGCAGGCTCTGTGTCTTCCTACAAGCAAGAATTCGTTTCAGGTCAACGCAGTCAGTTTTGACCTCAAATGAAGCTATGTCGTCAGAAAACTCACACGTTTCTCGCTCCTAAGTGAAAAGCATTGGATGTTAGAGGGCCTGTGGTTTGTATCAGTTTCAGAAGCAGAGTTGAACTAGATATGGTCCGTGTGTGTAGGACACACAGTTCTTTGGTTCTGAGCACACTCACGTTTCCAGCCTTATTAGAGACTCTAGAAAGCAAGAGCCTGCTTCTTGCTCTAAAGCAGAGTGTGTTTCATGGACGAGAACTGTGCTGTGTGTTTCCCTTCAGAAACGGAGTTAAATGGCAGGCTCTGTGTCTTCCTACAAGCAAGAATTCGTTTCAGGTCAACGCAGTCAGTTTTGAGCTCAAATGAAGCTATGTCGTCAGAAAGCTCACACGTTTCTCGCTCCTAAGTGAAAAGCATTGGATGTTAGAGGGCCTGTGGTTTGTATCAGTTTCAGAAGCAGAGTTGAACTAAATATGGTCCCTGTGTGTAGAAACACAGTTCTTTTGTTCTGAGCACACTCACGCTTCCTGCCTTATTATAGTCTCTAGAAAGCAATAGCATGCTTCTTGCTCTAAAGCAGAGTGTGTTTCATGGAGGAGAACTGTGCTGTGTGTTTCCCTTCAAAAACGGAGTTCAATGGTTGGCTCTGTGTCTTCCTACAAGCAAGACTTCGTTTCAGGTAAACACAGTCACTTTTGAGCTCAAACGAAGCTACATCGTTCACAAAGCTCACACATTTCTCGCTCTTAACTGAAAGGCATTGGATGTTAGAGGGCCTGTGGTTTGTATCAGTTTCAGAAGCAGAGTTGAACTAGATATGGTCCATGTGTGTAGGAAACACAGTTCTTTGGTTCTGAGCACACTCACGTTTCCAGCCTTATTAGAGACTCTAGAAAGCAAGAGCTTGCTTCTTGCTCTAAAGCAGAGTGTGTTTCATGGACGAGAACTGTGCTGTGTGTTTCCCTTCAGAAACGGAGTTAAATGGCAGGCTCTGTGTCTTCCTACAAGCAAGAATTCGTTTCAGGTCAACGCAGTCAGTTTTGAGCTCAAATGAAGCTATGTCGTCAGAAAGCTCACACGTTTCTCGCTCCTAAGTGAAAAGCATTGGATGTTAGAGGGCCTGTGGTTTGTATCAGTTTCAGAAGCAGAGTTGAACTAGATATGGTCCGTGTGTGTAGGAAACACAGTTCTTTTGTTCTGAGCACACTCACTTTTCCCACCTTATTATAGACTCTAGAATGCAAGAGCATGCTTCTTGCTCTAAGGCAGAGTGTGCTTCATGGATGAGAACTGTGGTGTGTGTTTCCCTTCAGAAACGGAGTTAAATGGCAGGCTCTGTGTCTTCCTAAAAGCTAAACTTCATTTCAGGTAAACGCAGTCACTTTTGAGCTCAAACGAAGCTACATCGTTTACGAAGCTCTCACGTTTCTCGCTCTTAACTGAAAGGCATTGGATGTTAGAGGGTCTATGGTTTTTATCAGTTTCAGAAGCAGAGTTGAACTAGATATGGTCCGTGTGTGTAGGAAACACAGTTCTTTTATTCTGAGCACACTCACGTTTCCAGCCTTATTAGAGACTCTAGAAAGCAAGAGCTTCTTCTTGCTCTAAAGCAGAGTGTGTTTCATGGATGAGAACTGTGCTGTGTGTTTCCCTTCAGAAACGGAGTTAAATGGCAGGCTCTGTGTCTTCCTACAAGCAAGAATTCGTTTCAGGTCAACGCAGTCAGTTTTGACCTCAAATGAAGCTATGTCTTCAGAAAACTCACACGTTTCTCGCTCCTAAGTGAAAAGCATTGGATGTTAGAGGGCCTGTGGTTTGTATCAGTTTCAGAAGCAGAGTTGAACTAGATATGGTCCGTGTGTGTAGGACACACAGTTCTTTGGTTCTGAGCACACTCACGTTTCCAGCCTTATTAGAGACTCTAGAAAGCAAGAGCCTGCTTCTTGCTCTAAAGCAGAGTGTGTTTCATGGACGAGAACTGTGCTGTGTGTTTCCCTTCAGAAACGGAGTTAAATGGCAGGCTCTGTGTCTTCCTACAAGCAAGAATTCGTTTCAGGTCAACGCAGTCAGTTTTGAGCTCAAATGAAGCTATGTCGTCAGAAAGCTCACACGTTTCTCGCTCCTAAGTGAAAAGCATTGGATGTTAGAGGGCCTGTGGTTTGTATCAGTTTCAGAAGCAGAGTTGAACTAAATATGGTCCCTGTGTGTAGAAACACAGTTCTTTTGTTCTGAGCACACTCACGCTTCCTGCCTTATTATAGTCTCTAGAAAGCAATAGCATGCTTCTTGCTCTAAAGCAGAGTGTGTTTCATGGAGGAGAACTGTGCTGTGTGTTTCCCTTCAGAAACGGAGTTAAATGGCAGGCTCTGTGTCCTCCTACAAGCAAGAATTTGTTTCAGATAAACGCAGTCACCTTTGAGATCAAAGGAAGCTACATAGTTCACGAAGCTCACAAGTTTCTCACTCATAAGTGAAAAGGATTGGATGTTAGAGGGCCTGTGGTTTGTATCAGTTTCCGAAGCAGAGTTGAACTATATATGGTCCGTGTGTGTAGGAAACACAGTTCTTTTGTTCTGAGCACACTCACGTTTCCCACCTTATTAGAGACTCTAGAATCCAAGAGCATGCTACTTGCTCTAAAGCAGAGTGTGTTTCATGGATGTGATCTGTGCTGTGTGTTTCCCTTCAGTAACGGAGTTAAATGGCAGGCTCTATGTCTTCCTACAAGCTAGACTTCGTTTCAGGTAAACGCAGTCACTTTTGAGCTCAAACGAAGCTACATCGTTCACGAAGCTCTCACGTTTCTCGCTCTTAAATGAAAGGCATTGGATGTTAGAGGGCCTGTGGTTTGTATCAGTTTCAGAAGCAGAGTTGAACTAGATATGGTCCGTGTGTGTAGGAAACACAGTTCTTTTGTTCTGAGCACACTCACTTTTCCCACCTTATTAGAGACTCTAGAATGCAAGAGCATGCTTCTTGCTCTAAGGCAGAGTGTGCTTCATGGATGAGAACTGTGCTGTGTGTTTCCCTTCAGAAACGGAGTTAAATGGCAGGCTCTGTGTCTTCCGACAAGCTAAACTTCATTTCAGGTAAACGCAGTCACTTTTGAGCTCAAACGAAGCTACATCGTTTACGAAGCTCTCACGTTTCTCGCTCTTAACTGAAAGGCATTGGATGTTAGAGGGCCTGTGGTTTGTATCAGTTTCAGAAGCAGAGTTGAACTAGATATGGTCCGTGTGTGTAGGAAACACAGTTCTTTGGTTCTGAGCACACTCACGTTTCCAGCCTTATTAGAGACTCTAGAAAGCAAGAGCTTGTTTCTTGCTCTAAAGCAGAGTGTGTTTCATGGACGAGAACTGTGCTGTGTGTTTCCCTTCAGAAACGGAGGTAAATGGCAGGCTCTGTGTCTTCCTACAAGCAAGAACTCGTTTCAGGTCAACGCAGTCAGTTTTGAGCTCAAATGAAGCTACATCGTCAGAAAGCTCACACGTTTCTCGCTCCTAAGTGAAAAGCATTGGATGTTAGAGGGCCTGTGGTTTGTATCAGTTTCAGAAGCAGAGTTGAACTAGATATGGTCCGTGTGTGTAGGAAACACAATTCTTTTGTTCTGAGCACACTCACGTTTCCCGCCTTATTAGAGACTCTAGACAGCAAGAGCTTGCTTCTTGCTTTAAAGCAGAGTGTCTTTCATGGATGAGAAGTGTTCTGTGTGTTTCCCTTAAGTAACGGAGTTAAATGGCAGCCTCTGTGTCTTCCTACAAGCAAGACTTCGTTTCAGGTAAATGCAGTCACTTTTGAGCTCAAATGAAGCTACATCATTCATGAAGCTCCCACGTTTCTCGCTCTTAACTTAAAGGCTTAGATGTTAGAGGGTCTATGGTTTGTATCAGTTTCAGAAGCAGAGTTGAACTAGATACGGTCCGTGTGTGTAGGAAACACAGTTCTTTTGTTCTGAGCACACTCACGTTTCCCATGTTATTAGAGTCTCTAGAAAGAAAGGGCTTGCTTCTTGCTCTAAAGCACATTGTCTTTCATGGATGAGAACTGTGCTGTGTGTTTCCCTTCAGAAACGGAGTTAAATGGCAGGCTCTGTGTCCTCCTACAAGCAAGAATTTGTTTCAGATAAACGCAGTCACCTTTGAGCTCAAAGGATGCTACATAGTTCACGAAGCTCACACGTTTCTCACTCATAAGTGAAAAGGATTGGATGTTAGAGGGCCTGTGGTTTGTATCAGTTTCCGAAGCAGAGTTGAACTATATATGGTCCGTGTGTGTAGGAAACACAGTTCTTTTGTTCTGAGCACACTCACGTTTCCCACCTTATTAGAGACTCTAGAATGCAAGAGCATGCTTCTTGCTCTAAAGCAGAGTGTGTTTCATGGATGAGAACAGTGCTGTGTGTTTCCCTTCAGAAACGGAGTTAAATGGCTGGCTCTATGTCTTCCTACAAGCTAGACTTCGTTTCAGGTAAACGCAGTCACTTTTGAGCTCAAACGAAGCTACATCGTTCACGAAGCTCTCACGTTTCTCGCTCTTAAATGAAAGGCATTGGATGTTAGAGGGTCTATGGTTTGTATCAGTTTCAGAAGCAGAGTTGAACTAGATATGGTCCATGTGTGTAGGAAACACAGTTCTTTTGTTCTGAGCACACTCACGTTTCCAGCCTTATTGGAGACTCTAGAAAGCAAGAGCTTGCTTCTTGCTCTAAAGCAGAGTGTGTTTCATGGATGAGAACTGTGCTGTGTGTTTCCCTTCAGAAACAGAGTTAAATGGCAGCCTCTGTGTCTTCCTACAAGCAAGAATTCGTTTCAGGTCAACGCAGTCAGTTTTGAGCTCAAATGAAGCTACGTCGTCAGAAAGCTCACACGTTTCTCGCTCCTAAGTGAAAAGCATTGGATGTTAATGGGCCTGTGGTTTGTATCAGTTTCAGAAGCAGAGTTCAACTAGATATGGTGCGTGTGTGTAGGAAACACAGTTCTTTTGTTCTGAGCACACTCACATTTCCCGCCTTATTAGAGACTCTAGAAAGCAAGAGCTTGCTTCTTGCTCTAAAGCAGAGTGTCTTTCATGGATTAGAACTGTGCTGTGTGTTTCCCTTAAGTAACGGAGTTAAATGGCAGCCTCTGTGTCTTCCTACAAGCAAGACTTCGTTTCAGGGAAACGCAGACACTTTTGAGCTCAAATGAAGGTATAGAGTTCACGAAGCTCCCACGTTTCTCGCCCTTAACTGAAAGGCTTGGATGTTAGAGGGTCTATGGTTTGTATCAGCTTCAGAAGCAGAGTTGAACTAGATATGGTCCGTGTGTGTAGGAAACACAGTTCTTTTGTTCTGAGCACACTCATGTTTCCCGCCTTATTAGAGACTCTAGAAAGCAAGAGCTTGCTTCTTGCTCTAAAGCAGAGTGTCTTTAATGGATGAGAACTGTGCTGTGTGTTTCCCTTCAGAAACGGGGTTAAATGGCTGGCTCTGTGTCTTCATACAGGCATGAAT
Source organism: Onychomys leucogaster (assembly GCA_949786385.1). Classification (NCBI taxonomy): domain Eukaryota; kingdom Metazoa; phylum Chordata; class Mammalia; order Rodentia; family Cricetidae; genus Onychomys; species Onychomys leucogaster. The sequence goes on along the minus strand of CATKUP010000105.1, from coordinate 127,001 downwards.
TAGTTTCAGGTAAACGCAGTCACTTTTGAGCTCTAATGAAGCTACATAGTCACGAAGCTCACACGTTTCTCACTCTTAAGTGAAAAGCATTGGATGTTAGAGGGCCTGTGGTTTGTATCAGTTTCAGAAGCAGAGTTGAACGAGATACGGTCCGTGTGTGTAGGAAACACATTTCTTTTGTTCTGAGCACACTCACGTTTCCCATGTTATTAGAGTCTCTAGAAAGCAAGGGCTTGCTTCTTGCTCTAAAGCAGAGTGTGTTTCATGGATGAGAACTGTGCTGGGTGTTTCCCTTCAGAAACAGAGTTAAATGGCAGGCTGTGTGTCTTCCTACAAGCAAGACTTCGTTTCAGGTAAACGCAGTTACTTTTGAGCTCAAATGAAGCTATAGAGTTCACGAAGCTCCCACGTTTCTCGCCCTTAACTGAAAGGCTTGGATGTTAGAGGGTCTATGGTTTGTATCAGTTTCAGAAGCAGAGTTGAACTAGATATGATCCATGTGTGTAGGAAACACAGTTCTTTTGTTCTGAGCACACTCACGTTTTCCGCCTTATTAGAGACTCTAGAAAGCAAGAGCTTGCTTCTTGCTCTAAAGCAGAGTGTCTTTAATGTATGAGAACTGTGCTGTGTGTTTCCCTTCAGAAATGGGGTTAAATGGCTGGCTCTGTGTCTTCATACATGCATGACTTAGTTTCAGGTAAACGCAGTCACTTTTGAGCTCTAATGAAGCTACATCGTCACGAAGCTCACACGTTTCTCACTCTTAAGTGAAAAGCATTGGATGTTAGAGGGCCTGTGGTTTGTATCAGTTTCAGAAGCAGAGTTGAACTAGATACGGTCCGTGTGTGTAGGAAACACAGTTCTTTTGTTCTGAGCACACTCACGTTTCCCATGTTATTAGAGTCTCTAGAAAGCAAGGGCTTGCTTCTTGCTCTAAAACAGTGTGTCTTTCATGGATGAGGACTCTGCTGTGTGTTTCCCTTCAGAAACGTAGTTAAATGGCAGGCTCTGTGTCTTCTTACAAGCAAGAGTTAGTTTCCGGTAAATACAGTCACTTTTGAGCTCAAAGGAACCTACATCTTTAACGAAGCTCACACGTTTCTCGCTCTTAAGTGAAAAGCAATGGATGTTAGAGGGCCTGTGGTTTGTATCAGTTTCAGAAGCAGAGTTGAACTAGATTTGGTCCGTGTGTGTAGGAAACACAGTTCTTTTATTCTGAGCACACTCAAGTTTCCAGCCTTATTAGAGACTCTAGAAAGCAAGAGCATGCTTCTTGCTCTAAAGCAGTGTGTGTTTCATGGAGAAAAACTGTGCTGTGTGTTTCTCTTCAAAAACGGAGTTCAATGGTAGGCTCTGTGTCTTCCTACAAGCAAGACTTCGTTTCAGGTAAACGCAGTCACTTTTGAGCTCAAATGAAGCTACATCTTCACGAAGCTCACACATTTCTCGCTCTTAAGTGAAAAGCACTGGATGTTACAGGGCCTGTGGTTTGTATCAGTTTCAGAAGCAGAGTTGAACTAGATATGGTCCCTGTGTGTAGAAACACAGTTCTTTTGTACTGAGCACACTCACGTTTCCTGCCTTATTAGAGAGTCTAGAAAGCAAGAGCTTGCTAATTGCTCTAAAGCAGAGTGTGTTTCATGGATGAGAACTGTGCTGTGTGTTCCCCTCAGAAATGGAGTTAAATGGCAGGCGCTGTGTATTCCTACAAGCAAGACTTTGTTTCAGGTAAAGGCAGTCAGTTTTGTGATCAAACGAAGCTACATCGTTCACAAAGCTCACACGTTTCTCGCTCTTAACTGAAAGGCATTGGATGTTAGAGGGCCTGCGGTTTGTATCAGTTTCAGAAGCAGATTTGTACTAGATATGGTCCCTGTGTGTAGGAAACACAGTTCTTTTGTTCTGAGCACACTCACGTTTCCCGCCTTATTAGAGACTCTAGAAAGCAAGAGCTTGCTTCTTGCTCTAAAGCAGATTGTCTTTCATGGATGAGAACTGTGCTGTTTGTTTCCCTTCAGAAACGGAGTTAAATGGCAGGCTCTGTGTCTTCCTACAAGCTAGACTTCGTTTCAGGTAAACGCAGTCACTTTTGAGCTCAAAGGAAGCTACATCGTTCACGAAGCTCACACGTTTCTCGCTCTTAAGTGAAAAGCACTGGATGTTACAGGGCCTGTGGTTTGTATCAGTTTCAGAAGCAGAGTTGAACTAGATTTGGTCCGTGTGTGTAGGAAACACAGTTCTTTTGTTCTGAGCACACTCACGTTTCCCATGTTATTAGAGTCTCTAGAAAGCAAGGGCTTGCTTCTTGCTCTAAAACAGTGTGTCTTTCATGGATGAGGACTCTGCTGTGTGTTTCCCTTCAGAAACGTAGTTAAATGGCAGGCTCTGTGTCTTCTTACAAGCAAGAGTTAGTTTCCGGTAAATACAGTCACTTTTGAGCTCAAAGGAAGCTACATCTTTAACGAAGCTCACACGTTTCTCTCTCTTAAGTGAAAAGCAATGGATGTTAGAGGTCCTGTGGTTTGTATCAGTTTCAAAGCAGAGTTGAACTAGATATGGTCCCTGTGGGTAGGAAACACAGTTCTATTGATCTGAGCACGCTCACGTTTCCAGCCTTATTAGAGACTCTACAAAGCAAGAGCTTGCTTCTTGCTCTAAAGCAGAGCGTGTTTCATGGATGAGGACTGTGGTGTGTGTTTCCCTTCAGAAACGGAGTTAAATGGCAGACTCTCTGTCTTCCTACAAGCAAGAGTTCGATTCCGGTAAATGCAGTCACTTTTGAGCTCAAACGAAGCTACATCTTTAAGGAAGCTCACACGTTACTCGCTCTTAAGTGAAAAGCATTGGATGTTAGAGGGCCTGTGGATTGTATTAGTTTCAGAAGCAGAGTTGCACTAAATATGGTCCCTGTGTGTAGAAACTCAGTTCTTTTGTTCTGAGCACACTCACGTTTCCTGCCTTATTAGAGACTCTAGAAAGCAAGAGCTTGCTTCTTGCTCTAAAGCAGATTGTCTTTCATGGAAGAGAACTGTGATGTGTGTTTCCCTTCAGAAACGGACTTAAATGGCAGCCTCTGTGTCTTCCTACAAGCAAGACTTCGTTTCAGGTAAACGCAGTTACTTTTGAGCTCAAATGAAGCTATAGAGTTCACGAAGCTCCCACGTTTCTCGCCCTTAACTGAAAGGCTTGGATGTTAGAGGGTCTATGGTTTGTATCAGTTTCAGAAGCAGAGTTGAACTAGATATGATCCATGTGTGTAGGAAACACAGTTCTTTTGTTCTGAGCACACTCCCGTTTCCAGATTATTAGAGATTCTAGAAAGCAAGAGCTTGCTTCTTGCTCTAAAGCAGAGTGTCTTTAATGGATGAGAACTGTGCTGCGTGTTTCCCTTCAGAAACGGGGTTAAATGGCTGGCTCTGTGTCTTCATACATGCATGACTTAGTTTCAGGTTAACGCAGTCAGATTTGTGCTCAAACGAAGCTACATTGTTCACAAAGCTCACACGTTTCTCACTCTTAAGTGAAAAGCATTGGATGTTAGAGGGCCTGTGGTTTGTATCAGTTTCAGAAGCAGAGTTGAACTAGATACGGTCCGTGTGTGTAGGAAACACAGTTCTTTTGTTCTGAGCACACTCACGTTTCCCATGTTATTAGAGTCTCTAGAAAGAAAGGGCTTGCTTCTTGCTCTAAAACAGTGTGTCTTTCATGGATGAGGACTCTGCTGTGTGTTTCCCTTCAGAAACGTAGTTAAATGGCAGGCTCTGTGTCTTCTTACAAGCAAGAGTTAGTTTCCGGTAAATACAGTCACTTTTGAGCTCAAACGAACCTACATCTTTAACGAAGCTCACACGTTTCTCGCTCTTAAGTGAAAAGCAATGGATGTTAGAGGTCCTGTGGTTTGTATCAGTTTCAGAAGCAGAGTTGAACTAGATTTGGTCCGTGTGTGTAGGAAACACAGTTCTTTTGTTCTGAGAACACTCAAGTTTCCAGCCTTATTAGAGACTCTAGAAAGCAAGAGCATGCTTCTTGCTCTAAAGCAGTGTGTGTTTCATGGAGAAAAACTGTGCTGTGTGTTTCTCTTCAAAAGCGGAGTTCAATGGTAGGCTCTGTGTCTTCCTACAAGCAAGACTTCGTTTCAGGTAAACACAGTCACTTTTGAGCTCAAATGAAGCTACATCTTCACGAAGCTCACACATTTCTCACTCTTAACTGAAAGGCATTGGATGTTAGAGGGCCTGCGGTTTGTATCAGGTTCAGAAGCAGATTTGAACTAGATATGGTCCCTGTGTGTAGGAAACACAGTTCTTTTGTTCTGAGCACACTCACGTTTCCCGCCTTATTAGAGACTCTAGAAAGCAAGAGCTTGCTTCTTGCTCTAAAGCAGATTGTCTTTCATGGATGAGAACTGTGCTGTTTGTTTCCCATCAAAAACGGAGTTAAATGGCAGGCTCTGTGTTCTCCTACAAGCAAGAACTCGTTTCAGGTAAACGCAGTCACTTTTGAGCTCAAAGGAAGCTACATCGTTCACGAAGCTCACACGTTTCTCGCTCTTAAGTGAAAAGCATTGGATGATAGAGGGCCTGTGTTTTGTATCAGTTTCAGAAGCAGAGTTGAACTAGATATGGTCCGTGTGTGTAGGAAACACAGTTCTTTTGTTCTGAGCACACTCATGTTTCCCGCCTTAATAGAGACTCTAGAAAGCAAGAGCTTGCTTCTTGCTCTAAAGCAGAGTGTCTTTAATGGATGAGAACTGTGCTGCGTGTTTCCCTTCAGAAACGGGGTTAAATGGCTGGCTCTGTGTCTTCATACATGCATGACTTAGTTTCAGGTTAACGCAGTCAGATTTGTGCTCAAACGAAGCTACATTGTTCACAAAGCTCACACGTTTCTCACTCTTAACTGAAAGGCATTGGATGTAAGAGGGCCTGTGGTTTGTATCAGTTTCAGAAGCAGCTTTGAACTAGATATGGTCCGTGTGTGTAGGAAACACAGTTCTTTTATTCTGAGCACACTCACGTTTCCCTCCTTATTAGAGACTCTAGAAAGCAAGAGCTTGCTTCTTGCTCTAAAGCAGAGTGTCTTTAATGGATGAGAACTGTGCTGTGTGTTTCCCTTCAGAAATGGGGTTAAATGGCTGGCTCTGTGTCTTCATACATGCATGACTTAGTTTCAGGTAAACGCAGTCACTTTTGAGCTCTAATGAAGCTACATCGTCACGAAGCTCACACGTTTCTCACTCTTAAGTGAAAAGCATTGGATGTTAGAGGGCCTGTGGTTTGTATCAGTTTCAGAAGCAGAGTTGAACTAGATACGGTCCGTGTGTGTAGGAAACACAGTTCTTTTGTTCTGAGCACACTCACGTTTCCCATGTTATTAGAGTCTCTAGAAAGCAAGGGCTTGCTTCTTGCTCTAAAACAGTGTGTCTTTCATGGATGAGGACTCTGCTGTGTGTTTCCCTTCAGAAACGTAGTTAAATGGCAGGCTCTGTGTCTTCTTACAAGCAAGAGTTAGTTTCCGGTAAATACAGTCATTTTGAGATCAAACGAACCTACATCTTTAACGAAGCTCACACGTTTCTCGCTCTTAAGTGAAAAGCACTGGATGTTACAGGGCCTGTGGTTTGTATCAGTTTCAGAAGCAGAGTTGAACTAGATATGGTCCCTGTGTGTAGAAACACAGTTCTTTTGTACTGAGCACACTCACGTTTCCTGCCTTATTAGAGAGTCTAGAAAGCAAGAGCTTGCTAATTGCTCTAAAGCAGAGTGTGTTTCATGGATGAGAACTGTGCTCTGTGTTCCCCTCAGAAATGGAGTTAAATGGCAGGCGCTGTGTATTCCTACAAGCAAGACTTTGTTTCAGGTAAAGGCAGTCAGTTTTGTGATCAAACGAAGCTACATCGTTCACAAAGCTCACACGTTTCTCGCTCTTAACTGAAAGGCATTGGATGTTAGAGGGCCTGCGGTTTGTATCAGTTTCAGAAGCAGATTTGAACTAGATATGGTCCCTGTGTGTAGGAAACACAGTTCTTTTGTTCTGAGCACACTCACGTTTCCCGCCTTATTAGAGACTCTAGAAAGCAAGAGCTTGCTTCTTGCTCTAAAGCAGATTGTCTTTCATGGATGAGAACTGTGCTGTTTGTTTCCCATCAAAAACGGAGTTAAATGGCAGCCTCTGTGTCCTCCTACAAGCAAGAATTCGTTTCAGGTAAACGGAGTCACTTTTGAGCTCAAAGGAAGCTACATCGTTCACGAAGCTCACACGTTTTTCGCTCTTAAGTGAAAAGCATTGGATGATAGAGGGCCTGTGTTTTGTATCAGTTTCAGAAGCAGAGTTGAACTAGATATGGTCCGTGTGTGTAGGAAACACAGTTCTTTTGTTCTGAGCACACTCATGTTTCCCGCCTTAATAGAGACTCTAGAAAGCAAGAGCTTGCTTCTTGCTCTAAAGCAGAATGTCTTTAATGGATGAGAACTGTGCTGCGTGTTTCCCTTCAGAAACGGGGTTAAATGGCTGGCTCTGTGTCTTCATACATGCATGACTTAGTTTCAGGTTAACGCAGTCAGATTTGTACTCAAACGAAGCTACATTGTTCACAAAGCTCACACGTTTCTCACTCTTAACTGAAAGGCATTGGATGTAAGAGGGCCTGTGGTTTGTATCAGTTTCAGAAGCAGAGTTGAACTAGATATGGTCCGTGTGTGTAGGAAACACAGTTCTTTTATTCTGAGCACACTCACGTTTCCCGCCTTATTAGAGACTCTAGAAAGCAAGAGCTTGCTTCTTGCTCTAAAGCAGAGTGTCTTTAATGGATGAGAACTGTGCTGTGTGTTTCCCTTCAGAAATGGGGTTAAATGGCTGGCTCTGTGTCTTCATACATGCATGACTTAGTTTCAGGTAAACGCAGTCACTTTTGAGCTCTAATGAAGCTACATCGTCACAAAGCTCACACGTTTCTCACTCTTAAGTGAAAAGCATTGGATGTTAGAGGGCCTGTGGTTTGTATCAGTTTCAGAAGCAGAGTTGAACTAGATACGGTCCGTGTGTGTAGGAAACACACTTCTTTTGTTCTGAGCACACTCACGTTTCCCATGTTATTAGAGTCTCTAGAAAGCAAGGGCTTGCTTCTTGCTCTAAAACAGTGTGTCTTTCATGGATGAGGACTCTGCTGTGTGTTTCCCTTCAGAAACGTAGTTAAATGGCAGGCTCTGTGTCTTCTTACAAGCAAGAGTTAGTTTCCGGTAAATACAGTCACTTTTGAGATCAAACGAACCTACATCTTTAACGAAGCTCACACGTTTCTCGCTCTTAAGTGAAAAGCACTGGATGTTAGAGGGCCTGTGGTTTGTATCAGTTTCAGAAGCAGAGTTGAACTAGATATGGTCCCTGTGTGTAGAAACACAGTTCTTTTGTACTGAGCACACTCACGTTTCCTGCCTTATTAGAGACTCTAGAAAGCAAGAGCCTGCTTCTTGCTCTAAAGCAGAGTGTGTTTCATGGACGAGAACTGTGCTGTGTGTTTCCCTTCAGAAACGGAGTTAAATGGCAGGCTCTGTGTCTTCCTACAAGCAAGAATTCGTTTCAGGTCAACGCAGTCAGTTTTGAGCTCAAATGAAGCTATGTCGTCAGAAAGCTCACACGTTTCTCGCTCCTAAGTGAAAAGCATTGGATGTTAGAGGGCCTGTGGTTTGTATCAGTTTCAGAAGCAGAGTTGAACTAAATATGGTCCCTGTGTGTAGAAACACAGTTCTTTTGTTCTGAGCACACTCACGCTTCCTGCCTTATTATAGTCTCTAGAAAGCAATAGCATGCTTCTTGCTCTAAAGCAGAGTGTGTTTCATGGAGGAGAACTGTGCTGTGTGTTTCCCTTCAAAAACGGAGTTCAATGGTTGGCTCTGTGTCTTCCTACAAGCAAGACTTCGTTTCAGGTAAACACAGTCACTTTTGAGCTCAAACGAAGCTACATCGTTCACAAAGCTCACACATTTCTCGCTCTTAACTGAAAGGCATTGGATGTTAGAGGGCCTGTGGTTTGTATCAGTTTCAGAAGCAGAGTTGAACTAGATATGGTCCGTGTGTGTAGGAAACACAGTTCTTTTGTTCTGAGCACACTCACTTTTCCCACCTTATTAGAGACTCTAGAATGCAAGAGCATGCTTCTTGCTCTAAGGCAGAGTGTGCTTCATGGATGAGAACTGTGGTGTGTGTTTCCCTTCAGAAACGGAGTTAAATGGCAGGCTCTGTGTCCTCCTACAAGCTAAACTTCATTTCAGGTAAACGCAGTCACTTTTGAGCTCAAACGAAGCTACATCGTTTACGAAGCTCTCACGTTTCTCGCTCTTAACTGAAAGGCATTGGATGTTAGAGGGCCTGTGGTTTGTATCAGTTTCAGAAGCAGAGTTGAACTAGATATGGTCCGTGTGTGTAGGAAACACAGTTCTTTTGTTCTGAGCACACTCACGTTTCCCGCCTTATTAGAGTCTCTAGAAAGCAAGGGCTTGCTTCTTGCTCTAAAGCAGATTGTCTTTCATGGATGAGAACTGTGCTGTGTGTTTCCCTTCAGAAACGGAGTTAAATGGCAGGCTCTGTGTCCTCCTACAAGCAAGAATTTGTTTCAGATAAACGCAGTCACCTTTGAGATCAAAGGAAGCTACATAGTTCACGAAGCTCACAAGTTTCTCACTCATAAGTGAAAAGGATTGGATGTTAGAGGGCCTGTGGTTTGTATCAGTTTCCGAAGCAGAGTTGAACTATATATGGTCCGTGTGTGTAGGAAACACAGTTCTTTTGTTCTGAGCACACTCACGTTTCCCACCTTATTAGAGACTCTAGAATCCAAGAGCATGCTACTTGCTCTAAAGCAGAGTGTGTTTCATGGATGTGATCTGTGCTGTGTGTTTCCCTTCAGTAACGGAGTTAAATGGCAGGCTCTATGTCTTCCTACAAGCTAGACTTCGTTTCAGGTAAACGCAGTCACTTTTGAGCTCAAACGAAGCTACATCGTTCACGAAGCTCTCACGTTTCTCGCTCTTAAATGAAAGGCATTGGATGTTAGAGGGCCTGTGGTTTGTATCAGTTTCAGAAGCAGAGTTGAACTAGATATGGTCCGTGTGTGTAGGAAACACAGTTCTTTTGTTCTGAGCACACTCACTTTTCCCACCTTATTAGAGACTCTAGAATGCAAGAGCATGCTTCTTGCTCTAAGGCAGAGTGTGCTTCATGGATGAGAACTGTGCTGTGTGTTTCCCTTCAGAAACGGAGTTAAATGGCAGGCTCTGTGTCTTCCTACAAGCTAAACTTCATTTCAGGTAAACGCAGTCACTTTTGAGCTCAAACGAAGCTACATCGTTTACGAAGCTCTCACGTTTCTCGCTCTTAACTGAAAGGCATTGGATGTTAGAGGGCCTGTGGTTTGTATCAGTTTCAGAAGCAGAGTTGAACTAGATATGGTCCGTGTGTGTAGGAAACACAGTTCTTTGGTTCTGAGCACACTCACGTTTCCAGCCTTATTAGAGACTCTAGAAAGCAAGAGCTTGTTTCTTGCTCTAAAGCAGAGTGTGTTTCATGGACGAGAACTGTGCTGTGTGTTTCCCTTCAGAAACGGAGGTAAATGGCAGGCTCTGTGTCTTCCTACAAGCAAGAACTCGTTTCAGGTCAACGCAGTCAGTTTTGAGCTCAAATGAAGCTACATCGTCAGAAAGCTCACACGTTTCTCGCTCCTAAGTGAAAAGCATTGGATGTTAGAGGGCCTGTGGTTTGTATCAGTTTCAGAAGCAGAGTTGAACTAGATATGGTCCGTGTGTGTAGGAAACACAATTCTTTTGTTCTGAGCACACTCACGTTTCCCGCCTTATTAGAGACTCTAGAAAGCAAGAGCTTGCTTCTTGCTTTAAAGCAGAGTGTCTTTCATGGATGAGAAGTGTTCTGTGTGTTTCCCTTAAGTAACGGAGTTAAATGGCAGCCTCTGTGTCTTCCTACAAGCAAGACTTCGTTTCAGGTAAACGCAGTCACTTTTGAGCTCAAATGAAGCTACATCATTCATGAAGCTCCCACGTTTCTCGCTCTTAACTTAAAGGCTTAGATGTTAGAGGGTCTATGGTTTGTATCAGTTTCAGAAGCAGAGTTGAACTAGATACGGTCCGTGTGTGTAGGAAACACAGTTCTTTTGTTCTGAGCACACTCACGTTTCCCATGTTATTAGAGTCTCTAGAAAGAAAGGGCTTGCTTCTTGCTCTAAAGCAGATTGTCTTTCATGGATGAGAACTGTGCTGTGTGTTTCCCTTCAGAAACGGAGTTAAATGGCAGGCTCTGTGTCCTCCTACAAGCAAGAATTTGTTTCAGATAAACGCAGTCACCTTTGAGCTCAAAGGATGCTACATAGTTCACGAAGCTCACACGTTTCTCACTCATAAGTGAAAAGGATTGGATGTTAGAGGGCCTGTGGTTTGTATCAGTTTCCGAAGCAGAGTTGAACTAGATATGGTCCGTGTGTGTAGGAAACACAGTTCTTTTGTTCTGAGCACACTCACGTTTCCCACCTTATTAGAGACTCTAGAATGCAAGAGCATGCTTCTTGCTCTAAAGCAGAGTGTGTTTCATGGATGAGAACTGTGCTGTGTGTTTCCCTTCAGTAACGGAGTTAAATGGCAGGCTCTGTGTCTTCCTACAAGCAAGACTTCGTTTCAGGTAAACGCAGTTACTTTTGAGCTCAAATGAAGCTATAGAGTTCACGAAGCTCCCACGTTTCTCGCCCTTAACTGAAAGGCTTGGATGTTAGAGGGTCTATGGTTTGTATCAGTTTCAGAAGCAGAGTTGAACTAGATATGATCCATGTGTGTAGGAAACACAGTTCTTTTGTTCTGAGCACACTCACGTTTTCCGCCTTATTAGAGACTCTAGAAAGCAAGAGCTTGCTTCTTGCTCTAAAGCAGAGTGTCTTTAATGTATGAGAACTGTGCTGTGTGTTTCCCTTCAGAAATGGGGTTAAATGGCTGGCTCTGTGTCTTCATACATGCATGACTTAGTTTCAGGTAAACGCAGTCACTTTTGAGCTCTAATGAAGCTACATCGTCACGAAGCTCACACGTTTCTCACTCTTAAGTGAAAAGCATTGGATGTTAGAGGGCCTGTGGTTTGTATCAGTTTCAGAAGCAGAGTTGAACTAGATACGGTCCGTGTGTGTAGGAAACACAGTTCTTTTGTTCTGAGCACACTCACGTTTCCCATGTTATTAGAGTCTCTAGAAAGCAAGGGCTTGCTTCTTGCTCTAAAACAGTGTGTCTTTCATGGATGAGGACTCTGCTGTGTGTTTCCCTTCAGAAACGTAGTTAAATGGCAGGCTCTGTGTCTTCTTACAAGCAAGAGTTAGTTTCCGGTAAATACAGTCACTTTTGAGCTCAAAGGAACCTACATCTTTAACGAAGCTCACACGTTTCTCGCTCTTAAGTGAAAAGCAATGGATGTTAGAGGGCCTGTGGTTTGTATCAGTTTCAGAAGCAGAGTTGAACTAGATTTGGTCCGTGTGTGTAGGAAACACAGTTCTTTTATTCTGAGCACACTCAAGTTTCCAGCCTTATTAGAGACTCTAGAAAGCAAGAGCATGCTTCTTGCTCTAAAGCAGTGTGTGTTTCATGGAGAAAAACTGTGCTGTGTGTTTCTCTTCAAAAACGGAGTTCAATGGTAGGCTCTGTGTCTTCCTACAAGCAAGACTTCGTTTCAGGTAAACGCAGTCACTTTTGAGCTCAAATGAAGCTACATCTTCACGAAGCTCACACATTTCTCGCTCTTAAGTGAAAAGCACTGGATGTTACAGGGCCTGTGGTTTGTATCAGTTTCAGAAGCAGAGTTGAACTAGATATGGTCCCTGTGTGTAGAAACACAGTTCTTTTGTACTGAGCACACTCACGTTTCCTGCCTTATTAGAGAGTCTAGAAAGCAAGAGCTTGCTAATTGCTCTAAAGCAGAGTGTGTTTCATGGATGAGAACTGTGCTGTGTGTTCCCCTCAGAAATGGAGTTAAATGGCAGGCGCTGTGTATTCCTACAAGCAAGACTTTGTTTCAGGTAAAGGCAGTCAGTTTTGTGATCAAACGAAGCTACATCGTTCACAAAGCTCACACGTTTCTCGCTCTTAACTGAAAGGCATTGGATGTTAGAGGGCCTGCGGTTTGTATCAGTTTCAGAAGCAGATTTGTACTAGATATGGTCCCTGTGTGTAGGAAACACAGTTCTTTTGTTCTGAGCACACTCACGTTTCCCGCCTTATTAGAGACTCTAGAAAGCAAGAGCTTGCTTCTTGCTCTAAAGCAGATTGTCTTTCATGGATGAGAACTGTGCTGTTTGTTTCCCTTCAGAAACGGAGTTAAATGGCAGGCTCTGTGTCTTCCTACAAGCTAGACTTCGTTTCAGGTAAACGCAGTCACTTTTGAGCTCAAAGGAAGCTACATCGTTCACGAAGCTCACACGTTTCTCGCTCTTAAGTGAAAAGCACTGGATGTTACAGGGCCTGTGGTTTGTATCAGTTTCAGAAGCAGAGTTGAACTAGATTTGGTCCGTGTGTGTAGGAAACACAGTTCTTTTGTTCTGAGCACACTCACGTTTCCCATGTTATTAGAGTCTCTAGAAAGCAAGGGCTTGCTTCTTGCTCTAAAACAGTGTGTCTTTCATGGATGAGGACTCTGCTGTGTGTTTCCCTTCAGAAACGTAGTTAAATGGCAGGCTCTGTGTCTTCTTACAAGCAAGAGTTAGTTTCCGGTAAATACAGTCACTTTTGAGCTCAAAGGAAGCTACATCTTTAACGAAGCTCACACGTTTCTCTCTCTTAAGTGAAAAGCAATGGATGTTAGAGGTCCTGTGGTTTGTATCAGTTTCAAAGCAGAGTTGAACTAGATATGGTCCCTGTGGGTAGGAAACACAGTTCTATTGATCTGAGCACGCTCACGTTTCCAGCCTTATTAGAGACTCTACAAAGCAAGAGCTTGCTTCTTGCTCTAAAGCAGAGCGTGTTTCATGGATGAGGACTGTGGTGTGTGTTTCCCTTCAGAAACGGAGTTAAATGGCAGACTCTCTGTCTTCCTACAAGCAAGAGTTCGATTCCGGTAAATGCAGTCACTTTTGAGCTCAAACGAAGCTACATCTTTAAGGAAGCTCACACGTTACTCGCTCTTAAGTGAAAAGCATTGGATGTTAGAGGGCCTGTGGATTGTATTAGTTTCAGAAGCAGAGTTGCACTAAATATGGTCCCTGTGTGTAGAAACTCAGTTCTTTTGTTCTGAGCACACTCACGTTTCCTGCCTTATTAGAGACTCTAGAAAGCAAGAGCTTGCTTCTTGCTCTAAAGCAGATTGTCTTTCATGGAAGAGAACTGTGATGTGTGTTTCCCTTCAGAAACGGACTTAAATGGCAGCCTCTGTGTCTTCCTACAAGCAAGACTTCGTTTCAGGTAAACGCAGTTACTTTTGAGCTCAAATGAAGCTATAGAGTTCACGAAGCTCCCACGTTTCTCGCCCTTAACTGAAAGGCTTGGATGTTAGAGGGTCTATGGTTTGTATCAGTTTCAGAAGCAGAGTTGAACTAGATATGATCCATGTGTGTAGGAAACACAGTTCTTTTGTTCTGAGCACACTCCCGTTTCCAGATTATTAGAGATTCTAGAAAGCAAGAGCTTGCTTCTTGCTCTAAAGCAGAGTGTCTTTAATGGATGAGAACTGTGCTGCGTGTTTCCCTTCAGAAACGGGGTTAAATGGCTGGCTCTGTGTCTTCATACATGCATGACTTAGTTTCAGGTTAACGCAGTCAGATTTGTGCTCAAACGAAGCTACATTGTTCACAAAGCTCACACGTTTCTCACTCTTAAGTGAAAAGCATTGGATGTTAGAGGGCCTGTGGTTTGTATCAGTTTCAGAAGCAGAGTTGAACTAGATACGGTCCGTGTGTGTAGGAAACACAGTTCTTTTGTTCTGAGCACACTCACGTTTCCCATGTTATTAGAGTCTCTAGAAAGAAAGGGCTTGCTTCTTGCTCTAAAACAGTGTGTCTTTCATGGATGAGGACTCTGCTGTGTGTTTCCCTTCAGAAACGTAGTTAAATGGCAGGCTCTGTGTCTTCTTACAAGCAAGAGTTAGTTTCCGGTAAATACAGTCACTTTTGAGCTCAAACGAACCTACATCTTTAACGAAGCTCACACGTTTCTCGCTCTTAAGTGAAAAGCAATGGATGTTAGAGGTCCTGTGGTTTGTATCAGTTTCAGAAGCAGAGTTGAACTAGATTTGGTCCGTGTGTGTAGGAAACACAGTTCTTTTGTTCTGAGAACACTCAAGTTTCCAGCCTTATTAGAGACTCTAGAAAGCAAGAGCATGCTTCTTGCTCTAAAGCAGTGTGTGTTTCATGGAGAAAAACTGTGCTGTGTGTTTCTCTTCAAAAGCGGAGTTCAATGGTAGGCTCTGTGTCTTCCTACAAGCAAGACTTCGTTTCAGGTAAACACAGTCACTTTTGAGCTCAAATGAAGCTACATCTTCACGAAGCTCACACATTTCTCACTCTTAACTGAAAGGCATTGGATGTTAGAGGGCCTGCGGTTTGTATCAGGTTCAGAAGCAGATTTGAACTAGATATGGTCCCTGTGTGTAGGAAACACAGTTCTTTTGTTCTGAGCACACTCACGTTTCCCGCCTTATTAGAGACTCTAGAAAGCAAGAGCTTGCTTCTTGCTCTAAAGCAGATTGTCTTTCATGGATGAGAACTGTGCTGTTTGTTTCCCATCAAAAACGGAGTTAAATGGCAGGCTCTGTGTTCTCCTACAAGCAAGAACTCGTTTCAGGTAAACGCAGTCACTTTTGAGCTCAAAGGAAGCTACATCGTTCACGAAGCTCACACGTTTCTCGCTCTTAAGTGAAAAGCATTGGATGATAGAGAGCCTGTGTTTTGTATCAGTTTCAGAAGCAGAGTTGAACTAGATATGGTCCGTGTGTGTAGGAAACACAGTTCTTTTGTTCTGAGCACACTCATGTTTCCCGCCTTAATAGAGACTCTAGAAAGCAAGAGCTTGCTTCTTGCTCTAAAGCAGAGTGTCTTTAATGGATGAGAACTGTGCTGCGTGTTTCCCTTCAGAAACGGGGTTAAATGGCTGGCTCTGTGTCTTCATACATGCATGACTTAGTTTCAGGTTAACGCAGTCAGATTTGTGCTCAAACGAAGCTACATTGTTCACAAAGCTCACACGTTTCTCACTCTTAACTGAAAGGCATTGGATGTAAGAGGGCCTGTGGTTTGTATCAGTTTCAGAAGCAGCTTTGAACTAGATATGGTCCGTGTGTGTAGGAAACACAGTTCTTTTATTCTGAGCACACTCACGTTTCCCTCCTTATTAGAGACTCTAGAAAGCAAGAGCTTGCTTCTTGCTCTAAAGCAGAGTGTCTTTAATGGATGAGAACTGTGCTGTGTGTTTCCCTTCAGAAATGGGGTTAAATGGCTGGCTCTGTGTCTTCATACATGCATGACTTAGTTTCAGGTAAACGCAGTCACTTTTGAGCTCTAATGAAGCTACATCGTCACGAAGCTCACACGTTTCTCACTCTTAAGTGAAAAGCATTGGATGTTAGAGGGCCTGTGGTTTGTATCAGTTTCAGAAGCAGAGTTGAACTAGATACGGTCCGTGTGTGTAGGAAACACAGTTCTTTTGTTCTGAGCACACTCACGTTTCCCATGTTATTAGAGTCTCTAGAAAGCAAGGGCTTGCTTCTTGCTCTAAAACAGTGTGTCTTTCATGGATGAGGACTCTGCTGTGTGTTTCCCTTCAGAAACGTAGTTAAATGGCAGGCTCTGTGTCTTCTTACAAGCAAGAGTTAGTTTCCGGTAAATACAGTCATTTTGAGATCAAACGAACCTACATCTTTAACGAAGCTCACACGTTTCTCGCTCTTAAGTGAAAAGCACTGGATGTTACAGGGCCTGTGGTTTGTATCAGTTTCAGAAGCAGAGTTGAACTAGATATGGTCCCTGTGTGTAGAAACACAGTTCTTTTGTACTGAGCACACTCACGTTTCCTGCCTTATTAGAGATTCTAGAAAGCAAGAGCTTGCTAATTGCTCTAAAGCAGAGTGTGTTTCATGGATGAGAACTGTGCTCTGTGTTCCCCTCAGAAATGGAGTTAAATGGCAGGCGCTGT
Organism: Onychomys leucogaster; assembly: GCA_949786385.1. Lineage (NCBI taxonomy): Eukaryota > Metazoa > Chordata > Mammalia > Rodentia > Cricetidae > Onychomys > Onychomys leucogaster. The sequence continues at coordinate 110,841 of CATKUP010000105.1, read as the reverse complement.
GTATTCCTACAAGCAAGACTTTGTTTCAGGTAAAGGCAGTCAGTTTTGTGATCAAACGAAGCTACATCGTTCACAAAGCTCACACGTTTCTCGCTCTTAACTGAAAGGCATTGGATGTTAGAGGGCCTGCGGTTTGTATCAGTTTCAGAAGCAGATTTGAACTAGATATGGTCCCTGTGTGTAGGAAACACAGTTCTTTTGTTCTGAGCACACTCACGTTTCCCGCCTTATTAGAGACTCTAGAAAGCAAGAGCTTGCTTCTTGCTCTAAAGCAGATTGTCTTTCATGGATGAGAACTGTGCTGTTTGTTTCCCATCAAAAACGGAGTGAAATGGCAGGCTCTGTGTCCTCCTACAAGCAAGAATTCGTTTCAGGTAAACGGAGTCACTTTTGAGCTCAAAGGAAGCTACATCGTTCACGAAGCTCACACGTTTTTCGCTCTTAAGTGAAAAGCATTGGATGATAGAGGGCCTGTGTTTTGTATCAGTTTCAGAAGCAGAGTTGAACTAGATATGGTCCGTGTGTGTAGGAAACACAGTTCTTTTGTTCTGAGCACACTCATGTTTCCCGCCTTAATAGAGACTCTAGAAAGCAAGAGCTTGCTTCTTGCTCTAAAGCAGAATGTCTTTAATGGATGAGAACTGTGCTGCGTGTTTCCCTTCAGAAACGGGGTTAAATGGCTGGCTCTGTGTCTTCATACATGCATGACTTAGTTTCAGGTTAACGCAGTCAGATTTGTGCTCAAACGAAGCTACATTGTTCACAAAGCTCACACGTTTCTCACTCTTAACTGAAAGGCATTGGATGTAAGAGGGCCTGTGGTTTGTATCAGTTTCAGAAGCAGAGTTGAACTAGATATGGTCCGTGTGTGTAGGAAACACAGTTCTTTTATTCTGAGCACACTCACGTTTCCCGCCTTATTAGAGACTCTAGAAAGCAAGAGCTTGCTTCTTGCTCTAAAGCAGAGTGTCTTTAATGGATGAGAACTGTGCTGTGTGTTTCCCTTCAGAAATGGGGTTAAATGGCTGGCTCTGTGTCTTCATACATGCATGACTTAGTTTCAGGTAAACGCAGTCACTTTTGAGCTCTAATGAAGCTACATCGTCACAAAGCTCACACGTTTCTCACTCTTAAGTGAAAAGCATTGGATGTTAGAGGGCCTGTGGTTTGTATCAGTTTCAGAAGCAGAGTTGAACTAGATACGGTCCGTGTGTGTAGGAAACACACTTCTTTTGTTCTGAGCACACTCACGTTTCCCATGTTATTAGAGTCTCTAGAAAGCAAGGGCTTGCTTCTTGCTCTAAAACAGTGTGTCTTTCATGGATGAGGACTCTGCTGTGTGTTTCCCTTCAGAAACGTAGTTAAATGGCAGGCTCTGTGTCTTCTTACAAGCAAGAGTTAGTTTCCGGTAAATACAGTCACTTTTGAGATCAAACGAACCTACATCTTTAACGAAGCTCACACGTTTCTCGCTCTTAAGTGAAAAGCACTGGATGTTAGAGGGCCTGTGGTTTGTATCAGTTTCAGAAGCAGAGTTGAACTAGATATGGTCCCTGTGTGTAGAAACACAGTTCTTTTGTACTGAGCACACTCACGTTTCCTGCCTTATTAGAGAGTCTAGAAAGCAAGAGCTTGCTAATTGCTCTAAGGCAGAGTGTGTTTCATGGATGAGAACTGTGCTCTGTGTTCCCCTCAGAAATGGAGTTAAATGGCAGGCGCTGTGTATTCCTACAAGCAAGACTTTGTTTCAGGTAAAGGCAGTCAGTTTTGTGATCAAACGAAGCTACATCGTTCACAAAGCTCACACGTTTCTCGCACTTAACTGAAAGGCATTGGATGTTAGAGGGCCTGCGGTTTGTATCAGTTTCAGAAGCAGATTTGAACTAGATATGGTCCCTGTGTGTAGGAAACACAGTTCTTTTGTTCTGAGCACACTCACGTTTCCCGCCTTATTAGAGACTCTAGAAAGCAAGAGCTTGCTTCTTGCTCTAAAGCAGATTGTCTTTCATGGATGAGAACTGTGCTGTTTGTTTCCCATCAAAAACGGAGTTAAATGGCAGGCTCTGTGTCCTCCTACAAGCAAGAATTCGTTTCAGGTAAACGGAGTCACTTTTGAGCTCAAAGGAAGCTACATCGTTCACGAAGCTCACACGTTTTTCGCTCTTAAGTGAAAAGCATTGGATGATAGAGGGCCTGTGTTTTGTATCAGTTTCAGAAGCAGAGTTGAACTAGATATGGTCCGTGTGTGTAGGAAACACAGTTCTTTTGTTCTGAGCACACTCATGTTTCCCGCCTTAAGAGAGACTCTAGAAAGCAAGAGCTTGCTTCTTGCTCTAAAGCAGAATGTCTTTAATGGATGAGAACTGTGCTGTGTGTTTCCCTTCAGAAATGGGGTTAAATGGCTGGCTCTGTGTCTTCATACATGCATGACTTAGTTTCAGGTAAACGCAGTCACTTTTGAGCTCTAATGAAGCTACATCGTCAGGAAGCTCACACGTTTCTCACTCTTAAGTGAAAAGCATTGGATGTTAGAGGGCCTGTGGTTTGTATCAGTTTCAGAAGCAGAGTTGAACTAGATACGGTCCGTGTGTGTAGGAAACACAGTTCTTTTGTTCTGAGCACACTCACGTTTCCCATGTTATTAGAGTCTCTAGAAAGCAAGGGCTTGCTTCTTGCTCTAAAACAGTGTGTCTTTCATGGATGAGTACTCTGCTGTGTGTTTCCCTTCAGAAACGTAGTTAAATGGCAGGCTCTGTGTCTTCTTACAAGCAAGAGTTAGTTTCCGGTAAATACAGTCACTTTTGAGATCAAACGAACCTACATCTTTAACGAAGCTCACACGTTTCTCGCTCTTAAGTGAAAAGCACTGGATGTTACAGGGCCTGTGGTTTGTATCAGTTTCAGAAGCAGAGTTGAACTAGATATGGTCCCTGTGTGTAGAAACACAGTTCTTTTGTACTGAGCACACTCACGTTTCCTGCCTTATTAGAGAGTCTAGAAAGCAAGAGCTTGCTAATTGCTCTAAGGCAGAGTGTGTTTCATGGATTAGAACTGTGCTCTGTGTTCCCCTCAGAAATGGAGTTAAATGGCAGGCGCTGTGTATTCCTACAAGCAAGACTTTGTTTCAGGTAAAGGCAGACAGTTTTGTGATCAAACGAAGCTACATCGTTCACAAAGCTCACACGTTTCTCGCACTTAACTGAAAGGCATTGGATGTTATTGAGCCTGCGGTTTGTATCAGTTTCAGAAGCAGATTTGAACTAGATATGGTCCCTGTGTGTAGGAAACACAGTTCTTTTGTTCTGAGCACACTCACGTTTCCCGCCTTATTAGAGACTCTAGAAAGCAAGAGCTTGCTTCTTGCTCTAAAGCAGATTGTCTTTCATGGATGAGAACTGTGCTGTTTGTTTCCCATCAAAAACGGAGTTAAATGGCAGGCTCTGTGTCCTCCTACAAGCAAGAATTCGTTTCAGGTAAACGCAGTCACTTTTGAGCTCAAAGGAAGCTACATCGTTCACGAAGCTCACACGTTTTTCACTCTTAAGTGAAAAGCATTGGATGATAGAGGGCCTGTGTTTTGTATCAGTTTCAGAAGCAGAGTTGAACTAGATATGGTCCGTGTGTGTAGGAAACACAGTTCTTTTGTTCTGAGCACACTCACGTTTCCAGCCTTATTAGAGACTCTAGAAAGCAAGGGCTTGCTTCTTGCTCTAAAGTAGAGTGTCTTTCATGGATGAGAACTGTGCTGTTTGTTTCCCTTCAGAAACGGAGTTAAATGGCAGGCGCTGTGTCTTCCTACAAGCAAGACTTCGTTTCAGGTAAACGCAGTCAGATTTGTGCTCAAACGAAGCTACATTGTTCACAAAGCTCACACGTTTCTCGCTCTTAACTGAAAGGCATTGGATGTTAGAGGGCCTGTGGTTTGTATCAGTTTCAGAAGCAGAGTTGAACTAGATATGGTCCGTGTGTGTAGGAAACACAGTTCTTTATTCTGAGCACACTCACGTTTCCCGCCTTATTAGAGACTCTAGAAAGCAAGAGCTTGCTTCTTGCTCTAAAGCAGATTGTCTTTCATGGATGAGAACTGTGCTGTGTGTTTCCCTTCAGAAAAGGAGTTAAATTGCCGGCTCTGTGTCCTCCTACAAGCAAGAATTCGTTTCAGATAAACGCAGTCACTTTTGAGCTCAAAGCAAGCTACATAGTTCACGAAGCTCACATGTTTCTTGCTCTTAAGTGAAAAGCATTGGATGTTAGAGGGCCTGTGGTTTGTATCAGTTTCAGAAGCACAGTTGAACTAGATATGGTCCGTGTGTGTAGGAAACACAATTCTTTTGTTCTGAGCACACTCAAGTTTCCCGCCTTATTAGAGACTCTAGAAAGCAAGAGCTTGCTTCTTGCTCTAAAGCAGAGTGTGTTTCATGGATGAGGACTGTGCTGTGTGTTTCCTTTCAGAAACGGAGTTAAATGGCAGACTCTGTGTCTTCCTATAAGCAAGAGTTCGTTTCTGGAATATGCAGTCACTTTTGAGCTCAAACGAAGCTACATCTTTAACGAATCTCACACGTTTCTCGCTCTTATGTGAAAAGCATTGGATGTTAGAGGGCCTGTGGTTTGTATCAGTTTCAGAAGCAGAGTTGAACTAGATATGGTCCCTGTGTGTAGAAACACAGTTCTTTTGTTCTGAGCACACTCACGTTTCCTGCCTTATTAGAGACTCTAGAAAGCAAGAGCATGCTTCTTGCTCTAAAGCAGAGTGTGTTTCATGGATGAGAACTGTGCTGTGTGTTTCCCTTCAGAAACGGAGTTAAATGGCAGGCTCTGTGTCTTCCTACAAGCAAGAAATCGTTTCAGGTCAACGCAGTCAGTTTTGACCTCAAATGAAGCTATGTCATCAGAAAGCTCACACGTTTCTCGCTCCTGAGTGAAAAGCATTGGATGTTAGAGGGCCTGTGGTTTGTATCAGTTTCAGAAGCACAGTTGAACTAGATATGGTCCCTGTGTGTAGAAACACAGTTCTTTTGTTCTGAGCACACTCACGTTTCCTGCCTTATTAGAGACTCTAGAAAGCAAGAGCATGCTTCTTGCTCTAAAGCAGAGTGTGTTTCATGGATGAGAACTGTGCTGTGTGTTTCCCTTCAGAAACGGAGTTAAATGGCAGGCTCTGTGTCTTCCTACAAGCAAGAAATCGTTTCAGGTCAACGCAGTCAGTTTTGACCTCAAATGAAGCTATGTCATCAGAAAGCTCACACGTTTCTCGCTCCTAAGTGAAAAGCATTGGATGTTAGAGGGCCTGTGGTTTGTATCAGTTTCAGAAGCACAGTTGAACTAGATATGGTCCGTGTGTGTAGGAAACACAGTTCTTTTGTTCTGAGCACACTCAAGTTTCCCGCCTTATTAGAGACTCTAGAAAGCAAGAGCTTGCTTCTTGCTCTAAAGCAGAGTGTGTTTCATGGATGAGGACTGTGCTGTGTGTTTCCTTTCAGAAACGGAGTTAAATGGCAGACTCTGTGTCTTCCTACAAGCAAGAGTTCGTTTCTGGTAAATGCAGTCACTTTTGAGCTCAAACGAAGCTACATCTTTAACGAATCTCACACGTTTCTCGCTCTTCAGTGAAAAGCATTGGATGTTAGAGGGCCTGTGGTTTGTATCAGTTTCAGAAGCAGAGTTGAACTAGATTTGTTCCGTGTGTGTAGGAAACACAGTTCTTTTGTTCTGAGCACACTCAAGTTTCCAGCCTTATTAGAGACTCTAGAAAGCAAGAGCATGCTTCTTGCTCTAAAGCAGTGTGTGTTTCATGGAGAAACACTGTGCTGTGTGTTTCTCTTCAAAAACGGAGTTCAATGGTAGGCTCTGTGTCTTCCTACAAGCAAGACTTCGTTTCAGGTAAATGCAGTCACTTTTGAGCTCAAACGAAGCTACATCTTCACGAAGCTCACACATTTCTCGCTCTTAAGTGAAAAGCACTGGATGTTACAGGGCCTGTGGTTTGTATCAGTTTCAGAAGCAGAGTTGAACTAGATATGGTCCGTGTGTGTAGGAAACACAGTTCTTTAGTTCTGAGCACACTCACGTTTCCAGCCTTATGAGAGACTCTAGAAAGCAAGAGCTTGCTTCTTGCTATATAGCAGAGTGTCTTTCATGGATGAGAACTGTGCTGTGTGTTTCCCTTCAGAAACTGAGTTAAATGGCAGGCTCTGTGTCTTCCTACTTGCAAGACTTTTTTTCAGGTAAACGCAGTCATTTTTGAGCTCAAATGAAGCTACGTCATCAGAAAGCTCACACGTTTCTCGCTCCTAAGTGAAAAGCATTGGATGTTAGAGGGCCTGTGGTTTGTATCAGTTTCAGAAGCAGAGTTGAACTAGATTTGGTCCGTGTGTGTAGGAAACACAGTTCTTTTGTTCTGAGCACACTCACGTTTCCAGCCTTATTAGAAGACTCTAGAAAGCAAGACCTTGCTTCTTGCTCTAAAGCAGAGCGTGTTTCATGGATGAGGACTGTGCTGTGTGTTTCCTTTCAGAAACGGAGTTAAATGGCAGACTCTGTGTCTTCCTACAAGCAAGAGTTCGTTTCAGGTAAAGGCAATCAGTTTTGTGCTCAAACGAAGCTACATCGTTCACAAAGCTCACACGTTTCTCGCTCCTAAGTGAAAAGCATTGGATGTTAGAGGGCCTGTGGTTTGTATCAGTTTCAGAAGCAGAGTTGAACTAGATATGGTCCGTGTGTGTAGGAAACACAGTTCTTTATTCTGAGCACACTCACGTTTCCCGCCTTATTAGAGACTCTAGAAAGCAAGAGCTTGCTTCTTGCTCTAAAGCAGATTGTCTTTCATGGATGAGAACTGTGCTGTGTGTTTCCCTTCAGAAAAGGAGTTAAATTGCCGGCTCTGTGTCCTCCTACAAGGAAGAATTCGTTTCAGATAAACGCAGTCACTTTTGAGCTCAAAGCAAGCTACATAGTTCACGAAGCTCACATGTTTCTCGCTCTTAAGTGAAAAGCATTGGATGTTAGAGGGCCTGTGGTTTGTATCAGTTTCAGAAGCACAGTTGAACTAGATATGGTCCGTGTGTGTAGGAAACACAGTTCTTTTGTTCTGAGCACACTCAAGTTTCCCGCCTTATTAGAGACTCTAGAAAGCAAGAGCTTGCTTCTTGCTCTAAAGCAGAGTGTGTTTCATGGATGAGGACTGTGCTGTGTGTTTCCTTTCAGAAACGGAGTTAAATGGCAGACTCTGTGTCTTCCTACAAGCAAGAGTTCGTTTCTGGAAAATGCAGTCACTTTTTAGCTCAAATGAAGCTACATCTTTAACGAATCTCACACGTTTCTCGCTCTTAAGTGAAAAGCATTGGATGTTAGAGGGCCTGTGGTTTGTATCAGTTTCAGAAGCAGAGTTGAACTAGATATGGTCCCTGTGTGTAGAAACACAGTTCTTTTGTTCTGAGCACACTCACGTTTCCTGCCTTATTAGAGACTCTAGAAAGCAAGAGCATGCTTCTTGCTCTAAAGCAGAGTGTGTTTCATGGATGAGAACTGTGCTGTGTGTTTCCCTTCAGAAACGGAGTTAAATGGCAGGCTCTGTGTCTTCCTACAAGCAAGAAATCGTTTCAGGTCAACGCAGTCAGTTTTGACCTCAAATGAAGCTATGTCATCAGAAAGCTCACACGTTTCTCGCTCCTAAGTGAAAAGCATTGGATGTTACAGGGCCTGTGGTTTGTATCAGTTTCAGAAGCACAGTTGAACTAGATATGGTCCGTGTGTGTAGGAAACACAGTTCTTTTGTTCTGAGCACACTCAAGTTTCCCGCCTTATTAGAGACTCTAGAAAGCAAGAGCTTGCTTCTTGCTCTAAAGCAGAGTGTGTTTCATGGATGAGGACTGTGCTGTGTGTTTCCTTTCAGAAACGGAGTTAAATGGCAGACTCTGTGTCTTCCTACAAGCAAGAGTTCGTTTCTGGTAAATGCAGTCACTTTTGAGCTCAAACGAAGCTACATCTTTAACGAATCTCACACGTTTCTCGCTCTTCAGTGAAAAGCATTGGATGTTAGAGGGCCTGTGGTTTGTATCAGTTTCAGAAGCAGAGTTGAACTAGATTTGTTCCGTGTGTGTAGGAAACACAGTTCTTTTGTTCTGAGCACACTCAAGTTTCCAGCCTTATTAGAGACTCTAGAAAGCAAGAGCATGCTTCTTGCTCTAAAGCAGTGTGTGTTTCATGGAGAAACACTGTGCTGTGTGTTTCTCTTCAAAAACGGAGTTCAATGGTAGGCTCTGTGTCTTCCTACAAGCAAGACTTCGTTTCAGGTACATGCAGTCACTTTTGAGCACAAACGAAGCTACATCTTCACGAAGCTCACACATTTCTCGCTCTTAAGTGAAAAGCACTGGATGTTACAGGGCCTGTGGTTTGTATCAGTTTCAGAAGCAGAGTTGAACTAGATATGGTCCGTGTGTGTAGGAAACACAGTTCTTTTGTTCTGAGCACACTCACGTTTCCAGCCTTATGAGAGACTCTAGAAAGCAAGAGCTTGCTTCTTGCTATATAGCAGAGTGTCTTTCATGGATGAGAACTGTGCTGTGTGTTTCCCTTCAGAAACGGAGTTAAATGGCAGGCTCTGTGTCTTCCTACTTGCAAGACTTTTTTTCAGGTAAACGCAGTCATTTTTGAGCTCAAATGAAGCTACGTCATCAGAAAGCTCACACGTTTCTCGCTCCTAAGTGAAAAGCATTGGATGTTAGAGGGCCTGTGGTTTGTATCAGTTTCAGAAGCAGAGTTGAACTAGATTTGGTCCGTGTGTGTAGGAAACACAGTTCTTTTGTTCTGAGCACACTCACGTTTCCAGCCTTATTAGAAGACTCTAGAAAGCAAGACCTTGCTTCTTGCTCTAAAGCAGAGCGTGTTTCATGGATGAGGACTGTGCTGTGTGTTTCCTTTCAGAAACGGAGTTAAATGGCAGACTCTGTGTCTTCCTACAAGCAAGAGTTCGTTTCAGGTAAAGGCAATCAGTTTTGTGCTCAAACGAAGCTACATCGTTCACAAAGCTCACACGTTTCTCGCTCCTAAGTGAAAAGCATTGGATGTTAGAGGGCCTGTGGTTTGTATCAGTTTCAGAAGCAGAGTTGAACTAGATATGGTCCGTGTGTGTAGGAAACACAGTTCTTTATTCTGAGCACACTCACGTTTCCCGCCTTATTAGAGACTCTAGAAAGCAAGAGCTTGCTTCTTGCTCTAAAGCAGATTGTCTTTCATGGATGAGAACTGTGCTGTGTGTTTCCCTTCAGAAAAGGAGTTAAATTGCCGGCTCTGTGTCCTCCTACAAGGAAGAATTCGTTTCAGATAAACGCAGTCACTTTTGAGCTCAAAGCAAGCTACATAGTTCACGAAGCTCACATGTTTCTCGCTCTTAAGTGAAAAGCATTGGATGTTAGAGGGCCTGTGGTTTGTATCAGTTTCAGAAGCACAGTTGAACTAGATATGGTCCGTGTGTGTAGGAAACACAGTTCTTTTGTTCTGAGCACACTCAAGTTTCCCGCCTTATTAGAGACTCTAGAAAGCAAGAGCTTGCTTCTTGCTCTAAAGCAGAGTGTGTTTCATGGATGAGGACTGTGCTGTGTGTTTCCTTTCAGAAACGGAGTTAAATGGCAGACTCTGTGTCTTCCTACAAGCAAGAGTTCGTTTCTGGAAAATGCAGTCACTTTTGAGCTCAAACGAAGCTACATCTTTAACGAATCTCACACGTTTCTCGCTCTTCAGTGAAAAGCATTGGATGTTAGAGGGCCTGTGGTTTGTATCAGTTTCAGAAGCAGAGTTGAACTAGATTTGTTCCGTGTGTGTAGGAAACACAGTTCTTTTGTTCTGAGCACACTCAAGTTTCCAGCCTTATTAGAGACTCTAGAAAGCAAGAGCATGCTTCTTGCTCTAAAGCAGTGTGTGTTTCATGGAGAAACACTGTGCTGTGTGTTTCTCTTCAAAAACGGAGTTCAATGGTAGGCTCTGTGTCTTCCTACAAGCAAGACTTCGTTTCAGGTAAATGCAGTCACTTTTGAGCTCAAACGAAGCTACATCTTCACGAAGCTCACACATTTCTCGCTCTTAAGTGAAAAGCACTGGATGTTACAGGGCCTGTGGTTTGTATCAGTTTCAGAAGCAGAGTTGAACTAGATATGGTCCGTGTGTGTAGGAAACACAGTTCTTTAGTTCTGAGCACACTCACGTTTCCAGCCTTATGAGAGACTCTAGAAAGCAAGAGCTTGCTTCTTGCTATATAGCAGAGTGTCTTTCATGGATGAGAACTGTGCTGTGTGTTTCCCTTCAGAAACTGAGTTAAATGGCAGGCTCTGTGTCTTCCTACTTGCAAGACTTTTTTTCAGGTAAACGCAGTCATTTTTGAGCTCAAATGAAGCTACGTCATCAGAAAGCTCACACGTTTCTCGCTCCTAAGTGAAAAGCATTGGATGTTAGAGGGCCTGTGGTTTGTATCAGTTTCAGAAGCAGAGTTGAACTAGATTTGGTCCGTGTGTGTAGGAAACACAGTTCTTTTGTTCTGAGCACACTCACGTTTCCAGCCTTATTAGAAGACTCTAGAAAGCAAGACCTTGCTTCTTGCTCTAAAGCAGAGCGTGTTTCATGGATGAGGACTGTGCTGTGTGTTTCCTTTCAGAAACGGAGTTAAATGGCAGACTCTGTGTCTTCCTACAAGCAAGAGTTCGTTTCAGGTAAAGGCAATCAGTTTTGTGCTCAAACGAAGCTACATCGTTCACAAAGCTCACACGTTTCTCGCTCCTAAGTGAAAAGCATTGGATGTTAGAGGGCCTGTGGTTTGTATCAGTTTCAGAAGCAGAGTTGAACTAGATATGGTCCGTGTGTGTAGGAAACACAGTTCTTTATTCTGAGCACACTCACGTTTCCCGCCTTATTAGAGACTCTAGAAAGCAAGAGCTTGCTTCTTGCTCTAAAGCAGATTGTCTTTCATGGATGAGAACTGTGCTGTGTGTTTCCCTTCAGAAAAGGAGTTAAATTGCCGGCTCTGTGTCCTCCTACAAGGAAGAATTCGTTTCAGATAAACGCAGTCACTTTTGAGCTCAAAGCAAGCTACATAGTTCACGAAGCTCACATGTTTCTCGCTCTTAAGTGAAAAGCATTGGATGTTAGAGGGCCTGTGGTTTGTATCAGTTTCAGAAGCACAGTTGAACTAGATATGGTCCGTGTGTGTAGGAAACACAGTTCTTTTGTTCTGAGCACACTCAAGTTTCCCGCCTTATTAGAGACTCTAGAAAGCAAGAGCTTGCTTCTTGCTCTAAAGCAGAGTGTGTTTCATGGATGAGGACTGTGCTGTGTGTTTCCTTTCAGAAACGGAGTTAAATGGCAGACTCTGTGTCTTCCTACAAGCAAGAGTTCGTTTCTGGAAAATGCAGTCACTTTTGAGCTCAAACGAAGCTACATCTTTAACGAATCTCACACGTTTCTCGCTCTTAAGTGAAAAGCATTGGATGTTAGAGGGCCTGTGGTTTGTATCAGTTTCAGAAGCAGAGTTGAACTAGATATGGTCCCTGTGTGTAGAAACACAGTTCTTTTGTTCTGAGCACACTCACGTTTCCTGCCTTATTAGAGACTCTAGAAAGCAAGAGCATGCTTCTTGCTCTAAAGCAGAGTGTGTTTCATGGATGAGAACTGTGCTGTGTGTTTCCCTTCAGAAACGGAGTTAAATGGCAGGCTCTGTGTCTTCCTACAAGCAAGAAATCGTTTCAGGTCAACGCAGTCAGTTTTGACCTCAAATGAAGCTATGTCATCAGAAAGCTCACACGTTTCTCGCTCCTAAGTGAAAAGCATTGGATGTTACAGGGCCTGTGGTTTGTATCAGTTTCAGAAGCACAGTTGAACTAGATATGGTCCGTGTGTGTAGGAAACACAGTTCTTTTGTTCTGAGCACACTCAAGTTTCCCGCCTTATTAGAGACTCTAGAAAGCAAGAGCTTGCTTCTTGCTCTAAAGCAGAGTGTGTTTCATGGATGAGGACTGTGCTGTGTGTTTCCTTTCAGAAACGGAGTTAAATGGCAGACTCTGTGTCTTCCTACAAGCAAGAGTTCGTTTCTGGTAAATGCAGTCACTTTTGAGCTCAAACGAAGCTACATCTTTAACGAATCTCACACGTTTCTCGCTCTTCAGTGAAAAGCATTGGATGTTAGAGGGCCTGTGGTTTGTATCAGTTTCAGAAGCAGAGTTGAACTAGATTTGTTCCGTGTGTGTAGGAAACACAGTTCTTTTGTTCTGAGCACACTCAAGTTTCCAGCCTTATTAGAGACTCTAGAAAGCAAGAGCATGCTTCTTGCTCTAAAGCAGTGTGTGTTTCATGGAGAAACACTGTGCTGTGTGTTTCTCTTCAAAAACGGAGTTCAATGGTAGGCTCTGTGTCTTCCTACAAGCAAGACTTCGTTTCAGGTAAATGCAGTCACTTTTGAGCACAAACGAAGCTACATCTTCACGAAGCTCACACATTTCTCGCTCTTAAGTGAAAAGCACTGGATGTTACAGGGCCTGTGGTTTGTATCAGTTTCAGAAGCAGAGTTGAACTAGATATGGTCCGTGTGTGTAGGAAACACAGTTCTTTTGTTCTGAGCACACTCACGTTTCCAGCCTTATGAGAGACTCTAGAAAGCAAGAGCTTGCTTCTTGCTATATAGCAGAGTGTCTTTCATGGATGAGAACTGTGCTGTGTGTTTCCCTTCAGAAACTGAGTTAAATGGCAGGCTCTGTGTCTTCCTACTTGCAAGACTTTTTTTCAGGTAAACGCAGTCATTTTTGAGCTCAAATGAAGCTACGTCATCAGAAAGCTCACACGTTTCTCGCTCCTAAGTGAAAAGCATTGGATGTTAGAGGGCCTGTGGTTTGTATCAGTTTCAGAAGCAGAGTTGAACTAGATTTGGTCCGTGTGTGTAGGAAACACAGTTCTTTTGTTCTGAGCACACTCACGTTTCCAGCCTTATTAGAAGACTCTAGAAAGCAAGACCTTGCTTCTTGCTCTAAAGCAGAGCGTGTTTCATGGATGAGGACTGTGCTGTGTGTTTCCTTTCAGAAACGGAGTTAAATGGCAGACTCTGTGTCTTCCTACAAGCAAGAGTTCGTTTCAGGTAAAGGCAATCAGTTTTGTGCTCAAACGAAGCTACATCGTTCACAAAGCTCACACGTTTCTCGCTCCTAAGTGAAAAGCATTGGATGTTAGAGGGCCTGTGGTTTGTATCAGTTTCAGAAGCAGAGTTGAACTAGATATGGTCCGTGTGTGTAGGAAACACAGTTCTTTATTCTGAGCACACTCACGTTTCCCGCCTTATTAGAGACTCTAGAAAGCAAGAGCTTGCTTCTTGCTCTAAAGCAGATTGTCTTTCATGGATGAGAACTGTGCTGTGTGTTTCCCTTCAGAAAAGGAGTTAAATTGCCGGCTCTGTGTCCTCCTACAAGGAAGAATTCGTTTCAGATAAACGCAGTCACTTTTGAGCTCAAAGCAAGCTACATAGTTCACGAAGCTCACATGTTTCTCGCTCTTAAGTGAAAAGCATTGGATGTTAGAGGGCCTGTGGTTTGTATCAGTTTCAGAAGCACAGTTGAACTAGATATGGTCCGTGTGTGTAGGAAACACAGTTCTTTTGTTCTGAGCACACTCAAGTTTCCCGCCTTATTAGAGACTCTAGAAAGCAAGAGCTTGCTTCTTGCTCTAAAGCAGAGTGTGTTTCATGGATGAGGACTGTGCTGTGTGTTTCCTTTCAGAAACGGAGTTAAATGGCAGACTCTGTGTCTTCCTACAAGCAAGAGTTCGTTTCTGGAAAATGCAGTCACTTTTGAGCTCAAACGAAGCTACATCTTTAACGAATCTCACACGTTTCTCGCTCTTAAGTGAAAAGCATTGGATGTTAGAGGGCCTGTGGTTTGTATCAGTTTCAGAAGCAGAGTTGAACTAGATATGGTCCCTGTGTGTAGAAACACAGTTCTTTTGTTCTGAGCACACTCACGTTTCCTGCCTTATTAGAGACTCTAGAAAGCAAGAGCATGCTTCTTGCTCTAAAGCAGAGTGTGTTTCATGGATGAGAACTGTGCTGTGTGTTTCTCTTCAGAAACGGAGTTAAATGGCAGGCTCTGTGTCTTCCTACAAGCAAGAAATCGTTTCAGGTCAACGCAGTCAGTTTTGACCTCAAATGAAGCTATGTCATCAGAAAGCTCACACGTTTCTCGCTCCTAAGTGAAAAGCATTGGATGTTACAGGGCCTGTGGTTTGTATCAGTTTCAGAAGCACAGTTGAACTAGATATGGTCCGTGTGTGTAGGAAACACAGTTCTTTTGTTCTGAGCACACTCAAGTTTCCCGCCTTATTAGAGACTCTAGAAAGCAAGAGCTTGCTTCTTGCTCTAAAGCAGAGTGTGTTTCATGGATGAGGACTGTGCTGTGTGTTTCCTTTCAGAAACGGAGTTAAATGGCAGACTCTGTGTCTTCCTACAAGCAAGAGTTCGTTTCTGGTAAATGCAGTCACTTTTGAGCTCAAACGAAGCTACATCTTTAACGAATCTCACACGTTTCTCGCTCTTCAGTGAAAAGCATTGGATGTTAGAGGGCCTGTGGTTTGTATCAGTTTCAGAAGCAGAGTTGAACTAGATTTGTTCCGTGTGTGTAGGAAACACAGTTCTTTTGTTCTGAGCACACTCAAGTTTCCAGCCTTATTAGAGACTCTAGAAAGCAAGAGCATGCTTCTTGCTCTAAAGCAGTGTGTGTTTCATGGAGAAACACTGTGCTGTGTGTTTCTCTTCAAAAACGGAGTTCAATGGTAGGCTCTGTGTCTTCCTACAAGCAAGACTTCGTTTCAGGTAAATGCAGTCACTTTTGAGCACAAACGAAGCTACATCTTCACGAAGCTCACACATTTCTCGCTCTTAAGTGAAAAGCACTGGATGTTACAGGGCCTGTGGTTTGTATCAGTTTCAGAAGCAGAGTTGAACTAGATATGGTCCGTGTGTGTAGGAAACACAGTTCTTTTGTTCTGAGCACACTCACGTTTCCAGCCTTATGAGAGACTCTAGAAAGCAAGAGCTTGCTTCTTGCTATATAGCAGAGTGTCTTTCATGGATGAGAACTGTGCTGTGTGTTTCCCTTCAGAAACGGAGTTAAATGGCAGGCTCTGTGTCTTCCTACAAGCAAGAGTTAGTTTACGGTAAATACAGTCACTTTTGAGCTCAAACGAAGCTACATCTTTAACGAAGCTCACACGTTTCTCACTCTTAAGTGAAAAGCAATGGATGTTAGAAGGCCTGGGGTTTGTATCAGTTTCAGAAGCAGAGTTGAACTAGATTTGGTCCGTGTGTAGGAAACACAGTTCTTTTGTTCTGAGCACACCCAAGTTTCCAGCCTTATTAGAGACTCTGGAAAGCAAGAGCTTGCTTCTTGCTCTAAAGCAGAGTGTGTTTCATGGATGAGAACTGTGCTGTGTGTTTCCCTTCAGAAACGGAGTTAAATGGCAGGCTCTATGTCTTCCTACAAGCAAGTCTTCTTTTCAGGTAAACGCAGTCAATTTTGAGCTCAAATGAAGCTACATAGTCACGTATCTCACAGGTTTCTCGCTCTTAAGTGAAAAGCAATGGATGTTAGAGGGCCTGTGGTTTGTATCAGTTTCAAAGCAGAGTTGAACTAGATATGGTCCCTGTGGGTAGGAAACACAGTTCTTTTGTTCTGAGCACGCTCACGTTTCCAGCCATATTAGAGACTCTAGAAAGCAAGAGCTTGCTTCTTGCTCTAAAGCAGAGCATGTTTCTTGGACGAGGACTGTGGTGTGTGTTTCCCTTCAGAAACGGAGTTAAATGGCAGACTCTGTGTCTTCCTACAAGCATAGTTCGATTCCGGTAAATGCAGTCACTTTTGAGCTCAAACGAAGCTACATCTTTAACGAAGCTCACACGTTTCTCGCTCTTAAGTGAAAAGCATTGGATGTTAGAGGGCCTGTGGATTGCATTAGTTTCAGAAGCAGAGTTGAACTAAATATGGTCCCTGTGTGTAGAAACACAGTTCTTTTGTTCTGAGCACACTCACGTTTCCTGCCTTATTAGAGACTCTAGAAAGCAAGAGCATGCTTCTTGCTCTAAAGCAGAGTGTGTTTCATGGAGGAGAACTGTGCTCTGTGTTTCCCTTCAAAAACGGAGTTCAATGGTTGGCTCTGTGTCTTCCTACAAGCAAGACTTCGTTTCAGGTAAACACAGTCACTTTGAGCTCAAACGAAGCTACATCGTTCAAAAAGCTCACACATTTCTCGCTCTTAAGTGAAAAGCACTGGATGTTAGAGGGCCTGTGGTCTGTATCAGTTTCAGAAGCAGAGTTGAACTAGATATGGTCCGTGTGTGTAGGAAACACAGTTCTTTTGTTCTGAGCACACTCACGTTTCCCGCCTTATTAGAGACTCTAGAAAGCAAGAGCTTGCTTCTTGCTCTAAAGCAGAGTGTCTTTCATGGATGAGAACTGTGCTGTGTGTTTCCCTTCAAAAACGGAGTTCAATGGTTGGCTCTGTGTCTTCCTACAAGCAAGACTTCGTTTCAGGTCAACGCAGTCAATTTTGACCTCAAATGAAGCTACGCCGTCAGAAAACTCACACGTTACTCGCTCCTAAGTGAAAAGCATTGGATGTTAGAGGGCCTGTGGTTTGTATCAGTTTCAGAAGCAGAGTTGAACTAGATATGGTCCGTGTGTGTAGGAAACACAGTTCTTTTGTTCTGAGCACACTCACGTTTCCCGCCTTATTAGAGACTCTAGAAAGCAAGAGCTTGCTTCTTGCTCTAAAGCAGAGTGTCTTTCATGGATGAGAACTGTGCTGTGTGTTTCCCTTAAGTAACATAGTTAAATGGCAGCCTCTATGTCTTCCTACAAGCAAGACTTCGTTTCAGGTAAATGCAGTCACTTTTGAGCTCAAATGAAGCTACATCGTTCATGAAGCTCCCACGTTTCTCGCTCTTAACTTAAAGGCTTAGATGTTAGAGGGTGTATGGTTTGTATCAGTTTCAGAAGCAGAGTTGAACTAGATACGGTCCGTGTGTGTAGGAAACACAGTTCTTTTGTTCTGAGCACACTCACGTTTCCCATGTTATTAGAGTCTCTAGAAAGCAAGGGCTTGCTTCTTGCTCTAAAGCAGATTGTCTTTCATGGATGAGAACTGTGCTGTGTGTTTCCCTTCAGAAACGGAGTTAAATGGCAGGCTCTGTGTCCTCCTACAAGCAAGAATTTGTTTCAGATAAACGCAGTCACCTTTGAGCTCAAAGGAAGCTACATAGTTCACGAAGCTCACACGTTTCTCACTCATAAGTGAAAAGGATTGGATGTTAGAGGGCCTGTGGTTTGTATCAGTTTCCGAAGCAGAGTTGAACTATATATGGTCCGTGTGTGTAGGAAACACAGTTCTTTTGTTCTGAGCACACTCACGTTTCCCACCTTATTAGAGACTCTAGAATGCAAGAGCATGCTTCTTGCTCTAAAGCAGAGTGTCTTTCATGGATGAGAACTGTGCTGTGTGTTTCCCTTCAGTAACGGAGTTAAATGGCAGGCTCTATGTCTTCCTACAAGCTAGACTTCGTTTCAGGTAAACGCAGTCACTTTTGAGCTCAAACGAAGCTACATCGTTCACGAAGCTCTCACGTTTCTCGCTCTTAAATGAAAGGCATTGGATGTTAGAGGGTCTATGGTTTGTATCAGTTTCAGAAGCAGAGTTGAACTAGATATGGTCCATGTGTGTAGGAAACACAGTTCTTTGGTTCTGAGCACACTCACGTTTCCAGCATTATTAGAGACTCTAGAAAGCAAGAGCTTGTTTCTTGCTCTAAAGCAGAGTGTGTTTCATGGACAAGAACTGTGCTGTGTGTTTCCCTTCAGAAACGGAGGTAAATGGCAGGCTCTGTGTCTTCCTACAAGCAAGAATTCGTTTCAGGTCAACGCAGTCAGTTTTGAGCTCAAATGAAGCTACATCGTCAGAAAGCTCACACGTTTCTCGCTCCTAAGTTAAAAGCATTGGATGTTAGAGGGCCTGTGGTTTGTATCAGTTTCAGAAGCAGAGTTTAACTAGAAATGGTCCGTGTGTGTAGGAAACACAATTCTTTTGTTCTGAGCACACTCACGTTTCCTGCCTTATTAGAGACTCTAGAAAGCAAGAGCTTGCTTCTTCCTTTAAAGCAGAGTGTCTTTCATGGATGAGAAGTGTGCTGTGTGTTTCCCTTAAGTAACAGAGTTAAATGGCAGCCTCTGTGTCTTCCTACAAGCAAGACTTCGTTTCAGGTAAACGCAGTCACTTTTGAGCTCAAATGAAGCTACATCGTTCATGAAGCTCCCACGTTTCTCGCTCTTAACTTAAAGGCTTAGATGTTAGAGGGTCTATGGTTTGTATCAGTTTCAGAAGCAGAGTTGAACTAGATACGGTCCGTGTGTGTAGGAAACACAGTTCTTTTGTTCTGAGCACACTCACGTTTCCCATGTTATTAGAGTCTCTAGAAAGCAAGGGCTTGCTTCTTGCTCTAAAGCAGATTGTCTTTCATGGATGAGAACTGTGCTGTGTGTTTCCCTTCAGAAACGGAGTTAAATGGCAGGCTCTGTGTCCTCCTACAAGCAAGAATTTGTTTCAGATAAACGCAGTCACCTTTGAGCTCAAAGGAAGCTACATAGTTCACGAAGCTCACACGTTTCTCACTCATAAGTGAAAAGGATTGGATGTTAGAGGGCCTGTGGTTTGTATCAGTTTCCGAAGCAGAGTTGAACTAGATATGGTCCGTATGTGTAGGAAACACAGTTCTTTTGTTCTGAGCACACTCACGTTTCCCACCTTATTATAGACTCTAGAATGCAAGAGCATGCTTCTTGCTCTAAGGCAGAGTGTGCTTCATGGATGAGAACTGTGGTGTGTGTTTCCCTTCAGAAACGGAGTTAAATGGCAGGCTCTGTGTCTTCCTAAAAGCTAAACTTCATTTCAGGTAAACGCAGTCACTTTTGAGCTCAAACGAAGCTACATCGTTTACGAAACTCTCACGTTTCTCGCTCTTAACAGAAAGGCATTGGATGTTAGAGGGTCTATGGTTTGTATCAGTTTCAGAAGCAGAGTTGAACTAGATATGGTCCGTGTGTGTAGGAAACACAGTTCTTTTATTCTGAGCACACTCACGTTTCCAGCCTTATTAGAGACTCTAGAAAGCAAGAGCTTCTTCTTGCTCTAAAGCAGAGTGTGTTTCATGGATGAGAACTGTGCTGTGTGTTTCCCTTCA
This sequence comes from Onychomys leucogaster, assembly GCA_949786385.1. Classification (NCBI taxonomy): domain Eukaryota; kingdom Metazoa; phylum Chordata; class Mammalia; order Rodentia; family Cricetidae; genus Onychomys; species Onychomys leucogaster. The sequence goes on along the minus strand of CATKUP010000105.1, from coordinate 91,586 downwards.
GAAACGGAGTTAAATGGCAGGCTCTGTGTCTTCCTACAAGCAAGAATTCGTTTCAGGTCAACGCAGTCAGTTTTGACCTCAAATGAAGCTATGTCGTCAGAAAACTCACACGTTTCTCGCTCCTAAGTGAAAAGCATTGGATGTTAGAGGGCCTGTGGTTTGTATCAGTTTCAGAAGCAGAGTTGAACTAGATATGGTCCGTGTGTGTAGGACACACAGTTCTTTGGTTCTGAGCACACTCACGTTTCCAGCCTTATTAGAGACTCTAGAAAGCAAGAGCCTGCTTCTTGCTCTAAAGCAGAGTGTGTTTCATGGACGAGAACTGTGCTGTGTGTTTCCCTTCAGAAACGGAGTTAAATGGCAGGCTCTGTGTCTTCCTACAAGCAAGAATTCGTTTCAGGTCAACGCAGTCAGTTTTGAGCTCAAATGAAGCTATGTCGTCAGAAAGCTCACACGTTTCTCGCTCCTAAGTGAAAAGCATTGGATGTTAGAGGGCCTGTGGTTTGTATCAGTTTCAGAAGCAGAGTTGAACTAAATATGGTCCCTGTGTGTAGAAACACAGTTCTTTTGTTCTGAGCACACTCACGCTTCCTGCCTTATTATAGTCTCTAGAAAGCAATAGCATGCTTCTTGCTCTAAAGCAGAGTGTGTTTCATGGAGGAGAACTGTGCTGTGTGTTTCCCTTCAAAAACGGAGTTCAATGGTTGGCTCTGTGTCTTCCTACAAGCAAGACTTCGTTTCAGGTAAACACAGTCACTTTTGAGCTCAAACGAAGCTACATCGTTCACAAAGCTCACACATTTCTCGCTCTTAACTGAAAGGCATTGGATGTTAGAGGGCCTGTGGTTTGTATCAGTTTCAGAAGCAGAGTTGAACTAGATATGGTCCATGTGTGTAGGAAACACAGTTCTTTGGTTCTGAGCACACTCACGTTTCCAGCCTTATTAGAGACTCTAGAAAGCAAGAGCTTGCTTCTTGCTCTAAAGCAGAGTGTGTTTCATGGACGAGAACTGTGCTGTGTGTTTCCCTTCAGAAACGGAGTTAAATGGCAGGCTCTGTGTCTTCCTACAAGCAAGAATTCGTTTCAGGTCAATGCAGTCAGTTTTGAGCTCAAATGAAGCTATGTCGTCAGAAAGCTCACACGTTTCTCGCTCCTAAGTGAAAAGCATTGGATGTTAGAGGGCCTGTGGTTTGTATCAGTTTCAGAAGCAGAGTTGAACTAAATATGGTCCCTGTGTGTAGAAACACAGTTCTTTTGTTCTGAGCACACTCACGTTTCCTGCCTTATTAGAGACTCTAGAAAGCAATAGCATGCTTCTTGCTCTAAAGCAGAGTGTGTTTCATGGAGGAGAACTGTGCTGTGTGTTTCCCTTCAAAAACGGAGTTCAATGGTTGGCTCTGTGTCTTCCTACAAGCAAGACTTCGTTTCAGGTAAACACAGTCACTTTTGAGCTCAAACGAAGCTACATCGTTCACAAAGCTCACACATTTCTCGCTCTTAACTGAAAGGCATTGGATGTTAGAGGGCCTGTGGTTTGTATCAGTTTCAGAAGCAGAGTTGAACTAGATATGGTCCGTGTGTGTAGGAAACACAGTTCTTTTGTTCTGAGCACACTCACTTTTCCCACCTTATTATAGACTCTAGAATGCAAGAGCATGCTTCTTGCTCTAAGGCAGAGTGTGCTTCATGGATGAGAACTGTGGTGTGTGTTTCCCTTCAGAAACGGAGTTAAATGGCAGGCTCTGTGTCTTCCTAAAAGCTAAACTTCATTTCAGGTAAACGCAGTCACTTTTGAGCTCAAACGAAGCTACATCGTTTACGAAGCTCTCACGTTTCTCGCTCTTAACTGAAAGGCATTGGATGTTAGAGGGTCTATGGTTTTTATCAGTTTCAGAAGCAGAGTTGAACTAGATATGGTCCGTGTGTGTAGGAAACACAGTTCTTTTATTCTGAGCACACTCACGTTTCCAGCCTTATTAGAGACTCTAGAAAGCAAGAGCTTCTTCTTGCTCTAAAGCAGAGTGTGTTTCATGGATGAGAACTGTGCTGTGTGTTTCCCTTCAGAAACGGAGTTAAATGGCAGGCTCTGTGTCTTCCTACAAGCAAGAATTCGTTTCAGGTCAACGCAGTCAGTTTTGACCTCAAATGAAGCTATGTCGTCAGAAAACTCACACGTTTCTCGCTCCTAAGTGAAAAGCATTGGATGTTAGAGGGCCTGTGGTTTGTATCAGTTTCAGAAGCAGAGTTGAACTAGATATGGTCCGTGTGTGTAGGACACACAGTTCTTTGGTTCTGAGCACACTCACGTTTCCAGCCTTATTAGAGACTCTAGAAAGCAAGAGCCTGCTTCTTGCTCTAAAGCAGAGTGTGTTTCATGGACGAGAACTGTGCTGTGTGTTTCCCTTCAGAAACGGAGTTAAATGGCAGGCTCTGTGTCTTCCTACAAGCAAGAATTCGTTTCAGGTCAACGCAGTCAGTTTTGAGCTCAAATGAAGCTATGTCGTCAGAAAGCTCACACGTTTCTCGCTCCTAAGTGAAAAGCATTGGATGTTAGAGGGCCTGTGGTTTGTATCAGTTTCAGAAGCAGAGTTGAACTAAATATGGTCCCTGTGTGTAGAAACACAGTTCTTTTGTTCTGAGCACACTCACGCTTCCTGCCTTATTATAGTCTCTAGAAAGCAATAGCATGCTTCTTGCTCTAAAGCAGAGTGTGTTTCATGGAGGAGAACTGTGCTGTGTGTTTCCCTTCAAAAACGGAGTTCAATGGTTGGCTCTGTGTCTTCCTACAAGCAAGACTTCGTTTCAGGTAAACACAGTCACTTTTGAGCTCAAACGAAGCTACATCGTTCACAAAGCTCACACATTTCTCGCTCTTAACTGAAAGGCATTGGATGTTAGAGGGCCTGTGGTTTGTATCAGTTTCAGAAGCAGAGTTGAACTAGATATGGTCCGTGTGTGTAGGAAACACAGTTCTTTTGTTCTGAGCACACTCACTTTTCCCACCTTATTAGAGACTCTAGAATGCAAGAGCATGCTTCTTGCTCTAAGGCAGAGTGTGCTTCATGGATGAGAACTGTGGTGTGTGTTTCCCTTCAGAAACGGAGTTAAATGGCAGGCTCTGTGTCCTCCTACAAGCTAAACTTCATTTCAGGTAAACGCAGTCACTTTTGAGCTCAAACGAAGCTACATCGTTTACGAAGCTCTCACGTTTCTCGCTCTTAACTGAAAGGCATTGGATGTTAGAGGGCCTGTGGTTTGTATCAGTTTCAGAAGCAGAGTTGAACTAGATATGGTCCGTGTGTGTAGGAAACACAGTTCTTTTGTTCTGAGCACACTCACGTTTCCCGCCTTATTAGAGTCTCTAGAAAGCAAGGGCTTGCTTCTTGCTCTAAAGCAGATTGTCTTTCATGGATGAGAACTGTGCTGTGTGTTTCCCTTCAGAAACGGAGTTAAATGGCAGGCTCTGTGTCCTCCTACAAGCAAGAATTTGTTTCAGATAAACGCAGTCACCTTTGAGATCAAAGGAAGCTACATAGTTCACGAAGCTCACAAGTTTCTCACTCATAAGTGAAAAGGATTGGATGTTAGAGGGCCTGTGGTTTGTATCAGTTTCTGAAGCAGAGTTGAACTATATATGGTCCGTGTGTGTAGGAAACACAGTTCTTTTGTTCTGAGCACACTCACGTTTCCCACCTTATTAGAGACTCTAGAATCCAAGAGCATGCTACTTGCTCTAAAGCAGAGTGTGTTTCATGGATGTGATCTGTGCTGTGTGTTTCCCTTCAGTAACGGAGTTAAATGGCAGGCTCTATGTCTTCCTACAAGCTAGACTTCGTTTCAGGTAAACGCAGTCACTTTTGAGCTCAAACGAAGCTACATCGTTCACGAAGCTCTCACGTTTCTCGCTCTTAAATGAAAGGCATTGGATGTTAGAGGGCCTGTGGTTTGTATCAGTTTCAGAAGCAGAGTTGAACTAGATATGGTCCGTGTGTGTAGGAAACACAGTTCTTTTGTTCTGAGCACACTCACTTTTCCCACCTTATTATAGACTCTAGAATGCAAGAGCATGCTTCTTGCTCTAAGGCAGAGTGTGCTTCATGGATGAGAACTGTGGTGTGTGTTTCCCTTCAGAAACGGAGTTAAATGGCAGGCTCTGTGTCTTCCTAAAAGCTAAACTTCATTTCAGGTAAACGCAGTCACTTTTGAGCTCAAACGAAGCTACATCGTTTACGAAGCTCTCACGTTTCTCGCTCTTAACTGAAAGGCATTGGATGTTAGAGGGTCTATGGTTTTTATCAGTTTCAGAAGCAGAGTTGAACTAGATATGGTCCGTGTGTGTAGGAAACACAGTTCTTTTATTCTGAGCACACTCACGTTTCCAGCCTTATTAGAGACTCTAGAAAGCAAGAGCTTCTTCTTGCTCTAAAGCAGAGTGTGTTTCATGGATGAGAACTGTGCTGTGTGTTTCCCTTCAGAAACGGAGTTAAATGGCAGGCTCTGTGTCTTCCTACAAGCAAGAATTCGTTTCAGGTCAACGCAGTCAGTTTTGACCTCAAATGAAGCTATGTCGTCAGAAAACTCACACGTTTCTCGCTCCTAAGTGAAAAGCATTGGATGTTAGAGGGCCTGTGGTTTGTATCAGTTTCAGAAGCAGAGTTGAACTAGATATGGTCCGTGTGTGTAGGACACACAGTTCTTTGGTTCTGAGCACACTCACGTTTCCAGCCTTATTAGAGACTCTAGAAAGCAAGAGCCTGCTTCTTGCTCTAAAGCAGAGTGTGTTTCATGGACGAGAACTGTGCTGTGTGTTTCCCTTCAGAAACGGAGTTAAATGGCAGGCTCTGTGTCTTCCTACAAGCAAGAATTCGTTTCAGGTCAACGCAGTCAGTTTTGAGCTCAAATGAAGCTATGTCGTCAGAAAGCTCACACGTTTCTCGCTCCTAAGTGAAAAGCATTGGATGTTAGAGGGCCTGTGGTTTGTATCAGTTTCAGAAGCAGAGTTGAACTAAATATGGTCCCTGTGTGTAGAAACACAGTTCTTTTGTTCTGAGCACACTCACGCTTCCTGCCTTATTATAGTCTCTAGAAAGCAATAGCATGCTTCTTGCTCTAAAGCAGAGTGTGTTTCATGGAGGAGAACTGTGCTGTGTGTTTCCCTTCAAAAACGGAGTTCAATGTTTGGCTCTGTGTCTTCCTACAAGCAAGACTTCGTTTCAGGTAAACACAGTCACTTTTGAGCTCAAACGAAGCTACATCGTTCACAAAGCTCACACATTTCTCGCTCTTAACTGAAAGGCATTGGATGTTAGAGGGCCTGTGGTTTGTATCAGTTTCAGAAGCAGAGTTGAACTAGATATGGTCCGTGTGTGTAGGAAACACAGTTCTTTTGTTCTGAGCACACTCACTTTTCCCACCTTATTAGAGACTCTAGAATGCAAGAGCATGCTTCTTGCTCTAAGGCAGAGTGTGCTTCATGGATGAGAACTGTGGTGTGTGTTTCCCTTCAGAAACGGAGTTAAATGGCAGGCTCTGTGTCCTCCTACAAGCTAAACTTCATTTCAGGTAAACGCAGTCACTTTTGAGCTCAAACGAAGCTACATCGTTTACGAAGCTCTCACGTTTCTCGCTCTTAACTGAAAGGCATTGGATGTTAGAGGGCCTGTGGTTTGTATCAGTTTCAGAAGCAGAGTTGAACTAGATATGGTCCGTGTGTGTAGGAAACACAGTTCTTTTGTTCTGAGCACACTCACGTTTCCCGCCTTATTAGAGTCTCTAGAAAGCAAGGGCTTGCTTCTTGCTCTAAAGCAGATTGTCTTTCATGGATGAGAACTGTGCTGTGTGTTTCCCTTCAGAAACGGAGTTAAATGGCAGGCTCTGTGTCCTCCTACAAGCAAGAATTTGTTTCAGATAAACGCAGTCACCTTTGAGATCAAAGGAAGCTACATAGTTCACGAAGCTCACAAGTTTCTCACTCATAAGTGAAAAGGATTGGATGTTAGAGGGCCTGTGGTTTGTATCAGTTTCCGAAGCAGAGTTGAACTATATATGGTCCGTGTGTGTAGGAAACACAGTTCTTTTGTTCTGAGCACACTCACGTTTCCCACCTTATTAGAGACTCTAGAATCCAAGAGCATGCTACTTGCTCTAAAGCAGAGTGTGTTTCATGGATGTGATCTGTGCTGTGTGTTTCCCTTCAGTAACGGAGTTAAATGGCAGGCTCTATGTCTTCCTACAAGCTAGACTTCGTTTCAGGTAAACGCAGTCACTTTTGAGCTCAAACGAAGCTACATCGTTCACGAAGCTCTCACGATTCTCGCTCTTAAATGAAAGGCATTGGATGTTAGAGGGCCTGTGGTTTGTATCAGTTTCAGAAGCAGAGTTGAACTAGATATGGTCCGTGTGTGTAGGAAACACAGTTCTTTTGTTCTGAGCACACTCACTTTTCCCACCTTATTAGAGACTCTAGAATGCAAGAGCATGCTTCTTGCTCTAAGGCAGAGTGTGCTTCATGGATGAGAACTGTGCTGTGTGTTTCCCTTCAGAAACGGAGTTAAATGGCAGGCTCTGTGTCTTCCTACAAGCTAAACTTCATTTCAGGTAAACGCAGTCACTTTTGAGCTCAAACGAAGCTACATCGTTTACGAAGCTCTCACGTTTCTCGCTCTTAACTGAAAGGCATTGGATGTTAGAGGGCCTGTGGTTTGTATCAGTTTCAGAAGCAGAGTTGAACTAGATATGGTCCGTGTGTGTAGGAAACACAGTTGTTTGGTTCTGAGCACACTCACGTTTCCAGCCTTATTAGAGACTCTAGAAAGCAAGAGCTTGTTTCTTGCACTAAAGCAGAGTGTGTTTCATGGACGAGAACTGTGCTGTGTGTTTCCCTTCAGAAACGGAGGTAAATGGCAGGCTCTGTGTCTTCCTACAAGCAAGAACTCGTTTCAGGTCAACGCAGTCAGTTTTGAGCTCAAATGAAGCTACATCGTCAGAAAGCTCACACGTTTCTCGCTCCTAAGTGAAAAGCATTGGATGTTAGAGGGCCTGTGGTTTGTATCAGTTTCAGAAGCAGAGTTGAACTAGATATGGTCCGTGTGTGTAGGAAACACAATTCTTTTGTTCTGAGCACACTCACGTTTCCCGCCTTATTAGAGACTCTAGAAAGCAAGAGCTTGCTTCTTGCTTTAAAGCAGAGTGTCTTTCATGGATGAGAAGTGTTCTGTGTGTTTCCCTTAAGTAACGGAGTTAAATGGCAGCCTCTGTGTCTTCCTACAAGCAAGACTTCGTTTCAGGTAAACGCAGTCACTTTTGAGCTCAAATGAAGCTACATCATTCATGAAGCTCCCACGTTTCTCGCTCTTAACTTAAAGGCTTAGATGTTAGAGGGTCTATGGTTTGTATCAGTTTCAGAAGCAGAGTTGAACTAGATACGGTCCGTGTGTGTAGGAAACACAGTTCTTTTGTTCTGAGCACACTCACGTTTCCCATGTTATTAGAGTCTCTAGAAAGAAAGGGCTTGCTTCTTGCTCTAAAGCAGATTGTCTTTCATGGATGAGAACTGTGCTGTGTGTTTCCCTTCAGAAACGGAGTTAAATGGCAGGCTCTGTGTCCTCCTACAAGCAAGAATTTGTTTCAGATAAACGCAGTCACCTTTGAGCTCAAAGGATGCTACATAGTTCACGAAGCTCACACGTTTCTCACTCATAAGTGAAAAGGATTGGATGTTAGAGGGCCTGTGGTTTGTATCAGTTTCCGAAGCAGAGTTGAACTATATATGGTCCGTGTGTGTAGGAAACACAGTTCTTTTGTTCTGAGCACACTCACGTTTCCCACCTTATTAGAGACTCTAGAATGCAAGAGCATGCTTCTTGCTCTAAAGCAGAGTGTGTTTCATGGATGAGAACTGTGCTGTGTGTTTCCCTTCAGTAACGGAGTTAAATGGCTGGCTCTATGTCTTCCTACAAGCTAGACTTCGTTTCAGGTAAACGCAGTCACTTTTGAGCTCAAACGAAGCTACATCGTTCACGAAGCTCTCACGTTTCTCGCTCTTAAATGAAAGGCATTGGATGTTAGAGGGTCTATGGTTTGTATCAGTTTCAGAAGCAGAGTTGAACTAGATATGGTCCATGTGTGTAGGAAACACAGTTCTTTTGTTCTGAGCACACTCACGTTTCCAGCCTTATTGGAGACTCTAGAAAGCAAGAGCTTGCTTCTTGCTCTAAAGCAGAGTGTGTTTCATGGATGAGAACTGTGCTGTGTGTTTCCCTTCAGAAACGGAGTTAAATGGCAGCCTCTGTGTCTTCCTACAAGCAAGAATTCGTTTCAGGTCAACGCAGTCAGTTTTGAGCTCAAATGAAGCTACGTCGTCAGAAAGCTCACACGTTTCTCGCTCCTAAGTGAAAAGCATTGGATGTTAATGGGCCTGTGGTTTGTATCAGTTTCAGAAGCAGAGTTCAACTAGATATGGTGCGTGTGTGTAGGAAACACAGTTCTTTTGTTCTGAGCACACTCACGTTTCCCATGTTATTAGAGTCTCTAGAAAGCAAGGGCTTGCTTCTTGCTCTAAAGCAGAGTGTGTTTCATGGATGAGAACTGTGCTGGGTGTTTCCCTTCAGAAACAGAGTTAAATGGCAGGCTCTGTGTCTTCCTACAAGCAAGACTTCGTTTCAGGTAAACGCAGTTACTTTTGAGCTCAAATGAAGCTATAGAGTTCACGAAGCTCCCACGTTTCTCGCCCTTAACTGAAAGGCTTGGATGTTAGAGGGTCTATGGTTTGTATCAGTTTCAGAAGCAGAGTTGAACTAGATATGATCCATGTGTGTAGGAAACACAGTTCTTTTGTTCTGAGCACACTCACGTTTTCCGCCTTATTAGAGACTCTAGAAAGCAAGAGCTTGCTTCTTGCTCTAAAGCAGAGTGTCTTTAATGTATGAGAACTGTGCTGTGTGTTTCCCTTCAGAAATGGGGTTAAATGGCTGGCTCTGTGTCTTCATACATGCATGACTTAGTTTCAGGTAAACGCAGTCACTTTTGAGCTCTAATGAAGCTACATCGTCACGAAGCTCACACGTTTCTCACTCTTAAGTGAAAAGCATTGGATGTTAGAGGGCCTGTGGTTTGTATCAGTTTCAGAAGCAGAGTTGAACTAGATACGGTCCGTGTGTGTAGGAAACACAGTTCTTTTGTTCTGAGCACACTCACGTTTCCCATGTTATTAGAGTCTCTAGAAAGCAAGGGCTTGCTTCTTGCTCTAAAACAGTGTGTCTTTCATGGATGAGGACTCTGCTGTGTGTTTCCCTTCAGAAACGTAGTTAAATGGCAGGCTCTGTGTCTTCTTACAAGCAAGAGTTAGTTTCCGGTAAATACAGTCACTTTTGAGCTCAAAGGAACCTACATCTTTAACGAAGCTCACATGTTTCTCGCTCTTAAGTGAAAAGCAATGGATGTTAGAGGGCCTGTGGTTTGTATCAGTTTCAGAAGCAGAGTTGAACTAGATTTGGTCCGTGTGTGTAGGAAACACAGTTCTTTTGTTCTGAGCACACTCACGTTTTCCGCCTTATTAGAGACTCTAGAAAGCAAGAGCATGCTTCTTGCTCTAAAGCAGTGTGTGTTTCATGGAGAAAAACTGTGCTGTGTGTTTCTCTTCAAAAACGGAGTTCAATGGTAGGCTCTGTGTCTTCCTACAAGCAAGACTTCGTTTCAGGTAAACGCAGTCACTTTTGAGCTCAAATGAAGCTACATCTTCACGAAGCTCACACATTTCTCGCTCTTAAGTGAAAAGCACTGGATGTTACAGGGCCTGTGGTTTGTATCAGTTTCAGAAGCAGAGTTGAACTAGATATGGTCCCTGTGTGTAGAAACACAGTTCTTTTGTACTGAGCACACTCACGTTTCCTGCCTTATTAGAGAGTCTAGAAAGCAAGAGCTTGCTAATTGCTCTAAAGCAGAGTGTGTTTCATGGATGAGAACTGTGCTGTGTGTTCCCCTCAGAAATGGAGTTAAATGGCAGGCGCTGTGTATTCCTACAAGCAAGACTTTGTTTCAGGTAAAGGCAGTCAGTTTTGTGATCAAACGAAGCTACATCGTTCACAAAGCTCACACGTTTCTCGCTCTTAACTGAAAGGCATTGGATGTTAGAGGGCCTGCGGTTTGTATCAGTTTCAGAAGCAGATTTGTACTAGATATGGTCCCTGTGTGTAGGAAACACAGTTCTTTTGTTCTGAGCACACTCACGTTTCCCGCCTTATTAGAGACTCTAGAAAGCAAGAGCTTGCTTCTTGCTCTAAAGCAGATTGTCTTTCATGGATGAGAACTGTGCTGTTTGTTTCCCTTCAGAAACGGAGTTAAATGGCAGGCTCTGTGTCTTCCTACAAGCTAGACTTCGTTTCAGGTAAACGCAGTCACTTTTGAGCTCAAAGGAAGCTACATCGTTCACGAAGCTCACACGTTTCTCGCTCTTAAGTGAAAAGCACTGGATGTTACAGGGCCTGTGGTTTGTATCAGTTTCAGAAGCAGAGTTGAACTAGATTTGGTCCGTGTGTGTAGGAAACACAGTTCTTTTGTTCTGAGCACACTCACGTTTCCCATGTTATTAGAGTCTCTAGAAAGCAAGGGCTTGCTTCTTTCTCTAAAACAGTGTGTCTTTCATGGATGAGGACTCTGCTGTGTGTTTCCCTTCAGAAACGTAGTTAAATGGCAGGCTCTGTGTCTTCTTACAAGCAAGAGTTAGTTTCCGGTAAATACAGTCACTTTTGAGCTCAAAGGAAGCTACATCTTTAACGAAGCTCACACGTTTCTCTCTCTTAAGTGAAAAGCAATGGATGTTAGAGGTCCTGTGGTTTGTATCAGTTTCAAAGCAGAGTTGAACTAGATATGGTCCCTGTGGGTAGGAAACACAGTTCTATTGATCTGAGCACGCTCACGTTTCCAGCCTTATTAGAGACTCTACAAAGCAAGAGCTTGCTTCTTGCTCTAAAGCAGAGCGTGTTTCATGGATGAGGACTGTGGTGTGTGTTTCCCTTCAGAAACGGAGTTAAATGGCAGACTCTCTGTCTTCCTACAAGCAAGAGTTCGATTCCGGTAAATGCAGTCACTTTTGAGCTCAAACGAAGCTACATCTTTAAGGAAGCTCACACGTTACTCGCTCTTAAGTGAAAAGCATTGGATGTTAGAGGGCCTGTGGATTGTATTAGTTTCAGAAGCAGAGTTGCACTAAATATGGTCCCTGTGTGTAGAAACTCAGTTCTTTTGTTCTGAGCACACTCACGTTTCCTGCCTTATTAGAGACTCTAGAAAGCAAGAGCTTGCTTCTTGCTCTAAAGCAGATTGTCTTTCATGGAAGAGAACTGTGATGTGTGTTTCCCTTCAGAAACGGACTTAAATGGCAGCCTCTGTGTCTTCCTACAAGCAAGACTTCGTTTCAGGTAAACGCAGTTACTTTTGAGCTCAAATGAAGCTATAGAGTTCACGAAGCTCCCACGTTTCTCGCCCTTAACTGAAAGGCTTGGATATTAGAGGGTCTATGGTTTGTATCAGTTTCAGAAGCAGAGTTGAACTAGATATGATCCATGTGTGTAGGAAACACAGTTCTTTTGTTCTGAGCACACTCCCGTTTCCAGATTATTAGAGATTCTAGAAAGCAAGAGCTTGCTTCTTGCTCTAAAGCAGAGTGTCTTTAATGGATGAGAACTGTGCTGCGTGTTTCCCTTCAGAAACGGGGTTAAATGGCTGGCTCTGTGTCTTCATACATGCATGACTTAGTTTCAGGTTAACGCAGTCAGATTTGTGCTCAAACGAAGCTACATTGTTCACAAAGCTCACACGTTTCTCACTCTTAAGTGAAAAGCATTGGATGTTAGAGGGCCTGTGGTTTGTATCAGTTTCAGAAGCAGAGTTGAACTAGATACGGTCCGTGTGTGTAGGAAACACAGTTCTTTTGTTCTGAGCACACTCACGTTTCCCATGTTATTAGAGTCTCTAGAAAGAAAGGGCTTGCTTCTTGCTCTAAAACAGTGTGTCTTTCATGGATGAGGACTCTGCTGTGTGTTTCCCTTCAGAAACGTAGTTAAATGGCAGGCTCTGTGTCTTCTTACAAGCAAGAGTTAGTTTCCGGTAAATACAGTCACTTTTGAGCTCAAACGAACCTACATCTTTAACGAAGCTCACACGTTTCTCGCTCTTAAGTGAAAAGCAATGGATGTTAGAGGTCCTGTGGTTTGTATCAGTTTCAGAAGCAGAGTTGAACTAGATTTGGTCCGTGTGTGTAGGAAACACAGTTCTTTTGTTCTGAGAACACTCAAGTTTCCAGCCTTATTAGAGACTCTAGAAAGCAAGAGCATGCTTCTTGCTCTAAAGCAGTGTGTGTTTCATGGAGAAAAACTGTGCTGTGTGTTTCTCTTCAAAAGCGGAGTTCAATGGTAGGCTCTGTGTCTTCCTACAAGCAAGACTTCGTTTCAGGTAAACACAGTCACTTTTGAGCTCAAATGAAGCTACATCTTCACGAAGCTCACACATTTCTCACTCTTAACTGAAAGGCATTGGATGTTAGAGGGCCTGCGGTTTGTATCAGGTTCAGAAGCAGATTTGAACTAGATATGGTCCCTGTGTGTAGGAAACACAGTTCTTTTGTTCTGAGCACACTCACGTTTCCCGCCTTATTAGAGACTCTAGAAAGCAAGAGCTTGCTTCTTGCTCTAAAGCAGATTGTCTTTCATGGATGAGAACTGTGCTGTTTGTTTCCCATCAAAAACGGAGTTAAATGGCAGGCTCTGTGTTCTCCTACAAGCAAGAACTCGTTTCAGGTAAACGCAGTCACTTTTGAGCTCAAAGGAAGCTACATCGTTCACGAAGCTCACACGTTTCTCGCTCTTAAGTGAAAAGCATTGGAAGATAGAGGGCCTGTGTTTTGTATCAGTTTCAGAAGCAGAGTTGAACTAGATATGGTCCGTGTGTGTAGGAAACACAGTTCTTTTGTTCTGAGCACACTCATGTTTCCCGCCTTAATAGAGACTCTAGAAAGCAAGAGCTTGCTTCTTGCTCTAAAGCAGAGTGTCTTTAATGGATGAGAACTGTGCTGCGTGTTTCCCTTCAGAAACGGGGTTAAATGGCTGGCTCTGTGTCTTCATACATGCATGACTTAGTTTCAGGTTAACGCAGTCAGATTTGTGCTCAAACGAAGCTACATTGTTCACAAAGCTCACACGTTTCTCACTCTTAACTGAAAGGCATTGGATGTAAGAGGGCCTGTGGTTTGTATCAGTTTCAGAAGCAGCTTTGAACTAGATATGGTCCGTGTGTGTAGGAAACACAGTTCTTTTATTCTGAGCACACTCACGTTTCCCTCCTTATTAGAGACTCTAGAAAGCAAGAGCTTGCTTCTTGCTCTAAAGCAGAGTGTCTTTAATGGATGAGAACTGTGCTGTGTGTTTCCCTTCAGAAATGGGGTTAAATGGCTGGCTCTGTGTCTTCATACATGCATGACTTAGTTTCAGGTAAACGCAGTCACTTTTGAGCTCTAATGAAGCTACATCGTCACGAAGCTCACACGTTTCTCACTCTTAAGTGAAAAGCATTGGATGTTAGAGGGCCTGTGGTTTGTATCAGTTTCAGAAGCAGAGTTGAACTAGATACGGTCCGTGTGTGTAGGAAACACAGTTCTTTTGTTCTGAGCACACTCACGTTTCCCATGTTATTAGAGTCTCTAGAAAGCAAGGGCTTGCTTCTTGCTCTAAAACAGTGTGTCTTTCATGGATGAGGACTCTGCTGTGTGTTTCCCTTCAGAAACGTAGTTAAATGGCAGGCTCTGTGTCTTCTTACAAGCAAGAGTTAGTTTCCGGTAAATACAGTCATTTTGAGATCAAACGAACCTACATCTTTAACGAAGCTCACACGTTTCTCGCTCTTAAGTGAAAAGCACTGGATGTTACAGGGCCTGTGGTTTGTATCAGTTTCAGAAGCAGAGTTGAACTAGATATGGTCCCTGTGTGTAGAAACACAGTTCTTTTGTACTGAGCACACTCACGTTTCCTGCCTTATTAGAGAGTCTAGAAAGCAAGAGCTTGCTAATTGCTCTAAAGCAGAGTGTGTTTCATGGATGAGAACTGTGCTCTGTGTTCCCCTCAGAAATGGAGTTAAATGGCAGGCGCTGTGTATTCCTACAAGCAAGACTTTGTTTCAGGTAAAGGCAGTCAGTTTTGTGATCAAACGAAGCTACATCGTTCACAAAGCTCACACGTTTCTCGCTCTTAACTGAAAGGCATTGGATGTTAGAGGGCCTGCGGTTTGTATCAGTTTCAGAAGCAGATTTGAACTAGATATGGTCCCTGTGTGTAGGAAACACAGTTCTTTTGTTCTGAGCACACTCACGTTTCCCGCCTTATTAGAGACTCTAGAAAGCAAGAGCTTGCTTCTTGCTCTAAAGCAGATTGTCTTTCATGGATGAGAACTGTGCTGTTTGTTTCCCATCAAAAACGGAGTTAAATGGCAGGCTCTGTGTCCTCCTACAAGCAAGAATTCGTTTCAGGTAAACGGAGTCACTTTTGAGCTCAAAGGAAGCTACATCGTTCACGAAGCTCACACGTTTTTCGCTCTTAAGTGAAAAGCATTGGATGATAGAGGGCCTGTGTTTTGTATCAGTTTCAGAAGCAGAGTTGAACTAGATATGGTCCGTGTGTGTAGGAAACACAGTTCTTTTGTTCTGAGCACACTCATGTTTCCCGCCTTAATAGAGACTCTAGAAAGCAAGAGCTTGCTTCTTGCTCTAAAGCAGAATGTCTTTAATGGATGAGAACTGTGCTGCGTGTTTCCCTTCAGAAACGGGGTTAAATGGCTGGCTCTGTGTCTTCATACATGCATGACTTAGTTTCAGGTTAACGCAGTCAGATTTGTGCTCAAACGAAGCTACATTGTTCACAAAGCTCACACGTTTCTCACTCTTAACTGAAAGGCATTGGATGTAAGAGGGCCTGTGGTTTGTATCAGTTTCAGAAGCAGAGTTGAACTAGATATGGTCCGTGTGTGTAGGAAACACAGTTCTTTTATTCTGAGCACACTCACGTTTCCCGCCTTATTAGAGACTCTAGAAAGCAAGAGCTTGCTTCTTGCTCTAAAGCAGAGTGTCTTTAATGGATGAGAACTGTGCTGTGTGTTTCCCTTCAGAAATGGGGTTAAATGGCTGGCTCTGTGTCTTCATACATGCATGACTTAGTTTCAGGTAAACGCAGTCACTTTTGAGCTCTAATGAAGCTACATCGTCACAAAGCTCACACGTTTCTCACTCTTAAGTGAAAAGCATTGGATGTTAGAGGGCCTGTGGTTTGTATCAGTTTCAGAAGCAGAGTTGAACTAGATACGGTCCGTGTGTGTAGGAAACACACTTCTTTTGTTCTGAGCACACTCACGTTTCCCATGTTATTAGAGTCTCTAGAAAGCAAGGGCTTGCTTCTTGCTCTAAAACAGTGTGTCTTTCATGGATGAGGACTCTGCTGTGTGTTTCCCTTCAGAAACGTAGTTAAATGGCAGGCTCTGTGTCTTCTTACAAGCAAGAGTTAGTTTCCGGTAAATACAGTCACTTTTGAGATCAAACGAACCTACATCTTTAACGAAGCTCACACGTTTCTCGCTCTTAAGTGAAAAGCACTGGATGTTAGAGGGCCTGTGGTTTGTATCAGTTTCAGAAGCAGAGTTGAACTAGATATGGTCCCTGTGTGTAGAAACACAGTTCTTTTGTACTGAGCACACTCACGTTTCCTGCCTTATTAGAGAGTCTAGAAAGCAAGAGCTTGCTAATTGCTCTAAGGCAGAGTGTGTTTCATGGATGAGAACTGTGCTCTGTGTTCCCCTCAGAAATGGAGTTAAATGGCAGGCGCTGTGTATTCCTACAAGCAAGACTTTGTTTCAGGTAAAGGCAGTCAGTTTTGTGATCAAACGAAGCTACATCGTTCACAAAGCTCACACGTTTCTCGCACTTAACTGAAAGGCATTGGATGTTAGAGGGCCTGCGGTTTGTATCAGTTTCAGAAGCAGATTTGAACTAGATATGGTCCCTGTGTGTAGGAAACACAGTTCTTTTGTTCTGAGCACACTCACGTTTCCCGCCTTATTAGAGACTCTAGAAAGCAAGAGCTTGCTTCTTGCTCTAAAGCAGATTGTCTTTCATGGATGAGAACTGTGCTGTTTGTTTCCCATCAAAAACGGAGTTAAATGGCAGGCTCTGTGTCCTCCTACAAGCAAGAATTCGTTTCAGGTAAACGGAGTCACTTTTGAGCTCAAAGGAAGCTACATCGTTCACGAAGCTCACACGTTTTTCGCTCTTAAGTGAAAAGCATTGGATGATAGAGGGCCTGTGTTTTGTATCAGTTTCAGAAGCAGAGTTGAACTAGATATGGTCCGTGTGTGTAGGAAACACAGTTCTTTTGTTCTGAGCACACTCATGTTTCCCGCCTTAAGAGAGACTCTAGAAAGCAAGAGCTTGCTTCTTGCTCTAAAGCAGAATGTCTTTAATGGATGAGAACTGTGCTGCGTGTTTCCCTTCAGAAACGGGGTTAAATGGCTGGCTCTGTGTCTTCATACATGCATGACTTAGTTTCAGGTTAACGCAGTCAGATTTGTGCTCAAACGAAGCTACATTGTTCACAAAGCTCACACGTTTCTCACTCTTAACTGAAAGGCATTGGATGTAAGAGGGCCTGTGGTTTGTATCAGTTTCAGAAGCAGAGTTGAACTAGATATGGTCCGTGTGTGTAGGAAACACAGTTCTTTTATTCTGAGCACACTCACGTTTCCCGCCTTATTAGAGACTCTAGAAAGCAAGAGCTTGCTTCTTGCTCGAAAGCAGAGTGTCTTTAATGGATGAGAACTGTGCTGTGTGTTTCCCTTCAGAAATGGGGTTAAATGGCTGGCTCTGTGTCTTCATACATGCATGACTTAGTTTCAGGTAAACGCAGTCACTTTTGAGCTCTAATGAAGCTACATCGTCAGGAAGCTCACACGTTTCTCACTCTTAAGTGAAAAGCATTGGATGTTAGAGGGCCTGTGGTTTGTATCAGTTTCAGAAGCAGAGTTGAACTAGATACGGTCCGTGTGTGTAGGAAACACAGTTCTTTTGTTCTGAGCACACTCACGTTTCCCATGTTATTAGAGTCTCTAGAAAGCAAGGGCTTGCTTCTTGCTCTAAAACAGTGTGTCTTTCATGGATGAGTACTCTGCTGTGTGTTTCCCTTCAGAAACGTAGTTAAATGGCAGGCTCTGTGTCTTCTTACAAGCAAGAGTTAGTTTCCGGTAAATACAGTCACTTTTGAGATCAAACGAACCTACATCTTTAACGAAGCTCACACGTTTCTCGCTCTTAAGTGAAAAGCACTGGATGTTACAGGGCCTGTGGTTTGTATCAGTTTCAGAAGCAGAGTTGAACTAGATATGGTCCCTGTGTGTAGAAACACAGTTCTTTTGTACTGAGCACACTCACGTTTCCTGCCTTATTAGAGAGTCTAGAAAGCAAGAGCTTGCTAATTGCTCTAAGGCAGAGTGTGTTTCATGGATTAGAACTGTGCTCTGTGTTCCCCTCAGAAATGGAGTTAAATGGCAGGCGCTGTGTATTCCTACAAGCAAGACTTTGTTTCAGGTAAAGGCAGTCAGTTTTGTGATCAAACGAAGCTACATCGTTCACAAAGCTCACACGTTTCTCGCACTTAACTGAAAGGCATTGGATGTTAGAGAGCCTGCGGTTTGTATCAGTTTCAGTAGCAGATTTGAACTAGATATGGTCCCTGTGTGTAGGAAACACAGTTCTTTTGTTCTGAGCACACTCACGTTTCCCGCCTTATTAGAGACTCTAGAAAGCAAGAGCTTGCTTCTTGCTCTAAAGCAGATTGTCTTTCATGGATGAGAACTGTGCTGTTTGTTTCCCATCAAAAACGGAGTTAAATGGCAGGCTCTGTGTCCTCCTACAAGCAAGAATTCGTTTCAGGTAAACGCAGTCACTTTTGAGCTCAAAGGAAGCTACATCGTTCACGAAGCTCACACGTTTTTCACTCTTAAGTGAAAAGCATTGGATGATAGAGGGCCTGTGTTTTGTATCAGTTTCAGAAGCAGAGTTGAACTAGATATGGTCCGTGTGTGTAGGAAACACAGTTCTTTTGTTCTGAGCACACTCACGTTTCCAGCCTTATTAGAGACTCTAGAAAGCAAGGGCTTGCTTCTTGCTCTAAAGTAGAGTGTCTTTCATGGATGAGAACTGTGCTGTTTGTTTCCCTTCAGAAACGGAGTTAAATGGCAGGCGCTGTGTCTTCCTACAAGCAAGACTTCGTTTCAGGTAAACGCAGTCAGATTTGTGCTCAAACGAAGCTACATTGTTCACAAAGCTCACACGTTTCTCGCTCTTAACTGAAAGGCATTGGATGTTAGAGGGCCTGTGGTTTGTATCAGTTTCAGAAGCAGAGTTGAACTAGATATGGTCCGTGTGTGTAGGAAACACAGTTCTTTATTCTGAGCACACTCACGTTTCCCGCCTTATTAGAGACTCTAGAAAGCAAGAGCTTGCTTCTTGCTCTAAAGCAGATTGTCTTTCATGGATGAGAACTGTGCTGTGTGTTTCCCTTCAGAAAAGGAGTTAAATTGCCGGCTCTGTGTCCTCCTACAAGCAAGAATTCGTTTCAGATAAACGCAGTCACTTTTGAGCTCAAAGCAAGCTACATAGTTCACGAAGCTCACATGTTTCTTGCTCTTAAGTGAAAAGCATTGGATGTTAGAGGGCCTGTGGTTTGTATCAGTTTCAGAAGCACAGTTGAACTAGATATGGTCCGTGTGTGTAGGAAACACAATTCTTTTGTTCTGAGCACACTCAAGTTTCCCGCCTTATTAGAGACTCTAGAAAGCAAGAGCTTGCTTCTTGCTCTAAAGCAGAGTGTGTTTCATGGATGAGGACTGTGCTGTGTGTTTCCTTTCAGAAACGGAGTTAAATGGCAGACTCTGTGTCTTCCTATAAGCAAGAGTTCGTTTCTGGAATATGCAGTCACTTTTGAGCTCAAACGAAGCTACATCTTTAACGAATCTCACACGTTTCTCGCTCTTATGTGAAAAGCATTGGATGTTAGAGGGCCTGTGGTTTGTATCAGTTTCCGAAGCAGAGTTGAACTAGATATGGTCCCTGTGTGTAGAAACACAGTTCTTTTGTTCTGAGCACACTCACGTTTCCTGCCTTATTAGAGACTCTAGAAAGCAAGAGCATGCTTCTTGCTCTAAAGCAGAGTGTGTTTCATGGATGAGAACTGTGCTGTGTGTTTCCCTTCAGAAACGGAGTTAAATGGCAGGCTCTGTGTCTTCCTACAAGCAAGAAATCGTTTCAGGTCAACGCAGTCAGTTTTGTCCTCAAATGAAGCTATGTCATCAGAAAGCTCACACGTTTCTCGCTCCTAAGTGAAAAGCATTGGATGTTAGAGGGCCTGTGGTTTGTATCAGTTTCAGAAGCACAGTTGAACTAGATATGGTCCCTGTGTGTAGAAACACAGTTCTTTTGTTCTGAGCACACTCACGTTTCCTGCCTTATTAGAGACTCTAGAAAGCAAGAGCATGCTTCTTGCTCTAAAGCAGAGTGTGTTTCATGGATGAGAACTGTGCTGTGTGTTTCCCTTCAGAAACGGAGTTAAATGGCAGGCTCTGTGTCTTCCTACAAGCAAGAAATCGTTTCAGGTCAACGCAGTCAGTTTTGACCTCAAATGAAGCTATGTCATCAGAAAGCTCACACGTTTCTCGCTCCTAAGTGAAAAGCATTGGATGTTAGAGGGCCTGTGGTTTGTATCAGTTTCAGAAGCACAGTTGAACTAGATATGGTCCGTGTGTGTAGGAAACACAGTTCTTTTGTTCTGAGCACACTCAAGTTTCCCGCCTTATTAGAGACTCTAGAAAGCAAGAGCTTGCTTCTTGCTCTAAAGCAGAGTGTGTTTCATGGATGAGGACTGTGCTGTGTGTTTCCTTTCAGAAACGGAGTTAAATGGCAGACTCTGTGTCTTCCTACAAGCAAGAGTTCGTTTCTGGTAAATGCAGTCACTTTTGAGCTCAAACGAAGCTACATCTTTAACGAATCTCACACGTTTCTCGCTCTTCAGTGAAAAGCATTGGATGTTAGAGGGCCTGTGGTTTGTATCAGTTTCAGAAGCAGAGTTGAACTAGATTTGTTCCGTGTGTGTAGGAAACACAGTTCTTTTGTTCTGAGCACACTCAAGTTTCCAGCCTTATTAGAGACTCTAGAAAGCAAGAGCATGCTTCTTGCTCTAAAGCAGTGTGTGTTTCATGGAGAAACACTGTGCTGTGTGTTTCTCTTCAAAAACGGAGTTCAATGGTAGGCTCTGTGTCTTCCTACAAGCAAGACTTCGTTTCAGGTAAATGCAGTCACTTTTGAGCTCAAACGAAGCTACATCTTCACGAAGCTCACACATTTCTCGCTCTTAAGTGAAAAGCACTGGATGTTACAGGGCCTGTGGTTTGTATCAGTTTCAGAAGCAGAGTTGAACTAGATATGGTCCGTGTGTGTAGGAAACACAGTTCTTTAGTTCTGAGCACACTCACGTTTCCAGCCTTATGAGAGACTCTAGAAAGCAAGAGCTTGCTTCTTGCTATATAGCAGAGTGTCTTTCATGGATGAGAACTGTGCTGTGTGTTTCCCTTCAGAAACTGAGTTAAATGGCAGGCTCTGTGTCTTCCTACTTGCAAGACTTTTTTTCAGGTAAACGCAGTCATTTTTGAGCTCAAATGAAGCTACGTCATCAGAAAGCTCACACGTTTCTCGCTCCTAAGTGAAAAGCATTGGATGTTAGAGGGCCTGTGGTTTGTATCAGTTTCAGAAGCAGAGTTGAACTAGATTTGGTCCGTGTGTGTAGGAAACACAGTTCTTTTGTTCTGAGCACACTCACGTTTCCAGCCTTATTAGAAGACTCTAGAAAGCAAGAGCTTGCTTCTTGCTCTAAAGCAGAGCGTGTTTCATGGATGAGGACTGTGCTGTGTGTTTCCTTTCAGAAACGGAGTTAAATGGCAGACTCTGTGTCTTCCTACAAGCAAGAGTTCGTTTCAGGTAAAGGCAATCAGTTTTGTGCTCAAACGAAGCTACATCGTTCACAAAGCTCACACGTTTCTCGCTCCTAAGTGAAAAGCATTGGATGTTAGAGGGCCTGTGGTTTGTATCAGTTTCAGAAGCAGAGTTGAACTAGATATGGTCCGTGTGTGTAGGAAACACAGTTCTTTATTCTGAGCACACTCACGTTTCCCGCCTTATTAGAGACTCTAGAAAGCAAGAGCTTGCTTCTTGCTCTAAAGCAGATTGTCTTTCATGGATGAGAACTGTGCTGTGTGTTTCCCTTCAGAAAAGGAGTTAAATTGCCGGCTCTGTGTCCTCCTACAAGGAAGAATTCGTTTCAGATAAACGCAGTCACTTTTGAGCTCAAAGCAAGCTACATAGTTCACGAAGCTCACATGTTTCTCGCTCTTAAGTGAAAAGCATTGGATGTTAGAGGGCCTGTGGTTTGTATCAGTTTCAGAAGCACAGTTGAACTAGATATGGTCCGTGTGTGTAGGAAACACAGTTCTTTTGTTCTGAGCACACTCAAGTTTCCCGCCTTATTAGAGACTCTAGAAAGCAAGAGCTTGCTTCTTGCTCTAAAGCAGAGTGTGTTTCATGGATGAGGACTGTGCTGTGTGTTTCCTTTCAGAAACGGAGTTAAATGGCAGACTCTGTGTCTTCCTACAAGCAAGAGTTCGTTTCTGGAAAATGCAGTCACTTTTGAGCTCAAACGAAGCTACATCTTTAACGAATCTCACACGTTTCTCGCTCTTAAGTGAAAAGCATTGGATGTTAGAGGGCCTGTGGTTTGTATCAGTTTCAGAAGCAGAGTTGAACTAGATATGGTCCCTGTGTGTAGAAACACAGTTCTTTTGTTCTGAGCACACTCACGTTTCCTGCCTTATTAGAGACTCTAGAAAGCAAGAGCATGCTTCTTGCTCTAAAGCAGAGTGTGTTTCATGGATGAGAACTGTGCTGTGTGTTTCCCTTCAGAAACGGAGTTAAATGGCAGGCTCTGTGTCTTCCTACAAGCAAGAAATCGTTTCAGGTCAACGCAGTCAGTTTTGACCTCAAATGAAGCTATGTCATCAGAAAGCTCACACGTTTCTCGCTCCTAAGTGAAAAGCATTGGATGTTACAGGGCCTGTGGTTTGTATCAGTTTCAGAAGCACAGTTGAACTAGATATGGTCCGTGTGTGTAGGAAACACAGTTCTTTTGTTCTGAGCACACTCAAGTTTCCCGCCTTATTAGAGACTCTAGAAAGCAAGAGCTTGCTTCTTGCTCTAAAGCAGAGTGTGTTTCATGGATGAGGACTGTGCTGTGTGTTTCCTTTCAGAAACGGAGTTAAATGGCAGACTCTGTGTCTTCCTACAAGCAAGAGTTCGTTTCTGGTAAATGCAGTCACTTTTGAGCTCAAACGAAGCTACATCTTTAACGAATCTCACACGTTTCTCGCTCTTCAGTGAAAAGCATTGGATGTTAGAGGGCCTGTGGTTTGTATCAGTTTCAGAAGCAGAGTTGAACTAGATTTGTTCCGTGTGTGTAGGAAACACAGTTCTTTTGTTCTGAGCACACTCAAGTTTCCAGCCTTATTAGAGACTCTAGAAAGCAAGAGCATGCTTCTTGCTCTAAAGCAGTGTGTGTTTCATGGAGAAACACTGTGCTGTGTGTTTCTCTTCAAAAACGGAGTTCAATGGTAGGCTCTGTGTCTTCCTACAAGCAAGACTTCGTTTCAGGTACATGCAGTCACTTTTGAGCACAAACGAAGCTACATCTTCACGAAGCTCACACATTTCTCGCTCTTAAGTGAAAAGCACTGGATGTTACAGGGCCTGTGGTTTGTATCAGTTTCAGAAGCAGAGTTGAACTAGATATGGTCCGTGTGTGTAGGAAACACAGTTCTTTTGTTCTGAGCACACTCACGTTTCCAGCCTTATGAGAGACTCTAGAAAGCAAGAGCTTGCTTCTTGCTATATAGCAGAGTGTCTTTCATGGATGAGAACTGTGCTGTGTGTTTCCCTTCAGAAACTGAGTTAAATGGCAGGCTCTGTGTCTTCCTACTTGCAAGACTTTTTTTCAGGTAAACGCAGTCATTTTTGAGCTCAAATGAAGCTACGTCATCAGAAAGCTCACACGTTTCTCGCTCCTAAGTGAAAAGCATTGGATGTTAGAGGGCCTGTGGTTTGTATCAGTTTCAGAAGCAGAGTTGAACTAGATTTGGTCCGTGTGTGTAGGAAACACAGTTCTTTTGTTCTGAGCACACTCACGTTTCCAGCCTTATTAGAAGACTCTAGAAAGCAAGACCTTGCTTCTTGCTCTAAAGCAGAGCGTGTTTCATGGATGAGGACTGTGCTGTGTGTTTCCTTTCAGAAACGGAGTTAAATGGCAGACTCTGTGTCTTCCTACAAGCAAGAGTTCGTTTCAGGTAAAGGCAATCAGTTTTGTGCTCAAACGAAGCTACATCGTTCACAAAGCTCACACGTTTCTCGCTCCTAAGTGAAAAGCATTGGATGTTAGAGGGCCTGTGGTTTGTATCAGTTTCAGAAGCAGAGTTGAACTAGATATGGTCCGTGTGTGTAGGAAACACAGTTCTTTATTCTGAGCACACTCACGTTTCCCGCCTTATTAGAGACTCTAGAAAGCAAGAGCTTGCTTCTTGCTCTAAAGCAGATTGTCTTTCATGGATGAGAACTGTGCTGTGTGTTTCCCTTCAGAAAAGGAGTTAAATTGCCGGCTCTGTGTCCTCCTACAAGGAAGAATTCGTTTCAGATAAA
This sequence comes from Onychomys leucogaster, assembly GCA_949786385.1. NCBI lineage: Eukaryota > Metazoa > Chordata > Mammalia > Rodentia > Cricetidae > Onychomys > Onychomys leucogaster. The sequence goes on along the minus strand of CATKUP010000105.1, from coordinate 67,767 downwards.
CGCAGTCACTTTTGAGCTCAAAGCAAGCTACATAGTTCACGAAGCTCACATGTTTCTCGCTCTTAAGTGAAAAGCATTGGATGTTAGAGGGCCTGTGGTTTGTATCAGTTTCAGAAGCACAGTTGAACTAGATATGGTCCGTGTGTGTAGGAAACACAGTTCTTTTGTTCTGAGCACACTCAAGTTTCCCGCCTTATTAGAGACTCTAGAAAGCAAGAGCTTGCTTCTTGCTCTAAAGCAGAGTGTGTTTCATGGATGAGGACTGTGCTGTGTGTTTCCTTTCAGAAACGGAGTTAAATGGCAGACTCTGTGTCTTCCTACAAGCAAGAGTTCGTTTCTGGAAAATGCAGTCACTTTTGAGCTCAAACGAAGCTACATCTTTAACGAATCTCACACGTTTCTCGCTCTTCAGTGAAAAGCATTGGATGTTAGAGGGCCTGTGGTTTGTATCAGTTTCAGAAGCAGAGTTGAACTAGATTTGTTCCGTGTGTGTAGGAAACACAGTTCTTTTGTTCTGAGCACACTCAAGTTTCCAGCCTTATTAGAGACTCTAGAAAGCAAGAGCATGCTTCTTGCTCTAAAGCAGTGTGTGTTTCATGGAGAAACACTGTGCTGTGTGTTTCTCTTCAAAAACGGAGTTCAATGGTAGGCTCTGTGTCTTCCTACAAGCAAGACTTCGTTTCAGGTAAATGCAGTCACTTTTGAGCTCAAACGAAGCTACATCTTCACGAAGCTCACACATTTCTCGCTCTTAAGTGAAAAGCACTGGATGTTACAGGGCCTGTGGTTTGTATCAGTTTCAGAAGCAGAGTTGAACTAGATATGGTCCGTGTGTGTAGGAAACACAGTTCTTTTGTTCTGAGCACACTCAAGTTTCCCGCCTTATTAGAGACTCTAGAAAGCAAGAGCTTGCTTCTTGCTCTAAAGCAGAGTGTGTTTCATGGATGAGGACTGTGCTATGTGTTTCCTTTCAGAAACGGAGTTAAATGGCAGACTCTGTGTCTTCCTACAAGCAAGAGTTCGTTTCTGGAAAATGCAGTCACTTTTGAGCTCAAACGAAGCTACATCTTTAACGAATCTCACACGTTTCTCGCTCTTAAGTGAAAAGCATTGGATGTTAGAGGGCCTGTGGTTTGTATCAGTTTCAGAAGCAGAGTTGAACTAGATATGGTCCCTGTGTGTAGAAACACAGTTCTTTTGTTCTGAGCACACTCACGTTTCCTGCCTTATTAGAGACTCTAGAAAGCAAGAGCATGCTTCTTGCTCTAAAGCAGAGTGTGTTTCATGGATGAGAACTGTGCTGTGTGTTTCCCTTCAGAAACGGAGTTAAATGGCAGGCTCTGTGTCTTCCTACAAGCAAGAAATCGTTTCAGGTCAACGCAGTCAGTTTTGACCTCAAATGAAGCTATGTCATCAGAAAGCTCACACGTTTCTCGCTCCTAAGTGAAAAGCATTGGATGTTACAGGGCCTGTGGTTTGTATCAGTTTCAGAAGCACAGTTGAACTAGATATGGTCCGTGTGTGTAGGAAACACAGTTCTTTTGTTCTGAGCACACTCAAGTTTCCCGCCTTATTAGAGACTCTAGAAAGCAAGAGCTTGCTTCTTGCTCTAAAGCAGAGTGTGTTTCATGGATGAGGACTGTGCTGTGTGTTTCCTTTCAGAAACGGAGTTAAATGGCAGACTCTGTGTCTTCCTACAAGCAAGAGTTCGTTTCTGGTAAATGCAGTCACTTTTGAGCTCAAACGAAGCTACATCTTTAACGAATCTCACACGTTTCTCGCTCTTCAGTGAAAAGCATTGGATGTTAGAGGGCCTGTGGTTTGTATCAGTTTCAGAAGCAGAGTTGAACTAGATTTGTTCCGTGTGTGTAGGAAACACAGTTCTTTTGTTCTGAGCACACTCAAGTTTCCAGCCTTATTAGAGACTCTAGAAAGCAAGAGCATGCTTCTTGCTCTAAAGCAGTGTGTGTTTCATGGAGAAACACTGTGCTGTGTGTTTCTCTTCAAAAACGGAGTTCAATGGTAGGCTCTGTGTCTTCCTACAAGCAAGACTTCGTTTCAGGTAAATGCAGTCACTTTTGAGCACAAACGAAGCTACATCTTCACGAAGCTCACACATTTCTCGCTCTTAAGTGAAAAGCACTGGATGTTACAGGGCCTGTGGTTTGTATCAGTTTCAGAAGCAGGGTTGAACTAGATATGGTCCGTGTGTGTAGGAAACACAGTTCTTTTGTTCTGAGCACACTCACGTTTCCAGCCTTATGAGAGACTCTAGAAAGCAAGAGCTTGCTTCTTGCTATATAGCAGAGTGTCTTTCATGGATGAGAACTGTGCTGTGTGTTTCCCTTCAGAAACTGAGTTAAATGGCAGGCTCTGTGTCTTCCTACTTGCAAGACTTTTTTTCAGGTAAACGCAGTCATTTTTGAGCTCAAATGAAGCTACGTCATCAGAAAGCTCACACGTTTCTCGCTCCTAAGTGAAAAGCATTGGATGTTAGAGGGCCTGTGGTTTGTATCAGTTTCAGAAGCAGAGTTGAACTAGATTTGGTCCGTGTGTGTAGGAAACACAGTTCTTTTGTTCTGAGCACACTCACGTTTCCAGCCTTATTAGAAGACTCTAGAAAGCAAGAGCTTGCTTCTTGCTCTAAAGCAGAGCGTGTTTCATGGATGAGGACTGTGCTGTGTGTTTCCTTTCAGAAACGGAGTTAAATGGCAGACTCTGTGTCTTCCTACAAGCAAGAGTTCGTTTCAGGTAAAGGCAATCAGTTTTGTGCTCAAACGAAGCTACATCGTTCACAAAGCTCACACGTTTCTCGCTCCTAAGTGAAAAGCATTGGATGTTAGAGGGCCTGTGGTTTGTATCAGTTTCAGAAGCAGAGTTGAACTAGATATGGTCCGTGTGTGTAGGAAACACAGTTCTTTATTCTGAGCACACTCACGTTTCCCGCCTTATTAGAGACTCTAGAAAGCAAGAGCTTGCTTCTTGCTCTAAAGCAGATTGTCTTTCATGGATGAGAACTGTGCTGTGTGTTTCCCTTCAGAAAAGGAGTTAAATTGCCGGCTCTGTGTCCTCCTACAAGGAAGAATTCGTTTCAGATAAACGCAGTCACTTTTGAGCTCAAAGCAAGCTACATAGTTCACGAAGCTCACATGTTTCTCGCTCTTAAGTGAAAAGCATTGGATGTTAGAGGGCCTGTGGTTTGTATCAGTTTCAGAAGCACAGTTGAACTAGATATGGTCCGTGTGTGTAGGAAACACAGTTCTTTTGTTCTGAGCACACTCAAGTTTCCCGCCTTATTAGAGACTCTAGAAAGCAAGAGCTTGCTTCTTGCTCTAAAGCAGAGTGTGTTTCATGGATGAGGACTGTGCTGTGTGTTTCCTTTCAGAAACGGAGTTAAATGGCAGACTCTGTGTCTTCCTACAAGCAAGAGTTCGTTTCTGGAAAATGCAGTCACTTTTGAGCTCAAACGAAGCTACATCTTTAACGAATCTCACACGTTTCTCGCTCTTAAGTGAAAAGCATTGGATGTTAGAGGGCCTGTGGTTTGTATCAGTTTCAGAAGCAGAGTTGAACTAGATATGGTCCCTGTGTGTAGAAACACAGTTCTTTTGTTCTGAGCACACTCACGTTTCCTGCCTTATTAGAGACTCTAGAAAGCAAGAGCATGCTTCTTGCTCTAAAGCAGAGTGTGTTTCATGGATGAGAACTGTGCTGTGTGTTTCTCTTCAGAAACGGAGTTAAATGGCAGGCTCTGTGTCTTCCTACAAGCAAGAAATCGTTTCAGGTCAACGCAGTCAGTTTTGACCTCAAATGAAGCTATGTCATCAGAAAGCTCACACGTTTCTCGCTCCTAAGTGAAAAGCATTGGATGTTACAGGGCCTGTGGTTTGTATCAGTTTCAGAAGCACAGTTGAACTAGATATGGTCCGTGTGTGTAGGAAACACAGTTCTTTTGTTCTGAGCACACTCAAGTTTCCCGCCTTATTAGAGACTCTAGAAAGCAAGAGCTTGCTTCTTGCTCTAAAGCAGAGTGTGTTTCATGGATGAGGACTGTGCTGTGTGTTTCCTTTCAGAAACGGAGTTAAATGGCAGACTCTGTGTCTTCCTACAAGCAAGAGTTCGTTTCTGGTAAATGCAGTCACTTTTGAGCTCAAAGGAAGCTACATCTTTAACGAATCTCACACGTTTCTCGCTCTTCAGTGAAAAGCATTGGATGTTAGAGGGCCTGTGGTTTGTATCAGTTTCAGAAGCAGAGTTGAACTAGATTTGTTCCGTGTGTGTAGGAAACACAGTTCTTTTGTTCTGAGCACACTCAAGTTTCCAGCCTTATTAGAGACTCTAGAAAGCAAGAGCATGCTTCTTGCTCTAAAGCAGTGTGTGTTTCATGGAGAAACACTGTGCTGTGTGTTTCTCTTCAAAAACGGAGTTCAATGGTAGGCTCTGTGTCTTCCTACAAGCAAGACTTCGTTTCAGGTAAATGCAGTCACTTTTGAGCACAAACGAAGCTACATCTTCACGAAGCTCACACATTTCTCGCTCTTAAGTGAAAAGCACTGGATGTTACAGGGCCTGTGGTTTGTATCAGTTTCAGAAGCAGAGTTGAACTAGATATGGTCCGTGTGTGTAGGAAACACAGTTCTTTTGTTCTGAGCACACTCACGTTTCCAGCCTTATGAGAGACTCTAGAAAGCAAGAGCTTGCTTCTTGCTATATAGCAGAGTGTCTTTCATGGATGAGAACTGTGCTGTGTGTTTCCCTTCAGAAACTGAGTTAAATGGCAGGCTCTGTGTCTTCCTACTTGCAAGACTTTTTTTCAGGTAAACACAGTCATTTTTGAGCTCAAATGAAGCTACGTCATCAGAAAGCTCACACGTTTCTCGCTCCTAAGTGAAAAGCATTGGATGTTAGAGGGCCTGTGGTTTGTATCAGTTTCAGAAGCAGAGTTGAACTAGATTTGGTCCGTGTGTGTAGGAAACACAGTTCTTTTGTTCTGAGCACACTCACGTTTCCAGCCTTATTAGAAGACTCTAGAAAGCAAGACCTTGCTTCTTGCTCTAAAGCAGAGCGTGTTTCATGGATGAGGACTGTGCTGTGTGTTTCCTTTCAGAAACGGAGTTAAATGGCAGACTCTGTGTCTTCCTACAAGCAAGAGTTCGTTTCAGGTAAAGGCAATCAGTTTTGTGCTCAAACGAAGCTACATCGTTCACAAAGCTCACACGTTTCTCGCTCCTAAGTGAAAAGCATTGGATGTTAGAGGGCCTGTGGTTTGTATCAGTTTCAGAAGCAGAGTTGAACTAGATATGGTCCGTGTGTGTAGGAAACACAGTTCTTTATTCTGAGCACACTCACGTTTCCCGCCTTATTAGAGACTCTAGAAAGCAAGAGCTTGCTTCTTGCTCTAAAGCAGATTGTCTTTCATGGATGAGAACTGTGCTGTGTGTTTCCCTTCAGAAAAGGAGTTAAATTGCCGGCTCTGTGTCCTCCTACAAGGAAGAATTCGTTTCAGATAAACGCAGTCACTTTTGAGCTCAAAGCAAGCTACATAGTTCACGAAGCTCACATGTTTCTCGCTCTTAAGTGAAAAGCATTGGATGTTAGAGGGCCTGTGGTTTGTATCAGTTTCAGAAGCACAGTTGAACTAGATATGGTCCGTGTGTGTAGGAAACACAGTTCTTTTGTTCTGAGCACACTCAAGTTTCCCGCCTTATTAGAGACTCTAGAAAGCAAGAGCTTGCTTCTTGCTCTAAAGCAGAGTGTGTTTCATGGATGAGGACTGTGCTGTGTGTTTCCTTTCAGAAACGGAGTTAAATGGCAGACTCTGTGTCTTCCTACAAGCAAGAGTTCGTTTCTGGAAAATGCAGTCACTTTTGAGCTCAAACGAAGCTACATCTTTAACGAATCTCACACGTTTCTCGCTCTTAAGTGAAAAGCATTGGATGTTAGAGGGCCTGTGGTTTGTATCAGTTTCAGAAGCAGAGTTGAACTAGATATGGTCCCTGTGTGTAGAAACACAGTTCTTTTGTTCTGAGCACACTCACGTTTCCTGCCTTATTAGAGACTCTAGAAAGCAAGAGCATGCTTCTTGCTCTAAAGCAGAGTGTGTTTCATGGATGAGAACTGTGCTGTGTGTTTCTCTTCAGAAACGGAGTTAAATGGCAGGCTCTGTGTCTTCCTACAAGCAAGACTTCGTTTCAGGTAAATGCAGTCACTTTTGAGCACAAACGAAGCTACATCTTCACGAAGCTCACACATTTCTCGCTCTTAAGTGAAAAGCACTGGATGTTACAGGGCCTGTGGTTTGTATCAGTTTCAGAAGCAGAGTTGAACTAGATATGGTCCATGTGTGTAGGAAACACAGTTCTTTTGTTCTGAGCACACTCACGTTTCCAGCCTTATGAGAGACTCTAGAAAGCAAGAGCTTGCTTCTTGCTATATAGCAGAGTGTCTTTCATGGATGAGAACTGTGCTGTGTGTTTCCCTTCAGAAACTGAGTTAAATGGCAGGCTCTGTGTCTTCCTACTTGCAAGACTTTTTTTCAGGTAAACACAGTCATTTTTGAGCTCAAATGAAGCTACGTCATCAGAAAGCTCACACGTTTCTCGCTCCTAAGTGAAAAGCATTGGATGTTAGAGGGCCTGTGGTTTGTATCAGTTTCAGAAGCAGAGTTGAACTAGATTTGGTCCGTGTGTGTAGGAAACACAGTTCTTTTGTTCTGAGCACACTCACGTTTCCAGCCTTATTAGAAGACTCTAGAAAGCAAGACCTTGCTTCTTGCTCTAAAGCAGAGCGTGTTTCATGGATGAGGACTGTGCTGTGTGTTTCCTTTCAGAAACGGAGTTAAATGGTAGACTCTGTGTCTTCCTACAAGCAAGAGTTCGTTTCAGGTAAAGGCAATCAGTTTTGTGCTCAAACGAAGCTACATCGTTCACAAAGCTCACACGTTTCTCGCTCCTAAGTGAAAAGCATTGGATGTTAGAGGGCCTGTGGTTTGTATCAGTTTCAGAAGCAGAGTTGAACTAGATATGGTCCGTGTGTGTAGGAAACACAGTTCTTTATTCTGAGCACACTCACGTTTCCCGCCTTATTAGAGACTCTAGAAAGCAAGAGCTTGCTTCTTGCTCTAAAGCAGATTGTCTTTCATGGATGAGAACTGTGCTGTGTGTTTCCCTTCAGAAAAGGAGTTAAATTGCCGGCTCTGTGTCCTCCTACAAGGAAGAATTCGTTTCAGATAAACGCAGTCACTTTTGAGCTCAAAGCAAGCTACATAGTTCACGAAGCTCACATGTTTCTCGCTCTTAAGTGAAAAGCATTGGATGTTAGAGGGCCTGTGGTTTGTATCAGTTTCAGAAGCACAGTTGAACTAGATATGGTCCGTGTGTGTAGGAAACACAGTTCTTTTGTTCTGAGCACACTCAAGTTTCCCGCCTTATTAGAGACTCTAGAAAGCCAGAGCTTGCTTCTTGCTCTAAAGCAGAGTGTGTTTCATGGATGAGGACTGTGCTGTGTGTTTCCTTTCAGAAACGGAGTTAAATGGCAGACTCTGTGTCTTCCTACAAGCAAGAGTTCGTTTCTGGAAAATGCAGTCACTTTTGAGCTCAAACGAAGCTACATCTTTAACGAATCTCACACGTTTCTCGCTCTTAAGTGAGAAGCATTGGATGTTAGAGGGCCTGTGGTTTGTATCAGTTTCAGAAGCAGAGTTGAACTAGATATGGTCCCTGTGTGTAGAAACACAGTTCTTTTGTTCTGAGCACACTCACGTTTCCTGCCTTATTAGAGACTCTAGAAAGCAAGAGCATGCTTCTTGCTCTAAAGCAGAGTGTGTTTCATGGATGAGAACTGTGCTGTGTGTTTCCCTTCAGAAACGGAGTTAAATGGCAGGCTCTGTGTCTTCCTACAAGCAAGAAATCGTTTCAGGTCAACGCAGTCAGTTTTGACCTCAAATGAAGCTATGTCATCAGAAAGCTCACACGTTTCTCGCTCCTAAGTGAAAAGCATTGGATGTTACAGGGCCTGTGGTTTGTATCAGTTTCAGAAGCACAGTTGAACTAGATATGGTCCGTGTGTGTAGGAAACACAGTTCTTTTGTTCTGAGCACACTCAAGTTTCCCGCCTTATTAGAGACTCTAGAAAGCAAGAGCTTGCTTCTTGCTCTAAAGCAGAGTGTGTTTCATGGATGAGGACTGTGCTGTGTGTTTCCTTTCAGAAACGGAGTTAAATGGCAGACTCTGTGTCTTCCTACAAGCAAGAGTTCGTTTCTGGTAAATGCAGTCACTTTTGAGCTCAAACGAAGCTACATCTTTAACGAATCTCACACGTTTCTCGCTCTTCAGTGAAAAGCATTGGATGTTAGAGGGCCTGTGGTTTGTATCAGTTTCAGAAGCAGAGTTGAACTAGATTTGTTCCGTGTGTGTAGGAAACACAGTTCTTTTGTTCTGAGCACACTCAAGTTTCCAGCCTTATTAGAGACTCTAGAAAGCAAGAGCATGCTTCTTGCTCTAAAGCAGTGTGTGTTTCATGGAGAAACACTGTGCTGTGTGTTTCTCTTCAAAAACGGAGTTCAATGGTAGGCTCTGTGTCTTCCTACAAGCAAGACTTCGTTTCAGGTAAATGCAGTCACTTTTGAGCACAAACGAAGCTACATCTTCACGAAGCTCACACATTTCTCGCTCTTAAGTGAAAAGCACTGGATGTTACAGGGCCTGTGGTTTGTATCAGTTTCAGAAGCAGAGTTGAACTAGATATGGTCCGTGTGTGTAGGAAACACAGTTCTTTTGTTCTGAGCACACTCACGTTTCCAGCCTTATGAGAGACTCTAGAAAGCAAGAGCTTGCTTCTTGCTATATAGCAGAGTGTCTTTCATGGATGAGAACTGTGCTGTGTGTTTCCCTTCAGAAACTGAGTTAAATGGCAGGCTCTGTGTCTTCCTACTTGCAAGACTTTTTTTCAGGTAAACGCAGTCATTTTTGAGCTCAAATGAAGCTACGTCATCAGAAAGCTCACACGTTTCTCGCTCCTAAGTGAAAAGCATTGGATGTTAGAGGGCCTGTGGTTTGTATCAGTTTCAGAAGCAGAGTTGAACTAGATTTGGTCCGTGTGTGTAGGAAACACAGTTCTTTTGTTCTGAGCACACTCACGTTTCCAGCCTAATTAGAAGACTCTAGAAAGCAAGACCTTGCTTCTTGCTCTAAAGCAGAGCGTGTTTCATGGATGAGGACTGTGCTGTGTGTTTCCTTTCAGAAACGGAGTTAAATGGCAGACTCTGTATCTTCCTACAAGCAAGAGTTCGTTTCAGGTAAAGGCAATCAGTTTTGTGCTCAAACGAAGCTACATCGTTCACAAAGCTCACACGTTTCTCGCTCCTAAGTGAAAAGCATTGGATGTTAGAGGGCCTGTGGTTTGTATCAGTTTCAGAAGCAGAGTTGAACTAGATATGGTCCGTGTGTGTAGGAAACACAGTTCTTTTGTTCTGAGCACACTCACGTTTCCCGTCTTATTAGAGACTCTAGAAAGCCAGAGCTTGCTTCTTGCTCTAAAGCAGAGTGTCTTTCATGGATGAGAACTGTGCTGTGTGTTTCCCTTAAGTAACGGAGTTAAATGGCAGCCTCTGTGTCTTCCTACAAGCAAGACTTCGTTTCAGGTAAACGCAGTCACTTTTGAGCTCAAATGAAGCTATATCGTTCATGAAGCTCCCACGTTTCTCGCTGTTAACTGAAACGCTTGGATGTTAGAGGGTCTATGGTTTTATCAGTTTCCGAAGCAGAGTTGAACTAGATATGGTCCGTGTGTGCAGGAAACACAGTTCTTTTGTTCTGACCACACTCACGTTTCCCATGTTATTAGAGTCTCTAGAAAGCAAGGGCTTGCTTCTTGCTCTAAAGCAGAGTGTCTTTCAAGGATGAGGACTCTGCTGTGGGTTTCCCTTCAGAATCGTAGTTAAATGGCAGGCTCTGTGTCTTCTTACAAGCAAGAGTTAGTTTCCGGTAAATACAGTCACTTTTGAGCTCAAACGAACCTACATCTTTAACGAAGCTCACACGTTTCTCGATCTTAAGTGAAAAGCAATGGATGTTAGAGGGCCTGTGGTTTGTATCAGTTTCAGAAGCAGAGTTGAACTAGATTTGGTCCGTGTGTGTAGGAAACACAGTTCTTTTGTTCTGAGCACACTCAAGTTTCCAGCCTTATTAGAGACTCTAGAAAGCAAGAGCATGCTTCTTGCTCTAAAGCAGTGTGTGTTTCATGGAGAAAAACTGTACTGTGTGTTTCTCTTCAAAAACGGAGTTCAATGGTAGGCTCTGTGTCTTCCTACAAGCAAGACTTCGTTTCAGGTAAACGCAGTCACTTTTGAGCTCAAACGAAGCTACATCTTCACGAAGCTCACACATTTCTCGATCTTAATTGAAAAGCACTGGATGTTACAGGGCCTGTTGTTTGTATCAGTTTCAGAAGCAGAGTTGAACTAGATATGGTTCCTGTGTGTAGAAACACAGTTCTTTTGTTCTGAGCACACTCACGTTTCCTGCCTTATTAGAGAGTCTAGAAAGCAAGAGCTTGCTAATTGCTCTAAAGCAGAGTGTGTTTCATGGATGAGAACTGTGCTGTGTGTTCCCCTCAGAAATGGAGTTAAATGGCAGGCGCTGTGTATTCCTTCAAGCAAGACTTTGTTTCAGGTAAAGGCAGTCAGTTTTGTGCTCAAACGAAGCTACATCGTTCACAAAGCTCAAACGTTTCTCGCTCTTAACTGAAAGGCATTGGATGTTAGAGGGCCTGCGGTTTGTATCAGTTTCAGAAGCAGATTTGAACTAGATATGGTCCCTGTGTGTAGGAAACACAGTTCTTTTGTTCTGAGCACACTCACGTTTCCCGCCTTATTAGAGACTCTAGAAAGCAAGAGCTTGCTTCTTGCTCTAAAGCAGAGTGTCTTTCATGGATGAGAACTGTGCTGTATGTTTCCCTTAAGTAACGGAGTTAAATGGCAGCCTCTGTGTCTTCCTACAAGCAAGACTTCGTTTCAGGTAAATGCAGTCACTTTTGAGCTCAAATGAAGCTATATCGTTCATGAATCTCCCACGTTTCTCGGTCTTAACTGAAAGGCTTGGATGTTAGAGGGGCTATGGTTTGTATCAGTTTCCGAAGCAGAGTTGAACTAGATATGGTCCGTGTGTGTAGGAAACACAGTTCTTTTGTTCTGAGCACACTCACGTTTCCAGCCTTATTAGAGACTCTAGAAAGCAAGAGCTTGCTTCTTTCTCTAAAGCAGAGTGTCTTTCATGGATGAGAACTGTGCTGTGTGTTTCCCTTCAGAAACGGAGTTAAATGGCAGGCTCTGTGTCTTCCTACAAGCAAAAATTCGTTACAGGTGAACGCAGTCAGTTTTGAGCTCAAATGAAGCTACGTCGCCACAAATCTCACACGTTTCTCGTTCCTAAGTGAAAAGCATTGGATGTTAGAGGGCCTGTGGTTTGTATCAGTTTCAGAAGCAGAGTTGAACTAGATTTGGTCTGTGTGTGTAGGACACACAGTTCTTTTGTTTTGAGCACACTCAATTTTCCAGCCATATTAGAGACTCTAGAAAGCAAGAGCATGCTTCTTGCTCTAAAGCAGTGTGTGTTTCATGGAGAAACACTGTGCTGTGTGTTTCTCTTCAAAAACGGAGTTCAATGGTAGGCTCTGTGTCTTCCTACAAGCAAGACTTCGTTTCAGGTAAACGCAGTCACTTTTGAGATCAAACGAAGCTACATCTTCACGAAGCTCACACATTTCTCGCTCTTAAGTGAAAAGCACTGGATGTTACAGGGCCTGTGGTTTGTATCAGTTTCAGAAGCAGGGTTGAACTAGATATGGTCCCTGTGTGTAGAAACACAGTTCTTTTGTTCTTAGCACACTCACGTTTCCCGCCTTATTAGAGACTCTAGAAAGCAAGAGCTTGCTTCTTGCTCTAAAGCAGAGAGTCTTTCATGGATGAGAACTGTGCTGTGTGTTTCCCTTAAGTAACGGAGTTAAAAGGCAGCCTCTGTGTCTTCCTACAAGCAAGACTTCGTTTCAGGTAAACGCAGTCACTTTTGAGCTCAAATGAAGCTATATCGTTCATGAAGCTCCCACGTTTCTCGCTCTTAACTGAAAGGCTTGGATGTTAGAGGGTCTATGGTTTGTATCAGTTTCAGAAGCAGAGTTGAACTAGATATGGTCCGTGTGTGTAGGAAACACAGTTCTTTTCTTCTGAGCACACTCACGTTTCCAGCCTTATTAGAGACTCTAGAAAGCAAGAGCTTGCTTCTTGCTCTAAAGCAGAGTGTCTTTCATGGATGAGAACTGTGCTGTGTGTTTCCCTTCAGAAACTGAGTTAAATGGCAGGCTCTGTGTCTTCCTACTAGCAAGACTTCTTTTCAGGTAAACGCAGTCATTTTTGAGCTCAAATGAAGCTACGTCATCAGAAAGCTCACACGTTTCTCGCTCCTAAGTGAAAAGCATTGGATGTTAGAGGGCCTGCGGTTTGTATCAGTTTCAGAAGCACAGTTGAACTAGATATGGTCAGTGTGTGTAGGAAACACAGTTCTTTTGTTCTGAGCACACTTAAGTTTCCCACCTTATTAGAGACTCTAGAAAGCAAGAGCTTGCTTCTTGCTCTAAAGCAGAGCGTGTTTCATGGATGAGGACTGTGCAGTGTGTTTCCTTTCAGAAACGGAGTTAAATGGCAGACTCTGTGTCTTCCTACAAGCAAGAGTTCGTTTCAGGTAAAGGCAATCAGTTTTGTACTCAAAGGAAGCTACATCGTTCACAAAGCTCACACGTTTCTCGCTTTTAACTAAAGGCATTGGATGTTAGAGGGCCTGCGGTTTGTATCAGTTTCAGAAGCTTATTTGAACTAGATATGGTCCCTGTGTGTAGGAAACACAGTTCATTTGTTCTGAGCACACTCACGTTTCCCGCCTTATGAGAGACTCTAGAAAGCAAGAGCTTGCTTCTTGCTCTAAAGCAGATTGTCTTTCATGGACGAGAACTGTGCTGTGTGTTTCCCTTCAGAAACGGAGTTAAATGGCAGGCTCTGTGTCTTCCTACAAGCAAGAATTCGTTTCAGGTCAACGCAGTCAGTTTTGAGCTCAAATGAAGCTACGTCTTCAGAAAGCTCACACGTTTCTCGCTCCTAAGTGAAAAGCATTGGATGTTAGAGGGCCTGTGGTTTGTATCAGATTCAGAAGCAGAGTTGAACTAGATTTGGTCCGTGTGTGTAGGAAACACAGTTCTTTTGTTCTGAGCACACTCACGTTTCCAGCCTTATTAGAAGACTCTAGAAAGCAAGAGCTTGCTTCTTGCTCTAAAGCAGAGTGTGTTTCATGGATGAGGACTGTGCTGTGTGTTTCCTTTCAGAAACGGAGTTAAATGGCAGACTCTGTGTCTTCCTACAAGCAAGAGTTCGTTTCTGGTAAATGCAGTCACTTTTGAGCTCAAACGAAGCTACATCTTTAACGAATCTCACACGTTTCTCGCTCTTAAGTGAAAAGCATTGGATGTTAGAGGGCCTGTGGTTTGTATCAGTTTCAGAAGCAGAGTTGAACTAGATTTGGTCCGTGTGTGTAGGAAACACAGTTCTTTTGTTCTGAGCACACTCAATTTTCCAGCCTTATTAGAGACTCTAGAAAGCAAGAGCATGCTTCTTGCTCTAAAGCAATGTGTGTTTCATCGTGAAACACTGTGCTGTGTGTTTCTCTTCAAAAACGGAGTTCAATGGTAGGCTCTGTGTCTTCCTACAAGCAAGACTTCGTTTCAGGTAAACGCAGTCACTTTTGAGCTCAAACGAAGCTACATCTTCACGAAGCTCACACATTTCTAGCTCTTAAGTGAAAAGCACTGGATGTTACAGGGCCTGTGGTTTGTATCAGTTTCAGAAGCAGAGTTGAACTAGATATGGTCCCTGTGTGTAGAAACACAGTTCTTTTGTTCTGAGCACACTCACGTTTCCCGCCTTATTAGAGACTCTAGAAAGCAAGAGCTTGCTTCTTGCTCTAAAGCAGAGTGTCTTTCATGGATGAGAACTGTGCTGTGTGTTTCCCTTAAGTAACAGAATTAAATGGCAGCCTCTGTGTCTTCCTACAAGCAAGACTTCGTTTCAGGTAAACGCAGTCACTTTTGAGCTCAAATGAAGCTATATCGTTCATGAAGCTCCCACGTTTCTCGCTCTTAACTGAAAGGCTTGGATATTAGAGGGTCTATGGTTTGTATCAGTTTCAGAAGCAGAGTTGAACTAGATATGGTCCGTGTGTGTAGGAAACACAGTTCTTTTGTTCTGAGCACACTCACGTTTCCAGCCTTATTAGAGACTCTTGAAAGCAAGAGCTTGCTTCTTGCTCTAAAGCAGATTGTCTTTCATGGACGAGAACTGTGCTGTGTGTTTCCCTTCAGAAACGGAGTTAAATGGCAGGCTCTGTGTCTTCCTACAAGCAAGACTTCGTTTCAGGTAAACGCAGTCACTTTGGAGCTCAAACGAAGCTACATCTTCACGAAGCTCACACATTTCTCGCTCTTAAGTGAAAAGCACTGGATGTTACAGGGCCTGTGGTTTGTATCAGTTTCAGAAGCAGAGTTGAACTAGATATGGTCCCTGTGTGTAGAAACACAGTTCTTTCATTCTGAGCACACTCACGTTTCCTGCCTTATTAGAGAGTCTAGAAAGCAAGAGCTTGCTAATTGCTCTAAAGCAGAGTGTGTTTCATGGATGAGAACTGTGCTGTGTGTTCCCCTCAGAAATGGAGTTAAATGGCAGGCTCTGTGTCCTCCTACAAGCAATAATTCGTTTCAGGTAAACGCAGTCACTTTTGAGCTCAAAGGAATCTACATCGTTCACGAAGCTCACACGTTTCTCGCTCTTAAGTGAAAAGCATTGGATGTTAGAGGGCCTGTGGTTTGTATCAGTTTCAGAAGCAGAGTTGAACTAGATATGGTCCCTGTGGGTAGGAAACACAGTTCTTTTGTTCTGAGCACACTCACGTTTCCAGCCTTATTAGAGACTCTAGAAAGCAAGAGCTTGCTTCTTGCTCTAAAGCAGAGTGTCTTTCATGAATGTGAACTGTGCTGTGTGTTTCCCTTCAGAAACTGAGTTAAATGGCAGGCTCTGTGTCTTCCTACAAGCAAGAATTCGTTTCAGGTCAACGCAGTCAGTTTTGAGCTCTAATGAAGCTACATCTTCACGAAGCTCACACGTTTCTCGCTCTTAAGTGAAAAGCATTGGATGTTAGAGGGCCTGTGGTTTGTATCAGTTTCAGAAGCAGAGTTGAACTAGATATGGTCCGTGTGTGTAGGAAACACAGTTCTTTTGTTCTGAGCACACTCACGTTTCCCGCCTTATTAGAGACTCTAGAAAGCAAGAGCTTGCTTCTTGCTCTAAAGCAGAGTGTGTTTCATGGATGAGGAATGTGCTGTGTGTTTCCCTTCAGAAACGGAGTTAAATGGCAGACTCTGTGTCTTCCTACAAGCAAGAGTTCGTTTCTGGTAAATGCAGTCACTTTTGAGCTCAAACGAAGATACATCTTTAACGAATCTCACAGATTTCTCGCTCTTGAGTGAAAAGCATTGGATGTTAGAGGGCCTGTGGTTTGTATCAGTTTCAGAAGCAGAGTTGAACTAGATATGGTCCGTGTGTGTAGGAAACAAAGTTCTTTTGTTCTGAGCACACTCACGTTTCCCATGTTATTAGAGTCTCTAGAAAGCAAGGGCTTGCTTCTTGCTCTAAAGCAGAGTGTCTTTCATGGATGAGGACTCTGCTGTGTGTTTCCCTTCAGAAACGTAGTTAAATGGCAGGCTCTGTGTCTTCTTACAAGCAAGAGTTAGTTTCCGGTAAATACCGTCACTTTTGAGCTCAAACGAAGTTACATCGCTCACGAAGCTCACACGTTTCTCGCTCCTAACAAAAGGCATTGGATGTTAGAGGACCTGTGGTTTGTATCAGTTTCAGAAGCAGAGTTGAACTAGATATGGTCCGTGTGTAGGAAACACAGTTCTTTTGTTCTGAGCACACTCACGTTTCCAGCCTTATTAGAGACTCTAGAAAGCAAGAGCTTGCTTCTTGCTCTAAAGCAGAGTGTGTTTCATGGATGAGGACTGTGCTGTGTGTTTCCCTTCAGAAACGGAGTTAAATGGCAGACTCTGTGTCTTCCTACAAGCAAGAGTTCGTTTCTGGTAAATGCAGTCACTTTTGAGCTCGAACGAAGCTACATCTTTAATGAATCTCACACGTTTCTCGCTCTTAAGTGAAAAGCATTGGATGTTAGAGGGCCTGTGGTTTGTATCAGTTTCAGAAGCAGAGTTGAACTAGATATGGTCCCTGTGTATAGAAACACAGTTCTTTTGTTCTGAGCACACTCACGTTTCCTGCCTTATTAGAGACTCTAGAAAGCAAGAGCATAGTTCTTGCTCTAAAGCAGAGTGTGTTTCATGGAGAAAAACTGTGCTTTGTGTTTCTCTTCAAAAACGGAGTTCAATGGTAGGCTCTGTGTCTTCCTACAAGCAAGACTTCGTTTCAGGTAAACGCAGTCACTTTTGAGCTCAAACGAAGCTACATCTTCATGAAGCTCACACAATTCTCGCTCTTAAGTGAAAAGCACTGGATGTTAGAGGGCCTGTGGTTTGTATCAGTTTCAGAAGCAGAGTTGAACTAGATATGGTCCCTTTGTGTAGAAGCACAGTTCTTTCGTTCTGAGCACACTCACATTTCCTGCCTTATTAGAGAGTCTAGAAAGCAAGAGCTTGCTAATTGCTCTAAAGCAGAGTGTGTTTCATGGATGAGAACTGTGCTGTGTGTTCCCCTCAGAAATGGAGTTAAATGGCAGGCGCTGTGTCTTCCTACAAGCAAGACTTTGTTTCTGGTAAACGCAGTCAGTTTTGTGCTCAAACGAAGCTACATCGTCCACAAAGCTCACACGTATCTCGCTCTTAACTGAAAGGCATTGGTTGTTAGAGGGCTTGCGGTTTGTATCAGTTTCAGAAGCAGAGTTGAACTAGATATGGTCCGTGTGTATGAAACACAGCTCTTTTGTTCTGAGCACACTCACGTTTCCAGCCTTATTAGAGACTCTAGAAAGCAAGAGCTTGCTTCTTGCTCTAAAGCAGAGTGTGTTTCATGGATGAGGACTGTGCTGTGTGTTTCCCTTCAGAAACGGAGTTAAATGGCAGACTCTGTGTCTTCCTACAAGCAAGAGTTCGTTTCTGGTAAATGCAGTCACTTTTGAGCTCAAACGAAGCTACATCTTTAACGAATCTCACACGTTTCTCGTTCTTAAGTGAAAAGCATTGGATGTTAGAGGGCCTGTGGTTTGTATCAGTTTCAGAAGCAGAGTTGAACTAGATATGGTCCCTGTGTATAGAAACACAGTTCTTTTGTTCTGAGCACACTCACGTTTCCTGCCTTATTAGAGACTCTAGAAAGCAAGAGCATAGTTCTTGCTCTAAAGCAGAGTGTGTTTCATGGAGAAAAAGTGTGCTCTGTGTTCCTCTTCAAAAACGGAGTTCAATGGTAGCCTCTGTGTCTTTCTACAAGCAAGACTTCGATTCAGGTAAACGCAGTCACTTTTGAGCTCAAACGAAGCTACATCTTTAACGAATCTCACACGTTTCTCGCTCTTAACTGAAAGGCATTGGATGTTAGAGGGCCTGTGGTTTGTATCAGTTTCAGAAGCAGAGTTGAACTAGATATGGTTCGTGTGTGTAGGAAACACAGTTCTTTTGTTCTGAGCACACTCACGTTTCCCGCCTTATTAGAGACTCTAGAAAGCAAGAGCTTGCTTCTTGCTCTAAACCATATTGTCTTTCATGGATGAGAACTGTGCTGTGTGTTTCCCTTCAGAAACGGAGATAAATGGCAGGTTCTGTGTCCTCCTACAAGCAAGAATTCGTTTCAGATAAACGCAGTCAGTTTTGAGCTCAAAGGAAGCTACATAGTTCACGAGGCTCACACGTTTCTCGCTCTTAAGTGAAAAGCATTGGATGTTAGAGGACCTGTGGCTTGTATCAGTTTCAGAAGCACAGTTGAACTAGATATGGTCCGTGTGTGTAGGAAACACAGTTCTTTTGTTCTGAGCACACTCAACTTTCCCGCCTTATTAGAGACTCTAGAAAGCAAGAGCTTGCTTCTTGCTCTAAAGCAGAGTGTGTTTCATGGATGAGGAATGTCCTGTGTGTTTCCCTTCAGAAACGGAGTTAAATGGCAGACTCTGTGTCTTCCTACAAGCAAGAGTTCGTTTCTGGTAAATGCAGTCACTTTTGAGCTCAAACGAAGATACATGTTTAACGAATCTCACAGATTTCTCGCTCTTGAGTGAAAAGCACTGGATGTTAGAGGGCCTGTGGTTTGTATCAGTTTCAGAAGCAGAGTTGAACTAGATATGGTCCGTGTGTGTAGGAAACACAGTTCATTTGTTCTGAGCACACTCACGTTTCCCATGTTATTAGAGTCTCTAGAAAGCAAGGGCTTGCTTCTTGCTCTAAAGCAGAGTGTCTTTCATGTATGAGGACTCTGCTGTGTGTTTCCCTTCAGAAACGTAGTTAAATGGCAGGCTCTGTGTCTTCTTACAAGCAAGAGTTAGTTTCCGGTAAATACAGTCACTTTTGAGCTCAAACGAAGTTACATCGCTCACGAAGCTCACACGTTTCTCGCTCCTAACAAAAGGCATTGGATGTTAGAGGGCCTGTGGTTTGTATCAGTTTCAGAAGCAGAGTTGAACTAGATATGGTCCGTGTGTAGGAAACACAGTTCTTTTGTTCTGAGCACACTCACGTTTCCAGCCTTATTAGAGACTCTAGAAAGCAAGAGCTTGCTTCTTGCTCTAAAGCAGAGTGTGTTTCATGGATGAGGACTGTGCTGTGTGTTTCCCTTCAAAAACGGAGTTAAATGGCAGACTCTGTGTCTTCCTACAAGCAAGAGTTCGTTTCTGGTAAATGCAGTCACTTTTGAGCTCGAACGAAGCTACATCTTTAACGAATCTCACACGTTTCTCGCTCTTAAGTGAAAAGCATTGGATGTTAGAGGGCCTGTGGTTTGTATCAGTTTCAGAAGCAGAGTTGAACTAGATATGGTCCCTGTGTATAGAAACACAGTTCTTTTGTTCTGAGCACACTCACGTTTCCTGCCTTATTAGAGACTCTAGAAAGCAAGAGCATAGTTCTTGCTCTAAAGCAGAGTGTGTTTCATGGAGAAAAACTGTGCTTTGTGTTTCTCTTCAAAAACGGAGTTCAATGGTAGGCTCTGTGTCTTCCTACAAGCAAGACTTCGTTTCAGGTAAACGCAGTCACTTTTGAGCTCAAACGAAGCTACATCTTCATGAAGCTCACACAATTCTCGCTCTTAAGTGAAAAGCACTGGATGTTAGAGGGCCTGTGGTTTGTATCAGTTTCAGAAGCAGAGTTGAACTAGATATGGTCCCTGTGTGTAGAAACACAGTTCTTTCGTTCTGAGCACACTCACGTTTCCTGCCTTATTAGAGAGTCTAGAAAGCAAGAGCTTGCTAATTGCTCTAAAGCAGAGTGCGTTTCATGGATGAGAACTGTGCTGTGAGTTCCCCTCAGAAATGGAGTTAAATGGCAGGCGCTGTGTCTTCCTACAAGCAAGACTTTGTTTCTGGTAAACGCAGTCAGTTTTGTGCTCAAACGAAGCTACATCGTCCACAAAGCTCACACGTATCTCGCTCTTAACTGAAAGGCATTGGTTGTTAGAGGGCTTGCGGTTTGTATCAGTTTCAGAAGCAGAGTTGAACTAGATATGGTCCGTGTGTATGAAACACAGCTCTTTTGTTCTGAGCACACTCACGTTTCCAGCCTGATTAGAGACTCTAGAAAGCAAGAGCTTGCTTCTTGCTCTAAAGCAGAGTGTGTTTCATGGATGAGGACTGTGCTGTGTGTTTCCCTTCAGAAACGGAGTTAAATGGCAGACTCTGTGTCTTCCTACAAGCAAGAGTTCGTTTCTGGTAAATGCAGTCACTTTTGAGCTCAAACGAAGCTACATCTTTAACGAATCTCACACGTTTCTCGTTCTTAAGTGAAAAGCATTGGATGTTAGAGGGCCTGTGGTTTGTATCAGTTTCAGAAGCAGAGTTGAACTAGATATGGTCCCTGTGTATAGAAACACAGTTCTTTTGTTCTGAGCACACTCACGTTTCCTGCCTTATTAGAGACTCTAGAAAGCAAGAGCATAGTTCTTGCTCTAAAGCAGAGTGTGTTTCATGGAGAAAAAGTGTGCTCTGTGTTCCTCTTCAAAAACGGAGTTCAATGGTAGCCTCTGTGTCTTTCTACAAGCAAGACTTCGATTCAGGTAAACGCAGTCACTTTTGAGCTCAAACGAAGCTACATCTTTAACGAATCTCACACGTTTCTCGCTCTTAACTGAAAGGCATTGGATGTTAGAGGGCCTGTGGTTTGTATCAGTTTCAGAAGCAGAGTTGAACTAGATATGGTTCGTGTGTGTAGGAAACACAGTTCTTTTGTTCTGAGCACAGTCACGTTTCCCGCCTTATTAGAGACTCTAGAAAGCAAGAGCTTGCTTCTTGCTCTAAACCATATTGTCTTTCATGGATGAGAAATGTGCTGTGTGTTTCCCTTCAGAAACGGAGATAAATGGCAGGTTCTGTGTCCTCCTACAAGCAAGAATTCGTTTCAGATAAACGCAGTCAGTTTTGAGCTCAAAGGAAGCTACATAGTTCACGAGGCTCACACGTTTCTCGCTCTTAAGTGAAAAGCATTGGATGTTAGAGGACCTGTGGCTTGTATCAGTTTCAGAAGCACAGTTGAACTAGATATGGTCCGTGTGTGTAGGAAACACAGTTCTTTTGTTCTGAGCACACTCAACTTTCCCGCCTTATTAGAGACTCTAGAAAGCAAGAGCTTGCTTCTTGCTCTAAAGCAGAGTGTGTTTCATGGATGAGGAATGTGCTGTGTGTTTCCCTTCAGAAACGGAGTTAAATGGCAGGCTCTGTGTCTTCTTACAAGCAAGAGTTAGTTTCCGGTAAATACAGTCACTTTTGAGCTCAAAGGAAGTTCCATCGCTCACGAAGCTCACACGTTTCTCGCTCCTAACAAAAGGCATTGGATGTTAGAGGGCCTGTGGTTTGTATCAGTTTCAGAAGCAGAGTTGAACTAGATATGGTCCGTGTGTAGGAAACACAGTTCTTTTGTTCTGAGCACACTCACGTTTCCAGCCTTATTAGAGACTCTAGAAAGCAAGAGCTTGCTTCTTGCTCTAAAGCAGAGTGTGTTTCATGGATGAGGGCTGTGCTGTGTGTTTCCCTTCAAAAACGGAGTTAAATGGCAGACTCTGTGTCTTCCTACAAGCAAGAGTTCGTTTCTGGTAAATGCAGTCACTTTTGAGCTCAAATGAAGCTACATCTTTAACGAATCTCACAGGTTTCTCACTCTTAAGTGAAAAGCATTGGATGTTAGAGGGCCTGTGGTTTGTATCAGTTTCAGAAGCAGAGTTGAACTAGATATGGTCCGTGTGTAGGAAACACAGTTCTTTTGTTCTGAGCACACTCACGTTTCCAGCCTTATTAGAGACTCTAGAAAGCAAGAGCTTGCTTCTTGCTCTAAAGCAGAGTGTGTTTCATGGATGAGGACTGTGCTGTGTGTTTCCCTTCAGAAACGGAGTTAAATGGCAGACTCTGTGTCTTCCTACAAGCAAGAGTTCGTTTCTGGTAAATGCAGTCACTTTTGAGCTCAAACGAAGCTACATCTTTAACGAATCTCACAGGTTTCTCGCTCTTAAGTGAAAAGCATTGGATGTTAGAGGGCCTGTGGTTTGTATCAGTTTCAGAAGCAGAGTTGAACTAGATATGGTCCCTGTTTATAGAAACACAGTTCTTTTGTTCTGAGCACACTCACGTTTCCTGCCTTATTAGAGACTCTAGAAAGCAAGAGCTTGCTTCTTGCTCTAAAGCAGAGTGTGTTTCATGGATGAGGACTGTGCTGTGTGTTCCCCTCAGAAATGGAGTTAAATGGCAGGCGCTGTGTCTTCCTACAAGCAAGACTTTGTTTCTGGTAAACGCAGTCAGTTTTGTGCTCATACGAAGCTACATCGTCCACAAAGCTCACACGTATCTCGCTCTTAACTGAAAGGCATTGGTTGTTAGAGGGCTTGCGGTTTGTATCAGTTTCAGAAGCAGAGTTGAACTAGATATGGTCCGTGTGTATGAAACACAGCTCTTTTGTTCTGAGCACACTCACGTTTCCATCCTTATTAGAGACTCTAGAAAGCAAGAGCAAAGTTCTTGCTCTAAAGCAGAGTGTGCTTCATGGAGAAAAAGTGTGCTCTGTGTTTCTCTTCAAAAACGGAGTTCAATGGTAGCCTCTGTGTCTTCCTACAAGCAAGACTTCGTTTCAGGTAAACGCAGTCACTTTTGAGCTCAAACGAAGCTACATCTTTAACGAAGCTCACACGTTTCTCGCTCTTAAGTGAAAAGCATTGGATGTTAGAGGGCCTGTGGTTTGTATCAGTTTCAGAAGCAGAGTTGAACTAGATATGGTCCCTGTGTGTAGAAACACAGTTCTTTTGTTCTGAGCACACTCACGTTTCCTGCCTTATTAGAGACTATAGAAAGCAAGTGCTTGCTAATTGCTCTAAAGCAGAGTGTGTTTCATGGATGAGAACTGTGCTGTGTGTTCCCCTCAGAAATGGAGTTAAATGGCAGGCGCTGTGTCTTCCTACAAGCAAGACTTTGTTTCTGGTAAACGCAGTCAGTTTTGTGCTCAAACGAAGCTACATCGTCCACAAAGCTCACACGTATCTCGCTCTCAACTGAAAGGCATTGATTGTTAGAGGGCTTGCGGTTTGTATCAGTTTCAGAAGCAGAGTTGAACTAGATATGGTCCCTGTGTGTAGAAACACAGTTCTTTTGTTCTGAGCACACTCACGTTTCCTGCCTTATTAGAGACTCTAGAAAGCAAGAGCATGCTTCTTGTTCTAATGCAGAGTGTGTTTCATGGAGGAGAACTGTGCTGTGTGTTTCCCTTCAAAAACGGAGATCAATGGTAGGCTCTGTGTCTTCCTACAAGCAAGACTTCGTTTCAGGTAAACGCAGTCAGTTTTGTGCTCAAACGAAGCTACATTGTTCACAAAGCTCACACGTTTCTCGCTCTTAACTGAAAGGCATTGGATGTTAGAGGGCCTGTGGTTTGTATCAGTTTCAGAAGCAGAGTTGAACTAGATATGGTCCGTGTGTGTAGGAAACACAGTTCTTTTGTTCTGAGCACACTCACGTTTCCCGCCTTATTAGAGACTCTAGAAAGCAAGAGCTTGCTTCTTGCTCTAAACCATATTGTCTTTCATGGATGAGAACTGTGCTGTGTGTTTCCCTTCAGAAACGGAGTTAAATGGCAGGTTCTGTGTCCTCCTACAAGCAAGAATTCGTTTCAGATAAACGCAGTCACTTTTGAGCTCAAAGGAAGCTACATAGTTCATGAGGCTCACACGTTTCTCGCTCTTAAGTGAAAAGCATTGGATGTTAGAGGACCTGTGGCTTGTATCAGTTTCAGAAGCACAGTTGAACTAGATATGGTCCCTGTGTGTAGAAACACAGTTCTTTTGTTCTGAGCACACTCAAGTTTCCCGCCTTATTAGAGACTCTAGAAAGCAAGAGCTTGCTTCTTGCTCTAAAGCAGAGTGTGTTTCATGGATGAGGAATGTGCTGTGTGTTTCCCTTCAGAAACGGAGTTAAATGGCAGACTCTGTGTCTTCCTACAAGCAAGAGTTCGTTTCTGGTAAATGCAGTCACTTTTGAGCTCAAACGAAGATACATCTTTAACGAATCTCACAGATTTCTCGCTCTTAAGTGAAAAGCATTGGATGTTAGAGGGCCTGTGGTTTGTATCAGTTTCACAAGCAGAGTTGAACTAGATATGGTCCGTGTGTGTAGGAACCACAGTTCTTTTGTTCTGAGCACACTCAAGTTTCCAGCCTTATTAGAGACTCTAGAAAGCAAGAGCTTGCTTCTTGCTCTAAAGCAGAGTGTCTTTCATGGATGAGAACTGTGCTGTGTGTTTCGCTTCAGAAACGGAGTTAAATGGCCGGCTCTGTGTCTTCCTACAAGCAAGACTTCGTTTCAGGTAAACGCAGTCACTTTTCAGCTCAAAAGAAGTTACATCGCTCACGAATCTCACACGTTTCTCGCTCCTAACAAAAGGCATTGGATGTTAGAGGGCCTGTGGTTTGTATCAGTTTCAGAAGCAGAGTTGAACTAGATATGGTCCGTGTGTAGGAAACACAGTTCTTTTGTTCTGAGCACACTCACGTTTCCAGCCTTATTAGAGACTCTAGAAAGCAAGAGCTTGCTTCTTGCTCTAAAGCAGAGTGTGTTTCATGGATGAGGACTGTGCTGTGTGTTTCCCTTCAGAAACGGAGTTAAATGGCAGACTCTGTGTCTTCCTACAAGCAAGAGTTCGTTTCTGGTAAATGCAGTCAGTTTTGAGCTCAAACGAAGCTACATCTTTAACGAATCTCACACGTTTCTCGCTCTTAAGTGAAAAGCATTGGATGTTAGAGGGCCTGTGGTTTGTATCAGTTTCAGAAGCAGAGTTGAACTAGATATGGTCCCTGTGTATAGAAACACAGTTCTTTTGTTCTGAGCACACTCACGTTTACTGCCTTATTAGAGACTCTAGAAAGCAAGAGCATAGTTCTTGCTCTAAAGCAGAGTGTGTTTCATGGAGAAAAACTGTGCTGTGTGTTTCTCTTCAAAAACGGAGTTCAATGGCAGGCTCTGTGTCTTCCTACACGCAAGACTACGTTTCAGGTAAACGCAGTCACTTTTGAGCTCAAACGAAGCTACATCTTCACGAAGCTCACACATTTCTCGCTCTTAAGTGAAAAGCACTGGATGTTAGAGGGCCTGTGGTTTGTGTCAGTTTCAGAAGCAGAGTTGAATTAGATATTGTCCCTGTGTGTAGGAACACAGTTCTTTTGTTCTGAGCACACTCACGTTTCCTGCCTTATTAGAGACTCTAGAAAGCAAGAGCTTGCTAATTGCTCTAAAGCAGAGTGTGTTTCATGGATGAGAACTGTGCTGTGTGTTCCCCTCAGAAATGGAGATAAATGGCAGGCGCTGTGTCTTCCTACAAGCAAGACTTTGTTTCTGGTAAACGCAGTCAGTTTGTGCTCAAACGAAGCTACATCGTCCACAAAGCTCACACGTTTCTCGCTCTTAACTGAAAGGCATTGGTTGTTAGAGGGCTTGCGGTTTGTATCAGTTTCAGAAGCAGAGTTGAACTAGATATGGTCCCTGTGTGTAGAAACACAGTTCTTTTGTTCTGAGCACACTCACGTTTCCTGCCTTATTAGAGACTCTAGAAAGCAAGAGCATGCTTCTTGCTCTAATGCAGAGTGTGTTTCATGGAGGAGAATTGTGCTGTGTGTTTCCCTTCAAAAACGGAGTTCAATGGTAGGCTCTGTGTCTTCCTACAAGCAAGACTTCGTTTCAGGTAAACGCAGTCAGTTTTGTGCTCAAACGAAGCTACATTGTTCACAAAGCTCACACGTTTCTCACTCTTAACTGAAAGGCATTGGATGTTAGAGGGCCTGTGGTTTGTATCAGTTTCAGAAGCAGAGTTGAACTAGATATGGTCCGTGTGTGTAGGAAACACAGTTCCTTTGTTCTGAGCACACTCACGTTTCCCGCCTTATTAGAGACTCTAGAAAGCAAGAGCTTGCTTCTTGCTCTAAACCATATTGTCTTTCATGGATGAGAACTGTGCTGTGTGTTTCCCTTCAGAAACGGAGTTAAATGGCAGGTTCTGTGTCCTCCTACAAGCAAGAATTCGTTTCAGATAAACGCAGTCACTTTTGAGCTCAAAGGAAGCTACATAGTTCATGAGGCTCACACGTTTCTCGCTCTTAAGTGAAAAGCATTGGATGTTAGAGGACCTGTGGCTTGTATCAGTTTCAGAAGCACAGTTGAACTAGATATGGTCCGTGTGTGTAGGAAACACAGTTCTTTTGTCCTGAGCACACTCAAGTTTCCCGCCTTATTAGAGACTCTAGAAAGCAAGAGCTTGCTTCTTGCTCTAAAGCAGAGTGTGTTTCATGGATGAGGAATGTGCTGTGTGTTTCCCTTCAGAAACGGAGTTAAATGGCAGACTCTGTGTCTTCCTACAAGCAAGAGTTCGTTTCTGGTAAATGCAGTCACTTTTGAGCTCAAACGAAGATACATCTTTAACGAATCTCACAGATTTCTCGCTCTTAAGTGAAAAGCATTGGATGTTAGAGGGCCTGTGGTTTGTATCAGTTTCACAAGCAGAGTTGAACTAGATATGGTCCGTGTGTGTAGGAAACACAGTTCTTTTGTTCTGAGCACACTCACGTTTCCCATGTTATTAGAGTCTCTAGAAAGCAAGGGCTTGCTTCTTGCTCTAAAGCAGAGTGTCTTTCATGGATGAGGACTCTGCTGTGTGTTTCCCTTCAGAAACGTAGTTAAATGGCAGGCTCTGTGTCTTCTTACAAGCAAGAGTTAGTTTCCGGTAAATACAGTCACTTTTGAGCTCAAACGAAGCTACATCTTTAACGAAGCTCACACGTTTCTCGCTCTTAAGTGAAAAGCAATGGATGTTAGAGGGCCTGTGGTTTGTATCAGTTTTAGAAGCAGAGTTGAACTAGATTTGGTCCGAGTGTGTAGGAACCACAGTTCTTTTGTTCTGAGCACACTCAAGTTTCCAGCCTTATTAGAGACTCTAGAAAGCAAGAGCTTGCTTCTTGCTCTAAAGCAGAGTGTCTTTCATGGATGAGAACTGTGCTGTGTGTTTCGCTTCAGAAACGGAGTTAAATGGCCGGCTCTGTGTCTTCCTACAAGCAAGACTTCGTTTCAGGTAAACGCAGTCACTTTTCAGCTAAAAAGAAGTTACATCGCTCACGAATCTCACACGTTTTTCGCTCCTAACAAAAGGCATTGGATGTTAGAGGGCCTGTGGTTTGTATCAGTTTCAGAAGCAGAGTTGAACTAGATATGGTCCGTGTGTAGGAAACACAGTTCTTTTGTTCTGAGCACACTCACGTTTCCAGCCTTATTAGAGACTCTAGAAAGCAAGAGCTTGCTTCTTGCTCTAAAGCAGAGTGTGTTTCATGGATGAGGACTGTGCTGTGTGTTTCCCTTCAGAAACGGAGTTAAATGGCAGACTCTGTGTCTTCCTACAAGCAAGAGTTCGTTTCTGGTAAATGCAGTCAGTTTTGAGCTCAAACGAAGCTACATCTTTAACGAATCTCACACGTTTCTCGCTCTTAAGTGAAAAGCATTGGATGTTAGAGGGCCTGTGGTTTGTATCAGTTTCAGAAGCATAGTTGAACTAGATATGGTCCCTGTGTATAGAAACACAGTTCTTTTGTTCTGAGCACACTCACGTTTCCTGCCTTATTAGAGACTCTAGAAAGCAAGAGCATAGTTCTTGCTCTAAAGCAGAGTGTGTTTCATGGAGAAAAACTGTGCTGTGTGTTTCTCTTCAAAAACGGAGTTCAATGGTAGCTTCTGTGTCTTCCTACAAGCAAGACTACGTTTCAGGTAAACGCAGTCACTTTTGAGCTCAAACGAAGCTACATCTTCACGAAGCTCACACATTTCTCGCTCTTAAGTGAAAAGCACTGGATGTTAGAGGGCCTGTGGTTTGTGTCAGTTTCAGAAGCAGAGTTGAATTAGATATTGTCCCTGTGTGTAGGAACACAGTTCTTTTGTTCTGAGCACACTCACGTTTCCTGACTTATTAGAGACTCTAGAAAGCAAGAGCTTGCTAATTGCTCTAAAGCAGAGTGTGTTTCATGGATGAGAACTGTGCTGTGTGTTCCCCTCAGAAATGGAGTTAAATGGCAGGCGCTGTGTCTTCCTACAAGCAAGACTTTGTTTCTGGTAAACGCAGTCAGTTTTGTGCTCAAACGAAGCTACATCGTCCACAAAGCTCACACGTTTCTCGCTCTTAACTGAAAGGCATTGGTTGTTAGAGGGCTTGCGGTTTGTATCAGTTTCAGAAGCAGAGTTGAACTAGATATGGTCCCTGTGTGTAGAAACACAGTTCTTTTGTTCTGAGCACACTCACGTTTCCTGCCTTATTAGAGACTCTAGAAAGCAAGAGCATGCTTCTTGCTCTAATGCAGAGTGTGTTTCATGGAGGAGAACTGTGCTGTGTGTTTCCCTTCAAAAACGGAGTTCAATGGTAGGCTCTGTGTCTTCCTACAAGCAAGACTTCGTTTCAGGTAAACGCAGTCAGTTTTGTGCTCAAACGAAGCTACATTGTTCACAAAGCTCACACGTTTCTCGCTCTTAACTGAAAGGCATTGGATGTTAGAGGGCCTGTGGTTTGTATCAGTTTCAGAAGCAGAGTTGAACTACATATGGTCCGTGTGTGTAGGAAACACAGTTCTTTTGTTCTGAGCACACTCACGTTTCCCGCCTTATTAGAGACTCTAGAAAGCAAGAGCTTGCTTCTTGCTCTAAACCATATTGTCTTTCATGGATGAGAACTGTGCTGTGTGTTTCCCTTCAGAAACGGAGTTAAATGGCAGGTTCTGTGTCCTCCTACAAGGAAGAATTCGTTTCAGATAAACGCAGTCACTTTTGAGCTCAAAGGAAGCTACATAGTTCATGAGGCTCACACGTTTCTCGCTCTTAAGTGAAAAACATTGGATGTTAGAGGACCTGTGGCTTGTATCAGTTTCAGAAGCACAGTTGAACTAGATATGGTCCGTGTGTGTAGGAAACACAGTTCTTTTGTTCTGAGCACACTCAAGTTTCCCGCCTTATTAGAGACACTAGAAAGCAAGAGCTTGCTTCTTGCTCTAAAGCAGAGTGTGTTTCATGGATGAGGAATGTGCTGTGTGTTTCCCTTCAGAAAAGGAGTTAAATGGCAGACTCTGTGTCTTCCTACAAGCAAGAGTTCGTTTCTGGTAAATGCAGTCACTTTTGAGCTCAAACGAAGATACATCTTTAACGAATCTCACAGATTTCTCGCTCTTAAGTGAAAAGCATTGGATGTTAGAGGGCCTGTGGTTTGTATCAGTTTCACAAGCAGAGTTGAACTAGATATGGTCCGTGTGTGTAGGAAACACAGTTCTTTTGTTCTGAGCACACTCACGTTTCCCATGTTATTAGAGTCTCTAGAAAGCAAGGGCTTGCTTCTTGCTCTAAAGCAGAGTGTCTTTCATGGAAGAGGACTCTGCTGTGTGTTTCCCTTCAGAAACGTAGTTAAATGGCAGGCTCTGTGTCTTCTTACAAGCAAGAGTTAGTTTCCAGTAAATACAGTCACTTTTGAGCTCAAACGAAGCTACATCTTTAACGAAGCTCACACGTTTCTCGCTCTTAAGTGAAAAGCAATGGATGTTAGAGGGTCTGTGGTTTGTATCAGTTTTAGAAGCAGAGTTGAACTAGATTTGGTCCGAGTGTGTAGGAACCACAGTTCTTTTGTTCTGAGCACACTCAAGTTTCCAGCCTTATTAGAGACTCTAGAAAGCAAGAGCTTGCTTCTTGCTCTAAAGCAGAGTGTCTTTCATGGATGAGAACTGTGCTGTGTGTTTCGCTTCAGAAACGGAGTTAAATGGCCGGCTCTGTGTCTTCCTACAAGCAAGACTTCGTTTCAGGTAAACGCAGTCACTTTTCAGCTCAAAAGAAGTTACATCGCTCACGAATCTCACACGTTTCTCGCTCCTAACAAAAGGCATTGGATGTTAGAGGGCCTGTGGTTTGTATCAGTTTCAGAAGCAGAGTTGAACTAGATATGGTCCGTGTGTAGGAAACACAGTTCTTTTGTTCTGAGCACACTCACGTTTCCAGCCTTATTAGAGACTCTAGAAAGCAAGAGCTTGCTTCTTGCTCTAAAGCAGAGTGTGTTTCATGGATGAGGACTGTGCTGTGTGTTTCCCTTCAGAAACGGAGTTAAATGGCAGACTCTGTGTCTTCCTACAAGCAAGAGTCCGTTTCTGGTAAATGCAGTCAGTTTTGAGCTCAAACGAAGCTACATCTTTAACGAATCTCACACGTTTCTCGCTCTTAAGTGAAAAGCATTGGATGTTAGAGGGCCTGTGGTTTGTATCAGTTTCAGAAGCATAGTTGAACTAGATATGGTCCCTGTGTATAGAAACACAGTTCTTTTGTTCTGAGCACACTCACGTTTCCTGCCTTATTAGAGACTCTAGAAAGCAAGAGCATAGTTCTTGCTCTAAAGCAGAGTGTGTTTCATGGAGAAAAACTGTGCTGTGTGTTTCTCTTCAAAAACGGAGTTCAATGGTAGCTTCTGTGTCTTCCTACAAGCAAGACTACGTTTCAGGTAAACGCAGTCACTTTTGAGCTCAAACGAAGCTACATCTTCACGAAGCTCACACATTTCTCGCTCTTAAGTGAAAAGCACTGGATGTTAGAGGGCCTGTGGTTTGTGTCAGTTTCAGAAGCAGAGTTGAATTAGATATTGTCCCTGTGTGTAGGAACACAGTTCTTTTGTTCTGAGCACACTCACGTTTCCTGCCTTATTAGAGACTCTAGAAAGCAAGAGCTTGCTAATTGCTCTAAAGCAGAGTGTGTTTCATGGATGAGAACTGTGCTGTGTGTTCCCCTCAGAAATGGAGTTAAATGGCAGGCGCTGTGTCTTCCTACAAGCAAGACTTTGTTTCAGGTAAAGGCAGTCAGTTTTGTGCTCAAACGAAGCTACATTGTCAACAAAGCTCACACGTTTCCTGCTCTTAACTGAAAGGCAATGGATGTTAGAGGGCCTGTGTTTTGTATCAGTTTCAGAAGGAGTGTTGAACTAGATAGGGTCCCTGTGGGTACCAACACAGTTCTTTTGTTCTGAGCACGCTCACGTTTCTAGCCTTATTAGAGACTCTAGAAAGCAAGAGCTTGCTTCTTGCTCTAAAGCAGAGTGTGTTTCATGGATGAGAACTGTGCTGTGTGTTTCCCTTCAGAAACGGAATTAAATGGCAGGCTCTGTGTCTTCCTACAAGCAAGTCTTCTTTTCAGGTAAACGCAGTCACTTATGAGCTCAAATGAAGCTACAAAGTCATATAGCTCACACGTTTCTCGCTCTTAAGTGAAAAGCATTGGATGTTAGAGGGCCTGTGGTTTGTATCAGTTTCAGAAGCAGAGTTGAACTAGATATGGTCCGTGTGTGTAGGAAACACAGTTCTTTTGTTCTGAGCACACTTAAGTTTCCCGCCTTATTAGAGACTCTAGAAAGCAAGAGCTTGCTTCTTGCTCTAAAGCAGAGTGTGTTTCATGGATGAGAACTGTGCTGTGTGTTTCCCTTCAGAAACGGAGTTAAATGGCAGACTCTTTGTCTTCCTACAGGCAAGACTTCGTTTCTGGTAAATGCAGTCACTTTTGAGGTCAAACGAAGCTACATCGTTCACGAAGCTCACACATTTCTCGATCTTAAGTGAAAAGCACTGGATGTTAGAGGGCCTGTGGTTTGTATCAGTTTCAGAAGCAGAGTTGAACTAGATATGTTCCATGTGTGTAGGAAACACAGTTCTTTTGTTCTGAGCACACTCACGTTTCCCGCCTTATTAGAGACTCTAGAAAGCAAGAGCTTGCTAATTGCTCTAAAGCAGAGTGTCTTCCATGGATGAGAACTGTGCTGTGTGTTTCCCTTCAGAAATGGATTTAAATGGCAGGCGCTGTGTCTTCCTACAAGCAAGACTTCGTTTCATGTAAAGGCAGTCATTTTCGTGCTCAAACGAATCTACCTCGTTCACAAAGCTCACAAGTTTCTCGCTCTTAACTGAAAGTCATTGGATTTTAGAGGGCCTGTGTTTTGTATCAGTTTCAGAAGGAGAGTTGAACTAGATAGGGTCCCTGTGGGTACCAACACAGTTCTTTTGTTTTGAGCACGCTCACGTTTCTAGCCTTATTAGAGACTCTAGAAAGCAAGAGCTTGCTTCTTGCTCTAAAGAAGAGTGTGTTTCATGGATGAGAACTGTGCTGTGTGTTTCCCTTCAGAAACGGAGTTAAATGGCAGGCTCTATGTCTTCCTACAAGCACGTCTTCTTTTCAGGTAAACACAGTCACTTTTGAGCTGAAATGAAGCTACATAGTCACGTAGCTCACACGTTTCTCGTTCTTAAGTGTAAAGCATTGGATGATAGAGGGCCTGTGGTTTGTATCAGTATCAGAAGCAGAGTTGAACTAGATATGTTCCCTGTGTGTAGGAAACAGATTTCTTTTGTTCTGAGCACACTCACGTTTCCCGCCTTATTAGAGACTCTAGAAAGCAAGGGCTTGCTTCTTGCTCTAAAGTAGAGTATCTTTCATGGATGAGGACTGTGGTTTGTGTTTCCCTTCAGAAACGGAGTTAAATGGCAGACTCTGTGTCTTCCTACAAGCAAGAGTTCGATTCCGGTAAATGCAGTCACTTTTGAGCTCAAACGAAGCTACATCTTTAACAAAGCTCACACTTTTCTCGCTCTTAAGTGAAAAGCATTGGATGTTAAAGGGCCTGTGGTTTGTATTAGTTTCAGAAGCAGAGTTGAACTAGATAGGGTCCCTTTGTGTAGAAACACAGTTCTTTTGTTCTTAGCACACTCACGTTTCCTGACTTATTAGAGACTCTAGAAAGGAAGAGCATGCTTCTTGCTCTAAAGCAGAGTGTGTTTCATGGAGGAGAACTGTGCTGTGTGTTTCCCTTCAAAAACGGAGTTCAATGGTAGGCTCTGTGTCTTCCTACAAGCAAGACTTCGTTTCAGGTAAACACAGTCACTTTTGAGCTCAAACGAAGCTACATTGTTCACGAAGCTCACACATTTCTCGCTCTTAAGTGAAAAGCACTGGATGTTAGAGGGCCTGTGGTTTGTATCAGTTTCAGAAGCAGAGTTGAACTAGATATGGTCCGTGTGTGTAGGAAACACAGTTCTTTTGTTCTGAGCAGACTCACGTTTCCCGCCTTATTAGAGACTCTAGAAAGCAAGAGCTTGCTTCTTGCTCTAAAGCAGATTGTCTTTCATGGAAAAGAACTGTACTGTGTGTTTCCCTTAAGAAACGGAGTTAAATGGCAGGCTCTGTGTCCTCCTACAAGCAAGAATTCGTTTCAGATAAACGCAGTCACTTTTGAGCTCAAAGGAAGCTACATAGTTCACGAAGCTCACACGTTTCACGCTCTTAAGTGAAAAGCATTGGATGTTAGAGGACCTGTGGTTTGTATCAGTTTCAGAAGCAGAGTTGAACTAGATATGGTCCCTGTGTGTAGGAAACACAGTTCTTTAGTTCTGAGCACACTCAAGTTTCCCGCCTTATTAGAGACTCTAGAAAGCAAGAGCTTGCTTCTTGCTCTAAAGCAGAGTGTGTTTCATGGATGAGAACTGTGCTGTGTGTTTCCCTTCAGAAACGGAGTTAAATGGCATGCTCTGTGTCTTCCTACAAGCACGTCTTCTTTTCAGGTAAACGCAGTCACTTTTGAGCTGAAATGAAGCTACATAGTCACGTAACTCACATGTTTCTCGCTCTTAAGTGAAAAGCATTGGATATTAGATGGCCTGTGGTTTGTATCAGTTTCAGAAGCAGAGTTGAACGAGATATGTTCCGTCTGTGTAGGAAACACTGTTCTTTTGTTCTGAGCACACTCACGTTTCCAGCCTTATTAGAGACTCTAGAAAGCAAGAGTTTGCTAATTGCTCTAAAGCAGAGTGTCTTTCATGGATGAGAACTGTGCTGTGTGTTTCCCTTCAGAAATGGAGTTAAATGGCAGGCGCTGTGTCTTCCTACAAGCAAGACTTCGTTTCAGGTAAACGGAGTCAGTTTTGTGCTCAAACGAAGCTACATTGTTCACAAATCTCACACGTTTCTCGCTCTTAACTGAAAGGCATTGGATGTTATAGGGCCTGTGGTTTGTATCAGTTTCAGAAGCAGAGTTGAACTAGATATGGTCCGTGTGTGTAGGAAACACAGTTCTTTTGTTCTGAGCACACTCACGTTTCCCGCCTTATTAGAGACTCTAGAAAGCAAGACCTTGCTTCTTGCTGTAAAGCAGATTGTCTTTCATGGATGAGAACTGTGCTGTGTGTTTCCCTTCAGTAACAGAGTTAAATGTCAGGCTCTGTGTCTTCCTACAAGCTAGACTTCGTTTCAGGTAAACGCATTCACTTTTGAGCTCAAATGAAGCTACATCGTTCACGAAGCTCTCACGTTTCTCGCTCTTAACTGAAAGGCATTGGATGTTAGAGGGTCTATGGTTTGTATCAGTTTCAGAAGCAGAGTTGAACTAGATATGGTCCGTGTGTGTAGGAAACACAGTTCTTTTGTTCTGAGCACACTCACGTTTCCAGCCTTATTAGAGACTCTAGAAAGCAAGAGCTTGCTTCTTGCTCTAAAGCAGAGTGTGTTTCATGGATGAGAACTGTGCTGTGTGTTTCCCTTCAATAACTGAGTTAAATGGCAGGCTCTGTGTCTTCCTACAAGCTTGACTTCGTTTCAGGTAAACGCAGTCATTTTTGTGCTCAAATGAAGCTACATCATTCATGAAGCTCTCACGTTTCTCGCTCTTAACTGAAAGGCATTGGATGTTTGAGGGTCTGTGTTTTGTATCAGTTTCAGAAGCAGAGTTGAACTAGATATGGTCCGTGTGTGTAGGAAACACAGTTCTTTTGTTCTGAGCACACTCATGTTTCCAGCCTTATTAGAGACTCTAGAAAGCAAGAGCTTGCTTCTTGCTCTAAAGCAGAGTGTCTTTCATGGATGAGAACTGTGCTGTGTGTTTCCCTTCAGAAACTTAGTTAAATGGCAGGCTCTGTGTCTTCCTACTAGCAAGACTTCTTTTCAGGTAAATGCAGTCATTTTTGAGCTCAAAGGAAGCTACATCGTTCACGAAGCTCACACGTTTCTCACTTTTAACAAAAGGCATTGGATGTTAGAGGGCCTGTAGTTTGTATCAGTTTCAAAGCAGAGTTGAACTAGATATGGTCCCTGTGGGTAGGAAACACAGTTCTTTTGTTCTGAGCACGCTCAGGTTTTCAGCCTTATTAGAGACTCTAGAAAGCAAGAGCTTGCTTCTTGCTCTAAAGCAGAGTGTGTTTCATGGATGAGAACTGTGCTGTGTGTTTCCCTTCAGAAATGGAGTTAAATGGCAGGCGCTGTGTCTTCCTACAAGCAAGATTTCATTTCAGGTAAACGCAGTCAGTTTTGTGCTCAAACGAAGCTACATTGTTCACAAAGCTCACACGTTTCTCGCTCTTAAATGAAAGGCATTGGATGTTAGAGGGCCTGTGGTTTGTATCAGTTTCAGAAGCAGAGTTGAACTAGATATGGTCGTGTGTGTAGGAAACACAGTTCTTTTGTTCTGAGCACACTCACGTTTCCCGCCTTATTAGAGACTCTAGAAAGCAAGAACTTGCTTCTTGCTCTAAAGCAGAGTGTGTTTCATGGATGAGAACTGTGCTGTGTGTTTCTCTTCAGAAACGGAGTTAAATGCCAGGCTCTGTGTCTTCCTACAAGCAAGACTTCGTTTCAGATAAACACAGTCACTTTTGAGCTCAAAGGAAGCTACATAGTTCACGAAGCTCACACGTTTCTCGCTCTTAAGTGAAAAGCATTGGATGTTAGAGGGCCTGTGGTTTGTATCAGTTTCAGAAGCAGAGTTGAACTAGATATGGTCCGTGTGTGTAGGAAACACAGTTCTTTTGTTCTGAGCACACTCAATTTTCCCGACTCATTAGAGACTCTAGAAAGCAAGAGCTTGCTTCTTGCTCTAAAGCAGAGTGTCTTTCATGGATGAGAACTGTGCTGTGTGTTTCCCTTCAGAAATGGAGTTACATGGCAGGCTCTGTGTCTTCCTACTAGCAAGACTTCTTTTCAGGTAAATGCAGTCAATTTTGAGCTCAAAGGAAGCTACATCGTTCACGAAGCTCACACGTTTCTCACTCTTAACAAAAGGCATTGGATGTTAGAGGGCCTGTGGTTTGTATCAGTTTCAAAGCAGAGTTGAACTAGATATGGTCCCTGTGGGTAGGAATCACAGTTCTTTTGTTCTGAGCACGCTCACGTTTTCAGCCTTATTAGAGAATCTAGATAGCAAGAGCTTGCTTCTTGCTCTAAAGCAGAGTGTGTTTCATTGATGAGAACTGTGCTGTGTGTTTCCCTTCAGAAACAGAGTTAAATGGCAGGCTCTGTGTCTTCCTACAAGCTAGACTTCGTTTCAGGTAAACGCAGTCACTTTTGAGCTCAAAAGAAGCTACATCTTTCACGAAGCTCTCAGGTTTCTCGCTCTTAACTGAAAGGAATTGGATGTTAGAGGGTCTATGGTTTGTATCAATTTCAGAAGCAGAGTTGAACTAGATATGGTCCCTGTGTGTAGGAAACACAGTTCTTTTGTTCTGAGCACACTCACGTTTCCAGCCTTATTAGAGACTCTAGAAAGCAAGAGTTTGCTTCTTGCTCTAAAGCAGAGTGTGTTTCATGGATGAGAACTGTGCTGTGTGTTTCCCTTCAGAAACGGAGTTAAATGGCAGGCTCTGTGTCCTCCTACAAGCAAGAATTCGTTTCAGGAAAACACAGTCACTTTTGAGCTCAAACGAAGCTACATAGTTCACGAAGCTCACACGATTCTCGCTCTTAAGTGAAAAGCATTGGATGTTAGAGGGCCTGTGGTTTGTATCAGTTTCAGAAGCAGAGTTGAATAGATATGGTCCGTGTGTGTAGGAAACACAGTTCTTTGTTCTGAGAACACTCACGTTTCCCGCCTTATTAGAGACTCTAGAAAGCAAGAGCTTGCTTCTTGCTCTAAAGCAGAGTGTCTTTCATGGATGAGAACTGTGCTGTGTGTTTCCCTTCAGAAACGGAGTTAAATGGCAGGCTCTGTGTCTTCCTACTAGCAAGACTTCTTTTCAGGTAAATGCAGTCATTTTTGAGCTCAAAGGAAGCTACATCGTTCACGAAGCTCACACGTTTCTCACTCTTAACAAAAGGCATTGGATGTTAGAGGGCCTGTAGTTTGTATCAGTTTCAAAGCAGAGTAGAACTAGATATTGTCCCTGTGGGTAGGAAACACAGTTCTTTTGTTCTGAGCACTCTCACGTTTTCAGCCTTATTAGAGACTCTAGAAAGCAGAAGCTTGCTTCTTGCTCTAAAGCAGAGTGTGTTTCATGGATGAGAACTGTGCTGTGTGTTTCCCATCAGAAACGGAGTTAAATGGAAGGCTCTGTGTCTTCCTACAAGCACGTCTTCTTTTCAGGTAAACCCAGTCAGTTTTGTGCTCAAACAAAGCTACATGGTTCACAAAGCTCACACGTTTCTCGCTCTTAACTGAAAGGCATTGGATTTAAGAGGGCCTGTGGTTTGTATCAGTTTCAGAAGCAGAGTTGAGGTAGATATGTTCCGTGTGTGTAGGAAACACAGTTCTTTTGTTCTGAGCACACTCACGTTTCCCACCTTATTAGAGACTTTAGAAAGCAAGAGCTTGCTTCTTGCTCTAAAGCAGATTGTCTTTCATGGATGAGAACTGTGCTGTGTGTTTCCCTTCAGAAACGGAGTTAAATGGCAGGCTCTGTGTCCTCCTACAAGCAAGAATTCGTTTCAGATAAACGCAGTCACTTTTGAGCTCAAACGAAGCTACATAGTTCACGAAGCTCACACGATTCTCGCTCTTAAGTGAAAAGCATTGGATGTTAGAGGACCTATGGTTTGTATCAGTTTCAGAAGCAGAGTTGAACTAGATATGGTCCGTGTGTGTAGGAAACACAGTTCTTTTGTTCTGAGCACACTCACGTTTCCAGCCTTATTAGAGAATCTAGAAAGCAAGAGCTTGCTTCTTGCTCTAAAGCAGATTGTCTTTCATGGATGAGAATTGTGTTGTGTGTTTTCCTTCAGAAACGGAGTTAAATGGCAGGCTCTGTGTCTTCCTACTAGCAAGACTTCGTTTCAGGTAAATGCAGTCATTTTTGAGCTCAAAGGAAGCTACATCGTTCACGAAGCTCACACGTTTCTCGCTCTTAAGTGCAAAGCATTGGATGTTAGAGGGCCTGTGGTTTGTATCAGTTTCAGAAGCAGAGTTGAACGAGATATGGTCCGTCTGTGTAGGAAACACAGTTCTTTTGTTCTGAGCACACTCACGTTTCCAGCCTTATTAGAGAATCTAGAAAGCAAGAGCTTGCTGATTGCTCTAAAGCAGAGTGTCTTTCATGGATGAGAACTGTGCTGTGTGTTTCCCTTCAGAAATGGAGTTAAATGGCAGGCGCTGTGTCTTCCTACAAGCAAGAATTCGTTTCAGGTAAACGCAGTCAGTTTTGTGCTCAGACGAAGCTACATTGTTCACAAAGCTCACACGTTTCTCGCTCTTAACTGAAAGCATTGGATGTTAGAGGGCCTGTGGTTTGTATCAGTTTCAGAAGCAGAGTTGAACTAGATATGGTCCGTGTGTGTAGGAAACACAGTTCTTTTGTTCTGAGCAGACTCACGTTTCTCGCCTTATTAGAGACTCTAGAAAGCAAGAGCTTGGTTCTTGCTCTAAAGCTGATTGTCTTTCATGGATGAGAACTGTGCTGTGTGTTTCCCTTCAGAAACGGAGTTAAATGGCAGGCTCTGTGTCTTCCTACTAGCAAGACTTCGTTTCAGGTAAATGCAGTCATTTTTGAGCTCAAAGGAAGCTATGTCGTTCACGAAGCTCACACGTTTCTCGATCTTAAGTGAAAAGCATTGTATGTTAGAGGGCCTGTGGTTTGTATCAGCTTCAGAAGCAGAGTTGAACTAGATATGGTCCGTGTGTGTAGGAAACACAGTACTTTTGTTCTGAGCACACTCACGTTTCCCGCCTTATTAGAGACTGTAGAAAGCAAGGCCTTTCTTCTTGCTCTAAAGCAGATTGTCTTTAATGGATGAGAACTGTGCTGTGTGTTTCGCTTCAGTAACAGAGTTAAATGGTAGGCTCTGTGTCTTCCTAAAAGCTAGACTTCGTTTCAGGTAAACGCAGTCACTTTTGAGCTCAAATGAATCTACATCGTTCACGAAGCTCTCACGTTTCTCGCTCTTAACTGAAAGGCATTGGATGTTAGAGGGTGTATGGTTTGTATCAGTTTCAGAAGCAGAGTTGAACTAGATATGGTCCGTGTGTGTAGGAAACACAGTTCTTTTGTTCTGAGCACATTCACGTTTCCAGCCTTATTAGAGACTCTAGAAAGCAAGAGCTTGCTTCTTGCTCTAAAACAGAGTGTGTTTCATGGATGAGAACTGTGCTGTGTGTTTCTCTTCAGAAACGGAGTTAAATGGCAGGCTCTGTGTCTTCCTACAAGCAAGAATTCGTTTCACATAAACGCAGTCACTTTTGAGCTCAAACGAAGCTACATAGTTCACGAAGCTCACACGTTTCTCTCTCTTAAGTGAAAAGCATTGGATGTTAGAGGGCCTGTGGTTTGTATCAGTTTCAGAAGCAGAGTTGAACTAGATATGGTCCGTGTGTGTAGCAAACACAGTTCTTTTTTTATGAGCACACTCAAGTTTCCCGCCTCATTAGAGACTCTAGAAAGCAAGAGCTTGCTTCTTGCTCTAAAGCAGAGTGTCTTTCATGGATGAGAACTGTGCTGTGTGTTTCCCTTCAGAAACGGAGTTAAATGGCAGGCTCTGTGTCTTCCTACTAGCAAGACTTATTTTCAGGTAAATGCAGTCATTTTTGAGCTCAAAGGAAGCTACATCGTTCACGAAGCTCACACGTTTCTCACTCTTAACAAAAGGCATTGGATGTTAGAGGGCCTGTGTTTTGTATCAGTTTCAAAGCAGAGTTGAACTAGATATGGTCCCTGTGGGTAGGAATCACAGTTCTTTGTTCTGAGCACGCTCACGTTTTCAGCCTTACTAGAGACTCTAGATATCAAGAGCTTGCTTCTTGCTCTAAAGCAGAGTGTGTTTCATGGATGAGAACTGTGCTGTGTGTTTCCCTTCAGAAACGGAGTTAAATGGCAGGCTCTGTGTCTTCCTACTAGCAAGACTTCTTTTCAGGTAAATGCAGTCATTTTTGAGCTCAAAGGAAGCTACATCGTTCACGAAGCTCACGCGTTTCTCGCTCTTAAGTGAAAAGCATTGGATGTTAGAGGGCCTGAGGTTTGTATCAGTTTCAGAAGAAGAGTTGAACTAGATATGGTCCCTGTGTGTAGGAAACACAGTTCTTTTGTTCTGAGCACACTCACGTTTCCCGCCTTATTAGAGACTCTAGAAAGCAAGAGCTTGCTTCTTGCTCTAAAGCAGAGTATCTTTCATGGATGAGAACTGTGCTGTGTGTTTCCCTTCAATAACTGAGTTAAATGGCAGGCTCTGTGTCTTCCTACAAGCAAGACTTCGTTTCAGGTAAACGCAGTCATTTTTGTGCTCAAATGAAGCTACATCATTCATGAAGCTCTAACGTTTCTCGCTCTTAACTGAAAGGCATTGGATGTTTGAGGGTCTGTGTTTTGTATCAGTTTCAGAAGCAGAGTTGAACTAGATATGGTCCGTGTGTGTAGGAAACACAGTTCTTTTGTTCTGAGCACACTCATGTTTCCAGCCTTATTAGAGACTCTAGAAAGCAAGAGCTTGCTTCTTGCTCTAAAGCAGAGTGTCTTTCATGGATGAGAACTGTGCTGTGTGTTTCCATTCAGAAACTGAGTTAAATGGCAGGCTCTGTGTCTTCCTACTAGCAAGACTTCTTTTCAGGTAAATGCAGTCATTTTTGAGCTCAAAGGAAGCTACATCGTTCACGAAGCTCACACGTTTCTCACTTTTAACAAAAGGCATTGGATGTTAGAGGGCCTGTAGTTTGTATCAGTTTCAAAGCAGAGTTGAACTAGATATGGTTCCTGTGGGTAGGAAACACAGTTCTTTTGTTCTGAGCACGCTCACGTTTTCAGCCTTATTAGAGACTCTAGAACGCAAGAGCTTGCTTCTTGCTCTAAAGCAGAGTGTGTTTCATGGATGAGAACTGTGCTGTGTGTTTCCCTTCAGAAATGGAGTTAAATGGCAGGCGCTGTGTCTTCCTACAAGCAAGATTTCATTTCAGGTAAACGCAGTCAGTTTTGTGCTCAAACGAAGCTACATTGTTCACAAAGCTCACACGTTTCTCGCTCTTAACTGAAAGGCATTGGATGTTAGAGGGCCTGCGGTTTGTATCAGTTTCAGAAGCAGAGTTGAACTAGATATGGTCGTGTGTGTAGGAAACACAGTTCTTTTGTTCTGAGCACACTCACGTTTCCCGCCTTATTAGAGACTCTAGAAAGCAAGAACTTGCTTCTTGCTCTAAAGCAGAGTGTGTTTCATGGATGAGAACTGTGCTGTGTGTTTCCCTTCAGAAACGGAGTTACATGGCAGGCTCTGTGTCTTCCTACTAGCAAGACTTCTTTTCAGGTAAATGCAGTCAATTTTGAGCTCAAAGGAAGCTACATCGTTCACGAAGCTCACACGTTTCTCACTCTTAACAAAAGGCATTGGATGTTAGAGGGCCTGTGGTTTGTATCAGTTTCAAAGCAGAGTTGAACTAGATATGGTCCCTGTGGGTAGGAATCACAGTTCTTTGTTCTGAGCACGCTCACGTTTTCAGCCTTACTAGAGACTCTAGATATCAAGAGCTTGCTTCTTGCTCTAAAGCAGAGTGTGTTTCATGGATGAGAACTGTGCTGTGTGTTTCCCTTCAGAAACGGAGTTAAATGGCAGGCTCTGTGTCTTCCTACTAGCAAGACTTCTTTTCAGGTAAATGCAGTCATTTTTGAGCTCAAAGGAAGCTACATCGTTCACGAAGCTCACGCGTTTCTCGCTCTTAAGTGAAAAGCATTGGATGTTAGAGGGCCTGAGGTTTGTATCAGTTTCAGAAGAAGAGTTGAACTAGATATGGTCCCTGTGTGTAGGAAACACAGTTCTTTTGTTCTGAGCACACTCACGTTTCCCGCCTTATTAGAGACTCTAGAAAGCAAGAGCTTGCTTCTTGCTCTAAAGCAGAGTATCTTTCATGGATGAGAACTGTGCTGTGTGTTTCCCTTCAATAACTGAGTTAAATGGCAGGCTCTGTGTCTTCCTACAAGCAAGACTTCGTTTCAGGTAAACGCAGTCATTTTTGTGCTCAAATGAAGCTACATCATTCATGAAGCTCTAACGTTTCTCGCTCTTAACTGAAAGGCATTGGATGTTTGAGGGTCTGTGTTTTGTATCAGTTTCAGAAGCAGAGTTGAACTAGATATGGTCCGTGTGTGTAGGAAACACAGTTCTTTTGTTCTGAGCACACTCATGTTTCCAGCCTTATTAGAGACTCTAGAAAGCAAGAGCTTGCTTCTTGCTCTAAAGCAGAGTGTCTTTCATGGATGAGAACTGTGCTGTGTGTTTCCATTCAGAAACTGAGTTAAATGGCAGGCTCTGTGTCTTCCTACTAGCAAGACTTCTTTTCAGGTAAATGCAGTCATTTTTGAGCTCAAAGGAAGCTACATCGTTCACGAAGCTCACACGTTTCTCACTTTTAACAAAAGGCATTGGATGTTAGAGGGCCTGTAGTTTGTATCAGTTTCAAAGCAGAGTTGAACTAGATATGGTTCCTGTGGGTAGGAAACACAGTTCTTTTGTTCTGAGCACGCTCACGTTTTCAGCCTTATTAGAGACTCTAGAACGCAAGAGCTTGCTTCTTGCTCTAAAGCAGAGTGTGTTTCATGGATGAGAACTGTGCTGTGTGTTTCCCTTCAGAAATGGAGTTAAATGGCAGGCGCTGTGTCTTCCTACAAGCAAGATTTCATTTCAGGTAAACGCAGTCAGTTTTGTGCTCAAACGAAGCTACATTGTTCACAAAGCTCACACGTTTCTCGCTCTTAACTGAAAGGCATTGGATGTTAGAGGGCCTGCGGTTTGTATCAGTTTCAGAAGCAGAGTTGAACTAGATATGGTCGTGTGTGTAGGAAACACAGTTCTTTTGTTCTGAGCACACTCACGTTTCCCGCCTTATTAGAGACTCTAGAAAGCAAGAACTTGCTTCTTGCTCTAAAGCAGAGTGTGTTTCATGGATGAGAACTGTGCTGTGTGTTTCCCTTCAGAAACGGAGTTACATGGCAGGCTCTGTGTCTTCCTACTAGCAAGACTTCTTTTCAGGTAAATGCAGTCAATTTTGAGCTCAAAGGAAGCTACATCGTTCACGAAGCTCACACGTTTCTCACTCTTAACAAAAGGCATTGGATGTTAGAGGGCCTGTGGTTTGTATCAGTTTCAAAGCAGAGTTGAACTAGATATGGTCCCTGTGGGTAGGAATCACAGTTCTTTTGTTCTGAGCACGCTCACGTTTTCAGCCTTATTAGAGAATCTAGATAGCAAGAGCTTGCTTCTTGCTCTAAAGCAGAGTGTGTTTCATTGATGAGAACTGTGCTGTGTGTTTCCCTTCAGAAACAGAGTTAAATGGCAGGCTCTGTGTCTTCCTACAAGCTAGACTTCGTTTCAGGTAAACGCAGTCACTTTTGAGCTCAAAAGAAGCTACAACTTTCACGAAGCTCTCAGGTTTCTCGCTCTTAACTGAAAGGAATTGGATGTTAGAGGGTCTATGGTTTGTATCAATTTCAGAAGCAGAGTTGAACTAGATATGGTCCCTGTGTGTAGGAAACACAGTTCTTTTGTTCTGAGCACACTCACGTTTCCAGCCTTATTAGAGACTCTAGAAAGCAAGAGCTTGCTTCTTGCTCTAAAGCAGAGTGTGTTTCATGGATGAGAACTGTGCTGTGTGTTTCCCTTCAGAAACGGAGTTAAATGGCAGGCTCTGTGTCCTCCTACAAGCAAGAATTCGTTTCAGGAAAACACAGTCACTTTTGAACTCAAACGAAGCTACATAGTTCACGAAGCTCACACGATTCTCGCTCTTAAGTGAAAAGCATTGGATGTTAGAGGGCCTGTGGTTTGTATCAGTTTCAGAAGCAGAGTTGAACTAGATATGGTCCGTGTGTGTAGGAAACACAGTTCTTTTGTTCTGAGCACACTCACGTTTCCCGCCTTATTAGAGACTCTAGAAAGCAAGAGCTTGCTTCTTGCTCTAAAGCAGAGTGTCTTTCATGGATGAGAACTGTGCTGTGTGTTTCCCTTCAGAAACGGAGTTAAATGGCAGGCTCTGTGTCTTCCTACTAGCAAGACTTCTTTTCAGGTAAATGCAGTCATTTTTGAGCTCAAAGGAAGCTACATCGTTCACGAAGCTCACACGTTTCTCACTCTTAACAAAAGGCATTGGATGTTAGAGGGCCTGTAGTTTGTATCAGTTTCAAAGCTGAGTAGAACTAGATATTGTCCCTGTGGGTAGGAAACACAGTTCTTTTGTTCTGAGCACTCTCACGTTTTCAGCCTTATTAGAGACTCTAGAAAGCAGAAGCTTGCTTCTTGCTCTAAAGCAGAGTGTGTTTCATGGATGAGAACTGTGCTGTGTGTTTCCCATCAGAAACGGAGTTAAATGGAAGGCTCTGTGTCTTCCTACAAGCACGTCTTCTTTTCAGGTAAACCCAGTCAGTTTTGTGCTCAAACAAAGCTACATGGTTCACAAAGCTCACACGTTTCTCGCTCTTAACTGAAAGGCATTGGATTTAAGAGGGCCTGTGGTTTGTATCAGTTTCAGAAGCAGAGTTGAGGTAGATATGTTCCGTGTGTGTAGGAAACACAGTTCTTTTGTTCTGAGCACACTCACGTTTCCCACCTTATTAGAGACTTTAGAAAGCAAGAGCTTGCTTCTTGCTCTAAAGCAGATTGTCTTTCATGGATGAGAACTGTGCTGTGTGTTTCCCTTCAGAAACGGAGTTAAATGGCAGGCTC
The DNA here is from genome assembly GCA_949786385.1 of Onychomys leucogaster. Lineage (NCBI taxonomy): Eukaryota > Metazoa > Chordata > Mammalia > Rodentia > Cricetidae > Onychomys > Onychomys leucogaster. The sequence goes on along the minus strand of CATKUP010000105.1, from coordinate 23,077 downwards.
TGTGTCCTCCTACAAGCAAGAATTCGTTTCAGATAAACGCAGTCACTTTTGAGCTCAAACGAAGCTACATAGTTCACGAAGCTCACACGATTCTCGCTCTTAAGTGAAAAGCATTGGATGTTAGAGGACCTATGGTTTGTATCAGTTTCAGAAGCAGAGTTGAACTAGATATGGTCCGTGTGTGTAGGAAACACAGTTCTTTTGTTCTGAGCACACTCACGTTTCCAGCCTTATTAGAGAATCTAGAAAGCAAGAGCTTGCTTCTTGCTCTAAAGCAGATTGTCTTTCATGGATGAGAATTGTGTTGTGTGTTTTCCTTCAGAAACGGAGTTAAATGGCAGGCTCTGTGTCTTCCTACTAGCAAGACTTCGTTTCAGGTAAATGCAGTCATTTTTGAGCTCAAAGGAAGCTACATCGTTCACGAAGCTCACACGTTTCTCGCTCTTAAGTGCAAAGCATTGGATGTTAGAGGGCCTGTGGTTTGTATCAGTTTCAGAAGCAGAGTTGAACGAGATATGGTCCGTCTGTGTAGGAAACACAGTTCTTTTGTTCTGAGCACACTCACGTTTCCAGCCTTATTAGAGACTCTAGAAAGCAAGAGCTTGCTGATTGCTCTAAAGCAGAGTGTCTTTCATGGATGAGAACTGTGCTGTGTGTTTCCCTTCAGAAATGGAGTTAAATGGCAGGCGCTGTGTCTTCCTACAAGCAAGAATTCGTTTCAGGTAAACGCAGTCAGTTTTGTGCTCAGACGAAGCTACATTGTTCACAAAGCTCACACGTTTCTAGCTCTTAACTGAAAGCATTGGATGTTAGAGGGCCTGTGGTTTGTATCAGTTTCAGAAGCAGAGTTGAACTAGATATGGTCCGTGTGTGTAGGAAACACAGTTCTTTTGTTCTGAGCAGACTCACGTTTCCCGCCTTATTAGAGACTCTAGAAAGCAAGAGCTTGCTTCTTGCTCTAAAGCTGATTGTCTTTCATGGATGAGAACTGTGCTGTGTGTTTCCCTTCAGAAACGGAGTTAAATGGCAGGCTCTGTGTCTTCCTACTAGCAAGACTTCGTTTCAGGTAAATGCAGTCATTTTTGAGCTCAAAGGAAGCTACATCGTTCACGAAGCTCACACGTTTCTCGATCTTAAGTGAAAAGCATTGTATGTTAGAGGGCCTGTGGTTTGTATCAGCTTCAGAAGCAGAGTTGAACTAGATATGGTCCGTGTGTGTAGGAACCACAGTACTTTTGTTCTGAGCACACTCACGTTTCCCGCCTTATTAGAGACTGTAGAAAGCAAGGCCTTTCTTCTTGCTCTAAAGCAGATTGTCTTTAATGGATGAGAACTGTGCTGTGTGTTTCCCTTCAGTAACAGAGTTAAATGGCAGGCTCTGTGTCTTCCTAAAAGCTAGACTTCGTTTCAGGTAAACGCAGTCACTTTTGAGCTCAAATGAAGCTACATCGTTCACGAAGCTCTCACGTTTCTCGCTCTTAACTGAAAGGCATTGGATGTTAGAGGGTGTATGGTTTGTATCAGTTTCAGAAGCAGAGTTGAACTAGATATGGTCCGTGTGTGTAGGAAACACAGTTCTTTTGTTCTGAGCACATTCACGTTTCCAGCCTTATTAGAGACTCTAGAAAGCAAGAGCTTGCTTCTTGCTCTAAAACAGAGTGTGTTTCATGGATGAGAACTGGGCTGTGTGTTTCTCTTAAGAAATGGAGTTAAATGGCAGGCTCTGTGTCTTCCTACAAGCAAGAATTCGTTTCACATAAACGCAGTCACTTTTGAGCTCAAAGGAAGCAACATAGTTCACGAAGCTCACACGTTTCTCTCTCTTAAGTGAAAAGCATTGGATGTTAGAGGGCCTGTGGTTTGTATCAGTTTCAGAAGCAGAGTTGAACTAGATATGGTCCGTGTGTGTAGCAAACACAGTTCTTTTGTTATGAGCACACTCAAGTTTCCCGCCTCATTAGAGACTCTAGAAAGCAAGAGCTTGCTTCTTGCTCTAAAGCAGAGTGTCTTTCATGGATGAGAACTGTGCTGTGTGTTTCCCTTCAGAAACGGAGTTAAATGGCAGGCTCTGTGTCTTCCTACTAGCAAGACTTATTTTCAGGTAAATGCAGTCATTTTTGAGCTCAAAGGAAGCTACATCGTTCACGAAGCTCACACGTTTCTCACTCTTAACAAAAGGCATTGGATGTTAGAGGGCCTGTGGTTTGTATCAGTTTCAAAGCAGAGTTGAACTAGATATGGTCCCTGTGGGTAGGAATCACAGTTCTTTGTTCTGAGCACGCTCACGTTTTCAGCCTTATTAGAGACTCTAGATATCAAGAGCTTGCTTCTTGCTCTAAAGCAGAGTGTGTTTCATGGATGAGAACTGTGCTGTGTGTTTCCCTTCAGAAACGGAGTTAAATGGCAGGCTCTGTGTCTTCCTACTAGCAAGACTTCTTTTCAGGTAAATGCAGTCATTTTTGAGCTCAAAGGAAGCTACATCGTTCACGAAGATCACACGTTTCTCACTCTTAACAAAAGGCATTGGATGTTAGAGGGCCTGTAGTTTGTATCAGTTTCAGAAGCAGAGTTGAACTAGATATGGTCCTTGTGTGTAGGAAACACAGTTCTTTTGTTCTGAGCACACTCACGTTTTCAGCCTTATTAGAGACTCTAGAAAGCAAGAGCTTGCTTCTTGCTCTAAAGCAGAGTGTGTTTCATGGATGAGAACTGTGTTGTGTGTTTCCCTTCAGAAACGGAGTTAAATGGCAGGCTCTGTGTCTTCCTACAAGCACGTCTTCTTTTCAGGTAAACGCAGTCAGTTTTGTGCCTAAACGAAGCTACATTGTTCACAAAGCTCACACGTTTCTCGCTCTTAACTGAAAGGCTTGGATGTTAGAGGGCCTGTGGTTTGTATCAGTTTCAGAAGCAGAGTTGAGCTAGATATGGTCCTTGTGTGTAGGAAACACAGTTCTTTTGTTCTGAGCACACTCACGTTTCCCACCTTATTAGAGTCTCTAGAAAGCAAGAGCTTGCTTCTTGCTCTAAAGCAGATTGTCTTTCATGGATGAGAACTGTGCTGTGTGTTTCCCTTCAGAAACGGAGTTAAATGGCAGACTCTGTGTCTTCCTTCTAGCAAGACTTCGTTTCAGGTAAATGCAGTCATTTTTGAGCTCAAAGGAAGCTACATCGTTCACGAAGCTCACACGTTTCTCGCTCTTAAGTGAAAAGCATTGGATGTTAGAGGGCCTGTGGTTTGTATCAGTTTCAGAAGAAGAGTTGAACTAGATATGGTCCCTGTGTGTAGGAAACCCAGTTCTTTTGTTCTGAGCACACTCACGTTTCCCGCCTTATTAGAGACTCTAGAAAGCAAGAGCTTGCTTCTTGCTCTAAAGCAGAGTGTCTTTCATGGATGAGAACTGTGCTGTGTGTTTCCCTTCAGTAACGGAGTTACATGGCAGGCTCTGTGTCTTCCTACAAGCAAGACTTCGTTTCAGGTAAACGCAGTCACTTTTGAGCTCAAACGAAGCTACATCTTTCACAAAGCTCACACGTTTCTCACTCTTAACTGAAAGGCATTGGATGTTAGAGGGCCTGTGTTTTGTATCAGTTTCAGGAACAGAGTTGACCTAGATATGGTCCGTGTGTGTAGGAAACACAGTTCTTTTGTTCTGAGCACAGTCACATTTCCCACCTTATTAGAGACTCTAGAATGCGAGAGCATGCTTCTTGCTCTAAAGCAGAGTGTGTTTCATGGATGAGAACTGTGCTGTGTGTTTCCCTTCAGAAACGGAGTTAAATGGCAGGCTCTGTGTCATCCTACAAGCAAGACTTCGTTTCAGGTAAACGCACTCACTTTTGAGCGCAAACGAAGCTACATCTTTCACAAAGATAACACATTTCTCACTCATATGTGAAAAGGATTGGATGTTAGAGGGCCTGTGGTTTGTATCAGTTTCCAAAGCAGAGTTGAACTTGATATGGTCCGTGTGTGTGAAACACAGTTCTTTTGTTCTGAGCACACTCACGTTTCCCACCTTATTAGAGACTCTAGAATGCAAGAGCATGCTTCTTGATCTAAAGCAGAGTGTGTTTCATGGATGAGAACTGTGCTGTGTGTTTCCCTTCAGAAACGGAGTTAAATGGCAGGCTCTGTGTCTTCCTACAAGCTAAACTTCGTTTCAGGTAAACGCAATCACTTTTGAGCTCAAATGAAGCTACATCGTTCACGAAGCTCTCACCTTTCTCGCTCTTAACTGAAAGGCATTGGATGTTAGAGGGTCTACGGTTTGTAACAGTTTCAGAAGCAGAGTTGAACTAGATATGGTCCTTGTGTGTAGGAAACACAGTTCTTTTGTTCTGAGCACACTCACGTTTCCAGCCTTATTAGAGACTCTAAAAAGCAAGAGCTTGCTTCTTGCTCTAAAGCAGAGTGTGTTTCATGGATGAGAACTGTGCTGTGTGTTTCTCTTCAGAAACGGAGTTAAATGGCAGGCTCTGTGTCTTCCTACAAGCAAGAATTCGTTTCAGATAAACGCAGTCACTTTTGAGCTCAAAGGAAGCTACATAGTTCACGAAGCTCACACGTTTCTCGCTCTTAAGTGAAAAGCATTGGATGTTAGAGGGCCTGTGGTTTGTATCAGTTTCAGAAGCAGAGTTGAACTAGATATGGTCCGTGTGTGTAGCAAACACAGTTCTTTTGTTATGAGCACACTCAAGTTTCCCGCCTCATTAGAGACTCTAGAAAGCAAGAGCTTGCTTCTTGCTCTAAAGCAGAGTGTCTTTCATGGATGAGAACTGTGCTGTGTGTTTCCCTTCAGAAACGGAGTTAAATGGCAGGCTCTGTGTCTTCCTACTAGCAAGACTTCTTTTCAGGTAAATGCAGTCATTTTTGAGCTCAAAGGAAGCTACATCGTTCACGAAGCTCACACGTTTCTCACTCTTAACAAAAGGCATTGGATGTTAGAGGGCCTGTGTTTTGTATCAGTTTCAAAGCAGAGTTGAACTAGATATGGTCCCTGTGGGTAGGAATCACAGTTCTTTTGTTCTGAGCACGCTCACGTTTTCAGCCTTATTAGAGACTCTAGATAGCAAGAGCTTGCTTCTTGCTCTAAAGCAGAGTGTGTTTCATGGATGAGAACTGTGCTGTGTGTTTCCCTTCAGAAACGGAGTTAAATGGCAGGCTCTGTGTCTTCCTACAAGCTAGACTTCGTTTCAGGTTAACGCAGTCACTTTTGAGCTCAAATGAAGCTACATCTTTCACGAAGCTCTCACGTTTCTGGCTCTTAACTGAAAGGCATTGGATGTTAGAGGGTCTATGGTTTGTATCAATTTCAGAAGCAGAGTTGAACTAGATATGGTCCGTGTGTGTAGGAAACACAGTTCTTTTTTTCTGAGCACACTCACGTTTCCGGCCTTATTAGAGACTGTAGAAAGCAAGAGCTTGCTTCTTGCTCTAAAGCAGAGTGTGTTTCATGGATGAGAACTGTGCTGTGTGTTTCCCTTCAGAAACGGAGTTAAATGGCAGGCTCTGTGTCATCCTACAAGCACGAATTCGTTTCAGATAAACGCAGTCACTTTTGAGCTCAAATGAAGCTACATAGTTCACTAAACTCACACGTTTCTCGCTCTTAAGTGAAAAGCATTGGATGTTAGAGGGCCTGTGGTTTGTATCAGTTTCAGAAGAAGAGTTGAACTAGATATGGTCCCTGTGGGTAGGAAACACTGTTCTTTTGTTCTGAGCACACTCACGTTTCCAGCCTTATTAGAGACTCTAGAAAGCAAGAGCTTACTTCTTGCTCTAAAGCAGAGTGTGTTTCATGGATGAGAACTGTGCTGTGTGTTTCCCTTCAGAAACGGAGTTAAATGGCAGGCTCTGTGTCTTCCCACTAGCAAGACTTCTTTTCAGGTAAATGCAGTCATTTTTGAGCTCAAAGGAAGCTACATCGTTCACGAACATCACACGTTTCTCACTCTTAACAAAAGGCATTGGATGTTAGAGGGCCTGTAGTTTGTATCAGTTTCAGAAGCAGAGTTGAACTAGATATGGTCCTTGTGTGTAGGAAACACAGTTCTTTTGTTCTGAGCACACTCACGTTTCCAGCCTTATTAGAGACTCTAGAAAGCAAGAGCTTGCTTCTTGCTCTAAAGCAGAGTGTGTTTCATGGATGAGAACTGTGCTGTGTGTTTCCCTTCAGAAACGGAGTTAAATGGCAGGCTCTGTGTCTTCCTACAAGCACGTCTTCTTTTCAGGTAAACGCAGTCAGTTTTGTGCCTAAACGAAGCTACATTGTTCACAAAGCTCACACGTTTCTCGCTCTTAACTGAAAGGCATTGGATGTTAGAGGGCCTGTGGTTTGTATCAGTTTCAGAAGCAGAGTTGAGCTAGATATGGTCCTTGTGTGTAGGAAACACAGTTCTTTTGTTCTGAGCACACTCACGTTTCCCACCTTATTAGAGTCTCTAGAAAGCAAGAGCTTGCTTCTTGCTCTAAAGCAGATTGTCTTTCATGGATGAGAACTGTGCTGTGTGTTTCCCTTCAGAAACGGAGTTAAATGGCAGACTCTGTGTCTTCCTTCTAGCAAGACTTCGTTTCGGTAAATGCAGTCATTTTTGAGCTCAAAGGAAGCTACATCATTCACGAAGCTCACACGTTTCTCGCTCTTAAGTGAAAAGCATTGGATGTTAGAGGGCCTGTGGTTTGTATCAGTTTCAGGAGCAGAGTTGAACTAGATATTGTCCGTGTGTGTAGGAAACACAGTTCTTTTGTTCTGAGCACACTCATGTTTCCCACCTTATTAGAGACTCTAGAATGCGAGAGCATGCTTCTTGCTCTAAAGCAGAGTGTGTTTCATGGATGAGAACTGTGCTGTGTGTTTCCCTTCAGAAACGGAGTTAAATGGCAGGCTCTGTGTCATCCTACAAGCAAGACTTCGTTTCAGGTAAACGCACTCACTTTTGAGCGCAAACTAAGCTACATCTTTCACAAAGCTAACACGTTTCTCACTCATAAGTGAAAAGGATTGGATGTTAGAGGGCCTGTGGTTTGTATCAGTTTCCGAAGCAGAGTTGAACTAGATATGGTCCGTGTGTGTGAAACACAGTTCTTTTGTTCTGAGCACACTCACGTTTCCCACCTTATTAGAGAATCTAGAATGCAAGAGCATGCTTCTTGATCTAAAGCAGAGTGTGTTTCATGGATGAGAACTGTGCTGTGTGTTTCCCTTCAGAAACGGAGTTAAATGGCAGGCTCTGTGTCTTCCTACAAGCCAAACTTCGTTTCAGGTAAACGCAGTCACTTTTGAGCTCAAATGAAGCTACATCGTTCACGAAGCTCTCACCTTTCTCGCTCTTAACTGAAAGGCATTGGATGTTAGAGGGTCTACGGTTTGTATCAGTTTCAGAAGCAGAGTTGAACTAGATATTGTCCTTGTGTGTAGGAAACACAGTTCTTTTGTTCTGAGCACACTCACGTTTCCAGCCTTATTAGAGACTCTAAAAAGCAAGAGCTTGCTTCTTGCTCTACAGCAGAGTGTGTTTTATGGATGAGAACTGTGCTGTGTGTTTCCCTTCAGAAACGGAGTTAAATGGCAGGCTCTGTGTCCTCCTACAAACAAGAATTCGTTTCAGATAAACGCAGTCACTTTTGAGCTCAAAGGAAGCTACATAGTTCACGAAGCTCACAAGTTTCTCGCTCTTAAGTGAAAAGCATTGGATGTTAGAGGGCCTGTGGTTTGCATCAGTTTCAGAAGCAGAGTTGAACTAGATATGGTCCGTGTGTAAGAAACACAGTTCTTTTGTTCTGAGCACACTCACGTTTCCTGCCTTATTAGAGACCCTAGAAAGCAAGAACTTGCTTCTTGCTCTAAAGCAGAGTGTCTTTCATGGATGAGAACTGTGCTGTGTGTTTCCCGTCAGTAACGGAGTTACATGGCAGGCTGTGTGTCTTCCTACAAGCAAGACTTCGTTTCAGGTAAACGCAGTCACTTTTGAGCTCAAACGAAGCTACATCTTTCACAAAGCTCACACGTTTCTCACTCTTAACTGAAAGGCATTGGATGTTAGAGGGTCTGTGTTTTGTATCAGTTTCAGGAGCAGAGTTGAACTAGATATGGTCCGTGTGTGTAGGAAACACAGTTCTTTTGTTCTGAGCACACTCACGTTTCCCACCTTATTAGAGACTCTAGAATGCGAGAGCATGCTTCTTGCTCTAAAGCAGAGTGTGTTTCATGGATGAGAACTGTGCTGTGTGTTTCCCTTCAGAAACGGAGTTAAATGGCAGGCTCTGTGTCATCCTACAAGCAAGACTTCGTTTCAGGTAAACGCACTCACTTTTGAGCGCAAACGAAGCTACATCTTTCACAAAGCTAACACGTTTCTCACTCATAAGTGAAAAGGATTGGATGTTAGAGGGCCTGTGGTTTGTATCAGTTTCCGAAGCAGAGTTGAACTAGATATGGTCCCTGTGGGTAGGAAACACAGTTCTTTTGTTCTGAGCACGCTCACGTTTTCAGCCTTATTAGAGACTCTAGAAAGCAAGAGCTTGCTTCTTGCTCTAAAGCAGAGTGTGTTTCGTGGATGAGAACTGTGCTGTGTGTTTCCCTTAAGAAACGGAGTTAAATGGCAGGCTCTGTGTCTTCCAATACGCACGTCTTCTTTTCAGGTAAACGCAGTCAGTTTTGTGCTCAAACAAAGCTACATTGTTCACAAAGCTCACACGTTTCTCGCTCTTAACTGAAAGGCATTGGATGTTAGAGGGCCTGTGGTTTGTATCAGTTTCAGAAGCAGAGTTGAGCTAGATATGGTCCGTGTGTGTAGGAAACACAGTTCTTTTGTTCTGAACACACTCACGTTTCCCACCTTATTAGAGACTCTACAAAGCAAGAGCTTGCTTCTGGCTCTAAAGTAGATTTTCTTTCATGGATCAGAACTGTGCTGTGTGTTTCCCTTCAGAAACGGAGTTAAATGGCAGGCTCTGTGTCCTCCTACAAGCACGAATTCGTTTCAGATAAACGCAGTCACTTTTGAGCTCAAAGGAAGCTACATAGTTCACGAAGCTCACACGTTTTTCGCTCTTAAGTGAAAAGCATTGGATGTTAGAGCGCCTGTGGTTTGTATCAGTTTCAGAAGCAGAGTTGAACTAGATATGGTCCGTGTGTGTAGGAAACACAGTTCTTTTGTTCTGAGCACACTCAAGTTTCCCGGCTTATTAGAGACTCTAGAAAGCAAGAGCTTGCTTCTTGCTCTAAAGCAGATTGTCTTTCATGGATGAGAACTGTGCTGTGTGTTTCCCTTCAGAAACGGAGTTAAATGGCAGGCTCTGTGTCTTCCTACTAGTAAGACTTCGTTTCAGGTAAATGCAGACATTTTTGAGCTCAAAGGAAGCTACATTGTTCACGAAGCTCACACGTTTCTCGCTCTTAAGTGAAAAGCATTGGATGTTAGAGGGCCTGTGGTTTGTATCAGTTTCAGAAACAGAGTTGAACTAGATATCGTCCATGTGTGTAGGAAACACAGGTCTTTTGTTCTGAGCACACTCAATTTTCCCGCCTTATTAGAGACCCTAGAAAGCAAGAGCTTGTTTCTTGCTCTAAAGCAGATTGTCTTTCTTGGATGAGAACTGTGCTGTGTGTTTCCCTTCAGAAACGGAGTTAAATGGCAGGCTCTGTGTCTTCCTACTAGCAAGACTTCGTTTCAGGTAAATGCAGTCATTTTTGAGCTCAAAGGAGGCTACAACGTTCACAAAGCTCACACGTTTCTCGCTCTTAAGTGAAAAGCATTGGATGTTAGAGGGCCTGTGGTTTGTATCAGTTTCAGAGCAGAGTTGAACTAGATATGGTCCGTGTTTGTAGGAAACACAGTTCTTTAGTTCTGAGCACACTCATGTTTCCCGCCTTATTAGAGACTCTAGAAAGCAAGAGCTTGCTTCTTGCTCTAAAGCAGAGTGTGTTTCATGGATGAGAACTGTGCTGTGTGTTTCCCTTCAGAAATGGAGTTAAATGGCAGGCTCTGTGTCGTCCTACAAGCAAGACTTCGTTGCTTCAGGTAAACGCGCTCACTTTTGAGCTCAAACGAAGCTACATCTTTCACAAAGCTCACACGTTTCTCGCTCTTAAGTGAAAAGCATTGGATGTTAGAGGGCCAGTGGTTTGTATCAGTTTCCGAAGCAGAGTTGAACTAGATATGGTCCGTGTGTGTAGGAACACAGTTCTTTTGTTCTGAGCACAGTCACGTTTCCCGCCTTATTAGAGACTCTAGAATGCAAGAGAATGCTTCTTGCTCTAAAGCAGAGTGTGTTTCATGGATGAGAACTGTGCTGTGTGTTTCCCTTCAGAAACGGAGTTAAATGGCAGGCTCTGTGTCTTCCTACTAGCAAGACTTCTTTTCAGGTAAATGCAGTCATTTTTGAGCTCAAAGGAAGCTACATCGTTCACGAACATCACACGTTTCTCACTCTTAACAAAAGGCATTGGATGTTAGAGGGCCTGTAGTTTGTATCAGTTTCAGAAGCAGAGTTGAACTAGATATGGTCCTTGTGTGTAGGAAACACAGTTCTTTTGTTCTGAGCACACTCACGTTTTCCGCCTTATTAGAGACTCTAGAAAGCAAGAGCTTGCTTCTTGCTCTAAAGCAGAGTGTGTTTCATGGATGAGAACTGTGCTGTGTGTTTCCCTTCAGAAACGGAGTTAAATGGCAGGCTCTGTGTCTTCCTACAAGCACGTCTTCTTTTCAGGTAAACGCAGTCAGTTTTGTGCCTAAACGAAGCTACATTGTTCACAAAGCTCACACGTTTCTCGCTCTTAACTGAAAGGCATTGGATGTTAGAGGGCCTGTGGTTTGTATCAGTTTCAGAAGCAGAATTGAGCTAGATATGGTCCTTGTGTGTAGGAAACACAGTTCTTTTGTTCTGAGCACACTCACGTTTCCCACCTTATTAGAGTCTCTAGAAAGCAAGAGCTTGCTTCTTGCTCTAAAGCAGATTGTCTTTCATGGATGAGAACTGTGCTGTGTGTTTCCCTTCAGAAACGGAGTTAAATGGCAGGCTCTGTGTCTTCCTTCTAGCAAGACTTCGTTTCAGGTAAATGCAGTCATTTTTGAGCTCAAAGGAAGCTACATCGTTCACGAAGCTCACATGTTTCTCACTCTTAACAAAAGGCATTGGATGTTAGAGGGCCTGTGGTTTGTATCAGTTTCAAAGCATAGTTGAACTAGATATGGTCCCTGTGGGTAGGAATCACAGTTCTTTTGTTCTGAGCACGCTCATGTTTTCAGCCTTATTAGAGACTCTAGATATCAAGAGCTTGCTTCTTGCTCTAAAGCAGAGTGTGTTTCATGGATGAGAACTGTGCTGTGTGTTTCCCTTCAGAAACGGAGTTAAATGGCAGGCTCTGTGTCTTCTTACTAGCAAGACTTCTTTTCAGGTAAATGCAGTCATTTTTGAGCTCAAAGGAAGCTACATCGTTCACGAAGATCACACGTTTCTCACTCTTAACAAAAGGCATTGGATGTTAGAGGGCCTGTAGTTTGTATCAGTTTCAGAAGCAGAGTTGAACTAGATATGGTCCTTGTGTGTAGGAAACACAGTTCTTTTGTTCTGAGCACACTCACGTTTCCAGCCTTATTAGAGACTCTAGAAAGCAAGAGCTTGCTTCTTGCTCTAAAGCAGAGTGTGTTTCATGGATGAGAACTGTGCTGTGTGTTTCCCTTCAGAAACGGAGTTAAATGGCAGGATCTGTGTCTTCCTACAAGCACGTCTTCTTTTCAGGTAAACGCAGTCAGTTTTGTGCCTAAACGAAGCTACATTGTTCACAAAGCTCACACGTTTCTCGCTCTTAACTGAAAGGCATTGGATGTTAGAGGGCCTGTGGTTTGTATCAGTTTCAGAAACAGAGTTGAGCTAGATATGGTCCTTGTGTGTAGGAAACACAGTTCTTTTGTTCTGAGCACACTCACGTTTCCCACCTTATTAGAGTCTCTAGAAAGCAAGAGCTTGCTTCTTGCTCTAAAGCAGATTGTCTTTCATGGATGAGAACTGTGCTGTGTGTTTCCCTTCAGAAACGGAGTTAAATGGCAGACTCTGTGTCTTCCTTCTCGCAATACTTCGTTTCAGGTAAATGCAGTCATTTTTGAGCTCAAAGGAAGCTACATCGTTCACGAAGCTCACACGTTTCTCGCTCTTAAGTGAAAAGCATTGGATGTTAGAGGGCCTGTGGTTTGTATCAGTTTCAGAAGAAGAGTTGAACTAGATATGGTCCCTGTGTGTACGGAACCCAGTTCTTTTGTTCTGAGCACACTCACGTTTCCCGGCTTATTAGAGACTCTAGAAAGAAAGAGCTTGCTTCTTGCTCTAAAGCAGAGTGTGTTTCATGGATGAGAACTGTGCTGTGTGTTTCCCTTCAGAAACGGAGTTAAATGGCAGGCTCTGTGTCCTCCTACAAGCAAGAATTTGTTTCAGATAAACGCAGTCACTTTTGAGCTCAAAGGAAGCTACATAGTTCACGAAGCTCACAAGTTTCTCGCTCTTAAGTGAAAAGCATTGGATGTTAGAGGGCCTGTGGTTTGCATCAGTTTCAGAAGCAGAATTGAACTAGATATGGTCCGTGTGTAGGAAACACAGTTCTTTTGTTCTGAGCACACTCACGTTTCCTGCCTTATTAGAGACCCTAGAAAGCAAGAACTTGCTTCTTGCTCTAAAGCAGACTGTCTTTCATGGATGAGAACTGTGCTGTGTGTTTCCCTTCAGAAACGGAGTTAAATGGCAGGCTCTTTGTCTTCCTACTAGCAAGACTTCTTTTCAGATAAACGCAGTCACTTTTGAGCTCTAAGGAAGCTACATAGTTCACGAAGCTCACACGTTTCTCGCTCTTAAGGGGAAAGCATTGGATGTTAGAGGACCTATGGTTTGTATCAGTTTCAGAAGCAGAGTTGAACTAGATATGGTCCGTGTGTGTAGGAAACACAGTTCTTTTGTTCTGAGCACACTCACGTTTCCAGCCTTATTAGAGAATCTAGAAAGCAAGAGCTTGCTTCTTGCTCTAAAGCAGATTGTCTTTCATGGATGAGAATTGTGTTGTGTGTTTTCCTTCAGAAACGGAGTTAAATGGCAGTCTCTGTGTCTTCCTACTAGCAAGACTTCGTTCCAGGTAAATGCAGTCATTTTTGAGCTCAAAGGAAGCTACATCGTTAACGAAGCTCACACGTTTCTCGCTCTTAAGTGCAAAGCATTGGATGTTAGAGGGCCTGTGGTTTGTATCAGTTTCAGAAGCAGAGTTGAACGAGATATGGTCCGTCTGTTTCGGAAACACAGTTTTTTTGTTCTGAGCACACTCACGTTTCCAGCCTTATTAGAGACTCTAGAAAGCAAGAGCTTGCTGATTGCTCTAAAGCAGAGTGTCTTTCATGGATGAGAACTGTGCTGTGTGTTTCCCTTCAGAAATGGAGATAAATGTCAGGCGCTGTGTCTTCCTACAAGCAAGAATTCGTTTCAGGTAAACGCAGTCAGTTTTTTGCTCAGACGAAGCTACATTGTTCACAAAGCTCACACGTTTCTCGCTCTTAACTGAAAGCATTGGATGTTAGAGGGCCTGTGGTTTGTATCAGTTTCAGAAGCAGAGTTGAACTAGATATGGTCCGTGTGTGTAGGAAACACAGTTCTTTTTTTCTGAGCAGACTCACGTTTCCCGCCTTATTAGAGACTCTAGAAAGCAAGAGCTTGCTTCTTGCTCTAAAGCTGATTGTCTTTCATGGATGAGAACTGTGCTGTGTGTTTCCCTTCAGAAACGGAGTTAAATGGCAGGCTCTGTGTCTTCCTACTAGCAAGACTTCTTTTCAGGTAAATGCAGTCATTTTTGAACTCAAAGGAAGCTACATCGTTCACGAAGCTCACACGTTTCTCGATCTTAAGTGAAAAGCATTGTATGTTAGAGGGCCTGTGGTTTGTATCAGCTTCAGAAGCAGAGTTGAACTAGATATGGTCCGTGTGTGTAGGAAACACAGTACTTTTGTTCTGAGCACACTCACGTTTCCCGCCTTATTAGGGACTGTAGAAAGCAAGGCCTTTCTTCTTGCTCTAAAGCAGATTGTCTTTAATGGATGAGAACTGTGCTGTGTGTTTCCCTTCAGTAACAGAGTTAAATGGCAGGATCTGTGTCTACCTAAAAGCTAGACTTCGTTTCAGGTAAACGCAGTCACTTTTGAGCTCAAATGAAGCTACATCGTTCACGAAGCTCTCACGTTTCTCGCTCTTAACTGAAAGGCATTGGATGTTAGAGGGTGTATGGTTTGTATCAGTTTCAGAAGCAGAGTTGAACTAGATATGGTCCGTGTGTGTAGGAACCACAGTTCTTTTGTTCTGAGCACACTCACGTTTCCAGCCTTATTAGAGACTCTAGAAAGCAAGAGCTTGCTTCTTGCTCTAAAGCAGAGTGTGTTTCATGGATGAGAACTGTGCTGTGTGTTTCTCTTCAGAAACGGAGTTAAATGGCAGGCTCTGTGTCTTCCTACAAGCAAGAATTCGTTTCAGATAAACGCAGTCACTTTTGAGCTCAAAGGAAGCTACATAGTTCACGAAGCTCACACGTTTCTCGCTCTTAAGTGAAAAGCATTGGATGTTAGAGGGCCTGTGGTTTGTATCAGTTTCAGAAGCAGAGTTGAACTAGATATTGTCCGAGTGTGTAGCAAACACAGTTCTTTTGTTATGAGCACACTCAAGTTTCCCGCCTCATTAGAGACTCTAGAAAGCAAGAGCTTGCTTCTTGCTCTAAAGCAGAGTGTCTTTCATGGATGAGTACTGTGCTGTGTGTTTCCCTTCAGAAACGGAGTTAAATGGCAGGCTCTGTGTCTTCCTACTAGCAAGACTTCTTTTCAGGTAAATGCAGTCATTTTTGAGCTCAAAGGAAGCTACATCGTTCACGAAGCTCACACGTTTCTCACTCTTAACAAAAGGCATTGGATGTTAGAGGGCCTGTGGTTTGTATCAGTTTCAAAGCAGAGTTGAACTAGATATGGTCCCTGTGGGTAGGAATCACAGTTCTTTTGTTCTGAGCACGCTCACGTTTTCAGCCTTATTAGAGACTCTAGATATCAAGAGCTTGCTTCTTGCTCTAAAGCAGAGTGTGTTTCATGGATGAGAACTGTGCTGTGTGTTTCCCTTCAGAAACGGAGTTAAATGGCAGGCTCTGTGTCTTCCTACTAGCAAGACTTCTTTTCAGGTAAATGCAGTCATTTTTGAGCTCAAAGGAAGCTACATCGTTCACGAAGATCACATGTTTCTCACTCTTAACAAAAGGCATTGGATGTTAGAGGGCCTGTAGTTTGTATCAGTTTCAGAAGCAGAGTTGAACTAGATATGGTCCTTGTGTGTAGGAAACACAGTTCTTTGGTTCTGAGCACACTCACGTTTCCAGCCTTATTAGAGACTCTAGAAAGCAAGAGCTTGCTTCTTGCTCTAAAGCAGAGTGTGTTTCATGGATGAGAACTGTGCTGTGTGTTTCCCTTCAGAAACGGAGTTAAATGGCAGGATCTGTGTCTTCCTACAAGCACGTCTTCTTTTCCGGTAAACGCAGTCAGTTTTGTGCCTAAACGAAGCTACATTGTTCACAAAGCTCACACGTTTCTCGCTCTTAACAAAAGGCATTGGATGTTAGAGGGCCTGTGGTTTGTATCAGTTTCAAAGCAGAGTTGAACTAGATATGGTCCCTGTGGGTAGGAATCACAGTTCTTTTGTTCTGAGCACGCTCACGTTTTCAGCCTTATTAGAGACTCTAGATATCAAGAGCTTGCTTCTTGCTCTAAAGCAGAGTGTGTTTCATGGATGAGAACTGTGCTGTGTGTTTCCCTTCAGAAACGGAGTTAAATGGCAGGCTCTGTGTCTTCCTACTAGCAAGACTTCTTTTCAGGTAAATGCAGTCATTTTTGAGCTCAAAGGAAGCTACATCGTTCACGAAGATCACACGTTTCTCACTCTTAACAAAAGGCATTGGATGTTAGAGGGCCTGTAGTTTGTATCAGTTTCAGAAGCAGAGTTGAACTAGATATGTCCTTGTGTGTAGGAAACACAGTTCTTTTGTTCTGAGCACACTCACGTTTCCAGCCTTATTAGAGACTCTAGAAAGCAAGAGCTTGCTTCTTGCTCTAAAGCAGAGTGTGTTTCATGGATGAGAACTGTGCTGTGTGTTTCCCTTCAGAAACGGAGTTAAATGGCAGGATCTGTGTCTTCCTACAAGCACGTCTTCTTTTCAGGTAAACGCAGTCAGTTTTGTGCCTAAACGAAGCTACATTGTTCACAAAGCTCACACGTTTCTTGCTCTTAACTGAAAGGCATTGGATGTTAGAGGGCCTGTGGTTTGTATCAGTTTCAGAAGCAGAATTGAGCTAGGTATGGTCCTTGTGTGTAGGAAACACAGTTCTTTTGTTCTGAGCACACTCACGTTTCCCACCTTATTAGAGTCTCTAGAAAGCAAGAGCTTGCTTCTTGCTCTAAAGCAGATTGTCTTTCATGGATGAGAACTGTGCTGTGTGTTTCCCTTCAGAAACGGAGTTAAATGGCAGACTCTGTGTCTTCCTTCTAGCAAGACTTCGTTTCAGGTAAATGCAGTCATTTTTGAGCTCAAAGGAAGCTACATAGTTCACGAAGCTCACATGTTTCTCACTCTTAACAAAAGGCATTGGATGTTAGAGGGCCTGTGGTTTGTATCAGTTTCAAAGCATAGTTGAACTAGATATGGTCCCTGTGGGTAGGAATCACAGTTCTTTTGTTCTGAGCACGCTCATGTTTTCAGCCTTATTAGAGACTCTAGATATCAAGAGCTTGCTTCTTGCTCTAAAGCAGAGTGTGTTTCATGGATGAGAACTGTGCTGTGTGTTTCCCTTCAGAAACGGAGTTAAATGGCAGGCTCTGTGTCTTCCTACTAGCAAGACTCTTTTCAGGTAAATGCAGTCATTTTTGAGCTCAAAGGAAGCTACATCGTTCACGAACATCACACGTTTCTCACTCTTAACAAAAGGCATTGGATGTTAGAGGGCCTGTAGTTTGTATCAGTTTCAGAAGCAGAGTTGAACTAGATATGGTCCTTGTGTGTAGGAAACACAGTTCTTTTGTTCTGAGCACACTCACGTTTCCAGCCTTATTAGAGACTCTAGAAAGCAAGAGCTTGCTTCTTGCTCTAAAGCAGAGTGTGTTTCATGGATGAGAACTGTGCTGTGTGTTTCCCTTCAGAAACGGAGTTAAATGGCAGGATCTGTGTCTTCTTACAAGCACGTCTTCTTTTCAGGTAAACGCAGTCAGTTTTGTGCCTAAACGAAGCTACATTGTTCACAAAGCTCACACGTTTCTCGCTCTTAACTGAAAGGCATTGGATGTTAGAGGGCCTGTGGTTTGTATCAGTTTCAGAAGCAGAGTTGAGCTAGATATGGTTCTTGTGTGTAGGAAACACAGTTCTTTTGTTCTGAGCACACTCACGTTTCCCACCTTATTAGAGTCTCTAGAAAGCAAGAGCTTGCTTCTTGCTCTAAAGCAGATTGTCTTTCATGGATGAGAACTGTGCTGTGTGTTTCCCTTCAGAAACGGAGTTAAATGGCAGACTCTGTGTCTTCCTTCTCGCAATACTTCGTTTCAGGTAAATGCAGTCATTTTTGAGCTCAAAGGAAGCTACATCGTTCACGAAGCTCACACGTTTCTCGCTCTTAAGTGAAAAGCATTGGATGTTAGAGGGCCTGTGGTTTGTATCAGTTTCAGAAGAAGAGTTGAACTAGATATTGTCCCTGTGTGTACGGAACCCAGTTCTTTTGTTCTGAGCACACTCACGTTTCCCGCCTTATTAGAGACTCTAGAAAGCAAGAGCTTGCTTCTTGCTCTAAAGCAGAGTGTGTTTCATGGATGAGAACTGTGCTGTGTGTTTCCCTTCAGAAACGGAGTTAAATGGCAGGCTCTGTGTCATCCTACAAGCAAGACATCGTTTCAGGTAAACGCACTCACTTTTGAGCGCAAACGAAGCTACATCTTTCACAAAGCTAACATGTTTCTCACTCATAAGTGAAAAGGATTGGATGTTAGAGGGCCTGTGGTTTGTATCAATTTCCGAAGCAGAGTTGAACTTGATATGGTCCGTGTGTGTGAAACACAGTTCTTTTGTTCTGAGCACACTCACGTTTCCCACCTTATTAGAGAGTCTAGAATGCAAGAGCATGCTTCTTGATCTAAAGCAGAGTGTGTTTCATGGATGAGAACTGTGCTGTGTGTTTCCCTTCAGAAACGGAGTTAAATGGCAGGCTCTGTGTCTTCCTACAAGCTAAACTTCGTTTCAGGTAAACGCAGTCACTTTTGAGCTCAAATGAAGCTACATCGTTCACGAAGCTCTCACCTTTCTCGCTCTTAACTGAAAGGCATTGGATGTTAGAGGGTCTACGGTTTGTATCAGTTTCAGAAGAAGAGTTGAACTAGATATGGTCCTTGTGTGTAGGAAACACAGTTCTTTTGTTCTGAGCACACTCACGTTTCCAGCCTTATTAGAGACTCTAAAAAGCAAGAGCTTGCTTCTTGCTCTAAAGCAGAGTGTGTTTCATGGATGAGAACTGTGCTGTGTGTTTCTCTTCAGAAACGGAGTTAAATGGCAGGCTCTGTGTCTTCCTACAAGCAAGAATTCGTTTCAGATAAACGCAGTCACTTTTGAGCTCAAAGGAAGCTACATAGTTCACGAAGCTCACACGTTTCTCGCTCTTAAGTGAAAAGCATTGGATGTTAGAGGGCCTGTGGTTTGTATCAGTTTCAGAAGCAGAGTTGAACTAGATATGGTCCGTGTGTGTAGCAAACACAGTTCTTTTGTTATGAGCACACTCAAGTTTCCCGCCTCATTAGAGACTCTAGAAAGCAAGAGCTTGCTTCTTGCTCTAAAGCAGAGTGTGTTTCATGGATGAGAACTGTGCTGTGTGTTTCCCTTCAGAAACGGAGTTAAATGGCAGGCTCTGTGTCCTCCTACAAGCACGAATTCGTTTCAGATAAACGCAGTCACTTTTGAGCTCAAAGGAAGCTACATAGTTCACTAAGCTCACACGTTTCTCGCTCTTAAGTGAAAAGCATTGGATGTTAGAAGGCCTGTGGTTTGTATCAGTTTCAGAAGAAGAGTTGAACTAGATATGGTCCCTGTGGGTAGGAAACACAGTTCTTTTGTTCTGAGCACACTCACGTTTCCAGCCTTATTAGAGACTCTAGAAAGCAAGAGCTTACTTCTTGCTCTAAAGCAGAGTGTGTTTCATGGGTGAGAACTGTGCTGTGTGTTTCCCTTCAGAAACGGAGTTAAATGGCAGGCTCTGTGTCTTCCTACTAGCAAGACTTCTTTTCAGGTAAATGCAGTCATTTTTGAGCTCAAAGGAAGCTACATCGTTCACGAACATCACACGTTTCTCACTCTTAACAAAAGGCATTGGATGTTAGAGGGCCTGTAGTTTGTATCAGTTTCAGAAGCAGAGTTGAACTAGATATGGTCCTTGTGTGTAGGAAACACAGTTCTTTTGTTCTGAGCACACTCACGTTTCCAGCCTTATTAGAGACTCTAGAAAGCAAGAGCTTGCTTCTTGCTCTAAAGCAGAGTGTGTTTCATGGATGAGAACTGTGCTGTGTGTTTCCCTTCAGAAACGGAGTTAAATGGCAGGCTCTGTGTCTTCCTACTAGCAAGACTTCTTTTCAGGTAAATGCAGTCATTTTTGAGCTCAAAGGAAGCTACATCGTTCACGAACATCACACGTTTCTCACTCTTAACAAAAGGCATTGGATGTTAGAGGGCCTGTAGTTTGTATCAGTTTCAGAAGCAGAGTTGAACTAGATATGGTCCTTGTGTGTAGGAAACACAGTTCTTTTGTTCTGAGCACACTCACGTTTCCAGCCTTATTAGAGACTCTAGAAAGCAAGAGCTGGCTTCTTGCTCTAAAGCAGAGTGTGTTTCATGGATGAGAACTGTGCTGTGTGTTTGTCTTCAGAAACGGAGTTAAATGGCAGGCTCTGTGTCTTCCTACAAGCTAAACTTCGTTTCAGGTAAACGCAGTCACTTTTGAGCTCAAATGAAGCTACATCGTTCACGAAGCTCTCACCTTTCTCGCTCTTAACTGAAAGGCATTGGATGTTAGAGGGTCTACGGTTTGTATCAGTTTCAGAAGCAGAGTTGAACTAGATATGGTCCTTGTGTGTAGGAAACACAGTTCTTTTGTTCTGAGCACACTCACGTTTCCAGCCTTATTAGAGACTCTAAAAAGCAAGAGCTTGCTTCTTGCTCTAAAGCAGAGTGTGTTTCATGGATGAGAACTGTGCTGTGTGTTTCTCTTCAGAAACGGAGTTAAATGGCAGGCTCTGTGTCTTCCTACAAGCAAGAATTCGTTTCAGATAAACGCAGTCACTTTTGAGCTCAAAGGAAGCTACATAGTTCACGAAGCTCACACGTTTCTCGCTCTTAAGTGAAAAGCATTGGATGTTAGAGGGCCTGTGGTTTGTATCAGTTTCAGAAGCAGAGTTGAACTAGATATGGTCCGTGTGTGTAGCAAACACAGTTCTTTTGTTATGAGCACACTCAAGTTTCCCGCCTTATTAGAGACTCTAGAAAGCAAGAGCTTGCTTCTTGCTCTAAAGCAGAGTGTGTTTCATGGATGAGAACTGTGCTGTGTGTTTCCCTTCAGAAACGGAGTTAAATGGCAGGCTCTGTGTCTTCCTACTAGCAAGACTTCTTTTCAGGTAAATGAAGTCATTTTTGAGCTCAAAGGAAGCTACATCGTTCACGAACATCACACGTTTCTCACTCTTAACAAAAGGCATTGGATGTTAGAGGGCCTGTAGTTTGTATCAGTTTCAGAAGCAGAGTTGAACTAGATATGGTCCTTGTGTGTAGGAAACACAGTTCTTTGTTCTGAGCACACTCACGTTTCCAGCCTTATTAGAGACTCTAGAAAGCAAGAGCTTGCTTCTTGCTCTAAAGCAGAGTGTGTTTCATGGATGAGAACTGTGCTGTGTGTTTCCCTTCAGGAACGGAGTTAAATGGCAGGCTCTGTGTCTTCCTACAAGCACGTCTTCTTTTCAGGTAAACGCAGTCAGTTTTGTGCCTAAACGAAGCTACATTGTTCACAAAGCTCACACGATTCTCGCTCTTAACTGAAAGACATTGGATGTTAGAGGGCCTGTGGTTTGTATCAGTTTCAGAAGCAGAGTTGAGCTAGATATGGTCCGGCTGTGTAGGAAACACAGTTCTTTTGTTCTGAGCACACTCACGTTTCCCACCTTATTAGAGTCTCTATAAAGCAAGAGCTTGCTTCTTGCTCTAAAGCAGATTGTCTTTCATGGATGAAAACTGTGCTGTGTGTTTCCCTTCAGAAACGGAGTTAAATGGCAGACTCTGTGTCTTCCTTCTAGCAAGACTTCGTTTCAGGTAAATGCACTCATTTTTGAGCTCAAAGGAAGCTACATCATTCACGAAGCTCACACGTTTCTCGCTCTTAAGTGAAAAGCATTGGATGTTAGAGGGCCTGTGGTTTGTATCAGTTTCAGAAGAAGAGTTGAACTAGATATGGTCCCTGTGTGTAGGAAACCCAGTTCTTTTGTTCTGAGCACACTCACGTTTCCCGCCTTATTAGAGACTCTAGAATGCGAGAGCATGCTTCTTGCTCTGAAGCAGAGTGTGTTTCATGGATGAGAACTGTGCTGTGTGTTTCCCTTCAGAAACGGAGTTAAATGGCAGGCTCTGTGTCATCCTACAAGCAAGACTTCGTTTCAGGTAAACGCACTCACTTTTGAGCGCAAACGAAGCTACATCTTTCACAAAGCTAACAAGTTTCTCACTCATAAGTGAAAAGGATTGGATGTTAGAGGGCCTGTGGTTTGTATCAGTTTCCGAAGCAGAGTTGAACTTGATATGGTCCGTGTGTGTGAAACACAGTTCTTTTGTTCTGAGTACACTCACGTTTCCCACCTTATTAGAGAATCTAGAATGCTAGAGCATGCTTCTTGATCTAAAGCAGAGTGTGTTTCATGGATGAGAACTGTGCTGTGTGTTTCCCTTCAGAAACGGAGTTAAATGGCAGGCTCTGTGTCTTCCTACAAGCTAAACTTCGTTTCAGGTAAACGCAGTCACTTTTGAGCTCAAATGAAGCTACATCGTTCACGAAGCTCTCACCTTTCTCGCTCTTAACTGAAAGGCATTGGATGTTAGAGGGTCTACGGTTTGTATCAGTTTCAGAAGCAGAGTTGAACTAGATATGGTCCTTGTGTGTAGGAAACACAGTTCTTTTGTTCTGAGCACACTCACGTTTCCAGCCTTATTAGAGACTCTAAAAAGCAAGAGCTTGCTTCTTGCTCTACAGCAGAGTGTGTTTTATGGATGAGAACTGTGCTGTGTGTTTCCCTTCAGAAACGGAGTTAAATGGCAGGCTCTGTGTCCTCCTACAAGCACGAATTCGTTTCAGATAAACACAGTCACTTTTGAGCTCAAAGGAAGCTACATAGTTCACGAAGCTCACAAGTTTCTCGCTCTTAAGTGAAAAGCATTGGATGTTAGAGGGCCTGTGGTTTGCATCAGTTTCAGAAGCAGAGTTGAACTAGATATGGTCCGTGTGTGTAGGAAACACAGTTCTTTTGTTCTGAGCACACTCACGTTTCCTGCCTTATTAGAGACTCTAGAAAGCAAGAAATTGCTTCTTGCTCTAAAGCAGACTGTCTTTCATGGATGAGAACTGTGCTGTGTGTTTCCCTTCAGAAACGGAGTTAAATGGCAGGCTCTGTGTCTTCCTACTAGCAAGACTTCTTTTCAGGTAAATGCAGTCATTTTTGAGCTCAAAGGAAGCTACATCGTTCACGAAGCTCACACGTTTCTCACTCTTAACAAAAGGCATTGGATGTTAGAGGGCCTGTGGTTTGTATCAGTTTCAGAAGAAGAGTTGAACTAGATATGGTCCCTGTGTGTAGGAAACCCAGTTCTTTTGTTCTGAGCACACTCACGTTTCCCGCCTTATTAGAGACTCTAGAAAGCAAGAGCTTGCTTCTTGCTCTAAAGCAGAGTGTCTTTCATGGATGAGAACTGTGCTGTGTTTCCCTTCAGTAACGGAGTTACATGGCAGGCTCTGTGTC